>LR990241.1:4835000-7235000 GCA_905147385.1 Limenitis camilla
GACTACACATTGTCTAGACAATGAGGTACTCTTTTAATAAATCAATAGGAATTGACAATCTATTAAAAGCTATCAAACTAACTTAAAAAGCTTTTTGGGACGAACTTCTTTTCTTATTGTATTTATATATTATTAAGGAGCTTTTTTTCCAATTTACGAGTAAAAAGACATTAATTTAACAGTTTACTTGCAAATATGAGATAATTTATATAAAGTATAAATATGAAATTAGCAAATTTATTATTGAAATCTGCAATGACACTTATTCCTGCACAGCAAAACGTATACTATATGGATGCAATTTAGACGGCAGTATTTTACCGAGCAGTATCTAGGGTTTGAGACCAGCAGCAGGTTCAAAGAGCTTTCGTAATATATTAACTCTCACCTCCACCACTCAACCTCGCTAACTACAATAGATAATAAAGTAAACTTACGTGGATCTTAAGAAGGGTGATCTTAACCACGACACTATAATACTAATCTTCATGTACGCTGCGCGAAAACACCAGAGAGACTGACTCTAATCTATCGCACTAAAGGTTAAAATAAAAGTAACTTCCTCGAACACTAATTTATAAATGATGTTACTGATAAAAGTTATATTTTTTCGTTATAAATCAATCACTATCTACATTTTCCTGTAGCTTTAATATTCTGATCTTCAAAATGATATCAAAAGAAAATTGGATCTGTTAGACGATGACGTACAGTATTTTTGAGATTGAAAAGAAAATCTGCTTTCTTTACTCATATAATATGTAAATCTTTTAGATATCTTTTTCTTAGCAGTTTTTTAATCAAATTTTGGTTTAGATTAATTTTGCTTTACTTGGCTAGTAGTCGGTTGATATCTGTCAGTATGACGAGTAGTTATTATATTGTCTTACAGTGAATGTTGTTCACCAATGAGTGCTCATAATAGTTAGCAACACTTTTGATATGACCCACATGTAAACAATATAATATAACACTATATCGGTAGATTTACAGAAATCTATTAGGTGATTTCACTCTGTGAACTTATCCTGGGTCACAAGCCCCAGGCACTGCTCGACTTCTTGTCTGCAATGTATTTTTTTTAATGGTAGATAAGGTGCAAACGAGCAGATGGTCCACCTGATGGTAAGTGACCACCATCGCCCATGTACATCGGCAAAAAAAAGATACCCTCTTGTTTTGTCGATGCGTTGCATCCTCGAAGATGGAGTAGGGAGATCACAGTCCACTAGATCCGCAGCATTAATGGGATGGGAGCAGGAGAGGGTAAGTCTGGCCCACATGCAGCTCGAGCAGAACGCGTCTATGACACTTGGCGGTCGGATTCGCATGCTGATGGTCGCAAGCCAGTCGTGGAACAGATTCCCTACCACCAAGGGGGTGCTGGGTTACTCGGCTCTTACGAGATGCTCTCCCAGCGGCAGAGGGGAATAGTATTCTAACCCGTCCCCTCACGGGTTAAATGCTGTACAGTAATAGAAATCATCCTTTTATAACCTGAACGAGGCTAAGTTTGCAAATCTTATTGCTCTTAGATTTCAAATAGCAAATCAGCACTCTCAGACAGCTTTGTGAGCTTTCTTGTTTTATGACTTTGAAATACAATCACTCTTTAGACTTACTTAGTAAACTTACTTGAATAAACTCTCTTAAACATTCAGTTCAGATCTTGATTAATGTTCTAATTGAGAAAATATTTGTCTATCACTATTGCGGTTCTATAGGTTTTTTTTAGAGCTCGAGTTTTATTATCTATATATACAATTATTAAAATTATGATTAATATTATTTTTATATAATTATTATAATCTATATATAATTATTTATTATTTTGGTTACAATTTTATTTACTGGCTTGCATTTCTTTTAACTTTTCACTTATAAAATACAAACTACCAGTCTAATTTATCATCATTTTTATCCTAATTTGTGAAAAAGTTTCTTGAAGTTGCTTCTCATTCGTCCTTATGTCCCGTCACTCATTTGAGTTATTGACTCTAACAAAATATATATCTTTTTATCATATGCCAATTATACTAGAGCCACGGGAAAGTCTCTATAAATAAATACATGTATTGTGCAAGTGAGTATTAATTGGTGTCTACAAAAACACAATAAATACAAATGATTATATGGGTTATTTTAAAATAATAACCAAAAGTTCACAGTATTATTTTTAAATTAAAGGATTTTTTTGTTTTCTTTTTTACAGGCGGACATAGCACATTCAGCGAAGGGCTACGAATCAGAGGATGAAAACACGGGCAGAAAGCGGCAGAGGGCCACCGACGAACGGCCAGCCAGCAAGACTACGATGTACTCCAAACAGGTAATTTAACCACCACTATTCATTTATATGTTACTTGAAAGCTAGAACTACTTATTGTAAACCTAAGATTTTCTAGTATTTCCTTAGAAGTGTGCCAAACTTAAAGAGTTTCAATTTTAATCATTTTGTGACCATCTCCACATCCATGTATGTTTTAATTCTAAAACTCGAGTAAAGTGGAAAAAAATATTAAGTTTGCTTGAAAATTGTAGATATATTATGTCTCCTACCCCTTATCCCTTAACTCAGAAAATTTTATAAAATTTAATATTATATAAACTTTCTCAATCACATAAACAAAGAGTAATTTATGTAATTTCACCCTGTTCTAACAAGGTTGATGGATGAGGCTCATAAACATCGCAGAAGCCAAAAAATAAGTATAAGATATAGCATGATACATCACGTCTGATAGTCGTTAGAAGGATATAATAAAAATATAACTTATCGAATATGTACATAGAGGATATTTAGGTAAAAACTTAATGTAAAACTACTGCACGTAATTAAAACGGTTTTCTAAATAGTTTAGCTGTAGGTGTAACTTAAAATAAAGGATATGTTTAATTTAAATAAGATGTCAGAAAAAGCAGTCATTCAAATTTAACCTAGCGAAGCCAAGACGGGTCGACTAGTATATGAAATAAATTAAAGGTAAATCGACTCGTAGTTCTGTGAATTATTTATTTAGTACCAAAGTTAACATACATGTAAAGGTAGTCTAATTTATACATAGGCACTCCAGCTATCCTTAGTTTATTATTTACTCATTATTATAGGTTATTAATAATCGTACAAGAAACAGTCTTAGTAGAACCTATTTATAGAAGTGTCCTAGATTACAACTCAATAATTTGGTCTCCATTCTATGCGGTACATATTAACCGTATAGAAATGGTTCAAAAAAGATTTTTACGCATATTATCATATCGCTACCATTTTGGTCGCGAATTCAGAGCATTAGAATACCGAGAAAAACTCAAAAAAATCAATTTGCAGTTGCTAAAGACACGTCGGAAGTGGTCTGATATAGCATACTTACATAAAATAATTCACTCCAAAATAGATTCTCCCTCGCTACTTTCATTAATTAACTTTAATACACGACATTTAATACGTAAACCCAAATTATTTATACTCAATATATATAAAAATAACACATCATACTATAATCCCATCGTCCGTATGTGTCGTTTATATAATGATCTTGCATCAATTGATAATTCATTCGATATCTTTGACACTAGGATCCACAACATTAAAAGATATTTAAAAAAGATATTTGAAAAACAAATTTAGAAAATAAATAATAACTCAAGTAAATCATCTTATCACTATATATTTCTAGATTATTTTAAACAATATTATTATAAAAAAAATTGGTATACTATATTTAACAATGTTGTGTACACATACTTATTGGGAAATAACTTACATCACGCTATTAAGTCATTGTACTAGTACATTAATTAGTTGTTAGTCATTGCCTGTTTTGTGTGCCTAATATATAAATAAAATAAAAATAAAAATAAAATAGTTTCTGAGATTACTTTATAAAATCTTAATGTTTTAACTTTTAGAAATACTGTAACTTTTACCATAATATACGCTTTCTTCATTGGAATGATTTTAGTGTCCAAGAAATGATTTTAAAAAGACCTCTATATATTGAATATTACTTGGCAGACTTTATAGAGAAACTATTAAATGAGATAATTTAAGTTTAGTTTAAAATTTTGGTTTAATATTAATAATCCTTGTTTTTAATGTAATTAGCATTAATTATTATATTATGTTAGAATATAATATGGATATATATTTTTTTTCCACTAGGAGTTCCGAGAGCAATACTGTATCAACAACAAACAACTGGACTTGTTGGAACTGGAAAAGTCCAAGAAGGACAGATTCCTCGGATGCCTGTCACAATACCACATCGAGAGTCCATGCTCGAGAGCCAACAGGTCAGTTAAAATAACTATATCATTATAAAGTCATAACTAACTTTTTAGCAAGGAATGTAACTCATTTAACACAAGGGTCACGGCAGTGCACCCGCACAGTTGAGTAAGAAATGTAGGAATCATAAACGGTTTTTTGTGTCCTATAACTTCGCTGCGAATAAAGCTTCAATTTCCTGTGATCAGGAGAACTTACTACGTTTAATTAATTCCCAATCAACTATTAAGGCGTCAGTAGCTCAGTGGTTCAGGCGTTGGATTCACGATCGATAAGTTGTGGGTTCAAATCCCGGACATTGGACTACTGGCGTGGCCCTACCTGACACAAGTATGCAAGCTTACTAGGAGGGATAAAGGAAACCCTAGTAGTATGTGATCCATGCTGCTTTAAAAACTATTTATATCGTGTACTTTAAAAACTATCTATAATCTAATTTTTTTTTTCACTAACTAACTCTTCGATAATCAAAACTGTAAGCTTCCATCGCATTCTCAATGTACAACTCTGCTCCTTTTGGAATTATATAATAAAATATTATACTTATAATTATGTCGAATTATGATTCCTAAGTTATTATTCTTATTATATAAATAAAGTCTATGTAGTAAAATGTCTTATATTAATGTGATCAAATTCTTGAATTGGTTTTACTTGGATCAATGCAAAGGCTACATTGCATGTGTTGGCTTCTTTTACAGTTTCTATTTTTATTAGTAGGTATATTCCTTTTTATTTTCAAAAATAAATAATACAACCCTGGTCAAGTAAATAGCTAATTCTTATACGATCATATAACGTCATATGTCCAATAAATTATATTTAATGGGATCAATAGAATCAACTATTATTAGTTTGATCGGACAAAGCGGCCCAATGTAATGCGATTAAAGATTGACTTATAGGTCTATCATACATCACAAATATATATATTGCTTTGTATTTTATATACCTAATTAGAAATATTATTAATCGATCGTCGTAAAGTAGTTAGACTTGATTGATTGTACAAATACCTGTATAACTTAACAGTACTTAATTGAGCACATTAATCCTGCTCCAAACTCGAAGCTAAATATATCTTGAATTATATCTAATTTGAGTAAGACATAAATTATTTGATAAACAGGTTACGCGGAATTAATTAATATTCGCTTATAATTTACTTTAAGACAAGCCTTATGATGAGTAAAATTGTTTTTACAGTTCAGATTTTGAATCAAGAAAAAATAAAAATAATGTCTAATGTCTGGATAACATAATATGTTTGAATTATAGAAGGAATCTAACATTAAGACAAAATTAGCAACACCAAGTTTGTACCAGCCTTGGTATTGGTTTTGCTGTATTCATTATTTATTTAATTATACGTGCTGTGACACAAATGCTTATAATAAAAAACCTAAAGCCAGAAAATAATATTAAAAAATATAAAGGTATATTTAACCACCACAACTCCTCTAAATTCTTTTAGTCGCTAGTTGCAACGAAAAAGAAACCAAATTCCTCCATATTTAGATGTACAAAATTTGTCTAACATATTATAATAAAAAAGATTCCATCATAATAACTAAACTTGATGAAAAAAATTGCGTTACTTTATTAGATTATTCCTCGAGAGCTGAGATCTCTCTTGAGGTCTATCAACGCTTGTTCATGCATAACATATTTGGGGCTAGGCAGTTTTCTCGCTTTCTGGATAGAAGTTAGAAATTATAAGCCTCAAGTTAATAATAAATCGTTTTTGTTCAAACAACATTTCATCTGTCACGCGGAGATGGATAGGGCCGTTGGGGCAAGGAGATAAGAAAAGGGATCGAATTAAACGGTTTTCAGCTTGCATCTCTAACTTATTCTGTCTTCTGTTTATCTTTTAACTAATCGATTAAAAAGCAGTGATGGCCAAGTGGTTGAGACTTCAAGTCTTACTCGGGAGGTCCGAGTTCGATCCTGGGCACATACCTCTGACTCTGAGTTATGTGTGTTTTAAGCAATTAAATATCGCTTTAACGGTGAAGGAAAACATCGTGAGGAAACCTGCACTCCTAAGAGTTCCCTAAAAGTCCTCAAAGGTGTGTGAAGTCTGCCAACCCGCACTGGGCCAGCGTGGTGGACTATGGCCTAATACCCTCCTCATTCTGAGGAGGAGACCCGGCTCAGCAGTGGGCCATTGACAGGTCGTGATGATGATGATGATAATCATTAAACTTTATAGCTATTAATACCTGAATGTATTAATTATATTGGTTTCATTAATTTATGATTTTATCATAAATAAAGAGAAGTGAAAGAAATATAATTATAACCTAAAGGAGAAGTCTTGCATGCAGACGAGTCTTGGCCAATCAATTGACCTCAATTTCTGAATATTTTGCTTTTTCTGATATTGTTGGCCTATATATCACAATTAGTCATTATTCGGGAGTCTAAAATTAACTGCCAAAATTAAGATAAACCGTTTAGGATATTTGCAACAAAACGTGAAGTCTAAGATGGACAATAAAAAACTAATGTAACCAAATGTAAAAAAGTAATAATGACTAGACTAACTGATTTGACTTAGATAGACATATTTTTGATTAAAAAAAATATATATATTATAAAGTAAGTTATTATTTCTTCAATGATATTAAACATTTAGATTTATGAACGTATTGTGTATCTCAGACCTCTAAGTAGATTTTCTCAATGAAGGGTCCAAGAGAGGTTTTAAGGTAACAAATTGAGTATTTTATTATTCCGTCCCTTCGTAATGGTATTAAGCTTTGGGGTGCGAGGGAGAGTCAAATGTATACAGTAATTTTAATTCCTTGAGTATTACAGAAATGAAATTTAGGCTGAATAGATGGATACAATAGATTCATAATATTACAAAAAATAGCATATTTAAAACATTAAATGTCAAAAAATTCCAGTTCCGCTATAAAGTCTTTTCACCGTAATAAACAAAACTAAACTAAACAAAATCATTCCTTTTGGCTTCTCCGTAATCGGGTAAAAATAGAAAATAAATATGAATTAAAAAGAAGTGTACAAAATTTTAATAAATATAAATTAATAATAATGTAAATAAGAAAAACATAAAACTATTATTTATTCTCTACATTTTAGTCTGATTTATTTATAAAAGCGTATTTTTTTAGATTTTTTAAAGTATTATTTTTATTAGAACAAAATTAATAGGTAACTCATTCACCATTCATTACAACAGCAAACAAGGCTCTTTCCTCAACAAGCCTCCTCTAAGCCTTAAGTTCCTGCTTATTTCGATGAATTGCAAATTCTAATTTTCAATATTTTTTATTAATTCTATTCGGAAATTTGTTAATTTTAGAAATATCGGTAAAGGTTATGGTAGAAAATTAATTTTTTAACATCAATTCCTGCCTTATCTGATGAAAATTATATAATTGACAAAAATCTTATTTTGCAAATTGAATTATGGAATAATCTTATCAAATTAGTGTATTGTCATCGGTCCTCGATAAATCTACAAATCTGCTCGTATGAAGTGGGTCAAAATCGCGTCCAAAAGAGTAGTTTACAAACATACAAGTGAAGCTAGTATAAAGCGTGTAATAAAAATTAAGATCAACCATCAACCAAGTCAATCAAATCATTTTCAGTTTGTCTCTATAGAAATTAATTAATTTGACTTTAATTTGACAGCATCAATAACACACATATTTATTTCTTTAACAAGAATAATTACTCGACACTAACAAGATACATAGATAGTTAAAAAAATTGGATTAAACATTATCTTTCAACGAAACATTATCTCATCAAAACTTTTGAAGTTTCTTACATTTTAATAATTAGTTAATGTATAAAAGAACTTAAACTTTAGATAGTTCGTAATTTCTGTAAAAACATAATTTAGAAATTTGTAGGACATATAATATCTTCTTGATCACCAAAAATTGACTTCTATTTTTATGACTTAAAAATAAACTATTTTAAAAGTAGTTAAGATGTTGGCTTGAATTTTCGTCTTGTTATAGTTTTTTTCAAAAATCTAATTTGAAGTATTTTTTTTACTTGAATTAGATTATTTAAATCCTGCATTGCAGTAGTTTTATATTAGGTAATGAGAAATATGAATACATGTTTTTATTTTAAAAACCTTTTCATAACCAACTAGGCATATCTACAGCGGTTAGATGAGTTCAAGTTATAAGGTTCTGCTCTGTAGCTTTCATAGATAACTCATTAGGTTCAACATGAGATTTCACAACTTTTTACAGTCAAAGATGAAAACGAGGCTGAACATTTTTCCTTCCATTATACAATTTTAAGTTACTTCAAGTATGACTGCTATAAATACTTTTTAGGATTTTGATGATTTATGACACACTCATTGTCAGTAACAAAAGCTAATAATGAGTATCGATAATTCGTAAATGCTACTAGTTAGCAACACCGTTAATATTGAGAGTGGGTCTGATAATGAAAGGGAAATTGAAGGAGTGATGCTGCTATTTCTTTACTTCATTACTACTCTGTAACATTTCTTAAAAGGAGATTGTTCCCTTTAGTGAAACAAGATTTTTTCCTAATGAGTTAGACTGTAATGCGCATCGGACTGTTAAATATCTCTGACGCCTTCTGGTCGCGTCAGGGTTTAATCTTTTCCCTTTTAAGCCCTTCAACGTCGGCGCTGCATCGATCCCTTCATGTGTTAGATGTGTTCACGTACGTCGGTTCATTGCCTAAACAATGGTGATGTAAATTGAACGTTTTTATAATCGTTTGAAAGCAAAAGTTATCAAAGCGCGTTTTAGTCAACAATTTTAGAATTACGACAAAATGAAAGAACTATATATTTTTGTCCTTGTCGTCAAACTTAATAGTAAAATCGTTAGAAAGAGACATACAAAAGATTAACATTCGTTTACACTTTTACGAATATCCATGAAAGTTTGGAAGACAAAACAATATTTTGGTGTGTCTTTGGACACTTTTTTGAGTGGAGAGATGGCTCTGAATGACGATACAAAAAATATAGTAATAAAAGCTTAGTCTACATATTTTTTGTAATACAAAAATTCTGCTTTTCCCTTCGTATAAACTGTCCCCAGGGACTACGAAAACGTTCGAGACGTTTCTCTTTAAGTGATCGTTATTGTTGTCTTTTACGATTCACAGTGTTATTTTATTCAAATTAACATCATTTTATATTAATATAAATTAAACTGACAATACCATAATTATCAATAAATTAAAATTTTGGCCAATAGTGAGTTGGATTCGATGACAAACTTAACTTTGCGGTTGCAAAACTATTGTTTCCATACATTAACATAAGTCACGATCAGTTTACCAACCGCAAAAAATGTTTTAATATGTAAGACAGATTTCTCCTTTTTCACCTGAAAAGATATTGCTTTTTATCACATTTATTGGTTTTGATTCCCTTACTTGGTTGCGTTTTGTTAGCTATATGAGAGTTATACTGTACAAAGAAAGTAGACGGAAACCCAGCTAATACTGTTACACGAGAAAACCTTTACAATGGAGTCCCAGCATTACGACACCACACTACATGTACACGATGGTCACCAGGCAAGCTTCGTTTCACAGCTGGTACAAATCTACCGGAGCAGAGATCTTGTCTTGTTATAAATTGTGACGTGGGTATAACTGAAATAAAATAATAATTACTCACGAAAACAAAGTTAAAAATGGTGTTGCTAATTATTGGGTTAGAATTTGATATTAATTTCAACTAACAGATAGATAGACAGACAGATAACGAAGTGGTCCTATAAGGGTATTTTTTTTTAACTTGAAGTGCGGAACTCTAAAAAAAATACAAAAAATATGAATTGTTTTAATGTTTGAAAAGTTTTTGAAACTGCTTTAAAAAGATTAAACGAAAGCTTCGTCAACGTTTATCTGTTAAAAATGAACGGATTTTACTGCAGCAATGACATAACCTAGTTCTCAAAACTACAGTTGGTAACACTGTTGACAGTTTTTTATTTGTGAGATATTCCTATGTTTTGTTTTAATACCCACATGTAGAGAATACATTAAATTGGTTCCTGTAGATTTTTGGCAGTCTTTCTAGTGTAATTTAATATTTGGTATCGAGGCCGATTAGTGGATGGAAAGACTTCGAAGACTTAAGAGAAGACAAGGTCAAAGCACTGCTCGACTTCTCTATAATCCAAGTTTATACGTATTTATGTACAGTAATAGATATATTTCTTTCCAGAGCATCATTTCTATCCGTGTGTGTCCGTCGTCGAGTGCCCTCAGATGAGAATCTCAACACCGATTATGCGCCCATACAGCGGTATCCCAGGTATTATTTATTATCTTAAGAGTTTTAAACATATCTGTTGTATGTAACATATTTGTTGAAAAAAAAAACCTTTCATCAAGCAAAAATTTATAAAACAATCTATACGTCTCTTTTCTCTTTTCGTCTTATAAACACAAGAAGGCATTACACCCTCAAACTTTAAAGAATAGTAGCAAAAACTGTAGATAACGTATAACCAAGGCTCTGGAAGATATGTGTTTGAGTAAAAGTTGGGCAATTACCTTACTTGCTTTATAGCCATTTTATAGCCAGGTAAAACTGCAGCATTAGCGCATTAAGTGTTGCTTTCAAATCTTTGTAAAAGTTTTGATCGAATTAACCCTCTAGCCACTTGCTGTTGTTGAATAAAAAATTATAAATTAATACTATACTAAATTAATAATAGGTTGGGGAAAAAGTCTTTTCACATTATAGTATGTATGAACTTGTAATAAAATCTCTTTGGCTATACTATTTGTATCTGGCTAATTTTGGTATCATTAACAGTTTACATTTTAAAGAAGATAATTCCAAATTCAAATTAGGAAAATGTGTGATTTTTATTTGTTTTTCGTACTCTGAAGATGAGTGAGTCTAATAAAGAAATTCGATACATTTTAAAATTTTACTACAATAAAGGTAAAAATGCAACGCAAGCCGCGAAAGAAATTTTCGATGTTTATGGACCTAGTGCAGTGTCTATGAGAGTAGCACAAATTTGGTTTAGGCGTTTTCAATCCGGAAATTTTGATGTCAAAGATGCACCTCGCTCTGGTCGCTCTATTACGAATAAAGTGGATGCCATTTTTGAAAAAGTGGAGCAAGATCGGCATATCAGTAGTTACGACGTAGCTGAAGAGTTGAGAATTGACCACAAAACAGTTTTGGCGCATTTGAAAAAAACTGGGTACACAAAAAAGCTCGCTATTTGGGTACCTCACGAGCTCACTGAAAGAAACCTAATGAACCGTGTACTCATTTGTGATTCTTTATTACGACGTAATGAAACCGAAATATTTTTGAAGCAGCTGATAACTGGTGATGAAAAGTGGATCACGTATGACAAGAACGTGCGAAAAAAGTCGTGGTCAAAGGCCGGTCAGGCTTCACAGAGTGTGGCGAAATTAAAGCTAGAAGTTGAGAGAAAGCGGCCGGAATTAATCAACAGAAGGGGTGTGGTTTTTTATCATGATAACGCTAGACCTCACACATCTTTAGCCACACAGCAAAAATTAAGAGAGTTTGGCTGGGATGTGTTAATGCATTCGCCGTATAGTCCTGACCTTCAGATTTCCACCTGTTTTGGTCTCTTCAGAATTCTTTAGGCAGTGTCGGGTTAACATCACGAGAGGACTGCCAAAACTACTTGTCGCGGTTTTTTGATCAGAAGCCCCAAAATTTTTTATAGCAATGGGATCATGTCCCTACCTACAAGATGGCAAAAAGTTATCGAATAAAATGGTACCTACATACTTTAGTTAAATTTAAATAAACTATATTAAAAAATGTTTTGAATTTTCTTAAATAAATGCGAAGACTTGAAGAAACTTTTTCCCCAACCTAATAAATAGCTTTTAGTGTACTTTTATTAACGAGTTTAGTGGAGAAACCGGGGTATGAAACATATTGAGCTGGTTAATTTTAAAAAATTAATAACCAAAGCAACTTCGTCTTCATCATATAAAAGACAGATTAGAGAATTTAGAGAAATGAGAGGTAGAGAAAGTTTTATAACTTAAGATTTAAGAGGAACAATTCTGTCATACATGATTGTTGTGTGACTTTAACCGTTTACGGAACGCACTTAACGAAAGTCTGCAAAATGAATAAATTTTCCCAGTGTTTTCAATATTTTTCATTGATATTCCACTCCTATGGGTCATAGCGTGATGTTTCATACTCTTCCTTCCTCGATAAATGCCATCGTGGCTAACCAAGACTAAAAGATTTTTTCAATTTGAATCACTTGTTGAGATAAGTGCGTTAAACCAAAAAAACAAATTCTTCTGCTTAATAATATTTGTATACGTGTATTAGTATTAAATTACTAATATTATTTTGATACTATATATATCGTAAAACACGTATATTTCCCTTGATAAACGCCTGGGTGTGATCAACGGGATTCACACGGCCGCTGGAGCCTGACATGTGACGTCCTTTCAAAAGAGCGATCTTTTCACAGGCCCATTGTTAACAAAAGGCTATTTGTGTGGTATTTTCTTTTATTTTCACTTGATAGATCATTAAACTGTTACAATAGAAAGATGAAGAAACCATAATAATAAATATATAACGGATCTCTGAGTGGGATATTCCCTCGGTCTTCATTCTTTCGATCCATTATGGGCGTGCCTTAAGTTTTGTATGTGAAATAAGTTCCAAAGAATTGTATTTGAAGACAGTTTAATAACATGTGATAAAAAAGAAAAATTATAATTATTGTAATAACGAATTATGAAACTAACTACGAATTGATTGACCCAATGGATTTGAATCATCTACCATTTTTCTACTGTCAGAAAATATATATCTTTTTATTCAAATAGCCTGTTCTAGCGCTTCCATCCTCATTCAGGTATAATCGCTTTTAAATTAAAATCAACGAAAATATCTAACTTCATTATATAAGAGTTCATAATAATCGAATAAATATATCTTATATATAAAATTCTCGTGTCACAATGTTAGTTACCATACTTCTTCGAATCGGCTCGACCTATTTCAGTAGGTCTGAGAATCGGCTATCATCTTTTTTTCATCCCCCTAAGTGATAAGGGTGGCCCACCCCAAATTATATGGCAAAACAACGTTTGCCTGATCAGCTAGTTTATGTATAAAATTAGGGTATTCGAATTTTGCACTTTGTATGGTTCAATAAATGTGCTAAATTGAGATAGTTTTTTTTCAATATCAATGCAAATTTAATATTTGTCACAGGATAAATAGTTGTAACTATTAGTAAACTAACCAATTAAACAAAGTTTCTTTTGTTATAGCCAATTTAATTTTCTATTTCTATTCAATTATTCACTTTGTAATCACAATCGTTCTGACGACCAGGTTCGGTCAGCCAACTCCAGCACCAGCCGAGGTGTGCGCATATGATGCCGATCTGGAATGCTCCTACTTTCGTCGGCGGCCCCGCTCCGTGTGCAGTCAACCTGACCCCAAAAGGTACACCTGGATGCCAGAGGATGAAGACTTCACCCGGATGGAATGGCCACAGTATGTAACTTAACTTTGGTATACTTAACACGAGTAGCATAGACATAACTGCGATATTTGCCAGAGAAGCCAAGTTTCAAAATATTGTGAGTAGCTGTCGAGTAACTTGATCGTTGAACTAAATCCTCCTTTCTCACTGCAATTCAGTGACGATAACATGATAAGGGTCAAAAGTCAGTAAGGGTTGAACTCTCTATATAGCATTTCAAATGGTTGAACAAATTACCGTTTATGAGTTAATCTTCTGGTTAAATGAATAGACAACAATTGGAAAACTTCGACTTATTAATAACTAATTTTCTGCACGCGTTTTCGTCCACGAAATCTTCAGATTTGTATCCAGAGTTAATTAAAGTGAGACACTCGTTCATATGTTCCTTCTTCTTCTTCTTCCTTCCCTTTAAGAAATTCACACTCTTTCTCTCCCACCCGCACATTCTTTTAATTAAAGTTTTACAACACAAAGGTTAAGTTTATTTACCGAAAACAATAAACAAAAGAGTATGCGTGTGTGTGTCAAATATATGGTTGTGTGTGTAATGTTTTTATATTGATTTAATGTATTTTTATACATGATTTTAAAAAAAATATTAGCATTCTACACTCCTTCTCTATCTAAAATGTAAGTGTGGGAAATTTCATACTCCTCCGTCCGGGAAATTTTCATAATAAGGGGTACAAAGTTGTTTTCTTCACGTATTAATATATAGATATATGTGCCAAATTTCGTTCAGCCATTTTTGTGCGGTATATCATTAAACATACAAGTAATCAAACACACAGACTTAGTAGGAGTATTTTAGAAAAAGTATTTAAATAGCCCTCAAATAACGTTTTATCGTTTGTTTAACATTTCATCGAGTATATAAGTATCTTAAAATTGGTCTATTAATTTAGTGTTTTGTAATAGAATTTATAATTTTAAATCATCTGTTCTCTGAGGAAAAAGAATTTTTAATTTCCTTAAAAAAATCAAGTTACATCTTTTGATATTTGAGATATCAACTTACCATCCTTTTTACATTTTTTTTTCGAAATCTTCCCAATTCCATCCACATTATCCCACACTTATGCAATGAGATGCAAATTGGATTATATAACTTGTCCTTGAGTCCTTGTGGATAAAGTAAAGGCGAGAATTTCTCATTTGCCTACTCATATAAATAAATTACATTTTTTTTTCCAATTGTACATATTTAATGAAAATAAAATAAAAAGTAGATGTGATAGAAACAGAAAATAAATTCTTATATTCTTAAAAATACACACATCAAAAAAGTCTAAGCAACATTTACTAATTTAAATTTTAGGATGGTTCTTCTCATTATAACGTTGTATTTTATTTTTAAAATAATATTTTTAGGGTTCTGTGATGTAAAAATAACAGCTGTTGTCTTTATAAGTTCTTTCCATAAAGAAATTAACAATATTAGAATATACTGTAGAAACTAAGATACATAAGAAACTAAACTTTTTTTTACAAAATGAAATTTCTAAAGAAAATGAATTTGAAAATGAAAAAAGTATGGCCTCCTCTGCTATTTAGCAACGATTATTCATTGAATTAATGAGACTGTTTATGTATCTTGCGGTATTCGCTCCCAATGGAATTGTAGCAAATCCTTCAGCCGTTAGGTTGTTGTCACTCCGTCCAAGTCCTTCAAATCACGTCTCTGGAGCATGTCCCATGCGTGCTCGATGGGGTTGAGGTCTGGCCATTGTGCAGGCCAGGGCAATACCCGGAAGTTCTCCGTTGCCAAGTATTCACTGGTTCGCCGAGCTGTATGTGAACGCGCATTGTCATGCATTAACGTAAAATCGGGGCCAAAGGTTTGTGCAAATGGATGGACATAAGGTCTGAGAATATCCTCAATGTAATTTTCAGCGTTCATGTTTCCATTTACTAAAACGAGCTCATAATACCCGCCCATACCATAACTTTTGAGCCGCTGTATGGATGAACTTCCTGAACGCACCTGAGCCTTTCAGTATTTCCGGGCCGACGGAACACTCGCACCCATCTTGTATCAGGCCTAAACCCGAATCGCGACACATTGAAAAACATAATTTTATTCCATTGATCATGGGTCCATGTTATGCGTCCTCTACACCACTCATTTCGACGAGCGCGATTCCCGTGACGTATTGGTGGGCACCTTATTGGGCGTCGAGCTCGTAGGCCGCACTCATGCAGTCGATTTCGCACAGTTTGGGGACTTACATCAACACCACTTGAATTTTGTAGCCTTAAACTTATCTCTCGAGCGGTTAACATCGGCTGGCGTCTTGCAGTCAGTTGTATGTCGGTCTTGCCGAGTGGTTGTACTCCTTTTACGGCCTGGATGCTGTTCAGCGGGTTCCCCTGTATTATTGTAGCGCTGCCAAAGACGACAAATAACACCTTATCAATCTGGATTCCGTCCCGGGCATAGCACAGTGACGGCACTAGTCAAGGTTTGTGATGATATACGTGTAGGAATTGATAATAAACAAGTGACTATTTTGGTACTCTTAGATTTTTCAAATGCCTTTAATACAGTTGACTTTGATATCCTTTTGGCAGCCTTACAAAGTTTAAATTTTACACCAAAGGTACTTGAATGGTTTAACTCATATCTGTATGATCGTCAGCAATGTATACGTCATAATGACAAGTTGTCATCTTCCTGTTGTCTTCAAGCCGGGGTTCCACAGGGAGGTGTTTTATGTCCTCTCCTTTTCTCCATTTTTATTAACACAGTTACAGAACTTATAAATATTCCATATCATCTTTATGCTGATGATTTACAGATATATCTATCAACTACCATAGATGACTTACCAAACGCTATTGAACGGATTAACTCGAACCTCAATGCTATATGCAGATGGAGTAAGTCATATGGATTAACTGTTAATCCCAATAAATCTCAACTTGCAGTAATCGGCGGTCCAAATCAGATATCAAAATTAAATACGACACATTTACCCACAGTTGTATTCGATGGCGTCGCACTCAAATATGACGACAAAATTAAAAATTTAGGTGTGATATTTGATTACACCTTAAGTTGGATACCGCAGGTTAGTAATGTAAGCCGTAAGATTTTTGCCTCAATTGGTTATCTAAAGAGGTGGAAAAATCTTTTGCCAATTAGTACCAAAATTTCTATTGCCCAGTCACTTCTCATTCCAATCCTTGACTATGCCGACACATGTTACACAGATTTATCTCAAGCACTTGTTGATAAGTTGGAGCGACTGCAAAATATGTGTATTCGCTTTGTTTATGGTCTTAAGAAATTTGATCATATAACACAGTATCGCTCCCAACTACAATGGCTTACAATACGATATCGTCGAAATCTCCATACTGTTTCACTTCTTTACACGATATTATACAATCCTCAAACTCCTAATTACCTGAAAGAGCGTTTTACATACCTTGGATCCGATACACTTCTACATTTCAGACTTCGTTCCCAAGACGACAAGAAATTGAAGTTTCCTACTTGTTTCTCTCAGAATTATAAAGAATCTTTTACTTTTAAATCAGTACAGTTGTGGAATGAACTTCCTAGGGAAGTTCGTGAGGCACCATCGCTATCTGTATTCAAGGCACTCGTCAAAAAACATTATTTGTCCTTACAAAATTTATAGTATAGTTTATATATGTGTATATATAGTATAGTTTATATATATATGTATTTATAATATGTATTTATGTAACATGTACAATTTATGTATGTAGTATAATAAAAGTTATTATTATTTATATGTTTACACATATTATATGTACCAAAAACATATTATTGGTTTTATAAGTTAATACAGGTTTAAAACTGTTTTGCGCACCACCTATATTTTTGTTTGCTGAGGTTTCGTACGACCAGCAGGTTGCCTGGAAGAAATCACTTTAAGTGATAAGGCCGCCTTTGCATGCTATAGCTTAAGTTACTGCTTGTTATTATTTTCGTCAATGTATTTCACTGTGTGTGCAATAAAGTATTTTATTATTATTATTATAACACTTCTATAAATCCCAAAATATCGAGATACCTGAGATTGATTACTTCCCGCTTGCAACATCCCTACAACTCTTTGCATTTCATCTGCTGTCAAATGGCGTCGCTCCATGACGTAAAGAATATCTAACAATTCAATTTTGTCGCTAACTTTATTTAGATGGTTGGTAAAATTATAAAATCAAGACTAAACGTAGCAATTCAAACGCACTTAAATTCAAACAAATTCGCAGTCATTTGAATTTTATGAAAAAACAAAACATAATTGAAAATTTTTTTTACAACCACCCAGTATAGTGTACAACATTCGTAATTGGATAAAAAGTTTACTTACCTATGCACTTTGAGTGAGTAAATACTTAGAAATTAATTAATATAAATAGTAAATTTGTAATATCATGTATGTTGCTTAGACTTTTTTGATGTGTGTATAAACCAATATCGTGTCACGCAGTGCTGTTTTTTAAGTGTGCGGTCTCCTCTCCAAGGAGTTTCAATTTCTAATTGTTTCAAACCAGTCTTATAAGAATAAATCCTTGTTTTCTCTTCTAATTCCTTTCCCTTTATTCTTCATTTTATTTACTTCTAGGGAGCGACTTCTTCCGTATCATTTATGATGTATTGTATTTACTTATACGCACTTGTCACGCAGTGTTATTATCAAGACACGTCGGCAGCGTTTCAAAAGCCAAGTGAAGAGGTACACAGAACTTGGCACACATATGGATATCAATTCTGTTGTCGGCGAAGACGATGCATATTCTTTATACTGAACCTCGCTATTATTTTGCACTGGCTGCGCCCCGCGGTTTCACCCGCTATATTTTGGATAATTCACACTATATCCATACATCCACACATCCATACATTCTTACAAACTTTCGCGTTTATAATATTAGTAGGATTTATGTTTTTTGTTCGAATTCCTTATTCAATGGAGTCAAGTCAGTTAATTTATTATATAGACATTTAAATCAGATTTTATTTAACAAACAAAACTTCCTAACACAAATTGAATACCCTATAGAGTATTTCCAACTTTATAATTATTGACCGTCACTTGAGCGACTTCAAACTAAGTGTTTTGAAATTGCTTTAGAAATTTACATAGTATTGAAAGCTGTTTAAAATATCGCCAGTCTAATTGATTTTCAGGCCTATTATTAAGCTTAGTTTAGCTCTTAGCTAAAATTATAGAAAATCAGTAGATTATTTACTGTTGGTATCCCTTAATTACTGTTAAAATTTAGAAGTTTATTTATACTTAGATAATGATAACAAGGAAGTAAGGTAATTGCCCCACATAAATTAGATACATACCCAGTGGCGTAGCTAGCAAGGTTGGCACTCGTGGCGGATATTGTAGATGGCACCCCAAAACTCAACCTGTCAGTCTGATGTGGACTGTATTAAATTAAACGAATTTCTTCGATTGATCTTGTTTATTCACGAACTCAAAGTTACAATTGCGAATGCGTTATCACACGAATGCCACAATGCGTTTGCCATCATGCGTCGGCGGGTTTTCTATGTTTATACTCTCCCCGACGTCACGCAATAGTACACTACGTCGGGGAGTCTCCCTGCCCCGCACCCCCTTGTAAGAGTTTTGGTAGACAGAGATGGAGATATCTCCATCTCTTTCACTCACCGCTAACACTTGCAAGGGGTTTACATTATTCATTATCTACACAAATTACACTAAAACAAATAATTCTATACACAATCACTATGCATATCGTCATCCATGACAGTTCTCTCCCCGGCGTAGCTCGCGTAGGCTCCTCCGTTTGGATGGTGACGATCTTGCTCACGGGCCGCCTGAAGATTCCGCTTCTGGTCCTTACCTCGACGATCCGCACGCCTCCATCAGGTATGCTCGTTCGATGATACCGAGTGGCCAGACGTTTCGTGGTAGCGTATTATCGACTATAACTACCACATCTCCTTTTTTGTGCGGCCGTGCGTTGTTTCTGGGTTCGCCTCATGGTACTAGAGTAGGTAAGTACTCTTGGAGCCAGCGATGCCAGAAATGATCGGCTAGCGCTTGGCTGACTCTCCAACTTCTTCGGTCGGTTTCGTTGCAGGGTCCTGTGGTCGACATGCCGGTCGATGACCCCAGCAGGAAGTGGTTCGGCGTGAGCGCCTCTGGATCAGCTGGGTCCACGCTGACATGGGTGAGTGGACGGGCGTTCACGGTGAACTCTGCTTCGTTCAATAACGTATGTAGTACCTCTTCCGGCGGCGCTTTCTCTTTTAGAGTAATGCTGAGAGCGGCCTTTAAGGTAAACGTGTAGCACGCTGCCCTCCTGGTGAATAAAGTTCCGTGGTGCTGTTCCGTGCACCACCCACCCAAGACTCGTTCTTGATGCAGCCGGTTCATTTGCACGTCCTATTCTTAGCTCGCGCGATACGATGTGTTCCCAGTGGTCGGTCCCGATCAACATTCGTGGCTTGACTTGATCGTAACATATTACTTCTGCAGTTAGGTCTTGCAGGTGTCCATACCCTAATATCGATCGTGGCATGGATTGCTCGTGAAGTCGCAGATCCTTTATTGTTCGAGCCTTCACTTTAAATTGTTGCTCGCACTTCGCTCCTCTGAGGGTGACGGAGACGAGATAGCTCTCGGCCTCCTCCTGTGTCATGTTGACTCCTTTGAGGTGTAGCGGTTGTGACCGTCCCCTCTGCTCCTATGGTATTCGCTAGCTCTTCGTCCATTAATGTGACGGTTGCACCTTCATCAAGGAGAGCGGAGGTCATGATTTCTCCTCGCGGACCGGACACGACGACAGGGCACACCTTGAGCAGCACATTGGACGCCGCCTCAGGTTGCATCTCTATGGTGAGCACAGCTTCTTGTCTTGGAGCCTCTTCAGTACGGTGGACGCTTTCATCTTGTCGTGACGTGTTTTCTTCGGTATGTAATGTCGAGTGATGCGGACGCCGGCACTGATGTACTCCACATAGCTTCGCTTTGCAGTGCATACGTCGATGTCGTTTTCTTATGCACTTAAAACATAACTTCTTATCTTTCACAAGTTCCTACCTTTGGTTTGTATTGAGCCTCTTGTAATCGGGACACTGACTCAACTCGTGTTCCTTTTCACATTTCACACATTGCCGTATGTCTTGTTCTTCATTTGTCACTGTGTTGTATATTAGCTTTCTTCTTAATAACAATAGGAGGTCTTGTTTCTTTCTGCCTTTCCGGTGCCGTGTTCGATGGCTGTGCGTAGGCATAGCGAAGTGAGCATCTAGCTCTAGTGAGCTCTAGTGAGCATCGGGTTGAACAGATAACCTTTTCTGTCTATTGTCTTCACCATTTGCACAATATTCTGTATTTTCACTGCGAAGCTGTTCAATTCGGCTGCTGTAGATCCAGGTCTCGGTAGTTTTCTGAGGTCGTCAAGCGCTCGATCAATTAACACTTCCGGTCTCCCGAAGCACTGTTCTAGCGTTTTCATAATGACGTCCGGATCGGTGGTGGTGTATAGTAGGCCGGCCACTGCTCAACACCGGCCTGGACGTAATTCGGTCGCGTTCTAGGTGCGGTCGTGATTCGGGCCCGTAGCGCTTGCCTCCGCGTTCTGAGGTGGCGATGCAGGTCCTCCTTGTTGATACTGGCTCTGTATCTAGTCCGGCAACTCGATGTACCAGCAACTGATCCGGTTACTCGGAGGTCCAGCAACTGATCCGGCTCGATGGACCAACAACTGATGTGGACTGTATTAAATTAAACGAATTTCTTCGATTGATCTTGTTTATTCACGAACTCAAAGTTACAATTGCGAATGCGTTATCACACGAATGCCACAATGCAAATGCCATCATGCGTCGGCGGGTTTTCTATGTTTATACTCTCCCCGACGTCACGCAATAGTACACTACGTCGGGGTGTCTCCCTGCCCCGCACCCCCTTGTAAGAGTTTTGGTAGACAGAGATGGAGATATCTCCATCTCTTTCACTCACCGCTGACACTTGTAAGGGGATTACATTATTCATTATCTACACAAATTACACTAAAACAAATAATTCTATACACAATCACTATGCATATCGTCATCCATTACACAGTCAATTGCTCATTGCTATTACCGGGGTATCCCCTGCGAAATTAGAAGATAAAAACTACAAAATTTTGAGGGAATTAATGGGGAAATCCAACTGACTTACAGTGTACACACTGGAAAAAAATGGAAATATCAGTTTATTCTCGAGACACCTGTGTAAATTCACCGTGAAACCAAATAATAATCCTTACAATGGCCCTGAATGAAAAACCCTGGCCCTCTGCACATACCAAGTAATGTTGCAACAAAAAAAATGGATATATGTTTAAAAAAGCCCATAGGAATTATACTGCTATTATGAAAGAGGTTTTTTTTTGTAGTGTAACACTGTTTGTTTTATAAGAGAAAGAGATGTGTACATTATATATACATATATACGCCCTTACTTATAAACAGTGATTAACGAAATCATTGTCTAATTGACATCGATTCCTTTCTGTGTCAACTTTATTTATATTTAGAAGAAAGAGACAGAACCCTGCTTAACTAATCTTTGTATTATATACTTTTATAAGTAAACCCAATATTCTTTATTGCACTCAAAAAAATATACAGAAATACTGATTACGATACATTGTAATTTGTAAGTAATAACGAGAGTGAGTGACTGTTTCATCACTGTATGATACAGTTCTATCAATTTCTTATTACTTGAACAGTTACAATATTGGTATTAAAAAAATTGTCAATTTATAAGATACAAGGGGCCCGTCCCGGCTTCGCATGGGTGGATAATTTTTTTTTAACATTTTGGCTCCCGCATTCTGTCGCTCCCTCTATCGCCGCGTTACTCGCTGCGCTGCGAGGCACCCCACACCGCGCCGGCGGCCCGTCTGGGATTATTTTTTATTTATCTTGATATTTTTATTTCGTAATATCTTTTGACTGGAATGTCCGATTTCAATAATTCAAAAAGTAATTAACAGGTATTGAAACAGTCTTCATTACGAAATAATTTATTTGGATAAGAATTAATACAAAGTTATGGAAAACATGGTCTGATTTTGATAGGCATTTTTATCAACTTTTAAAATGTGAAAAAGTAATTATAGTGACTTAACTACAATAGTTGGACATATGGTCTCGCGGAGTTTTTTGTAGATATTGATACGTTCTATAATATTTTATCACATTTTTTTGTTCTATCATCAATACTTTTCGCAGCGCATGCGATGAAAGATATTTTATGGCTTATTTTTTTGCACCTTGTGTTGGTTTTAGTGAGAATTTCTGGGGATCTCTAATTTTTTTCTTGTAATAAATATAGCCTATGTTACTCAGGGACAATGTAGCTTTCTAATGGTGAAAGAATTTTTGTAATCGGTCCAGTAGTTTTTATGTTTATTCGTTACATACAAAAATACAAATCTTTCCTCTTTATAATATTAGTATAGATATAGATTTCTGACAATAGCTATAATAAAACATTCTTCACAATTACCTTTTCATTACAATTAAAACGGTTTCCGTTGCTTTCGATTTCCCAGGCGTACTTCAAAAAGGAAAATTAAACTTTTCAACCGCATTGATGAAAATTCTACTTACTGATATTTTAATTTTATGCCTGATCTATTAGGTATATTAAAAATAAATTAAAATATTTTCTACAAACAAAACGTTGTAAGAAAAATCTGACATTAAAACCACAGAACTGAGTTATTGTCTAAAAATAAATCACACTATCGTTCAGAAAAAAAAAATTCCGCCTAATAACGTCTCCACCGACTAAGGGGGAGAATTCGTGCAATCTCCCAAAGATTACACTTTAACAAAAAAAAAAGTTGCGAGCACTCCTTGATGAAGGGACTCAATACGTTTCGGGTGGGACTCTGATGGAGTTAAGCTAAACCCGATATTACAACATGAGTGATATATAGATAGAATACTTTAATTCTGCTCAATCGGTTGAAAATCAAACGCTGACACGGGACTTTTACATGTGAAATACAACAATAAGGTTATGAAATAAAACCATTTTATTCTTGTAGGATTTTTTACTAACGATTATTAAATAGCTGACTAATTTCACATTTAGGGTTTTTTTTAGATTTAAGTTATTGTATATCCGTTAAGTTATTTTCAGTATAACATATTGTCAAGTAGTGAATAATAATTCACTATTTGACAATACGGTTCTTATAAAAGTTGGAAAAAGAAACCTTTTTTTATTATTTAGTGACAGGATTTGAGCCAAAATAATAAAGCAAGTTAAACAAAAGCTTCCAATCAGGATAATCTCAGATTGGCGATAAGAATCTCCTGTTGTTAGTGAGAAAACAAAACAGTGTAAATTGCTATTTTCCTTATAAATTGTTTAAAAAAGTATCAAATTGTCTATACTTTCAGATCGGTAATAGAAGATAACGCGGGTTGGCCGCAGAACTACAATGTGGACCAAATCGCGTCTGTAAGCAGAGGAGGCTCCTTACCTAGGCCTCCTTCTATAATACCGTAAGTATGGACTCATAATCATTTTTTTTTATTTAGGTAATCATACATCACAATATTTTACAATATAATACTTATAATTAATATACACAATGGCCACTAAAGTTCCCACTAAAATATAAAAGGGAAGAGATTACAAAAGGAAATGCAACATAAAGTAATGGAGAAATCAAAACCTATTATAAAAATATACATGTGTTTTTTTTTTAATATTATTCTTAGACATCTAATATATACCTACACGACATTTAACCCTAAAGATTTTAGTGCAAATTACTACTACTCCTGTAATTAAATGGATCCATATATGACTATTGCGATTACGAAAATTGATAAAATAAAAAAATATGAGTATGAAAATGGCGTTTACTGATTTTCTTTCATACAATCCTTGTCTTGACAATAATAAACACAAAAAAATAGCCTACATAGGTACAGACTTTTTAAATTGCCATTCTTAAATACGATATGGCGGTTACAAAACTTTAAAAAGGTCAAAGTTTTATAAAGATCTTTTTAATCACTGGCACGAGAACAAATATTTCTTTAATAAATGCCCTTTATCATAAAGGTCAACATATAACAATATTTGCTGGGTTATATTGGAGTATAAATAATCCTTAGATTGTTATTAGAGTAAATGTCACAGAAACAGACCGTGAAATTGAACGAGAATATTGTATATAGAAATAGAATATAATATTATTAAAAGATACGTGAATGTTTCATTAAAGTAAACTGCTGAGCCCTGTCTCCTCCTCAGAGTGAAGAAGGTGTT
Source organism: Limenitis camilla (assembly GCA_905147385.1). Classification (NCBI taxonomy): domain Eukaryota; kingdom Metazoa; phylum Arthropoda; class Insecta; order Lepidoptera; family Nymphalidae; genus Limenitis; species Limenitis camilla. Next base: position 4,860,131 of record LR990241.1, read on the forward strand.
AAGCCATAGTCCACCACGCTGGCCCAATTTGTTATCTCACGAAGATTTCCTTCACCTTTAAAGCAAGAGATATTTAATTTCTTAAAACTTAGAAAAGTCAGAGGTGTGCGTCCAGGACCGAACTTGGACGTCCCGAGTAAGACGGTATAATGAAGTCGCTGTGCTGTCTTTTTGAGTGAATTATAATAATGCTATGGCTTTTATTTTCAATCTACATCTACACTGTTATATAAAGAGGAAAGATTTGATTGTTTGTATGTTGCAAATAGGCACGAAAACTACTGAACCGATTTTGAAAATTCTTTTACCGATAGAAAGCGACATCCTTTCTGAGTAATATAGGCTATGTAGTGTTGGCATAAATATTCTAATTAGAAAGATATGGCCACTTAAGTGCCATAAGGTGGCCATTTTGTAAATTGAAGGGTTTCTCAGGAACTACTAACCCAATATTTAAATTTTTTTCACTGATAGAAAACTACACTATTCGTGAGTCACAAAGGTGATTGAGTGTTGCCATATACATTTTTTAATTAATTCAATATGGCCATTTTGTTGTTACAAATCCGATTTTAAAAATTCTCTCTCTCTTTTTTCTCTATTTAATTTTTATCTTTATCTGTTCAGAATGATCTCTTTTCACTTTCTTTCTTTCGATTATCTCTCTATCTGTCCTTTACCTATTCAATTTTATTTTTTCTCTGTCCTCCCTCTTTTATTATCTGTCGCTTTTCTTTTCTTTCTATTATTTTTCTTTTTATACTCTCTCTTTTTTTTAAATAATGAAAAGCTTCACAATTACAGAGTGACAATTTAAGGACATCAATTATAATATTGCTTTAAATATCCGGAGCAAAGCGAGGTCAGGCCGCTCGTATCTAATATAATAATAATATCCAGACTAATGTATTTTTAGATGTTATTAATCTGACTGCCAGATCAGTAGTCTAAAAGGTGTGACTTCAGCATTTTATAGACAGTTGCAACAATATTTGAAAACGGATTAATAAGAACCTTAAAGATATTTTACTATATTTATGCATATAGAATTGAAAGAAAAAGAAAATTTTAGTTTCAGTATATAAAAAAATATATATATAAAATATCGTCCATATTGCTGTTCCACCTGTCTGCTAGAACATTGAATTTTTTAAAGATTTTTAAGGATCTTCAAAATGTTTGATTTCTATTACTCATTTTAATGAAAATAGATTCGCACGTTAACGTTTATTGGTTCCTTACAAACACATCCCTCGCTCCTCCTCACTCATCTTTGGTCGAAAAGCAGCCTAATACTAAACTAAAATCTCTTCAGACTAATAATAAGTGATTTATTTGCTGTTAAGTGAGAGTTTTTCAATTATCTTATTATTAATATTTGTCTGACTGACAACGGTAATTATAATGTAACAACCCTGGTTAATGTTATCTACTCATAAGTTTATAACAGGAGTCCGGGTTGGGCAATTATTAGGGTATATCTCAGTTATACATTACTTTACTATCAGGATACTGAATAGTTTATTATCTAATAATGATAGCAAATTAACCAAATCTTTCTCAATAGCGTTATCCAGATTTAAAAATATCTTCAATTAATTTTAAGATGTATGTATATTTTGTCTCACATACCACGAATGCAATAAAAACGTGTATATTAGAAAAAAGTCCGTGAATTAAATTACCGAATATATTATTTAATGCAGTAAGTAAAATTTAATTATTAAATATAAAATAGATAAATAATTGGTTAAATCCATAAGAAAGTAAATCACAACGGGATAAATAATTTAGAATTATCTGTACAGTGGACGATTCATTTTATACACATACTATCTGCTTCCCGCGTTTCACTCGCTATATTTAGGATAATTCACACTATATCGTTATAAATTATAGCCTATGTGCTTTTCTGATGTATAAGCTATATTATTGTAAAGTTTCATCCAAATCCATTCAGTAACTTTTGCGTGAAAGAGTAACAAACATACATCCATACATACAGACATCAATACATTCTTACAAACTTTCGCGTTTATAATATTAGTAGGATACACAAAATTTTAATGAGTGAAATAAAATTATTTATCCGGGTAATTGACCATTGGATGTTAGACCTTTAACTGTCACAGAAGAGACGATTTTTACTAACTACTCGTAAATATGTTATATAAAACAGATCTAATGAGATTAAGCAAAAACCAGTCTGTCGTTATTAAAATAGTTATAACTTAACAAAGACAATTGATAACGACAGATTAGTATTTGTAAATAATTTTATTAAATTTTAATCTTTGGGGCAGTTCAAGTATCTCGTAAGCATTAAAGGGGGCAGTGGGAGCCTTGCTTTGCTTATTTTAATGACGTGGGGGATGGAACATAAACACGCACATCGAAACGTGAATTTTTACTTGATACAATGTTTTTACAAAAACTTTTAAAATGTTTAATTTATATATAGATACAATGTTTACGTAAGCACAGGAGGGCTTTGCTTACTTTTGCTGACATGGAGGGTGGAGGGTTAATCATTATAAAAAATCTGCTTTACGTAATACTTGAACGTCCCCTTTTAGTTGCTAAATATTACAAAGTCAATAAACTTTACAACGAATACTTTTATACATGGATAAATGATTCTATATCATTCAGCAAGTTATTGTAAGAGTTTCATTAAAACATTCTTCTTATAGAAGAAGCTTTTTTACAATACAATACAATGAACTAAAAATTCATCTTAGTCATCATGTACGTAACCTTGTCCTAAAATCCGCAGTATCTTCAGAAATTAAGCTTTGAGACGTTTTCTTGTTTGTTACTTCATTTTACTTTTTCAATATATTTTTATAGATAATATGAGTAAATGAACTGACGTAAAATCTTATAGTATTTATTGAAATTTTGTGGAATAAACGCGAGGAATGTTTGATTTGTTATCATTTTAATAGTTAACATTTTATTAATGGATATTATTGTTACCATTTTAATCAGTCAGTCAGTGTTGGTAATCTATTATTAGCTTACTTCATCGGTACGTATAAAAAATTAACTTGGATCGTCCCCGTCCCCAAAAACGTCTTTAAAGGACATCGAAAAAAATGAACATACTCGTTATTAAATTTAAAGTCAGCACTGTCAGGATGTCTAAGAGCATCTCCCACCTGGAGATGCTCGAACAAATATCATTCGGAACCTCATCCAATTGGCAATAAGCTGGAAAAAAATAATCCAAAATGGCGGATTTAAGATGGCTGCCATACAAATTTTGTCGGCGTCTATCTCCGAAAGTATACAAGATGGAAGAGTGGTTTTTTGGAAAAAGATGATCAAGACCTCAAGGTCTATTTGGTAAATAGAAAAAAAATCAAGAGGGCGGAATTTATTTTTCCATATAAAATATAAGAGAAATATTGAAGAGACTACAAGTTGGAAATTATGCAAGACTTTGATACGGTTCATAAAAAAACTTTTATTCTGACAAGTGATGATTAAGGATTTCGAAGACGGGAAAGGAGTACGGCCAGGGTATTCAAGATAGGTGGGAGTCCAATTGGCAGGGAGCTGAAAAAAAAATCAAAAATTCAAATTCTCTTCTATACGCGGTCTGCTTTAGCGGGCCGCGCAACCACGCACAGTACTAGTATGTGTATATAAAACACTTACTTAAGTAACACAAATGAATATAATTCTGTTAAAAATACAATAGACAGAGAGGTAGAAAGGCTAATAGAGAAATATTATATTTTTATTACCCTTTAAAAAGAGGTTAGAGATAGACAGTTTAGATATTGATAATAATGATGTTGAGGATGAAAGTCATCTAAAGCCTTTTAAGGATGTCTTAAGAGCTTTAGAGCCCAATTCACTATTAGCTTTAGTCGATCCCGGACAGTCCCGGTTTCGCTCGAACATACCACGTGTATTTAGATTTAATTTCACATTTTATATTTTAATTTTTAACACATATCACATTACAAATAATAGCCTATGTATTATTATGATGGATAAGCTATATTATTGTAAAGTTTCATTAAAATCCATTCAGAAGTTTTTGCATGAAGAATAACGAACATTCATACATACTCACAAACTTTCGCGTTTATAATATTAGTAGGGATAAATATACTGCAGGTAGAAAATGTGGTGTGTGGTTGTTGTAGGCAATTTGTTGATTAACCTTTAGCAGGAGATCAATAGAGATCGGCTTACGATAACGGTCACTAATTACTACACGTGCTAAGTAATTTGACGTTGCTACTAATTAATTTGATCCGTTTAGCCCCGTAAACAGGGTCACATTGTGTCTGTACAGTCTAACACATGACGAACAGAATTAAAGGTAATTTCAAGAATTAGATGACATTAAATAACTTTTAGTTTTTTAAGCGTAACGTAAAGAACGTACAGAAAAAAGTAAAAAAAAAACGTAAAGATGGCATCAAAGTAAGAATCAAATTAAACGTGTTTCTAAGAAACCAATTCAGGATTAAGTTAATTTAATAATTGTATGACATTATTTTCGTAGGCGATAAGGTTCTTTTTTAAGTAAGTTTGTCCATGAACTGACTAAATCGGGCTATGCCTTGACATTGTAAACGACTATAATTTTGATGGGAAAATATTGTGAATATGGCGCACTTAAAATGTGACAAAAAGCAGTGATAGCTCAGTGGTTTAGACATGACGGTGAAGGAAAACATCGAGATGAAACCAGCACTTTTGACTGTTCTCCATTTTCTCAAAAGTGTGAGTAGTCTGCCAATCCGCACTAGGCCAGAGTGGTGGACTATGGTCTAATCCCTCCTCATTCTGAGGAGGAGAAATGCTTACCTAATACTTGAACGGCCCCTTTATGAAGAAAGTTTGAAAGCATACTCCCTCGAGTAAGAGTAGCCTTTATTTTGTACTATTAGAAATATACTAGTTAAATTCTATCTACAATTATTTATATTCATCTGTAGTTGCGTCAATATCATTCTGTTTTATGTCCGTTTCGAAATGTGTTATTAATCATAATGTTTGTTATGAAATCGTAGTTTTCAGACTAATCATATGAAAATTTATAATGATATTAATCAAGGTTTTCTTAACGCAAAAGTTTTGTTATTTTATTAAGTACACCCTGCCAGTCCCGTCGTTCTTCATCAAGAGATTGCTTTAACTAAATTTATCCCTCGCCGCGGTCGAACTGCTATTACTGAATGAATTGAATAATTCATTTAATAGAGTGGTTTGGATTTCAAATAAAACTAAATTTTAAAAAGCTTGCAGTTCTAATGATATTATTATGGGATTGCTAAATAAAGTAGTTCTGGAAGAAATGTCGATCATATGCAATGAAACATACCCCGACTATCTTAGAAATTCATCTACGGTGCTGCATGAAAACATTCGTCTGATTAAGCAATAAGGTTTAACAACCACAGTAACAAGGGGAATAAAAGCTTATAGTACCCATGACAGCAAAATATTCGACTGTTCTGCCATTAATCATCAGAAAGTACCAGTCAATTTCTCTTATCAGTAAAGGCATATTTAATTTTAATTAAGAATTTCTGTTGAAAATTCAAAGATATGATGAATATCTACAATAGTAATGACGATAGAAAATACGATATAATAGAACCAAATCACCTAATGCCTTCACGTCTCTTATTAATGATATATATGTTTAATAGCTGCCCTGCACACACTCCGATACCTCCGCCACCTCCACCACCGCCTCTCACCATACCACCGCACAGGTAATAGAAATACCTTAGTTTATTTATGTTACGGACACATACCAAAATGTTAATATTAAATATTTGATATTTGACTGCATCGTACTAAGCTTTTAGAGGCACTTAAAGTTATTCAAGTTGATGTAAACACATTTCAATGTCGTGAAAATAAAACTTTTGATGGTGCGATGGGCGACTTGAAAGAACTTAACGCCATTAATGATAGTCATCTCAGAAACATAAATCTTTTGTAAAATCCCATAGTAGTACAATCTCAATGTAAACATATGCGCAGGTAGATAGAACCAAATCAGCAAAGATCAGAATATATAAGACGGTTGATACTGCTGAAATAGCGGTGGACTTCTCAATTTGTTTGCAAATTACATCAACTTACTTTAAGTAGGGGTAATGCTGACGATGTACCTTGGATTTTGCCTGTGGCGTAAATTTAGAAAGATAATATGTTTACTAAACTAGTAATATTGCAATAAGGTTGGATGATTTCTTTGATTTGATTGTGAATTTTATTTAAAAAAATATCTTCTAAAAAACCTAATACCAAAATTGTAGCTTCGGATACATCTTGCTATATTTTACAGAATACTTCTCTAAATTATAAATTTTAAGTTATCTACGAAAAGAGAAAGGGCACTAAATACTATTACGTTTATGGAGTCAAATTAAAAAAAATGTATTACTTGCAAATTATTTACGTACAATGCACGTAAAGTCCTCTCCATAAACCAAATCATCAAAATTTCAATTTTAGCTATTTATTACATTTTTTATTTTATGACTTATCACTGAGGCTTTTCCTTTCTTTATACTCTGTCTATTATGCATATGACCATAAAATTTTAACTTCCAGGACAAAACATGTATCATTTGCTCGTTCCCATACTTTAACTACATTTGATGACTCTGTAATGCCAGCGGCTGTAAGTGGTAACAGATACAGAAGAGACTGCGAAAGACTTATTGATGGTCGTGTAGTTAAGGTTAGTATAAAATATTAATTATATAATTATAAAAAATGCATACTGATACTAAATGTAGAGATTGTACAGTGTCAATACTAACATTTTACTCCACAGCCAGAAAATAAGCCATACGCAACTCTGCCAGTAATGTTTCAGCCGTTTCCACCGTACCCTCAATACATGCCTCAAGCTCCTGCTCCGATACATTATCCACCAATAGCACCAATACCAGCTCATACAGTGCCAGTGCAACGTCCTACTCAGACTGAACAACCAAAAGTTGTTGTGTTAGGTAATTTTATTTATCTTTAATATTAACTCAACTACTTTTTCATCATAACTTTTTACATCAGAATTCATGTAATACAATGTGATAGAAAACTTATTTCCTTTTAGATTCAATAAAAAAAGGAGTAATGAGGACACAAGCTACCCAGACAGAAGTTTGCTTAGGAAGGAAGCCGCATCCTCCCAATTACCTTTCACTTAGTCCAAGGACGATTAAAAGGGTTAAACTTTTTATTCATACATATTTACTTGTATACTCCTTTTTGATTATAAGTGAAATTTTTAGAGGTTTTCTTGTATTGATTAATTTATTAAATGCTTCAATTCTCTAGGTAAAAATGGTAGCTGCCGGAGTTCAAACAAATGGTTATACTGTGGGTGTTCGGAGGTTAACTAAATCATTTTCTGAGGTCGGAGGAGATCGTTTGGCGGGACGGGAACCGACTGACGTTACTGTAGCCATTGAAAGGTACTTTAGTAATATTCAAATCATAATAAATATATTTTGTTAGTGACTGTTTATGTATATATATATAGATATAGAGACTAGAAGCATATCGTAAAACATTACATTTTTACTTACACTAAGGACTTACTTTTAATATTATTTACATTAATTCATAACATAATAGATCTGCACATAGTCACACAATGGACAAACTCTCTGTGTAAGAAAAAGTAAAGAAAAGCAAATTTGTATGATAAGTTTAGATAATTTTCCCAGTATAATAGGTGCGGAGCATGAAAAACTTCACAGAACGCAATCAGAGGAACCCCCCAGATCTCCCCGATCTCCTACTTCTGCGATGCCTACATCACCCCTCATGCGAGGGGATTCTGATGAAGTCACATCATCATCTATTAAATCTGTAACATCATCACAAATAGATAAATCAGAATTAAGTACATACCAAAAACAAGCCCAAGAATATTTTCAACAAAATTTTCAATTTATTCATGAAAGTGACAGAGATGATACTATAGATGACGATATAGAAACAATAGAAAAAAGTATGGCATTAAATCGAAGAAATTTAGAATATCTGCAACAAGAAATTGCAAAACAGGCGAAAGGAGATAGATCACTGAGATCGATTCTATCAAAAAGTACTAGTGATGCGTCTCAAAAGACAATAAATTCACATCATTTATCGAAAACTTCAACATTTCAATCGGAACCATCCACAGAAACATCAGCAACTACAACTGATGATAGTGAAAAAAATGAGAAGGAAATTATTATAGATTTTGAGCCACGACCTGATGATGAGGCGATACCTTTTACAACATTAAAAAGAAAAAATAAGAGAATTCTGCAGAAAACTTTGTCTGAAGGAGAAATATTACTAGATGCGTAAGTATTGATAAAGTTGAGGCATAATCTATCTAGTAGGTTATGTTCTGATATAATCAATAAGATTAATACATTTTTTTCTAAATTTTACACTCAGAAGGAAAACGGAAATCTCTGCTGGAAGTGAAGGGGTAAAAGATGCTCCTATAGTAATGTCCACGAGTCAAGAAAACATGACTAAGGAAGATCGGGAACGAGAAGCGATGTACAAACAATATATCACACAAAATTATAGCCAAACACCTATTAAAGACGAAGGGATCTTTGGTTTTGAACCAGATGGCTCTTTTAGGTAAAATCACATATATATTAATTCTGTGCGTGAATATGTTTGATAACTAACATGTAATTTCTAATTTTGTACACACTATGTTTTACTAAGATTTGTTGATGAAAATGGTAAATTAAGAAAAAAGGATTTAGTCGCGGATGAACTAGGATGATATCGACATGTTTAAATACAATCATTTAATATTACCAGTATTGAATGAATTTTATAATTGCGCTTGGGTATACTGAAAAGTTTATTAGAGTTATCAAACTATTCATGCACTAGCTAATTTTATAAGATAATAATTAGCGTTAGTGGCACCTTCATTAAACTCATTTCCCACCGACTGGATCCTAAATGCTTATGCTACTAAGATAGCTTAGATTCTATCTTCTATCCTATTTTATGATCTTTCAGTTATATTTAGTGCAAAAGCTAATCTTCTATCTATAGTAAATGAAGAGCAATGCAATACAACTTTTTGAAGTCCTCTTCTATATATTTGGTACAATATATGTTCTGAAATTATTGTATTATAGTAAAAATCTCATTAGGAACTATTAGGTAAAAAATAGGAGGCAGTTCTTTAAAGAAAATATCTTTAATAAACTATTCATTAATAATATTTTCTTTATAGAAAAAAAATCAATTTCTTCAATCAATATCTAAATTAAATTTCTTGATGGTATTGCTTGCGCTTTCACTCATTCATGAATTCTCTTCGTAGTTCTTCAGATGGTAATGCTCCATACGAAGATTTTCACGAAAAATACATTAGTTACAAGCATGAACCATTTAGAATTCGGAGCGTAAGCTTTGAGGAAAAAACTGAACGAGTTGACGCAGAAGTTCCGTTAAATAGGTAGGTATTTATATTTAAGCTATGCCATTTTATAGTATTTATATAATTATAGTATTTAGGTGTACATTTTGCTATTATTTCAAATCTTTTATGGACTATCATTACATATGTTTATATTATTCTATTTTTTACTTAATAAATTAATTTAATTATGGTTATGGAGAATAACCAAATTGTATTTACTGCAAATACTGTTACTTATTGATCCTCAATATTGATGAATAGTCGTAGGTTTATCTACTTATTATGGTTCTATTATTTTCAGTACTGCAAAATCAAGTCCAGCTTCACCAGATCCAGTAAATAACAATATAGAGGTCGAACCCAAAACTAAAAAGGCGGTTATATCTAATAATGTGACCACAATCCTAGCACCTTTAGAGAAGTCTTCCCCTTGTGCTTCCAACGAATCATTGACTGTCGATCATAGCAGGTATAGTATCCTTGTACCTTAGTATTCTTAATTTGACAAAATTCTATATTGAATTCAAGCCAAAATAATATCATTTATGAATCCAACAATTATTACAAGAATAGAAAAACCCTTTGTTAATATTAGAATTCATTCATGTCAAATTTCAGAGATCATTCTGATGGATTGTGGAACGAATCACAAACAACAGTTTTACAAGTGGATTCTGGTACAGATAATGGAACTGTTATAAGGTACAATAATAATTAAACTATTACCAAAATATTCAATTAAAAACAATATAATAAAATAATTTCCATGTTCAGTTCCTCAGATTTAAGTTCTCTAGCAACATCACCTGGTGCATTAGCATTACTGACTCCAACGTCGAGACGAAAACAATTGTTACTCTTACAACATCAACAGCGTTCGTCATTAGATACAGATGCATTAGATGAAGAATTTGATGCGTCACAAGTAAGTGTTAAGTAAATATATTTGCAGATTAGTAAATAAAGAAATTTACATGTTTATCTTATATATAAAATTGTCGCGTCACAACGTTAGTTACCATACTCCTCCGAAACGGCTCGACCGATTTTATGAAATTTTATACGCATATTTATATTCAGTAGCTCTGAGAATCGGCTACTATCTAATTTTCGTGACCCAACCCAAATTTATATGGCAAAACAACGTTTGCCGCTCACAACCGCTCGCAACGTCAGCTAGTATATATATAATTCTTCTACATTATCAATCAATATGTATATAATAAATTAATTAAATTATTCCACACGAGTTTTATTTTTTGCAGAGTCAGTCACCAACTTCTCCAAGAAATAAACTAGATACATCTAGCTCAAGCTCGTTACAAACGCGACAATCTTTATCACCCCCCGCTGTAGTTCCAAATATAACCCTGCCAATTACAAAGCAACCAACAATATCAAAACCCTTACAACTATCTCAAATTACCCCTCAAATGAAACCTAGCCATACACCTGCCATAGCAATTACACACCCAAGCTTGGATCTATCTGACGTACCTTTTAAACGAACTCCAAGTTTTATTAATAAGAAAAGAGAAAGGGCGTTAAGTCCATCTAGAAGACAGGAATTAAAGAAAGCGCAACAAAAAGAACCCAATGGAACCATTCCCAACCAAGTACATTCTCCGTCAGAATCAATTCCAAAAGCAGCAAGTAGTGAAACTAGTTTAGCAAGAACTGATTCGGGAAAGATTAATACAACTGATATATCTGAAAGTACAACAACAACCGAAGATTATGTGACGGCTAATTCTGATAGTTCTAAGAAAAGTAATAGCAAAAATCAAAATCACAGTGAGTACAAACTATTTACTTGCTTACTTTTTATACAATTTAAAAGTTGATTTGAAATTAATTCTATAACTCGATATTTTTTCAGATTCTGAAAGTAATAATAAAGCACAAGAAGGATCTTCTTTTGAGAGTGCATCAAGCTTATATTCTTCAACAAAGACGGATAATGTTGCAGAAGATTTAATAGTACCAAGTTTTTCACCACCTTTACAAATTAACGATGATTTTATAGTTCCAAATTTATCATCGCCTCCTTTGCCATTACAAGAAAGAATACAAAAACCAACTGTCGAAAGATTTGAAGTAAAAGCTGATATCACACCTATAGAAAGCAGTAGAAAAAACAAGACTGAAATCATGAGGATAAAAGACGAAATGCCCAAAACTAAATCGGTAATATTATTAATCTGATTATACAAATATACTGAAATTGTAAAAAATGGGGCATATTTTTTTAAATATAAATATAAATTTATTCTCTGTTTTGTAGATTACTACGTCCCGTGACGGAATTAGTGGAAAAAGCAGTTCAAGTGGCAGTTATAGTATAGGTGGTTCAAATCCAAATGTCACAGAATCAACTGACAAAATACCAATAGAAAAAATAAAAGAGTTACCAGAAAAACTAGAAAAGCAAGAGACAAAGGCATCCAAACAAAAAGAAGACAAAAAAGTGGCAACTGAACAAAAAGAACAACTGGTTCCTAAAATGGTGGTCAGTTAAACTAATAACTTAAGAAAATAAAAATAATCTTTAAAGTTTATTATTTATTAAATTCTTTGTTCCGATCTCTATTGATCTAAAAAAATCTGTTTCATTTTTAAATCAACTTACGCTTTTTAAAAATGTATTGTCCTATTACTTTAACTCTTTAGTTTTTAAAACAAAATTTCGTATATTAATTCGTTTCATTTATATAGAATTAATTCCATGCCAATAAAAATAACATTTTTAGGGTTCGTTATCTGATGATGAAAGGAGCGTCCACTACTCATCCTCAGGATATTATGAAAGTCCTCTCGATGATGACGATGATGGAGGTCTAAGTAAGATTATATTATAGTTTATTATTACTCTACATACATAGCGATATTAAATTTTTATTTCTATTTTAGCATACAAGCATTCCCAAAAATATAGATCATCAAGTCGACCAAAGGCATGGATATCAGAAGACAAGAGGCGGAAAAAGAAAGCGTTCACCTTAGAATTTTCTAAGTCATACGATGAATCGATATCCACTTCACAAGATGATTGGGGGAAGAAATCTAAAGAAACCGATAGCAACCATCGAGCAGATCGAGTACCTAAAACTAAATCCCCGTTAGAAGAAAAGCTACCTGAAATTAGAAAAAAGAAAACTCATTTTGCTGAGAAAACGAAAAGTGTTCAATCCTCGCCTAGAGACCCTGTAGATATAGAAATATCAATAAAAGAGAAATTGACTAAAGAAAAGGAAAATGATAAAAGACCGTTTGAAAGAGAAAGATACGTAAAAAGAACAAAACTAAAAGCCAAGAGTCCGACTCAAAATAAAAATATGGATGGTAGTTATAGGTCTAATGTCAAACTACATCTAAATATTCCGACTTCAGATGATTCAAGTGAACATTATAGAAAAGAAGGTAACAATATATTGGTCATAGTAACAATAAATGCTTAAATTCAATCTACCTGAAGGACCAAATATTCTAATTATTAAGGTTTTGTTACTTATGTAATTAGCATAATAAAATATTAATTACTAGTAACCTTGCAGGCATTGGTAACGGCAACGTTTCTCCGAGGAAACACAGGCGGTTACGAGATAGTCCGAGGAGAAAAACGGGAAACAACTCAAATTTAACTAAATCGCCCACTTCTAATAATCACTCAGCTTATAGGTTTGTTGGTTATTTTACGTATGCAATAACAAATATTATACAGATAAAAAAATACAATAATTCATGTATCTATTAAATACATTATACATAATTTTCAGACCGCGACGAAAAAGTGGTTCCAACGAAAGCATATCATTACCGGGAAGTCTTCCACGTAGAAAACAATCAATACCTACAATCCCATGTCTTAGTTCTCTTGAAGCTGAGGACATTGAAACAGCTAGAGCATTAAATAGTGCAGGGTCAAGGTTAACTCCTTTAAGATATGTTAAAAGTCCAACGACATCACCACGGCATCATAAAAAGCAAGAAAAAGGTTTGCGAATGATTTAGAATATTAGAATGAAAAAATATTCATTATTTTATGCATCCTAATTAATAGAGCTTGTTTTATTGTCTGCACTAGACGGAAAAACAGCAGCCTCAGCAGAATCTCTTCGATCAGTGTCACCAGGATCTGACTCAGTATTCTATTCAGAACATACGGAACATTTAGCTGGGGAATGTGAAGCAAAGGCACATTGCTTACATTGTGGCAAAGAGGTGCATATTGTCACTGCGCCGAATGATGATCGAACGTCTAGGACATCTACGCATACTGATGTAAGAACTCGGTTTACAAATATTATCATTTCTTGATTCTTATTTATTTTGGAGTTCCTACACTTGAAAGATTAAAGTAGAGCCATATAAATATAAGAAATGATTAACTTTGTTCTAACGTGAGATACTACATTGAAAACCCATGACATAGATCTTGCAATAAAATATTGGTAGGCGCAAAATGTAAATTACGTAAGCTTCTTTTCCAGGAGTCATACGTAGACGCAACACCAGATATAGTCCCGGCACCTGCTGGTTTTGCTGATTCCCCTTCATGTAGCATATCAAAGAAAAATAGTGGCGTCAGGTTATATAAAAAACTGGATAAGCGATATCGATCTGAAGATAAATCCAGACATTATCGCCACCGTCAGGATGTCCGAGCAAAGGTTAGTTTTCAACAAAATATTTTGTCTGCGTATTTTATTACTCTAGTTTGTATGCATAAAATTAAATATATATTCTTTTCATAATATAGTCAGAAGAAAGAGGTAAAGAAGAGTATGCAGGAATAGAGAAGCCTCAAGATACTCGCATTGCCCGTTCTGCTGGTAATAGTCTCGACAAACTTGCAGATAATGAGCAAGGTGTAGATCCAGACGGTATGTGAGAACTTAATACATTAATCTTTTGGATATTTTTACTTAATATGAAAACCATAGCAAGAATAATTTTCTTAAGAGATGCTAACTATAAAATTAATTCCTAATTTTAACGTCAATATTATATAATACTTGCCAGCCTGTTTTCCTTTTAGTCAGATATCAATTTTCCTGTTCACAATCCTTGCAATTTCCGCTTAACCTTTTATAAAGATAATCATCAAAAATGAATACCAAAAATTATGAGGAAATGAAACGTGGACTACTAAAATAAATTTCCTTATAGTTCTAATATTTTGGTTATTTAGGTTTGCTTGAAAGTATTTTATTTGAATAAATAAATATAATAGTATATAATTTTCTCTATACTAATCGTATAAACAGAACGTGAAGAATATTCTGGCAGTTCCGACGCTGAAGATGAAAAAGGGGTGTATGCGACTCCATGGTGGTGTGGAAACTGGATACTCTTATCTGAAAACGATGACAATTGGACAAGGATACCACCAGGTAATTATTAATCGGTTATAATGTGATGCGTGGGAACAAAATACATACATTTTTCATACGTAAAAAATTTATAAATACAATTTTACAAAATAAACTTAATATTATCTGATATGCAATTATTTATTTAGACACAAAACATATTATTTGTTTTTAAATTTTATCTTAATGATAAGCTTCTTTTCGAAACAAACCTTTCTTATTCTTTGTCAATCGCTACATATAAAACTATGTATATACTGTACTAATATATGAAGATAAAACAGTGATTATGTAGAATAATTAATAAAGAATCATTTAATTTACTCCATGAAGCTAAAATTGATAATTAAAAGAATTGTTATTTACGTTCACAATTTCAATGACAAATGAGTATTTGTGTTGTTTGTTTGTAGATGTAATAGACAGAGTAGAAAGCCAGGAGGACCCAACAGATTCAGAAACAGAGTTCAACAAGCGCTACGTAGCGCTCACACACCGCCTCGTGCATCGCCGCGCCTGCATCGAGCTGAACAAGCGGCAGGCTAATAATAGTTTCGGTAAGATAAATAAAACTATACTACAATAAAACATCTATTTCTATTTTACATTAATCATTGTTACGTATATCACGTGCTGATTAGTTCGAAAACATTACATGCTAAAGTGATAAACAAACTCGTAACAGAAATAATGTATTTTCTTAAGCACTTTTTTGATGACAAATAAAGTTAATCTGAAGGTACAGCAAGCTTGGTATGTTTCAACTCTTTTCAAAATATCACCGTTAGAGTCTGTTTTCTTTAATTTTAACACGAAAAATTAAGTTTTATTAAATACATAAAATTGTGTTTGAAAATTTTCAGTGTTTTTTACAGTCGATCAAGTGGCGTTAAAATCTTTAGTATATCAAATCTGAAATAATCAAAATTTCCTTAAAGACATAAGCATTTAGCAAGTTGGATGTTTATTATCATCATCTAAATTATCAATATTACTTCATGTCAAAAGAATATACTTCATCGATAATTACATCATCATTGGTAACGTGCGTGAGTTAACTGATCCACTTCTTACCATGACGTGAACTATTTCTATTCCTGCCTTTCTATTTAAATAGCTTCATATATTTTGAGAATAGCCCGTGAATTTTTGTATCTTATGTATTGGCAGGTATATTGTGTCGTTACGTAACTTCCCTTTGTCAATAGCTACAAAAATATTAAAAGCAGGAATAATATCATCGACGACATCAACTATTCTAGTAAGATGTTTAAGTTTTGAGTCACTTCGATAAATTGGTTTATATAAAAAAATAAATGAATCCAACTGTTACTGACCGATCTCAAGACTAAATTTAATTTCGCTTAGGCGCCGTACGTCATCTCTTAGTTGTTACAGACACGCGACTGCGGCCAGACGATAGTGACACGGTCCTATGTTATATTATATTCTATCGATTTGTCCACGGATCTGGCTTTTACGAGACGTATTTAACAGTGTATGCGCGTTTTATAATAATAGTGTACAGTGAAATACGTGAATGTGTATTGAAGTTCAAGAGCGTTCGGAATTTCAGGAAAATGCGGCACAGCTGTAAGTTTCATGCTGGTTTATTTAATTTTATTACTGATCTGTTTCTTGAAATCTATCGTGCGTTTTCGTGTTTTAGTCAGTCTGGGCTTGAATAGTCCAGATGGGAATATAAGACAGAAATTGGAAGAAATATTTAAATTGATGCTGGTGGTATGGTGTCGACAAACGCAAGCCAACAAACTTGTAGCTTTGGAACCGTGTGGTAATGATGTACTTTTTTTTAAATAAAAATATACATATTAACAATTAATACAATATTTTACTACTAACAATTACCATCCTTTAAATGTATATCCTGTACTCCTTCATATATAAAATCATAAAAAAATAAAAACCGAAGACCGTTTTTTTTTGGTGTATTTTTAGTTTTGAAAACACAATGGTAAGAAAAAACCTTAAGGAAACTTACTGAAATCGGAAGGTTTTTATATGAAAACATAGACACATTTTACTCGGAAGTATCTGGGGCGGGTCACTAGTTTTTTACCAACATTTAACGTCTATTTCTGTTGCTTATTTTAAATTTCAGATCTCTGCAGTTAAATTGCAAAGCGATATCCTTATCCATTTTCTGAATGGAGCGTACTGCCGATATTGTTTGGAGTTTAGCCAGAACATTAGCGAAAGTCATATGGCGAACATAACCTGGTTTATCCTTCACATATCGGCTGTTTGTATATGTGTCACGGTCGTTCATATTCTAGTCTATAGTCGAGCTTTTACGCCATGTGCTACCTAGATAAACAAATATTGGGTCAGGGTCTTTAGATTTACACGTTTCTCTTCCCTTTTTTCTTACATTCAAGCTTAAATACTTTTCTTATTAATATTTCTAAGATACATAATACACCCGGCAAATATTACTAAAATTGCATTACATCTAAAGAATTCTTTGATCAGTTTTAAAACCTCCACTAAAATGTCTATATTTTCAAACATTTCTGAAGAATTATTAAAATTCCTATTATTTTCAACTCTCGTTTATCACTTTAAGCAGCGTAACTTACTAACTCAATAATCAAAATGACATATTTCATCTAGCATTTCTACCTTTTATACCATTTGTTTACAAGATTGATTCATGAAATCATTTTCCTTTAACTTTACAATCAGTAAATTGACTTAGTACGAATCCCAGAAACAGCACAGCTTAAGTTCTACGACAGTAAGACAACTTAATTCAATTTATGCAACGTATGATGCATAAATTGAATATGTTCTGTAAATAAAGTATTTTATCAGAAAACGACAAAACTATTTTAATTAGACCTTAATGAAGATTACATTTACTTGGTAAATGCTTACACAGATTACAAACAAATGTTCTGAATAAAATTCTTTTTTATTTTATTTTACTAGAAAGCGACAAAACAGTTGTAGTGAGACGTGGAAATGAAGAATTTGGGTTCAGAATACACGGGAGCAAACCAGTCGTGGTGTCAGCGATCGAGCCAGAGACGCCGGCCGAGTCCTCCGGGCTCGAAGTTGGAGACATCATTATAGCTGTTAATGGTAATGAGAAATCATTTAATTATCATCATCATACCACGTTCCCGTTATCCGATAATCTCTTACTCGTTCGAGGCTATCGAAAATCGTTGAATATTAAAATGACGCGACGGAAACGATAACAAATTTTCTTTACTATCATCCTACCCTAATATACCCCGACATATTACAGTTCTGTCGTCATAGTATCAACGTAACAACATACGTATATTTACGTAATGTTTTTTTAGGACAGTATGTTCTGCTCATTTTATTTTTATTATAAAAAACACTCAATGCCATTCTGACGTTGTCGTAAATAGTTTTTCTATCTAACTTTATCGTTTATTTCTTGTAGGGGTTAAAATTAGTAAATGGACCAACATTGTGCACTGGGTTTTTGGAAATATATATATTTCTTTTAAATATAAAAGTATATATCTTATATATAAAATTCTCATGTCACAATGTTACTTACCATACTCCTCCAAAACGGTTCCACCGATTTTTATAACATTTTATACGCATATTCAGTAGGTCTGAGAATCGGCTACGATAAGAGTGGGCCACCCCAAGTATATATGGCAAAAGAGCGTTTGCCGGGTCCGCTAGTAAATTTATATATTTTTGTTATGTTATGTTAGAAATAAGATAATACATTTAATTCATTTTTACTTTCAGGTATTAATGTATTAGACAAAACACATTCAGAAGTTGTGAAAATAGCTCATTCAGGGTCGGAGATTTTGGAATTAGAAGTAAGTCGAGAAGTATGGTCTCTTAGAGTTTTTATACGAACACTCTGTGACTGTGACGTGACTATGGCCATAAAATTTTACAATAGGTGGCCATTTAGTTGTGATATTTTTTGATGTTGATCCTGTATCTAATATCTTATTACTGATCGAAAAATGATTTCCTGAATTTTTAGGTTGCAAGAACATGTGAGGTAGTAGCATCATTAGCTCATGAAGGAGGACCAGCAGCACTATATTCAGGATACCTCTGGCGAGCTGCACCATTGCCCACCCGTCCACACATACCACACTCTCCAAGATGGACGCGTCGCTGGTTTGTCCTCAAGAGAGATAACTGCTTGTACTATTACAAGACCGATTCTGTGAGTATAAACTCGAATCAAAAGTAAACTAAATACTTTATTTCGTCAGCAGGATAATATTATGTGTTTGTATCAGAGATTTTAAGGATGCAATAATTTTGACACCCGCGGATGCGAATTTAAGTTAATTCAATTTTAAGTTCATAAACAAATGAAAATCGATTTAATAATAATGTTTTTATTTAATCATAATAATATTGAAACATATTAACACAGTAGGTATAGTAGCCGACAGCTAACTTTAGGTCTGAGAAAATATAGAGGGGGAAAGTTGCGCATTGTGGCCGTGCTGCGTTCCTGTATTGGCAGTTCCATTTCGACAAATAGCAGACAGTAGCAGACAGTTTTTATTTTATGGTAGATAAGGTGCAAACGAGCAAATGGTTCATCTGATGGTAAGTGGCCACCATCCCCTATGGACATCAGCGCTGCATCCTCGAAAATAGAGTGGGGAGGGAGAAAGAAGAAAACAATGCTGCGGTTTCAGCGGACCCTGAGCCCAGAGTTTACTATATCCGCAGCATTAATGGGATGGGAGAGGGAAGGGGTAACTTTGGCCCACATGCGGCTCGACCGGAACGCGTCTATGACACTTGGCGGTCGGATTCGCATGCTAGTGGTCGCAAGCCAGTCGGGGAACAGATCCCCTACCACCAAGGGGATGCTGGGTTACTCGGCTCTTACGAGATGCTCTCCCAGCGGCAGAGGGGAGTAGTATTCTAACCCGTGCCCTCACGGGATTAACTGAAATGTCGCATAAGAACCAATCACGTGTGCACGCTGCTCTCGCCCCGCGCTCCCCGCTAAAAAGCGCTAATAGTGACTTCTGCCCATTCAAGGTCAAACGTATACTTACGTGCCGGTAGCTATATTTAGTTTAACTTATTAATTAAACACGTTTTAGTAATCAAATTTAGAAATTTATGAAATGATATGTAATGAAAAGATTGTTGTTATAAATCCGCATCCGTGAAAGCTCCGCTCTAATAGATGCAGATGTGGATGCGGATGAAGATGTCTGAAGTAATACGAATATTCCGCATTTGGTTTGTATTTAATTTGGAAAAAACTCAATTTTTGCTCTTTTCAAGACATTGTTTGCTTAGATATATCGTTAAATGCATCGTCTTTTTAATCCTTAAACCTCAGTGACTTTGTACAGACTGTTTATTACTATTTTTTAAATTGAATTTTATATTGGTCAAGTGGCAAATCTAATATAGATTGGGAAAACTTAACGTTATTAGTAGAGACCAGACGAAGAAAGTTAAAGATTTGGACTATATTCTTAACAGTGTTGTCATTAAATTAAATCGATTAAATATTTTTTCCAACATAACGTCTCATAATAGACTTAAAATAAAATAATTTCTTTAAACTGTTATAGGCTGGATGGAGTTAGTCTAATGTTAATCAATGTACTAAATAGTAGATTTAGTACAATGATTTAACTTAGGTATTATATAAATTTAAACCTTCTTCAAACTTGAATTAAATACTATCGTAATCTACATTTAGTATTAAATATAACATTTCTAGATCTAATCTATTTCTATTATCGAAATAGAATTCAATATATTCTCTCTGCTAGACGAGTAGACGTTTATTGTCGTGAATATTTATTTGATGGTGTTAAAACTGATTTCATATTACAAATATTTTTAGAGCATCCATCCAGTAGGCGCACTCATGCTGGTCAACTACCAACTTACTGAAGAGGAGATACCAGGAAGACCTCACGCATTTCGTCTGCAACGCGGTGGTGGGGCGCGGTTACAACTTGCTGCTGATTCCGCTGAGGCAGCTTCTAGATGGAAAGCTGTTCTGGCTCATGCTATAGATGCTAGTAATCAGGTAAATATAAAATATATTACAAAATTACATTCTGTTTACACTAACAATGGCAACGCTCGGCAATAGCGTGCTCGACAAGATAAAGAAAAATAATTTTTCAACTAGAAAATTAATAAGGCTCCACTGTAAATTGGGACTAAAAAGTAAAAACGTTTAAAATAAAAGTTATGATGTATAAGCATTGGTATCTCATCTGTGTATCTCATCCTATAGACAAGTTCTACTAGGCACTCCATTTTAATGTAGTTCATGCAAATCATAACTAGATGGCGTTGTTATAAAAAAATTTCATAAAGATCCTAGATGTAAAATGTACATTAAAAAATTCAGTTTTAAATAAAAATTTCAGTCAATTAATTTAAGTCATCATAACTAGATGGCGCTGTTTAAAAGTAGGTACATATAAACCTTCCTCTTGAACCAGTCTATCTATTGGTCTACACCGCTTTGAAATCCGTTGAGTAGTTTAAAAGATCTAATCGAACAGGCAGAGGAAGCGATTTCATTTTATACTAGATAAATACATTCTGTTTAGTTGTCTGCAGATAATTTATTATTTGTATTCATGATTCAAATAATAATGCCAGATTCTGCGTCTTTATTAATTAGAAGGTTGGAGAAAATAAAACTACAACCTACACTTCAATGGAGTTCACGCAAGTATTACTAGATGGCATTGTTTTCAAACTAAGGACAGTAATATTATTAATATTTGAAAAATTTGTATAAAAATACGAAGTTTGCATAAAAAAGTAGTTTATTTTTAACTACAAATGAATGTTTTAAATTTTTAAAGACGTGTTCGTGTGTCTCCATTGAATTTGAAAATTATGAGTGCAGAGTTATCTTTAAGTAGTTTAATGAGGTACCGCTAGATGGCGCTTATTCAAACTAAATGTTTCATGGATATATAAAAAATTAATAGTCAAAACTATTTTGATTATTAAAGAATATCTAATAACTTAATAATATTATCTTTATATTTTAGCGTGATGGCTGGTTAGAAGTAACAATGCGGAATATGAAACTACCGCCATCTTCAATACCGCGACCAGACTGTTTTGGATATCTCATGAAGCTTGGCTCCAAGTGGAAATCCTGGGCCAAGCGATACTGCGTGCTGAAGGACGCCTGTCTCTACTTTTATAATGATGGAAATAGCAAAAATGCTTTTGGTTTGTAGCTCTTATAATTTTTATTTTTACCTTTAATATTTTTTGCTTATATTATTGATGATTTTACTTGTAATTGTATATTAAAAATATTATTTTGTATTTCAGTCTGATATTGAAATTAGGACGTGTAGCTATTGTTTTTTTTATAACTTATTTTGTTTTTATTTTTTTTTTTGGAAAAGAATAAAAACTTTTTTTATTTTAAGTAGAGTTTAACATAGTTTAGTTGCTTTAATTGTTCCGTAAAATTTTATTCATAAAAATTGTTTATATGGATTCTAATTTAATCACATTTAAGTGTTTCTAATTTCGTGACGTCACACTTCAGTATTAAAACAAACAATACGAGTCATTACTTTAATTAAAAGTAAATACATACCTAATGGTTTATAATTTTTAAAATATTCTTAAAAAAACATCACACTCGGGAGAGGGGCAATCCCAAATTAGGGAGGGGTCCGTGAAACTCATATGACGGTATTAAAAATCTTTTTTATTACTTATTTCAAACAGATTTTAAAAACTAAGTGTCTATCAATTTCTTTATTGAAAACTAGGGGCCCGTCCCGGCTTCGCACGGGTGGATAATTTTTTATAACATTTTGGCTCTCCCGCATTCTGTCGCTCCCTCTATCGCCGCGTTACTCGCTGCGCTGCGAGGCACTCCACACCGCGCCGGCGGCCCGTCTGGGATTATTTTTTATTTATCTTGATATTTTTATTTCGTAATATCTTTTGACTGGAATGTCCGATTTCAATAATTCAAAAAGTAATTAACAGGTATTGTAACAGTCTTCATTACGAAATAATTTATTTGGATAAGAATTAATACAAAGTTATGGAAAACATGGTCTGATTTTGATAGGCATTTTTATCAACTTTTAAAATGTAAAAAAGTAGTTATAGTGACTTAACTACAATAGTTGGACATATGGTCTCGCGGAGTTTTTTGTAGATATTGATACGTTCTATAATATTGTAAAACATTTTTTTGTTCTATCATCAATACTTTTCGCAGCGCATGCGATGAAAGATATTTTATGGCTAATTTTTTTGCACCTTGTGTTGGTTTTAGTGAGAATTTCTGGGGATCTCTAACTTTTTCTTGTAATAAATATAGCCTATGTTACTCACGGATAATGTGAATCTTTCTAATGGTGAAAGAATTTTTGAAATCGGTCCAGTAGTTTTTATGTTTATTCGTTACATACAAAAATACAAATCTTTCCTCTTTATAATATTAGTATAGATAAACAGAACTTGTTAAAACACCTTTAACTTTTTTTATATTTTTTTTTACAGGAATGGCGTGTCTTCATGGATACAGGATACAGACATGCTCCCCAGGGGGTAAGAAGTACGCCTTCGAAGTGATGCCCACTGAGCCAAAACAGAGGCACTTCTACTTCCATACTGAATCTGAAATGGATAGGAAACGGTTAATATGATAAATATTTATTAATTATGTATTATTTTATTAAAGCGACCCGCTCCAACTGCGCACGGTTTCTCTAGGTACTATATTATACATACAAACCTTCCTCATGAAACACTGCCTATTGGTAAAAACCGCATTAAAATCTATTGCGTAGTATAATAGATCTGACAGTATAGACAACGGGAAGCCACTTTGTTTCATATTATGTAAAGATTTTCAGGCCACCTAACTGTAGCTCGTAAAGTAAGCATTATACTGAATCGGGGGAGGGGGGAACCTGGGTGGTGTGTCTACAAAAAGTAAACACGCACATCGAAATGTGAATATAACTGCTCAGAATGAGGACGAAGAAAAATGCATTCATCAATTTTTATGTAGGCATGGGAGGGAGGGGTTAGGGCTTTGCTTACTTTTGCTGATAAGGAGAGGGAGTTTGTTAATTACAAAAAATCTGCTTACGTAATATTTAAACAGGCCCAACATGACACATAAACAGGCAGTTGTAGTTATATACATTTATTGGATGTTTTATCTGTTTTAATAATTGAAAAAATAATGAAAATTAGGTCCGAGCTTTTAATAAAGCGAGTCTTTTATGAAATTATATTATGAATAATATATTTTATTTCAGATGGATGGCAGCACTAGAATATTCTATAGACCGCTGGATGAAGGCCGGTTGACGAAGACACTTCACTTCAGATTCATTCGAATTTGTATAATCCTATCACTATTAAATTATTCCTATTTTTATTTATTTTTAATTTTATTTTCATTATAATCCTTAATTTTTTAATAATATTAAAGAGAATTTAATATTTCCTCGCAACAACCAGATGCCAAAAATATATTAAAATATTATATTTTATTTATCAGATTATTTATTTATATTTACAAAAAATGTATGAAAAATGACAACGTTTATTCCCGTCCTGAAAAACACTGAAATTTTAAAAAAGTTATGACGTCATTTTTTCCAAAAAAAATTAAGACATCGAAATTCAAATTATTTACTGAAAGTAGCTTTAATTCCATTAATTCTAAAATAGATATTTAACAAAATATTAATTGGTATCATTTTAAAGTCAAGGTAAATATTATTTGTAATACTTGACTGAACTAAATGAGACTAAATCATGATTAATCATGGTAATGAATTTTGGAAATACGATATTGAAATGACATTTACACTTCGATCATTAATAAAAGTTAGATACACAATCAGTTTCAGCCTTAAAAAATTAGGGAGTTTTTTTACTACGGTAAATAATTTGGTAATTATTATCTTAGTATTTTTGCCTTATATTCTGTCAAGAGTAAAAACATTTTTTTATTTAAGTCGTATATACTAAACTAGCGCCCCGTCACGGCTTCGTACGGCTTTCGCAAATTTTTAATTTCGTAATATCTTTTTAATGGAATGTCCGATTTCAATAATTCAAAAATTGATTTACAGGTATTGAAACAGTCTTGAATATTGAATTATTTGGATAAGAATTAATACGAAGGCATGGTCTGATTTTGTTAGGCATTTCTATCAACTTTTAAAAGGTAAAAAATTAGTTATAGTGACATAACTACAATAGCTGGACATATGGTCTCGCGGAGTTTTTTGTAAATATTGATACGTTCTATAATATTGTACAACATTTTTTTGTTCTATCATCAATACTTTCCGCACCGCAAGCGATGAAAGACATTTTATGGCTAATTTTTTTACACCTTGGGTTGATTTTAGTAAGAATTTCTGAGGATCTCTAATTTTTTTTAATAATAAATATAGCCTATACTACTCAGGGATAATGTAGCTTTCTAATGGTGAAAGAATTTTTGAAATCGGTCCAGTGATTTTTATGTTTATTCGTTACATACAAAAATACAAATCTTTATAATATTAGTATACATTAACCGGCACGCGCGACTCCGTCTGTGATACATAAGAAAGAGAGGGTTAGAGAGAGTGTGACGTAAGCACCTATAATACAATTCGAAAGGAGCAGCAACTTTCTTTGTTTTATCGCCCTCGACGCAGCGCACGCAATGGAAGCGAAGCAAAAGGAATAAATTTTCCTAGTTTTTCCGTCATTTTTCATTGATGTTTCGCTGCTATGGGTCTGTATGTTATACAGTCTATAGCCTTTTTTGATAAATGGACTCTAAAATACAAAATATTTTTTCGATACGAACCAGTAATTGAGGTTAGCGCGTTCAACCAAACATACAAACTTGACTGACTATGTTCTTCAGTGTACTTTTGTATGGAACTGTGTATCTAATTCTTATGTATTGATCAAAGATTATACATGAAAATATAATTATCAGTAGTTATATAAAGATAGACTACACATTAGAAATTAGAAATGTGTAGGGAAAATTCCTAAAAATCGTAGAACTAAATAAATGCGAAGAAGTGAGAAAATAGTTATTTATAAATAATAAATGTTTGACATATAAGAATTTAGGGAGATAATTCATATTTATTAATATTAACATCTGTGTGTATATTTATATATTTCATTGTGCCAAATATAAAATACATATATTGACTTAAAAATGACTTAACAGTACGATGGTCATATGATAGATATTTTTTCAAAAACTATTTATATAAAGTCCGTATTTATTTATAAAGTATATAAATCCTCAGGTTTACCAATTTGACTTGGTAAATGTACAATAAAGCGACTTTTCTACCTTTACCAATCTTGCGAATAAAAGTAACAATATTGCTTTTGGGGACATAACGAACATTTTGCAATTATTTATTTTATTACAATCTAGCTGCATTCCGCGGTTTCACCCGCCATATTTTGGATAATTCACACTATATCATTATAAATTATAGCCTATGTGTTATTCTGATGTATAAGCTATATTATTGTAAAGTTTCATCAAAATCCATTCAGTAGTTTTTGCGTGAAAGAGTAACTAACATCCATACATTCAGACATTCATACATTCTTACAAACGCGTTTAAGGTCAGTTATCCCTATCCGAAATCTTGGGATTATGGAAAAAAAAGGTGAAAACAGATTAAAAATTCAAATTTGAGTCGGTTTATTATTAAAATATAAAATAAATATATTATATATATTTAGTATCCAAAGGTTTTGGAATATTGAATTGAATCAGGCGTTACTTTGCGGAAATTCATGGTTTAAAAGGAATCAAAATGTTACCTTGCTATAAACCGCGGCAATCTGAACTACCAGACTCGTATGGTACAACCTAGAAGAGCACCCTGTCCACACAAAAGTGAGACGCGCGAACCCGAACTAAGACACACCACACAAGTTGGTAGCTTGACGATCTAACAACCACACTCGTACGGCACAATGCGGAAGAGCACACCGTTGACCGAAAAGTGTAACGCGCGAACTCGAACCAGTACACACCACACAAGTAGATCGCGATCGACAATCGACTTTTTCAAAGGTTTTGGAGTGATGTTGGTTATTGATTTCAGTCGTTAATGAATTGAAAAAATTTCAAAAAAAAAACTGGTTTTTACGACATTTTCCATGTTTCGCAATTTAACGAATACCTGAGGGTAAAAGTTCTAAATAGAAAATAACCACTGGACATTTTAAACTTTTAATATTCAGTGTTGGTAACTCTTAAGAGTCTACAAGAAAATACAAAAGATTTACAGTCTGCTATAAATTAGAAATACTAGGAACTATAAGGTTTACAGTTACAAATACTTAATCCAATATATATGTACATCAACAGAGGACATTATAAACTTTAAAGCTGAGAAAATATATTGCTTATGGGAATTTAAAAGCATTTGATATCTTTACTCTTTACATCGTACTGTTTAAAGTATCTCGTCTTTCTATTGGAGAATATATATTATTTATATTTATTTATACATTTCATTAGAGAAAATGGTATGTCGTTTATTAATGCATTATATTATTATATCTAGAAATTTCACTGTAAATATACATTTATATTCAAGCTTATTCATCTTCAAAGTAATTAAGCATTAGTTTAGTGATATAAAATTGTTTGTGAGAGATTTCAAAAAATCTCCGGTAGAATGTGGTCCATAATAGTGACTTAAATTGTGCATTAAAATTGGTAAATCCATAATTTTATGTATGTACATAGATAACGTAAAAGCTCAAATATATTTAAATTAAAAAAATAAAAAGACTTGATATAAACTGTATGTTAAAGCTTATAGTGTAGCCTTGTATACTAGTGAGTGTTTTAATCGAAAAATGTTTAGGTAAAGAAAAATATTAAGTGCACGTTGATAGATAGATATGTACGTAATTGTTTACTAGTATAGATATTATTGTAATGTGTTCATTGTAAGTATTTCAAGATAAAAAATCAAATTTTATTCTGTTTTGACTTAAATATATACATAATGTTATCGTAACACATATTTATCAATATACAATAAGAGATATAAATATATCTGATGAAATCAATAAATACAATTATTTTGTTTTGAAGAAAAATGTATGTAGTCTTTTGCTTTTTCTGAGCGTTTTATTGATATCTAGAAATGATAAATTTGAAATTTTAAGTATGAGTTTAGTAAATATTATTCTATTGTAATTGGAAAGTAATTAATTTTGCGTTTTAAATAACGATTTTAATAATATTATATGTGACTGCATGTATAGAATTCGTTGTAATAAATAATTAAAAAATTACAATCTTTTTTACTTCTAACTTCTCAAATGCTCTAGGTTAAGGTCCATTGATAAAATACTTTTAGTTTGTAAAAAAAATGGACTCTATATTTTGGCTCTACCAAGCTATGTTATCAATTAGCAAGTACGGACTAAATTCACGATCGGACCAAATATTCGAGGGCGTTAATTTACACGACTTATAAGCTACTAACACGAAAAATAAACAATACGATATCCCTTTTTTATCGCTTCCAAAGTTAAAAACGGTACGAAGGCTTTACCGGGTAGAGGGCGCGGGCGGTGCGTCGGCGAGGGGCGGGGGGCAGGGTAGGCACAGGAGCGCTACTGCCTCTGACGACTCGGTACAGTAGTACGCGCCCAACTCCCACGAGTCGCGCGCCGCCTGCGCACGCGCAGCCTACCGACCGATACCTGGCATAGAGTACAATCTGCAGTGTACAGTACCGTGTACGGGCAACGGATTACAGTGAGAACTTGAACTGTCGTTAAAGCCAACTGTGTTAATAATACGTGCAATAACTCATACTCATCGGTTGTGCCCATTAGTGTTATTGTTGTGCCACTATTCACCTGTCCGTCTGTCCGTGAATGTGGTTACACTGTGAAATGTGACAAAAACACCAATGATCTATCATTGTTCGATGCGGTTCTTGGCGTAAACTTGGGAAACTACCTGACTTGGAGGGTTGGACGTCGCTCGATCGATCGGACGACCCGTCGCCTTGTGAGTCCGATTTTTTATAGAATATGTAATTTAATACTACGGATGTGGAATAAATTGGGTAGGCAGGGTGCGTTTTACGCTACCTGTCTTATTTATTTACATTTTGTACGGATGTCTGCTATAAACATTTAAGCTTACAATTTTTTTTTATACCATACAAAGGCTTCGATGTAACGGTTTGTGGTTTTGGCCATTGTTTAAGGCTTACTGCCACTGTTTTAAGTAATTATCAGTAGCTGCTGTAAAAATAAATTAAAAATAAGATTATTATATTGTCTTACCTAAGGGATTAGATATTTACAACTGAAACTTTACATATTAAATAGAGATATCAATTAACTCTATTTAATGTATGTAGAGCGCTGCTAATTATTTTATAGAAGTTTTAAAAGATAAAAATATTATCTACATTATATACTTATTTACACAGTAAGGCGTAGTATTACAAAATATCATATAATATGTTAACGGAAATGTATGAAACCTAGGTAATGTACACTAATCCCAGGAAATATACATAATTCCGAGCCTATAAAGAGAATGTGTAGAATATTAATATGAAAATTCTTAATAATAAATTGTATGGCTCCGTAAATTTTGGAAAATGGCTTTTAGCGCGTAAAATTATAGGTGAGGTTGGATTAATTTTGAAATTTTATACCTGCTAAACCTTCCTGCATCCGGACATAAACATATTTCCTTTTGTACACTTTGCCTAGGACTTCAGTCAATGACGGATTACATGCATTTGGTAAGTTTGGTACACAAAATTCTACCTATTTTTTAAATAAAACAACGTGAATGAGAGAGAGAGCTGCTCTACCATACACTTGCTACATCCCATTGTAGTTACACGTGCACAATCTTCCATCTCAGGATGACTCTTCAGTTAGTGGTTTGTGGTATTGTAAATCCATAAAGATTAAATAACTGCAAATTGTAAATGAAAAGTCTTTTTTTCCTAAAAAAAATATTGTCTTATGTCTTATTATTACATTGTCTAAATTTGCTGCTGATGAAAACTCCAAAGTATTATCTTATGTCTAATCATACGAGCAATTTCATCATCGCTCCGATTAGGCGTTGATATATTTTATGTCTATTATTAGTAAAATGACCTTTTGTAGGGTTCCGTAACTAAAAAGGAAAAAAGAACCCTTTTAGTATCTTTTCCATATCTTTCTGTCTTGCCATGTTTTTTTTTCAAGTACACGTTACAAGTAAACTCAATCAAAAGATAAATCAGTTTACGTGGAATATATTGATTCCAATAATAACAGGGAATTAAAATTTATGAAGTATTTTTCGTTAATCTAACCGAAGAAATAGTCGAAATAGTCGTCTCTCTATCCAGTTGAGGGCCGTTCAAGTATTACTTAAACAGATTTTTTGCAACTATCAACCCCCTCCGTCCCCCATGTCAGCAAAAGCTTAACCCTAACCCCTCTCCCTTGTGCTTGTGTAAACATTGTTGCATGCATTTTTATCCTCCTCATTCTAAGCAGGGATATTAACGTTTCGTTATGTGCGTGTCGATTTTATCCCTGACGTAATTGCAGATCCCCCTCCCATCCGCCATGTTATCAAAAATAAGCAAAACAAAAACCTCCGCTCCCCTAGCTTATGTAATACATGAACGGCCCTTTGTACGGGTACGGAATCCAGGTTACGAAAGTCCGTCTCGCATTTGGCAGGTATTTAACCTGAAATTATAGTACAGAAAGATTTTTGTATCAAATACTACTAACTAGCCTGATTTATTTGTAAGTTAAGGAAAAACTTAATAAAAATATTCTTATATTATAAGAAATTTGTATTTTTTCTCTAAAAAGCCTTTTCCAGACGCTGATGTTGTCTTACTTGTTGGTTTCTCCACAATAACATCAACTTTATAATATTACTAGCTGACCCAGCAAATGTTGTTTTGTCATATACATTTAAAAAAAAGGGGTATAAACCGATATGCTGATGATGATGATACAAGAATTATATATATAAGCTTTTAGTATTGATAGACGTTGATGTCCTGCTCTTGAGCTCACACACCTCTAATTTTTCTGAGCTGTGTCTTTTAGGCAATTAAGAGGAAATCAGTCGACACTTTTTTCATACAAAAGTAGTCCCCCGTTTCCTCCTAGGATAATGAAGTTACAGAAAAAAAAATACCAAACGATATATACGTACCTCTGCCATGACTGTACGTTTTGTTTTTTTTTATAATTTGATTAATATAATAGAAAAAAAGAACTTTTAAAATTAAAAAAACTACTTTTTTATTTACATTTGCAAATATCCAGCAAACTAATTATTACTAACATAAACCAAAAAATCAAAACCTACGGGCATAGCTTAGACCCTGTACTGCATTTTAACGAAATAAATATTAAAATCGGTCCAGATTTCGAGGAGGAAACAGGGGATTACGAAAGGACGATTTTCTAAATTTTACGTAGGTAAAATCAGTTCGAGCTGTAGTTCTCTCTATCACACGTAAGGGGTAAGCTTGGGGCTCAGCGCGACACCAAAAATTTATTTTTCAAAAGTGTCGTTCGTACGAAATGCATCGTGAGAAAACCTGCACTCCTGAGAGTTCTTCATGTTGTTAAAGGTGTGTGAAGTCTGCCAACCCCACATTGTGGACTATGGTCTAATCCTACATCATCCTGAAGAGGAGACCCGGCTCAGCAGTGGGTCAATAACGGGTGATGATGATGATGATGAAAAGTGTAATACCAAATATATGATAATAATCACATGTAGTACTATGAGCAATATTATAAAATGTTTAACTATCTCTATACCTAAAATATCGATTAATTAATTTGATTTCCAAGTAAATGAATGATATTTAAAGATACCATACTACTAATGAATGATATTAAATGACAATGACTAAGTAAATGAATGATATTTGAATTATGCTACTAAAGTTATAAACTACGAATGGCCTGCCCTCGCTTCGCTCCGGGTATTTGAAGCAATATTATAATTGATATCCTTAAACTGTAACTCTGTAATTGTTAAACTTTTCATTATTTGTAAAAAGAATCCTTTTATTAGAGAGAAAGAGTAATAAAAACAGAAAAAATACAGAAAGAGAAAACGAGATAAGAGACAGAGAAAAACAGAAATAGGAGAGAGGATGAGATTGAATGAAAGTAAAAAAGAGGAAGAGATATGGGAATACTATAGACTTTCTCGGTGAAATAATTTTGAAAATCTGACTTCGACATATAAACACTAATTTTACTTAATTACAGCTTTGGATTACTTTGAACACCTTAGTATACGCTTATTAAATACTTGACTACTGACTGACTTGTATACTTGACTTTTGAATTTGACTATTTTTGTCTAGTTTTGATATACAGTTCTTTTGGAATATAAATACATTTTACAATTTTAATACCATATTTTTGTTAGTAAAATGTAAACATGCGGGGTTTTTGCTGATGTTTTACACTCCCAAGATAGATCCTCCTTATAATATTATATAACTCTGCAAGCAACGGCAATGCAACTAAATCAACAAAAGGTAGTTAATCTCTAACATCAAACGATAACATAATCTTATCACATTATCTCTTATCAATTACAATAGAAACCTTGCGGTACCGAAAAAGGTGCCCCCTTTAATAAGCGTAATCGTAACCAATATAATTTATTAAGTACATTGATTGTCTGATCAGATAGTGATTAAATTTTAACTATTATCCATGGTTAAATTAATTTTCCACGAAATCTTTGTCTTTGATGTTTTCCGCTTGTGTTGTTGGTTTGTTTATACATTTTATTTTGATATCTCTATCTGATAGTTATGATAATATGACTACTTTTTCGCATTCTAAACAAGACTTGAAATAAAACTGTTCGCTTACTCATTTATTCATTCGTACTCTACCCACAAATATGAATACTATATCTCTCATGGTAAAGGCAGCGTTTGTATGAAACGTTTTCGTTCTACCATTTTTTCTGCGACTTACTTTGCAAATCCGACTGCCACGAAAAAGTTTTTAATTTTTCGGGTTAATATATTAGCCTATGACACACACAAATAATGTAACTTTCTATTGGCAAAAGAATTTTTTAAATCGGTTCAGTAGATCCAGAGATTACCCCCTACAACCTCACAATCTTTACCTCTTTATAATATTGTAGAATAGATGGAAAAATACATAATGTGGTAGAGACTTCATTCAAATTTATGATATAATAAATCATTTTGATTTAAGGTTACCATTTTATCACATCATTGTCATCAGTACTTAAAAATAAAGACGTTAATTTATAATATTTTAATATAATGCATTCTTTTTGTGAACTTAAAAAAATAAAAAAAATAACATTAATTTTCAATTCGATATTGATAAAAAAAGAGATCAAAATACATTGGTAGAAATAAAATCGTAATCTAATACTACCTGATAATGGTTTTCTGAGAATGGAAATATCTATGTTTCCTTACTTCCTTTGTATATCGGTCAAAGTAATAATTTGATAATTTTCACTTCTTTTTAATATTAATAATATTGTACACTTGAGAAATATATATCATTAGAATTACTGTTTGTTATTATGTTTTGACTCTTAAAAATTAATAAATATTTTGTAGCTTAAATAACGAATATATGGGAAATATAATACAGTAAATATACAAAGTTAAAGGTTAGGTTAGGTTATAATTTAGACTGAGACCAACACTTAGTACTAACTTCTAAAATTAAATGTTACTCAGATTAATGCCGCCTACGTCATAACTAACATACTGCCACTCAAATCAATGTTGCCAACATCATAATTAACAATATATAATATATATACGTATACTATAGCGAGTCTATATGAATATTTTAATTTAACCAAATATGTTCTAGTTCTAACACCAAAGACGCGATACATTCACTCGAATTTAACTTTCACACAGTTACAGTGCATATTAAATGCAAGTATTTCCATATAGATCTCAGGGCGGGCTACCAAAGAAGTTCTTCGACCATATAATTTATTATACGATAATATTAGAGTCATCTGCTTACATAATATCAAGATCGTAATGTAATATTCAGTGAGAATTAGTTAGGCCATGCTATATTTGTGTGAGAAGATCTCGATACAATTATTTACATACATTTAAATTTAAAAACCGGTCAAGTGCGAGTCGGACTCTCGCACGAAGGGTTCCTTACCAATATTTGGCAAAAAAATCTCTCTTAAATATTTATTTTATTTTGTTTTTAGTATTTGTTGTTATAGCGGCAACAGAAATACATCATTTGTGAAAATTTCAACTGTCTAGCTATAACGCTTCATGAGATTCATCCTGGTGACAGACAGACGCACAGACTTGTAATAGGGTTTTTACCCTTTGGGTACGGAACCCTAAAAATTTTAATGTATATACCTACACTGAGTTTTGAGTAGGCATTTACTCAATCAATTCAGTAATTGATCAATTAAATATGATAAGTAATTTCTAGGTATAGATTGCTTTTTATCCATTTAATTTGATTGATTTCTGTTAACTGTTGATTTTATGTCTTACTTAAGCATCAGAATAGATTATTTATTCTACTTTTATTCAGAAACAATTTTAAGAAACATAAACAGTACAAAATCTAGTCCACAATCGTATAGAATTCATGTTTTTTTATCACATATATCATAGAAAAATATACACATTAAAAATTACCTAAGTTAGCAAATTTTTTGAAATTTTTAAGCCCTCATCCGACATCTCCTTTGTCAAAAAGAGTAAGCAAAATTCTTTAAAATATAATATGAATTTTTAAAATATGTTATTGTTCATTATTGTATAGATTAGGATGTATTACAACACTGATATTGATCTTTTATCCAAAATAAAACAGATTCCAGATTCAAATTTTATAAACAAAAATTTTGAATTTGGAATCTACTTACAATCCATAATCCAAAGATCTGAAATTGAGAAGTTATTAAGGAATATTTAAAATATTAAAAGAATAAATTAACCAATGTATATTGTACTCATAATTTGCATACTACAATTAGAAATATAAATAAAAAAATAAACTTTTGAATAACTTAAAAGCTTCTCGAGGATATATTACTCGCTTTAAAGATCCTTTACAACTTACACTATTGTAATGAAAAGTATTACATCCAGAGCTTACTGCAGTTCATACATATTCATATCTAAACTCAAAGCAAAAGAGATAAAAGTAGTTTTACAGCTTCGGTCCAAGTAAGATGGTAGAAACTCGATCAGGCGTCGCCTAAGAGGGAAAGAGACGGAAGACCGAAAGCCTGTGAGTGAAAGGGAAGACGATTCAGAAGGCTTTTACGGTAGAACGGGCATGCAGTGAAATGTGGGCCCGGCGCTTGCCTTCTTTCTGATCTCGCTTGAATAAATTGATTCTAAAATTATATTTTTTGTCTTGCTGCAACCATGGCGGTTGGTGTTTTAGTTTTTTTGATTTTATTTGCATTATGCTATGAATTACAATTGCCTCTATAATTACTGTGGAGAATATGCAGCGCATCTGATTACAAAGTTGCTTTTAGATCTCATAAAACCATTGGGTTGTGTAATATACAAAAACAGTTTTGCATTTCAAGATTTCGTTAACAAATAAAAAGGATAACGAATAGTACAGTAAAAACACCTGTTATGGACACTATGAACAGTTTTATATTTTTGATATCTCACTGTGAATTTGTTTAAAATTGAAAGTCCTGTATTTATTTTATATTTTGTAGGAAGCAACTTAATCACTACTTAGTATAAAACAAAGTCGCTTCCCGCAGCCTGTCTGTCCCTATGTATGCTTAGATCTTTAAAACTAAACAACTGATTTTGATGGGGTTTTTTAAAATATATAGAGTGATTCACGAGGAAGGTTTTTATGTATAATACATACATAATATAGTAGAAAAAGACTGATAATTTTAGAGGTTTCTAATGTGATGTCGTATATAAACACATTTTTTTGCGCTTACATTGCAAACGCTGGCTGAATCCTACGAGATAGATGAAAATTATTTACTACAGTATTGTACACCTTAAAAAGGTCTACAAAAAAGGGCGAAACCGAGACAGGTCGGTAGAATATAAAACAATTCATTACAAATATGTTTGATTTATTTGTTTGAACAGATTTAAGTAGACTCTTAGAAGTAACTCTCTTCATTTTCTGATTAATTGAAATACAAACGTACCAATAATAATAAGTAAAACAGGTAAACTACACTTAACTGGCAATATCCTTAACAAAAACTGCTAAAATAATGTTTCGGTGATACGAGCAGGTTGTTCAGTTATGTACTGTTTTTATTAATCAATAGTTCCTTATCCATAACTGTTGCGTTTACTATAAAGACTTCTGGTCACACTTAAAAAAATATTTAAACAAATAGTGACTCTTAAATAATTTGTTTTATAAATATACCTCAGTAGCACAGGATATGTTAAGATAACATTACTAAATGCAAGCAATAAATGACGAATGGATGTTTTATTGTTCTCCATTCTTATTTCAGTTGGTAAACATCACACCCATCGTAAATCTCGAAATAGCAATCTTGGAGATGTTATTAGTGTTATGTAAACAATTTGGAGGATATGATTTTTCTACTAGTTTTTTTTTATTTTTAAAACTAATGTAAGCAAGTTAATGCAATAAAAATTACTCTTAACCCTAAAGGTATTTAGGGTTCCTGTAATCACCGTATCAGTTAACTGTTCGATTTTTTTAAGATCGAATTTATTTTTTATAATATCTTTTTTAGTATATTATTAGGGAACAGGATAGAAATGTTTTGTTTCATGCAAATATAAGAAGAATCAACAATTATTAAATTGAAAATTTATTTATCAGTATTACAAAAGGAAGTCTAAAAATCTTTGAAAATCAATCAAACGACACTAAGTTTTTGATACAGGTTGAAGAAAGTCAAAGATGGCGTAATATATCGGTCATTAAGTTGGCACCGAACTACAAGTGTTAAGTAAAACAATTAAAAAAAGAGATTGATGAAATTATTAAATACTAGTCACTTCTAGACACACAATAGTTAAACTTGCAGCAATACAAATAAAAAGCAAATCTAATTTCGTCCAGTAGTTTTTGGGTAATGTGCGTTTTGTACACAAACAAACTTTTAAATTCTTGTTTTGGTATCTATTCTTGTTATAAAAACCCCTTCCATTAACTTTTATTAAATATTCTACCTACAAACATTCGATAAGTTGCATTTTTATTATTTAATAAAATATAAAATAATTTTATAATAATAGATGTGTCATTTTGACGAACATTAGCTATCACGGGTTAAAAGTGTGACAATTTATTGGTCTCCAAATGATTATTTATCGCAGAATCAGATTCTTTATAAACTGGTATTATAAGCTATCGAAAGCAACATATCAAGTGGAGACACTTATGTCGTTTCATGTCCAAATCCGGCTGTCAATTAATTCTGATATCACCAGAAGCTAAGAAACTGTACTATTGAGAATAAACTGTTGAATGATGCATGAACTATACATTTAATTTACATAATTACATAAGTAAGTAAATAAAACAAAACAGTTGTGATTATTATATCAAAGTTTATACGGAAAGAACACGGATTGAATGTCTCGTAAATATTAAATATTTTAAGTCTGTTTTATAACTTATTAAAGCTCATACATTATCTTCGTTTTACCACGTGTCTTTAGGTACAATTTCGCATTTTAATCGCTATATCACTATGTTTTACATTTTAATTTATATATGACTATTTCCCAATTACATAACGGCCACACAACTCGACATAAACTTCATCCCCACTTCGATAGATGGCGTAATCACACACTCAGTTGTTTAGTTTCTATTCTTAAGTATTTTTTTAATTATTAAACATAGCCTATGTACTTCCTCGAGCTCTACTTTATCGCTGTATCAAATTTCATCAATATTAGTTCAGTGGTTTAAGCCTGATAGTGTCACAGACAGACGCCTTCTATTCGTCAATAGATGGCGTAAGTAGTAAATGGGGACTTACCACCCAGGTGGAGTTTAAAGGAACTCTTTTATATAATCATAACTTAAAGGTTACCATTAATTTAAAGTATTATACCTTTTCAAAACTTGATTTAAAATTTCTTTGAAAACACTAGGTGACGTCACACCGTGTAGAATAATATTTTTGTAGCAATAGTTAAATTATCCTTACCTAATGCCCTCATCATTGATTTAGTAAATGCGACCTAGACAAGGTACCGTCAAGTGGTGTTTGACTTTTACATTGATGTATCTGTGACATCTTAGTTTATTCTTAGTAGACATTACCCTATTGATCAATTATAGTATAAATATAATATTCTGACTACATAAAGATATTGGTAGTGATAATTTAATTTTTCTGTTAGCCGTAAAGTAGAGACAATGTAAAGTTAATTAAACATTTTCATCTCGATCCATAAATCTTAGTATTCAACACCTACCTGCTGGCTGGCTGCTATACGCCGTACGATCTGTAAGTGAAAGCCATAAAGATAACATCTACTTGGAGCTACGCTTTTCGTTTTAAAAGCTTTATACAATGACAAACTTTGGTTATACTTGCTTATATACCGAGTTGAAAGATCTAGTTACTGATATAATACTATGAACTCACAAGCAGCTTTTAATGTGTCCTGTTATGTTCCAATTTCATCTAAGTCACTTCGCAGCCAAGAAACATTATATCACAGATATGATGGCCTTAACAATGACCTAAATTTCTATTTAGTTCAATAATAAAAGGAACATTTAAAAAATACTGTCTATTCCTTGTTATCCTTCCCGTGTACTCACAGCCAGAACTTTAAAATTGAGTAGTATAGTCTTGTACTCAGGATCTTGTTGTCTGAGTCACGCATACGATTCCAGAAACAGCGATCTAATTAAATTGTGTAATATTTAAAAAAATTACATTATTACTTAATAATAATAACACAAAAAATGTGAAAAACTTGTCATAACAAACTTACGTTACTATCATCAAGGATAAATAGAGCCCATTGTTCATTTTATTATACGGCAATACTATAACTGTTACTGAAGAAGTCAGTACCATGTGTAAGGCCTGATTTACTAAAATTTATGAATTTCAGAACCAAAACCGTTACATTTAACCAATAAAAGGGTACTTAAGTTAGTATCTCAAATTACAGAATATTGAGCTTTTATCTCAAAACGAGTTTTTCAGATGCAATAAAACTAATTTAGTGCATAAGTTGTTTTAAACTACGTTAATAAATTTTGTATTTAATTACAGATTTTTCATGCGGCATGTCTGAGAACGGAGGAACATCTGTATCAAGGGCGTCTACACCTCGCCCGGTAACCGATAGTCCTGTCAATGCACCCTTACGTTCGAGACATGACCAGTTTCTGGCAAGTTCTGCGGAAAGAACACAAAGACCGACGTCTAATGGACGAAACCCAAATGGCAACTTTGAGTCACCCCCACTGCCTTACCATCGTCAGATTTCTACTGGGTCTCTCCTAACAGCAAATCATCGAGAATCCTCAGCATTTGTCCCTGTAGTCCCAACAAGAGCTATGCATCCTGTCATGTATCCCAATGAAATGCATCCTCCACTTATACCATCAGAAATTATCGAAAGAGAGAGAATGCTAGAAAGAGATAGAAGTGAATCTGCTAAAGGCTCGCCAGACAGAGCATCTGGAAATTTTTCAAAAAGAAACTCATTCGATTTAATGGCCATGATGGTTGAAAAGAGAAAAGAGGTAGCTCTCCGAGAAGCTGCTGCAGCAATGTTGCTTCCTCATCATAGAACATCTTCCATTGAAGGAATGATATCCGACGCATCACCACAACCTCCAATATACGGTCCTCCCGGTCCTTTTCTTGGGGCACCAGGTCCTTCACCAACAGCTGCTAATAGTTTCACCTTCCCTGGTGCTGGTTTATTTCCATCAGGGGCAGGTCCCCATCAAATGCACCCTCATTTGGATAGACGGTTATTGCGAGCTCCAGGAAGAGCATCAAGACCGAAGAAGCAATTCATATGTAAATTCTGTA
The DNA here is from genome assembly GCA_905147385.1 of Limenitis camilla. Lineage (NCBI taxonomy): Eukaryota > Metazoa > Arthropoda > Insecta > Lepidoptera > Nymphalidae > Limenitis > Limenitis camilla. The sequence goes on from LR990241.1 coordinate 4,900,074, forward strand.
ACAGACAGTTCACCAAATCCTACAATTTGCTGATCCACGAAAGGACACACACTGACGAGCGGCCATATTCATGCGATATTTGCGGGAAGGCGTTCCGGAGACAGGATCACTTGCGTGACCATAGGTGAGTCATGCATATTTATATACATAATTTGCAATACCATCATAATTCATGCAGACGTAATTATAGGTTTTGGGAGCTGGTTCTATCTTCATACGTTTAATTTTCTACATGGATGGTCGTTTACATTAGTATGTATTATAAAAGATATGAATTAGTTCAAAAATTGCTGAACCGATTTCGATAATTCTTTTACTAATAGAAAGCTTCATCCTTTACGAGTTATATATTTTTTTTTAAATTGGCCATTTAAGTGCCATTAAATTGACATTATGAAAAGCTGATCTCAGGAATTACTGATCTGATTATAAAAATTCTTTCATAAAAACATGAGGCACACAAATAACTATTTATCCCGAAAAAAATGCAAATCCTGCTAGATATAAGGATGGATTTAAATTAAATATTGCGTTAAATTAAGTATCTGTACTTTATAGGCTGAGATAATATACTATAGCGGCAGCGAATGTCTTTCAATTCACTCTGGACCTCTTTCGAAAAATTTCCTCGGACGAAGTAGCGGGCAGATACTAGTAGTAGTAAATATAAAGAGCTATTTTATATGCACGTAACGGACAGTCGGTGTAACTCAAGTTGCAGATGTTAAGCCGACTGTGGCCGCATCCGCCCGGCTACTTGGAATTGAAATATTTATAAGTTTCTTAATCGTACTACAGGTTCTGGGAAATTTATCTATCTTGATTGAGAAGGTATAAATAAATAGTAATGCGCTTAAATTAATGGCGGTAACAGCAATCAAATAAGGCTTGGCTAATAAGGCTTGGTTTTTATTAAATAATTAATCTTCCTACATACTACTTATTTCAATTATATGTAAATGGTGCAGATACCGAGTCTTCGTACTTTTATCATGAGTCTAAAGCCCGCTAACATAATTTAATAGAGTCTTCTGATTCACTATTCATCCTAAAAGTGTTATAATTTAATTTTTTTCTCACATTACTTGAGTAATATTTGCTTTCATGAAAACGATCGCGAAGGAATTAAAACGGAATTGAATCTCTTTTTACATTTTAAAACTCGTTTGCCTCAGATAGTTTTAAGCGGTGATTGTGAGTCTATAATTTTGAATTCATAGAATATCCAGATAACAATTTATAGAACAAAAGATACAAATTACTTCAATATCATATTTTTATTAATTGAATAATATGTTACGTTCCCACACTGTTATTTAGTTGGTCATCTATAAAATATAGATTTATAGTTTCTATAAAAAGCCTAAACGTTCTTGGTATATCAAAAAAGAGTTAATTGGACTTTTTATTGCTAGCTATTATTCAAATAGAATAGTATTTTGTGCTGCCTCGGCAATATGCTTTTAAATTGATTCGTGTATTAATCAGTAACAAGGAACTAATATTCTCTTATAGTATTTTTGTAAAAGTTAACGATGACGTTAAAAGCTTAGTCAGTCAAAGTGGACGTTAAATGTCAAATTCTCTTAATCTCGCTATTTTCTCATATATTCTCAGCTTTTACCGCTTACCGTTACTGTTGAATATAAAGAGCTTCAAATAAAATTTTATTTCATGATTTTAAATTGAGACAAAAATTTACGTGTAACAGACAAAAAAGATTTTTTTTAAATGTAAGTTTAAAATTTAAATTTAATATCGAATTCTATTTCTGAATTGAATTAATGATAAAATTTTGAAAGAAAAGTTTTACCTACTCAAAAATGTTTTTACATTGTACTAAAATTAGTTCTATAGATTTTTCGTAGAAGAATAACATATAGTGGTAGATCGACCGAAGCTTTGTTTTGAGTCATTTCCGGTCAAAAAAATCATGATTTCGTTATAAGCCTGAAGCCGAAAATAAGACCGATGCTTCCTTTTGTATTTAGACTAAAATTTTTTTTTTTTATGAAATATATTACGTAATTCAAATTCTAGGTACATCTTGTATTCCCTATCACTATAATCCGATTATAAGATACGAGAATAAATCCTATAATATATAACATAAACGTTCGGTTCGGATTCGGATCAGGTCGACGGCATTTGGAACATTCAAATAATTTTATTGTGCCATAAAAACTGGACGAGCTGGTATCAATTTTCGGTTTTAATCCTTCCGAATGGTATCTGATACTTCCCTTTAACGTATACACATTATTATTATAATTAGATAAATCTTTTTAAAAAAAAGGGCAACTAAAATTATTTAAACAAAATATACTCACAATTGGTTATATTTCGAAGTAATTAAAACGTTTGTAATGATTCGATTATACTTCAATCTACCGAATAATTTGTTTATGTTCCGAATAATTAAACCATATACCTATATATTCAAGCAGATTTTTAACAATTATCAACCCCCTGACTTCCGTGTCAGTAAAACTAAGCAAACCCTAACCCCTCCCCCATGTTTACGTAAACATTGATGCATACATTTTCTCCTTCCTCATTCTGAGTAGAGACATTCACGTTTCGATGACACGATGCAGACTCCCCCATGCTCCATGTCATCAAATATAAGCAGACTCACCCCCCTCCGCCCGCCTTGTTTACGTAATACTTGAATTATTGAAGAGTTTATAAAAGTCAACAAGTCCAACGATTATATACGTTAATGTATAATAATGTCCTATCAAACAGGTTCAACTTTTCACATCAAAATATATTTAACAAATGAGTATTATTTATTTAAACTCAAAAAGTATGTTTGACCAATAATAACTTTATAACGGTCCTAGAAAAAAATATCCTGGTAAAAAACACTAATCTCATAACTGATTGCAGTCAATAACTACAGAGAGAAAAATATTACTTTAGAGAGTTACCCATTACGAGTTTAACATGAAAGTGTTTTAATCCGTTCTATAATAAATCTTCAATCAACGATAAAATTTCGAAACCGCCTAAGAATCACGGACTTAGTGATTTTTGATGAATCTTAATGTCCGTCTGAGGTATTCGTCTCGCATTGAGCTAACGTTTTTTCTCGATCTGTAATTAGTTTAAAATCTGATGACTCATCCGTTTCTATTGGTACTATGGTAATGGAAGTTAGATTGGTACGGTTAGCATGAAAATATATTATGTAAATAATTTTATTTTTTAAATCTATATATCTAATCTATCTACCTTCATCTACCTTCGCAAATAAAAATTCTATTGTATAATACGTATTATGTCACACAGACTATCTTCTGCCTCACTCTCTTTTTCTTTTATACAAACTTTGTCCTGATAATAACTAACACAACAAAAAAAAATTATGAAATTTAATGCAGTCGTTCTGACGTTATGCGAATACATACTTTTTTATATAGATAATGTAGAAGTCGCTGACTTGTGAAGTACTAAAAATATTACAATAGTAGAAACCTATCTCATCATCATCTCCTTCGAATAGCAATCACAAGTATTATAGATTTTATTACGTTGTGGTTATGAAATAATATCTACGTGGTGTTTCCAGTTATAAGTTATTAAAAATATAAGCGTAAATTTATGTTCAATATTCTAACATTTAATTTGCTTTTAAAAAATTATTATTTCAGGGCTTAAGTTAATTATTTTTTTTGAAAGAAACTTCAAACTACGCACACTTGAGTTGTGGAGTAGAAAAATCCGATTCCCCCCTATGTCATATTTTGAAGCAAACATTGAAATTAGAGATACATATATTATATATCTATCATGGAGAAGGGTTAAATGCTGACCGTTTTGTCCAACTTAGCACCAAGGCGTCGCAAGTATCAGCATAGAATTATGAATATCTCTACATGAATCACAATATGTTAAACATTTACTATTGCATTTAGAAGGTAGGAAAGGTTTGATAAATAGAAAAAGATTCTATAATTTATTTTCTATAAATATATTAACTTTTTTATCTAACGCTACAAGAGCGTACCCATTAAATTGCCGAACTATTTAATTTTTTTCTCCTCAACCATTGAATAGGCAATGACAAAAAGTAGATTTTATTATAATTATAATCGTAAATATGATAAAAAATATTCTAGTGCAGAACAAAATTAGCTTTTGAGATCAAGTACTATTTTTTTAACTCCAGTCCGTAAGGACGGTTGGACAGGTTTCTTAAGTAATAAAAAAGTAGATATAGCAACATAATATGCTTAGGAAATACAGTGTACTTATTATATTTTTAGGAAGTAGGCATATTTCTATTTTTTTCCAAATTATTTGAGCACTATTTAAAATAGTTGACCCGCGTGTCTTCGTCGTTCGTAGGACCGTGATGCTTCGCTCCTATTGGTCTTAGTGTAATAATTTATAGCTTATAGCTTCCTCAATAAATGGGCCATCTAACACTGAAAGAATTTTTCAAATCGGACCAGTAGTTCCTGAGATTAGCGCGTTCAAGCAAACAAACTCTTCAGCTTTATATATTAGTATAGATTTAATTTTGCATTATGAGTTGGATATTTTTCATAAAGACATATACGTAGTTAATCGGAATTGAATCTCCTTTTGCCTTTTAATTGTAAGTCTATAATACAGGTCAATGATTATTGAAACAACTCATCATATAATACTAATTGTTATTCTATTTCCTTACACATATAAAATGTATATGGGCAGTGAATCTGTGCGTCATGTAGCAACATTGTTTTTTGTCGCATATTATTATATTATGATTGGCTTTATAATCGAGATGCAAGAACATAATATCAGGTATTATTGTAATTAATAACCCGCAGCAACATGCACCGCCTTTGACCCGCCAAGGACGAAGCTCTTGGATATTTTCATGTTTCTGCGAAAATATGTCCGTCACGATTCAAAAAAATTGCGTGTAAACGAAATTTCATTATCTCAAGAACTACAATTATAAGTTAAAATTAAAAGTAGAGTCATTATAACCATATTGAAATAGTTTATTTGGTACTTTGTACAACTTAATTTTTCTTAATATTTTCCTAGCGTATGTGTTATCAATATTACCTTAAAAATTATCTAAATAAATGGAAGTTTTCTACGTTCCTATATAAAAGTTTCTTACTTGGTAACTACATAATAAATAAAGTATTTCAATTCTATCTAAAAATTGCTAGTCCTAATCTTTATGACAAGGATGTAAAATTTTTACATCCTTGTCATAAAGATCAAGACAATTTTTAAATAATTAGTGAATTTCAATTTAACTATCATATAACCTAGCAACAATTAATATTATATATTTTACTAGCTTTCACCCGCAACTTCGTAAATGATGATTTTCGAAAAAATATTTTTCACGTGTTTCATGACTCAATGAAGAACCTTCATATTGAGTTCATTTGAATAACTTCATATACGGCAAAGTTTCATACTAACTTTGCAACCCCGTTTTATCTCCTTAGGGGGTGAATTTTCAAACATCCTTTTTTAGTGCTCCCCACGTTATTAAAAACAACATTTTGTTAAAATAACTTTGAAAATCAGAGAACTTTCATACTAACTATGCCGCCCCTTTTACCTCCTTAGAGGGTAAATATTCGAAAATCCTTTCTTAGTGCTCCCCTACGTCATAAAAGAAAGCCCTGTGTAAAATTTCAAGTTTCTAACAATTATAGTTTAAGCCCTGCGTTGATATGTCAGTCAGTCAGCTTCTCCTTTTATATATATAGATTTATTTTGAGGAATTCCCTGATATATTTTCGATTCTCCAAAGTTCATCATGGCCAATGCTATTAGAATTTTTAAAAAAAGAGTGATCTATATCTGTTGATAAACGTAAAAGTGATGCCTAAACAATCACAAAATATTCAATCACCAACATATCTTTCTTTGAAGTCGATCAAGATGACATTCTAATAAGTTTTATGTAATCAGGCTCCATTTAATAAATATAAATAAATAGCATAAAACCCTAAAAGCAATAACGAAAAGTTTTAAAAACTCCATTATAAAACGCTGTCTATAACGTTTTTTTAAAAATAATGATCCGAAAAAGTATTAAGCACCTTTTGAATACGAAATGAGAACTAACTGGCCTTACGTACCTAAATAAATAATTCGAAACCGCATTTTTATCTCCTGTCGATCGGCAAAAGACGTATGATCAGAATTTCTGAGCAGCAATTTTAAAAATTCGTTTCGAGAGTAATGAGCACCTCGTTCTAGACCTACAATTTATTTATAAAGTTATTTTGAAAAATTTAAATATTGAGACAGGTGATCTGATCAACGGGGTAAGGTGAAAAAATATTATACCTAATAAATTTTACTTATACATTATATCTCCTTTATAAACAGGCTATCTATAATTCAATAATAACATTCACTTCAGACAGCACTTAGGGTATAAGATTGAATAGTATACAAAGTCTAACATCTCGCGAGCCAATAATAATTTAAAGAACACACAGGATTCTTAATAACACTTCACTATGACAATCAATATTACCTATGAAACTACTCGTCAAACAGGTCAGAAACCATGATAAATTAATAGAAGCCACAAGTCAGTCAAAACGTTTTCAAAAGTGTGGCTAAAATCCCTAGTAATAGCAAACAGAATTTATAACAACATTTATAGCAAAAGCTTAAAATTTTAATGATATTTTGTTTGTTGATAAAAATGCTAATCATTGATAACCTAATGAAGGAAAATATTTAAATAATGTATCTGAACATCTCTATAAATCTATAGATCGTCTCAATTATCAAGTCGTAACTAATCAAGAGAGCCAACTAAAATTCAAGCTTTAATAAGGCGATAGTAATTCCCACAGATGAGATATACACTTATCTATACAAACGTACTTACAGTAAACCTGTATTGATTCAACAGCTAAAATAAAAGCGGCTAAGTTTGGGTCTTAGACCCACTTCATATTGTTTATATTTACTGCATACATAGAAAACTGATATCCATAAACATGCTATAACTTGAAAGGATAAATTTTATCCTCGATGACAAAGCTTGGAATAAAAATGACGTTGATACTCAGCTGAATGGCGTTTCGAAAAGAGCGACTGTTGAATTTCTTACCAATTCTTCGGTAGGTCGACAAATTATTTGAGTTTGAGTGCAACTACAAAAACAAACAGATTTCGGAGATTATTTAAATAAACCTTGAAAAAGTGAATTTCTAGACTATAGTTGGACCCGGATTGTCGTTAGATAATGTTGGACCAAATTTTATTTAGTCTTCACATTTTTTTGTCACACGTACTATAGTTTCAACCGCATTGGGCGGTCTTCTCAGGTAGTGTATATGAGAAGACCGCCGAATGCGGTTGAAAGTATAGTGTATGTGACCAAAACAATACGTGAATCTCACTATCTTATAAAGCTTTAAAATGACTAAGTCTGATTACCACGTTTATATATAAAATAATAAAACTCAAAAGTATTATTTACCATTTATTTAGATGATTGAATTCTTCGAGCCTTTATTTAGTAACATCGATAGCATTATGTCCTTGCAACGTTATTTATGCATTTTGTGTTACAGCTTGCATACAATTATGATATTCTGAGATCACATATAATGGGGACCGGGCCAGCCTACTCGGTCCGATCGCTCAAGGGGCTACAAGGGATATCAAATTAATACTGAATCCATAATAAATCAAAGTGGGCAGGTGGCGGTCCCAAGTCCCAAGCATTTCGCCTACGGATATCTTTAGAAATTATCATCTTGGCCCAATACGATAATAACGTAACTTATTTCCTTACAACAACTAAATTGTTAAGAATCCATGATATTTGGATCGATTTAAAACACGCACACAAATTATTGGTTTCATATTAAATGTAAAGCAAATTCTAGAAACACAATTTGAAATTTTAAATTCTTTACTATTTCTGTAAATTATATTCTGAGGATTGATGATTTGAAAGGCTAAATGATCATTCTGTTACGTCAAATGATTTTAAAAAATTAAATATAATTTTAAAAAATGACCATATCTCAATTGTCTTAAATAAATCTGCGTAAATATGGTTTACAATGAAGAAATCTAACTGGAAATATATAGTTTACTAGCCGACCCGCGCGACTTAGTTCACTTGTTGCTCCGCTCCTATAAGTCGTAGCGAGATGTTAAATAGCCTAAGTTACTCCTTGTTACATCAGCTATCTGCCAGTGAAAGTCCCGTCAAAATCGGTCCAGCCATTTCAGAGATTAGCCGGAACAAACAGACAGACAAAAATTGTAAAAAATGTTGTTTTAGTATATGTAGGTACCGTGTATACATCCATATGCACTTAGTAAAAAACGGTTATTTTAATATTACAAACAGACACTACAATTTTATTTATTTGTTTGGATTGAGTTTGAGTTTTAATTATCATGTTATAAAATTTTATTACCGGAAAACTGTGTTTTTCTGATAAACTTATCAATAACACGACTAGTCGTGATCTATTAATTTAAAACAAAACCATACTCTTCCTAGACACATTTACATAATACGCTAATTTTAACACTTTAGACATAAAACAGGCTCACTCGATTATGAGAACAAAAGCAATATTTCTTAATTTCTGAAACATGCATTATATGAATAAAACCCCTCTCACCTTCCCCCTTCTTAACATTCTACTTCAAAAGTCACAGTTTGACGTAAATTGACGATTTTAATCATAGAATAGAAAAAGGAACTTTATTTGAAGCCCCTCCCCCATGATAAGTATATGTAGAGATTTATGTAACGCCCCTCGGGACCTTTAAGTAATTATTCAATAGCCCCCTACGCTTTTTTCTGTGATAAAAAGTAACTTATAATTTATTCAAGCTTTTTTCTGTTTTTGCGTGAATAAAACCATTCTATTTCACAAGACATTTGCATTTTCGGGATAAAAAGTAGTCTATGTGTTTATCAATGCTATAGACAATAACGGACAATAATTCTTCATACAAATATCACGAAAATTGTGTCCGTGTCCCAAACATGCAGTCGGAAGATGTTATTTTAAATTCCAACATAAAACTCGTAATCGCAAATCAATCTTGTTTTCATTGATTATATTGGCATTTTAAATAAAATTTATGTGTCGTTCATTAAGAGAAAAGCGTTGATTAGACTAACAGGTAATAGCTGGTTTCTGCCGTAGTTATGAATTTTTAAATCGTGATCACGACTGAAGAATAATTAGCTATGTATACTCATATTGGTGTTTAGATTGCTTTTTGAAAGTTTTTTATTAATTTTAAAACGTTCATATTCAGTCGATAGCATTGCATGTTGACCTATTACTAGACTAGTATGGAAGTCTTCTTCTTCTCCTGATGATGAAGTCTCTTCCTTATAATTGTACTATTAAGTATCTTGTTACGAAAGCCAAAATTGGGACCAAAGTACTTAAAAATGTATTTCGACACTGGCGTACCAACTTATTCATCACATTTCATTGAGAGAGTGAGTCTGTTAGAGGGTCACTCTCTAACAGAACTTACGCATAGATATACGTTAAGTACGCAAGTGAAGTGAATGTGATGTTTTTTTTCAGTAATCTATAGTATCTGTGTTACCAAGTTACGCTTAATTAATTTTTACCATTTTTGTGTGAATAAAAAATCACATTCACTCGAACATTATTTTACAAAGTTTTAATGAAGACCCCGCTACACAATATCACTGAAAGCAATATGCAAAAAAAACCTCCATAGAGATTGGCACGCTAACTTTTTAAGCTATCCAAGTATACCATCATTAGTAAATCAGTAAGGACAGGTAGACAAATTATTCAAATTACATTGCGTGATTGCAACGCTTTTTTGTCTCTATATCCGAACTGATCCGAACCAATTAAATTTAACTCGCGTGATATTGATTCGATATATTATTATTAATGTTATACAAAAACGCGGATCGTCTGCCGAAAATTTCCATTCTTATGTTCATTGTATTCTTTTGTTGGATGCTCACGCGCAATTCCTTCGCAAAACTATGTAGGTCTATATATACAGACATTCAAACATTGTTAACTTTGATATACAGTAAAAGGAATTTCAGAAAGGTTTTGTATTCTTTTATGTCTTTAATGAAATTCCACAATAGTTACTGATTCATTTCAGCCTTCAATTAAGCCCCTCGAACGACAAATAAATATACAGTTCCATACAATAATTGCACTTAGAAATGCATAGCAGTTCAGTTCAGCCGAGAGTATTTCAAAAGTATATAAAAATCGAATATATTTACACTCAAAGCTCGCCTTAAATAATAATTAATAAAATTACTATTTAACAATAACTTTATTAAAAAATCCACCCAAATATTTAAGCGGGTGCTTATTTGGTTAATACATTTTTTACAGTGATTGTGTTTCTCGTTATTAGTAATGGAAGTATTTAGCTTATAGAATTATTATTAAATAAAGAAGAGATTTAGACTCATTAAATTAATACAAAAACTTTATTATAGTCAGTTATATAACGCTAAAAATGAATGCAATCCAGTATAATTATGCAATAAATGCAGAAAACATATTTTAAATTAATTTCCGATATTCCTGATACGACGCCATTAATCATACTTTGGAATACAGAAGGTGATCATAAACCTGTCCTTACTTTTATATTGGATGCTAATCTTTAAATGTCATTTATTTTATGCTAGGCGCTATCTTAGGAAGGCAATTAAACAAGTTTCAAGGCGAGTTTTTGTTATTTAGTGACATATAAACACACATTTTGTATGACAACGACATAACGAAATGGTTTTTTTTAATATCGCTAAAAGTTTGTTTAAAAATGTCTTCTATAAATATGGTGGCTAAATTTTTTTTTTAATTATGCGAGGTTCCATTAGGATATACAAAAAATCTGTATTTCAAGAATAAAGCTCTTTAAATAATTTCTTCTACCTGGATCTTTTAAATAAATACGCTCAACTCCACTGACTTCTAATAATATGGTCGGATCTTCATACAAATAGGCCTTGGACACTGAATCAGTACTCAAGGCCTGTCCGACATCAGCAAAAGTAAGCAAAGCCCCAACCCCTCCGTCTCATGCTGACGTAAATATTAGTGGAAACATGTATTTTTCAGTCAGTTATTAAACTACTCTTAAAGGCGTTTCTGTTTACGTGTTTACTTTTTAATTGGTAACGTAATCACCATACAGACCCCTCCATCCCCGTGTCATCAAAAACAAACGAACCTAAGACCCCTTAGCAGCCATTAGTGATAAAGTAATAGATGAATGGCCCCCTAAAAGTTGTTTAATACTATCTTATTGTATTTTTCTCGTAGTTTCAATATGAAGCATTGCTCGAGCAGTATTTAATCTTTTACTACAGTCAGCGTTAGTACGAGTCCATACTATTATAAACTCAATTCTTTTAACATATATCGACTAGTATTAAATAAAAAATGCACTTATGAAGATATTTAATACAAATAAATACGAGTAAATCCTTTCCATTGGATTTACCACGACCATGTGTGCAACACAATTGAAAACGCAACCATATATTGAATATCATTACCTGACATAAGCTTATATATTTTAATTATTCCAAATTGAACCTTAATTCAAGGAAATATAGTAGCTTTTTCTATATATCAAGTTGTCCGTAAACCAGCGTGGGATGACAAGATGAATGCTTATCGTCGATTTACCATTTCTCTGCTACTTAATCCAGTTTTTAAAGCTATTAAGCCTTGTAGTAGCTGTGCCTATTTGGTACTGACGATTCTGGGTGTCTGCCTGTCCTTCTATTTTCATATTATTATAAATAATTTGTATCATAAATTCAAAAACTTGCTTGTCATCACTTATCCTTCTGCTATCCTGTAACAGAACGACAGAATATCGTGATTTTTTTATAAGTATCAGAATAAATTAGGATATTTTTATCCTGGAATAAAGCATAGTCTCTATGGGATACATTTTGAAAACATTTGGATGTTCGTATACAGCAATTTATTGCAATCTATACTTATAATAAATATTATAAAGAGAAAAGATTTATATTTTTGTTTTGTAAACTTAAAAACTACTGGACCGATTTCAAAAATTCTTTTACCGTTAGAAAGCTACATTATGCCTGAGTAACATAGGTTATATTTATTACTAGAAAAAATTAGAAATCCTCAGAAATTCTTACTAAAACCAACCCAAGGTGGAAAAAAATTAGCCATAAAATGCTTTAATCGCATGCGCTGCAGAAAGGATCGATGATAGAACAAAAAATTGTTCTACAATATTATAGAACGTATCAATATCGACAAAAAACTTCGCGAGACTATATGTCCAACTATTGTAGTTATGTCACTATCAATCATCAAAAAAAGTGAAATAAAGCGACAAACCGAAGTAATTTCATAAAAATAGGAAAAATTCTTAGTTTTGACTTCTAATATAATTCACAATTAATCCAAAATGAGTAAAATATACAGAAATAATTGCGTCCTTTTTTCATGGCGATCAGATAAGGCAGACAGACACTTTCAAAATTTAATATCTGACTATTTAATATGAATTATTATTATTGTAGCTTCACACGGGTGTAATTTAGATTTTATATCAAAAAAAATATATTGTTGCTAAATGAAAGTATTCAAGCGATTACGGCCGTAAAAATATTTTATTTATATCTCTTAGGAACACTAATTTTTCTGGGATAAAAAGTAGCCTATATGTTAGTCCAGGATATAAAGTACCTGTGTGCCAAATTTCATTGAAATCCGTTCAGCCGCTGTTACGTGATTATGTAACAAACATCCATACATACAAAATTTCACATCTTTATAATTGCCTATTACATATAGTATTATAATAAAAACATAAATGTAATTTCTCTTTATTAATATAAAAAATATGTATAAAGCTTGTAGTAGCGATACCTATTTGGAAGTGTATTTTGAAACTCCTTCGTGGTCTGTGGTCAAAATAATGAGTATCGCGTGTCTGGATCGGTGGTTTTATGTCCCTCATGATACTCTGACCATATATTACTTTGTTTTTTATTCGTATAAAAATATTATTGAATTTTTACCACACATTGCGATGGCGATACGACTTTTCAGATATTGAATATGTTTGTCATTTGTCATATTTGTTGTACAGCTAAACCTTCCGAACGAATCAACCTGTCCATTTGTGAAATCTATATTAAAATCCATTTAGATTTTGATAAAATTTAGTACAGATATCTTTGTACTCTATCGACCACAGCTTGGAAAAAGACATTTCGCGAAAAAATGCTTAAGAAAATATGTAACATTAAAGTATTAGATAGATATATATGTCAGAAATTGAGAATGAAGAGAGATAGATAGATAGAATATATAATCTATGGCCTATCTCAAAAGCTACAGGCGCGATACGATCAGGAGATAACTAAACATTACGATCTCGAACTATTCTCACAGCAACCCAAGCAGTGCCTTGGACTTGTGACCAAGCGTGTAGGTTTAAAGAGCTCTTTAACACATTGCTATACTTTCAATCCCACTGTCTAGGTTCTCTGTCCAAGCTTAGGATTAGTCTTACACAACCTAACGTTAGGCTAACCTAGCACTAATCTAAACCAAGCCTAACTTACGCTACCGACATATAGATCTAAGTTTTCTGTATAAGCGAAGTGCGGGCAATATTTAAAATATTAAAGCTATATTCTCACAAAAACTATTCAAGGACAACTCTAACTCTACGAGTGGCTTATTCAAGATTCGTTCAAAATATTTCGAGTAGTTTCGAGGAGGCAGAACAAATAGTGACCGGTCGGTTGTACAAATAAACGAGGTACCTTAGCCCACACTGCTAGCAGATAATATTTACGTTGTATATTTGTTTATGAATATTGTTACTTTATTAGAAACCATTCATGGTAATACTAATAAAAAATTAGAAGAAAATAGTATGCAATGCTAACGTAGCCAAATATTTTTTTTTAATTTGTCATATTATCTAAATTTTCATGTAAAACGTCCAACATAATTCTACCAACTACAAAGTGAGATAATATCAAGAATCTAGATAAACTTACCTTTAAAAGAATCTAACCGTATATGAAATGATATTTCATTCATTATTTCGTGTCTGACGTGCTTTTCATTACATTTTTGTCTAGCTTTTGGTCAAAAAACCCAAAACTTCATTTTGATAGCATCAATGTTGTATATGGGTATATAATCTTTTACTATTTTTAATTTGTTCTTACCTTTAAAAGAAATCTAACCATAATTAAAATGATATTTCATTCGTTATTTCGTGCCGACGTGCTTTTTCATTGCATTTCTGTCTAGCTTTTAGTCAAAACGACCCAAAACTTTATTTTGATAGCATTAGTAACCTATACATACAATTTATTTATAATAAATAGTAAGAATTATTATTCAGACTGACTGAATAAGTTGCCTAAGCTCTCTCTTGTCTAAAAATTACGGATTATTTCGTATATCGTCATTTCTATAATAACCATACACGTATTTCCATAATAACCACATAACCAAGGTATTTTTAACTGTCACTCAACCAAAAACAAGTTTTGAAAGTATTTCGACGTCCATTGTTATTATATAGAAGAAAGGTATCCCAGGCGACGTTCTGTTGACCATTAATCATATGACGATGTTAAGATAATGTCTCTTGCCTCGTATATATATTATTTATATATTTTAAAATATTTATAATAACCTATTTGTTATCAGATTATCGTAGGAATTTACTAAGGCTTTTAGATTTAATGTCGTCTCTATCTATGGATAGATAAGTATTAACAGAAATATCTTGATATTCCAATCACCATTTATAAGTATGATATGTTTACGTGATTACTCATTTCTATTAATATTTTAACTATACAACTTCAACTGTTAAAAACTTGTCAAATCCAAATCAAATCAAAACTATTTATTTCAATTAGACTTTTTTTGAAAAGTACTTTTGAAACGTCAAAAATTTGTCGGTCAGTTAGTTTGTCTGAAGCTACCACCAGCTCGGAAAGAAAGAAACTCAGTTTTCTGTTGAGAAGAGCCGGCCAGAAACTCAACAGTCGCTCTTTTCAAAAAGCCATGTTTACATAGTCTGTTATACCTAATCATTCAGCTTGAGAGTCAACGTCACTTAGATTCCAAGCATTCTCATCATTTAAGTAATCCTGTACATTATAGTATGCTTTATATATTAATGACTTCTTGATCTGAGTTTTAAATTGTTGAAGTGGCAAGTCTAATATAGGCTGTGGAATCTTATTATAGATGCGAACACCAAGCCCCATGAAGCTATTACTCACTTTATGGAGACGATAGTAAGGCGTTACAAGTTTATTTCTGTTTCTAGTATTAACATTATGTTTGTCACTGTCTTTTGAATACAAATGAATATTCTGGTAAATGAACAAAATATTACAATATATGTATTGAGATGGGACTGTAAGAACGTCTATTTTTTTTATATACAGCTCTAAGGGAATCCCGCGCTCTTAAGTTATAAATGGCCCGAACAGCTCTCTTTTGAAGAATAAAAATGGATTCAATGTCCGCGGCCCTACCCCACAGTAAAATGCCATAAGACATAATACTGTTAAAGTAACTGAAGTAAACTAGCCTAGCAGTATTGATATCAGTCATTTGTCTGACTCTCCTTACTGCGTAGGCAGCTGAGCTGAGTCTTCCCGCTAGAGATGATAAATGGGGGTTCCACTGGAGTTTTTAATGTAAAGTTATACCCAGAAATACCGTCGAGTCCATCTAAAATTTCATTATTTAAACGCAGGTTAAATTTTTGTTTTTTAACATTAGGTAAAGCAAACTCAACGCATTTAGTCTTTTTAGCATTAAGAACTAAGTTATTTACCGTAAACCATTGAAGAACCTGCGATAATGCACTGTTTACATCATGTTGTATAAATATTGATCTACTAGTAAAGGTATTAAAAGTTTAAAACATAATGAAAGAGCGTTTGTACAAAGTGTTATATATTTTTACTTTCGAGAATTGATTTAGGAGATATACAACAAAACTCAATAAGGAATCAAAATCTATATTTCTTACTTTAATCTAAAGGTTTTCGTTTCTAAAATATGTAGATTTATAACTTTTATTGATTTCTAGCTGGAACATATAATTTTTTGTGAATAAAAAAAATGAGTCTACGTGAATATTTGTCTAACTTTGACTATCGCAAACTGGTATAAATATCGATTTTACTGAAAAAAAAAATTTAGTACATAATAAAAGAGCATTTAATTATGTAACGAAAAGTCTTATATATGTTTTTTTTAGATTAATTATTTAGGAGATATATGATAAATTTGTCAAGGAATCAAAATTCATACTACTAAGAGAATGGAAGCTATACTGCGCAGTAACACTCAAATAACAATATTAACATGTTAACAAGAGAGAATCGTGCCTGGGGCTTGAGACCCAGGAGCAGGTTTTCACGTCTTCTACTATGCACAAACTCTCTCCACCGCTCTACCTCACTACCGAATATTAAAATAATGAAGTACATTACTCACGTGCTTTGATAACGGAGACCTGGCACCACACCACCAAACAACACTACTAACAATACTGCGCGATACCACTT
This sequence comes from Limenitis camilla, assembly GCA_905147385.1. Lineage (NCBI taxonomy): Eukaryota > Metazoa > Arthropoda > Insecta > Lepidoptera > Nymphalidae > Limenitis > Limenitis camilla. Next base: position 4,916,680 of record LR990241.1, read on the forward strand.
AAAAGACTAACGCAACGAAAGTAATATATTGTCTACTCAAAATAAGATAAAATGAACATCCGTGAATACTTCAATGTATAAATGGAATATAAATGAATAGTTAAAGTTATAAATAGAGTTATAACATTGAAAAATACAGAAGTTTTATATTGCAGACGAGAAATTATGAATACTAATAGAATAAACGAAGGTAGTAGGAATAATAATTCAGTATAACAAACGAAATATTTCAAGCCTACGTGACCCTAAGGGATTACTACAAGATGTTATCTGTAGTATAGTAGATGTTCCTGGGGTTTAAACGCCATAACTTAACCGGTTGTCCTTGGATCGACCCATGCTCTGTAGTGTATACCATGGGATAAAAATATCTCACATAAAAAATGTATTATACGAAATAAGTTATATTTACATTTATTTAAAATTATGAACATGCGTTAGTCTATCTGTTTGTTCGTGATAAACTCAAAAAACTACTGAATAGATTTTCATGCTGTTTTTACCAATAAATTGAGTGATTAATAAGGAAAGTTTAAGTATATAGTTTGTTAATGAGTTGTGTAAATTGACTGAAATATGATGATAATTGTTGAAAATGTTGGAAAAAATCAAGTCAAGAGGCTTTGTAACTAAAACAATTATTTTATTCTTTTTATCTCTCTGTATATTTGTATGTGCATCACGCAAAAAGTACTGCGCGTATTTAAATACGGTTTTCACAGTTGTATTGCTGCAGGTCTAACTTAAAATAAAGAGTTTGTTTAATTTAAATTTGGACGTCAGAAAACAAGTTATTGTCATTTAATAAATCCCACATTATGTCTGTAATCAGCTAAAACCTTCGCAGTTTACAATTTTATGAGACAATCTTTAAAAAACTTCCTCAATTAGACTCAGATTATTGCGTTTATAAACTTTATAGAATAATTATGATAGTCATAAGGTTTAAAAATCTCCGTAATAGGCGTAAGCTTTTTTCGGTTGTAAAATAATTTTTATACATTTAAAATCGCATAATTAGCAAAAAATAGATAGATATTTGTATGTACAAACTTTTAATATTATAAGTTCCTTTTCTTTGATATTCAATATTCTTCAATTATATAAATAAATTCCGATTCATTTACTTCTTATGTTCATATCTTATCGCAACGTTGGCCATCACATAAAAGTCCTGGGACTTAGTTCTATTTTTAAGGCTCCTCTTTCTTTTCTCTCTCGTGTTTTCTATAATTTCCATTTGAAACCAAACTCATTTTAGAAAATAATTTTTTTTTTGAGGTATATACTGTATGATCCTATAATAAAATGTTATATGAGTTTCATTACAAAATCGAAAAAAAAAACAAAATCTAATAAAGAAAAGACTAAAATTTACGACGGAATTTAAAGTAATTTTATATCTATTCATAATAAATACAAAATATTTGGAAGCTCATTTCAATTTCAAATATGAAGATTAAAGTTTGTCTTAATTCTATAACAAAGTGGTTTTTCGGTAGATTTCTTACAAAAAATACATGGAGAAGCCTTTAAGCCCGTTCCGAGGAAATAATCGCGTTATTTATTGCCGCTGCTGAGAATGGGCTTAATCTTTTCAAATTACAATTACATGTTACAAAACGTTATTTTTGGAACATGTTATATTACTCCTTATAGCTTAGAACATAAGATATAAAATAGCATGAATGCTTTCTTCAATATTTTTAAGTTCTCAAGGAGACTAGAATACCACCATGTTGGATTAATTTTACCCATTTTATAATTTAAAAATATTTTTCAAAATTTTTTATAATATACAAGAGAATGTTAGGAGAAAGAGAATGAAACTTTTTTTCATAAGTAAGCGTTAACACTAGAAAGACGGTTGGGGATTTTTGCCTCTATTTTAAGTTTTGCTAATCAAAAATAAATTATTATACAATATTCTCTCTCCTCTCTTTCCATCTGCTTTGATTCCACTTCGTCTTTATTGGATATTTATTAGATAAGAATATTTTCCGCCTTGTCAGTGTTTAAGAGCGTAAATCAAAAGCAAATATTCCAAAAACACATAAAAGGTTTCTTTCTAGCCAAGATGATGAATTTCCTTCTGAATAGTCTTACCAATCCATTCCAGATATCTTTGTCAGTCTGTTCTTTTATTAGAAAAACCGTCTTTTCATTTAGCATTTTAATTTACCACCAAAACAAAACTAAGTTTACAATTAATAAGACCAATTTATATTCTTCACGCGGCCTCTATGATGTAAATGTTTATTAAAATTTATAATATTGTAAACTTCAAAAGAATCCGGTATCAAAATCGTGCATGTTTATAACAGCTAATTCGTATGCTTATGTATTTATCTACTTTGTAGATTCTCTATACAGTTCGTTTAACTGAATATAATTATTACCATAGTTTATGGATCATAATTTAACCTCCAGTGTCAGTTAAATTATAAAATTATAAAATTTATTTTAAATAGTAGATAAATTGTGCTAATATATCCTTTTGGGTTTCATGTATTTGCAGTTTTCTTTAGTTATTAGTATCATATAGATACTTACAAAAGCTAGAATCAAAAGTTTAGACATACAAGATTTTTAGCTTTGAAAAGTTAGAAAGTAGAAAGAAGTATAAGAAAACCAAACTGACTATATTTAATCAAAAAAATACTGTTTATGAACATCCTACACATATATCAAAGTTTACTTCTTCATAATGTAAAAGCGTTGATAAAGACTACAAATCATACATCAAAGCTTCAATATACATCTACGGTACAAAATTACCAAAGATTACACTCCTACATACAACCGGTACTAAACTGGACTTGATATAACCAAAATTAACGCCCGTTCTACCTCTTGGCCTAATTGTATATTGAGATGTCATAAATCATCCCTTTGAATCGAAATCTTAAATTGGAACTGTAATAAATAATCTTACCTCAGGGCTTGCAGCTAAAGTAAAATATTCAGAATATCTAAAAGTAAATAACCTAAAGAGATTTTTGGTTCATCTGAATGTTAGGTTATAAGATGACATTAAATTTGATAACAATAAAATAAGAGAGAATAAGAAAGAAAAAATAAGATGTTATACTTTAACTTTAAATACTAAAGATATTCAGAAATTCCGATATTAAGTCCTCATGAATATAAAACTATATTTAGTCTCAAGTCACGAGTAGAACTTGATAATGACACTAAAATTAATTGAGACAAAAACGCTGTTAAAGTACCAATTATTTCCAATAATTATAAACGTTTTGTTTCTCATACTTAGTACGTACGTACTGCAATGAAACCTTAATTGGATTCATACGTTAGGCCTATCAATATTGTTTGATTAATGATATCGAGAGACTTCACTTTAATTGCCAACTGAGACCGTCATGAATCAACGTTAGAACCATAAATCTGATAACTCAAACTAGTTTCAATACCAGTTACATTTACAACGCTACTCGCTCGCTTACTCTACATTTTTCTATGGTGTTATTTGGGTTCCGCACTAAACCATATTTGGATAACGCTAACATTTTCATAGAAATGCAAATAAAAAATCCTTAAAAAAAATGTATAATAGAAACACCAAGACCAGTAATAGCAGTTTCTGAAGAAAAAGAAGATATAACAAAAACTATCAAAGATGATGGAACCCTACAAATTTCTCGAGTAAGACTTGCATTAGCCGGTTTTTATTTTTTACTTTTCCAGAGTCCATCACGTACAGATAGTAATTCCACACCAGCTTAACTTTTTTATGTTTATCGGATCGTTAATGAGTAAACAGAATATACAACATAAAGATAAAATCCGTGTTGTGGGATAGTTCCTTAACTTTGACTTAATTTTTTAAGTTGAGTAACTCGTTAGAATTGTATATGAGAAAGATTTTATTTCGTTTTGTTGATTATTTTTTACTGATAGGGATATCAACAAGACTACAGATTCATATGTTGAAAATACAAAAAGAGAGATGAAAGTATAATCCAAATGATTTGTTTCTTATTTCAATAATTAAAAATAATCTTTGAACAGAAACTACAAAAAAAAATTGCGAAGAAGTAAAAAGTGAATGGAGTGAACTTTGAGATCTAAGGTAATAGTGAAGAAGCTGCCAGACTTGGTAATAATAGTAGTAGACTAAAGTGGCAAATAACGCAGAGGCACCCCAAGAAGATAGCTAGAAATATAATCTTATCTCGGAAATGTGTATAAATTTTGACAATGTAATTTTATAGGTTGAAATAAATCGATCAAAACAAAAGATAGGTTATTACAAGGCAAAGGCTTAAGTTTCATGATTGTAGACTGTTTTAAAATTAGTGAAGCGCGAAGATGTTTGTATCATGTTTCTTTATAAAAAAAATCACTAGGCGCCATTGCTTTTGTACAATTTACGGTAAGGTAAAGGTTTAATTCAAATTAATTTATATGGAAGACGAAGGATTATATGAGGTTATATTCTTACTATTACATGAAGTAGGTAAAGCACCTGATATCTGTGCAAGTAAGCACAATGAATGTTTGCGTCACTCAGAGGTGAAATTGAGTGTGAAGCGGCAGCGGCGAGCCGTCGCTCCCATTATGCCGCTCCGACTGCGACCACGATAAACCGGCTGTGGTAGCTCTGTTATACTTTGATATTTTAGAAACAGCTGTCTTTGGTGAACGATTTGTTCTTGATTAAGTGGCAAACTATGGTGGTCTAATCTATATTCAATATCAGCATACTTTCAAAATTGTAGAAAAAACTTTGATACGGGTTATTAAACAGATGTAAGTATTTTTTTAACTGAATTAGGTTTTAATAGTTCTTAAGAAGCAATAATGAAAGTTTATTAGAAAGTAAATAATCCTTTAGAATTTGTAAACGTAAAATACGATCTACTCAAGACTAAAAATCCAACTACATACCACACCGCGACGTGGACCAACCACTTCGCCGCGCTCCATTAGTATTTTTCATTTATTTTTTGTCCACGTACCTGTCCGAGTTTGGGGATTCAACTTTTTTTATAAAGCCGCGCGACGAATACAAAATTTCTTTAGTATAACAAACGGAAAATTAATGATGTAGCGTGGAACTATGCAAGTCTACGACGTAAACTTTATTATTTTTCTATTAACTTTTTACTATTGAAAATGAATAAAATAACAATGAACTGAGAAAAAAATATGTTATTCTGACGTTGTACTCGCAGATAAAGAAAAAAGGATTTGGATTTTAATACTTTCTATTATTTTTTCTTAGATTACAATATCGCAGAACATTATAAATGTTGTAACAATACAACATTGTGCAAGTTGGTTAATGAGCAACAGATCCACGTGCAGAACATGTCATATCTAAAGCTGTACAGTTCGGTCTCATTAGTAGCTTGGAATTATATGAGACTTGTACTTTAACGAGTGATTGTAAATTCAGTGATCGCAAAACGCTAACAAGCTATCGAACGCGTGTGAAAGATACTAATGAGGCATTATCTTGACCACACACGTAATTATTAACGAGTTTCAAATCACTCACAGTCTAATCTATAGGTGATTACATTTTTGTTGTATCATCTGCACCGTAAGCTACATGATTATTCAATTTTGTAATAATAGACGGAAATTTGTATAAAAACCAGTTATAATTATGACATCCAATTTAAAATTTGCTTTAAATAAAAAATAAGAACATCAATTGAAGAAGCTTGATATAAAAATGATTTTGTACTAAGATAAATCTTATCATAAAGCAAACAAAAAACTAAACATTGCTAACTAGTAGCAAAAGATAAAACCAGAATTTTAGGAATATCATAAAAACATGCATCTCATTCTGTTAAAAGCGCCGCCACAAAAAATAAGTAGTTACGAGATTGTTAATGCCACTCATGTTGTTACGAAAAGACGTGTGAATAAAACTTATAGGAAAATTCCTACTTCGCACTGATTAATATATTATCAGTTTTTAGACTATTAAAAATGAAAATCATGTAAAAGATAGGATCCATTAAAAGAAACATTTTTGGAAGTTCAATATAGTTTAAACAAAATCAATACTTACATGGGAAATAAACTAGAATAATTGCGGTCAACCCAGTTAATGATCTCTAGAACAATTATAGGGACACTAAAGATTTCGCCACTCTCAATATTTCAAACGGAGTCTATTTTAATGCTAATTAGCTGAAAGTCGAGCGTTGGCGTTTGTTCCTGACGGAGATGGTAGCTTACAACAAATTGTCTAAGACTTCGTGCATACTGAACTAGAATGTCTACTATTTCTATATATTTTTAGTGTTACCAACAATTGCTTTTTCTGTGATATTAGGATTGAATTTGATTAATTTTGTTGTTGGTCGATTCTGTAAAATTAATTCAATCAATTAAAAACACTTCGTTATTAGTTCTATATGTTGATTTTTGTAATTCAAATCATTATATTGATTCGAGTACTTTCTTATCTCTGATACATCTTATCATTATTTAAAATGTTATTCTGTTTAACATAAAAATATTTATGGCTAGATTACAGTCTTCTATGATTGTACATGTCAAACAAAATGTGCACAAGCCTTTTAAGAACCGACTAAGTAGGAGATAAAACGTTGCGTGGGCTAACACGACAAGCAACAGTTGCTTAAGTACTTTTATATGCTTTAATATCGTTACCACTTTTAACTTGTTTTGTTTTGTCTCTTCTGGGTGTTCCATAGTTTTTGCTTATTTTATTATTCATCTATTCATTTCATATTTCATTAAAATTTCATGTAAAAAATTTTAATTTTCTAGTAGATTAATTCTTCTTTAATCTGATTTTTATCGTCAATTGACCTTAATTTTATTATACTTATAAATATTTTAAATAAAATTTTAAAGTTAGTAACACCTTGTGTTGTGACTAATTTACTTATTTTATGTAAATGTGGAAAATCTTTAAATAAGCTTTCTAAATTGCACTGGTATGTATAAATTTGATATTGAAATAGTTTTTATTATTTCAATCTGCTCCTTAATTATACAAATAGTCTGATTATGCTAATTACTACTGTTTATAAGCAGTTTTGATTTACTTATGGCAGTCCAATGCTTGTAACCATTTCTAGCATAAAATTTATGTATTTTTAACCGCTACTGTATGTGTGGGTGAGTGGATATATTATACACGATTTGTTATTTTAGGCTTTAGAATTAATTTAAAGAAAAGTTAAATTGATTTGTGTAAATACTAACTTAAAGTATAAGCTTTAAGTACAATAAAAAATCCAAATAAAAGACATTCCTATATTAAAGGTGCTCTTTAGAATTCATTATTGCGTATTCCCTGTTACATAATTACCAAAAATAAAAATAAATTAAACCAAGTACAATTGAGACACAAAATAAATGACATTTATTTCTTACTAAATTGTATCTGAAATTGAGAAAAAAATTTTTTAGGTAACTTATAACATACTACAGTAAAACTTTTGTGTTAGACTAGTTAGATTCTTTACAATTTTCCCAAAAATAATAATGGGACACTAGTGTCCCAATGGTTCTTAAATGGTTAAAACTTATATTTCTCATAACTTGCTTATTAATACCCAATCATTTTGAAGTATAGGTAATAAATATAATAAGAAATAGAAAAACGATAGCCAAAGCTTCATCAATCTAGACGATAGAGGCTTAGAGATGAGCTGGAGGGGATGGGGCGTTGACCTCACATTCCGCTGCACGGACCTGCTCTCTTTACTTGAAAACACGTACTCCTGAAGAAAATCGAATAAGTTATAACATTGTTTTATCATTTTCTTTATACATTTCAAAATTTTAGTCTACAAATTTTCTTTTAAATTTTTTAAATTTGGGATTGGGAAGGATTTGACTGTACCAAATCGATAAGGCTAATATGACCTATATATGACGTACGATTATGGATTCTTCCGGATTCCATCATCAGATCACCTCAAGAATATCATAATTTTGCATTTATGAATATATCAAATTTTGCGTCATTTAAGAAGAAGTCAGAGTGCTAGATAGGATGGAATGGTTTAAAAATACTGAACTGGTATTGATAGACAACTTACACATATAAAAAACTTCTTAATTCGTGAACCTTTTAACACACTTAATATTTTAATATTAATGAATAGACGTTAAGTAATTTATTAATTGATTGCAAATATTTCAGCGCCATGTAAATTTTAATAACTGAATAGCATTTAAAATTGAATTATAAAGTTTATTGCAATAAACTGGTTGCCGAACGGTTAAATAATACTTTAAGACAAGGTTAGTACTTTCAAAAAGCGCCAACATAGCCAACGTTTAAACGGCCAGATGGTCAGCTTGATTCATACTGTAATAAAAAAAGACTATAGGAGAAATTGATTCGTTCGAATAAACCATAGACCGAAGAGCGAGATGCCATAGAGTAAACGTTAATATTTTTAATCTATTAAGTAATACAAAAAAAGACTTAGAAGGAAATCTTTATGCCGTTTAAAATTTTTGTTTAATATATATAACGTGAGTTTTATAGAAAAACTTAAAATCAAAGGAATCAGCTATTATTGGAAGTTGTTTTATTTAATCACAAAAAAATCTGTAATGACTAAAATCACTAATATACCACTTATGTCAAATATTTTTAACATAAAACTTTAGTAGGTCCATAATAAATTATATATTTTATCACGACTTTATCAGCAGTCAGAAACTTTATTTAGTTTCTTAGTTATTTCACCTTTAGGAAAGTCTAAATGTTCTTAATTCTTCGTCAATTATATCGCTCTTAGATAGGCAATCTCGAACGCACGATCAAATTGGTACAAAAAATTTCTTTAGTCCGGGTCGATGTGAGAAATTCATCTCCAAGTAATAAACTTGAAATAAATATCTACGTTATTAACAATACGACAATTTTGAATGATTAATAAGATATATGATTTCCAGACGTTTGATTTCATATTCGCTTAGCTGTCATAACAGTTGTACTGTTTGTAAAACGAAACGAGGACGTTTTTAAGAACCTGTTTCTCACACAGGCGAATGCCGGCACGTTTCCTCAATGAATTTTGTACTTGTACATTTTTTAATACCACGCAGTTGAGTGACCGCAGGTTTTATTCAATTACAATCTGTATATTTTAGCATTGGCATTGTAGATATTATGTGTAATATACGAACAATCCACCTAGAACCTACAAATTTGATAAGGCCTGTACCAAGATTGGTAACTATGATGTTATGTCTAAAGATGCCACGAATAAATAATAGAAGCATATCATAAATTTATATTGCCAATACCTCAACCGTATACACAAGTTTCTCATAGCCCCCTAACCCATAGTATAATTTAAAATTTTGCTCATGATTTAATTGTCAAAAAAGCTCCACCATAGCACATTTTTAATACCAGTCAGTTTACAGACCACAGATTTTATTCAATTACACTTTAGCATTGGTACTGTATGTATATTTAATACTTCCCCATTTTCTTCGTTGCTATCTCTTGTAAGTGTCTCTTCCAACAGAACGCATTATACAACCGGTAACCGTAATGGAAAATATTTTTTAATGTAAGCCATTAGCGCGAGACCGCAGTCCTCTCTGTAATTTCGGGCCTCGCTTTTTTTAATCTCCACGCTGGGTCTTGATGGGATTCTGAGCGACTGTCCATCGCGATCCTTATCTTAAAGTATAATAAGAAGAGACAGACGTTACTTATATTTTATTTAACGTCAAAAGTGATCGAACTGGTGCGATAAGGAGTTGGGTAGGAGAGATTTGTTTGTTATTAATTATGTATATACTTTACGATTATTATCATCTTCTTAATGTTCAAATTCGAGCATATTTGGAATTTTAAAATTTGTGATAGTATTAGGTATTTTGGATGTATTTGAGTTGAGTAACATTCAAGGTTGCGACGAACTGTGATGTTTAGTTTGTAAGAATTGTAAATTTTATGATCTTGGTTGGTTTTCTAGCTAACGTTTTCAAAGTAAGTCGGTGATTGCCTTGTTAATGAATCCATCGGCGGTTCCTTTGATCTCGGTAAAGTTGTCCGACCAGTGGTTCCAAATCCGTCATCCCACGTAGCGTCTTAATCTTGCATAGATTTCTCAATTCATTTCAGAATTAAGATATCACGTTCATTAGATATTTCTAATTTATTGGAAGTCGTTTAGAGACTGATATTTGTGTCAGGTTTTTATTTAATTGGATCGTTTTTTCTGTGTTCGATTAATGAATGATTAGAAACAGGATTTTACGTCAAAAAACAAGTCGTATGAGATCACTTTTAGATTTAAGGCTTTACCTTAAAGGTTGCATAGGATGAAAACCAATCTCTTAAATTCATGTGTGTTTAATATTTATACGTTGCATGTGTTTAGTTAAATACTTATAGCTCTTATGCTGAGAGCTGTACGTCTAATTAAATATCAAATGAAGCCTAACTCGCAATGATTTTCCGGGTTGATGTATTACCACATACCTATATATCATAATCTCGGCAATATTATAAAGTACGTTAATTCTTCAAGATTAAAATAATTCAGTAAATAGAACTTACAAAAATATTAATGTTATATACTACCGTGAGAGTCTGTAATTGAAAATCCATGCGGTAAAATTGAAACCTCCGGTATCTGGTTATAGTGCGGTATTGTCTATGATGAATCTTGTTAATGTAAAAGAATCTATGTATTCTAAGAAATAAGAATCACTTTTCTTAACAACTCTGTAAGGAACCGGTCAGTTTGTACATCCTAATATTTGCATGGTTTTTAAGAAAGACCAACGTCTCTTGCTTAATTCATGAACAAATTAAAGTAAGTTTAAATTGTATTGCTTGCATCAGACTTAGAATAAGTATGCTATTATAATAGCAATGAATGCAGATACAACAAATTTTGACGTTATTCCATAAAATTATGATAAAGATTCTCAAGAAATGTAGGTGTAATAAATCTAAGCAATAGCTTTATGACGCCGAGACACCATCAAACACAATCTTGATGAAACCAAAAACCATCGTAACGCGAGATGTTTGAGGTCATTACACTTTTTTGTTTATCTTCCATAGCAATGATATATTATTTACGCGGCGCATTCTTCGCATGACAACGACAAAGAATTTAAGGACCCTGGCTCCATTATCATTAATGCGCTTCACTTGGGTCCTTCGTGTTTATCGTCCTCGAGCGTTTTAAGCCTAATTTAAATAATTAAAGCAGTATTATATTCTTGATTCAAAATTAGTATCACACATTAGAAGGTACCACAAGTTTATTTTATTTTAGTGTATTGTATATTTTAATGCATTTGTTCAGCAATTCTTAAAATTCAACGCCATTAGGAGGTTCGTTTTAATTTTAAAGCAATCTTAAACAAACAAAATTAATTAAATGCGCCTGTTGCTTCAAAATATATTATTTGCACTAATATTCTAAAGAAATAATGTTTGTAATTATTTAATTTTTTATTGGTAAAAAATTATACCATTACCGAGATGTATATTATAACTAGTCGTCCATTACTACATAAACAAAGCGAGAACGAGTCTCTTGCCTAAACAAATAAAACGACAAATAATAAATTATAGCAATATTACAAATTGAAAAATAATCCTATCTTAGTTACTTATAAGCAATTGCGAATTAACATTAATCCATTAAACTATCTTACGTTACACACCTACGTTTAACTTCGTTGAACAACATGACCAACCGTTATTTTTTTCACCTTATTTATTCATCATATTGAAATTATTAAAATACAAAGTTTAAACTTCACATTCATACCTTAAAAGTCATTAACAAAAAACTATTAAAATCATCGGCATAAGCAACCTGATACCTAGCTACATAAATAATATTAATCGAAGCGATTGGCCACAAAATGCTTTTAACGCAATTCGATTCGGACGAACTGGAACTCTTGTGGAACGGAACCAAATAAAAATGGTCTCGTCTGGTATTGCTTTACCGCTTTAATAAACCGCACTTTGCATCCAAAGGGGTCAAAGAATAATGGTAGGTGTAACATACGCTTGCGCATGTTCCGTCTAAACTCGCCTTGAGAGTATAGGCTCAAATTACTCAGATCACGTTCAAGGTGGGTTTTGCGCAAAACAGTGGTCACTTGTTAAAGTTAATTCTGAAACCACTTCAATAAGAAATCAAGGGATTACATCACTACTACTAGTCAAAATTTAATTTCAGCAACTACAATTTATTTATATCATTTGTAATCATCGACAACATTACCTACATTTTGTAATCAACACTTATAGTTATATATTCGTAGTAATCTGGAACTCATGCTCGATACAACTCCACCCATTCTCAGACATTTAATTAAACTCTGATATTTTATGGCATTAATGATTAAAATGTTACCGATAAACGTTCAGAAAGTATTATTATAAAATTCTACGTATTGTTACATTAAGATACTCAATTTAACTTTTTTTGTTACAGGTACATACATTCAAAGGAGAAACCTTTTAAATGCACAGAATGTGGAAAAGGATTCTGCCAGTCGAGAACTTTGGCAGTTCACAAAATACTTCATATGGAGGAATCACCACATAAGTGTCCCGTTTGTAGTCGAAGTTTTAATCAACGGTCTAATCTTAAGACACATTTATTAACTCATACAGACCACAAGCCTTATGAATGCAATTCTTGTGGAAAAGTATTTAGAAGAAACTGTGACTTGAGACGACACGCCTTGACCCATGCAGTGGGTGATGTTCCAACTGGAGACGTTTTAGATGTTGGTGAAGAAGATATGGGAAGACCAGGTTCACCAATAGAACCTGGATATGATGATGAGGATCCAGAGCTGTCATCACCAGAACATTCTCCTGTGAGAAGAGCTCGTTCTTCGTCGATTGAAAGTATTGGTAGAGAAAGAAGTGAAGAAAGACCACGCCCTACTTCTCCATCTCCAGTAGAACGTACACATTGCCATCATAACGAGCCTAGAGATAGAGCAAGTCCATACACAATGCGCCCACAACAACAAGAAAAGCATCGGATGCCACCAGATTTATATGAGAAGCGCAGATATACTACTGACGAGATTATAGAAAAAGAGATGCGTTACACTGACATACCTGAACATCAAATAAGACATCCACAATTACAAATTCGACGTGACTTACATCAAGTTGTGACACCAGACCCTTCTAAAATTAATCAAATGGCAAGTCCCCCTATAGATCCAGGGCCTACTGGAATATATTTAGGTCCATTTAGAAAAAGAGTCCATCCGCCCGATATTGGGGATAATGTGAGAACTTGTGCTGCTGTTTACAGAAGTCGGTCGCCGGAGCCAACAAATTTGACAATGCCCAGACCACCGCTGGGTAACAATGATGTTATGGTAGGGATTCCACCAACAATTATGAGCATGTCATCATATCATAAATTTGGTTTGCCACTGCCTCCTCCTCATACACAGATTTCTTACGGCCCAGTTACTCACACAGTATTGGGTCCACAGCAGACTGTTGCCCAAGATTTGATTGTCAAGCATGCTCCACCTAAAGATACAGCACCGAGTACATCAACAATCGTTACTGCGTGTAAGGAGTCGTCGCAAGCAGCTGTAAAGGAAAACATAGACACAGATTCTAATTCGATTGCAAATGGAATTAAAAATATCGTTGGTATCCAACCAATCGCAAATCCTAAACCAGGTACAAGTCAATCAAGCGCGCCCAAGAAAGGCTTTAGCATAGAAGATATAATGAGACGTTAATTTGACTACAATAGTATTTTATTGTAAATAGATAGTATTTTATTACTAATATAATTAGTGGTAATTTCTTGAAGTATTATTAGTTGAGAATTTAACATTAAAGGAATTCATAGTGGTATGGTTGTATGTATTTGTGACGTGGATTTGGTTTTCGTAAAGATCTCATATGGTTTGTTTGTGCAGTGTTTTGTTTACGTCCAAATTTTAAGAACTTAGTTTATCAAAATTATAGGCTTACATATTTAGTTTTATTATTTTATGTTTGAGGTTCCATATGTTATTTAATTTGTGTGGTTACGCAATAAATGTGAAGTGTATTGGAATAACGATGTGTTATTTATTATTTAGATATTTCTAACTATTTAAGAAAAGCAATGATAGGTTAGTTATGTTAGATTTAATATAGTTTTAAGATCTATTTGATATTGTAAAATTTTTGATTGTTGGTATACTAAAAGCACGTTATGGATAAGGTCAAAGTTAATGTACAAATTTTTTAATGTAAGATCTGGAAATTATTATGACCATTATGTGAGCTTAAAAGAATTGCAAAAACTAATAGGAACATCTATTTTAAAAGAACGCAGTTTTGTAATACTTAAAGTTCTGCATTAATTTTTAAAAGTTAGTAAAATGTTTAAATCATAGTTACTAGTTATACAAACCTAAACGCATTTAATTACAGTAAAACATTTGTTGCTCAGATATATAATACTAGTTATTTTAAGTAATGTTATGTACTGTACATTCTTTTAGCCTTAATAAATAAATCATGGTATAAAATAATGTTTTGTTTCATTTTAATCATTCGTAACTTTAGTATAGCTACCGCAACGTAAGTATAGGTTTGACCTTGGATGCGCAGAAGTCACTATTAGGACCTTTTTAGCGAGGAACGCGGGGCGAGAGCAGTGCGTCACATGCGATTGGTTCTTATGCGACGTTTCAGTTCCTGCGCGTCTGCTATTTGGCAGAATAGTAAACTTCATGGATGTAACTGCCAATACAGTCACGTAGCACACTCACAATGCGCAAGTTTCCCCCACTATTTTTTCCCTAACATAAAGGTAGCTGCCGACTACTATATCTTTTAGGCAGACATACAATAATATTTTCTCAGCTGTTTTCTCTAAAGATTTTTTATCGTTTGAGATTGATTTAATGTGAAAAAAAAGGAATCAAAATGTTACCTTGCTATAAACCGCGGCAATCTGAACTACCAGACTCGTATGGTACAACCTAGAAGAGCACCCTGTCCACACAAAAGTGAGACGCGCGAACCCGAACCAAGACACACCACACAAGTAGATCTTGACTTGCTAAGCAAGTGACGCTTGTAGAGTCAACACCTCCTGAAGATGCTTCGGCTACGGAGCGAAACGTACGTCGATTGTCGATCGCGATCTATCTTCTCCTCAGAATGAGGAGGGTATTAGGCCTAAGAAACAAATTAAATACCTAAGACTTGATCATCATCAAGATCCTTTAATGGCCCACTGCTGATCTCCTCCTCAGAATGAGGAGGGTATTAGGCCATAGTCCACCACGCTGGCCCAGTGCAACCCGCACTGGGCCATGCTGGCATACTTCATAAACCTTTGAGAACTTTTAGGGAACTCTCAGCAGTGCAGGTTTCCTCACGATGTTTTCCTTCACCGTTAAAGCAAGTGATATTTAATTGCTTAAAACAACTCAGAGTCAGAGGTGTGTGCCCAGGATCGAACTCGGGACCTCCCGAGGAAGACTTGAAATCTGGGCCATCACTGCTTATTGATTTGATAAATTTAATTAAATAAATTTAATTATCGTTACATGATCAGTTCTTTATCTACGTCTAGCAAAATTAAACTAGATCAGCGAAATGAATAGAAGATTCGTTCCACTGTAATATTCCAATAGATGAAGCATAATTATGAAATATTCTTGATGCAAATCTGACAGATCAGTTCCATTGTCTGAAAATCGTCTTTCTTCAAAATAAACAATATAGGTACCTTGACAACATAAACCTGCAAGAAGTTTTTTTACGAACACCAGTTTATAACCAACCGTGCTTCAATTTTGATTGCTACTTGAGAAGACATGCGAAACAATTTTGAAATTAAATGAAACATAATAAAAATTTTACGAGTGAATGTGGTTCAGTTGCGGTGAAAGCAACTTAGAGCTATCAATTAACACAAGTATTTTGTATGGCTATTGAAAGTACAAGCAAGAACATCGTATGCATTTAGAAACTATATTATCTATATGGGAGCTAAACTGCACAGTAATCGTCATCACGACCCCTCAACTGCACAGTAATTATAATGGAATTTCAGCATCACGATACTACACCACTTTGGCAGTCCCAATGACTACCAGGCGACATCCTTTTGACAACTGGTTCATGTCAAGATGTGACATTTTTTAAATAGGTACATACTAGTATTTGAAATACAAAATATCTATTTCCATTTTGTATTTAAATACATTTTTTATTTTATAAAAATATTTTGCATTTTATTTGAAATACCTGTGAAGACATATTTTGTATTTGCAAAATGCAAAATACATTTAGTCATCCTACTAATATTATAAACGCGAAAGTTTGTAAGAATGTATGGATGAGAATGTATGGATGTATGTTTGTTACTCTTTCACGCAAAAACTACTGAATGGATTTTGATGAAACTTTATAATAATATAGCTTACACATCAAAATAACACATAGGCTATAATTTATAATGATATAGTGTGAATTATCCAAAATATAGCGGTGAAACCGCAGGGCCCAGCTTGTCATCAATAAATGAATGAAGCGTCAGTAGCTCAGTGATGCGGGCGTTGGAATCACGATCGATAAGTCGTGGGTTCAAATCTCGGACATTGGACTACTGGCGTGGCCCACTCCTGACACAAGCATGCAAGCTTACTAGAAGGAAAAACTAGTAGTATGTGATCCATAGTGCTAGTAATCTTTTTAAGAAAAAAAAATGTGATATACTATTCTCATTGTAGCAACTCTGAACTTAATATTTATAATCCGTCTAAAATAACTTGATACGGATGACAGCAAATAAAAATCCGATGATTAACTTTTAACCAGCGTCTAAGGTGCTTTCGTTTGACAACACAAATTATCTTTGTTTTTCGTGCGTAAAAATATAATAGTGGATCCAGTGATGGATACGGAACAAACAAATTGAAGAATCAGGACTAATATGAGTGCTTATTATATTTTCAGTATTGCTTCGACATAATCATTAGTTATCGGGCCCCCTAATTCTGTTAATTAGGTGATACTATATTACGTGAAAAGGAACGTGATTGTGCCAAAAAAACTTAGTAATAAAATAAAGTCAAATTCTTATAAACCCATAACAATATTTTATCTGAATAAAGTATTTTGGGAATATGTACATGCACACCCGCAAATATGAACCCTCGAATAGTGCGGTGTTATTAACTGGTGTGAAGAACAACAGGTGGTGTTATGAATGACAACCTTTGCCGTGGAAAGCCTGAATAAAAACCTGAATAATTAATTATATATTGTGCTAATCCTAGTTATCCTTACAATATTAATATTATAAATGCGAAAGTAACTCTATACGTCTGTTAAGCTTTCAAAGTTAAACCACTGAGCTGATTTTGATGAAATTTAGTAAAGAAATAGTTTAAAGGTTGAAAAAGGTCATTGGTTATGTTTTATTCCGAAATAAAGAGTTGAAGGGGTCGAAATTGGGAAAAAACTACATGTCGAGCTGCGTGGCCGTTTATCTCTTTAGGACTTAGTCATATATCTATACTATTATATAAAGAGGAAAGATTTGATTGTTTGTATGTTTGTTTGTTGCGAATAGGCTCGAAAAGTACTGAACCGATTTTCAAAATTCTTTCACCGATAGGAAGCTACATCCTTTCCGGGTAACATAGGCTATGTGGTGATGCCTTAAATACTCTAATTAAAAAGATACGGCCATTTAAGTGCCATAAGGTGATCATTTTGTAAATTGAAGAGTTTTTCAGAAACTAAAAATCCGATTTAAAAAAATTTTTCACTGATAGAAAACTACACTATTCGTGAGTGACAAAAGTGGTTTAGTGTTGCCATATACATATTTTAATTAATAGAATATGGCCATTTTGTTGTTACTAATCCAATTTTAAAAATTCTTTCACTGATAGAAAACTACACTATTCGTGAGTGATAAAAGTGGTTTAGTGTTGCCATATACATATTTTAATTAATAGAATATGGCCATTTTGTTGTTACTAATCCGATTTTAAAAATTCTTTCACTGATAGAAAACTACACTATTCGTGAGTGATAAAAGTGGTTTAGTGTTGCCATATACATATTTTAATTAATAGAATATGGCCATTTTGTTGTTACTAATCCAATTTTAAAAATTCTTTCACTGATAGAAAACTACACTATTCGTGAGTGATAAAAGTGGTTTAGTGTTGCCATATACATATTTTAATTAATAGAATATGGCCATTTTGTTGTTACTAATCCGATTTTAAAAATTCTTTCACTGATAGAAAACTACACTATTCGTGAGTGATAAAAGTGGTTTAGTGTTGCCATATACATATTTTAATTAATAGAATATGGCCATTTTGTTGTTACTAATCCAATTTTAAAAATTCTTTCACTGATAGAAAACTACACTATTCGTGAGTGATAAAAGTGGTTTAGTGTTGCCATATACATATTTTAATTAATAGAATATGGCCATTTTGTTGTTACTAATCCGATTTTAAAAATTCTTTCACTGATAGAAAACTACACTATTCGTGAGTGACAAAAGTGGTTTAGTGTTACCATATACATATTTTAATTAATAGAATATGGCCATTTTGTTGCTACTAATCCGATTTTAAAAATTCTTTCACTGATAGAAAACTACACTATTCGTGAGTGACAAAAGTGGTTTAGTGTTACCATATACATATTTTAATTAATAGAATATGGCCATTTTGTTGCTACTAATCCGATTTTAAAAATTCTTTCACTGATAGAAAACTACACTATTCGTGAGTGATAAAAGTGGTTTAGTGTTGCCATATACATATTTTAATTAATAGAATATGGCCATTTTGTTGTTACTAATCCGATTTTAAAAATTCTTTCACTGATAGAAAACTACACTATTCGTGAGTGATAAAAGTGGTTTAGTGTTGCCATATACATATTTTAATTAATAGAATATGGCCATTTTGTTGTTACTAATCCGATTTTAAAAATTCTTTCACTGATAGAAAACTACACTATTCGTGAGTGATAAAAGTGGTTTAGTGTTGCCATATACATATTTTAATTAATAGAATATGGCCATTTTGTTGTTACTAATCCGATTTTAAAAATTCTTTCACTGAGAGAAGTCTATAGTATTTCCGTCTCTCTTTCTCTTATAATACTCTCTTTTTTCTTTCATTAATTTTTATCTTTATCTGTTCAGAATGATCAGTCTCCTTTCACTTTCTTTCTTTCGATTATCTCTCTCTCCCCCCTCTCTTTTTCTCTCTTTCGCTCTGTCTCCTTTACCTATTCAATATTATTTTTGCTCTTCTCCCTCTTTTAATATCTGTTGCTTTTCTTTTTCTTTCTAATATTTTTTTTATAACTTTTTCTCACTCTCTTTTTTCAAATAATGAAAAACTACACAAATACAGAGTGACAATTTAAGGACATCAATTATAATATTGCTTTAAATACCCGGAGCGAAGCGAGGGCAGGCAGCTCGTTAATATAAAAATAAAGTATTCCCGGTTTACGTGGGCACTAGGTCAGTGTACCGACTATATTAACCAAACTCTTCTTCTTCTTCTTTTATTGGCTTTTAGTTGTGCACAATAAAGATGCACAGAGTACTTTTCCAATGTCACGTAGTAAGGATAAAACACACTTGTGAAGTTTGACCGGTGAATCGGAGTTTTTATTTTAAGAGACTTTCTAAGAGCACTCTATCTAACACAAAAACGAATATTGTAGTAGTAGTATCCAACACCGAAAAAAAACAGCTATCATCATAACAAACAATTTCTTCTGTAAAGCTCTCGAATAGATCTACATCACTTCTCATTACAAAATAAAAAGTACAAAGTTGGTGTTTGACATCATCGCGTTATCAATTGGTTTCAAGATCGATGGAATTTTTTCACTCTCTATTGAACTTCTAGTAGTAGAGGAAACCAAGCGGGGATTTTGCATTTTACTCAAGCACATCAGAACCCTTAATATAGGAGCGAGCGGTGAGAGCCGGTCAAATTAAGAAAAGTTATGTTAATTACATACAGAAAAGCCTATATTTCAAATAAATCAGACTACTTAAGAAACTTTATTAAGAACGAAAGCTTTCTTTTATTTGAATGTTATCCTTAATAGAATCCAAGAGATGTCTGATATGGATGAAACATTATAAACCAAATTCCTTATGTCGTCTGAGAGCAACCCAAGGCTTCGTATCCCATTGGATTTTGTTAAAAGTAAGCTACCTAATCTATAGAAGTATGGGAGCTATACGGCGCAGTATTACTGAAGTGACGAGACCCAGGAGCAGGTGTAAAGAAGTCGTCTACTATGCACAAACTCTCACCTCCACCGCTCGACCTCACTACCGAATATTAAAACAATAAATTACATTACTAACGTGCTCCTCGATAACGGAAGCCTAGCACCACGACACGAAATAACACTACATTATTAGTACCTACTATAGTACTAACTCAATCCTATCGGAACGAAAGTTATATATAGTCTACTCGAAGTAAGATAAAATGAACTACCCGCGAATACTAATTTATAAACGGTGCTGCTAAAAGTAAGCAGTGATAGCCTAGTGGTTAAGATATTGATGTCTTACTCGGGAGGTCCGGGTTCGATCCTGGGCACACACCTCTGACTTTTCTGAGTTATGTGATTTTTAAGAAATTAAATACCACATGCTATAACGGTGAAGGAAAATATCGCGAGGAAACCTGCGCTCTTGTAAGTTCTCCATGTTCTCAAAGGTGTGAGAAGTCTGCCAACCCGCACTTGGCTAGTGTGGTGGACTATGGCCAAACTCCCTCCTCCATTCTGAGGAGACCCGGCTCAGTAGTGGGCCATTAATAATAATTTTATGGTATAATCTAAGCACAATTTGTACTTTTCCCTAAAACACTTTTTGCAAATATTTTTCATCGAATTTATGACTTCATACAATACCCGGATTCTAGAAGTACATAATCGTAAATCTCCACGTGCTTGGAATCATAAATAAAGACATACATAAAGTGCTGAGTGGAAAAACCGTATGTAATCTAAACCACTGTACCGTACGTGATATGAAAACTTAGTTATATTGTAAGCTATGACAAATACGATGAAAAGTGTTGCGAAGCACATAAAGTTTGAGAATTATTGCTTTGTGGTCTTACTTAACTGGCAAAAACGTTACTAACATACGAAATTTATGGACAATACTATTAGAATGATGATTAAAAAAAATAAAGTTTAAAAAACTATAACCTGACTACGTAAAAAAGTGGTCTGAAAAGGACGAAACAAGAAAATAATCAGATAGAAACCTAGAAATGTATCGGTATAAAAATGGTCAAGGTAGAACCGTGGTCGCACCCATGTATACCTACTATGATTATATATATGATTAGAGGAACACTACCATTTTATTTATTTATTTATTTAGGTTTGCTAGCGAGTGTTACACATAATGTTATAATACTGTATACAATTCAAATATTAAAAGAAACAATGTTGTGCACACCCATTTTAAAGCAAACACCGCATGCACAATCTACATGTGTCGATTTTAGTTACAAAAACTAACTATTAAATAAAATTAAATAAATACTCAAATATCTAAAATTACAAACTAAAATTTACTAACTAAACATCTATTTTGTTAATAAGGTAGTTAATTATCAATCTACGAAAAGTGGTTGGTGAATCAGTGTTAATGTCAACTAATTCACTTATTTTATTGAAAAGATTACATAGGCGAGGCATGGTGGAGTTTTGTGCAAAAACTGTTTTACAAAGAGGGGGTACAAAAGGTTTAATATGGTTTCTCGGAATTCTAAGGGGTACTCTAAAATTTATTTTTGAATGTAAGTGTGGACAATCTATTTTATTATTTAGTAATTTATAAAAAAACATAAGGTCTAATAAGTCTCTCCTTTGTTCTAGACTTAAAATCTTAAAATGACAAAGTCTATTCTTGTAAGATGTTATATATCTCTTTTGCATCTTTGCTTGATATGAAATATGCCAACTAAACCTTTTCTGTATACGTTCAACCCTTAAAAAGTGAGTTGCGTAATGTGGCCGCCACACAACACTACAATACTCTAGTTGACTACGAACGAGACTATTATATAATAGGATCTTAGTTTTGACTTGTTTAAAAACTTTTGCTTTTCTTAAAACAAAGCCCAATAATTTTGATGCCTTTTTCACTATTACGTCAAGATGAGGTACAAAAGTTAGTTTGCTGTCAAGTAGAACTCCCAAGTCTCTAATTACATTTACTTCATTAAGGTTTTCATCATTTAGCTTATAAGTTGTGGGTATTTTATTAATTTTTCGGGTAAATTTGATATGTGCACATTTTTTAGTATTAAGTTTCATGCCATTAACCTCACACCAGTCTAGTACATTATTTAAATCATTCTGGAGTAAGGTAGCATCAGTTTCAGAAACAATTGTACGGCTAAATTTCAAGTCATCTGCATACATAAATGGTGTTGAGTGTTTGAAACATAATGTAATATCATTTATGAATAGATTGAATAAAATTGGGCCCAAATGTGAACCTTGAGGAACACCTGATAAAATCTTGTGTTTTTCAGACTGATAACCATTTGCAACAACAAAAAAAGTGCGACCTTGTAAGTAGGATGTAATCCATTGTAGTATAGAGCCAGAAAAACCATATACGATTAACTTTTTCATTAAAATTGTATGAGGAACACTATCAAACGCTTTTTTAAAGTCCGTGTAAATTGAATCTAAACCATGAAACGGACATAGTAGGTATAGGGTGCGACCACGGTTCTACCTTGACCATTTTTATGTCCACTGTGATCTTCACTTAATTCTAGTTGGCCTTTTAATAATTTAGGAACGATATTATTTTCTTGACGAAGAAGAAGCCAAGTTATGCTGTTATTAGTTTAAAACGAAATTGTAATCTCAAATTTAACTAAAAGTAGGTTTAATCTATTATTTGTCACTATCCCAAAATTATGTTAAAAATCCATTTTTACAATTAGTTACCAATGTTTTATATCAGGATCCTGTTCTATGAAAATAAGCACAGCATAAAACAGACCTATAAGAAACAGTACAAATAAATTCATAATTCATTCTAATGTTATAATGAGGTAAACTTTGTGAGGTTGTAGGGGATAATCTCTGGATCTACTGAACCGATTTTGAAAATTCTTTTACCAATGGAAAGCCACATTATTTGTGAGTATCATAGGCTATATATTAACCCGAAAAATAAAAAGACTTTTTCCTTGTACTAGGATTTGCCAAGTAAGTCGGAGAATAAACGGTCGAACGAAAACGTTTCTTACGAACGCTGCCTTAACGATGAGATATGATTCATAGTTGCGGATAGAGTATTTATTCAAATGAGTGTGTGAGTGAGTGAACAGTTTGTATACACCTCAACGAAGCGAGAGCGGGTCGGCTAGTAAATTATAAAGTAAGTATTAAAGCCATACATTCTGTCGTCTAATTAAAACGGTGCCGAGGATTTTATCGGCGCTGAGGTTAGTTACTGCAAAGCGACACGCGAACGATCGACACTTTTCGGCTAACTTCGACTCATATCAGAAGAGGAACCTCAGAACAGAAACTAAAAGGAAATTCGACGAACACAAACTATTTTAACTTAACTGACTGAATTAAATATTTTACCTTTATTTCAGTAAAATCTTTTTTTTAGTTTGTAGGAAAAACTAAAATTAGAAAAACAAACTTACGAAATACAATTTAGTATACTAGTATATAGTGAATGTGTTTGTGTGTCTGCCATTACGCATGTTTAGTCACTTATTTCAAAGCATAATTTTTAGAACGTTGTACTTGATCTACCTTTATCTTTATCTCATTAATGAATTATATTATTGTCAATATAGTTATTTTAATGACTGATTTAAGATCATTTCATGAAGAAGCAGAGTTTATACCGTCATAAAGGGAGAAACGATGTTTAGACCGTCCAGATACCTTGATTGAGACTGACTGACGCTTTGTTGAATAATTCACTTAAATCAGTGATTCCTAAACAGGTCTATATCAACTCCTAAGGGTCAATAACGAGTAACACGTAAAAGAATCTCTTTAAAAACTACAGTTTTCCAGTCCATGCTATTTCTATCTATCTCCTGTTCCATGTCCGTGAAAGGTTGTGATGCAATTTTAAACGAATTGTTTCGACAACAGATGCGTTCGTGTTGAAATCGCTATATTAATTGATTGTTTTAAAACGTTTCAAAAATATCTAAGTTTTTTAATCAAATATTTAACTTTAAATATGTTAAAAAATTCTAAGAAAAAGGAAAAATTATTTTAGAAAGATTTCGCCCTCTGTCTGTCTTTGCTTGTTTTATTCCCCTTTTAGTTTATTAAAAATATTATGGAAATATGAGAAAGGTTTTTCACAATTAATGATTTAACGATAACCCTTTTTTTTATTATTTAAATTATATATATATATATATAGGTAAGTTTAATATTACAACATATGGCTCATTTTTATTAAAAAACATATCTAACTTAATTCGTTTTTTGTAGTATATACAGTGCTACTTAACAGTATTTTAAAAAGTCAATAAACCAGAAAGAAATGGTTTTTTTTATATTATAGAAAGTCACTTTTAATTTTCTAAATGCGAAAGTATCTGTCTGTTACGCTTTCACGCTTAAACCACTGAATCAATTTTTATGAAAATTGATACAGATATAGACTAGAGCTTGGGAAAGGATATAGGTTCAACTACCTTTTATCGCGAAAAAAAGGCTTTAAGGGGTTGAAATATGAGGATAAAGTGCGAGTCGAGCTCCGTGATCGTTTACTTCTGGGAATAGTCATCTATTATATACAATATTATAAAGAGGAAAGATTTGTTATTGTTTATTTTTGTATGTAACGAATAAACTTAAAAACTACTGGAACAATTTCAAAAATTCTTTCACTATTAGAAACCTTCATTATCCCTGAGTAACATAGACTTTATTTATTAGTAGAAAAAAATAGAGATCCTCAGAAATTCTTACTAAAACCAACCCAAGGTGTAAAAAATTAGCCGTAAAAATGTCTTTCATCGCATGCGGAAAGTATTGATGATAGAACAAAAATATGTTCTACAATATTATAGAACGTATCAATATCTACAAAAAACTTCGTGAGACCATATCTCCAACTATTATAGTTATGACACTATAACCACTTTTTTACTTTTTAAACGTTGATAGAAATGCCTATCAAAATCAGACCATGTTATCCATACCTTTGTATTAATTCTTATCCAAATAAAATATATATAAATTTCTTTAATTATTAAAATAAAACCTAAGTACACGTGGTAAATTGCACCCAAAATGTTTTTGTATTTACAGAATATATTGCTAACAATATACTTACTTGCATTACTTAATAAGGATTACTAATTAGCCTTTTTCTTCTTTTCTTAAATTTTATTGCGCTCTCAACGCAAAGTAACAGCTATAAATAAAGTCATTACAAGTTATTGAAGTACTGGACTGAGGAATGTTAATTGTTTAAAAAATATGACTTACTGACTCAATCGTTTACGTTACAAACGTGGCTGAACACTACGAGATAGATCAAAATAATGTACTACAGTATTGTACACCCTAAAAAGGTCTACAAAAAAGTCTGCGATGCTATATGTTTATCTCCTAGGGATAACCCACAATAACCATTTTTTATCCTTCACTTTTTATGAGAAATAATGGCTTATTTACGAAGCGATTTTAAGCAATTGCAGCATTAATCTTTATCCAATTAAGTACCTTAAGTACATAGTGCTTTTTATACAGATCAATATGGCCCTTAACAGCATTAAATTAAATGAATATTTTCGAAGATATTACAGATTGAAAATGCAGGGGAATGGCGGCTACATATACGTGTTAAATTGCACCCGGGCGAAGCCGGACGAGTCATATGATACTAGTCGACGTGCAATTTACTTAATTTCACATTGTCACATGTAATCACTAGGTATATCATTATCAATTTATTTAAAGTTTTAATTTCCAACACCAATGTAATTTAAGACATAACGATATCACAGCTCGACATTCTCTCCGTCGATAGATGGCGTAATCGGACACTCATTTGTTTACTTTGTATTCTTAAATATTTTTTTCGCAATAAAACATAACCCATATCCTTACCCAAGCTCCAATCTATCTCTATACCAAATTTAATTAAAATCGGTTCAGTAATTTAAGCATGATTGCGTAACAGACAGACATTGTATCGAACCTTCGTTTGTTTAATTTATGTTCTTAAGTAATACTTACTTTTCAATTAGAGTTACATTCGAAGTTATGATATTATTTAGGACGAGCGGCCTGCTCTCGCTTTTGTAGTTTTTCATTATTTTTAAAGAGAGAGAAAATGTTAGAAAAAGAGACACGATAGATGAAAAAAATATATATAATAATACTAGGGGCCCATCCCGGCTTCGCACGGGTGGAATATTTAATTTAAAACATTTTGGCTCTCCCGCATTTCGGTGCCCTCGCGGCGTTACTCGCTGCACTTCGAGTATCACCGAGATAGAACTACACTGGCCCGTCGCGTCGGCGTGTATTTTTTGTTTATATTGATATTTTTAATTTCGTAATATCTTTTGAATGGAAGGTCCGATTTTAATAATTCAAAAAGTAATTTACAGGTATTGAAACAGTCTTGAATATGAAATAATTTATTTGGATAAGGATTAATACAAAGGTATAGAAAACATGGTCTGATTTTGATAGGCATTTTTATCAACTTTTAAAATATAAAAAAGTAGTTATAGTGACATAACTATAATAGTTGGACATATGGTCTCGCGGAGTTTTTTGTAGATATTGATACGTTCTATAATATTCTAGAACATTTTTTTGTTCTATCATCAATACTTTTCGCAGCGCATGCGATGAAAGATATTTTATGGCTATTTTTTTTGCACCTTGGGTTGGTTTTAGTGAGATTTTCTGGGGATCTCTAATTTTTTGTTGTAATAAAATATAGCCTATGTTACTCAGGGATAATGTAGCTTTCTAATGGTGAAAGAATTTTTGAAATCGGTCCAGTAGTTTTTATGTTTATTCGTTACATACAAAAATACAAAAATACAAATCTTACTTCTTTATAATATTAGTATAGATAAAATAGTATGTATATTTCTGTCTCATTCTTTCCTACACATTTTTGTATTTGTGTCTCTTACCTGTCGTTTTTTCCGTTGCATCCGGTTTGAAATCACAACGATTCTAATGAAGTTTCACTTCAAAAAGTGACAGATAATAAGAGGGAGGACAGAGAAAAAATAAAATTGAATAGATAAAGGAGAGAGAGAGAGATAATCGAAAGAAAGAAAGTGAAAAGAGACTGATCATTCTAAACAGAGATAAAGATAAAATTAAAGAGAGAAAAGAGAATGGATGAGAGAAATTTATGGCCATGTTTATTAATTAAAAAATGTAGAAGGCAACACTAAATCACCTCTGTCACTCACGGATAGTGTAGTCTTCTATCAGTAAAAGAATTTTTTAAATTGGATTAGTAGTTCCAGATAAACTCTTTTTTTCTTTTGAAATTTACAAAACGGCCACGTTATGGCACTTAAATGGCCATATCTTTTTAATTAGAATATTTATGGCAACACCACATAGCCTATGATACACGGAACGGATGTAGCTTTCTATCGGTGAAAGAATTTTCAAAATCGGTTCAGTAGCTTTCTACCCTATTCGCAACAAACAAACATACAAATAATCAAATCTTTCCTCTTTATATAATAGTGTAGATAAGCCACGTCAGTAGTTCAATGACAAAGATTTGAACCCACGACTTATCGATCGTCAATCCAACGCCTGAACTCTTTACTCAAATTGTTCGTACGCTTTCTAACAGATGTCGCTACTCCCTTACTTGTACGAAAATAATAGATGTGTAATATTCAGATGGGCCTACCATTCTGCGTTTCCACCAGAAATATACGAAGATGTCTAGCGAGAGATGTATTTGTTAAGAACCAATAGAATCCCTTTATTTGCCAGGCTAGGTAAATTTCCTAACAAACATCCCTCACTACGTATCCCCGCACATATTCTCTGGAGGACACTGTTATATTTTTCTTTTATTTATTTCTAAATATATCTGCAAGGTCTTACAACTTTATTTTTAGCTATATTTTATAATTATTAATAAAGGTTTTATGATTTTTCTACTAAATGTATCAATAATCCGTATAGTAATCGAACAGAGAATTGGTATCCTCAGAAATATAAATAGTAAAATTTATAAAAACTTTTTTTTACAAGTCATATTATTTTACTATTTATTGCCTTTTTTCGTTATTTATACCTCGTAAGGCTACGTTTTCATCTGAGATGAGCGAGGATGTGTACCGAACGATGCGTTTGTTAGTGTGTCAAATGAAAAAAATCTTAAATAACTTTTGCACGTTAATATTTTATATTTCCGTCCGTCGTAAACATAAATGTAATTATTAAGTACAAAATTCACTTTCCTTTGTATGTTTGTCCTCTGATCCAAGTTTACAAAAAAGGTTTTTCCTTTTACTTTTACACCATGCAGACCCACCATCATAATTGCAATAAATTTACAAACCTTTATATTTATGTTTGTATGGTATAGCCCTCGCACACAAGAATTGTACTATACATAACTTATGTAATATAATTTTGTGAGTATGTATTTATGTTTGTTACTCTTTCACGCAAAAACTACTTAATGGATTTTAATGAAACTTTAGATTAACATAGCTTATACATCAGAATAATACACAAGCTATAAATTTATAAAGATATTGTGTGAATTGTTCAAAATGTAACGGTAAGAGTCAAGTAGAAAGCTGTTTTGGCGTGCGTTGCTGCTGTTATGTATTACAGCTACACGCATATAATAGTACAGGAGCCAGTGACAGATTTTCATGACAAAATCCCTCCCAAGCGAAAATTCGTGAAATGCATAAGTAAGTTAATATTATGATTACTCGTGACCGTCAGCTGCTTTTATTTCCTCCAATTTGAAATTTTTTTGGATTATAGTTTACCTAGTATCTTGAAATAAAGTCAGCTGACCATAATGTGGTGGATTATACGTCAGCTGGCTGTTTGACCATGTAACATTTTGATTTTTTTAAAGAAAAATTACAGTTACCATTTAAGTAGCTTTTTACAAACAGGAGTTTCGTGAGTTGGACTTCGACTCCGTTCATTCACTTATGAAATTCTTTTAAAATCATTCAGACAAAAAAAATTGTTTCATAAATAGATAATCTTGTGCCTGATCAGCGTACCATATTGCTTTGTTGCCGTAGGTTTTAAGATTGTGTGACGCATTTTTAAATCTTGTTAAAAATGTAAAATTCTGTCTAAATGCCACTTTGTAGCGCTAGTAGTATAGTGCGAGTGTACACTTGTACACTGTACGGGTATGAGTGCAGTACGCGACGGCCGCGGCCGCCTCAGGTTGGAGAACCAGTTCCGTTCTCTTTATAGTGTAGACTGTAGACCGCCGGCGCTGCAGCTTGCGTAGGGACACCATCGTTTAGACTTAAAATATAATTTCACTGAATTTTTAACCTCTCAACAAAATGTACATGGAGTAAGAGAAAGAAAGCTTATGTCTTATTGTTTATAGCAAGTCACACGTAGCTGTTATAGTTAGTTCTCGTCAAACTATAAAAATTGATTTTAATAACATGTCTCTATGTATCAAGTTTATACTGGACTAGCCGACCCTTGCGACTTCGTGCCCGTACATCTGCTCCTATTGGTCTTAGACGAATGATATATAGCCTTTCTCGATCAATGAGCTATCTAACACTGAAAGAATTATTCAAATCGGACCAGTAGTTCCTGAGATTAGCGCGTCCAAGCAAACAAACACTTCAGCTTTATATATTAGTATAGATAAATAGATTATGCAGACAACGACCTAAACTACTATTAAAGTGAGAGCGAATGCAAAACCTTTTATCGCGCACAATAGAAATGTGTACCGTTCAAGTTGCGGAGGGATTTTTACAGTCTCACTACTCTATTTTCAGACATTTATGCCTCTGACGCGTTCCGGCCGAGCCGCATGTGGGCCAGATTTACCCCTCCCTCTCCCATCCCATTACTGCTGCGGTTCCAATGAACACCGGGTTCTTGCTAGGAGTGCAGTGAAACCGCAGCAGTCTTCTTTTCCCTCCTCCTACTTACTCTACCTTCGAAGCGGCAACGCATCGACAAAACAAGAGATACCCTCTAGTTTTGTAGATGTCCATGGGCGACGGTGTCCACGTTCTATCAAGTGGACTGTCTGCTCGTTTGTCCCTTATCTATCATAAAAAAAACTGACGCTCCTTTTTATCTCGAAGACAATTTCTCATTTATTGCTTCAGTTGAAAGTTATAATAGTAGGCTACTTACACACCTCGATAATCGCTTTAAATTCCTGTTACTGTATTTTCAGCATTCCTTCACATGTAAGCTAAATTATGGAATGCATTACGGTTCAGTGGTTGAAAATAACGTGATGCAAGTAAAATAGAGCTTCTCTACATATCCATATTACATACACTTTACAAAGTTAGCCGCTTATAGTTGATATTCGTACATTTTTACTTATTCGTACATTTTTACTTACTGAAAAGGTTTTTTCAATTAACGCATGATAGAAAAATAAATGTTGTTTCAAGTGTTGATATATAAACAAACAATATTCGAAAAGCTTAAATCGAACTACTAATTTAAATTTCTGTCTAGTATCAAAACTACAGCATTAATTTGCAAAATTATTTTTAGTAACTAATAGGCGATTCAGAGAATTAACAGAAAAAAAAAAATAAAACTTTAAAAATGACTTTCTTGTCTAGATATGTAAATGTAGAAGATAATAGGGGATTTAAATTCCAAAGTTTTAGATATTTTATAATATAAAATTCAAAAGTAGTATCTAATATAGTTAGCAACACCGTTGATAGCTTTATATTCGCGGGTAGTACTTTTTATTATATTCCAAGACTGTATATAACCTCTGGTGAATGATAGACTTGAGCCAGTTGTCAAACGAAGCTCGCTTGGTAGCCATTATGGCTGTACAGTGATGTGGTGTCGTGACGCTGGGCTTCATTACTGTTAGGTTTAATTAAAATATTAACACTATAAAATATCGATATTGATAATTACATTTAATATCTCGATTATCGAATATAAACATGGCAACACAGGCCTACGACCCTACCTGTCATTATAGTGGGAATAGATGAGGGGGTATTTTGTATTATAAAAAGGATGACTTTTGCGCAATAAGATTTAGTTATTCTCGGATCTCGTGTGACTTCAAAGTGTTTTTTATTTAAATATAGTTTACCGAATATTTAAATGATTAGAGTCAGTGGCCCTTTAATCCTGCACCTGAGTCGCAATCCCCAGGCACTGCTCGACTTCCATCTTAATTGTATATTATTGTAGACTTTTGAGTGTAATTTTGCATTAAGTTACCGCGTTAGCTACTAATATAGGTTACTCGGTGTTCCGTTTGAAGTGCATATTATTGTCTTGTGCGTGTTACCCGGTCCCATGCAAACGCTTGGTCACCCTACCGCATATATAAGTGCTAGAATTGAATCGAAACTAGCTATTTTCTTGAACTCTCTTTCATAGTGTAACTAGTAGATAGTAGTTAATTAAAAACAGAATAACATACAAAATCGATACCATTAGATACATTTAGTGCACCTGTTTACTCGTTAGATGTAAAATTTATTGTCTTACATTAAACGTATGTAAATAGACCTAAATATTCTAATTATATAGTAGACCAGATCCGCCGCCATTACATGTATTATCTTCTTTATATATAAAAATGAATCCCTATCCCTTGGTCACGGCATCACGCCTAAACGCCTGGACCGATTTCGCTAATTCTTTTTTTGTTGTGTCTGCTATTGTCAGGAGAAGGTTCTTATGTAAGAAAAAAATTAAAAAAATCCCGGAAATTTAGAAATTTTAAGTAAATTTAACGATCATATTAATTAAATATAAATTTTTCAATATTACTTAAGACAGGACAACGTCTGTCGGGTCAGCTAGTAGGTGTATATACCTTACTCTTTAATTACACTATCTATTGCTGAAAACTGCATCAAAGTCCGTTGTTTAGTTTAAAAGAACTAAGGGAACAGACAGCGAAAGCGAATGCGTTCTATACTATACTAGCTTTTACCCGCAACTTCGTTTGCGTTATTAGGGTAGTTATATTAGCCTACAGGAGATCGTCTCGAGACATATTTAATCATTTTAATGATGTAGTCATACTAATATTGCACCCCCCTTTTAGCCCCTTAAGGGTTATTTTCGAAAAAATATTTTACCCCTGTTTCATGACTTTCAATGAAGAACCTTCATACTGAATTTTATTAGAATACCTTCAAAAACGGCAGAGTTTCATACTATCTTTGCACTCCCGTTTTACCCCCTTAAGGGATTATTTTCGAAATAATATTTTACCCCTCTTCATGACTTCCAATGAAGAACCTTCATACTGAATTTCATTTGAATAACTTCAAAAACGGCAAAGTTTCATACTAATTTTGCACTTCCGTTTTACCCCCTTAAGGAATTATTTTCGAAATAATATTTTACCCCTCTTCATGACTTCCAATGAAGAACCTTCATACTGAATTTCATTTGAATAACTTCAAAAACGGCAAAGTTTCATACTATCTTTGCACTCCCGTTTTACCCCCTTAAGGGATTATTTCGAAATAATATTTTACCCCTCTTCATGACTTCCAATGAAGAACCTTCATACTGAATTTCATTTGAATAACTTCAAAAACGGCAAAGTTTCATACTAATTTTGCACTTCCGTTTTACCCCCTTAAGGAATTATTTTCGAAATAATATTTTACCCCTCTTCATGACTTCCAATGAAGAACCTTCATACTGAATTTCATTTGAATAACTTCAAAAACGGCAAAGTTTCATACTAATTTTGCACTTCCGTTTTACCCCCTTAAGGGATTATTTTCGAAATAATATTTTACCCCTCTTCATGACTTCCAATGAAGAATCTTCATACTGAATTTCATTTGAATAACTTTAATAACGGCAAAGTTTCATACTAATTTTGCACTTCCGTTTTACCCCCTTAAGGGATTATTTTCGAAATAATATTTTACCCCTCTTCATGACTTCCAATGAAGAATCTTCATACTGAATTTCATTTGAATAACTTTAATAACGGCAAAGTTTCATACTAATTTTGCACTTCCGTTTTACCCCCTTAAGGGATTATTTTCGAAATAATATTTTACCCCTCTTCATGACTTCCAATGAAGAATCTTCATACTGAATTTCATTTGAATAACTTTAATAACGGCAAAGTTTCATACTAATTTTGCACCCCCGTTTTACTCCCTTAGGGGGTGAATTTTCAAAAATCCTTTCTTAGTGCTCCCCTACGTTATAAAAGGAACCCCTGTGGAAAATTTCAAGTTTCTAACCCTTATAGATTAGGCCCTGCGTTGATATGTCAATCAGTCAGTCAGCTTCTCCTTTTATATACATATATAAAGATAAAGAAGATACTCATGTTGCTTAGGATATCTATGTTTACTTAGATTTACCAAAACACATTAACTTTTTATTACATTGTTGGTAAATTAAATCATTCAGGAGCTTACGACTGTAAACATATTTTATGAAAATTATCTTGCATGAACTCTGGATATTTCCGGGATAAAAAGTAGCCTATATGTTAATCCAGGTAATAAATTATTTGTGTGCCAAATTTAAGTAACAAACTACCAAATACAATTGTTCACATCTATAATAACAGTAAGATTTACAAAAATTTGAATGTATAATACCTTTTTTATAGAACGAGGGTAAAAAAATGAAGAATTTTCAAAGAGATACTATTTACAAAAATAATATTTAGTTTGTAGTATTTAGTATACCATAAAAATGTGGATAATATATTCTATGATTTTCGTATAATGAAATGTAAAAAAACGTCTGTAGCTGTACTTAGAATTTCACGATAACTGTAGTTCTAAGCACAAAAAAAAATAATAGCCAGTTTAAGTAGATACAATGACTCTACACGAGTTGCAATAAAGTTCAAATCAAAAAATTCTTTACTTGTTAAAAATAATACAAGTTTCTTTTCAACAAATTTCATGATTTAACATCCAAGTTTGACTCCCAAAGTTTATTAATATAGAGTAAACAAAAGTACTTACATATTTATATAAAAATTATATAGGCTTACCTAAAAATATTTAATAATTTTTGAAAATCTTTTAAGTACTTTACAATATAAAAGTGAAAAAAATAAACTTGACTTACTTCTCGAGAAAAGTATGTCTATCCTGCTCTTACTCATGTACAGCATCAGCATCTATCCTTGTCTACAAACAATGGCATATCATCTACAATAAAAATAAAAGACAATTTAGTGTGTCAAAGATAAAATCTAATGAAATATCGATATTCTTTAAGTTACACACAAAAATAAAAGTAAATTTGTGTGGTTAGGATAGAAAACAATGACTTTATTGCTACAGGTGCAAGCCTGAAGTAGACTTAAAGTATTACTTAAACACTTAATAATTTAAACTTAGAATATTAAATTTCTTTGACTTAACCTTATTTATTTATTAAAAATGTTGTTAAAATGTTACACAATGTTTATTTGACAGACTTCATTATATTAAGAAAAACATTTTTATTTTTTTAACAATATAAAAAAGATCTAAAAAACTAATCACTAGATTGCTAAGTATATAGGAGATAAAGATAAAGTAATACTCTAAAAAAGCAGTGATGGCCCAGTGGTTGAGACTTCAAATCTTACTTGGGAGGTCCGAATTCGATCCTGGGCTCACGCCTCTGACTCTGAGTTATGTGTGTTTAAAGCAATTAAATATCACTTGCTTTAACGGTGAAGGACAACATCATGAGGAAACCTGCACTCCTGAGAGTTTCCTAAAGTTCTCAAAGGTGTGTGAAGTCTGCTAACCCGCACTTGGCCGACGTGGTGGACTATGGCCTAATACCCTCCTCATTCTGAGGAGAAGACCCGGCTTAACAGTGGGCATTGACGGGTCGTGATGATGAATACTCTAACGAAAGTGAAATGAATACTCTGTTAAAGTAACATATAATCTAGATGGAGCCAAGCGGTGCCAGGGGCTTGAGACCCAGGAGCAGGTTTAAAGACGTCTTTTATAACCGTTAACTCTCCTTCATCGCTCAACCTGGCTACCAAATATTAAAATAATACAGTATATTACTCACGTGCTCTTAGATAATCGGAGGCCTGGCAACACACCACCACACAGTAGGTACTACACTATAATACTAACTTCCATGTACACTGCGCGAAAACACCAGAGAGACTGAGACTAATCTATCGCACTAAAGGATATATTGCCTACACGTCGCTATACTTGACATAATATAAAATGACCTACCCGCTAATGCTACTTTTAAGCAGTGTTGGTAACAAGATAATCATATATTTACAGTTTAAAAAATATATCTTTCGCAATTAATTCTTTTGACAGTCAAGTCAATTATTGTAGTTAGTTAATCTGATGTGGATATATATGAAAAAATCTATTTAACTCAGTGTTTGATATCTTTATTTCTATAATAAGGATAATTATTTAATAGGATAATCATGCTTAATAGTTATTAGGAGCACTGTAAAATCTAAGAATTTTATGTGTGGTGTTGTTGTGATTGGACTCCTTTGCTAAGTATTTTGTGACTGTTTAGAATTATATTTCTTGAGTTTCGTCTAATCTTCAAATTATTATTGTCTCATCATCATGAGAGCTGCTTCGAGATAAGACAGTTACGGCTCGTGCTTTGCTTATTTGCTTTGCTCGACTTGGTTGGTTCACTGCCGTGACTCCAGAGAAACTCGCTTAACAAATTAAACAAAATTTAAAATATTTTCGTAAAAGGCAGTATTAAGTTTCTTAATATTAATTGTATCGATAAAATTTTATCGACTTACACCCATGTATAACTCGCTACCATAAAAAATATTTTATCGAGCACGAGGCAGCCTAAAAAAACAAACGCCCGGTAAGTCACTAGCGTCACATGGCGGTCACAAAGATGAAAGTTATATTTGTTTGGTATAAACGGATTGAAAGAGCTTTTATACTTGTATATGATAACCAAAACAAAATTTTGCTGTATAGTGTAGATACTTCATCATCACTATATAATATTTTAAAACAAAGTCGCTTCCCGCTGTATGTCTGTCTGTATGTCCCTATGTATGCTTAGATCTTTAAAACTAAGCAACGGATTTTGATGCGGTTTTTTTTATTAAACAGAATGATTCAAGAGGAAAATTTATATGTATAATACATATATATTATAGTAGAGAAACACTGATAATTTTAGGGTTTCTAATGTGATGTCGTAAATAAACACATTTTTGCGCTTACATTGCAAACGCTGGCTGAACCCTACGAGATAGATCAAAATAATGTACTACAGGAGTAGGTTTAAAGGGCTCTTTCATAATATATTAACTCTCACCTCCACCACTCGACCTCGCTAACGACAATAGATAATAAAGTAAACTTACATGGACCTCGAAAAAGGTAGCCTTAATCACAACACTATAACACTAACTTTCATGTTCACTGCACGATACACAAAGAGACTGAGACTAATCTATCGCACTAAAGGTTATATATTGTCTTACTCTACACACAGTGTTTCTAACACACCCGGGTGAAGCCGGGCCGTATAGTATATAATATAAACTTAAGTTACTAACACTGTTGATAACTTTATATTCGCGGGTAGTATAACTTTTATTTTATTCCAAGAGTGTATATAACCCACGGATATAACCTCTGTTCCGATAGACGACTATCATGACTGTGCTGTGATGTCCTGATACTAGGTCTCCATTACTAAGGTTTAGAGTAAGTTTACAATATTGGTAACTCGGTTTCCGTTTTAAGTGCATATTATTATTGTCTTGTGGGTGTTACTGTACGGTATATGTCCCATGCAGATAATATGTATATAAGAGAAACCCTATGAGGCTATGTAAATTTAATTTAATCCATATAGCACCAATAGAATATAAAAGAAGATTTTGCAGAAACAAAATAAATTATGCGCGTTCGTAAGACACATTTTTGTTCGACCGTTTTTTCTCCGACTTACTTTACAAATCCAACTACCACGGAAAGATATTTTAATTTTGCGGGTTAAGATCTAGCTTGTGACACTCACAAATAATCTGGCTTTCTATTGGTAATATAATTTTTAAAATCAGTTCATTAGATCCAGAGATTACCCCCTACAACCTCACAAACTTTACCACTTTATAATACTATAGTATACATTACTATACACCTACAACAGCAACACACTTCATTTTACAGCTCAAAATTTTTATTCAATAAATTTTTATTAAAGTACTTTTAACACGTCAGAATTTGGTAGGTCATTCAGTTTGTCTGAAGCTACCACTAGTTCAGAAGCAGTTATCTATTGAGAAGAACTGGCGAGAACTCAACAGTTGCTCCTTCCAAAAAAGCCACTTTTAACATAGTCTCTTTTACTTTGTAATCATTATACAAATAATCCTGTACAGAATAGTTGGTTGTATTTATTATTAATTCTCTAATATATTTGAGTTTTAAATTATTGGTGTGGCAATTGTATTGGAATAAAAATTCAACTCAAGTCACAAACGTATCAGAAGGTTATCTTGAATATCTGATGGCACTTCATTACAGAGCATGCGCGTCCCTCCCGCTGCGACCACGCCCTCCAAGGGTGAAATGAGAGGGTAGGGGTCTGATAAGGCACCCCTAACAGCAGTAGGCTGATCTCCATCGGGAGGGCAATAAGATATTTATGTACTATCACAACCGAATCTATATGAGCTGTGAATCGTTTAGACTGATGGATATTTTCTCCATTTTGTATTGTTGCTCTCAAATAAGAAATGAGCTAATAGTCTTCAAACGGCTGATCCTTACAAATTATAGCTAAGAACTATCTCGATTAAATTACCTTTTAAACAAATAATACTGCATCAACATCGGTCCATTATTTTCGATGTTACAATGCCACAAACAGAAATACACACATTAAACTTATAACCCCCGTCTTTTAGCGTCGGAGTTTATCAGACAATAGACAACTCCAGTCAACACGAATTTATACATACGACTAAGAATAAAATTATTATTTATATAGTTTCCTGTATCTGCTTATATTAATTATAGAATTATTAAATATTATACGTACTTTACTACTTTGGCGTTTTGAAAAGAGCGACTGTCGAGTTACTTCCCAGTTCTTGTCATCACTTTTTTGAGACTGTTTTCCGAAATGGTGGTTCAGCTTCAGACAAACTGACTGACTGACAAAATTCTAATGTGTTAAAAGTACTTTTATAAAAATATATTGAATTTAAAAATTTTGAATTTCATAGTAGTAAAATGAAGTGTGTTGCTGTTGTGGGTATATGTAATCTATACTATAATATTAGAAAAAGGTAAAGTTTGTGAAGTTGTAGGGGGTAATCTCTAGACCTACTGAACCGATTTTGAAAACTCTTTTACTAATAGAAAGCCACATTATTTGTGAGTATTACAGGCACTCTTAACCTGAAAAATGACTAGTTTTAACGTGTCAAAATAACTTTGTAAAAAGTCTAATTATATTAAACTATTTTGAGTTTGAGTACAGCATACAAAAAAACGTATCCCGAGAGTAAGAAATACCGTTTTGTGTCGGTGCGAACATTATTTCTTCTCCCATCTTGAAGAAAGTTAAAACATCGAGAGAGAGAGAGAACAAGAGAAAAGAAGAAATGAATGATAAAAGAGAAGAGGAAATATAGAGAAATAAACAAAGAAAGACGGCAATAATGTACATTTCTATTAATCAAAGATTTTTTTAAACAAGGTCAGTACAAACAAAATGACGATATTCGAATTTATTACAAAATATGGCAACATTATTTAAGCTAGGAATGAAGTAGCTTTCAAATCGACTAAGTAATGCTACTTTTTATTCAAGGTAGTAGAAAAAATCTATTTATGGGTTTGTTTTTTCTTTTGACATGATTTATTGTATATCAGATTATAATAATACTAAACTATGTAAATTAAGTTAGTAATTTATTTTTAATGTTTACTCCTAGAAACGTGAAGAATAAAAATATTGTGTTCTTAAGTTTCTTTCGATTGCTTTCTATATGAAGAAAATAAAAACCGGCCAAGTGCAAGTCGGACTACATTTGTCGTACCAATATTTGACAAAAAAAATCACGTTTGTTGTATGGAAGCCCCCCTTAAATATT
The DNA here is from genome assembly GCA_905147385.1 of Limenitis camilla. Lineage (NCBI taxonomy): Eukaryota > Metazoa > Arthropoda > Insecta > Lepidoptera > Nymphalidae > Limenitis > Limenitis camilla. The sequence goes on from LR990241.1 coordinate 4,956,057, forward strand.
TATTCTGTTTATAGTATTTGATATGGGCAACAAAATACCTACATCACTTATGAAAATTTCATCTAGCCACACAGTGCAAGAGATACAGCCTGGTGACAGATATACGGACGAACAGCGGAATCTTAGTAATATTTCACGGTCACGTTTTTAGCCTTTAGGTACGGAACCTTAAAAAATGAAATGTATGCTTTTCAAAACACTGTCTGTATTCCGCGAAAAACAATGACTCATTTCTTTCGCAAATTCAACATTATACGCATACATACTTGACAAAATTAACTTATAAAAATCATACTGTCATTATTACCTCTCAAAAATACTATGAGATAAACGTATGAATTTATAATACTTATCAATTTTATCGTTGATTTAAAAGTAAATTTAGAAAGCTAGGAAGAGGCAAATTTTCACTTTAGTTCGCGATCTTCTTCATGAAAACAATATAAATATCACACTAAATTCTAAATACTGTTCTAATAGTAGAAAAAAAAGTATGCGTCATATTTTTGGTTAGTAGATTAGGTATATTTATACCTGGAGAAATACTATTTTATTTATAACTAGAAAAATCTAAAAAAGCTGAAATTAAGCTATTTTTCTGGGGGTACGGTAGTGTCGCTACCATCTTATATATTTTATTTATATATTATTTCTGTTGATCATTTTTCTGTAATACAACAGTTCTTTTAGTAACGAAAAGGCCAAGCCACATATTTTGACAAAGGTGTAAAGTTTGTGAAGATAGGGCTTGTACAGGTAAGTAGTAATAAAGCAATTACAACTAAAGATATAGAGTCGCTTCAAGGCGATTGCCACTTTGCTAAGCCGACTGATAACTTTTTGACAGAGCGAGGTATATGGTCTCACGTCTTGGCTACATTTTACATGAAAATGTTTTTGGTGGGATTATTTATATTTGTGCCAAAAGAGCAGTGATAGCCCAGTGGTTAATACGTTGGCGTCTAGTCTAGTTGGTGGGAGGTGCGAGTTCGACTGAAGAATTAAAACTTGTCTCAGACAGAAAAGAATATATTATACCTATTTCATTACAGAATAATAATTTTTACTTGTATTACTATTTAATAATATTGGATAAACCAAAACCAACTAACTGCGTAAACAGGATAAACCAATAAACATCCCTATCCCTAGTTGTATCGATAAATCAAAGCTACTAATTTAGCACGTGATGCTACTTAATTAGTTTCATTACTACGAACTAAGGGATGGTTCATATAGATACGAGAATCACATGTTTGTATGTATGCATGCTCGAATCAACGTACATACACATATGTATACACTTTCATAATGTATAATGCATGGATAGCAAAGTGACGTTATTCAAAATTCAATATGGTGGATGATCCAAAATGGCGGACTAGTCATTTTCTTTCCACGCGTATTATATGGGTATCAAAATGATTTACTGGGAAGAATACTAAAAAGATAATGATTTCACTCTAAATCTAATATGGCGAACGGCAAAGATGGCGGACTACCCATTTTTTATGCACGCCCATGATCATCATCATCATCACGACCCTTCAATGGCCCACTGCTGAGCCGGGTCTCCTCCTCAGAATGACGAGGGTATCAGGCCATAGTCCACCACGCTGGCCCAGTGCGGGTTGATAGACTTCACACACCTTTGAGAACTTTTTGGGAACTCTCAGGAGTGCAGGTTTCCTCACGATGTTTTCCTTCACCGTTAAAGCAAGTGATCATGTTAAGGACGTTCTTCAATCTTCTCTTGAGATCCAAGGCTTGTGATCCAAGCTTTAGGACATTACTCGGAGTTGTATCTAAATGCAAAGCTGTTCAGTAAAGGGTATCATCCTCTCACATTTCCAAACTCCTAGTTCGGTTACTTCTTTACATTTTCCGAATTTCCCCCCTTTGTTGATATTATAATACAAATGAACAGCCCTTAATGTCTGCCAATAATCACAGTCAGTGTTTGTCAAGGAAAATCAATAACGGTAATTACGTTCTCGGCTGTGTCAATATTTGGGGGCTAGAACAGACAGATATTGTTTATTAGATATTAATGATGACTAGGTATATTAATTAGTATTATCTTTTAAGATATGTTTATAAATCCCGATATCAAACATTTTTTTTTTATTTTACAGTTAAGAGGCAAACGACAGCCCACCTGATGGTACGTGGCCACCGTCGCCTATGCACATCGGCAATACAAGAAGTGACTCTTGTTTTGCCGATGCGTTGCCACCTCGAAGATAAAGTGGGAAACCATGAGCGAGAAACAAGTCTACTGGATCGTAGCGTTAACGAGATGGGAAGGGGTGTAAGTCTGGCCCTCATGTGGCTCTACCAGAACGCGTCAGATACACTTCGCAAGCCAGTCGGAGAAAAGATCATACCACCACCTATCACGTAGACAGTGCTGAGTTACTCGGCTTTTACGAGACGAATACAAAATAATGTATTACCTTACCGAAGCTTTTTGTGCGTTTTAATGCTCTCGGTACGAAATATGCTATGAGAGATAATATAATGTTGATGTTTTTACTTTTTCCTAGGTACATTGACTATAGTTATTCTTATAACCCGACTACAGAAAAAAGTGGTCTAAAAAGGACGAAACAAGAAAATAATTCAGATAGAAACCCAGACCACGGTTCTACCTTAACCTATGTATTTCTGGGTTTCTATCTGAATTATTTTTTTGTTTCATCCTTTTTAGACCACTTTTTTACGTAGTCGGGTTATAGTTTTGTAAACTTTATTTTTTTATTTAATTGTTTTCCGTTTCTCGAGAGTTTTTCTCGAGATAACCTTTATAATCTAATATTGTAACGTAATGTATGAACATACAAACATACATACTTACATACATAGTCTGCCAAAATCATAACCCTTCCTTTTGGCTTCGCCGTAGTCGGGTGAAAATGGAATACAAACATTTCTCGTGCCTAGATTGTATTATTGACTAGGTAAGCATTTCTTTTATTAGTCTAGACTTAGACGAAACGTCTTTTTGTCAGAAACAGCATTAATTACGTCATCACTAAAGTTACGAGTATAATCAAGTAGTAACAATATTTTTCGTGATCAAGTTATTTGCCTGTAATAACTAATAAGTAACGTCCTCCAGACTCCAGAGCAGAATAAAGTACAAAATGTGAGCATAGCTCGTATACAATTTACGAGATGCGGTTCGGTAATGAAAGCCGGTCGCCGGCGGGTAAACACATAAACACTGGCGAATTAGACCAATAACGTGCGGACACCGAATTAGCGGCGCTGACACTATGATAGTGACACACAGTCACACACACAAGTGCTCAAATTATTATATATTGATTGAAAAATTATCGAATTCAACACTACTTCCCGCGCGACTTCGTCCGGATGATGCTCAACTCCTATGAGTCGTAGCATGATATTTTATAGCTTCTAGCCTTCCTCGATAAATGGGCTATCCAATACTAAAAGATTTTTTCAATTCGAACCAGTACTTCTTGAGATTAACTAAATTCAACCAAACAAACAAATTAACAAAGAAACTTCGGCTTTACTATCTTCTAATGTATAAAACTCTCGTGTCACGATGTTTGTTACCAAACTCCTCCGACACAGCTCGACCGATATTTATGAAATTTTATATTCATATCGGGTAGGTCTGAGAATTACTCAACATCTATTTTTTATACCCCTAAGTGATAAGGGTGGCCCACCACAATTTTTTTAAATTTTTATGGCAAAACAACGCTTGCCGGGTCAGCTAATATTTGTATTGATTTAGCATTGTTGACAGTCAACACATTAAATAATATTTTATGTATTGTCCGTTAATAATAAGTATTATTATATACTAGAATCTATCCGTGACTCCTTAGGGGAAACTACGCAAGCGTGTGAGTGTCGTTCACCAACTCGCTTACTCAATCACTCTCTCAACCACTGACAAACTCATATTTTCACTGAAGTTTTACGCCTGAATACCACTGGCCACTAATAATACATTCGTAGATATAGACATATCAGTGTTGCCACAATACAGGACAACTTACACCCCGTATATGCTCAAGGTTGCGAAGCTTTGACTTAATCGTTTTTCTAACCTTTTTCTCTGACAAAACAAACTACAACCTGCTTTTTAGTCACAGTAATTTGAATCCTTATAAGTCGAAAGTTTTACACATTTTTAGTCATTTCTACGTTTTTTTATGTTGCCACATCTCTTTACTTATATTTCTTTAAAGGTATGTACTTATATTTTGACAATAATCACGTCAATTCATGAAATAACAAGGTTTATTCATATACAACCTTGTAGTAGAGAAACCAAGAACTATCCCAAATTTATCTCTTATATTTTACAAATGTTTTTAAGTACATATATGTCGGGGTATATTAATTTTAATTAAAAAAACTAAAAACACGCTTTTTATAGAAAACCAAACTAAAAAATAGAAAATAAATTTTAATAAATTTAAATTAAGAATACTGTTAAAGATTTCAATAAATATAAATTAATAATAGTGTAAATAAAAAAAATGTATTTCATTTTAAAAAAAGCGTGGGGTGCTTGGTGTCAATAGTTATAAATATTTTATTGACAGATATGAGTAGAGTGATTATCATTTTGATAATATCTTAAAAAGCACCCCACGCTTTTTTTAAAATGAAATACATTTTTTTTATTTACACTATTATTAATTTATATTTATTGAAATCTTTAACACTATTCTTAATTTAAATTTATTAAAATTTATTTTCTATTTTTTAGTTTGGTTTTCTATAAAAAGCGTGTTTTTAGTTTTTTTAAACTATTATTTATTTTTTACTTTTTAGTTTGGTTTATTTATAAAAGCGTGATTTTTTAGTTTTTTTAAACTATTATTTGTTCTGTAGAGTTAAAAATCTCCTTAGTATTCGAAAATTTGTCAATATTAGAGAAATCGGCTAAAGATAATTATTGGAAATTAAAATTAACATCAAGTCCTGTCTTATCGACTGTAGAGAAAAATTATAAAAAAATGAAATTAAGTTTCTACCTTATCGACTGTAGAGAAAAATTATAAAAAATTGAAATTAAGTTTCTACCTTATCGACTGTAGAGAAAAATTATAAAAATTGAAATTAAGTTTCTACCTTATCGACTATAGATGAAAATTATATAAATTAACAAAAATCATATTTTGCAAATTGAAAAATGGAATAATTTTATCAAATTAGTGTATTGTCATCGGTTCTCGATAAATCCACAAAGTTTGAACGAAATCTGGCCGTTTAAAGTTGGACAAAATCGCGCCCAAAAAATTTATTTATTAGTGAGAATAAAATAATTATTTATAAATATTATAAATACGGGGAATCAGAGTTCGATTTCGGAGAGGGAGCCTGAGAAACGGCTACCAGAACCAAGGAAGGCCGCAGGCGCGCAAATTACCCACGGAGAGTTACATACTGACATACTGATATACTGACATACTGACATACAAGTGAAGCTAATAAAAAGCGTGTAAAATGACGCGACGGAAGTGACAACAAGTCTTATATATTTTCATAATCCAACATATTGATTCCCAAAGCTGTGTATATCGTCGTGAGTAAAAAAATGAAGTTTGATTTATTTAATTTATCAGATCAGAGATGTTTTTGCTCTTCTCATTTGCTAAATTGATATATTTTTTAAGACAATATAGAAGAAATTGATCTATTTTACAATTTAACGCCATCTATTTAAGTGTATGCGAACTACTACTAAAATCAATCATTCAGTGAGAATCGATATACTGAGACTCAAGATGGCGCTTTATTTTGTCGCGCCATCTAGCGTGTTTATTCGATAATATTTGTAAATCATCGATAACGTTTACGTAGTATTAGTATACATTTATAGATGGCGTTATTTCAAGAATTAAATTATATCTTTTTGTCTCATTAAGATTGATATCAATATGATTTTGACATTAATGATACTATGAAATGTATAAAATATAGCAATAATTTTAATTATCTTTTTTTGGTTTTAAAGAGTCACAGACTGCTTCTGCTGGACTCCTTCGCAAAACAAAAAAGAGAAAAAGGAAATTTAGAAAATTAAAGCACGAAATAAAATAAGTTTGTTCTTATTTTGTTTAAAAAAAATAAAAGCTGGAATAGTAAATTAGTAACCAAAAACACAAAAAACTTACGACTATATCTTCTTTATATATAAAAATGAATCCCTATTTCCCTTGGTCACGGCATCACGCGCAAACGGCTGGACCGATTTCGCTAATTCTTTTTTTTTGTTTTTTTTTATTGTCAGCAGAAGGTTCTTTTGTAACAAAAAATTAAGAAAATTATGCGGAAAATTAGAAAATTTAAGAAAACTTAACGGCCATATTTTCTTATGTAATCTTTTGACAGACATCTAGAAATTCAATATTCTTAGAAAAAGACAGGACAACGTCTGTCGGGTCAGCTAGTTTATGTATAAAAATTATAACACTCTATTTCATAAACAAATGTGTACTTCTCTATTTGAAAAGGGGGTTAGAATAGTTACCAACTTTGAAATAAGTAAATTTTCCGTATCTACGCTTGGCAAATTGCCAATTTTCTCCCGCAAGTCTACCACCCTAAAAATTTGCATGCAGAAGCGCCACTTCAAAGGTAACCGTTGGGAACTTTTGCAACTCTATTATCTCAAACTTCACACTAAATCCTACTCTAATACTATAGCAATAAAGTTCACATTTATTTGGCAAAGAATTTCCAGTTAATCTTTATTTCAAATTAGCTTTATCATTCAAATATACACTTTATGTGATTGGAATAAGGTTGGTAATTGAATGTTTTGAATAATATAAAATGTTTTGATGCTATAGCAGTATGAAGATCAGTTTATCTGAAAAGCGAGTCACTGTGGGGTGATTTAATACAATTTTGTACCGGTGAATGAGTTTTTGGTGGCCGGCAGCCATCTTTTAGATACACCTTTACATAGTCACATAAAATGTCACAGTGAAGAGTTCAACCGACTTCAAAAATAAAAAAGATTATCAAATCGGTTTTTTAAATTGTTTATTGTTCTTGTAAGTTTTCTTAAAATAAAAATTTTATAAACTACCCTCATTTTTATGAGGGAGTCGTCCAAAGATAACAGTAGACATTGTGCAGTTAAGATTCTGAAAGACACAAAGTTATTATTTCATTTTAATGAATTTGACAAATATCGTTTGGTTAGTGTTGCCAGAAAAAAATAATAAATAGTATTACTACTTATCTTTGCTACAACAATAGTAGAGTGAAACAATAATGTTGCCATGTGGTAGAAAAAATATATTTAACTTGTGGGAATCAATCAATTCAGTGTTTGTTCCGGCTAATCTCTGAAATGGCTGGACCGATTTTGACGGGACTTTCACTGGCAGATAGCTGATGTAACAAGGAGTAACTTAAGCTATTTAACATCTCGCTACGACCTATAGGAGCGGAGCAACACGCAAACGAAGTCGCGCGGGTCGACTAGAAAAGTTTGACATCGGCCATTTTAAAGAATATTCTTGTTATAAAGGGTTTTGTAATAATTTAAAAAATATCCAGCTAGACTGTTAAGTACTAAAGTGATCCACACAAACAGTAATAGGCCCTTAAGCGATAAAACAGCCATATTTATCAGGAACCGTGATTGCCGATCTGACATGGCGTTAAACGGGTGATACGTTATCGTTTGTCGGCGTCATCTATTCTACTCCTGTTGGATGGGAAAGTATTGACATGTTTGCATGGTGCTTCTATGTGCTTGTAATTTAGATTAGCTCTTTGAAATGTTTTGATAAAATGTAATGTTTTAGCTAGGGAGGACTTGGTTGAAAGTGATGCTGAATCATAGAACGAACAACGTTTGACCATCCAAGTCAACCTTGACTCCAACCACGTGCAATAATATCAACTGTCTTTAGTCTTCCCTTTATAACCGAATGTAACTATAATCGCTTAATCCAAAATATTTAGATTAGAGATTGAAAGTAGATTCGAAACTCAAATACTTGTATATAAAATATAAATTTGGGCCCTGTTTTCAATTCATTATCGAAAATTCTTGGAATATGGATTGAAAATAGATTCCGAATTCAAATTTTTGTAAGTATATAAAGTTCAAGTTTGGAATCTGTTTATAAATTCACTAGAGGCCTGCCCTCGCTTCGCTCGGGGTATTTAAAACAATATTATAATTGATGTCCTTAATTTGTTATTCTGTAATTGTATAGTTTTTCATTATTTGAAAAATGAGAGAGAGTAAGAAAAATTTATAAAAAGAAAAATAATAGAAACAAAAATAAAAGAAAAGCGACAGATGCTAATGAGAGATAGAAAGAGAGAGAGAGAGAGAGAGAGAGAGAGGTAATCGAAAGAAAGAAAGTGAAAAGAGACTGATCATACTGAACAAATAAAAATAGAGAAAAAAGAGACCGCATGAGAGACAATGATAGTATTATATAAGAGGAAGAGAAATGGAAATACTATAGACTTCTCTCAGTGAAAGAATTTTAGAAATCGGATTAGTAACAACAAAATTACCATATTCTATTAATTAAAAAATGTATATGGCAACACTAAATCACCTTTGTCACTCACGAATAGTGTAGTTTTCTATCAGTGAAAGAATTTTTAGAATCGGATTTGTAGTTCCTGAGAAACTCTTCAATTTACAAAATGACCACCTTATGGCACTTAAATGGCCATATTTTTTTAATTAGAATCCAACCAATTCAACCCGGAAAGGATGTAACTTCCTATCGGTGAAAGAATTTTCAAAATCGGTTCAGTACTTTTAGAGCCTATTCGCAACAAACAAACAAACATACAAACAATCAAATCTTTCCTCTTTATGTAATAGTATAGATATAGATAATCCAAAAATCGTGAATTATGGATTAAAAATAGATTCCAAATTCAATTGTAAGTATATTATATTCAAATTTGGAATTTTATAATCCAAAAATTTTAGACTATGGATTGAAAATACATTCCAAATTATTATAGTATTATAAAATTCAAATTTGAAATCTTTTTTAAAAGATTTCGACTGTTCGATTAAGACAAGGAACTAGTTGTTTTTTTTAATTTTTAATTTCAAATCTTAGCTAATGAAAATGTCACAAAAAATATCATTTTGAAAAAAAAGGGCCCACAAAGATACAGCTGAAATTTTTTTCATTTCAGTTATACTTTGTTGTTTTATACGCTTATTTTGTATGAAATAAAATTAGAAAACTACTAAAACAGACATATGAAATAATACTACATTATATATCATTATTTCTTGAAAAAAAAATATAGCAAATTTAAACGATGACACAGTTCATCATGCATTCATCGATGACGTCACCTCATATTTCAACCCCATCAAGCCTTTTTTCGCTAAAAAACGTAGGCTATGTCCTTTTCCATGCTCTTATCTATCTGTTTATCAAATTTCATTATAATCAGTTCAGCTGTTTAAACGTGAAAGAGTAACAGGCAGGCACAGTTACTTTTACGTTTATACCATTAAATAATATCACATAATGGTACTTCCCGCTTTCCTCTCTAGCGTAGCAACACTAAGTATTGCAAAAGTTATAAAATTATCTATTTAAAAATTAGTTCAGATGATGAAGATTACATGTGAAGAAATAGGAAGAGATATAAAATCATAAACAAACAGCACATCTAGAGATAACTACGCTTTACTGTTCAAGTAGTAGCTGTCAAAATTGTCGAATTCGGTAAATATTTGTGTTTTCGAGAAATTTCCCACACTTGTTATGAGCAAAATGCGATAAGTACTTTGAGCTATTATTATGACAGATGACTTCGAAACGACGATGTATTTCAGATGCTGCAGTATTTCAACTTCAACAGAATTACACCTACTAACTGACGTATTTATGTTAAAGTTCAAAACTGAATTGGATTATTTAAATATACTAATAACACTCAACTACTTTTCATCAGTAAAGAAGCTCCTAAAACTTACTACTGGATCACAAGCATCCAGGACTTTTTAAAAAGTTTTAACTTAAAAAAATTACGTACAAAAAAAATATACATTAGTTGTAGTAAAAAATTAATAAGTATTACGTAACCTTAAAAAATGCTTTAAATTTCACTAATTCTAATATATATTTGCATAGAGATAGAATTAGGACACACAGACGCCACAAAATTTTCGCACGATGTTTATCTTATCAACATTGATACAATTATGAACTAAAATGTTGATCCCAGCTTATATTGGTGTTTAAGATATTAGAATTCTTGCAATAGAGGATTAAATTTGATTTGTTATAATTCTAATAATAATTTTAAAAATAAATTAATCCTTGTAAGATTGATTAGTGGTCAGCCATCTTGTAGTTCAAAGTCCGGTGACGCTGTCGAGGCCAGTAGGGCCAACACAGACCGTAAAAACAGGGACAGGGGGGTATAATTTAAAGTAAGACTAGAACTTAACTAAGAAGGCATTACTACTAAAATACTCGCGAAGTAATAATCAATATTTACGTAATGGCGGTGTATTTTTTTAAATTTATTTATTATCATTTACAAAAAAAGTTGGGTACAATTAAGATTAACAAGTATTACAACAAACCACTGAGGTTTGCCTTAATGCTAAAAAACTCTGCAATTTACTGTTAAAAATAAAAATACGAAATACAGTAAATCAAGAAGAATAAAAATTAACACTAGAAATGAATCCCACAAACAAAAATATTTAATTTAACATTTTTAAAAAAATATATCTGTAAGTAGTACTTGAAAATTCTAATCCTTTTAAATCTCTGAATCAAAATTATTCAAATTATCTAAAAATACCGGTTTAGTTAGTGCTTAATCTTTTTGTTTATTTTAGTTTGATTTACTTTGGCACAACCGAATGATATTCAGTTTGTCCCAACTTCTAAAATCAAATGTTACTCAGATTAATATTGCCGACATCATAACTAACAGGCTGCCACACAAATCAGTGCTGCCAGAATCATAACTAACAGAATGCTACTCAAATTAGTGTTGCTAACATCCTAATTAACATAATAATTATGACATGAAATTTTTTTTTTTTTAATTTTAAATTAAAATTTCATCCATATCATTGTTTTATATTAAATTACTTGTATTTTTTTAATTTCTGCACTTCAACTACCTCAGAATTTTATATCCGTAGTTGCTTTACATGCTACTATAAAATTACAGTTGCTACAAAATTTCAGAATTTCTGTAAAAACAGAACATCAGTTTAGTTTCACGATTGAATAAAAGCCTCTTTAGCTGTTCCTACAACATTTCAGTATTCATATAATTTCAGCTAAGTATGACAGTTTTACAGGTATTTCGTTACAACAGGATTTGAGCTACGATAGTACCTACTGTTATTATCACAGTAATTCTGTGCCAAATAGTTACTACAGTAATTTATATTTAATAGAATCTGAAATGAAAGCAGTGATAGCCCAGCGGGAGGACCGGGTTCCAACTTGGACACACACCTCTGACTTTTCTAAGTTATGTGTGTTTTAGGCAATTAAATATTTACTGTGAAGGAAAACATCGTGAGAAAAGCTGCACTTCTGAGAGTTCCCTAAAAGTTCTCACAGGTGTGTGAAGCCTGCCAACCCGCTCTGGGCCAGCATGGTGGACTATGGCCGGTCCCTGGCTCAGGGATGGGCCATTAATGAGTTTTAATAATGATGATGATCGTTAATCTGAAATAAAATTATTTAGAAATAAATAAATATGAAATACTCGGTCATTATGTAAGATATAGGTACTTAGAACTGAGTAAGAAATGAAGTGTTACTAAAAATACTCCTGACTACTGTCGATGAGTGTTAATATTATTTAGAACTATATTTCCTTAAAGATAAACAGTACTATGAGTCAAATATTACTTGAAATTTAGTAAATATGAATTTTATTTCATCAATTTAGATAAGTAAAGGATGACAAATGGTAACAACTTTGTTAATGTAAAACATGTTAGTAACTGCAAAGCTAACTGAAATACTTTTTTGACAGAAACACTGAAGTATCTGTAGTCCTGTTGTATCTAAAATTTTGTCGTAATTAAAAGTTTAACAAAATATTGTTCGTTAGAAGCTGACCTAGACTTTAAGGGATCAAATTTACGCCAAATTACGAGAAACTCTTTTTTATTCTACTTTTAGAGTTACCAGGTTACAAACTCTTAGATCCTTATTTTACACAATGTTGCCAACTACCAGAAATTTATCTTAATAAAGTATCTATTGAAGCTTTGCTTTAAATTTATAACAATATATAGATATATAATATATTACAGCTGCTCTTGCTGATTCACTGACTCATTGATCACCTCTCCTGTAAAATTTTGTATGAAAAATGTTTTTTTTTTCACTCATGGTTTCGTATAGAAGACGAAAATTCATTCAAAGGAAAAATATGGAGAGATGATTGAAGGTTTCGGAGACGACGGAAGAGTACAACCAGGATATTTAAGATAGGTGGGAGGTGTTCGAACAAACATTATTCGAAACCTCATCCAATTGGCAATAAGCTGAAAAAAAATTCTAAATATTTGGGAAATATTGAAGAGACTACAAGTTGTCAACTATGCAAGACTTTGATACGGTTCATAGAAGAAATTTCATTCTGACAAATGATTCATCAAGGGTTTCAAAAATGGGTATGGCGCACCGCCAGGGTATTCAAGATAGGTGAGGTATGATCCAACTGAAAAAAAAATCTAAACGGAGCCCTATTCTTGCTCCTCACTCATTTACGCACCCACGCGCTGAACTAGTATAGATACTAGTGAACGCTATAACATTATCTGGTTTTGAATAAACTATTTTAATTAAATAATTGTATAATGTGATGGATCAGGCTTTATAAATATCTAGGATGTCTGTTCTGTGTTGTGTTATAACGCCATCTTACAAATGTTTTTGGTATTAAGAGGCTTAAATCCAATAGCAACTATGTAAGTACCTCCAAGAATCAATAGATGGTGCTTGTCAAGAAACAGAAGTTTAAAATAATAAATAAGAAAATAATTTATATAGAAAATATAAATTATTTTCTTATTTATTATTTTAAATTGATTATATAAAAAATAATTTACAGATTGATTATATAGAAAATAATTTACAGTACTATCAGTGGTGGAGCTTGACGATATATGGATGTCAGTGAAATCAGTTTGACGAGGCGTCGTTCATTTTAACCCTAGAACTACAAACCGGGTAGATATCTACTCCAAGTAAACTTTGAACTACGTTTTTAAGTTAGTCAGTGACATTATCAACTGAATACCTATACTGTAATTTAATTCAAGGTTCTAACATAATTATAATTATTATTCCCATTGAGGGGAAGAGGACTCTAAATAAATACTACAAAAGACGTCGAGTGAGGACGTCAGCAGTTGTCGATATCGTCGTCTCGCTCCACCACTGATACTTTTAATATAAAAGCGATGATGTAATTCGAATTATACTTATGAATATTAATCAATTTTAACATATGATAATAATGAAAAATAGTAGTAGAGGACAAACGACTGATAACATTTTTTTATCAATTAAAACCAGTTATCAACTACTAAATATAAAACAAATAAATATCTTTCTGAGTAACTGAATCGTAATATGATTGTATAATTATGATTAATTTAATACTTCTGAAAATACATATTCAGTAATCGATTATAAGTCACTGATAAAGTAGTTCCGTATTAACTACTTGAATGATTACCATTTTTTTTATTATCATATCCTAGGATATAAGATAATTGAGAGTTTATTTTTTTGCTAATAGTAAATATGTGTACACGTCTAACTGATCTAACTTTTAAAAACCATTTAATTTAAAAAGTTAGATCAGTCTCTAGGACTTGTTTTCTTCTCCTTCTTTTTGGTTTAATGGCTTCTAGTTGTGCACGACAAAAATGCAGAGGGTACTTTGCCAATGTTACGTAGTAAGGACAAAACACACTTGTGGAGTTTGAAACACACAGTGAGTTAATATTTGAATCTTCCTTTATAATAAGAGGGTTCCACCATGTTAAGATCGATCTACAACAACACAGTATTAGTTAGTAACCAACTCCAAAAAAATGCTTATATTCTAATAAATATTAAATATACCGTTATATCTTATACTAATATATAAAGCTGAAGAATTTGTTTATTTGAACGCGCTAATCTCAGGAACTACTGGTACGATTTGAAAAATTCTTTCAGTGTTTGATAGGCCATTTATCGAGGAAGGCTATGGGCCATATATCCTCTGGCCTACGACCAATAGCAGCGAAGCTATATGCGGACGAATTCGCAAGGGTCGACTAGTATTAAAGATACAGTTTAATATTGTTAGACTTAATAAATTTACATACTTTTATATGTCGAAGACAAAACGCTAATTGAAGGAAACATTTAATATTACCTACGTAATTAATAACTTTGCTATACTATCAACACTAATTTGAGTATGTTGATAACTTGGTAGCATTGACTTGAGTGGCATTTTTACTTTCATGAATATTGGACATCTGATAAACATAAATCGAAGAGGTAGATTGCAAAATAAATTCGCAATCACGACAGAATAATAAATATTATATTGCGAATATTCTAGCAGCTCTGTGTCTAAAGTATAACCCCCATGACTATAACCCCTTCTTTTATAACATGATATACTCGTAATAAGCCAACGAAAGACGTTAAATCCGCAGAGCTTGGTTAGATGGACCCTTATAAACATATTAAGACAAACCTGAACCATTTTAAGTAGAGGTTATTTATCGGTTTATATTTTAATTGGTGGACTTAGTTTGTCATTGGAATCATCATTTTCCGATAATTTTATCTGTAGAATCGAAATTTGTTGACTTTCGATTTGGAGATACAGTTGAAACTGTTGTAGTGGTATTTGTCTCTGTAGAATCTGTGCTTAATTTTTTTTTCTATCTATAATAATTTTTATTGGCTTGTTTGTTTCTACAGAATCTAAAGTTACTGACATAATTTTATCTGGAGAAATTTTCTTGTCCAATGCCTCATCTATAGAGGATTTATGATTTAAATCTATTTGGTTGAAAATTTGGCTTGAGATGGAAGACTTAGTAGACTATATATGGTATCTTCCGCTTCATTGCCGTTTAGATTTGTTTTATCATTACTTAAAAAATCTACGATATCTTCAGCATTTGGTAATTCTTGAATCTTGGGATACAAATTAATTTTTAGATGTTCCATCAAAGTGTTCCAAAATAATTGGAGACTCTCTACGCTCTTCAGTCTCTGGTACATTCTCGAAAGTGGTAATCATATTTTTTTATGGCTCACCATTTTGAGAAGTGAAGTTTAGTTCTGTAGTCTACTATAGCTTCATTACTAGCGGTATTCTTAGATGGTGATGACATTTTGGCAGTAGTATTTGATTCCACAACCTCCTCCACTACTATGACTACATCCATATGGGACTAAAGCTAAAGGCTGATACCTGAAGACACGTCTGTCTCGGTTTGAAGTTCTGAATTCTCCTCCATCTCCTAAACAAAAAAGTTTGAAATAATGTCTATTGACTTTGACAAACGCCTTTTATGATTGACATATCAACAGCAAACATCAAATTAATGAGACCGGTCGTTACCCAAGCCTATCGATCCAGACAGTTACTTATCTAGCTACTTTCAATATAGTTAGATTCATATATTCAACTTACCCCACGATTTGTCTTTTTCTAGAAAGAAGAGCTTCTTTTATGTAGTATAAAAGCATCTTTATTATAGACTAGGGGCCCGTCCCGGCTTCGCACGGGTGGATAATTTTTTTTTAACATTTTGGCTCCCGCATTCTGTCGCTCCCTCTATCGCCGCGTTACTCGCTGCGCTGCGAGGCACACCACACCGCGCCGGTGGCCCGTCTGGGATTATTTTTTATTTATCTTGATATTTTTATTTCGTAATATCTTTTGACTGGAATGTCCGATTTCAATAATTCAAAAAGTAATTAACAGGTATTGAAACAGTCTTAATTACGAAATAATTTATTTGGATAAGAATTAATACAAAGTTATGGAAAACATGGTCTGATTTTGATAGGCATTTTTATCAACTTTTAAAATGTAAAAAAGTAGTTATAGTGACGTAACTACAATAGTTGGACATATGGTCTCGCGGACTTTTTTGTAGATATTGATACGTTCTATAATATTGTAGAACATTTTTTTGTTCTATCATCAATACTTTTTGCAGCGCATGCGATGAAAGATATTTTATGGCTAATTTTTTGGCACCTTGGGTTGGTTTTCGTGAGATTTCCTAAGGATCTCTAATTTTTTCTTGTAATAAATATAGCCTATGTTACTCAGGGATAATGTAGCTTTCTAATGGTGAAAGAATTTTTGAAATCGGTCCATTAGTTTTTATGTTTATTCGTTACATACAAAAATACAAAAATACAAAAATACAAAAATACAAAAATACAAATCTTTCCTCTTTATAATATTAGTATAGATTACGCGAGGGTCAGTGAGTTTATGCGGGCGGATTCAGTTCCGATATCTTGTAGATAATAATTTTTTTTTTATTCTGTTAAAACTGAAAGTTTCTATACCCAAAGACATATATTTTTTATACAGCAACAAATACTTAGATTAGCAAAAAATAATACAACGCAATAAATAAAACGTTAAAACAGTAAAGTCTTAGAAGTTCGGCCATTAAAGTGACCTGCCGAAAATATTGTCTCTGTTATGATCTGTAAAGAATTCTCATATTTTTGTACTATTTATGCTTCTTTTGTAAATAAATCGTTTTACAGCTCTGGCGCGTGGATGGAGCACGCCATTAAAAAAAATAAAACTATAGAACCAAAAAGCGTTTCTGGGATTTCAATGGACACATCACTTGTCATTGTATATTTAGAAAAAATTAAGTTAAAAAATTGTCATAGAAATCGAAATTTCTCAAGCCATGACCACAATTGGTTATGCCTAAACATTGGCGAATACAATTATACATCCAGGATTTTTTTTAAATGAAATTAAGCGTCGTCTTACAGAATATTATCTCAAAATTTTATAACTTTTATCTATACTAATATTATAAAGAGGAAAGATTTGTATTTTTGGATTTTTGTATTTTTGTATGTAACGAATAAACATAAAAACTACTGGACCGATTTCAAAAATTCTTTCACCATTACAAAGCTACATTTTCCCTGAGTAACATAGGCTATATTTATTACGGGAAAAAATTAGAGATCCTCAGAAATTATTACTAAAACCAAGGCAAGGTGCAAAAGAATTAGCCATAAAATGTCTTTCATTGCATGCGCTGCAAAAAGTATTGATGATAGAACAAAGAAATGTTCTACAATATTATAGAAAGTATCAATATCTACAAAAAACTCCGCGAGACCATATGTCCAACTACTTTAGTTATGTCACTATAACTACTTTTTTACATTTTAAAAGTTGATAAAAATGCCTATCAAAATCAGACCATGTTTTCCATACCTTCGTATTACTCTACTCTACTCTACTATCCAAATAAATTATGTCTTATTCAAGACTGTTTCAATACCTGTAAATTACTTTTTGAATTATTCAAAATCGGACTTTCCATTCAAAAGATATTACGAAATTAAAAATATCAATATAAACAAAAAATACACGTCGACGCGACGGGCCAGTATAGCGACGCAGCGCAGCGAGTAACGCGGCAAGAGAGGGGGCACCGAAATGCGGGAGAGCCAAAATGTTTTTTAAAAAATATTCCACCCGTGCGAAGCCGGGATGGGTCGCTAGTTATATATATGTCTATATCTATTTATGATTTATTTGACTACATTTGTTACTTTATCTAGTGCATGCATATAAGTATAGCGTGTTTAAAGTATATGCAGTATAAGTATTTTAAATATATAAAGTATTTGTTTTTGAATCTTTAGCACTTGCCCGTTTTGATATACCAATTCCTTCTCAGAAGGTTGCCTTTGCATCTGTTTTAAGTTTTTTGCTTATATTACTTGTTCTATTTTTATATTATTAACTTTTATGTGTGCAATAAAGATTTTATCAATCTATCTATCTTAAGCATTCAAACTAATAAAATAAGTATGCAATTACCAGAGATGTGCAAAATAGTTTATAAAAAGTATTTGAAATACTAAATGCAAATACTTTTTGAATTTATTATTTTAAATACAAAATGCAAAATAGTTTATCATTTTGTATTTAAAATACTAAATGCAAAATACATATTTTCAAAATACTTTATTCAAATAAAATACTTTTATGGGTTTAAAAGAATTTGCCCTTATTTTATTACTAAGTTTTTTTTGACATAAACGCATTAATTTTATATTATACTAGCTTTTACCCGCAACTTCGTTTGCGATATTAGGGTAGTTATATTAGCCTACAGGAGATCGTCTGTAGACATCTATCTATATATATAAAAGGAGAAGCTGACTGACTGACTGACTGACTGACATATTAACGCAGGGCCTAATCTATAAGTGTTAGAAACTTGAAATTTTGCACAAAGATTCCTTTTATAACGTAGGGGAGAGAATTTTATATGAATAGCTTCAAAAACGGCAAAGTTTCATACTAACATTGCACCCCCCTTTTAGCCCTTTAAGGGATGATTTTCTAAAAATATTTTAACCCTGTTTATGACTTCCAATGAAGAACCTTCATACTGAATTTCATTTGAATACCTTCAAAAATGGAAAAATTTCATACTAACTTTGCACTCCCGTTTTACCCCCTTGAGGGATTGTTTCGAAAAAATATTTTAGCCCTGTTTCATGACATCCAATGAAGAACCTTTATACTGAATTTCATTTGAATAGCTTTAAAAAACGGCAAAGTTTCATACTAACTTTGCACCCCCGTTTTACCCCCTTAGGAAGGAACCTCTGTGCAAAATTTTAAGTTTCTAACCCTGATAGATTAGGCCCTGCGTTGATATGTCAGTCAGTCAGTCAGCTTCTCCTTTTATATATATAGATATGTAGTATCAAGTATATTATTTACGTAATTAATGGATGCCTCCAATTAAGCAGAATTAGGGGGTCGATAACTTATGATTATGTCAAAGTAATTATGAAAATAAATTAAACACTGATATTAGTCCTGATTCTACAATTTGTTTGTTCCTTGTCCATCACTGGTTCCACTACTGTACGTACGAAAAACAAAGATCACTTGTGTTGTCAAAAGAAAGCACCATAGAAGCTGGTTAAAAGATATCATCGGATTTTCTATTAGCTGACATCTGTATCAAGCTATTTTAGATGGACTATAAAATATTAAATTAACGGACATTTATTACCACTCAATTCAGTGTTGCCATAGTGAGAATAGTTTATCACATTCATTTATCGATGATGACAAAATTTATTGTTGTCAAAATGTATTTTGCATTTTGAAAATACAAAATATGTCATAAAAGGTATTTCAAATAAAATACAAAATGGTTTTAAAACAAAAGTATTTAAATACAAAATGGAAATAGGTATTTTGTATTTTGTATTTCAAATACTAGTATTTGAAAAATGTCACATCTCTGGCAATTACGCCTTCTTTCGTCGAGGGGAAGTGCATGTCGAGCTGTGTGAGCTATCTCTTTGGGAATTAGTCTATACTAATATTATAAAGAGGTAAGATTTGTATTTTTGTATGTAACGAATAAACAGAAAAACTACTGGACCGATTTCAAAAATTCTTTCACCATTAGAAAGCTACATTATCCCTGAGTAACATAGGCTATATTTATTACAAGAAAAAATTAGACATCCCCAGAAATTCTCACTAAAACCAACCCAAGGTGCAAAAAAATAGCCATAAAATATTTTTCATCGCATGTGCTGCGAAAAGTATTGATGATAGAACAAAAAAATGTTCTACAATATTATAGAACGTATCAATATCTACAAAAAAGTCCGCGAGTCCATATGTCCAACTATTATAGTTATGTCACTATAACTACTTTTTTATATTTTAAAAGTTGATAAAAATGCCTATCAAAATCAGACCATGTTTAGCATGCCTTTATATTAATCCTTATCCAAATAAATTATTTCATATTCAAGACTGTTTCAATACCTGTAAATTACTTTTTGAATTATTAAAATCGGACCTTCCATTCAAAAGATATTACGAAATTAAAAATATCAATATAAACAAAAAATACACGCCGACGCGACGGGCCAGTGTAGTTCTATCTCGGTGATACTCGAAGTGCAGCGAGTAACGCCGAGGTACGCGTAGAAGGGCACCGAAATGCGGGAGAGCCAAAATGTTTTAAACTAAATATTCCACCCGTGCGAAGCCGGGATGGGCCGCTCATATATAAATTAAAACGTAAAATATAATGATATAGCGATTTAAAAATGACAGGAGGGGTCGACTAGTATTAATATATAATACGACAATAATTTAAGGAAACTTGTAATCTTAAATAAGTGGTCATTTAAAGTCATGACAAACTTTATTGCGATTAACCGAAAATATTATTAAACACTTCTACTAAATTGATTCATGATTTTTAATTTCTCACGGTTTCATAGATAAACTACTTGGTCAATATTAGTGAGTGATATGAAAGTAATTTCATTGATAGCGTCGTTTCTGCGCGAATTTGCAAATTAGATAAGAATATTATCTGCAACTTATCTAGGTATTTGATAGTAGCATTGAGAAATTTATGATCTAAAGTACATTTATGAATAAATTAGCTAGTATGTAATAAATCAACTTATCTAAGGTTCTAATATCTAAAACAAAGTAGATAAAATTAAAAAAAATATAATTATATAATTTCGGATGAATGGGTGTTCTGGGATATGACAGAATTTGAATAAGTGCCATAAAATTAATACTTTTTTAACTTTCGTATATTATTCAGCCATGTTTTTCATAATCAAATATTGAAAATGAAGCCAATAGTAGTGGTGAGGGCAGTCATCTCAAAAAAAAATATTGGGTCGCAGTAGTCTTACTCATGATTGCATTACAATGAAAATTGAAAAACCAAAAAATGTTTTTAGTACATAAGTTTATTTCAAATTTGAACGAAGGAATTTTTGAACGTTTAGCAGAGGAGCAATCTAAAAACTACGATTTTTGTAGAAAATTTATTTATTTTTTGTATTTGTTTATTTTGTGTATTTTTTGTAGAAAAATAATATGTACAAAAGTTACAAATTTTAATACAATTAAAACACATTTCGTAGAAAATAATATATAAAAACTTTGACCTTCGTACTGAGAAAACTCGTGTTGAATGTAATGAATGGTATTACATGTAATGTAAAAATGGTAATTGAAAATCAAAACCCTTTGATCAGAAGCGTGCCTACTATGTAAAAGAAGTATGCAAAGTTTGGTCGAAATCGTTCCGAAGGTTTTCAAGTAATTTAGACGACAGTCTTAAAATAAGTTTTGAAAAAAATGCGTGTATTTACCATTTTGTTAATTTTTTTCAACAATAAAGCCTTTCATCAAATAAATCTATTAAATGAAAAATCTAGTCCTATAAGTTTAGACTAAAAAATCAATATAACAAACATATTGGTGTTAAGATAGAAACAATTATTATTGGAAGAAAAAACAATATAAATAGTATATTTTAGCAAAATATTGTTTAATTACGATATTCCATCGTTATCTTTATAATATCGTTATCTGTTTATCATACTTTTAATAAAAAATAAATTGTTAGACAGTGTGTCTCTCGTCTTGAAAGTCATGTCCTTATTTTGTGAAACAAACTAAATGATAGATACCACTTATATCTAGCAAAAATAGTGTTAATGATAAGAAATACTCGTATCAATGAGTTCTGTTGAAAACACTTCACCATGATTATTCCCGACAACAAATAAATACTTAGTTATATTATGGAGGAAAATCTGAATATACTTTCACTCTCATGAAATATCTACTAATAGACTTATTAAAAACTGGAATCTTAAATTTTAAATAAGTATATTAGTTATGGTTTACCTTCCCCTAGTAGCCAAAATAATCAGATTAATCTAGAACAAAAAGTAGTTCGTCCAAAATCGTCTAAAGTAATATTTGATTGAGACAATTTCAGTTTGATAAATGTAATAAACTAGTCAACTATCGCGATTTTGTCTACGTGACGTTATGTAGTATAGACTGAAAGTATTTTTCAATTCGAAACAGTAGTTTCTGAAATTAGCGCGTTCAACTAAACAAACAAACTCTTCAGCTTTATAATAATACTATTAGTATAGATATGAAATCATTTGATATATTGATATTAAGTAGAAGATATTTGTGTTTACGATATTCCACGACGCTACCGTGTGCTGCTTCCATCATGGGAACCAAATGATTGTACTATCAGTCAAGTGGGTTGACTTTACAGATCCGACAGACCGACAGAGCGGCTCTCTGATATACAAGTATATTAGGTACATTACGTAAAAGAATTAATGTGAAACCAAAATACTTACTAATAAATTTATTCTAGTAAATTCTATCCTAACTGACTCATTTTCACTATTTGCCATGTTTATCGTTTGTGTATATTGTATAAACATGTCTACAACTTTAGACTGAAAACTTTATACCACTAGCCGACCCGCTCACGCTTCGCTGAGGTCTATTTAAACTGTTCACTTACTCACTCTACGCCCAACTATGAATCATATATCTCTCATCGTTAAGACAGCGTTCGTAAGAAACGTTTTCGTTCGACCGTTTTTTCTCCGACTTACTTTGCAAATCCGACTACCACGAAGAAGTCTTTTAATTTTTCAGGTTATTATATAGCTTATGACACTTACAAATAATGTGACTTTCTATTAATAATAGGATTTTCAGAATCGGTTCAGTAGATCCAGAGATTGCCCTCTACAACATCACCAACTTTACCTCTTTATAATGTTACCTAATAGTATAGATAGAGTATCGTAGAGGTTATTAATCAGGACTTACATTATTATGAAATCATCTGTACAATCAATCGTCTTCGAATTGGACATTCATGTACCCCAGTACACTTTCATAAACTGAGAATTCGAGATCACTCATTGTGTGAATGTGGCCTGGACGAAGGCACAGTTTCACATTTGTCGTTTTCCTACCCAAAACTTTTTTGTAAACTCTATGATGTTCTTCTATTCCTCGTCCTATTAGGTTTATATACTTAGAGTTTATCTAGGACTAGAAACTCTTTACGAAAATTGTTTTTTATTTTTCTACAATAAAGACAAAATACTATACACTACCTCTATAGGTGGAAGACGCCAAGTAAATCTAGATCGTTTACTGTAATAGTATAAAATTTACAAATGAAGTAATATTACAGTAATACAAATAAACGTATTACAGTTACACCTGTTACGTTACAGTTTTGAAATAAAATCATTTGAAAGCCAGCGGGGTGCAAAAACAAAGATATTGTGAGCGTATAACACGCGTTAAATGCATAGTTATTTGTTCACACTACAGTACAGACATACCATAGACTATAAATAATAGACATGGCATAAAAAAACTAAATTTTTTACTAACAATATTGACTTCTCATAATTATAATAGTATTTAATGCTACAAGTTAGTTTCTATCATGTAAAAGGTTTTATTTTAGAAAAAAAAAAAAACTCGTCTTGAAAATCTAAAAAGTTCGATAGTGTGACATTGTATTACAAGCATGCATTATGACGTCACATGTCATAATCTAAACTATTGAAATGGGAAATTTATACATTTTATTATTATATTGCAAAACATGCAACATTCACAAGGGAAGGTAAAAAATAATGAAATTAATATGCGGTAACAAAAAGAGAAAATAACAATTTTATTCATTTTAATATTTATATTTTTTAACATTGTTAAATTGGGGATCTGTAGTATTAAAAATAGATATTGCTTGACAGTTTAATGCTAAATTTTTAATTAATTTGGACAGCTCAAGATCATCAAAGTATAACAATCAGTATTTCGTAAATTTTTTGACGTTTTTAGAACAATTTATCTAACATTTTCTTGGTATATCCAAGAATTAAGTATAAAGGTGCATATCCAATTGCTCTATGGTCAAAAAAGACAATTACCATGGACACATTAGCGCAAACAAAACAAACAAGGAGGCAAACAAAGGGCACACAATACGACGCTCATGCGACTATTTGTTTGGAACGGAAAACCATTAAAAATTATTGGCCAGAGAAACATTTTTTGATGTTACTTAGAAACAGCAATTTGTTATATGAATAGATCGCTAAGTGAATTTTGAAACGCTTTTAATGAAAAAAAAATCAGACGTGTGACTATTTCTGTGCCTTTTTTATTGTACTTGGTGGTACACTTTTAAAAATAGCTTTAATTGTAAAATTTTTTCCAAAATATTCGTGCCCCCTATGACAGACTAACTCGAAATAACATGTGACTCAATGTGCAACACTACAAAGCAAATTGTTGGAGATTTTCTTGCTTATTTCCATAAATTAAAATTTTGAGCTAACTCATGTTAGAACTGCAATAATTTAGCAGCTCCAAAAAACCGCATCCATTCGCATCGTAGTCTTTGAATAGACATACAAATAAAAATGTAAACAACAAGAAATAAAATGACAGTTTAATCAGTAAGTCAGTTGATTGATTTATTTATTTAACGAAAAATAATATAATTATAGTAATAATCGAATAATCAAGAGGTGATTCTTGGGTATTAAATGTTTCGGTGTTTGTTACTCAATCAGGCAAAAACGGCTGAAGGGATCTCAATAAAATTTAGCACACAAATACTCTATAACCTGGACTAATACATAGGATACTTTTCAACCCGGACAAATTCAAAGTTCCTACGGGATAATAATAAAATATGTTTACTGTCGTATGCGCCTGCATATTGCTTGCTTAAAAGCAACATATTAAAAATTGATAAATCTAAGTATTATACATGGTTTTATAGGCCCATACGAAGTTGGGGCGGGTCGACTTGTACATACATCTATCAGTTACATATTTTATTATATGACATAAAACAGGTGGCAACACTACTACTATAAACACATACAACAATAGATTTCTAATCTTGATAATAATTCTATGAAATAAAGTTTTACAATACAATAAATTTCAGTTAATTTATTACTTTAAAATTTGACCTACTGTTTTTATTGCTATTCTGCCACCCTAGACTTATCGATTTGGAATCGATTTAACAACCCTTTTGTAGAACAATTGGTTTCCAAAGTTTTTGCTATGAAAAGTAAAAAAAGTTTATAGTTCGATTTATTTTAGTCACATTTTGTCAACTACATTTTTGGAATTATTCTCAATTAATTTTAGCCTTTATTATCTACGTAATAAAGACTATCTAAATTATTTTATTAAGTTTGTTAGTTAAAATAGTGTTTCAATGATTGACGTTTACGGTGACTCAAATAAAATTTATAGTTTTGACAATTCGCGGAACGGTTTGTTATATAAACCCTTTACGTAAATGGATTTATGGTGGTTTTTACCATCTACATGTGCTTTTAATAATACTAGCTCCCGGTTGTCTGTAATTTGTATACTTATTTTAGAAGTTACGGAGATTGGCGATACTATACTTAGATTATACTCCTATTTTCCTTCCTTCCTATTTGTATTTAAAAATAATTATTAATACTACCTATCGTAAATTACCTTATTAAAAAATAATAAATGCGTTTTGTTGAAAAGTACTTACCTTAAAAAAATGGCTTAATATTAAATCTACCAAATTTTTTTCAAGTTTTTATATTTTAAAAAATCATACCCTTATGTAGCATAATTTCGAAAAAAGGTCGTAAATTCTAAAACCACCCTAACTATAAGTAGCATGACAACTTAATCATTATCGTTGAAACTACTTTAAATTCTTTAAAAACGCGAAACACATGTCGACTGCCATAACGCCTTATCTCACAAGTCATTTACAATTTTAAGATGGCTACGCACTTACGCGTTCGAGGGATGAGAATCTTTAGTTTATTTAAAGCGCTTTAAAACAACCAATATCATAACAAATAATATACTAAGCAGGCCTACCTCTAGGTGTGTTTACGCCCGGGTACTGATAGTACTATGAGCTCAGGATAGTCAAAAAAATATATAAAGTTTAAAAGGTCAAGCAAAGTAATATTAACATTGTATACTTTCTTTTGCATTTTTTATTTTAATCTATAACTATATACCAATACAGTGACGACGTGAGACCTCTAGACATCTAGAAGTGCCGCCCGAGTGTGACGCACCGCTTGCACCCCACAAACTTAAAAGCTATATAAAGCTATACATTTCCTAAAGTTTAGGGCCTTTTGAAATTATGAGATCAGCAATAATTTTTCAATGTTAAAAGTTTTTTTTCTTTTACCCCAAATATTATATTACAATATAGCAAATCCTCATTTTTTTCTGGCAACACTAACCAAATGTCATTTGTCAAGTTACGTTAGTAACTAACTAAAAAGTAAAACCTGCGTATAGTTTATATATTTTTTATACTTTTTTATCTTATATAAAAGTCTATTTTTTAAAAAATTTTTTTCAAAAAAAATTGGAATTAATAATCAAACTCAATCCGAAATCCAATTTCAAATAAGTGTACAGAAAATTCTTTGGAATCCATTTTCATTTTGATTTCTAAAGATTTGAATATTAATCAAAAAAACTTATTCATATTGGAATAAAAGAAAGCGCTGGTAGAGATTTTAAAGCGCTTTTAAGCTACATTGTATATTACCACTTCATTATTTTACACTCTCTTCAAAAACGAGATAAAGGAGTGAAAATGTTCACAGGGTAGGTGTTTAAGGGCTCGTGTTTATTTTTAATACTTAAGAACTTTGTAGAGTCTCGAAATACCTAAATGACATATTTATCTATGTTTTTGCAGATTAAAAATGTTTTTATGACTTCAAGGAATATGAAAGTACCCATATAATATTAAAGTTTAAACCTAAACATTTTGTTAGACTTACCTACTCTAAAGTTTTGTTACAGACAAAAAGTCTGATCCATATAAGTATTTCAACCTTTTGGTTATACTAAAATTTTAGCGTAATTAATTTTTTTTTTTAAATATTAGTAAGTTATTGAATAGTCAGTAGCCTATCAATTCTACCTATTTAGATGTAAAATAATATATTTACTAAATAGCTAGATCTTCGATCAATCTATTATTGTATATATAAGTTCAAACATCCATTTTAATTTAGGTACTAGTCGTTCCCCTTCTTCAACCCTTTCAATTTATTTATTATTTTTTTATTTTTTTGACAAAATTTTCCCAAGCTCTAGTATCTAGTAGTCTATCTCTTTACCAAATTTCATCAAAATCAGCTCACTTATTTAACCCTGAAAGCGTAACAGACTGACAGAGTGACTCGCATTTATAATAGTTGGCATAGACACTGAAACATTTTCGAGTTTTTACTCATTGTAGAAAAAAGCAACGTGGCATTTAAACTGTGTCAAATATTTATATACAATCAGCTATCATTTAAATATGAGTCATGTTTCCCAAAGTAATCGTCAGCAATAATGAACTGATAAGGGAGCCAGATGTCATCCGCCCACTGATCAAGTTTCACCATTATTTGTTCAGTCATAGTCACATTGATAAGTCAATCGCTTTCTCCTCATTACATGGTCATAATTGCTTAATATTTTAATATTATTATACAGAAAAAGAAATAAATATGTCGGATGCTATTAAAAGGGATGGATGACCTATAAATATAAGCTACGGGCGCAACACGGTCAGGATATAACTAAACATTACTATCACTTACTAATCTGACAAGAACTATTATGACAGGAACCCGAGCAGTGCCTTGGACTTGTGACCAAGGTGTAGGCTTAAGGATATCCTTTAAATGATCATAACACTCACCTCCACTGCTTAGTTTCACTGTTTAATCTTAAGATTAGACTAACATTAACCTAACCTAACACAAGGCAAACCTAACCTAAACCTAACTCACACCACCGACAAATATATATAATATTAGCTATCTAATATTTCAGGATATAAGATCTGCTAAGTTAAAAGTTCGGTAGTTATAGATTGTCCATCATAGCTTGATCGATTACAGCTTGTCACTTTGACATACCTTGACCTGAGGATAAGGTCGATATAAATTATCGATATTCCAACTAAAGTTACTGAATGTTTCAAACATAAGGAAATTGTAATACGTTATTCTTGTTAAGATGGTTCACAGCCCAAATCATCATCATCAAAGTCTAATTCGGACTTTTTTGTCGACACTGTTAAATTAGTTGAACTATTAGTTGTTACTATTTGCCAATAAAGTATGATAATTGTCATTATACATTTCAATGTCGCAAAATACGGTATTTCATAGGCGTGTTTTGCGATGACAGCTGTCATCGATCAAGCTATGTTGGACAAAGTGTAGAGATTTGAGCTTAGAATTCAGTTTAAAAACACTGAAAGTGACTCGTTTCCATATAACTTTTCTAAAGTTAGTCTTTCTTTTTCCTACCCGCTTATTCTGCTGCTCAGATTTATTTAAAAGAAATTGCTATATACTGGGAATAAACATTTTTAACCGAATGCCAAAAGCAATACGGGAACTCCCACCCATGAATTTTTAATGATGTGACTAGACATAAATTATAGACATTTTAATATATAGGTTTAAAATTATATTAATTTTTTACATTGTTTTCTTTTTCTTGACATTATTATTTAACTTTCAATATTACATAATTATTTAATTTTGACGTTACTAATATGTTTTCCACGCCATTGTAAGGGCAAAGCATGCGTCCAAGCTATTGACATGATGACTGTAATACCATGCTTAAGGAAATAAACAAATTGAATTGAATAAAAAAGTACTTTTGATAATAATATCTCCTGTTAATTTTAAAGTATAAACTTCAATTTTAAAGTTTAATTAATTCATTTTAATCCTACAAGAATAAATTTTTAGCCTATATCTGTACATTACATACCCTAATTGTAGAGAGATAAATTAACAAACATATTTTAACACTAGCGGCCCATCCCGGCTTCGCGCGGGTGGATTATTATTTTTAAAAATATATTGGCCCTCCCGCATTTCGGTGCCCCCTCTCTTGCCGCTTTACTCGCTGCGCTGCGTCGCTATACTGGCCCGTCGCGTCGTCGTGTATTTTTTGTTTATATTGATATTTTTAATTTCGTAATATCTTTTGAATGGAAAGTCCGATTTTAATAATTCAAAAAGTAATTTACAGGTATTGAAATAGTCTTGAATACGAAATAATTTATTTGGATAAGGATTAATACAAAGTTATAGAAAATATGGTCTGATTTTGATAAGCATTTTTATCAACTTTTAAAATGTAAAAAAGTAGTTATAGTGACGTAACTATAATAGTTGGACATATGGTCTCGCGGACTTTTTTGTAGATATTGATACGTTCTATAATATTGTAGAACATTTTTTTGTTCTATCATCAATACTTTTCGCAGCGCATGCAATGAAAGATATTTTATGGCTCATTTTTTGGCACCTTGGGTTGGTTTTCGTGAGATTTCCTAAGGATCTCTAATTTTTTCTTGTAATAAATATAGCCTATGTTACTCAGGGATAATTTAGCTTCCTAATGGTGAAAGAATTTTTGAAATCGGTCCAGTAGTTTTTATGTTTATTCGTTACATACAAAAATACAAAAATACAAAAATACAAATCTTTCCTCTTTATAATATTAGTATAGATTTATCTACAATATGGATGATGTGAATTTTTCCCATACGTGTTGCATCATTAGTAACTTAGCATTTTTTGTCACGGCTAATTTCACGTCCTATTACCACCATTCAGGATTATCTTTTGACATTTCGCTGAATTTACACTAATATCAAAACTACCGAAACGGACAGGAGTTGGCGTCAAATTTCTGTCTGTCACATGTGTTTGGTTTTTGCACATTTCATACATTTCCTCTGAATTTTAAATATCAACAGATTTATTAATATTAACTGCGGTTTCTTGAGTCTAAGTTTTTAGGAGTTGAAATGGCAATATTGTGTCTGTTTGTTCTTTGAGGAGCTTATTAACAAATAGTAGTTCATATACACAGTTCAGTTCTGCTTCATTCAGCAGTGGATCAATATGCCTTTTTTTCCACGATTCTTTCCAATCTCACATTCAGTTTCAACTAAAAGACATGAGTACCATCCATCAGAAGTTCTTGGAGATTCATGTAAAATCAATCGGACAAAAAAATTGTTTTATAAATATAGTAGATAATCTTGTGCCTGATGGAAGGAATTTTTTTTTTCAAAAATTAATAAAATGGCGGCCACAGGAATTTTTTTTCTAGTTTTTCAGGAAAAAAAACAAAATTTAATTGTTTATAAAAATCGAAATTAAAAAATGAAAGGACTTATGATGGCCACAGTTAGTTTGGATTTTGGTCAACACAAACAGATATAACTTTTGAAATTGAAAATTTTTTTTATTCAAATTTTCGTGACTTCAAGACAAAACATTGTGTTATTATGCCATATTATTAATTTTATAAAATAAAATGATTTGATGGCAAAAAAAAACTCTTTCTTTTCCTGTCTCTGACTAACCCTAGCCCCTTAAGTGTCTTGAAATAAACTGAAACAGTTGTTTTTTTTATTCTTCTCGTAAGAGAGAGGTAAATAGCTCACTCCTCTTTATAACATACAACGTCAAAATAATTTTATTGGTTTAACCCTACATGGCTAAAAACGCCACATTGTTATGATCAAATATTAAATAAAACATTGATGTAATTTTATGATATTTTTATACTAGGATTTTGTGTTATTAAGAAATGTAAAACGTAAATAAAATTATTAACTGAAAAAAGAAATAATAATATTAATCTTTTAAATACTAAATCATTGATCAAAATATATGTATTAGGGATACGTAATCTACTTGAAAATTCTTTCTTTTATCAGTACTAGGTAGGTATATAAATTACCTAAATCTCAAAATCCACTAGAGTTTTTGGTATAAGCTGGATAGAAGTCTGCATGTTAGTCACGAACATTATCATTTTAGGAATAAGTGTCGACTGTCGATATAAAGTAAGGAATGCTTATATTTCAAAGTATATGCTTAATTTAGTAATTTCCACGCCATAACTGGAACTGTTCAAACAAAAGTGACATACCGTTCCTTAAACACAAAAAGCGAATGTAATGGAGAACAAGAGAAAAGAAGAGTCGATGCGTGACCATCCATTGTGAGAGATGCCCCGCTAGGCTACAGTTAACACATCATTGACACTATAATTACTTTTGGTAATCTTTTTCAACAGTCACAACAAGCACGCTTACACCCCACGCGACAAACAATTAAAACCTACCCACATTTTGTCAAAATTTCGGTTTCTAATTCTAAGAAGGAATCTCTTTCAAATGCCACGTCAACCGTTATACAACGACAGTTTTTTCTACATTTATGAGAAGTTATAAATATTCAGAATTGTAACGTTTATTAGAGCAGACTTCTAAAGTAGTTTAACTGTTGCTTTCGATGGATTGTTATGTCATAAACAGTAGGAATGTTTTTTAAAATTATAATTTCGTTTTCGTAGGTCATTCTTTTTACTATAGCTTTTTTATCTTATTGAGAGTGTTTTTTGTATTTAATACATTTAATACATTTTTAAAGTCTACTAAAGGTAAAAATTGTCTGCGCCGTCTGTAGGTCATTCATGACTAGCATCAGCGCTTGCTGGTTAAATTTAAATAAGATTACTATACAGAGTAAAAACAAACAAATCATGCACTTTATTTCAAACTAGTCGTCCCGCACGACTTCGTCCGCGTAATGCTCCGCTCCTATGGGTCGTAGCGTGATGATATATAGCCTATAGCCTTCCTCGATAAATGGGCTATCTAACACTGAAAGAATTTTTCAAATCAGTCCAGTACTTCCTGAGATTTGCGCGTTCAAACAAACAAACTCTTCAGCTTTATATATTAAGTATAGATAAGATAAATTAGTTTAATTTGCATTTGATATAAGTGGTTGTGGAAAAAAAAAAAGAAAATAATGATTTTTTTTATTCGACTGTATTCACTAAAGTTGTAATATCTCAGTTTAACATGACTAATTGTTTTATCTACTATGACATAGCTATAGTAATTACATACTACGTCTAAACCATCACTTTGTACAGTAACATATAACTATCAATAAATCACAACCAAGAAAGTAAAAGGCATTGTATTTGATTAAAAGACAGCATAATATGTTAATTTCAATAGACAAATGTTTTTTTTTTTTAGGAAACTTCTAAGCTAAGTTTAATGATTCATAGTGTAATTATAATTGTTATCTATATGAGATTATTGCTGCACAGTAGGCCCTATGACAATAATAATATACACTGTAGACTGTCACACTCACGATATCCTTTCTAACGGAGTCTCAGCATTACGACACCACATCATTTGTACAGCCAGATGGTCACCAGGCGAGCTGTGTTTGACAACTGATACCGTAAAAGTAAAACCGTAATAAGTATAAAGTACCACTAAAACCTGTGGATTATGGCTTGAAAATAGATTCCAAATTCAATATTTTGTAAAATTCAAATTTGGAATCTATTTTCGATCTGAAATCCAGATTTTTGATTGAAAGTTTATAATAAGTATTTAATAGTCAGATCATATCTAAGTAAGTATATAAACTGTTGAGATTGTAAGTAGACTTTGAATTTTAATATAAAAAGTTTTATTTTAACCTATAACTGACAATCCATCAGTTCTGATATCTATGGTTATCCTGAATGAGTTGGGATTAGGCCATAGTCCACCACATTTCGTGTTGGAAGACTTCACACACCTTTGAGAACTTTAGGGAACTCTCAGGAGTGCAGGTTTCCTCACGATGTTTTCCTTCACCGTTAAAGCAAGTGATATTTAATTGTTTAAAACACATATAACTCAGAAAAGTCAGAGGTGTGTGCCCAGGATCGAACTAGGTCCTCCCTAGTAGACATCCACTTCATTTAGTCTATCACTGCTTCTATGGGGGAAATCCCATGAACCATACTATGGTACTGTTATAAGGGGTCATCCATAAATTACGTCACACGAATTTCATGATTTTTTTACCTCTCCCCCTCCTTGTCACATTTTGTAATTTGATAATTAAAAATGATTAAAGTCATACAAAATTCTAAAATAATCATTCAAGTACATTTTAATTATTTTTTAATAAAATAAATATCAGATCAAACATCTTTAAACACATTAAACATTTCATTAATTGTTTAAGTTTCTAGTTCTGACATGATTTTTTTTTAATTTTTGAAATATTACATGACGATATTTCGCACACCTTCCAAACCCTTGTCACACTTCGTCAACCTCCTCCCTCCCACTTACAGTGTGACGTAATTTATGGATAACCCCTAACTAACCTCTATCTCATCACTGAAAACTCAATAATAATTTAACAATAATAACCAAATGTATTCTTGTTTTAAATTAAAAAAAATTAAAGAAAAAATATTACTATTTTCGTAATGTTGAATTTTTAAAATATTAATAAAAAAATTGTAGTGTTCTACTGTATATAAAATACTCTAGTCCGCGTAATGCTCCGCTCCTATGGATCGTAGCGTGATGATATATAGCCTATAGCCTTCCTTAATAAATGGGCTATCTAACACTGAAAAAATTTTTCAAATCGGACCAATAGTTCCTGAGATTAGCGCGTTTAAACAAACAAACTCTTCATTTTTTTACCATTGTAATTCGTTTGTAAATAATTAGGTGTGATGTTTCTTCATCCCTCAAATGGATTATGAACTTAGACTTGGACGTAGAAAGTCAATAGAAACCAACTAATAGACATCTCATACACAATATATGACAGACAATGAATCATTACCGAGAAAGTAAAACCTATTTAATGAAGACAAACATAACATAAAGCATAAATCTAATAGAAATAGTCCAGTGAAAGTAGTGTTTGAATGCGTTACAAATTGTTAATGCGAACAGAATTTCACTTTTACATCCTAATTTACCCTTTATTTTGTTATTTATGACTCTAAACAAACTGTTATGTTACAAATAAATGCAATGTTTCTGTGATTCGTTAGCGGTACCTTTTACGGTCCTAGTTACGGTACCAAAAGGGTAAATATTGTTAGAAGTTCCGGTTATTTTACATTCTATAGTTTTATAATTATACGGTTTTAAAAGGCTGTAAGCTCATTACTTCATACAACTTTGGAACTTTCTAGATCAATGGGAACAATTTAAATTAAATAAAAATTGTTCAATAATAAACAAAAAATATTACAAAGTTTGAATTATCAATTTATATTACAAAATCATCAACAGAAATTAAAAATAGAGAATTTTAATAAAATTTTCTACAACAATTTATAATAAAAAAAACTTTTAATAAAAATTGTTAGAATAGTAAAAAAAAATAAAACAATTTTATTTATATAACTATACCAAATTAAAAGACTTATTTATTTTAATAACTAAGGATTTTTATATTAAATATTAAATTTAATCTTACTAATAAATGTGAAAGTTTGTACGTTTAGATGTTTGTTACTCAATCATTCAAAAACGGGTGAATGGATATTGATGAAATTTAGCACAGAAATACTTTATAACTTGGATTAACACATAGGCTACTTTTATCCCAGAAATGTATAGTTCCTGTGGGATAATAATTTTTTTTATAAATCTGAGTGTACGTGGTAAATAACACCCGTGCGAAGTGCGTAATAAACTATTTATTTAATAATTTAGGTAAGCTTCAATTTAAACTAAATTAAATAATTAAAATTAATTTCTTTAGGTATTGATTTATTATTGTACTACTTAATGGATAATTTGAGTAATATTTATTTATTTTAAAATGAGTTAAAAAAGTATGTTAAACGTTTTTAATAATTAATTAAAGATTACTTAAAAAGAAGAATAAATAATAAATTTATAAATTAAAGCAAAAAAGGCCAAAAATTTGTATGGAAAATCGACTTTAATATAGAAACATTAACTTGACCTTCGCATCTTTACAAATAGACAACAGTTACGCGATTTCTTGCGAAGTTGTTTTTTGCGTTATTGCATTTTGTTTGCTATTTAAAAACCCTTTGCCAAACATTTTACAACCCGTTAGTTTTTAGTGTAAAAACAGTTACTTTTGTTATTTTATTTTTATATTACCATTGCCAAAAGGGTTGTTATAAACAACCCCTTGAAATGGTTTTGCGATTTCCAAAGATATTACGCACAATTAGGAATTGTTTTTTGCCAATAAATATTTTTTGAAAAATAACTGCATTTTATTTTTAATGTGAAATGCTCATTTAATGGACTTTCTAAAACAGTTTATGGATTTAGCAAACGTCAAATTTTTTTTTGTTATGAAGAATTAGTATAAATATTAATTTTACAGAAAAGTTTATTTGAACATAATGAAAGTTCATTTTAATATCTAAAAATTGTTCATATATGATTGTCGCGTACAACAAACTCTTTGAGAGATATGAGGGAAAATACGTTTTCTAAGATGGCCGCCATATTGAATTGTATATTTTTAAATCACTAAAGAGAACAAAATTAAGTAAATTAAACAAATATGTACTTAATTTGAGTACCTACCTACATAAAAAAACCAGAACCCTCTCGCAGAAGAAAACTTTATTTAGTTACTAGCTGCGACCCACGGTTTCACCCGCTGTAGTTTGGATAATTTTCACTATATCATTATAAATTATAGCCTATGTGTTATTCTGATATGTAAGCTATATTATTGTAAAGTTTCATCAAAATCCATTTAGTAGTTTTTGTGTGACAGAGTAACAAACATTCATACCTCCAAACAAACATTCGCGTTTATAATATTAGTAGGATTTAAAAAACCATAATACCTACGAGTATATCACGATTATTATTATTAAATATAAATCTCATTTGACACTAAATAGAGCAATATATTATCCCATACCAACACACTGAAGCTGACCATTAAAATATATCCCGTATACAGTACAGAAATCACGATTGCATTGTCCTGATTTATGTTTGTCTGTACATACACAAGTGACAATTGCCTTCGGTACGTGTCAAATAAATGTCCTGCAGTTTTCTATTACCAAATAAATAAATTTTAAAACTATTGCCATTCGAAATTGAACCTTATTCCATTCAAATACAGTTCATATAAATTAATACAACTGCATCTACTATTACCAATTTGTATTACGGCTGTTATATTGATGTCATTGAAAATTGAACTCTATTTCTATATAGGTAAGGTTGTGAATATTTTGTTTTACTTTTATGTTGTTTTAGTAAGTTTGTCGAATTAACGCTAGTATGATGTTTGGGTCCATACATCCCCTGTTTGAACAACAAATTAGTTCCATTATACGCTTGTAAAGGGAGGAAATATCGTTACAGAGGCCCAGGATTTAAGCTGTAAGATTGTATCATTAAATGTGATTTGGGTAAGAGTTTCATCAGTAGATATTTTTTTATAATTTAATTTTTTTACTCAAAAATCTATAAATATAAATAAAATAAGGATTTATTCTACTATTTGGATTATATATTTTCTTTTTAACTTTAGTAATTTACGCCTTTTAAGTAGTCGTTTTTCATAGAATCCTGCCCCTAGCTCCTGTTTGGTCCTCCCTTTTCCACAAAAATATCTTTCCATCATTTTCTGGGGCTCCCCACTTCTCTGTTATGTATCTGTGTTTTAGTATCTCTTGGTATCCATTCTGTTATCCGTTTGTTCCACTGATTATCATTTATCAACATATCCAGGCCAATTGCATTTTGGTAATCGTATTCTTTTTATTATATGTACATAAAATGTAAAAAAAGTCTTAGTTAAAGATCTGCTGAATTCACTATTAAAAAATAAATATTTAAATATCATAGAAATAGA
The DNA here is from genome assembly GCA_905147385.1 of Limenitis camilla. NCBI lineage: Eukaryota > Metazoa > Arthropoda > Insecta > Lepidoptera > Nymphalidae > Limenitis > Limenitis camilla. The sequence continues at coordinate 4,993,010 of LR990241.1, forward strand.
AATACAAGGTTTAACTTAGTTTTATTTGAAAATCTGAGTATGACTCAGATTTTCGCATATTAAATAATATATATTTAAAATATGTAGTGAAGAATAATATTTCTAGTTTAACTCATGTAATTATGTAGATATAATATTATTTTGAAATAGATAACCTTAAATAGCGCGTGTAAGCAAAAACGTAACAAAGAGCCATAGAACCATCCATCGGCAACTTTTAAAACAATATGAATAGAAAACACAAAAGAAAGGACAAAGGCCATCAAATAGCGGTCATAAACATCTATTTTCAGTATCATAAGCTCATTCGTTCCTACTGTATTGTAAACTTCCGAATTGTAAAGTTTCTGAGCAATTAGCGGCGTCTTTTAAAAGTTTTTGCAATTTTGAGTACATTACCTAAAGTAAGCGAATATGAAAGTTGGGAATCTTTATTGCGCAATTGCTAGAAGAAATTGTGATAAAAAGGCATTTTGTAGAATAAAAGTTGTGCAATAAAATATGCAAAATTTCTTTATTTTTTCACGTAGAGTAGAGAAATTGGGTCTGTTTTTAGGTAAGCGATAACTATTGCACTGTAATAAATAAATTAAAAAAAATATTTTTAGGAAATGGAAATCTAAATGACTGAATCAAAAAATATGTAGCTAGTTGTCATTATATTTTTATATCTATAACTAGAACAATATATAATATACTAGCTAACACGGTAAACGTTATTTTGCCATATAAATTTTTTAAATATTGGAGTGGGCCACCCTTATCACTTAGGGGGATGAAAAATAGATAGTAGCCAATTTCATAAAAATCGGTCGAGCCGTTTTAGAGGAGTATGGTAACTAGCATTGTGACACGAGAATTTTTTTTAATGAAATAATATTTTTTTCTAAGCAAGGCTACTTTGTCATCAAATTAGTGTATTATTCATAGCAAATAGGAAAATTTTTATATTTATATTCTACTAGTCGACCCACTGTCACTTCGCCGTGCATCAAATTTTTTCTCCGACTTACTTTGCAAATCCGACTACCACGAAAAAGTCTTTTAATTTTTCGGGTTAATATATAGCCTACAAAACTCACAAATAATGTGGCTTTCTATTGGTAAAAGAATTTTCAAAATTGGTTCAGTAGATTCAGAGATTACCCCCTACGACCTCACGAACTTTACCTATTTGTAATATTAGTATAGATTTCACCACCTCAGAAGTTAATCGTAACTTAATCAGTTATTCTTTTAAATATAGTTTGATAAAAAATAATTGTATTGTTATTGAAATTAAAATTAAAATTGATTTTTAGATAATCACAGAATAGACTCTATGTCTGCCATTTAAATATTTCACTATCAGCCACTTATTTCAGATGCAAGTTTATCTTAACACTTAAAACATCATGTTCACGTGTTTGACACGTTACATGTTGCCAAAAATAACACGTTTGTGTGTAAAAAATACATAACTTATAGATAAAATGCTCTCAAGTTAAATTACAAAACGAGTCGACCCGCGTGACTTCGTCGTTCGTTCGTGCTTACTTTTTTATCACTTACGTAATCGCCATGTCATCAAAAATAAGCAAAGCAAGGACCCCCCGACCCCCTTTAATGCTTAGTTAGATAAAAAGTTAAGAAATGTAAGCTATTGTAACGGTAAATATTAAAATAGGTTCAGAGTGAACTCTCAAAACAATATAACAGTATTTGCAAATGGTGCAATAAAAGAAAGTTTTGCAAATGTAGTTCAAACTTCAAATATCTATTGCATTTTACAATACAGTTGTCGGCTTTCTTTAACTGGAGTAACGGAAAGAAAGTAGCTGGTTATAAAACTATTAAATTGCACCATAAAATAACTACACCGTTGTCTAACTGTATTAGAGCACCCGGAGATGTATATTTTGTTACTGTTATTGTTTGTCTTTGAGAAATTATAATTTCTGATGTACCGTTTTATTAGTCTGACCGTCTGACGTCTTCTCACAATAACTATAAATTTTGTTCAAAGCTTACTAGATATTTGAAAACAAAAACATCAAATAACTATGACATTAAAAACTTAAATATTTAGGTACTTATAAGAAATCTGATACAGTTATGTCTGTGTGTTTTAGGCAATTAAATATCACTTGCTTTAACCGTGAAGGAAAACATCGTGAGGAAACCTGCACTCCTGAAAGTTCTCCATATTCTCAAAAGTGTGTGAAGTCTGCCAACCACACTTGGCCAGCTTGATGGACTATGACTTAACACACAATTACATACATATATACATACAGTAAAATTCCTTAACTATACTATACTTTGTACAAAAATTGATGTAACTATTAATATAATGTTTTATTTAATTAACATTTTAGCTGTCATAGTGTTCACTGGTAACTTGTTATTATAATGCGGCCGTGGCTGCACAAGACATTTCAATTTTTTTACAATGAGAAATCTATAAGAAATCAATTTAATTTTCATGAATTAAAAAGTAAAGTTTGTTCATAATTATATTATTTAAATGTATCGTCATTTCAAACGATATTTAATTTTATCAATGATTTATTTGTAATACGAAGGTAAAACAAATTTTCTTTTTTAATCATCATCACGACCCTTCAATGGCCCACTGCTGAGCCGGGTCTCCTCCTCAGAATGAGAAGGGTATGAGGCCATAGCTGGCCCAGTGCGGGTTGGCAGACTTGTGAAGTTTTTGGGAACTCTCAGAAGTGCAGGTTTCCTCACGATGTTTTCCTTCACCGTTAAAGCAAGTGATATTTAATTGCTTAAAACACACATAACTCAGAGTCAGAGGTGTGTGCCCAGGATCATACTCGGACCTCCCGAGTAAGTCTTGAAGTCTTAACCACTTGGCCATCACTGCTTTTTAATATGTAACATCAATTTTACATCGAGTATACTGCGAATTACAGTACTTTTGTATACACGAAATGCACAATACACAATTGTCATCACCTCAAGTATTAATACTTAAGAATACTTTCATTCTAAAATAGTTCTTATGTAGGCAAAAATAAGAACTATTCTCTTTTACTAGTTTATTAGTTAATGTGTAATGTGTATCGAATTATGACAAAATATAAATGGAAGTGAGATTTATTTCAGAGGTTCAGTACTGTTTACCTTTTCATACATTTTTTTTCTATAATTTATTAAACTCTGATTCTGTTCTGGCCAATTAACTGCTTTTCCTTTCTGATTTTTTTCTTACTGTTAAGGAAAAAAAATCGTTACAATATGAATAAAAAATCAAGCATTAAACGAATAATCACAGATTAAAGTAAAAACTATGTTACCCGTTCTCAAATAATGCGAACTATCATCAAACAGCATGATTTCTAAGGTTTTCACGATTGTTATACATTTTAAAATACTTTATAAAACGGTTTTGATCGTGTTTTATGTTCTTTTATTTGATTTCCTGACGTTTCAAATACTTTGCAGTGTTCGTGGTAACAGGACAGACTGGATGACGGTTGTCTGTGACCACGAACACAGTTTTATAAAGTATTTTAAAATATCATCAAACAACATTTTAGTTTTTTTAATAAAGATGATTACACATTTATTCGATGAGATCATACAAAAAAAAATCTTTTAACAGATTAATTTTTTTAATTATTAGTACCTTATTAGTATCTTAAGTTGAAACAGTGGCGGCGCTAGACGAAATATGAAAGTCAGACAAAAGTACCATTGCTTTCTTTCAGAATAGTTAATTGCAATTAGACTTTTTACAAAGTACATTTGACACGTCAAAATAGGTTAAGAAGCTACCACCAACTCGGAAGGCAGTGAATAAATCAGTAGTTAAGTTAGGAAAATTTTAAAAAAATGCTGTGGCTCATCGCAGATGCCTTACACCGGCACTGATTCAAAATAAATAAAAAAATCTTTATACGGAATTCTAATTAAAGTATGTGTGGTCTGCGTAGATAAGTAGCTCGTTCAATTGAAGTCAAAATGCGTGTAATTGCGTCACATCAGATCTATAGAAATTGTACTTTTTGTAGTGTATAGTATTTGAAGTGCGAATGCTTTTGACATTGAAGTGACAAATAACACCCTGCTAAAGTGTAATCGATGGTAAATGTTTGTTACACTTCAATAGATTGATGTGCGGTTTCGGTTTCGTTGGATTGTGATTCTAAAATCTGTGTTTATGTCGATCGATAGAATATCTCTTGTTAATTCAGAAATTGAATAATTTAGGAAGCATATAGATAATTCTTTTTTGAGAAAAGTGCACTATCTACAAGTAAATATCAAATATGTTTGTAAACCTCTGATACTAAACTCCAAAAATATTAAATAATTAATTTTAAACTATTAATTTTAATATTCAAAATATTTCCGTAAAATGATAATACTTAGTCAAGCATTTTTTTTACTATTACCCTAAAATAATGGTGTCATTCAACAACTGAGAATATTTTGCGGTTTGGAAATTTCATTCATAAACTGAGTCGAAAGTAAATATTTGATTAAGATGCAAGCAAAAGTCGTACACAAAATATCCAAAAATAGCTCTTCTCTCTTTCGTAATATGGTATATTAAATAGTGAATTTCCTTGAGTAAACTATAAAAAAAGTTTTAGCATACAATGACGCCATGAGGCCACCCAAGATGGTGTTTTTGCATTCGTATAATGACACAGTTTGTTTTCTAGGGGATTATGAACAGCTTACTTAATATTATATTCAGTTTCAAATTTAAAAAATAATATATAATATGTGAATAATTTAAAAAGGAAGATAATTCATAACTGACTACATACATAAATGTAGGAAAATGTTTTTAACCCCCGACTCAAAAATAACGGGATGTTAAAAGGTTGACGTGTCTGTGTCTGTGGCATCGTAGCTCCAATGGATGAACCGATTTTGATATTGGTTTTTTTGTTCGAAAGGTGAATTAGTTGGGGGTTCTTAGCTATGTATCATGAAAATCGATCCCAGATGGCCACTGTCACAAAATGACGGATTACATTACTCTCAATATGGATATCAAATGAAAGAGCTTGACTAGTAGAATACTCAGTGACAAATTTCAAATCCAAGATGGCCGCCACCACAAAATTACATTAATATTATTTTTAGTATGTTGTGTCGTTGTTTTTTTTAATTTTTAATTTATTAAATTAAATTAAATCTCTATTTAATAATAATAAGTCGTTGTTGACTTATTTTATTAATAATGTTACATTTATGTGAAAATATACATAATTTTATAATGGTGATGGTTTGTGACAAGTAGGTAGGTAAAATAATTATGGAGGTCCTTGACTTAATTAAGAATAAAAATTATAGGACTACTCAGACATCGAATTTAGCCGCAATCGATACACTGATAAACAGTTCAAAATTACGGCTATTATATTATTATAGATCAATCTGTTCAGTAAATTAATATTAAATTATCGTAAAATAAAATCCCTCATCTTTTACTAACATATAAAGCTGAAAGGTTTGTTTGTTAGCTTGAACGCGTTAATCTCAGGATCTACTAGTTTGATTTGAAAAATTCCTTCAGTGTTAGAATATAGTTGTTACTACACATGTATTTTATTTTTGCGTATGAATATAGATATATTTGGAGATTGAACCCATATCGATTATTCTTCATGTTATTATCATGTAAAGACACCAATAAAAATATGCGTGTCAACTCTATTATGACAGTCATTATCGAAACGGGCGTATCGGCTATGCATGATTTTACACATTACCACTGCCACAAACATATAAGCGTTTACTGGTTATAGCATTAAAAATAAATACAAGCTTTTTTACATAAAGCATACAAATCAAAATTGGACTATTCTACTATTGTAACTAGATAGAACAAGGGACTCTCACGGGTTCTATCATCAATCAGCTTTGTTTTATACTCACATTATCCAGTAGTGACCTGTGGTTCAGATCAGATACCTACCATAAAATGGCCGAAAAGGACTCGCACAATTTGACAGAAATCTTACATCGCACTCTTAGAAATAAACTGACCTAACACAAAATTGTTAATTTTGATAGTATTATAAAATAACTATAAGGAGACTATCTCTAAAAAAAAGAAAAAGACAGAATCATAGGTTATAATGGTGAGTAAGTATTAAAGCAAAACACTTACATTTATTTAACATTATATTTTTTATTTAGTTTTTTCACTTAATTCCTACAAATTGCAATTTTGAGTTAAGTCACTTTAATTCTAAAGATGCGATACGATAATGACTTTAATGCGTCATAAAAGATATATCAAATCATAATAAATAGTTTAGAAGTTACGCACGTTGATTTTACATACCTACAAAAGTGTTGAAATAAAATCTACTCAAGTTATTTCTTTTTATCTTTTGACATTTAATACCATAAATAGAACTTCAAAGAAAATCCTTTGGTTTCAATACTATTTTAATATCGAAATTCCTCATTAGTAGATCTCATAAAATTGTGGAGTTTACAGATTGAATAACGATTTGTAGTAATTCAAATTGTCTAAGTACATCGCAATGATATTATTTAATATATCATTGAGTGTAACCTCCATTCGCTTATAACTTGTAAAGTAATACAAGCAAATGGCGGCGGCTAATGTGTCGGTGTAACCGTTGTAGTGTAATGGAGCTGACATAATCAGCCAGGAGTGCTTTCAGTTGCGCTATCTAGGCTTATATTATCTCGATTATAGATGTTTAATAACTTTTATATTTCATGTTATATCCAGCTACAAAAAGATCTAAAACTGTCCGCTTTTTTCCGACTTTTTCTAACTTCAAACTCATTCCAATTTCTATTTACTAACAAAGGCGATTTATGTTATATTATGATGAGTCATTAGGGTATAAAGTTAGAGAACCAAGCTATGTCTGTCTCTAATACTATCCATACTATCCATCTGTTGCATGACCCTCACGTTAATAAATGAGGTCTTTGAAAGTACTAGTCGGACAGTTCCATGGCGACAGTCTCAATACAATGGAGTACCTACTCCTAAAATAAATCTATAGGAAGTATCAGCTAGCTAAAAACTATCTAAAGTATTGCTAACATAATCCTTTATAGTTTATATCTACGAATATATAAACGGGGAAGGAATTATCTGAAATTTTGCTGAGGGGGAAATCCCGAGTATGGTAGTAAAGTCATAAAAATATACTTAAATAAACAAACAGTAATTTAGATATGAGCATATTGTGCAACAGACCGTCATTATTGAAAAAACAAAATTCTATTAGTAAATAAGTTTTCTTACTTTATTAAAACAAATCCTTAATCAACACATGTATTTTATTTTTGCGTATGAATAGAGATATATTTGGAGAATGAACCCATATCGATCTTCATGTTATTATCATGTAAAGAAACCGACAAAGCTTGTTGTATAACGAATATTTTTTAATTGCTATAAATTCTTGATTTTTAATTTCCGCTATAAAAGAGCAAGCATTAATGCTTTTTTAATACTTAATTCCTCTCAGCTTTGTTATATCATGGTTTCACTAATAATAATATTGCTTCAGCTCAATATCAGAATCGATAAACTGTTGATTTTTGATTTGGCTGAGTCGTTTTATAACTGAGTCGTATAGATCAAAGGCAATAAAAATATTAGTGGTATATCGGCTACCGTTAGTAAGTCGGCGTTTTTGATCTGCTGCTATCAACGTCGGCCTCTTTGAAGCGTTATCGGATACTTTGGAATATTATTTATCTACGACTACCTGTGTATTGTTCCGTTTTAACATAATGGAGAATGTGTCATAATAATCGATTCTAGTGACTACTTGGAATATTAAACGTTGCTATTTAATATAGGTTAGTACTTGAATGAATGTTTATAAAGCCCAACAGACCTTTAGCGGTCACTTACGACTACAACTATTTAAGTTTTTGGTATCTATACGTAGGTATTTTATTATTATTTTCGCAGTTTTAATCAAATTTATAAATATCATGATAACTATTAATCACTTTGTAGATAGAGTGAGAGACATTTTTCTAAATAAAGTCAAACTGGGTTACCATCTGAATGGTAAGAGATTTTGTCCTTCAAATATTCCCCAACGCTAATATGACCATGGATTACCTTAAAGTAGGTATTTCATATACCTACTTACACCTTTAATTATCTCCTCACCAAGCCACATACATTTTTCCATCACATTAGAAGAACGGCTTTGATCTCGAATTTTCGATGTAGTGAAAAAACAAACTCCTGTTTATCTGTCTATTTTTAAAGCCTAGAGGCCTTTCACGTAATACGTAAGCATTAAAGGGGGGGCGGGGGATCATTGTTTTGCGTATTATTGCTGACATGGGACATGGGGGGGTTTGCATGGTGATTACATTAGCGATAAAAAAAGTAAAGACGCAAATCGCAACGTAAATATCCCTGCTCAGAATGAAGAGGAAGAAAAATGCTTCAATGTTTACGTAAGCACGGGGGAGGGGTTAGAAAATTGCTTACTTTTGCTGCCATGGGGGTCGGAGGAGTGTAGTGTATGATTATCTAATACAGTGATTCCAAAAGTGTAATATACTCCCAGAGGTCGATGACGACTTACAGAAGGACCGTGTAAAAGAAAATAGAAATATGAGATTGCAGCACCGTGAAAAAGGGGGTCTTATCTGCAAGTGAATAAGCTGCAAAGGGGTTTGGCAACCTTTGTTCCACCTATATGGTTATAGAACAATAGAAACTAATTAAAAAGTGAAAGTATTTTCTTTCTATTCTTCGTACATTCTAAATAATAACAAGAATTGCAGTTTTCGTAGAACCTAAAACATTCTTAAATGGATACCTAACCTTTTATATGTACATAGACTTTGAACTATAGGTTTCTAAATTCTACGAAAGGTCAAAGTGTTTAAAGTTGAATGTTATCTGTTTTCAGGAACTGAATGAGACTTTGTTTACTCTCAAGTGATAAGAAGTCTAAATAAGTCGGCATTTCAAAAGCAACAGTGGCAGCTGAGGCGCCTTAATTCTATTATTTCTATAGTAAACAATTATTTGGTGTGTTTATGACCTCTGTCGGCTCTTTCTGTACTCCTTTTTGATGTTTTAAAGAGGAAATTGTTGGTACTTTCCTGTGTACTAGGACAACGTTTACCTGCTGTACCTAAAATGTTTCAACTTCATAAAAATAAACCATCTTTGTATTTTAATAAATTCCTCTATTGACTCATAGATGATTTAAGGTGTACTTACTAGTTTATATAATTTGATTAAAATCTAATTTAATCTAATTCTGAATATGAAATAACTGTTACCTAGCTATTCGCTTAAATAATCTATCTATTAAAATTGATCCTCAATTCAAATAACTTAATTTTTACTTAGTTAGAAACTCATCCTACTAATATTATAAACGCGAAAGTTTGTAAGAATGTATGGATGTGTGGATGTATGGATCTACGTTTGTTATACTCTTTCACGCAAAAACTACTGAATGGATTTTGATGAAACCTTACAATAATATAGCTTACACATCAGAATAACATATAGGCTATAATTTATAATGATATAGTGTGAATTATCCAAAATATAGCGGGTGAAACCGCGCTCCGCATTAAGTATAAAATATATCCAAATAAAATCAATTTTCTAGGATGCAAAATGATTTCAATACTAAATATTACTTTAAAACTCGATTTCTTGGGTGAAGGTAGCCAAATTAAAAAAAAAACACACAATTCTCCTTTAGATCATTATTTTGATCTACAAACTAGATATTAATTCTATATTGGATATAATAATCATTGAGAAATCAACTAACTGTTTAACTATGATTAATTAAGTTAACGGTACATTGACTAATCATATAATATGCTAATTGTATGACGTCATTGTAAATCAAATATTATAATTACTGGCTGCTTTCGCTTCGGTGAGGTATCAATCGATTTTCGTAAAAACTCGTGTCAAGTTCGTTGACGATATAAAAATTTTATTAAAATTTTCTAAACTTGACTTTGACTTTATAGAGTTCTAAAAATGTTAAATATATACTATTTTAAATCAATGGTATCAAATTATTGCATTATCATGACTCATGAGGCATATCTCATACAAGTTCGAAAGAGAATGTTTACCAACAAAGCATCGCCTGGAAACTAATGACAGCCAAATGTTCCAAACTCTACTAATACTATCCTAAATAATACATATTATAAAATATGTAAATGTAATTATTTAGTATATGGTTAATTAAATTATATAAGTTAACTAAAAATTACGTTTTTCTGATTCACTGTTTTAATGTATAAATTGCGATTTACATCAAATACTGTAATGTTTAAAACATCGTAAAGTTTGCTTTTAATTGTTTAATACTGATATTTAGATTTCAAAGTTATTTGTATAGTAAAACAGTGGGTGGTATAACAAAATGGAGGCAAGTCACTCTATTAATAAGATAAAATAATAATATTAAGAAGACTCAAAATTCGTGTAACCGGTGCAATTTAAAAACAAAATTTTCATAGAGCGTTGTTTTTATAGAGCGAAAGGTTTTGTAATACGATTTTCAATTTAACATAACTAATATTTTATTTTTATTTTGTGTTTATGTAATTATTCATAATTATGAATATTATTAAAGTTACGTAAGTGATTTATGGGATGTAGTGGAAAAATAATCGTGATTACATATTTATTACTTAATATGCAGCAGTTAAGTGATAGAAATTTATTTGTTCTCTCTTGAATTTGGCTGGTGTATAATATATATTTTTTAATAAAGGTAAAATATTAGTTATAAGTATGTAGATTTTTTCTATATAATATTTCAAAATATTTTGACGTCTAATTGCACTATAGTTTATCTTAACAGTGTCTAATCAAGTAACAGATTACTCGATAACTACAGTACGTAATTGATTTTAAATGATTCTTTAATATGCACATGATTTACGATAAAAAGCATACGTTTAATCTATTAGTAAAACGTCATTATTACGATTAGTAGGTATAGGTCGTGATTCAATAACCGATATGTAAGTATACTTATGTCTTACACCTAATTTGTATCAGAATAGCAAGTTATATTTTTTTCAATTAAAACTATATTTATCATCTTTTCTTACCTATCTATTAGGTATAAATATCGCATATATTATACTAAAAATTTAATATAATTTTAAAGTTATGGTGCTTTGTTTAACACAGAAAGCTTTTTTAATAAAATTCTGATCGACAATTCAACCAAGTATTAAAGATATTACACACAAGTATTTTCGGAGAAATTAAATAGCCCTGGTTGTGATTTTTTATTTATTTAATTAAAAATATTGAATATGAAACATTTCGTGACATTCATAAAAAATATCCGATTAATATTAAAAAATAGTATAGCTATTTACTACAAAAACTTTAATTGATTGGCTGAATATTCTAGTCTTTAAGGAATAACGATTTCAGCCTGCTGAGGAATAGCCATTTAATTAAACATAATTGTTTTTTTTTACATTCTTATATTTAATCTATAATATAAAGTGTGCGGGTTGGCAGAATTCACCATTGAGAACTTTAGGGAACTCTCAGGAGTGCAGGTTTCCTCACGATGTTTTCCTTCACCGTTAAAGCAAGTGATATTTAATTGCTGGGCCAGCGTGGTGGACCTCATTCTGAGGAGGAGACCCGGCTCAGCAGTGGGCCATTGAGTGGTCGTGATGATGATGATGATGATGATAAAGTGTAAAAAAATGAACAGACATTTTACTACAGTAGGTAAATATAAAAATGTAGAGTCAAAGAGAAACAAATCTACTGCTCTATATTAAATAGATACTCCATTAACATTTTTAAATGCAATATCTGAGAGCACTTAATATAATCTGAATTTAAATACCACAGAAAAGATATTCCTTTGATGCGAGAAATTTTATATTTGAAGATGATAAAAGTTTTATTATAGAAATTCAAGTTGTGATTAAGTACCTATACATAATGTACCAAAATAGATATTTTTCGTTTCATTATAATAATAGTATTTATCATTACAAATATACGTAAACACCTGATATTAGGTATATTTAAAACCATCGTTAATAGTAATTTAGCTAGACAGTGCAAGAAATTTTATGAGCCTCTTCATATAATATAACATGTTGGTTCATTAGGAAATTATAGTTGTAAGTACTAAGTATTAATGTGTAATTTATTTACAAGCAGAAAACGTCATATTATACAATTATTGGACATTATTTATCTCAGGATAAATGTATTTCTTCTGGATAAATAGGAACTATTTTTATTTTCTGGTCGATAAGTAAGGAATGACATAGGTTAACTCCGTTACATTAAATTAAAAAAAAATAGTAAGTACTGTTAAAAATTCAAAGAATTTGCTGACAAAGACATTTTACGATTTAGTTTTCATAGCGGCCCGCTCCGGCTTCGCACGGGTATAAAATATATAGCCTATGTCATTCACTGAAAAAATTATTAAAATCTATCCAGTAGTTTTGATTTATTCATTACTGCCCGTGGCTAGAATTCTTCTTTCTCTAAACCATGAAGATTTCCTGCTATCTCTGGAATATCCGGCCGGCCGGAACCGCCGCAAACGCTACGTCCCGCAATTTTTAAATCTGTAATATCTTCGAAAATATTCATTTAAATCATATGCTGTAAAGGGCCATATAGATCTATATTAAATCAAAAATGTATTTAAGGTATTTAATTAGATAATCATTAATGCAGTATTTGTTAAAATCGCTTATTATAATTAGCCATTATTTGTTGTAAAAAATTTATTCATAAGAGATAGACATATACCATAGCGGAGTTTTCTGTAGACCTTTTCAATGTGTACAATACTTAGTACATTATTTTGATAAATGTCGTAGGGTTCACCCTGCGTTTGCAATGTAAGCGGAATAAATGTAATTATTTACGACATCACATTAGAAACCTCAAAAATAACAGTATTTCTCCACTATTTAATAGATATTATTATACATATAAACTTTCCTCTTCAATCACTCTATCTATTAAAAAAAACGGCATCAAAATCCGTTGCGTAGTTTTAAAGATTTAAGCATACATAGGGATATAGGGACAGAGAAAATTATGTTTGGAATTTATTTCACTTAGTCAAGGATAACTGAGATACGTTTTAGTTTGTTATCTACTGAATTTTCCATTTCAAATCCTTTTCTCTACATTAATAATTATTCGTTAATTTCAGCATAACAAAATATATACTTAACCCAAATTCGACTCTACCTATTGCTATCAGGCTTGAGCTCAATATCATAATGTTGTATTGTCCAAGTATTATAATGGATATTTACAAGAAGTATGTATTTTAACTCAATCGAATACAACAATGTGGCTGAAATAGGACTTGAAAATATTAATGGACAAGTTAAGCTTGAAAAACATTAAAATCCGTCAAAGTGCAATCGCCATACGATTCATTAATACCTCTTGTTCCAAGTGGACATAGCCGTATGTCACAAATATGGAGTTGGGTGCGTGTGCGCAAACATCAGTCAGGTGAGGCACGACACGAGCGGCTCTCTTTGTGCGACGATCAAAAGGACCGACGCAAATATACTATCATACACTCTAAAACGTCATAACATACACTTACACGCACGATTTAAGTCCTTATTTAATACAAGAAGAATTTAATATTTTACAATCAATTTTGTCGGTTTAGACGTTTCGTTGAATTGTGGAGTAGCCGGCTGCTTAACAACTAGACACCTTGTTGAGTCTAGGAGTTAACTCGTTAATGTTTAAGAAACATTGGCATTGAATTCTTATGAAAGGCTATGACTTATTAGATGCGAATCGTATTTCGTCAGTTCTAATGAGGTGGTACTTGTGATTTAATGTGATTTGTTAAGTTTTAACCCACAGCTGTTACTACAGACTCTAGAAATAAATTTGGACACAAAAATACTAGAATAGATTCTGAAATGTCATTATATATACTCACATGTAGTATGGTTTAGGTCCTTATTCATAAAAAAAGGGAATTTAATATTTTACAAACAATTATTTTTTGTCAGTTTAGACGTTTCGTTGAATCGTTGAGTAGCCGGCTACTTAATATCTAGACACCTTGTTGAGTCTAGGAGATAGTTCGTTAATGTTTAAGAAATATTGGCATTGAATTATTATAATTCGTGAGTTTTAATGAGGTAGTAATGGTATACCTACTTGTGAGTTAACTGGTAAGGTGTGTTAAAATTTGCTACACAGATATAAATAAAGAGCGGCTGAATCTAGAAATAAAGGGGAATATCCATTTATGGCTCTTTTTGTGCAGAACGCTCAGCTAAAAACAATGATACCTAAAATTATGTCTGAATAAATAACGTCTCGTAGTATCAATCTACAGAAATAAAATATTTAATTAATGAGTATGTAAATAATTTTTTGGCTTGTAGTTGATATTTTAAGAATGATTCCATACCAACATTAGGTTAAAAAGATAAACTATTCAATCATCCTAAAATCGATTTCGTTTATTCTTAATTACTTTAATAAAAAACATTCGTAAATAAAATAATAATTATTTAATAAATGGAAAGAATATATGACAATAATAAACATCATTTTAAGTAAATATAATATAAATAAACAAGCAATATTATCAACCATAATAATTGCATTAAGTTCAATATTATAAATAAGCAATCGATTTATTTGGAATCGATTCTTAAGTCGATACATTATCTTATTTAATCTATGGAGCAGTGACGGCTATTCGTTTTTTCAATTGTCCAAATCACATTTTATTTCGCTTTCATTGTGATCGAACTTTGTAGATTTTATGTAAATTAACCAACTATTTATTTTTTAATAATTATCTATTTATTTTTTACAGTAATTAATAGTTTATTCTATTTTGTCATTGGTATCTAGTTTCTGAGTTGCTTTAATTCATTTATGCTACTACCTTATTCCTAACTAATATATCTATAACATTATAAAACACATTAATAAAGAAAAGTTAATTACTTAGATTTTTATAGTTCAGTAAGGTTCTAAAAAATTCTATATATCCTTTTTCAAACTGCTGGGTTTGAAAAAGGATATATTTTTCTAGGATTATTTTTCTAATACCCTGTTAGTAGCTCTAACAATTTTACATATTTATTTTATCCTTACTGGTCACACGCACGCTCAGGGCCAAAATGCCCAACAATGTGGTCAATTCCCTTGGATTATAGATCTTTGACGTGACGTAGAGGCTAGTCATAATGTGTGTGATTTGAAAAAAAAATAGGAAGTAAACGGCACACCCGTTTATAGGGAATTGGTTGAGGTTGTATTATAAGCGGTAAAAAATTATACAAATTTTTATTTTAGTACACAAAAGAATTTTTACTGATTTGAAAGGAGTTTTCCAAAAACAAGTTATTCATTAATTATTTAATCATTATTTTATTAGGCTAAGTACCACTTTAGGTAGAGTCTACATAGAGTTTAAAGTAACTGTACCTAACTAATATTCTAGATTGTACCTACAAATTTATTAGAAATCGTTAGGTGATAGGTATTTATACTAAAGATCTTTAGTTTTTTTAATAAAATAGCTGAACATGCATGGCAGTCGACTTATATAGACAGGGAATGTCAAAATGTACCTATTAACTAAAAGATAGAGGTAAGAATGAGTAAAACTTTTGGGATTGTTAACCTTCAAATGTCATTTAATCAAAATCAATGTGTTAACTGTTAATGTAATTGCACAAAACTTACTACAACCATTATTATCTATTTATTTTTATATTTCCTAACTACTATAATATGGACCTACACATCTGTATACTTGGAAACATTAGCTATAGGTATCCACTTAATAATTAATTAATTAAACTATGTTAATATTAATTAATGATGCAAACTAATAAATTGCATTAAATAAAATGCTTATTTAGTAATTATTTCAATAGGTAGGTAATAAATTAACGTTCATTATAGATTAAAAATTCAATTAAATAACCCATTTGACAATTAAAATTTAGTAAGTAGGTATACATACATGTAGAGCGTTTAGAATTAACTTTATTATCATAACCCTTAAGAGGTAAAGAACTCTACTTACCTATCCCCTATGTTTTTGCCGTTACTTTAATATTTAAAAATATGTAGTTGGTTGTAGCAAAGTTTAAATGTGCAATACCGATCTGAAATAGATATAAGCAACAAAGAGAGTCGGAACAAAGGCTTCAATTTGTATAAAGATTTGCCTACGAAACGCAATTACAAAAGCAATTCGCTCACCTAATAGCTTCAACTACGGACGCGGTGTCACCAAAAATTTGCATTACCAACTTCATATTAAAAACGTCGTAAATACACTACAAGTTATTATAATAAGGTTCTAAAGTGTTATAATATTGTATGCAGTTAGAACGTTGTCGTACTAAAGTAGTTGGGATGTTGGTACTATTTGCGATGATAAGCAATCGATAGTAAAGGCAGAGCAGAATAGGCCCCGCCCACTGGGAGGGGTTTGGCTGCTTCGGGAGCCGACACAGACGCCGGTAGACGCGGTCCCTTTGATCTCTCCCCTCCCGCGGCGCCCGGCCCCGATAACGAACTTACCAACGCACACATCCTCATATTCCTCTGCGCGCTCTCGCTAGCCGGTTGTCAGTAACCGGTTTAGTTAGTTAGTGACCAGTGTTAGTGACTGTGTTTTTGTTTCTATGGATTGTACTGTTTTGGAGATGGAAGACAAGCCGTACAGTGTTGACAGTTCCGACGATATCAACATTGAGGAAGACGAAGAAGATCATATTGAGGAAAATCATAGTAAGTGGTGTTTTATTTATTTATCAACTGTTTATATTTGTTGTACTTGATTTATTTTCATGTAATTTTTTTTTAAACAATAATTAGATGTTAATTATTTTTGCAATATATGTTATTAAATGATGACTGTATTTAGAGATATAGATAAGGAAATACATATCTTTTACATTAGATATTCGATTATAAATTTAAAATTTTTTTTGCTTGTCATTTAAACTAAAATTTTCAATTTGAGTCAATATACTGTTTTAATTTAAAATACATAATATTTTATTTATTATAGGATAAAACATTATCACCAAAATTACTTTTCCATAACTCTCTCTAAATGATTCCTTTTTTTATCTACAGGTTACCCTCCAGATTTCCCAATAGAAGCTATAGTTAAATTAGAAAGACCATCACCACCTCTACCAACACCTCCACATACTCCCACCGACGATACACCACCCGCTATTATCGTATCCCGGCACCAAGCTACCTGGTCCCCTCAGTATCCCTTACCAAACAGACCAATGAATCCTTATCCTTATGACAAACAAGTTCCTAACTATACCTACCCTGCTGGGATGCCGTACGTCCAGCCACAAGTCGCCACCCTGCCACCGTCGGCACCTTACCACGCAATGTTGGTGAATCAATGGATAAGAAATGCCGCTTTATACCATCATTCACTACGATACCCATCAATGGCTCAAAGAATGCCTGGAAGAAATCCTCCTCCAATGCGAGCACCAGGAGCTCCGGGAACAAGACCGAAGAAACAATTCATCTGTAAATACTGCAATCGTCAATTCACAAAATCATACAATTTGCTAATACATGAAAGAACACATACAGATGAAAGGCCCTATTCATGTGATATTTGCGGAAAAGCCTTCAGAAGACAAGATCATCTCAGAGATCATAGGTAGGTGTTGTCATAGTATTTTATTTTAATTATAATTATTTTCCTTATGATTAATGTAAGCATAATAGATAAGGTCGATACACGCTCACCACATAAATCCTTAACCGATGTTACTAATCAATTACTATCACGAAAACCTCAGATTTAATTTAATGTTTCCTTTCTAATACCAACAACGTGATTTAAGGCTTGTTTCAACGAGGCTTTGTTGGCGATAACAGAAAAAAATAAATAAAATTAAAAGTGTAAACCTTTTTGTGAGGTCGCGAGGCGGCCGCACGCGCTTTTACCTCAACCGGTTTAGGTTCTTTACGATCACCATATCTGTCTTGCTTGGCCGTCGAACAAATTACACGTTAAATTTCTTTGCTTTTACGAGACAATTTTCTTTTCAAATTATACCCCTTGTATATTACCATCCTAATGTGTCTAATATGTAATTATCCGCTCTCATGTCGTCACTCACTTGTCCGTCGTCATGTAATGAACGTAAAACCTCAATTCGTTGTTTACACAACTTGTCTCGATTTTCTCACCTCTTAAAACGAAAGTGTACATTAGCTTACCCTAATTTTCTTTTTTTACAGATATATTCACTCAAAAGAGAAGCCTTTTAAGTGTACGGAGTGTGGAAAGGGTTTTTGCCAATCTAGAACATTAGCGGTTCACAAAATTCTGCACATGGAAGAATCTCCTCACAAATGTCCTGTATGCAACAAGAGCTTCAACCAAAGATCGAATTTAAAGACTCACTTGCTAACACATAGTGAGGCTAACAAACATCACATAGAACATTTAGAAGGTTGTCAAGAAGTTTCGTCAACCAGCCAGGTTTCGGACAGTCCGTTACTAGATCTTTCTCATAAGCCGTCTCCTCCTCCGCAGCATTACCAGCACCTTCCAGCATCTCCAGTAGAACCTCCAAAGAGACCGTTAGGGTTTTCAATAGAGGATATAATGAAGCGTTAAATATTTAGCGATTTTAGTATAGATTTAGTTGAAAGTGAGGTAACTCGGTAAGACAAGTTTAACGTGGTTACGCTAAAGTTATGAAACTTGGCTCTAGACAAATCACTGGGTAACCAGTTCTTGTACAATTTACCTAACATAAATATTTTTGCCTACTAAATGTAACCAAAGACGTATCATTTTCTTGTAACTGAATATTTTTGCCTGTATTTCTGTAGTGTCTAATGACTTGATCTTCGTTCTAAAGACTGAAATAGTTTTATTGTTGTTATGTTTCTTAGAGATTTATTTATTGTGATAGTTTCTCAGTAGATTAGTGTATAACTAAAGTTACCAAAAAGTATTACCTTTTTATTGTATTGTGGCTATGATATCTCAAATCATGTTCAAATTAAAATGTACCTATTTAATATAGAGTAACTTAGCTGTAGATCTATCTGTAGAGTTTTGTAAATATTTTTAGCTCTTGTAGATTGTTCCTGTAAATAGTATTTAAGTGAAGATTAGTATAAGTTCACGAGGCTATTGGTGAAAGAGAAATATAAAGATGAAAACTTAATTACACATAATATATGTCTTTTATTTCCCATAGTTTGCAGAGATATGGAAGATTTTATTAATTGAAGGTTATTTAATTTTTAGGATAAAAAAGTAAACAATTTCAACAGTCAAAGTGAGTAAGAAATGACCTATACAATTTTTTTAAAATTTAAAATCAAAATAAAGGAAACCTACATAAACTTTTTTAAAACACTGCCTATCCTACATAAACTAATGAGGTTTTTAGGTAGTGATGCTGAAATCCCACCTTTAAGTACTCGAAATTAAATACATTTAGAAAAAGAAAATCTAGAGTAAATATAAGTCTTAAAAATTAGATGTAATGAATGTAGCGTGAAAAAACATAGTTCACGGTCAATTATTATTAGAGAGGTATGCGTGTATGGCATCATCGTGCGATATTACAAACATTATGAAGGGAACGTAACCTACAAATTAATTATAATCATACGTTATAGAATGAAAGTCGAATAATGTTTGCTATTACTACATTTTAAGGTTTATTACCTGAATTATAGGTACAAAACACTTTGAAAGGTCTCTACATTTCTAATTCATTAAGCTAGAGTCATAGTATGAATATTTAAAGTATTAAACAGAAATTTCTAGCACAAGCTAAAATCATAATAAAGCTTTTATTATTTCCCTAAGTAAGTATGTTTACAACTTTTTTTCTAAACCTAAAATTAGTACAAGTAAATGACTCTAATGTTAGTTACACTTGTATTTATTATTTTAGTATTCTCTAATGTAGTTACCCTGTAGATACTCCAATTTCTTCAATTCTTCTCTATTATGGGCCACTTCAATCCAGAATTATCTGATACAAATAGGATGTAAATATTATAAATGGCTGATGAAGTCAAAAACATTATTATAAGAGAACACTCATTTACCTAATGAGAAAAAGTATTTATAATAAATAATTTTTCTGTAACAAAATATGAAACATTGAATTTATAATTTTTCCTTAAAATAATAATTGTAACACTCATAACAATTATTTTGTAAATCTAAGAAACAGTCTAAAAAATAAGTTTCAAGTTTTTAGAGCAAAAATGACGATTCTTCCATACAACTTTTCATCCCACCCTTTCAACCCCTTAGAACCCTTTTTTCGCATTAAAAGTATCCTATGTCCTTTCTCAGGCTCTAGCCAATCTGTATACTAAATTTCATTAAAATCGGTTTAGTAGTTTTGGCGTGAAAGCGCGACAGGCAGATAATAATATTCATTTAAAAAGTAAGACAAACATGAACAACTATGAACAAAGATACTGAATACTGTAAAAAATATATAGTAATAAATCAAAACTACCTGGATTTAAGTATAGAGGTGATTATAAAATTCCTAAATATAATAGGGCTATTTTAGTATGTATTGTCATAGTTCAGACTAGTTACGCCATCTAGTAGTGTGAGGAGGAACTGTGAAATGTCACTCGCTTGCACGCGATGTCGCTACAGGTCTTACGTAAAGCGTTTGCGATTATAAATTATTATTTTTAAATTTATATTTTTAATGAATAATTGGTATTAAATGTTTTTAAACTGTTAGAAAAATTGTTTTAGAATTTATAATTTTTTTTATTTTGCTGAATGAGACAATCTTTGATACATTTTGGAGTCTATGTTTAAAGGTACTATGAAACTATGAAGCAAGGAAAGAAATAATGTTAGTGAATATAAATTTAAAATATAAACAGGAATACAGGAAATTTGGAAACTAAGTTGAACCACAGAGTATTCTAATTCGGTTTATAATACTCTATTTATTTCGTAGTAGTAGTCGGACTCTCGTACGAAAGGTTCCGTACCAATATTTGGCAAAAAAATCACGTTTGTTGTATGGGAGCCCCCCCTTAAATATTTATTTTATACTATCTTTAGTATTTGTTGGACATAGGGGAACAGAAATACATCTTTTGTGAAAATTTCAACTGTCTAGCTATCAAGGTTCATGAGATACAGCCTGGTGACAGATAGTATTACCTGAATATTACATAAAAATTTAAGATTTTAGTAATAAAAACTTTTAAAATTATTATAATAACTAGGCCTAAAGTGTAAATAGACTAACAACGGAACCCTACGTGTGTTAAATGATACTAGCGTAAATTACGTTAATAATAATTACGAGTTTGAAAACATTTAATCACCGTTACTCCCAAGATCAATCTTTTGTTTAATTTAATTGGATAAACGAATTAGAAGCATAGGATTGCCTTAGATTAGACCGCCATTGACGATCTACGTAACTTTGACAGATGGTATCTCGCAACTTTTGGCCCGTATCTGCAATTTGCCAGTCAATGAAAATTGCAGAAATCCGTCCTGATTGAGGGCTAATCGCTGACGAAATGGTCCGAAACTCCGACTTTCCCATGACTATTTCGAAATCCCGAAATCGATCTCGATAATCGTTCGAATCTCTTCACTCTTTTGTCCCAATTAAGAGCAATTCAGTGAGGATTAAAGTCGAATTTGGAAGGGCTTAGCCGCCATATTTCAAGTGATTTTGTCTGTCATGCGCCCGCGCAGACTGACTGACGTTCGCGTTGATTTATGAATGTTGATCATTGATTTATCGAACCTAATTAAGCAGTTCTATTCAATTATATGTATCGATTTTCTTAATTATTAGGTAGCTCCAGCTTTTCTATAAGATGATTTTGTGATAGAGTGGTTGTTTAAAATTACCTATAGACAATATCTGTAGGTAGGTTTTGATAGTTAATTTTAATCTTTAGATGAAATTTGGTTGCATACAGATGTTTTATAATCTGAATTTACACTTAGGCTACTTTGTATCCCAGAAAAGAATTCCTTTAGGTTGATAATAAAATATGTTTACTGTCATCGGCACCTTATTATTTCTATTTTACAACAATACATTAAAAATATATTTAAAATCAAAGGTTTTAAGGGTTTACGGGTCGACTATTTCCATATATATTTAAGAAAATGTGACTAACTAAACTTAACTTGAAAATAATTCAATATCAATTTACTTAAAGCAAAAAATAACTGTTCTATGTAACTTTACAATTTTAAGATATTTCCATTCACTAGTGTTTTAAAACTTTGCTCTTTACCTAAGTCAACGCAACTACATAGAAATTTGATGTTTTAATGAGGATACAAAACTTACAGAACTAATGTTCCATACAATAACTAAAATATACTCAATAGAGATGAAAATTATCCTTAACCTATAGTTTATATAATTGTTAACTTAATATATTTACTATAATCTAAAACTTGCGTGCAAATATAGAGAGTTTTACAAGAGAACAATAAAATTACTTAATGAAGATCACTTGCCTGCAGCAACGTAACGACCACCTGAAGAAGCAGTAACTTTAAGAATTATTTTCAGATTTATTACATTTGTAGGTATAATAGTTTGATTATACAATATCAAATGATTGAAAGATGTTTGAGGAAGATTTATGTATCGCTCTAAGCGAGGATCGGTTTTTTGTAAAATGTAGAGTTGATGGTTTTGCATCTGGCGTTATAATTGTCGATCAATTTGGATGATTATAAGCTTTTACAAATTCCTCTAGTTTTAAGGATTCTAGTTTTAGTAAGCATTGTTCCGTAGAGACTGGATTTAAACCTAACTTTGCTGTTGAAAAAGTGTTGTCCCTATAAATTGAGTTTGCCAATTTCAAACTAATTTCATAAAGTTTCTTCTAAGGTTTTGATTCCGGTAAACGGCTGTATGTTTTGATTACGTTGACTTACAGTTTCATTATGTTTGCAGCGCCTAGGGGCCAGATATTTTTTTTCATAATAAAAGTGAGCAAAATTATTACTAACAAAAAAATTGTGTGGAGTAGGTTCTCTTACAATGTGTAGAGCGTGTGAGTAATACTTTACCATGGGATATTTATACCACATTAGTTAATAGCACTAATAAAACTCATAACCCATAACACGAGCCACCTGGTTGGATTGATTGGCAGCTGTCAATCATCAAATTCGATATAATAGGTTTCATTTCGGCCAATTAGATGCCACAGCTCCGGCGCACCCACCGATGAAATGGAAAATCATACCTGTGGGGTTGAATATCAATAGAATGGTATTTGGTTTATTTTTTAGTAATATTATAATATCACACAGCTGAGAATTGAATGTGCCCATAGGCGTTGCAACGCTTAATTCCTTTTGGGCAAATTTTATTATTCCTGAAATATTAACGACAAAAAAAATGGTGTCACCATACTGTAACCTTATAATTATTTTTTATGGCTGTTAAGGGGCAAACGAGCAGACGGCCTACCTGATGGTTAGTGGCCAGCGTCGCTCATAGACATCGGCAATACAAGAGAGTGACTCTCGTTTTGCCGATGCGTTGCCACCTCGAGGATAGAGTGAGGAAGGGGAACGAAGAGAAGAATGATACGGTTTCAGTGGACCCTGAACGAGAACCCAGAGTTCACTAGAATCGCAGCATTAACAGGATGGGAGGAGGACTGGTCGTCGCAAGTCAGTCGGGGAACAGATTCCCTACCACCAAGGAAAACTATTCTATTAATTATTATTATTAGTAGGTATAACTAGTGCAATTTGCTATATGTGCTGTTAGATTTTCAATACATATTAAAAAGAATCTGTGTGATAAATTTCATTGATATCCGTTAAGCCACTTTTGCGTTATTGAGTAACAAACAAAGTTGTAGAGAGGGCCGAGTGTCCCCTAGAGGAAGTAACATAAGGATTCTTATTTGGAAAACATTACTTATAGCTTTTGAAATAATGCTCTTTTAATATTCGTTGTCTGAATTGAATTCACTTCATGTCGGTATAGTAGATACTTATCCAAGAATCTATTTATGGCCATTTAATTATTTAGTGGTGATTATGAAGTGATAGATTACCTAAATATAATACATCCGCTAATTTATGGATAATTCACACTATATCATTATAAATTATAGCCTATGTGTTATTCTGATGTGTAAGCTATATTATTGTAAAGTTTCATAAAAATCCATTCAGTAGTTTTTGCGTGAAAGAGTAACAAACATACATTCATACATTCTTACAAACTTTCGCGTTTATAAAATTAGTAGGATATTAGACGGGTAAGATTAACGAGCTTTAGACTTGAACGCAAAATAAAAATTAAATTCCAAAGACTTTTTTAATCTTTAAGTTTAATCTATTAAATGATAATAGAGATGTTATAATCCAACAACAACATAAATGTAATAAATACTACTTCTTTTAAAAAACAAGAAGCTATATCGATAATATTTTAAACAATATTAATCTTTTGGATTAAGATTAACTTAAATACATACTATTTAACAAATATTAAGTTTCTAGAGAATATTCTATTCCACAAATCAAAAAGGACCAATTAAAATTAGACAATATTATGTTCCTAAAGGAAATAAGTAAAAAAAATTTAACAGTAATAAGAAGTTTCTTATTCTTTTATGAAGTACATAGTTCTTTATTTACTTTATTTGGTATTCATTTCATTATTTAAAAAAAAGAGATTTTAACTCAACAAATCAAGTGATCTATTTTCTTTAGATAATATAGCATTTAAAGACAGATTAAAAATTGATTTCTAGCAGATCAGTGTATTACTGCAAGTCTTACTAATCAAGCAAGCATATTCGTGGCATAGGATTAGTTTCTAAAGAAACGATGATTGTTATGTTTACGAAATGTAAAATGTTGGTACTCTAATGTCAAACATGTTAGAAAAATTGACAAGCAGGCGCCCAATAAATATCCCAAAAATTTACATTTACAGCTAAAATAAGCCCTAACACTTCAAAAATAAAGGCCATAATAGTAAAAATTGTAAGTCAAATTCTGACATCGACACGTCAGTTTGAAAAGGGCAAGGTCGAATAGATTTGAAGAATAAAAGGTGTAATTTGTATCATTTCTTGGTATTATTTTTTGTACAAGGAAATTGTTTTAAAAGTATATCAGATTAAATAACAGAAACTAAAGCAGATTATTTTTATACTACTCTTCTACTCCCCTGAACGGAAAGTTCCATTATATAAAAGAAATTGTATGAAATTTCATTTTGTACTCGTTTAGGTTCTTATTAATATCAATTCCCTGGTCGTAGTTCACTGTTATACTGCTTCTCCTTGCGGCACGTCGTGACATTGTAAAGGACCTTATATTTAACTGAGTAAAAGATACTGTTGTAGTGTATACAGATCGAAATATTAATTCTATTAAATATACTACTAATCGTTAAGTAAAGTCTTTAAAAAAAGGAAAGAAATACACATCATTTTTTTTTCTCAATAAGTACAGAGATATATAGCAGACTAAAAAGTTAAAGCCAAAGACGTTTTTAAATCTTCTCTCATAAGCCACTTATAAAATAACAATATAAATATAATAAACTACTACTTCATGCAAAAAACAAGAAGTTAATCCTAAAAGTAACGGATTCATGTACTTAAAGATTTAACACCTCATAAGTAGTGTACCTACCGTTAATCCGATTATTCAAAAAACTGGAAAAGTTGTAAATAAATACACTATGTTTGTTTTTTGAAAAAATAAAGTACAGTAATAATTCTCGAAGAACAAATTAATTGAATTTTAATTATATTTTTATGCACAAAATTCACAATGTAGTCCCATAGTATATATATATATATATAGGTGGTACATAGGTAGCATAACGACACCACACAAGTTGTACAGCCTTTAGCGAACCACGCGAACTCCGTTTGACAACAATCAATTATATCATAAATTATACATTTTTACGTGGGTATAATTGAAATAAAATAAAAGGAACTACTGCGAATAACGGTATTGCTAACTTTATTTATATATAAAAATATTTTTTACATAATAGAAGTTGCCAGTTGCAGCAGTGAAGGCCCAGTGGTTGAGACTTCAAGTCTTACTTGTGAGGTCCGAGTTCGATCCTGGGCACACACCTCTCTGAGTTATGTATGTTTTAAGCAATTAAATGTCACGTGCTTTAACGGTGAAGGAAAACATCGTGAGGAAACCTGCACTCCTGAGAGTTCCCAAAAAAGTTCTCAAAGGTGTGTGAAGTCTGCCAACCCGCACAGGGCCAGCGTGGTGGACTATGGCCTAATACCCTCCTCATTCTGAGGAGGAGACCCGGCTCAGCAGTGGGCCATTGAAGGGTCGTGATGATGAAAAGTTGCCAGTATCATTCTGCTAAAGCCAGCGAGAAAAAACAAAACAACCAAATTGTGTGCTAAATGATTCTTAGATCAGTATGGAATATTGTATGAAATTTTATTTAAGTTCTTTTGTACATTCACATAAGTTCTTTTTAAGGTAAGGTTGTTCAGACACTCATTTTTGAGGCCGAAGTTTCCAGAGAGGCCATGTTTAGAGTTTTAAAATTGTATAGACCCTTTAATTTGAAATCAATAATTATTAACAAAATGTTGAATTTTTCTTTAATGTTAGTTACCATACTCCTCCGAAACGGCTCGACCGATTTTTATGAAATTTTATATGCATATTCAGTAGGTCTGAGAATCGGCTACTATCTATTTTTCATCCCTCTAAGTGATAAGGGTGGCCCACCCCAAATTTATATGGTTTGCCGGGTCAACTAGTAATTTATAAATAAATAGTTATTCATAATATAACAACAGTTCATATTTAAAAGTCGGTTTAGAATAGTTTTTTTGCGCTTTACCATTTTTTGCCGCCGAAATCTCGTTGCGTGCGTATAATTACATAGATGTATTTTTAATTCGTAATCGCTAAGATTTAGAACTAACAATTAAATAGATTGCTCGATAGCAAGGGTTTCGAGCAATCTCTCAATCAGTTCTGACTAAAACCAGGTAACTTTGTTTTCTCAAAATAGGCGTATAATTATGAAGGATTTTGTGGTCGGCTCGGGTTATTAAATTTAGCTCAAATGCGGTTATAATCGTCTCAAAATTCGGTTAGAATACGAGGATAAATGTAATTTTGTTGTGACTTTTAAGTTCGCATTTTTAATGTGCCTTCCGGTTCGTATTTACGTTTTAATAATAAAAATTGGCGGTCTGTGACAGTTTTATGATGAAATATAGCTTTATCTACTGTAATTTTATTATATTCTATTATATTTTTTATCAAGAGATTATTTTTTATATAAAGAAAAATGTCTACTTAAAATTTCTTTGAATATAAATTGGTTTAACATTTCTTTAATATGATTTTATATCCTACTAATACATATTATAAACGCAAAAGATTGTAAGAATGTATGGATGTGTGGATGTATGGATGTATATTTGTTACTCTTTCACGATAAAACTACAGAATGGATTTTAATTAAACTTTACAATAATATAGCTTACACTTTATTTATTTATAACTTTATTGTACAACATATAAAAATAATACAGTAAAATAAAAAATAAATACAGGGTGGATTTTTGAGACGACTGACATTTCTAGTACTCATACCTTAAATGGTCCCATAGTCTTTTGATCCTCATACGGAGTAGGATCGATAGACATAAAAACATTTTTTTTGGATTGTAGCAGTTTTTTCGTTGACCGTACATTTTATCAAAAATCTGTGAATGCAGTTCAGAATATCTTAAAAAGTTGTGGATGGTCTCCTAGGAATGTTTTCCTGTAACTATAACGGTTAAGGTACCTGCCCTTACTGACCCGTCTCAAAAATCCACTCTGTATAATGTGAAGTACAACGGGCGGTCTTATGACTAGTTAGCCATCTCTTCCAGACAACACTTTAGTATAACACATAGGCTATAATTTATAATGATATAGTGTGAATTATTCGAAATATAGCGGGTGAAACCGAGGGGCGCAGCTAGTATGCGTTTTATGCAATTTTCCGACCCTCCCCCCTATCTCTCTACTGAGATGTCGAGCACGTACTTAAATGTGGATCTATTCTAAAAATCAGTATAGATTAATATTAGTGATGACGTAAAATTTGGCCATATTTTAGTGAAATAATATGTTTTAATTAATTCAATGAAACTTTTCCCTACTTTACGCTGTGTTTTCAAGGCAAAATATACGTATAATCACCGATACCTCCTCAGAGATTCAGCTTAACTCCTACCTAAGAGACGTTGCTTGCAAGTTCTTGTAAAAATTATACATCAAAATATGTAAACTTTTTTAGCTACTACTGCAGATCAGTTGACAAATTTGGTTGGGCTCGAAGTAATGGTGACTCTGGTCCAAGGCTTAGTTGCACATAGGAAAGAATATGACGAGATGTGGTCCAGTTGAGACCAATCACATTGACGACTCTTTTGAGACATTTTAGTAAGTTTTAATTTTAATTTAATTTTGCCGCACTAATTTCCCCATAGCTCCGTGAAACAAAATTATCTCAAATAATTTGAACATTAACTAATAGGTGATTTAGTGGCGCCACCGATTCGAACCTACACCCTACGCCCTTAGTCAACCGCAAACTAATCAAATACCCGGTCATTACGCCATAATACCGAAATGGATTTTGGGACGAGATGGTAAGAAAAATGAGCAATATATTAATATAAATATTAAGTATATATTATTAAATATACTATAAATCTAAGAGTATCCTTTTCCTAACTAACATTTGATTAAATCAAGAAAGAAAATACTAAACTAAGCTTAAGTGATCTTCAACTTCACTATAATATTTAAAAATTCACTTTATGAAATCACTTGTCGTGTAGATATCGATACTTGGCGACTGTATTTAAATTGAGTTTTTAGTCGAGGGTAATTTAAATATTTAATTTAATAGTTATTGCAACATTTTGACATGAAAGCTCGCAGTGTCGCTGTCTATAAATGAGACGCATTGGCCCTAAATTGCTATTTTAGGGCCTATCTACCCACAAAGTTAGTCGGGTCATAACGCCAGTAATAAGTGAATAGTTAAAAAACTAAACTAATAAAATATTTTATTACAATTGTAACTTATTTAACTCTAGTCAACCTGTCCCGGCGTCGAAGGTTTAATTTCACATTTTAATCGCTATATCACTATTTTAGAGATAATGTCTTACACTTAAAAGATAGATACGTATATGTTGTCGCGGGTTTATTTAAGATAAACATATCCATCATACATTATATGCGTGTAGCTCTAACGCACTGCAGCAGCAGCGCACGCCAGAACAGCTTCCTACTTCCTTGAAACTAATCGTTATACTTTGAACAATTCACACAATATCTTTATAAATTAAAGTCTATGTGTTAATCTGATGTATAAGCTATATTATTGTAAAGTTTCATTAAAATCCATTCAGTAGTTTTTGCGTGAAAGAGTAACAAACTCCCAAACATACATACAAACTTTCGCGTTTATAATATTAGATTATTCATCATTAAATAAAATATAAGGTGTTTACGGTCTACACGTCAAGAATCATGGCAACCTTGCACTGATTTTATTTTCCATGACCTATCATTATAACCAGAACCTTTTGAGTTTTTGCACTATTTTATTTTATGAATGAACATTAATGGTTACGGTTGCAAAATTGTGATTTCATTGTATTTTATGTTGCAAAAACTGAGAACATAAAATTATTAATCTGTCTTAGTTGCGAATATATAATTTTATGATCAGTTTATATTTTATTCACTGCTTTTATATTTTTGTTTCGCCTGTAACTTGAATGTAAAGACTAACACAATATATTTATAAAATATTATATTATATGTCATATTTTAGGTATCAATAGATTTATTTATTCTACACAAACTTTAAAGCGATATTTGATTGAAATTATTGCTTAAAAAAATTGTTTTTAAAAAATAAATAAAAATATATTATTTAGAATACTTAAAATAAAAATTATTTAAATTATGTTAATTAAAAAAAAAATTAAAAAGAATTTCTTCACGAGATTTCGGCCTATTGTATAGGTATATCTAGAATTAGCTGAGGTTCATTCACTACATTGTTTAAAACTGTATTGCTATTTAAATAATATAATAATAGAACTTAAAAAGGAGAAACGACTACTTTGTAAACAAATAAATTATTTTTGTCTACAATTTGTTATCACAAAAAAGGAACAATTACTTTACATCCAGGATAAAATTAAATACATCACGATTTTAAAATAACAGATGATTAAACAACACATCATACACATGAAACTACTATCACAGATAAATGGCTGAGATTCCGCTCATAGGTGGCCATAACTACTTATTTTTAGAAAAAGATAAAATTTTAATGTTTTAAACACGTGCCATAATAGTTTTGATAAAACATATTTATGTTGAATATAGTTTTTGTAAGCCTGTCTTCTTATAAATCCTCATAAACCTTTTGGTATACTCAATACCTCAGCTAGATCTTGGTTTAGATACTGCAATATCTAAAATTTTTACTTACTTTTCTTTTCTTTCAATAAGAATGGTTCTAGAATTGTAGAATCAATTGATAGCAGTGATCTACAGGTATTTTAAATGTCTTATATATGGGTTCAATAAATACGAAAACATATAGGTATATATTCCTCAAATTAGCTATTTTAAAAAAAGGATTTTTAGTTAAAGAAATCATATATAAAGAAAATAAAAAAAAAATGAAATCATAAATGAAAAATTTAGCTAATTATGAGTATTAGGTTGTATAGAAAATTAAAAAAAAAATAAAGATAAGAGCTAATTATGAGTTTTAGATTCTAATTCCTCAAGTGAAATATTAAAAAGCTAGTACATTTTCATTTGAAAGGCAATTTTGATGTAGACAAGTGTTATAGATAAAACATTCATTTTGAACCAAATTTCACTTAAAATAATGACAAAAATATGTTTGACTCACATTTGTATCTATCTACCCGAGATTTCAACTTCCTAAAATCAATAGAGCTCAGAGTGAATTGAAATATACTCACTCACTCTTCTAATAATAATTACAAAGTATTTGAATGTAAAATTTCATTTAAAAAAGTTGCTTTGTTCTTGTATGAGTAATTCCCTCTCTGCCCATATATTTTTTCGGGATAAAAAGTATCCTTTGTTTTAATCCAATTTGGTAATGAATTTGTGTTTTAAATTTCATTTATATCTGTTTAGGCGTTTTTGTGTAATTGATTAAAAAACTATCCAACATCTAAACATACAAACTCTCACAATTGTAATATTTGTAGAATAGTAGTTATATGCAGGAGTCTCTACCGATACAAAATAAAAACAAATCCTAGATTAACTTACTAACAAAAAAAAAGTCAAAATCACCTGCAATAGTTCCAAAAACATTAAGCATTGGGTCACGACTCGCCCCAAGCCAAGATGCTTATTAGGGATGTGCCAAGCACCTGTGTGAATATTTTCATAATCCGCCTAATTAGAGGTTTGCGGATATTCCCAAAGAACGCCGAAAGCCAAACGGTTGAGCCCCACAGTGCCCCACACTGCCCCACTGAGGCAATAAATTGTTCGACATTTGACCCCGCGGACCGAGTTTTTAGGGAATTCGCCCTCTAGCTGTCTTCATCCGAAGGAACGATTTGGAAAGTACACAGTGTAATATCTAAAGAAATTGCTTTTTGATTAAAATAAATGAGTTGCTTTATATTGTGTACCGATAAATTATTTTTCTCCAGAGGTGTTTAATTACCATTAATTGAAGGCTTATCAAGTACTTCATCATATCTATAGATTAATAACACGAAACAATATAAGGCTAGCAAAAATTTTGGTATTTTTTGGCTGACAAAAAGCTCCTATAGGTTCATTTAAAGAATACCCCTAAAAATTAATAATAATAATATTTGTTCAACAATAATGGATAGATAAGTAGATCCGAGACAATTTTATGGGTAATTTTATTGAGCGAAAATTCAGTAACAGTAAAATTTGGAAGTGTTTTCTAAATTCTATTTATTTAGATGGTAAGTAGTATTATAGTTGAGCATTATATTAAATATGAGTGTTGATTTTACTATAAATGAGCTTCATAAGGCTCGACTTGCTGTCCAAAACCCATGAAATCATTTTATTTTAGGTACAAGTGAACGTTCTTCTCTTATTTTTGTTATAATCGATTTCCTAGTTACACACTTTTACCTCTCCAACCCTATATTAAACAATCAATTATTTACCATTGGTTCTTCTAAAACAAAATATGCAAATTGGAGAACATAAAGGTAATATTACACCTCGATCCTCCAGTTCATGATGGTCGCACATAAATTCTCCGATGGTTGCTCTGTGGTCTGTGCTCTGTGCTCACTAATGTCGAATATATTTATCGCGGTGATCGTCAACCGTGGCAGTTTGCCTAAGGCTACCCGCCTCGGTATCGTTCCCACGTGTACCGAATGCTTGGATCGCGTGCGACCTTTTGTACCTATCCTACTACTCCATCAGTTAAATTTTCTTCATTAAAACCAACTCTCGGATCATCAGTATACAGAGGCGTAGTGGATTTTGTTTTTTCTGAACAGCGACGACTAAAAAGATCTAATATTTTTTTATATTAATGGATTGCTAGCGATACTGTTTGTATTGTTGATTGGCTAATTGTTTAGTAATATAAGTTCAGTTCCTATATATCCAGTGTGACATCTGTGACATCTTTAATCTGCTCCTGTATTTCAAGGACCAGGCACTGTTCGGCTTCCATGTAAAGTGCATGTCAATATTCACTTAAATCATAAAACATTTAAATTTCTGTGATTAATATTTTTCAGTACTATAAAAAAAGATTTCATCCAACCAAAACCTTCCATCAGCTACTTTTAAATATTTATCGCTCAAATATGTTAATATTGGTTTAATATTTGTGGGGAGAGGGGTTTTAGAAATAACGTAGAGAGGGCTGGGGGGGGGGGGGGGGGGTGGACCTAAATATCGATATTCTTTTTAAAATTCTATGTCTATGTCAGTATACCATCTTTTATGTTCAATATTTTGTTTATCTGTGGCGCCAATGATATATACCATACGAGGCTGCTTAAGTGGGTCTACTGTTTGCTTCAGGCTAGATCTCGGTTCTCACCTTTGGCTTTATGAGTGTGGGATTTTGGTTACTTGATTTTTTTTGTTAAGTGAAATTTTGTGGTTCTTCGTCATTAGTGTATTCACATAAGTGACTCCGAGTTAGATTGAAATTTTTGTACTTACTTTGTATGTACTTATCTTAAGGTTCAGAAACTTTGCGAGTTATTATTTACAATTACAAAAAAATCACTAACTATATCCTAAACTAGACTTAAAGACTTAAGAAAAAAAACTAGATTTATAGAAAAGAGGTTTTTTTAAGTTCGTTTTTTTAATTATCTGTTCGTAGATTTTGCCGTAAATACGATAAGCATAATTAAATATTTTTTATTATATAGTATTGTAAGATATTTAAAATAACGAATTTCCCTCGAGACTTTTAAGGCGCCTTTCTGCGTTTGATTGCCAGATCATTAATACTCGATTTTGCGTCTAAATTATCGACGAATTAATAATGTTTCCACTATTTACATATAATAATTATTAGCTTACACAAACAACCCAGCACCCCATTGGTGGTAGGGGATCTATACTGGCTACCCCGACTGGCTTGCAACCACCAGCATGCGGATCCGACCGCCAAGTGTCAGTGACGCGTTCCGGTCGCGCCACATGTGGGCCAGATCTAACCTCTACCATCGCATTAATGCTGTGGTGTCAATGAACTCTGGGTTCTTGCTCAGGGTCGGGTGAAACCGCAGCATTCTTCTCTTACGCCCCCTCCTCACTCTATCTTCAAGGCGGTCTTCAGCTCCAGCTCCAGCTTTTAAGTCAGGCTCCAGCTTTTAATTTCCAGTTCGCTGAATGGTTACCTGCTTGTTAATACTGCTTGGTTATTTAGTACTTCCTTAGAGCTTTTTTTTATAATT
Organism: Limenitis camilla; assembly: GCA_905147385.1. NCBI lineage: Eukaryota > Metazoa > Arthropoda > Insecta > Lepidoptera > Nymphalidae > Limenitis > Limenitis camilla. The sequence goes on from LR990241.1 coordinate 5,027,097, forward strand.
TCTTTATGATCATCCCACATTGTTTCTGTTGATGGTTAAATATTTTCCTCTTCTCATCTATAAATTGACTCTATAATCGAACAGTAATAGCTAACAATTACACTGCAAAGTCGAAGGTGATTACCGACTGAATTATTTAGTAATCGATCGCTCACTGTAATAAAAGGATATTTAAATATTAAAAAATGATCGAAGAATCGTCTGTGGAATTTCCTTTTTTTTGTGAGGGTTCCGTGCGGTTTGAATTAAGGGACAAACTTAAGTTATCCGTCGAAAACTTTTATCCCCATACAAGGATATAGATCAGTTTATTAACCGCAAAAAGTTTTTTGTTATCTATCACGGTTTCAGATTTACATAAACATTACTTGTCACCAAATTGTATAATTCTAGGTTTATAGGATACATAAATGATCATAATATATCTATATAAGCGGCCGTATCTTTTGATTGCGTTGTCTTAGAGTTTTCATAGCTGCAAATGGATAGCAGACCTGAGTATATATCAATGTGAATGTTAGAGTATGATTGATTTGTATGAAAGTTTGTGAATAAAACGATAGGTATTCCTCCGAGAAACGAGGGTGAGACCGCTAGTTAATAATATTTATAAGGATTTATTACATGTAAAGTCGGGTAAAATATCTAGTTAATACTAAACATTCATACGAAAAGTGAACGTGAAACTTTCCGTTTGGATAATGATACTGTTTAAGGTGCGCATTTGGTTTTAAAAAATTCTTTGTATAAAGTATAAGTATAGTGCTTACTGAAGGAATTTTAATGCCGTTTCCATCATATAAATTCCTGGGAGTAATTGAATTATTAACATGCTTACCAATAGTTCATGTAATTAGTTAAGAAGTTTTTAGTTTCGTGAATGTTATTAAATAGATAAGTGAGGATAGTTTTATTGGCTAGTAATTTTAAAAAATATGGGATATAAGCTCTTCTTGTAATTCTTTGATACGTTTATTATCTTATTTAAATGTTATACCTACTGTCATAAACCCTTTTTTCAGGGTTGCATCAAGGAAATTCATATTTAATAGTCAATTCTGCTCCCTTCTCTTGGAGATTTTGCAAGTAAATTCAGTCCTCAAGATAGAAATAAGGGAATCAAAATCTATAGGGGTATAAAAAAACTTCCCTTTCAGCTAGTAACAATTTGTATAACCCAAGTAAAAGTAGAGCCGTATTTTAAACTGGTCTTGGATTCTACTTGGTTTCCTGTCTAAATTTTTTCGTGACACAAGACACCTGTTTCTAAAGATTACAACTAATTTCAAGTTTACTACTTAAGTAAGACTGGTCATAAAAATACCTATGAACAAAAAAATTCCATCAAGTGGCACCAGCCGAACTTAATCGCGCTGGTCATCTAGAGGCAAATCAGTAAACTGTACCCTATAATAAGTCAAAATCTTCTACAATATCGTGAGAAAATGACCGTCGGCACAACAGTGACTCCTTCCACATGATATATTGCCTTAAACGTACCATTTAGCGCTTACGCATCCATTCCTAAGTATAGTGGGGTAAATTAGAAAAAAAGTAAACACAACATTGTACGAATTCAATAATTAGATTAAGTTTATAATGAGGGGGTTTGCTTGCGGCGACGGCGCCGAAACCGCCCCGTGGCGCCTCGGGCGGTCCCTTTTGACCCTATTTGTTTTAATTACCAACCAATGATCTTTAGGACAGCAGAAGTCTTTGTACTAGCCGAAAATTGAGCCTAATTGCCAGTAGGGAACAAATCGGCTTGTTTAGGTAGGCGGGGGTAGCCTAAACTAATTGTGTAGTAGACTACTTTATGTAGAACTTTCTTAAATCAAAGTTTTTGATTATTATAAATATACAAATCATTTTAAGGAAATCTCTGCACATTATGCATATGTTATATATTTACCTACAGCCGACCCACCCTCGCTACTCAAATAATTCACTCAAACACTTGTCCACATACTCGCTCACACACCCACTCACTTATTCATTCATATTCTCCTACCTGCAACTGAGGGTATGTTATTTACCCACTATTTTCTGCTACACCAAATCGGGTAATTATTTTTGTTGTGTTTGTTATTGTCAGGTCAAGGCATATGTATAAACTAGTTCGGCGCTTGGGTGCGCGGCCCGCTAAAGCGGCCCGCGTAGAGAACCGTAAGCCTTGCATAGTATCCAACTTGTAGTCTCTTCAATATTCCCAATATATTTTGTTAGCATCCGTTTTAATTTTATCTAAATTGTTGTTATATGTTATAATTTAAATGCACACGCACTCGGTATGTTCTGCGCTTAACATATAAAGTAAAGAAATACCTCTTTATTAATAATCTGTGTCAGCATCCGTTTTAATTTTATATAAATGGTTGTTATATGTCCGTACAATGCTTGAATATTATCTATGGTATATGATAAATTGTTTACCATACAGGAAATTAATTGTCTATGAGGTAGATCATATTAGTGATGAATTGTCAGCATTGATACTGTTTCCGTTATTTTTTTTAGGCTAAGGTAGGATATAAAAAGATGATGCAAGGTGACAGAGTGCAGTATTTCTTTGATTTTTGATGTAATAAGTGTTATTAAAGTGGTTATGTGTGAAAGTGCTGGTGTTTTTCTTACGAAATATCTGTGTATGTAATAGTTCTAGAGCTAACAATTTTATATGGAAAAATAAATTCAGCCATCTTGTATTTTTTTTCTATTCATCAAATAGACCTGATCATCTTTTTCCAATAAACCACTCTTCTATCTTCTCACTTTCTGAGATAGACGCCGACGAAATTTGTATGGCCGCCATCTTAAATTCGCCATTTTGGATTTTTTTTTTATTGAAATTCAACGGGTGTGTGACCGAGTGAACGCTTTGAATACACATCAGCGAAAAGTGGTCAGGTCAGCTAGTTATAGATTTGAAAAGCTATTTAAGGGTCCACGTTTTCATTGAATCTCAAAAGAGAAGGAACCGAAAGCATTATAGTAATGCATTTATTATAATTAAAAAAGCTTCCTTACCATTATAAAACAAAATGAATTAAACAAAGCTTGTTACAGCAAACCTTACCATTACCCTACGACAAAGAGCAAAACGATTGGCTATCCTAGTACACGATTACCGACATCACTCACCCATCCGAGTTAGGCAGGTAATTTAAAATTACTTACAGATTATTGACAACTCATTTAAAATAACTGAAACTTTGCCCTAAGGCATTCAGTTTCTTGTTTACGTCTCGTGATACTCATTCATCATACTGGCCAATGAACTTTATGCGAAACTAAATGTTTATCCTCGCTCCTCTCATTAACTTAGATAAACCTATGTTTATAAGCTTTAAGTCGTTCTTTACGGTTACATTTCCACCAGAGTTGTGTGAGGATATGTAGCGACGGATATGTTTGTTAAGGTCCAATAGAATCACTTCGTATGAGAGCCTCAAACGAGGATAAGTAAATGAAGCAATGGTTGGATCTTAACAAACATATACCTCGCTATCAGTGGAGTAGTTAGCATGGGTGACAACCAGGGCTGATATTAGGTATAGGTGTCACTCCACAATTTTTTGCTCGTCGCTTTTTCCGGAGATTCCTCTGACTAGCGATAATTATGCAGCGAAACTGAAAATAAAACAACTACATTTTGGAGAAATCCCAGGAGAGACAGTTTGTACACTGAAAAAAAATTGTAATTATCAATTATTTATTATGCTGGTGACACCTCTTTGAACTCATCGTGAAACCAAATAACTTACTATAATATTTTATATTATATTATTTTTTTATATTATTTTATTAATGACGGGTATGCACTCCCATGTGGGTGACACCCGGTCCGTGAACATCAAAAATGCTATGCCACTGCTAGCTACGCATCCTTGCATATCTCTGATGGAAACGCAGCCTTAAACCGATTTTTTTTGCAACTTCCTGGTATAACAATACAACATCATAACACCAGTATCCTGATCTGATAATGGAACCAAGATTCCATTTTAATAACTGGAACAATTTAATGGAAAATGGTAGAAAAATCGAATAATTAACACTAATATAAAAACTTGTATTTAATTTTCTTTCTTTCTTGTCGGGTTGTATCACTCTACATACTAATTATTGAGAACAAAGAAGTAAATGTTTTTTTTCTATTATAGAGACAAAAATAAAATGCAACTGTTAGTGTTGAATTTTAGTACAGTACAGTTATTAGTTTTAACAAACTAAACATTTGAGACACAACATATATCTACGTTATGCTTGTGTTATCTACGAGTACGTGGGACCAATACTGCACAGTAACACCCACATGACAATAATATTATGCACTTAAAATAAACCGAGTTACGAATATAAAAAACTTACTAATGGTAAACAAACCTTAGTAATGGTGACAACACTACTACACCACCAGGCGAACTCCGTTTGACAACTGGCTCATGTCGATGAGAACAGATGTTATATATAGTCTTGGAATAAAATAAAAAGTACTACCCGCCAATATAAAGTTATCAACGGTGTTGCTAACTCTTGTGGTCTAAATGTTATAAATATGTACTGATTTTGATCGATTCCTTTTTAGCATAACACAATACAAAAATATGATTTTCAGGCGAAGATAGAACCTGACTGAATAATTTGACTAGGTTCTGAAAAAAAATTAGTCATTTAAAGTTGTTTTAGCGAAGTCAACAAGTTTATAAATAAAGATAACGATTTATATATCTAATCAATAAAACTTGAATTTAAAATTGTCATTGAATTTAAAAACATTTAAGTTGCATTTCCAAGATATTATGTAATGAAAATATATTTGTATGTTAATAAGCAGAACTTATCGTAGCTCCCGTCACAGCGGCTAGTTACGTTAACGAGGGAAATGCGCTATTTTTCAGTTGAGACCACGCCCTCTGTAACGTAGATACGGTTTGCTAATTTTGTATTATACTGCTGCTTTATAATTTGTTAAGATCAAAGATTAAGCGTAGTAAAGCTATGTATGCAAAACCAACCCACTTAAATTGACGTCTGTGAACTGAACATCTGATGTTATAATCACGAAAAAATCTAATATATCAAAGTATCTAGAATAGTTCCACAATATTAGGTGGTTTTAGTAATATTTCCGTCTATTATATGCCTTAAATTCTTTATCGATAAATTAGGAATGTGAAACACAAATTCAAGCTTTCAAATTTATCACCTCATAGTGAACGTGGGATTTAGAATATGAAACTTTGCAAGATAAAAGTTCTAGATGTGTAAAACTAGAATACAATAGTTCTCATCATAAATTCACGACAATTCCATTGCATACTCAATATTAGTTTCGTGTAACGAACTTTCTACTCCCAATGCGAAGTAACACTAAAGTCAGCATGAAGGAAGAAAGGTCAAAGGTATAGATGACAGCGCCGTCTCTCCGACTGTCTCCTATCCCATCCTTGTCGTCAATATGCAACAAATGTACTTATGAGGGGAAGGATTAGAATACGAGTCCCCTCTGGGAATCGGTGGGAGAGCATATCCTATCCGAGGCGAGTAACCAAGCACCCCTTGTAACCATGTAAATTCGACTGCCAAGTGTTTTTGACACGTTCCGGTCAAACCGCATGTGGGCCAGATAGCCCTCACCCTTCCATCCCGTTAATGGTACGGTTCTAGTGGACTCTCTCGCTCTGCTAAAAGCGTAGCATTCTTCTCTTCATTCCCCTTCCTTACTCTAATTTCGAGGTGGCAGCGCACGGCAAAACAAGAGTCTCTTAAGGATTGCCGATAACCATGGCCGACGGTGGCCACTTACCATCATTTGGTCTGCTCGTTTACTCCTTAATGGCCATAAAAAACATGTTATGATTTGCAATTTAAAAAATAAGAACTTTAATTATAGTTGTCCGTTAAGAAATATAAAAAAACTTATATGTCGGCGCGTAAGTTAGGTTTAGGTTAGCCCTTTGTAAGCCTAACTTTAGGTTTAAACAGAGGGCAGTGGAGGCGAGTGTTTTAATTGAATAAAGGATGACCTTAAGTAGGCTTAAGTTATGTTAAGTAACCTTGGTCACAAGTCCAAGGTATTGCTTGGGTTCCTGTCGTAATTGTAAAAGATCATAATGTTTAGTTATTTATCGGTTCAGTGTCTATGGTGCGTTTACCCAATAGTCCATTAAATATCACACCCCTCTTAATGTTTTCAAAATACCCCTCTCATCAACTTGTCATTTCTCTGAGTTATATATCTGGCTATAGCAAGCTTCAATAACATAACAGTAACATAGAAAGTTACTAATGTTATAAGTATTATTTTGTCTAATTCCCTTTCACAATATGATGGATGTGTGATGTTACGTATCGACAGACATTGTCTTGTGGTTTGTCAAGAGCACGTATGGCGCCGCCTTGTAATTTGTGTGTGACCTGTCGACCCTGACCAGTTCTCATACGCTTATGTTATGTCCTTTAGATTACACGACATTACTGGGTTTATTAAGTAAATAATTTTGAATAATGTTTTAGTAAGTCTATATCTGAATTAAAATATAAAATTACTAACAGAACTAAATATAACATGCTAAATTTAGAGTAGTAGGTATATCTCATTAAAATCATAAATGTAAAAATTAGAGCTAAGTTCAACATAAACAATATTATGCATATTATTTTCTTTTTTTTTCTGTGTGCTATTTAAAATGTTATTTCATAAATTAAATTTGTATAATATATATAATTATCTTTATATGTAGAAAATAATCACTACATAACATAAAACAAAGTCGCTTCCTGTCTGTCTGTCCCTGTGTATGTTTAGATCTTTAAAACTACGCAACGGATGCGGTTTTTTTAATAGATAGAGTGATGCTATAGGAAGATTTATATGTATAATACATGCATATTATAGTAGAGAAAGTAACCGTGCGAAGCCGGAGCGGGTCGCTAGTTTAGGATAAATTGAAGGTCAAGATTTAAATAACCTAGTTTTATTACCAAACTTAACAGTTAATCTTAAGAGTTTTAATAAATATACTTATCTAAAATATGAGTTTATATTAATTATTTATATTACAATATGTAATATAAACACACGACTGAGTCACCAGTTCCCTTTTTTTTAAATGAAACTTGGCCCGCGAGGCGTCAGTGTCTTGTGTGTGTATTATCAAAATATTTTTCCAAAAAAATGTAATTTAATTTTTCTAATTGGAAATACGTACCAATTGATATTTTTGTTACGTAACTTTCAAGCCACTATTCAATAGATAGTCTGTTGTCTAGGTCCCATAACCAGTATATTGATCGAAGTACTGTCGGGGTCAGAAAATGCATATCAGGCTTACATAAGCACGATCAGATAGTTGCACCTAGGGGGCGTGACGCAATGGGCGGACTTCGCATTCTAAATTCAAATTGCTAGTTGCGGCTCACGCGAGCAACTTGCGTAGATAAAAAAGTTTATGGTAATTTTAGGTACAGCGAAACCTCTTGGAAGCAATGATTTCAAAATATAGATAAGCTCGACTGAACGTTTCACACATATAAGTATAATTATATAGCAGCGCCATCTATCAGAACTCGTACGAACTACGTCAGTAAATTATTGAATATTGCGTACGGTAACAGCGAGTCAAAGGCCGTCGCGTCTTATGAAAATGATGACTTCAATAATAATTAGTTTATTTCATTGCTAAATAAGAAATGTACATTATTTAATTCGCGACTTATTAAAATTGCTATTTTAGGGTACATTTGTTGGAGACATTTTCTGCGTCCGTAGGCCAGGTTTTTACGGCAATTACCTAAACATAAGTCAATGGTTAGAAGGTTTTTATAGAAGTAGTTATGTAAAAGTAAGCTTTTTTTAATCATCCATAGCCATAGTGGAAATAAGGAAGAAACGAAACCTTCTTAACATACCCAATCTCTTTGAGGTTTAACCTCTAAAAAATATTTTCTTCCCATGGATTTAAAAATGATAATCTAGAACGAGATGGTGATCAACGTGAAGACAACTTATAACTGAGGTAGGGCACAGCAGGAAATTTCCTGCTCAAATATGGAAAAGCCCGACTGGAGTAGTACTTTGACCTTATACAGAAGATCACAGCCAAATAACACTACTCTAAAGCAGTGTTGTGTTCCTGTTGGTAAGTAATATGACCAGAGCTCCTGGGAGGAATTGTGAATAGGGTCGGCAACGCGCGAAAAAGAAAGATAAGAAGACTGGCTCAATGTAACGCAGATGAATTGCGAACATATCTTTGCTCCACCAAGCACCTCCTGCTCTCTGTGCAAAGTTGTAAATATAAAATATCTAAAAATGCATAAGTGTACTAAAAATTTTATGATAAATTGAAAAATGATGTGTCCAGATTAACAAATTTATGATATAAATCAATATTTTAATTTAAAACAAGTAGAAGAGGTGAGATCGCGTGCTTACCTTCACTTTATACGCGCTACCTTACAAAGGGATATCTCAATCGCATTCAATAAATTGATTGCTATAATAATCGTCATTAGTCATCGGGTAGTGTTTAAATTATTTCGTACTTTGCGTGTGGACTCGCTACTTGTGTTCGCACGCAATGATTTTTTGAACAATTTTTAGCCTAAGGCTCTTTAAGAACATGTTCAAAACACATTAGCTGTGGCATATTGAATAGATTACCTTGGTTGTTCTTCGTAAATTATAAATAAACATTGTGCAATGCAAATAAGATTGGCTGATCTAAACATAACAAACAATATCGTCATTAGGGGCCTTTCAAGTATTACGTACCTAAGCCGTTTTTTTGCAATTTTCAACATATCGGTCCCCATGTCAGCAAAAGTAAGAAAAGGTCTAAATCCTCCAACCCGTGCTTACGTGAACATTAGTAAAACATTCTGAACGGGGATTCACGTTTCGATATGCGGGAATCCCCATGCAGATGACCACATCAAAAATAAGCATATCAAGGACCTCCAGGTCCCTTTCAATGCTTACGTGTAATACTTTAACTGCTTCTCATTATATAGTATTTGTATAAAAAATACGGGAGCCAGTATAGTTCAGTAATATTCAAACGACAATACTAACAAGCAATCTAGACGGAAGCCAAGCAGTGATTAGGTCTTGAGACCCACTAGTAGATTTAAAGACTCTTCTCGCTTCCGAGTATCACAATAATAAGTACATTACTCACGTGCTCCTTGATAATGGAGTCTACTGCGTGAAACCACTTGACGGACTGGCTCAATCCTATCGAAACGAATGTTATATATTGGCTACACGTATACTTGAAATAAGACAAAAAGGAACTACACGCGAATACTATTAAGATTTTAACTGTGTTTCTAACTTTTGCTTCGTCTGCGTGGATTTTAAAATGGGTTTCAGATTAAAAAGTTATTAAAAAAATGTGTGATAACATTGTGTGATAAAATATATAAAATTTAAGTCTATATAAATATTCTATAAGTTAATGGCTTAACAAAGTTTAACCAAATACGTCCAATCGTTTGTCCAGTGAGAAGATAATCCAGCTGGTTGATGGTGGGTACTCTTGGACTCTCGAACCTCTTGTCATAAAATATGAAGCCTTAAAGGTAAAGGGAGATTAAGCCACAAAGATCGTAGAAAAAAAGAAGAACAGAATAATCAAAATATAATTTGTAATATGATGATTAATTATTGTTCTAGTTGTTTTGTAATTGCTTAAAAATGAGAACAATATCCCTAGAAAATTTCTGGAGAAGATGGATTCTCCCAGCTTATATTTAAAAGCCTTTCTTCTAATACTGATTTCCGGATGTTTTACGATTAGACTACCAACAGTAGCAGCATAAGTATAACAACTATTATATAAAGATCCAAAAATAAATTTAGAGATTAAACATCTAAATACAAAATGTGAAGTTAATGAAAAGGTTGTAAATAAATAAACTGCTTAAATAACGAGACGTCCCTACACAAAATGTTGTAAGTGTGACCATTTACATACTCGAACCATTCCCAAGCTTAAGAGCGCTTATCGAGCCTTCTCACAGATCATGAGAACCTCAATCAGCTAAACTATTTTAATGTCCAACGATTACCAACAATCAATATCGTATTCCCTACACTGTCATTAAGCTTACATTCCTTTTTGTTTCGGACATTTGCGGACTATATAAAACAGAGGCTTACTATGATTTTTTATGATTAAAATAATCGATCTATTCTCGCTTCACTTAGATACAAATATACTATTATAGCCTGATAAATCAGGTTAGTGTCTATTTTTAGAATTCACTGTAAATAAAAACAATATAGATGCACTAAAGATAAAAATATTAGCAGTGTGACAAAACTTATAATATAAGGTATACAGCACCTATATAAATAGTTATTTATTTAATTATATTTTTTACGTTACCAACATTAAAGCAACTTTGCTGGGTTCACAAGTTACAAAATCAGCTTTGACTAGAATTTTAATTGCTTTTTTAAAACCTATTACACCCCTCCATATACCGGTGCCGGATTAAACGAACATTATTTGTTCCTGATATTATAAAAACCGTATTTTTTTCATGGTTGATAGAGGAGGAGAGGGGGAGGGTAAAGAAAAAAATACTGCGGTTTCAGCGGATCCCGAGCAAGGACCAAGAGCCCACAGAGATGGAAGAGGGAAAGGGTAAGTCTCCCACATGCAGCTCGACTGGAACGGGTCTATGGCACTTGGCGGATTCGCATGCTGGTGGTCGCAAGCCAGTCGTGGAACAGATCCCCTATCACTAAGGGAGTATTGGGTAACTTGGCTCTTACGAGATGCTCTCCCAGTGGCAGAGGGAAATTGTATTCTAACCCGTCCCCTCACGAGTAGAACAAAATTTAAAGATTTTAAGTAACACTTGTAGTAGTTCGACGGTAAAAATTGAATCTAATATCGTGTAGCAAAGTCGTCGACAAGGGCTAGTAGGGGCCATCCCTAAACAAAAAACAAATGTAGCAAATTCGAATAAATCCGCTCTACTTAGTTATCCTGAATCCAAAGTGACTAATTTTGAAATTAACATTTTATCAAAAATAAGCAAAGCACCCCCCTTATTGTTTATATAATACTTGAATCCTTATAGTTATTCCAGTTATACTTTTAGATTCCAAACCAACTTTACATAATGAATTGGTATTTGATTGTCGTGGGAAAAATATTTGCAGTGAAACTTTAAAAAGTCAAATAAGTTTGTGAAGCGCATTCTTGTTGTACAATGTCGATTATGTTGCCAGCATCATTACCGCTTGGAATTATATCGAGCTGTAAGTTTTAAATTAAATAAATTATATTTTTCTTCTTCCGTACAACTTACTAAGCTAATAAAAGACATTCCGAATATTTTCACGCTGTAAAATATAAAGTATCGCAGCATAAGAAACCGATCACCAAGTTTCCAGCACGTTAGTCAAACTTCCTCCCTTTTTCTCCTAACCCATTAATGCTGCAGAGGACTCTAGGTGCTTGCTATAAAGCAATACTATTCACCTTCTTGAGTGTGGAGGGCACATAAATTTTCAAGGTGGCAGTGTATCGGCAGCATAAAAAAGATTGAGATGTTCTTTCGTATTGCCAATGTCCATAGTGGCCACTTATCATCAGGACCGTCTGTTCGTTTGCCTCCTATCTGTTACTAATACATTACATAAAAATACAACACATTATTAACTTATTTTATTATTTATATTCAGATTATAATTTTTGTGAATTAGCTAATTTTGCTATAAATCCTTTTTTTTAAACCATCTACATAAAATATTGTAATATCATCTTTATAACATTCCTAAATACTATCAGTTTTTTTTATCGGCATGAAGGCAGCACGCGCTCTGGGTGTATTTTTTCACGTTTCTTCACAATTAGAACAAAACATCCATCTTTATTGTTCCCAACTAACATATTATATTATATTTAACTTTATAACTTTACTTTGTATGACTAAAAATTTAAATTATCAGTAGATAATTTTACATTAAGGCTCCCTAACTTTAATGGCGTATTGGTTAAGACTTGAATGTCTTACTCCGAGTTCGATCCTGGGCTACACCTCTGTCTTTTCTGAGTTATGTGTGTTTAAAGGAATTAAATATCACTTGCTTTAACTGTGAAGGAAAACATCGTGAGGAAACCTGCACTCTTGAGAGTTCCTTTTAGTTCTCAAAGGTGTGTGAAGTCTGCCAATCCGCCGCACTGGGCCAGCGTGGTGGACTATGGCGATGGGCCATTAATCTCCACTTGTGAATCTTCAAGGAATAGTATCAAGTCCAAGGTCACAATATCTTCAAAATAAAACTTTTGTTATTAAATTAATAATCATGAATATATCAATAACATGAAAACATACAATGTCTGATTTACTCAGTAGAGGGTTTAAAGAACTTAATTTAACATTTAACTAAGACAGTAAATATATTAAAGACTCACGTAAATATCACTATGATAAGTTGGCAACACCGTTGATAAATTTATTTTCGCGGTTGTACTTTTATTTTATTCCAAGACTGTATATAACCTCTGTTAGGATATACTTGGGCAGTTGTCATACGTAGCTCGCATGGTGGACATTATGGCTGTGCTGTCGTGATGCTGGGTCGCCATTACTAAGGTTTGGAGTAAGTGTTTAATATTGTTTACTCGGTTTCCTATTTAAGTACTTATTATTATTGTGCGTGTTACTGTGCAGTATCTGCCTCGTATCAATCGAAACAGAGCTTTTTACCAATAGAATTACTAGCCTATCAAACGCTATTAACAGTGTTGCTAACAATCCATACAAATAAATATATTTTTTTTTTAATTTTCGTCTGTCTGTTTATTCCAATGTATCTCTGAAATGGCTGGACCGATTTTGACTAAATTTTCACTGGCAGATAGCTGATGTAACAAGGAGTAACTTAGGCTATTTAACATCTCGCTACGACCCATAGGAGCGGAGCAATACCTCGAAGTCGCGCGGGTCGGCTAGTGTTATAATAAAATAAAAATGGTGAAATGTTTTAAGTAATATAGAACATTGATCTAAGTGTGCAAACATTCAGTTCAGACCGCAATGAACACGTGTTACATGAATTCCTGCTCCATTATACAAGTACTTTTAAATACTTAAGACGAAGCACTTATAAGAACGACTAAAAGTATTTAAAAAAAAATTATATTTTTTTTAAAGATTACTAGCTGAATGGATCTTGAAATGCTTGTGTCAGGAGTTGGCCACGTCAATAATCCAATGACTGGGATTAGAACCCATAACCTATCGATAGTGAGCCGCCTGAATCACTGAGCTGTTGACGCTTAAGTTTTCCTATTGGGAGCCAATAATTTTTATTTTTTCCTAAAACAAAGACGACAAAAAAACCTCTCTAAAAATTATAAAAAAAGTCTCACCCAGCCATAACCTTTCATCATAATGGTAGGTACTTCCACATATTTATTGGTTAAATAATTATGTCTATCGACAAAATATCGAGCATGTGAACCATACTGCTAGTAAATTAAAAAAAAACATCGTATAGCTAGTTTTAGGTACAAAGTTGTTAAAAAATTTTAGCCGTTTTTATATGACTTAAAATCTGAATTATATACTAAATATAGTCTTCTCCTTAACATTCCAGAACGTAGGCTGTAGTGTAGACCCAGTGCCCTTGCACAGGCTGCATACTGCAGTCTGATTGGAATTTATCGCTCGCAAGCGGCGCGGCGCTCACAATAGCCGGCTTGAACTTTGTACTTTGAGACACCGACACTCGTTTAGTTGAAAATAACTGAATTGTACTAACTTTTTGTATCTCATTGCATTGTCACAAATTTCACATATAGGATTTTTTGATATGATGAAACTTGTTTTTGGTAGTTGTCACAAAAACATCGACAAGTAGGTTAGACTTGGATGAAAAAAAATTTTGTAAAACAAATTTTATTATTGAAAATTTCTAGATTTCTGGATCCTTCCTGATGAGAGAAATCTATTCCAACTATTTGTCGGTTTGACACGGAAAGAACCACTATACTTATTATAAGACAAACTCTTCCTAACCATTGGCTTTCCTCTCCTTTGTCTCTATCGTCTTTAATCGACAAACTACTATCATCAATTACTTTAACTATCACAACATATGTTAGTCGGAATGAGATTGGGATTATAGAAGATAAGCAAGTATGATTGCAGAATAGTAGAGATTTAATTTCGAATAAATAATGAAGACCAAAAAAATCATAGTAATTGAAGAGATTTTTGTGCTTTTTTTCGTTACAAAGGGCGTTACGATGTTGACTGCACACGGGCGCTACAAAGGCTAGTGACGCCCCTAACAAATGTAATTCAAATAAATCACGTAAATCTAACACATTTTTAAAATTAAAATATCAGCAGCAATTCTGCGACCTATTTTTAAGTTCTTAACTACCAGTAAAAACCAATCATAATTCCAAAAAATGCTATGTTATTAGAATTGGTTATACAATTTTTAAAGGTTTACTAATTAATATTTATATTTAAAAAAAAAACTCATTCTTTCCTTATATTTATTGACCTCCTCCCTTTCTCTTTAGTTTTATTATTGAAATTTTTTTAGAGGAAACTAAGGCTTTTAAAAGAAAATCAGTGACATATATTGATTATTAAAACATAATAATATCTTTACTTAAATGTTATTTATGTGGAAATTAAGAATAGCCAATAGGTAAAAAAATAATACCTATAGGATCTCCAAACTCATGACAATAACAAAACCTTGAATCAGTATAAAACCTATACAAAAAATATATTACGCATCACTATCAATAAAAATCAAAACTTGTAATGATTAATCGATAACATTCACACATGGATATCGAAGTCCATAATATAATTTACACATATATTATATATGTAAAACACTCAAAGATAACAGCTGTACAGGAAACCTCATTGTTTCCATCGTATTTGCATACAGTTCTTGCACCGGGTGAGATGCGAGATTAACTTTTTTGTTCGTGTAACACCATGATTAAGGTCCGTCTGTAACCCCAAAAAAATGTATAAACACTAGTCAACCTGCGCGACTTCGTCTGCATGGAATTTATTGGGTAGGTTGCGCGTTCAGGCAGCGTTGCAAGTAGAGTTGTCTTTTTTCGATATTTTTCACCTTAATAATTTATACACCTAAACCTTCTTCATAAATCACTCCGTCTATTAAAGAAAACTTCATAAAAATCTGTTCAGTAGTTTTGAGTTTCGCAAGCAGGTAGACAGATCAAGCAGTTCCAGTCTCTTCATCCGTATCCGTCCGCCAAGTTTCAGCAAAAGGAAGTGGCTGAACTAATTAGTCCGCCATATTGGAAGGTCCGCCATATTGTATTTAGACTTAGTAACCTCAACTTACCCTATCATACACACATTTTTATACACACAATACCTACATGAACATACACATACAATGTATAGGCAACTAGATGACTGGTAGATTTAAATTACATTTTCGCCATGACGTGATAGCTGAAGCAAGGTGTGGTCTGTAGTGATGTAGACGATTTAGAAGAAAGTATCGATAGTTATAATTTCAATGTAAATTAACAAGTAAATTCTCAATGTAAAAAAAAAAACAAATTGAGAATCTAGTTTTTAATTGAATGTCTGAATTCAGTTGTCGTGTTAAAAAAAATTAAAAAGTAAACTATTTATTAGTTATTTGAACTTAATGCATTGTCTCGCTTAAATTGCCTGTAGCTGAAATGCGTAGTTTAGGCACGAAAACATGACAAACAAACCAACAGAGCTAATTTAGTGTTAACTTAAGTAGGTTACAAGGATATATTAATATTTATATTAAAGAAAACGGTTTTACCTAAAAATTTTAGCTAAATCATAATTATATAAATAGGATAATAAATAATTGGTGATAGCAGGCTCGGCCTGACTAATAGGACACTGTTGCATTACGAACATTGCCAGTACTTCTAATCATCGAGAACAATCACTTGCCATTGCGCGGGCCATAATAATATAGATAGAATTGTAGTCTTTATAAGCAACGCTTTTGATTGTTGGTATTTCTTAAAGATTTGTATAATTATATTAAAAATGCCCTACTTGCTCATTAATATATAACTTCTGTTACAATCGTTCGAAGCCGTCGTCAAAGTTATTTCATATAGTTAACGCCTAACCTAGTGCAAATAGTGTGGCTTTTTTGCAGATTACTTGAGCTCTATTTCAGATAGCAAAGGGGAGCATGGCTGGCATCTTTTAACAAAATATAACATATCGATAGCCTGTTGAGTACATCACTAAAGTGTGTCGTGACCTCTGCCCTTCGGCCGCATCCACACATGCCTGCCCGCGGCGGTCCCGCCCCACATCTTTTTGGTATCAACCAAAAACTCGATACCGAACCGAATCTTTACATTTACTGATCCTCGATACGCCTTCTATAATTACTGACGTGACTTTGCTTTTGCTTTTATTTCGTATACACTACACAACAAGCACTACACAACCTCGATTCAGTCAAATACTCTTAATCATCCGTGAGGAGACGGGTTAGAATACATTTCCCATCTGCCGCTGGGAGATCTGCCGCATTGTGTTAGAGCCAAGTGACCCAGTGCCCTTTGGTGGTAGAGGAACATCGCCCTGCTTGTCCAATTAATCAAGCCTTGGGACCTCTGAAAACATAGTCTCATGTATTGCTAATGTGCTTGACAATTCCCATAAAAACCTATTGTGCCGTCAGCACGGACGATATCATTTCAAAAATATAAATTACTAAAAATATTAAGTCAGTCATTTTCATAAAAATTTGCCACTTGTTTGATTTTACAATGTTACGACATGCTATGAATCGGCTATTATTTGCCAACAACATAACTGGAACCTGAACCACCATTAGATTCACCTCATCGAATGCCGAATGAATGACTAATAATTTCACACTATGGCCAAAAAGATGATTTTTGAAATTAATTTCAAATACGTATCTGATTCAATCTATATCTAAATCATAGTGATTTCATTATATGAGTGGTATGGTTATCCTAAGAGACGTATCAATAGAGGATTTTATTTCTTCATTTTCAAGTATTTTAAAATAGTTTTTTTACGTTCTAAAGCGATTTATTTAATAACCATGATACAAAATCATAACATTATAGATACGTCAAATATTTCTTCTAATTATTTCCACGGTTTTATTACTGTCACACAACATTGTAGCACGAAGAGTGACAGTGCTGCTAACCATCAATATCGTCATGGCGCCAAGAAGCAGTGCTGCCACCCGCTGATAATAATTCTACACATTTGTTATACAAACGTACTTTAACGTCTACATACTTATATTATAATACAAACACGGAATAACCAACATGACTCTGTACAACATGACTTTGAAATATTCCACCTTTACATCAACAAAAAACATAAAAGAGTTACAATACGAAGCACGCGATCAAAGAACATGTGTTCATCATTAAGATACCTTCAAGAATAATTCAAATTCCTTAAATCATTCTTTGAAAAGCCACAATAGTTGAAAAGCTGTCTTTTCGACTTGACTCAATTAAATCTTAATTCGTACAAAGCAGTCGATTAATGAAATTAAGTCGGCATTTAACCGAGTAACCATCAAAGCCCACAATGGCTTTAAATAGTAACAATCAAGTGAAAAGATCCTCGAAATATCGAACCAACAAAGGAACTAACTAACCTGCATAGTGACTATTAAAATTTAATGACATGATTTATTTAGAAAAAAATACACAGACTCGAGAAAAGGGTACGATGTTACGATCCATTTTTCATATAACGCAGTTGGTAGCAAATGGTCAAATAAAAAATGTTTAACAGGCCGACACTTTATGAAAAACGGAGTCCGACTGTGAGCGGGCTTTGTCATCGGACACAGAATTTATTCATGCTTACCTGTTGAGCCTGTTGCGCCTCTTGCCCAGTGCCCCAGCCGTGAATAAACTATAAAGAATATTCCATTTTTCTGGATTTGTATTGCATAATATGCGATGGAGTCAGGAAAGTTTTGTCCGCAAAAATAGTTATTAAAGAAAGTGCCAATAGCTCAGTAAAGTAAGATTTTGGTGACTTATGTGAGCTTACACCTAACACAAACTTTAACTTTACTTGGAGGGTTAAGAATACTAGTTTTACTTCGTTTGTGCGTCTGTGTTTTTTTTTATGATAGATAAGTGACAAAAGCAGACGGTCCACCTGATGGAAAATGGCCACCGTCTTCCATTGACATCGGCAATATAAGATAGTATCTCTTGTGTTGCCGATGCGTTGACCCCTCGAAGATCAAATGAGGAAGGGGAGCGATGAGAGAAATGCTCCGGTTTCAGTGGACCCTCAATCAGAACCCGGTGTTCACTGGAACCACAACATTAATGAGATGGACAAAGAGGGATGGGGTGGATCTGGTCCACATGGGGTGTGACCGGAACACGTCAAAGACACTCACTGATTCGCATGCTAACAAATGTCTTGTATTCTTTTCAAAAAAATTTTCTATTTCAAAGATCAATAGCTCTGTTGTTAAAAAAAAGTTTCGCAAGCAACCGAGCTCCAGTTTGGCAGTAGGTAAGGTTGTGATAGGTTTTCTACCACTATACTACTCAATCATCACCACAAGCACCTTTTCTGTAATGTACAGATTATGATTTTTAAACTCTAGGTTTTTACTTTGTATTCACTGAACAAGATAAGTTCACCTTAACTTAACATTACTTAATTTTCAAGACGACAAAATTTTCGTAAACGTTGTTGAACAGTTAACCAGTCACCAAGTTGAGTAACATAAAAAGGTATAAATAAAAAAATGTATCTATCTCCTAAAATCGTCAAAAACGCTTCACTTAATTAATGGACATCGCTATAACAATTTTTAATTGTAGCTTAATCTATTATAGATATTTTAGAGAATTGTATTGTATTTTTCAAAAAAAAATACAACACAACACTTTTGTCTAACTGCACCTTATGAATAATATTTGGTCATTCTCTTAGTGGTAGCCGTCTCATTTATAATATTTTATAGAAATCAACAAAACACGGCTGAGAACATTAAATACAATGTCATGGCGCGATTGCGCTTGGCATTCATATTTTATTTAAAATTACTTATGAATAGACCAATTTTTTTGTCATTCACTGTATAACTCAAGTTTAATATGCAAATTATGATATACTTCTATTGGCTCACGTGTTGTATAATAAGGTGCTTAGTTTATGATTTATTTATTTTTTTTGACATCATCCCTGACCTAGACAATATTTTATATATCTGGTATGTAATTAATGAGTTTGATCGCAATAAATTATGAGTGTAGTGTTATAGTGTTATTAACTACATTAAATATACAGTAAAGAAGTAAGAAGAAGAGTAGTATCTGGTACGTGGGGATTGAGACCTAGGAAAAGGTTTAGAGAGTTCTTTTATTAAAAATAAATTCTTGCCTCCATTGCTCGACCTTGATATCTAACATTATTAATAAATAAACTAATAGACTTTGTGTTATAAACTGCAAAAAAGTAAGCAGTTTAAAGAACTCTCTTATTATTTATAAATTCTAGCCTCCACTGGTCTGCCTCAATATCTAGCATTAAACTAAGCTAGCATCAATTATGATAATCACTATACTTACTACTTATTACTATGATGCAAATGTATATATATCATATACTTACTTTTACATAATTTCATTAACATCGACTCTATACACATATACATTTTATAAGCAAAAGCTTGATAAATGAAAAAAATATAATTTATTAACCAATTTCTGTGTATTCATCAACTCATTTATTCACTCTACGTGATGCAAATTAAAAAAAAATTAGGCCAAGTGCGAGCTAGACTAACGCACTGAGGGTTCAGTACTGGATTGAGCGACAAACTTAATTTTGCCGTTGGAAAACTAGGCACGCTTGTTTGTTTTTTTTTTGATGGAAAATGTGAAATTTACGCAACCTTTTTCCAGTACAAGACTATAATTGATTGATTTCATTATTTGAGGTCAAGTATACTATCGGTTTTGATTCCTTTGTGAATGATGTGTGTCAATGTGAATCGCAAACAGCCGTATCTTTTGATTGCATTCAAAAGGGTCTTAGTAATCCTATAAGGGTTCTTTTTTCATTCTGATGTACAGAACCCCAAAAACCTCGAGTCCAGGCAGACGAAAAGTCGCCACAAAATATAACAGCAAAAAACTAAGGGTAGCAGAAGCAATATTTTACAAAAATTTTCAAATTTGTTCAGCTCATCATGACTCTACATTTTTTCACATGTCACCGTATATTGTGTTCTAGTCAAAAATAGTAGCGAACGCGACATTGACAAAGGATGTTACGATATAACGAACAAAGGTTTTTTTGTAGAAAAAAAATTAAAATAAAATGTTGAATTTATATTAAAGAGAACCTGTCACTAATTACCACCTTTTGGCGGCGATTGCTTTGTGATAGCAAAAA
Source organism: Limenitis camilla (assembly GCA_905147385.1). NCBI lineage: Eukaryota > Metazoa > Arthropoda > Insecta > Lepidoptera > Nymphalidae > Limenitis > Limenitis camilla. The sequence continues at coordinate 5,047,572 of LR990241.1, forward strand.
ATGTGAGCATTATGGGATTTTATACGGAGGCTTGATGTATAAATAATATTAAATGTTACTTTTATACAAGTTTAGGGATATTTAGGTAAAGGAAAGATGTTTGAGAAAGTAAAAAACGCGATGGAATTTGGTGAGAAATCAAACTGTTTTTCTTACCTGACCTATCTTTGCTTTGTCAAAGGAAAATTGACTCTACATTGAATAAACGATAAAAAAAAGTTAACACTAAATATGCTTGAATAAAAAAATTGAAATAAAAATATCTTTTATTTTCCTTTCTTTTTTTTTATAAATAAATAATAATTTGAAAGTAGACTGTATTATTAGGTCTAAATAATTATTTATGTGATTTTTTATTATAATTTTAGGTACTTTAGCAACATGAAAACTTTATTGGCGTTTTTTTTCTTTAGTTATTATGGTTACTTTTAAAAATGTAATGGTTGTATGATTACCGAAATAAAAAAGCTATTATATTATGTATAAATCTGAACTCTAGGAAAAAGAAGAATCGAGATAAAGCAGAATAAATAATTGTAATACACAAGAGTTTCTTATACATTTAAGGTTAAATCTAGTCATCATTATTTCTTAAATTTTCCTTTTTAGTTTTTGGCTATGGAGGAAAATTTAAGAAATATTGTGTATGATTTTGCTCACAAGTTTTGTAACTGTAAAAAATCAATAAAAGCAATGCTACGTGTAGGTTTTTTTAATAAGTCACTCGATACACGAACACGTACAGAACTACAGACAATATCACTGAATGTATTCAAATTGATGATTCATTTGAACACGGCCAACCAAGGAATAGTAAGTAAAGTAGAAATGCTACACATTTAATAGTATGACTATTAAAAGTCTACTTTAGGAAGCTACTTTTTGCGCTTTATTTCTGCAAAATATTTAGATGTTTGGATGCTTGTTACTCATTCCCGTAAAAACGGCTGAAAGGATTTCAATGAAATTTGGCACACAAATATTTTATAACTTGGATTATCTCATAGGTTACTTTTCATCCCGGAGAAATTCAGAGTTCCTACGGAATAATAATCTAATACGTTTGCTGTTGTAAGTATCTGAATATTGCTATTTATTACAATACATTAGAAATTAAATGCTTTTTGATAAATTTTAGTATTATATATGGTATTTTGGACTGGAGGGAAGTGTAATATATTTTTAAAAAAATAATTGTCTTACTATGCTACACTTTGCATCGTTCTAGGAATTTCAAGGAATTGTGTTATAGTGAACGTAATGGCCTGGTCTTTCAGAAATCACAACTTATATTGGACAATATTACGTACTTATGATTCGAAGATCATCTAGAGTTAGGTTCCTAGAGCTTGTAACCCAGGGCTGGGCTTTACTACGTGCAATAACACTCACCTCTGCTGCTCGACTTCGTTAACTAATATCTAATTAAACTAAATGACTGAGTTAACCCACATGACCCACAATTAGGGAGACCTAGCACCAATTCGACTGCACAACAATATCACTGGAACAGTAATAAATCTATGAAATAACTTTTTATATTGAAGTGTAAGTGTAACTCTTGTTGTGGTTATTGAGAATCTTCTTCATGGTCTTTTACATCTCTGCAAAATGTGCATCTTGATATCACCATCAACATGACAACCCGTTAATGAACCACTGAGCTGGGTCTTCTTCACAGAATGAGGTGGAGGCTAGACTAGGCCATCGTCTTCCACGCTGACCCAGCACGGGTTGATAGACTTCAAACACCTTTGAGAACATAGAGAACTCTTAGGAGTGCAGGTTTCCTTACGATGTTTTGCTTCATCGTTAAAGGAAGTGATATTTAATTGCTAAAAGCACACATAGACACAGACCTATGCCCAGGATCGAACTTGCATCTCCCTAATAAGACATTCAAATCTTAACCACTGGGTTATAGTTGTGCTGCATATTCTAATACTTTAAATTCTTTGTAAGAATGATTGAATAGAGATACATAATATTAGTGTCGTGGTATAAAGCAGATGTTGACCTCCGACCGCTGTGTGCTGTCGACAGTGGGTGTGGGTACTTGTACTTGTACATCAAGCGTGTTTGGATATCATTTTGATTGGACAACAATCACTATAAAAGGTTAGGTCTGAGCATCACATGTTTTGATCGTATTGAATTCTATGGATGAAAATTAAAAAACATAATAACCAACCATAAGGCAATATTAACAACACTATTGATAACATCGCTGCATTGCTTATTTTTGATGATATTAAAGGATGGGGGGGTGATGAGGTTCTGCACGGTGATTACTTCAGCGATAAAAAATTATACACGCACATCGAAACATAAATATGCCCTGCTCAGAATGGAGAAGAAAAATGCATGCATCAATGTTTACGTAAGCACGGGGGAAGGGGGTTAGGGTTTTGCTAACTTTTGCTGACATGTAGGGCGGGGGTGTTGATAAATGCAAAAAATCTGCTTACGTTAACAGCTGTTTTTTTAACTCCTTAATTGAAAATAATTAAATATCTAACATATAGGTAAACTTCTTTTTGTGTTTTGCAACTAAACTATTTATAAATCCATAACCAATATTTAACTCAAACCTTTTAATTATAAGAAACATTTATAAAACGGGTAAAATATTAAAATTCAGTCCAATTAAGGTCGATAGTGCCGAAGATGTAACGTATTGCCCTTCCAATTAGGGATGTACTCCCTGCTGTTCTCTACCGGACCAAATAGCTGTGGCACGATTTGACCCACACTTTACCCTACAAACCATTTAGAGCTTTATTGCTATAGGAATAATGCCCAAAGTTAGAAAATTTAGGTTTAACTATTAGATATGCCCTCGAGTCATTCTGCACTATTTCATAGTTGTCGACCTACGCGGTGTTGACATTGAAAAAATGTTACAAGAAATATTGTGAACTGTTACTTTTACTCTTTTAAAAGTTATATTATGAAGAATACATTTTTCTACTACCTTGAATAAAAAGTAGCATTACGTAGTCAATTTTAATTTCGAAAAAGTAACTTTCTCGCCTTGGTACATAATGATTTTAAAAAGTGATTTAATATCGCGTGGAATTTTTAATTGATACAGTTTTAGGTTAATTAAAAGGTCTTTTTTATATAAATTGATACAATATAATATTACCCGGTGATATATGTTTCATTAAGTACTTAAGAACACTAACTAAACAAATTAAAATGCGATTTAATATACTACTTACGCCATCTGTTGACGAATAGTTTGTCTGTCTTGTCTGATACACTGATTTTGATAAAATATGATACAGAGATGAAGTAGAGCTTGAGGAAGCTACAGATAATAGAACATAGGCTATGTTTTCTTGTGAAATAATACTTGAGAATACAAAGTAAAAAAATGATTCTGCGATTATGCCATCTATCAACGAAGAAGTGCATGTCGAGGTGTCTTTGAGAATTAGTCATATATAGCGATTAAAATGTGAATTAAACGTAAACACACGTGGTAAATTGCAATGACTATATATATTAAAAAAGCATTTTGTAATATTTCACCTTTTCTATGCACACCTATAACAACAAGATATCTCGTCTATTCGTCAGTTACAGATATTTTAATGTATCAATTTAGTATTATCTTAATTTCCTTTTCCATTCCAGATAAGTTTTACACTAAAGTATACGTAATTACACAATGTTCCAACTCAACTATAAAACATAATCACAATCTAAATGTTTATTGCCCGTAGAATTTATTGTATGTTTCGTAAACGGTACAAATTATTGTTATTTTGTAGCGGTGATAGTACTAGTTGACACACTCGAATGTTACTATCGATGAGTCGAGAGAAAAGTTCCAGAGCTTTTTCGTGTTTAGATGTTTGTTACTCAAACACGCAAAAATGGCTGCACGGATTTCATTGAAATCTGGCACACAGATACTTTATAACCTGGATTAACATATATGCTACTTTTTATCCCGGAGAAATTCAGAGTTCCTACGGGAAAATATATTTCCTGTCGTAAGCGACTGAATATTTTAATTTAGCAATAGTAAATTGCAATTTTTTTATGATATTCATAATTTTATCCCACGGTAACGGTGCTCCTTTCCGGGATAAAAAGTACTGTATTTGTTAAACCACCGTCTAAAGTATCTGTGCACTAAAATTCATTCAAATCGTTTCAGCCAATTTAACGTGCGTTCAAAAACACGGCGATCCTGTGATTTAATACATATATGTATAGACAGATAGAAGATAGAATTGACCCACTGCCTTGACAACATATAACCTCTGACCCGATGGAACTGAAGCAGGTCGACTAGTGATTTCATAAAGTGAGAATTGTCTGAAGTTAGTGCAAGTAGTGTAAAGATTAATGTGATCGCTTTATTACTTAGTTTTTATGTTATGATGATATCATGTAAGTTTTTATGTAATGCTTCCACAACTCTTTTGACTGTGTTGGCAACTTTTATGTTTTATTATTTATATTTTGAATATGACATATTAGGAAATGCCTGGTACAGCTCTTTTCACATTGTGCTACCATTGTTTATCTTATTACCTCTACCTCTCTTTTATTAACAAGGCAGAAAAGAAAACGCAGACTTCCTACGTGAGGGTCCAATCATCAGAGGTATTCATTGGTGGATATAACCGTATAGTGACTGTAGATACTAAAACATTTATATCTCTACTCTACCTTGGTTTAAATTATGAATTTCCGCAAAGTTACGCCTCATTCAATTCAGTATTTAAGCTAAAAAATTCACACTTGAACATAAATCCAAAAAGTGCCTGGGGCTTGTGACTGATTTATAGGTGTTTATTAAATACTACTCAAAGCGCATGACTTCATTAACACTGAATATAGTGGTTTTATTTATTTGTATTATCTTCTACTGAGGAAAAATTTTTTTGATATCTGATTAACAAACTAAACTCTTATTGCTAATTTCAGAGACATTTAAGTCGATTGAAGAGTTAATGCGGACATAACTCCGATATTCCTGCAGGAACTGTGCTTTGTACCGGGATAAATAGTATCTTAAGAGATCATTCAGATAACAAACTCTATGTGTAAAGATTTTGTCCTGATCTATTTAGGTATATGAATAAATCCCTCTATCTCACAAGAACTTTACATTTTTAAAGGATAAGAAGTATCCTATTTTCTAAGTCAGGCTATAAAGCATCTGTATGCTAAATTTCATTGAAATCGGTCCAGCCGTTTTAATGTGATGTGTGCACAAACTTGTCAATTCTACGATTTCATGTACTCACATCAATGACAGTATCGAAATATGTTACTTGTATGTATGTAAATAACCTCTCGCTAACTTTTAGCTTAAGTTTATAACAATACTATACAAATAACAGTAAAGTAATGTAACAGTACTCGTAGTAGTAACAAGTCACGAGACAAATTATGCCATATCTTGTCGTTGTTTTAAATCATTTCCCACGCGTAGAAAACGCTATTTGTCTTCAGATAACTGACTGATGTTTAGCGTCAACTAATTAAAAGCAAACTATTTATGTTCACTAGTTTGTAGTTTAAATGGTCTTTTGTTAATACTATTTAGTTTTACATGTAAAAAACCATCGTCTTTAACACTTATTGTCATGTAATCACAAACATTATTAGTAAGGTTCGAAGTGTTTTAATATTGGTTACTCGATTTCCGTTTTTAATGGAATTCCGTTTTTAATCCCGTTTTTAATCCCATGGAGATGACTGAAGTTCGTTTACAAAACTCCTTTATTTCCAAGTATCATTAGTAACATCAATTATTTCTCTGTTTCAATGTGTCAGTAGTAAATTGAGAAGCAAACACCAGTCATTCAGTCACTAGTATGTTGAGAAACGAGCCGTCCTCTCAGTGTGTAATGAACTCTCAAATTGTATGCTTGTTTTATTAGTTATTACTTATCACTAACTTAATAGCTGTGCTGTATCTAACTAATTTTGATTTGCTGATCCTAACTAATATTATATTTTCGAAAGTTTGTTTTCTTTTTGTTTGTATTTTAAACAGACAAAAGTGCGATTTAATATACTACTTACGCCATCTATCCGTGCATAGATGTTCTGTTTTGTTTGTTATGCCTAAATCACTGATTGAATGAGTGTCTGTTAGCGTGTCTTTTTTTACGCTGTACTGGAGTATCAAATTGTTGTGATTTTCTGCACAGAGATAGATTATGGGCCTGAAAGTAAAATATGCTAGAAAAATTCACAAGATTCTTGAAAGATTGAAGTTAATTGAAATGAGATACAATAGACAGACAGATCAATGTTTTAGTAAAATAATACTCATAAAAATGCTTTATACAGACTATGTACAGTCATTCAAATTTTAATACTTAAATAATACCTAATACTTTTCAACCCAACATAACAAAATAATAATAGTGAGAGTTGAGAGACCATTCAAGTATTACGTAAGCAGTAATGGGGGTTGGGGAATCCAATAAAAAGTAAACACGAACATGGAAACTAGATTGAAGCCTTTCTAAAGAGTACCTTAATAACAGATTGAAAAATACATGTACCCACCATTTACATTAGCATGAGACGGGGGGTTAAGCGTTGATTACTTTTGCTGACGTGGGGGACAGGGGGGTTGATAATTGTAGAAATTCTGCATCCGTATTACTTGAACGGCCCTAATACATTTTTCAAACTTTAATCATATAAATACGAAAAATATGTATTCCTTAGATTCCATCCATTTTTAAGGATGTTGATGCATAGACAGACTTGCAAATTAGTCCCATATGTTACACTTTAATTAAAGCTTATTTAATGTCCTCCACGAAACGAGATGAAATCATATTTTTTAGTATTGAATAACTCATTAAAAATCACATAAAGCCTGAGCCATGTGTCTCATGAAACGGCTTGCGATTTAACGCAAACTTGATTTAAAATATATGCGTCAAACCAGTAAGTAAATCACCTGAGTCGTAACAACGATAATGATTTATATTGAGCAATTAAACAGGCGATTTAGGGTCACTCCTGCGCATTATGTGATGATATACACTAGTGCAGTGCTTTTCAATCTTTTTGAGTCCATACACATAAAAGCCATTTAAATGACAAACATCATATACTTTAACACCGTTTTTATTCCATTATTTTGGGGATCACAGGCGTTGGTAGAAACGCACTGGATTAGTTGTAATGTTGCGGAAACCCTAAAGGCCAAGACATTCAGAAAAAATGTTCCTTAAAGGCAACAATAAAACTGAAATTAATATTATATTTAATAAATAGTTTTAGAAATAACTCAATAGTTTTTTTTTAATCTTAGCTATTTTTGATTAAAAATACAAGAGTTTTTTTTTATGTCTGAGAGAGGATGAATGACTGAGTGGTGATGGATGTGTAAGTAAATTCATATGAAATAAATGAATAAAATGAGTAAATGTGTGAGAGTAGTGTTGTTTCTACAAACATCAGTAAGTCAGTGGTTCTGTCGTAAGATTCTCGATCGATAGGTCTATTTATTCATTTATTAGCTGGAGGGGTTAAGAATACTAGTAGTTTGTAATCTAATAATCCATTAATATAATATTAAAAAATAAATAAATTATCAAAAAAAAAACATGTTCAAATCATCATCAGACCTTACATAATATATTATAATTGTAGGTTTATATGTTATTTACTTCTAACTTGCTATTAGATGGCTCTACAAGAATACGTATTTTCCATCAGCGAACTAATGGGAAGTAAGCACAATACCTTCTAAAATAATTACTGTTAGCAACACCGTTGGTAATATGTTTGGGGGTAGTTTCTTTTATATTATTTCAGGTATACCCACGTGCAGACAATAAGCTTTATTGCGATAAATTAGAGTTAGTTTCTTTGGTGTTTTCGTGCAGTGTACATGGAAGTTAGTGTTAAAGTGTCGTGGATAAGGTTCTCGGTGTCCACGTAAGTTTACTTTATTATCTATTGTAGTTAGTGTGGGGCAGCGACGGAGAGCATTATAATTATATAAAAGACCTTTAACTCCATCTTCGTCGCAAGACCAAGGCGCTGCAGGGCTTTCCGTATAAATTGCATGTGTATACGTATTGCTGTACAGTATTCTTCTCTCATTCTATGACATTACAAAAATTCCTTTGTCCAGTTATGGAAAATTAAAAAGCTTACTTTACTTTTTGCATACATAAACCTTAAGCGAGGAATGAAATTAAATCGATTCGTTGCGCATCCTCATAAAATATTTTTGACAATTTTCTTCTCAACAGTCATATTAGAATTATGATGACGTTTCGAGTAAATCATTGGTTGAGGTTTTCGTCCAAACTGAACCAATACTTTTAGTGAATTTCTTACTGAATGGAGTCATAAACTTACTCAGAACTTGTTTAGGGATGACAACATCAAAATATATTTTAATTAAAAAATAAATTAATTAAATTTGTTCCATGATAAGATAAAAAAATATGTTACCATATATTACTTCTATTACAATTTAAAGTCAGCAGAAACTCCTTATAATATCACTTTATTTAAAGTCTATTATTGGTAGTTTAATTACCAATAATTTTTAGTAATTTTCTCAGTTTATAACTAACTACTTTACGACCACATCAATAAATAAACAGAGTCTGGTTAGTTACACCATTTATGACTCAACAACGAAAGGACAGACTTTGATGAAATTTGGTATAAGCTAGAGCTTGGAAAATGACATACCCTACCTTTTTTTCACGAAAAAGGCAGGCAACAATAGGGGATGAAATTCTGTATGGAAGTTCCTAACTTAATATGTTAAACAGGAAAAATACGTTGCAAATTAAAACTACACATGCATACACGGGATAAATTGCACTTTAACTAAGATAGCAATAATGTCAGACTCACGTGATCTAATACAGGGTATAAAGGGTTACATAGCGATAACCACACCTCATCAAGATAGTCAATATCGTATGATAATACAAGTGAAACTGCTACCTAGCAGCAATTCTTTTATTTTGTTCTTAAATAATGTCATCAAATTTAAACTTCGCTCAGCCCGTGATGCAGTTAGTCTGTTATAAATTTCAGAAGCGCGTGTGGCATAAAACAAAATTTATTTTTCCGGCGCTCATTTGTGAATACAATGAAAATCAAAAGCAGGACTAAGCTTTTAAGTTCGAGGTATTCATCAAGCGTTATCAAATAAGATAGCAACAATCAAAACGATTTAGATTGACAGCCCTAGAGGACTCTGGCGACGATTTACGAAGTATTGTGATATTGGTTTTCAAACTTCTGTGTAAACAAATGCTTCTAACTTAAGATTTTAGGACCGACTGGTTACTTGGACAATGAAAGATAATCTATCCAATAAGCGAAAGAAACTAAAATATATAATATATTACTGGTTTAAGTGACAATGTTGGTTAGTAACTTATTTAACTGGTAGTTGAGTTTCCCCATTTTTATGAAAACACGATGCCTTATAGGATTACTTTGTTGTCTTTCTGTTAGTATGTTTGTCTGTCAAGAAACTTTTTCTCAAAAACACGTTGATCAAGTAGGTACAACTTAATATGAAAGATTCAAACCTGCCTGTTGTTTTATTGAAGAAAAAAAAACAAACTTCTAAGTAAAGGGCATCAAAATCTATAGCTTACTTCATTGTTTTCATTCCAAAAAATATTTAAAATATGATTCCTCTCACTGATGACTATTTATTTAAACAATCAATTGATTATACGAAACTAAGCAATTGTTTACTCAGAAGCACGGTAGTCACAAAAAACAGAATCATTAACTAAAAATCATTATATTTTATAACATCCCCGCCTATTTTTGGCTACCAAAGCACTCCCGTTTGTATTCTATTAAAACTTAATTAACTTTTTCTGACTTTTTCTGTTTGGGTATAAATTAAACGGGCTTCGTCTACACGACAGACTCGATTTGTTTTGCTACTTCTAACTTGGGGATCGTTCTCACGAAAACAGTCTTAGCTTCTTCAGTCTTTAATTTTTTTTTAAACTTCATAGCATAAAATTCATTGATAATTTATAAAGATAGACTTAAAGATTTCACTGTAAATTTTTCTGTATATGTTAAAAATCCACTTCAAACATATAAAGGAAATGTATATAGTTTCCTATTAAGTGGTGTTCATTAATGAGATATTCAAAGGGAAGGAGGGCTCGAACCAATTCTCACCTAATCTCATGTGAGTGAGATGAAAACATCAGTTTTTCTCGTAAGAGACAGTTTAAAATTTTCAGAAATCTGGTAAATTAAAGTAAAACATGTTTATTGATATAATAAAATCTTATCCCCCCAATTCCACGGGAACTGAAGTTTTTCCAGCAATAAATATATCTTGTGATAATTTTGGTTACAAACTATATGTACCTATGTAGGAACATGCTTTTATCCGGTAAAAAATCTTTTTTAGTCTGTTCACTTATATTATATTTTATCGAGAGAATGTGTATTATTTTCTTCCATTATATACATGTTTTTGACGAGTATCTATTACTAAGATAATTAAACAACATTAGTGGCAATAGTCGTGGGACCGATCCCTCACTTGTTGAATGATTAATCTGATTTTTGGCAATACCTTGGATGACAGCGCCGACAAAGAAACACTTCGATATTGGGAATTGGACGATTAGTTAACGTTAGTAGACAGTGGCACTGAAAAATTAATAATTTTAAATCAGCACATATTTTAACGTAGCTTAAAATAAGTCAATAAATATTATTAATAAGAAATTCTTTGTTCAAACATAACTAAACTCTTGATTTCATTATATTTTAGCCAAAAATATATAGTCGTTAATATATAAAACATCATAATATTTTGGACCTGAGGTACGAAAGTTGACAATATATGAGGCTTGTAGTCCCGGATCAGGCTTACTTAAGTATTTCTCCCTTCAATATATTTAATTCAATTTGACCTATTATGATATATCTGCGATTTTTGACGAGTAATTTAGTAGAATATATCTTAACTTATCTTAGTGGGACATAAGTTGCTAAAATGCTAAGCTTATTAAGGATTTCGAGAGTTCGGTATATTTATGTGAGTTCAAAAATATGAGGTAATTTAACTAACATAATCTTTAAAGCTGTTCTAGAACTACTCTACCTCATATATAACTATTAACAGATTAGCTTACGAAATCTGATGTAAGCGTATAACATGGAGCTAGTAAACAATAAAACACATAAGTGACAAGCTCTTTTCGTATCCAGTTATATGTTCTCAGTAATTTCGCCTCGTGAGGAATTCCATCCACGCAGGCCAGGGCCTTAGGGGATCAACGCACCATATTTCACGGTCGTCCAATGGTTTCGGGATCACCCGCTGTGCTTCTGAATTAAGTAAAAGCCTTCCAGCTCTTGTTTCTTAATACCTAGTTGGGACAAGGCTGTGGTTACACTAGAATTAGGAAATTTACGAATTTATTTTCATAAAACTAAATCGTTTAAACTGTTACTAATATAAAGCCAAAGTAACTCTGTCTATTTCTTGAGTTTTCAGGCTTTGGAGACTGAGACATTTTTTGCGAATATAAAACTTTCAGTAGATAAACGAAATCGTGCACACGAGCCAGAGTGGAATTAAAAATTTCGCAAGGTAAATTTATTTTACCTTCATAAATTGTCTAAAATAAAAATATTTACGTCATTGTAATATTTTAAAACAAAAAACAATAATAATATGATCTATAGATAGAAAATCTATAGTCTAGTACTTGAGATCCAAGATCATCATAAGGATTTTCATGAAAAAACCTTCGCCTATTTCGCTCAATCTCGATATCTAAAGTCTAAAAAACTTAGTAATAAACACTTAATTCTCAATAAATATTGAATTATTCATGTCACAATGATACTCAATATACATTTAAACGACAGAGCCAATAAAACGTGGAGTAGAGTTATTACCAACAGTTTAACTTGTAAACTATTGAGCTTTTATAGATTGAGCAGCGCTAAAGAAGACCAATATACACACACCCTAACCCACCTTAATAGATGTCTCGGTCTAATTTAACATTTGACGTGTTTTTAATTTAGCGGCCTCGCCCGCGGCTGCCGTCGCGCGTCGGGCTAAATAACGTATAACTTACAGGGATCACACCGGCTCACCACACTCATTACCGGCTGATTTGAATAACCAGCTCTGTTTGTCTTTTTTCTATATTAAACAATCACTATTTTTGGATAATAACTTGTTAATGAGTCTCCGTTTGCTGAGACCAATTATTTCTCCATTTCTACTAGTCACCAGAACATTTAAGGACATTAATTTGTTTTCTCCGGGTATTGTCATACTATTTACTGTCATGTTCACATTAAATAGCTTTTTATTACCAACTAGTCGACCAGCGTGACTTCTTCCTCATAGAGCTAAGTGTGTTCTAAGTATCGATTCATGTTACAAACTATATCTGTATAAAACGCTCATATCCCTTCAGCTTTATATCTACCACTAACATCGCTCAATCCTACAGGGACTGTGCCTTTTCCAGGATATAAAATATCCTATTTTATAATCCAGATTATAAAGCATTCGCGTACTAAATTTCAGTCAAATCGGTACAGCCGTTTTAACGTGATGCACCCAAAATCAGAGTCATAAAAACAGATAAACAGAAAAAAAAAAACTAATTTTATATCTTCTATTACTTAATTAACGTGTCATCCACTATTTTTTTTCAAATTTCTCCAATATACCTACAGACCCGGCATGTCTACGATTTTATTGTAAGTGAAGATAAGGTCCTTACTCGCTGCTTTGAATAACCAGCTCTGTTTGTCTTTTTTTATATACAACAATCATTATTGTTGTATAATAATTTGTAAATTAGTCTCCGTTTGCTAAGTCTCATTATTTCTCCATTTCTACTATTCATCAGAACATTTGAGTAAATAAATTTAGGAACCTCTATTTTAAAGACTCCATTGAACAACATTCCCAGCTTTCAAATATCGGTATGAAAATTATACTTCTTGGCCTATAACCTCATTATAGCCTACCTATTAAGTTATAAATGCAAAATTTAATAAAGCTATACATTGCGATGTGATCATGTCACACACACACACACACAGTGCTAGTACCGGTAAGGAGAGGGTCACTTGAGGTCAAACGCTCAACTTTGACCGCCGACGCCGACGCCGAAATATCTCGCACTTTTTATGTGACCCATTGTATTCCGTTAAGTAAGCTTTTACATTTTTTGTACAAAATCAAAGAGTAAGCTATAAAATTCTATCTATATCTGTTGAAGTCACTTTTATTTTAATATTTTTTTGTGCCTATACTTAGCTAAAAAGCAGTGATAGTCCGGGTTCGATCCTGTGTTTTTAACACACATAACTCAGAAAAGTCAGAGGCATTAAAATATCACTTGCTTTAATGGTGAATAAAAACATCGTGAGGAAACCTGCACTCCTGAGAGTTCTCCATGTTCTCAAAGGTGTGTGAAGTCTGTCAACCCGCTCTGGGTCAACGTGGTGGACTATGGCCTAACCTCCTCCTCTTTCTGAGAAGGAGACCGGCTCAGCAGTGGGCCATTAATGGGTTGTGATGATGATAATGATACTTACCTAGGATAGACTCCATAAAGTTCTCTTTAAAGAGATTACACTCCTCTAACACTAAACTAGGTCTGTGCCTGGTTTCTTGTAAACATTTAATTATTTGCTTAATTACCTACTTTTTTGACCGAAAATAAGTACTAACACATAGTAGCCGACAGGTAACTTTAGGTCTGAGAAAAAGTACTGGGGGAAATTGCGCTTTGTAAGCATGTTTTGTGCCTGTATTGAAAGTTCCATCCCCGCCAAAAAGCCCTAATAGTGACTTCTGCGCATTCAAGTTCGAACCTATACTTATGTGCCTGCATTTAAAAATATTTTATGATATCATTTCTGGACATAAAAGTAAAGAACCGATGAAAAGAAGACAAAAGAAACAGACAGAAGAGAACATTACTTTTTACGATAATGACATTAGAAAAGGTAAAATAAGATAGATTTCCTCAATTAAATGATATACAGTATTTTATAGATACTTAATCGTTAATATCAGACTGACCTGATTTAGTGTAATATAAACAAAATAATTATAAGTAACTCCTTCAAAACCATTGAATTTTTGAAGGAATTTTTGTGTGAGCTTAAATAAGTTTCTAGATGGTTTAGATTCACAATTCGTCGCCACTACGCTTGTATTTTAGGTAATTTAATATTTCTTAGCTTTTAATGGGGGCTTGTAGCTAACATAAAGGCACAATAATAAACCAATTGCACTATAAATAAACATAATTTATAATTCATAATATAACTGAAGTCAATATCAGTCAGTTCAAAACATTAACTGAACAATAACATAACTACTACAAGCTCATAAATAAACTCCATAATCATCGTTTAAATAATTCATTTGCAAACATACAAAAGGCTAAATAAACATACAACGAGTGTATTCACAAAACATAATTATAATTCCCTTTGTCAGACAAATAAGAAAAATGTCGCGAAATCAATGACCATTGACGTATAATATGGACGTACGGTCCATTGCAGTGAAGGCCTAGTGATTAAATCGATAGAATCGATTGTGTCAGTACCTAACCTAACTCCATCTCATCCTGAGAAAGGGACCCAGTTCAGAAATGGGCCATTAACGGGTTAGCTCGCGGTCATAAGGATTCACTATTTTTTTTATAATAACCTCTGTAAGACCCCCTTACCCTTATTACGGATTTGGAAGAAAAAAACCAAATGAGAGTGGTATCGTAAATTACTTTTATTAAGTTTGTATATCACTTTTACTCCAGCACCCCTTTTCTTCACCTTAGGGGTTAAATTTCCATAAAATCCTTTCTTAGGGCTAGTGCAAAAGGAACTAGCATGCAAACTTTTAGGGTTCTAGCTTCTGTAGTTTCGTCTGTGCGTTGATGTGTCAGTCAGTCAGGTTATTATTTTATCACACTTCTTATATCTGAAATACTACACAGAACGTAAACCTCTTTTAACCTCTCATAAACCCCAAACAAATTGTGAAAAAGCTTTGCAAGCTTTCTTGGAGGAGTGGGAGCGAAAGTAAGTAAGTCCACTGGAACCGCATAATAAATGGGATGGGAGGGGGAGCAGCTCGACCAGAACGCGTCATAAACACTTGGAGTTCGAATTCGCATGCTAGTGGTCGCAATCCAGTCAGGAAACAGATCCCCTACCACCAAGGAGTGCTGGGTTACTCGCCTCTTACGAGATGCTATCCCAGCGGTAGAGGGGAATAATATTCTAGCCCGTCCCATTCCGTTCCCATCCCGTTATACATATGTACAAGTTTTGGACACTTTTTTATTACATTGAAGATTCTGCATCCATGTTGTAGTAGGTCAGCGACCATTTCGCGATGGGTCATCACATTTGTTTATATTTATCGCCATCCTTTTAAGTTGAAATCGCACCAATACATTTGTGTCTCCACCTAAAACAAATAATTTGTAACACTGAATTATACGCTGTTGACTGCATATATTCAAAAGATATGAATCGATAAAATAGTGATGTATATTAGCATATTTATCGATGTTTTCATAATTTAAATCATATTTATAGTTTGCGTAATTACAGCATATTTCGTGGTCCATTAACAGTGATCAAATTTTGACTGTTAACTTATTTATGAACATTACAATTAGTCAATTACCTTTAAATAGCCATCGATATTAATAAAAATGAATCATCGTTAAGTATTTCGAAATGTGTATCACACACGTAACTTTAGAACGACTGCATCAAATTTAATGAATTTGTTTTTGTGTTAGTTATTATTAGGACCAGGTTTTTACATAGGAATAGTGAGGCGGATGGGTAGAGTCCACTGCAAATTAATGACATACTTATATACATACTTCGTATTATAGAATAGAAATTTGACGTAAAATAATTGCAGGTGCGAGAATATGAATGAATGGAAAAATATGGGAATGAGTGTGATAGCGAGTGAGTGAGAATAATCTATCGACCTCCTACAGTCAAATGTGCACAAATATGTACCAATCCTAAAAAGTTTTACAAATTATTAAAATTTAAACCTCATCTTTAATGATTCACAATAAGACCTGTTGGTGGAGCTGCAATCTTATTATAGAGTTTTTTAACGTTTACCTATTGACGTACAGTAAATGGAGAGAAAGTGTATGTCACCAAAAATTATAAGAAAAGTCGATGGATTGTAAGTATTCTTTAAACAATCAGACGGGAATCTTTTCCATCACTATTATTAGATAAGTCATCGACTAGTAAAAAAATATCGATGTTTCGTTCCTGCCCCCGACCTTTGCTGTATAGCGCGCCTATTTGTCACCTCAACTCGACTCCTGTACGAGCACGCGGCAAACATGCTGATTCCATCACTAGCATTCTCAAATATTATAAGCGACCACAAAAGTTTAATCAAAATAAACTGTATTTTTATATATATAAAGTACTTTTTACTTTAAATTAATTATTTACCTAGTTATAACAAATTTAGTAATTCATTGGCATTGTATTCGGAGACCATGTTCTAACTACATTGCGATCAATTTGACAGACATTGCTTGAATATTAATATGGTTAACTTGTATATATTTTTTACGATTAAAAAATATCGGTTTATCTTCAACAGTATCCATTTACTTATATATTATTCGCGTATTGTTAGTAGTATTATCTATACGAGAGCTATACTGCACAGTAACACGTATAAGACAATAATAATATACACTTACAAAACCCCTCACATTGGAGTCTCGGCATAACAACACCAAACCAAGTTGTACATCCGTAATGGTCCAGATGAGCTCCATTTGACAATTGACACAAATCTATCGGATCAGAGGAGTTATTGTCTTGTTATAAATTGTTACGTGGGTATAATTGAATAAAAATAAAAGGAACTACTTGAGAATCCATAGTTATAAACGGTGTAGTTAACAGAATTCTAATAAATTGTCTCTGAGATATAATAGATACTTCCAAACTATTTTAGGCAAGCGACCCCTTTTAAAACTCTCCAAATTACTTTGAAAATCTTGTCACTATTTTTTTTTATATTGATACTGTTATAATTAAATAAATGTTGTCTTTTATAACGTTACTATAGACCCGCGCGACTTCGTTTGAGTGATGCTCCGCTCCTATTAGTCTTAGCATGATGATATATAGCTTATCGCATACCTCGATAAATAGTCTATCTAACACTGAAAGAATTTAAGTAAGTAATTCCTGAGATTAGCGCGTTCAAGCAAACAAACAATCAAACTCTTCAGTTTTATATATTAGTATAAGATTAGGAATTCGTATAGTTACACGTATCCTAAATCATAAATCTTAAAACCCACCAATCACGAACTACAGATTCTCACAAAAACATAATAGATACAACAAATTATGATACAGGCACAAAATAAAAACTTTTCAGTTGATTAAATTAGTAAAACTTTGTCATCAAAACTTTACAAACAAATAACACCGGTCAACACGGGTTTTAAGTCTGACAACAAAATATCAAATTTTGATTTCTTTTACCTTACTTGTAATGGGGAAAATAGGTTTTTTGGTTAAAGTTTGCTTTTTTAGAAATTTCGTTTTCATAGAAAATTTCATATTATTTCGGCAAGTAAAGTCTGTATGCTATTTTGCGACTCGACATTGAATGAACTAGGACAGATTGAATGTACGGCAATTACCTTACTTTTTACCAGGCTACGGCGAAACCAAAAGGAAGGGTAATGCTTTTGGCAGTCTAACTATGTATGTATGTATGTAGTTATGTATGTATGTATGCTTGCTTGTATGTTCCACCGTAGCGCCTTAACTACTGAACCAATTTTAATGAATGATGTGTCTATAGATTCGTAATGATGGCCCGGGTGACATAGGTTATAGGTAAAAGTTACACGACGGAATTTAAACCTCAGATTCTAACATCGAAAAATAATTATATAATAATTTTATCCGTGAGGGGACGGGTTAGAATACAATTCCTCTCTGCCGCTGGGAGAGCATCTCGTAAAAGACGAATAACCCAGCACCCCCTTGGTGGTAGGGGATCTGTTCGCCGACTGGCTTGCGACCATCAGCATGCGAAACCGACCGCCAAGAGTCTCTGACGCGTTCTGGCCGAGCCGCATGTGGGCCAGATCTATCCCTCCCTCTACTGCTGCGATTCCAATGAACATCGGGTTTCTCCGCTTCTCCTCTTCACTCTATCTTCTAGGCGGCAACGCATCGACAAAACAAGATACCCTCTAGTTTCGTCGATGTCTATGGGCGACGATGGTCATTTTCCATCAGGTGGACTCTCTGCTCGTTTGTCGCTTATCTATCATAAAAAAAATACTAAGATAATCATCACCTGTTTGGTATCAAAAGAAAGGTCTTGGGCACATTACAAATATTTATATATATACATCATTGTTTAAGTCAAAATATATGTTTAAAATGCGAAAGTACAGTTCGCACGGTCGAGTCGAGTTTTAGTTAGTTACTCGTTTAAGTAAATAATTTCTTTTATAGTTCCAAATACTCGAAATAGTCATGAAGTTATGGTAATTTAGTAACTTATAATTTTAGAATGTTTGGTCTTATTACGGAACTGTTTAGTGACGATACACATCACGGTCAATATAAATGTCAAAACAGTTCGTCACGAAGTTTTTAGTTGAAGGTCACACCGACATAAGCTTTTAGTATCCTTTGTTTTATTGTCGCTTAGACATCGAGTTTAAAGCAACGATAAAATGCTATGATGTAAAAAGTCGGCCAAGTGCGAGTATGTAACTCGCGTACTGAGGGTTCCGTATATTGCCGTCGGAAAACTGTAGTAGCTACATCGACATATATATTTCTTTTACGAATGCTAAAAGGCATTGATTTTTAACAAAATTTTGATGGCGTTAACTCAGTAGTTTAATTTATTTGACGGACAACAGACTGGTCTTCAGATATAGGACCTTAAAAATTAAGAATGTATTATTAAGTTAAGACATTGCTAGTATTCTTACTACTTAATATAAGTGAATAACAAAATAATACTTTAATTAGAACTAGCTTTAGCAAAAACTCATGAAAATTCTATTAAAATAATGAAATTCAAAATTCTTAAGGTTTAAAATATTCAAATAATACATGAATATTTTTTTAAAAGTATGTTATAAAGTTTTAAAAAATAATCTAAGCAGTGATTGGATTCATCTCTATAAAGTATAAATAATGTATTAATTTTAAATACAAACAAACTATTAGTAAATTACAGTCGATTCCAATCACAACTAATGAAGCCATAACGAGAACAAGTAAATCGACCTAGAGACATTTTATTGATATAAAATATTCTACTTATCTATTATCAGTCAAAGAATTATAGTTCTTAAGTTCTAAGGTATAAGAATTTTAATTCAAAGTGTATAACTTTTTTATTTATAAGCTGTTATAGAAAACGGAGCATGTGCTTAGATACTAGTTTGTTATTTATATCTAGAATTAATGAAAAATAAACTTTTGTTGATATTATTTAAAGAATTAAATTATGCTTTTAGAGTAAACTTGATGTTAATAAATCTCCTTAAAAGGACTTTTAAAAAAAAATAGTATAATCCCAACCAAAACAAAAATGTAAAATGATGCCAAGTTCAATACATGTGGGGTAACCTTACCTTAAAACCTTAAATTTCTTGTTTATAGAGCATGCAACCAACATGTTCATTATTACTGCACTACAACAATATTTTACAACTTAAGAGGTAATGTAAATACTTATATTTTTACAGAAATTTATTAACAAAATTCAATTTTTTCACTTAAGATGTAATTCAAACTCAACAGTATAAGTACAGTATAAACAGGAAATACATTAAAATCCCTGTGTCTTACGAAGATAGGTTGAATAGACAAACAGTCTGTAGGTTATATAGATTTTGATTTGAGAAGAGTTTAATAGTAGCTCGAAAAGGTTCGTGTAAATTACTGTATACAGCTGACGCCCTGATGAACTTGGCTGTAAAGGCCGCATGTCTTGATCTAGCATAAACTACACTGCTTACACAACTATATAAGCTAAAGTTTACTGTGTGCAATCGTCCTTTAATTAAAAAAGAGGTTATATACTATCTTTTACTTGATTTCTTCTTCTTTTGTAAAATATACAAACTTTATCCAAAATCCATTATTAAAATTAAAACTTACAATAAACAAAACATTTAAGTTTGTTTTCTATTAAAATAAGCATGTAATGGCTACGAATAATTAAATAATATCCGTGAAGAGTGAAATGAGTATTAAAATTAGAGTTCAACTTTACTCGCTGACCTGACTTCGCATGGAATTTTATACTCTTGGGTTTGATTAAAGCTCCCAGGCGGCTTGACTTTTTCCGACATATTCAACAATTATCGTCATATTTCAACCAATTTTCACAACAGTCTATGAGCAAACTGCATGAAAATCAGTTTAGTTTTTGAAAATATCGCAAACAGACAGACGCGGCGTGGGATTCCGTTTTATATGTAGTGATACTTTTTGTTCTGTTTCGAATCAACGCGCATGCGTAGGCGTAAGATCGAATAAAATAGTCCAAACGAATGGCCCACGAAATAATTGTTCAGATTTATCTCTATGTTGTTTATGGTATTAGGAATCTTAAACCATAACGAAACTTAATAATGTATAGACATAAAATTCTGAATCAAAATTGATTGAATTAAATTTAATTATAGACAGATTGTAATACAAATAGAGTTTGTACTAGCATCCATCTAAACTTACTGAATGTTTTTACATCTATTTTGGTATGTTTTGTGTATGAGTGAGTGGTTGAGTGCGTATGTAAATAAGTTAGTGTATAAAGAAATTAACGCATAAGTGAATCAGTGAATGTGTGTGTTAGTGGATAGAGAAGTGATTGAGAGCAAGCAAGAGGGTAAGATGTGAGTGAATGTAAGTGAGCATGTAGACGAAGTAATGGATAAAGAAAATTGGTTATAATTTTCACAGATCTATCTTAAAATATAGACTTACTTCATATAAATCGGATGTCTAGCAATATTGTATACAAAATGTTTTAGCCCAATGAATCATAAATAACAAATCAAATGAATTAAGTTGAGTACCGAGACATTCATTATTCTTCATAAGACAGTCACTCGTCTAATGATTCCAAAACTCCGACTACCGAAATAATGAGCATCAATCAAAAGCTACGGGGCTAATAAAAGTTATCAATCATATTGTCTATAACAGTCTATCGCATCCGCATTTATGCAAACAAATAAAATAAAAATACTTTGATTTATAATGATACTAGTCGATCCCGCCCCGGCTTCGCACAGATGCAATTTGCCATGTGTATTTAGATTTTTCTATGTGCTATCTTTTATCCTATATTTCAACCCCTTAAAATCTTTTTTTCGCTATAAAAGGTAGCTTATGTCTTTCCCCAAGCTCTAGTCTTTTTATATACCAAATTTTATTAAAATCGGTTCTGTGGTTTACACTTGAAAGAGTAAGAGAAGACAGAGTAACTTTCACAATTATAATAACGTCGTGATTTTGGTCTTCCTAATTGAGGAAAGGAAAGAGGTCTATCTGCTAGAGAAATTAAATAAAACTACAGCTAAGTTGTGTACAGGTCAAATAAGTTTGAGGATTGCTGGCTTAGATTGTTTGATTAAAAATTTCAATTCGAACCAGTAGTTCCAGAGATTAGAGAGTTCAAACAAACAAACTCTTCATCTTCATATAGGAATAGGTAAATACAAAATATTAAAAATTAAAGGGAACATTTGACGTGTACCTACTGTGCAATATAAGAAGGATTCGATTAGTCATTATTTGATTTAGTTCGGACTGGTACGGCCCCTGGGGAGCGGCGGTGGGGGGCTTCGAGCGGTATGAGCTCGTCATCAACAATCTTAGCCTGATCTGAATGAAACTACATGTTTTGATTTACATAACTAAAATGTATAGTAGCTCGGCAATTTTAATAATTAAATTAGATGTTGCTTGCTTATTCCGAAACAAGCAAAGTTCCCGAGAGATAGAAGAGTGTTTATACAGTATATAGGTAACGGATATAAATATAATAATTTTGATGCCGAAGTGAACGAATGAACGAAGTGAATTGAGTAGGTGAGTTGATGAGAGTATCCAAATTACCAAAAAAAGCATTACGTAGATTCCATTCATATTATAATCAAAATAATTTTGCACATCAAAATCTTTTATTCGTATTTTTAAATTTCAATAGACCATTAATTTCAAGTTTTTATTAACACTGCAGTGCATAATTCCAATGTAATATCAAACGCCACTGGAACAATATTAATTCGTAATAACCTTCAACGTTCGACGTATTATGATAAATGATGATATTAATAAAAAATTAGAAATACCGAAGTATTGAGCGTACATTTGATACAGGTAGAAGTTAATTCAAATGAACGAACTGCACACATTCATTAACCCATACAGAAGTAATAAACCTCGAGGGGGGCTAATAATGAATAAGCAACCAACGCTTAATAAGATTAAAGAAACACAAGTAATATGAACTCAATGCAACATAATTTACCGATTTTACATGCTTATTTGTGATTAGCCGGCGCGAAAGGGCAAATCCTGTATTAAGATAGGTAATGAGGTTAAATTCTCCTTTTGACTTTATAAAGTAACAAGGCATAAACAAACGCAGAGCATTTTAAATTCTAGCAGAGAGTGTTACAGCACTTAACATGAGTAAAGCGTTCAAAGTTGCTGACGAAAGTGCGGTAGAAAATTAAGTACAAAAAGGTAGGATATTTAATAGGATATTTGGTATAGTGGACCATATGGATCGTGTAGATAGAGTCGATAATGTAAACGTGGAGGTTAATGAAAGGAAGAAAGAAGTTAACGATGGATTGTGTGGTAAGTCGGCACCCTGCTGCCGCGGACCCCGACCGCGCCTATCACGGACAAGACATCGATTAGTGATCGACTGAATTCAATTGCTTGGAGAGACATGAGTCGATACCGTCAAATCGAGACGCTCCGATCGAGGTTTGTATTGTTCAGTTTTTCAAAAATTTGCATTTTAAGAACGTCACGTCAACGACAACGCTGAGTCACCTGACAAATGAAAAGGAATCGATCGTGTCAGATATCAGAATGCGTTGACCGTAAGCCCCCTTTTATTATTGTTGTAATATGATTACTGTCAACCAAAACATTTTTAATCGAAGCGCTCCATCTTGATTCGATCATCCGTCACTTCTTCATGAGATTTAATTTTAATGGTACATTCACACTGCACTTTACTTACACTTTTTGTGGGGCATCTCGATAACATATGCAACTATTTATTAACTGTTTGATAAATGTTGACCGTGATATAAAAACAATATAAATTCACAAAACATTACAAGGATTTACAGCAATAAGCGAGTTGCAAATGTTATTTAATAACAAATGTTATCCATGTTTGTCTTTGTAAGTTTTTCATATAAATTTAAATACCCAAGCACAGCAATCTCATCTACCCTCTACCATTTACCTATATCTATTCATATATTTTTTAGCTGTTGATAAAATATAGGATGCATGGGATTATTTTACACTGCCCTACATTTCCGATGCGACTCATTTTGAGCATATTCCATCAATATATGGAACAGGTAATTTATGCCTTTGGCCATTAGGGCAATATGATTAGATCTAAGTAATTCCCAATATATAACTATTGTTACTGAGTGTTGCTTACAAACATTTGGAAATGTTGTTCCACAAAAAGTAACTAGTGTAGATGCACCATTAGGTTATGTTGTACTTGTGATATAAATGTAATTCATCATTAACATGTCTATGTTATTGAAAACTAAATCAAATTCTGTATAGTTTGATATACGATTTGTTTATTTTAGTTAAACGTGTCACGTGATCTTGTGATATAAAGTTTATTGGCTTGAGTCATGACATCAGCATGCGGTAAGCGTTGATAGTTACACTTAATAAAATATAACCGTTTATTATGAACATAAAGTCACATTTATCATCTTGGCGTAAACGAAGAGTTTTAAAATTATCTATTTTATAAATTGCAATCTATTTTTGTTTGTCTTTTATAAATTTTATTTAAAAACTTGAACTAGAAATTTAATTTATATTCCTCTTCCACTCAGTGGTTAGGAAGTTGGATTCACGTTTGTCAGGTGTGGGTTTAAATCAATTTAAACCAGTCATTGCATTACAAACTTGGAGTACCCAGTACCCATTCTTCTAATACAAGCATTTTATTAGCTCTACAGCTTTTTGTACATACTGGCTAGGTCAAGTAAATTCTTCCATTTCGGTCTGTTAGTGCCTAGCCTAGTGGCTTCCTTTCTACTATCTACAATGAAGGCTTGCTCTTCTTTTTCATGAAATACTTAAGTTTTTGATAGCATATGCCGTTCTTCAAAGATTCTTTTTCTAGTATATTTCTTTAAAGAATCCTCTAACAGCTTTATGTTAATATATGATTGATATTCATGCGCAAAAAATTATAATGTATATGAACGAACTGTTTCTTGTGATTCACTTAATTTTGTTTTTAAATTGGAAATACCTTTCTGAAGCCAAGGAGAATGTGAAGCTTACCGTCGAGCAAGGGGTACTGTGGGTAGTATTCTACCATAGCCCATCGACGGATCAACTGGCTTGGGAATGTTTCAAGTTTTACACCTAGGGTCGATTAGCTGTGTGTATACACTACTCCGTCGACCTGGTCTCCTCCTGCGCAGCAGGTCTGAGGATGGAGCATCCTGACAAGCTCCGAAGCCTCTTTTAAGCCGACCACGGCTGTACAGAACGCGGTCACAGCTTTCCAAGTCCTCTAATACTATAAATTTTCCCTATAATGACCGGTAGCAACACTTCTTCATCATCCACACACTGCAGCTGAAAGCATTTTGCACTTCTTTTTTCGTTTTAGTAATGAATATAACGTCTGCCGCTCCACCGACCTCCTAACGACCGCCGTAGTTAACGTGGTGGTCGCCCTCCTTTGCTCACAACCTCCTACTTATGATATTCATCAAATTTAATTTATCCTTCAAATTATGTGTTATCAACGTTGTTATTCATACAAAAAGCCAAAGACAAAAAGAGTCACAATGTTTTGTAGTAAAGTTGTAAGGAAACGCTAGTGTAGCTAATATATTAACCTCATAATTATTATAAATAATAAATGAAGTAGGTAACGAAGCTCTATTATTTATGGAACCGACCGACTTGTATATTATTATAATACATTTCGCGTTCCTACACAGTAGGGCACCACAGTTAATGTAATAAAGGGATTTGAATAACACCATTAATAATCTGAATATACCATACCAATGAAATAATGTTCTTTTTATCACGATTAATAATGTGATACTATTTGATATTATAATGTTGCTATCATCACGCATTATGTCCATATTAATCTTTTGACTATCATTTATATAAAAAAATGTTTATAACACACATTGATGCTCAGACATTTTTAATTTGCTATGCTTTATTATATTAAGTAAAAAAAATATGACTAAATAAATCACTCACGTCCAAAATTAATAACCAAACTCAGTCTAAAATGTTTAGATTACGGATTGAAAGGATTTTGAGTTTGAAATTTATTTTCAACTAGCGGACCCGCGCGACTTCATTCGCGTGTTGCTCCGCTCCTATGGGTCGTAGCGAGATGTTAAATAGCCTAAGTTACTCATTGTTACATCAGCTATCTGCCAATGAAAGTCCTGTCCAAATCGGTCTAGCCATTTCAGAGATTAGCCGAAACAAACAGACAGACACACAAAAATTGTAAAAAAAAAAAAAAAAAAAAATGTTGTTCTGGTATATGTACCGTGTATACACTTAGTATAAAGCGGTTATTTTAATAGTACAAACAGACACTAATTTTATTTATGTGTATATCAATCCATCCAATCCAATGATTTTGGATTGAGGTTGATTATATATTTCGGTCTTTAAACAATAAAAAAGGCCTGGAATCTAAATGATGTTGACTTTCATCTATAATTTCTTGACATCTCTTCTCATCCATCAGACAACTGTTGGTTTCCGAGCTGCTGGTGACTTTGAACAAACCGACTGACTGACTGACTTACCTATTTTTGACGTGACGAAAGATGTTTGTAAAAAAGTTTTATTGAAACTAAATATTTCTAGTTTAAATTTGAGTTTAGTTGAAATTTAATTATCACTTCAAAATATCATGAATAAAAAAAATATATTAGATATTAAATAGTTTAATTGACTGACTAACTCACTTTTCGTACAATATCAAAATAGCAATTACACTAATTATTTAAATATTCAGCAAACTATCTATAAATAAACACTATGAAGTCACAAAAGTCAGTTTGTACCTCTTTCACGAAAAAAATACTGAATTGATTTAATGAAACTATACAATAATATAGCTTATACATTAGAATAACACATAGGCTGCTTTTTATCCCGGAAAATAAGTGGGATAATAATAAAATATGTTATTGTCTTAAGGGCAAGAATATATTTATTTAGCAACAAAATATTGAAAATTAAATATTTTTGATAAATCAAAGTGTTAAACTTAGTAAATAGCATCCGTGCGAAGCTGGGGCGGGTCGACTAGTACTTTATGAGTAGGTATGATAAACTTTACTTGTAAAATTTCCATTACTAAAGTTTCTCTTAACGAAGTCGCGGGCAGATACTAGTATCCAGATAAAAGCTTTATGATGAGTGGTTTAAAATAGTCGTACCCAGCGATTGTATCGCTTAACCAATTAGTTGTTTTAATGGTTACAAATCCCCAAAATTTCGAACCGATGAGATCGCGATAACAAGTGTTCAATAACTTGTGTTCAAAACAATTATGATTGGATTCGATATCATTATTTATTTAAGACTAACTAAGCCCGTGGTTTTAACTACCATATTATTATTATCTCTATTTGATAATAATTAGAAATATAAAAATTAAAATTACTATCGAACCGTCACTAGTAAAATAGACACAGAAAATTACATGCCAACGTTTTTAGAGTAATGCAATAATTAGGGTTCCGTACCTCAAAAGAAAAGAGAAACCACTATTGAGTTGCAGTGTCAGTAGGTTAAGGTTCAGGCGTTGGATTCACGATCGATAAGTGGTGGGTTTAAATCCCAGTCATTGGACTACTGACGTGGCCCCCTCCTAACACAAGCACTAAGCTTACTTGGTAGGGTTTAGGTTTAACTGGACGGAATCAAAAGACCATTATATTTACAAGACTTTCGCAAAGAAATCAAAAACTTTTACTGTTGACCTGGAATTAAGGACTCATAATACATGTAAAGCGAAAAAATCGATAATCGTTGCAATAATATCACAAGAAAAACACTTTTTTACTATTAGAAAACTGATTTGCTATCTAGACTTAGCAACTTGATAAGTTTATATTCGCGGTTTCTTTATTTTATTACAAGACTGTATATAGTTGTTAAATAGATTTCGCCTGGTGGCTATTACGGCTATACGAATGATGTGGTGCTGTGGACTCACTCAGTGAACGATTTTGTAAGTGTGGCTCCGATTTCGTCTAAAGTGTTTCTTATAGACAACAATAATTGTTTCACTGTGGTATATTGATTTATAGAAGAATATCAGTTTTTTAATGCTAATTTAATGTTTGTGTATACATACGGAACCTTTGGTGCTCGACTCCAACACACTTGGTCGGATTTTGAATAATAATAATATTTCTTGCAAAAAACAAGTAATGTACGTACAAACATATTCACTATACATTATTATTAAAAAAGCATTTATTGATTAAAACGTTTTTTAAAAGAAGGCTGTCATAGCAGAGGCACAATTAACTCAATTTACACGCTTGGATTGATCAAAACATCAGTGTCAGATGCCCAATTGGTTTTTGAAACTTTTGGACTAGAGAAGCGACACTTATACTGAACCGATTTGGACATAACTTTAATGAGAATAAAAACCTGTTATCAATTCCAAAGTGTATTTATTAGGTTGTCCATACCAAAACTATAAAAAGTTATTATTTAGAAAAAAATATAGTAAGCAAGTAAAATAGAAAATTAGATTAGTTTTTAATTTCTAAATTAATTCCATACTCACAGACGGTTTAGACGAACTTAGTCTCCGGAGAGACGTTGGATCTCTGTGTGTTCTCTACCGTCTCTACAATGGGGAATGTTCACAGGAACTATTTGAGTTAGTGCCCCTGACACTTTTCCATGCCATCGCACTCTCCGCCGCTGGAACAAATTTCATCCACACCACTTGGATGCTTGGCATACCAGCAATGTACTTGCGTCTAGATCATTCCTTCCACGCTCGTGCAGGCTGTGGAATAATTTGTCACCAGTGGTTTTCCCAGAGCGCTTTAATATGGGAGTCTTCAAGCGCCGAGTTTACAGGTTCCTCAGAATGTAGGGGTGGCAACGCATCCGCAATCCTCAGTTTATTGCGCCTAAGGTGGGCCTTCTACTCGTTTGCCCCCATATACTATAATAAAAAAAAATATAATAATAAAGTAATATATATAAATGATAATAAGAAATGTAAAAATAATATTTTTTAAATTCTTCAAATTAATGTATTTTCCTTCTTTTACAATACAATCTTAAACGTATTTTAAGTCTTTTGTCCTCTGTCACTCATTACACTCCCACACCTTTTTTGTTGTAAATAATTGTTAATTTTTTTTTATTGAAGTGAAACTTCTTTAGAATCGTTGTGATTTCAAATCGGATGCAACGGAAAAAACGACAGGTAAGAGACACAAATACAAAAATGTGTAGGAAAGAATGAGACAGAAATATACAAAACGACAAGTAAGAGACACAAATACAAAAATGTGTAGATTTACTGAAGTTTCACTTCTATCGTGTGTGAATCACACACACACCTTTTTTTATTTCTTGTAAATAAATTCTGTAATATTTAAATGTAAATTTTTTCTATTAAAAAAGATAAAAACCATGAAGTATCTTCTGTTCATTTAATTTAGTCTTTTTCTTTTTTGTCTTTACGACAATGTAAATATATCATTGTTTTTTAAGTGTACACGATATATTGATTTAAAAATTGGCAAAGCTGATTTTATGAGACATAGGATTTACAACCGTCACTTATTATTGTCTGAGACGAAATACATCCCCATAATGCCCTTTTTGAAAGTAGATTATATCTCTATAATTTTTAAGTGTTACAAATGGATTAAATAGCACGGAAGTATAAAAAAACAGTCAAAGCAAACAAAATAACATTTATACACGCATATTAATTTACGTGTGCAGGTCTTGGGACACTTTTTTGTGATATATGTATGAAGACCCGTCTTTCATACCAAGTTAAGTCTTTTCGTCTTTACGTCTTAGTTTACACTGTCATTCAACTGGTGTTATTTGTTGTGTATTTGTTAATACAATCGTTGCAGTATAACAAAACCAATAGCCGCCAATAGCAATACGAATAAAACATTAGTAACAAATAGCTTGTAGTGCAGCGATCTCTGTTTACAACTGACCGGACTTAATTGCACAACAAAAACTTTCGAGTAAGACATTGCGTTAAATAATTAGATTAACGCACAGAGTTATTCATTCTCGGTATGGACATGGCATTATATGGAGCTGTTAATTAAGAATTTGAGTCTGCAGTCTAATTTTGTTTCGTTTGTAGCGTGAAATGCGCAGAAACATACAAACAGACAAAAATTTTTAAACATAACTCTTATACAAGTTTTAATATTTATACCTTTACCATACCTTTCTTCTCTACCTTTCCGACTCATTCTCAACTCCAAATTGCTACTTTATCTCTCCATCTTCACCTCCTCTTTCTTCTAAGTCCTCTGCTTCCCTTTCTCGATCTCATCATTCTTCTCCTCTATCATCATATTGAATTATTTCGATATTGTAACTTTATTATTTCCAGCATTCATAAACTCGGTCCAACCCTTTTTTACTCACGCTTAAATTAAAAAAAATACTTTTAATATTTTTTAACAAGTCTATACAAATAAATAAAATTGGAGTGTCTGTTTGTAATATTAAAATAAACGCTTTTTGCTAAGTGCATATGGATGTATACATGGTACACATACCAAAACAACATTTTTTACAAGTTTTGTCTGTCTGTCTGTCTGTTTGTAACTTAGGCTATTAAAACACGCTACGAGCCATAAGAGATCTTGGATGGATATTTGAAGAAAAAAAAGTTAATTTCTCTTACATGCTTTATTGCAGTCGAAGTATAAGACAATTATAAGTAAACTGACAAATGTAAATGTGTTCTATTAAAAAAGATAAAAACTATGAAGGTTTAACAAGAGCCATGAAGAGCAACACGTGAACGAAGTCGCGTAGGTCGGCTAGTGTAACAATAAAACTGTATTTGATATGTTGTAGCAGCTCTTAAGCAAGCAGCAAGCAATTCAAAAGTATAAAACAGTAAATCGCTGTAATTTATGCGAAACAATGTAATATAACTCCATGATTAGTCTCACGTGAACTTTGCTATAGCAATTATAGGCCGCTCCTGGGCCGCCATCTTTATACTACTATCGTAATCGGTTTGGAATTACATTATGGTGTATCATTACTAAAGTAATTAAGTGTAAGCCACGATTAGGCTGCCTTTCCACCAGAGAGTTCTGAACGAGGCTAAGTAAATGAAGCAACATATCTGGTGGAAACGCAGCGTTTATAAAAATCATATTTTTAGGTATATCATCCAATGTATTTTTTTATCACATTCGTTTAGACCATTTTGGGAATCCCTGATGACGAGTTTCCTTGTAAAACTTGGGGGTCGATAAGATGTAAAAAAAGCTATGGAGCCTTTTTTTGGCTTCGCAATTATGTAAACAAATAAAAAGGGCTATCTACAAGCACATAATGTAAGTGGTCTACGCAACTGGTCAAAGCTTGTAAGAATGTATGGATGTATGTTTGATACTCTTTCACGCAAAAACTACTGAATGGATTTTGATGAAACTTTACAATAATATAGCTTACACATTAGAATAACACATAGGATATAATTTATAATGATATAGTGTGAATTATCCAAAATATCGATATCGAAAAGAGTATGTACATAGTTGATTTCTTAAATTGTGTAATAAAAACGGTCAACATGCTGGACTTCTAAAATTTGACCTCTTATCCCACCTTTTTCATTGCTATTTTCATGAATAAGGTTATTACTAATTTATTACCCTAAGACTTTGGATCTTTAAAATAAAAAAAACGGAATATCGTATTAATTACAACCAACAACTTAGAATAAAGATTATAATCATAGCAGCCATAAATTTAAAGATGAATCACTACTGAGTAATAAAATATATGCTTTAAATCTTTTTGAGATTAACCTTTTCTAAGACGCAAATGTATTAGCCCTCGCTTCCCTCATACAAAGTTTTTAAACTATTTTAAATCTTCAATAAATAAGCTTAATTTGTAATTTGTTTTTTAACTTTTTCGAGCTATATTCAAAAGGATTGTGTAGCGTTTTCGGGGAAAGCTTGACTTTTTCCGACTTTTTCGATAATTATTCGCTTTTTCGCTATCTTAACCTTCCACACGAACCGCTCTTTCTAATCGTAAAAACCGCATGAAAATCTATACATTAGTAAAGTTGGTATAATATGTAGTGATAATGAGGTAGATTGACAACTCTAGTTAAAAAACTATTGTCTCGGACTCTTAAGCGATGTGTGCATTCGATAGGTCAATGACCTTAAGGATAATCTCTTAATAAACATTGCTATCTATGTAGATAAAACAAGTAATCAAACGTAATACTTAATGCGCATCCAGAAAATTGTCTTAGCAATAAATCCGTTTTTGCGACATCCACTTACAATCAATAACTCTTAAGTGCTGTCCCTGTCCATAACGTCGATGTTTTGGAAATACAATAAAAATGCTTTTTATGCTCTAATCAAAACGTTATAACCTAAAGAAATTTCCAAATACAGTGTCGAATGACAAGTGTTAAGGATTTTTTATTTGCACTTAAAAATGATACGTTAAATTGGTAGTGTCGATCAATGTAGTTTTTAGGAATATATTATATTTTACTAGTCGCTCTGGTGCAACTTACAAATTCACATTTTAATCTATGTCACTATTTTTTACATTTCAATTTACATATGACTAATTTCCAAAGATAACTCGACATGCACTTCATCCCCACGTCGATAAATGGTGTAATCACACACGCATTTGTTAAGTTTGTATTCTTTAGTATTTTTTTTCGTAATTAAACATTGCTTATACCTTTCCTTATCGCTGTATCATATTTTATCTAAATCGGTTCAGTGATTTAATCTGAATTGTGTAGACAGACAGACAGACATCTATTCGTCAATTAAATCACACTTTCGTTTGCTTAATTTATGTATTATTATGATTTATGTTCGCGGTTAAGGAGCTATTATTTTATTTGAAGAGTGTATATAACATCTGTTCCGATACACTTTAGTCAGTTGTCAAACAGAGCTCACCTGGTGAACATTTTGGCTGTGCTCTGGTGTGATGTCCTGATGCTGGGTCACCCACCACTAAGTATGATGGATTTTTAGACGTTACAGTCCCACTGTTATGAATCGATATTAGTTGTTTTTTTAATGTTTATATGTTATACTTTCGTAGTTGGGAAAGCTTTTTTGAAAGATCCTGCTGAATGATTATATTTAAATAATAATAATATATTTTCTTAGGACTTTTCGTATATTAAAAGTAACGATATTCTAGTGTATTGAGATAAATATGAAAATCTAATAAATAATAACTTGTAAGGCACCACAAGATTTTCTGCAATAATACATTATATTTTCTATAAAATTAAATTCTATATCCATAAAATATAACCTTCAAAGTACATCCATAAAACTAGAACTAAAGAATATAATAACGTGTTTTAGTGATATTTGTGGCTTTATTCTCGTGTCATAAATTCATCGACACGGCTGCAGTAATTCACGAGGCATCACTATTTCGAAATCGTGTGTGGTAAAAAACAAACAGCCATCCCAAGTTTTATTTACTTAAATGCGGTTGTAAAACATAAAAAATCGTTTTCTACCAAACTTTAATTGCCGGCAATGAAATAATTAAATGTGACAATCGTAAAACACTGAAGCTCTATAAAACATTATACGTCTGTACTGTTTTATCAGCTGTTTCGTAATCGGTAAAACTTTTGACAAAAATATTTCTTGGTTTTCTTCTATGACTGCTTTATGATTAACTCAAACTCAAACTAAAAAGTTTCAGACTAGATGACCTTGTCCTGAAAAAATAGTTTGTTAATAAACCGACGTAGCCTCGCTTAGAATAAATCAAATAAAGTGATTCTATTGGTTCCAAATAAACACATTTCTCGCTACACAACCTCCGTCATCTTCGATAAAAACCGTCTGAATGATTTTTTAAAAATTTGAATTACATTTTTTACAAAGTACTTTCGACACGTTAAAATAGGTCAGTCAGTCAGCTTGTCTGAAGCCACCAACCACTATCATCAAAAACAATTATCTACTTATCTATATATATACCAAAAAGCGATTTTTTACATAGATCTGAGTTACATAAGAAAGATCATAGTAAAGGTTGTTAGTCTGTTCTTTAATGCTTCAGTTCATTCTTAGCGAGAATAAATAATAATATCGCTTGTGGATCTTTGTTCCGTTTCCCTAATCCTTAATATTTCTTAGCAAGAAGTTTCTCTTTTGAATCACTACTAACATGAATTTTCTTTTTTTTTATGTAACTAGGTCGGCAAACAAGCGTACGGCTCACCTGATGGTAAGCGATTACCGTAGCTTATAGACGTCTGCAACACCAGAAGCATCGCAAGCGCGTTGCCGACCCTATCCCCAATTCCCCCCAAGAGCTCTGGTCACCTTACTCACCAACAGGAACACAACACTGCTTTAGGGTAGTGTTATTTAGCTGTGATCTTCTGTGAGGTCAAGGTACTACCCCAGTCGGGCTGCTCCATATTTGAGCAGGAAATTTCCTGCGGTGCCCTACCTCAGTTAAAGTTTTCTGGCTACTTTAGTCTTTAACCATAATTATTAGTTGCTCCCTGTTGACCTTAGAATCAATTAGCAAGGTTTATAGCACACAACAGGTTGAAATTATTAATAAATACTCTTCTTCTTCGATTTCTTCAGTTCCTTAAAGGTGCTGAAAGTCTCCCAGTGTGGAAACTTCCTGTTGCATTAGAATGATACAATATGGTAAGAAGCAATGTCTTATTGCATACGTGGAGTTAAAAATTTTAAAATCAAATTGCAGGTTATTCTTTGCAGTCGGTAAACTAACAGTGACCTTTGGCAAGGTAATCAAAACCTATACTGTAACTTCTCGTTCATTCACAATCATGAAATTGAGTAAGAAACAATGTCCTGCCACAAGTAAAAGAACAAAGACTGAAAATCATAAATGTACAAGGACAAAAAAAAACTTTTTTCAGTATGTTTCAACCCTCTGGGAAAATTATAAATATTGGTCCTAAAGTTCCGAGTACGGAGTTTTCTTTGGTAAATTTCCTGTTCTTTTCGAATCTTTTTTCAAATTTCAAAAATCTCAAATAGTTTTCGAGATATTTGCAAAAAACCAAGCCCCCTTTTTTTCACTTAATTGTTTATAACTTTTACGAGTGGCCCTTCAATTTTTTCAAAAAGTTCATTCATATTCATACATGCCATTCCGAATCGAATGACACCTAAATCATAATTTTTGGAAAATTAGAAAAAGTTTCGACCTAAAAAGCAGTTGTATACTAGACTATTAAACAGGATTATACGGAACCCTCAACACGCGAACTTACACTTAGCCGAATTTTTTATACCATTATTAAACTTTGAAAAATAAAAGATAATTTATACCTACCCATTGTCGATACCGCAATTTTTTTCAACAAAAATCTGACCACTCATTAACAATTGTACCTACATCTGATCTCATTTTATCTCGCATAAAATCTACATAAAATGAGTCTGCATATTTACGATATTCCTTTGATAATAAAAAATCACCTTTCGATTTTGATATTTTACTGACTCTCCCATGAAATTTGATACTTAAAGTAGCTTGTAAAAATATTTCAACCGAATAGCATTCATAAATTATCTCAAATTATGATAATACATATTAATTAAACTACCCATCTTTGATTTCATTATAGTGAGAGTAAAATATGTTTAGAAATAGCTCGAATTTATATTCCTAATAGGAAGGCCTAACTTTATATATTAAGGTCATTGGTCATTTTATAAAATTCTCGTGTCACAATGTTAGTTACCATACTCCTCCGAAACGGCTCAACCGATTTTAATGAAATTTTGTGTACATGTCGGGTAGGTCTGAGAATCAGTCAACATCTATATTTTATACGCTGTTTGTTCGCTGAGATCTTTTAAACTACTAGAGGAAGGTTTATACGTATAATAACGGCATATTATAGTAGAGAAACCGTGCGAAGCCGGGGTGGTTCGCTAGTTATATATAAAATTGAATTAATGTTCGATATTCCACTAAAACTAGATAACGTCTGAACCAATTTGGCTAATTTTGGTTTTGATTTATTTGTGGGCGTCCAGGGAAAGTTTAAATAGTGAAAAATGCTAAAAGGATTTGTCCCTGCATTGATTTGATAATCAAGTTTTAAGCCGATGGCATTAATATACTATCCAAGCTTAGGTTAAAACTAATAGTGAAAGATAAGAAGTGCACAAAATTACAATATTTCACAAGCATTATACAAACAATACAGATAACAAATGAACTTAAAAAGAGTAATCATTTGTCTGGCCCTCCCTAGAGCTTAATGTTTCATATCTGTTTACAAGCGAGAAATCGCCATTTTAGACACACCTATTTAGAGCAAAGTAATGGACAATAGACAACCTTAACATTAAATTACATGCTGAAACCAATACATACAAATATATACTTTAAGTTAATGCAATAAGAAGTATTGTAGAATATTTAGGTTTGCTAAAAGAAAAGGATTTGTAGGATACTGTACGTGTTAGCGAATTGAAATGAAACATTGGTTACACTTATTTGGTGTCAAGAGAACATCTTCTTTAAATGGTAACACTAAAATAGAAATATTACACAACTAAATATTTATCGTCTGTAATATTTACATTGTTTAAAGTCTTCATATTTTAGATGGATAGAGCAAAGAGTACATTTTTCTCTTTCATCTTTTGAATATATATAAAGCTGACAAATCTGTTTGTACGTTTATCTATTACTTTCTACAATTACTAAGATTTAGTGGATAAATAGTATAATCAAAGTATTGTAATTTAGTAGTAGATTTTATTAATATAAATACTTGTCTGTTTGAGGCACAACTTGTTTGTCTTTTAAAGCATTATTCAAGAAATCCATACATACAAATAAATAAAATTGGAGTGTTTGTTTGTAATATTAAAATAACCGCTTTTTATTAAGTGCATATGGATGTATACACGGTACATATTATACTAAAGCAACTTTTTTTTTTTTTTTTTTACAATTTTTGTCTGTCTGTCTGTTTGTTCCGGCTAATCTCTGAAATGGCTGGACAGATTTTTACGAGACTATCACTTGCAGATAGCTGATGTAACAAGGAGTAACTTAGGCTATTTCACATCTCGCTACGACCCATAGGATCGGAGCAACACGCGAACGAAGTCACGCTGGTCTGCTAGTCATTAATAAAAATATAAGGTTCTAATAATAAATATAAAAATTGAATAAAGAAATATTTTGCTTTAAATTAATTGTTTACTAAGGGACGAAATGTCGTTCCCACAATTCCCAAAATATTGTTTTTTTGAATAAAGACATTAGGTTTTTAAAAAAATAAAAAAACTACTAATTAATAAAGTTTACTTTTTAAAATAAAACGACAATCAGATAAAAATAATTTTTTTTGGAAGTTTATTTTACACAACGATAAAGGTCAAGATTATGTAGGACTTACATATTTTTATTACAGAGCGAAAACCAAAATAGAGGATCGCAGTACGTCTCTTACCATGGCCGGCAGACTGAATCTTGAAGTGGTGCAAGAATTCATTTATTTAGGCTCCCTCAACCAATAACGGGTCCGGCGAGAAAGACATCAGAAGGCAAACTGGCATGGCGAAGAGCGCTATTTCCCAGCTGGACTGGATATGGACCAACCGGAGCATCTCGAGAATATTGAAGAAACGGCTTGTCACCTTTGGCTGTTTTTCTTCCTTTTTATATGGAGCAGGGACCCTTAAGAAAGCCGACAGTCAGCTAATGACGGTGTTACAGAAAGATGCTCGGAATTCATTGGACTGACCATCGAACCAATAAGTCCATCTTAACTGAACTCAATGTTCCAATGAGACTCAGCTCCACATGCTTGCTCAGAAGTTTCGATTTCTTTGGCCACATGCTAGGAAGAAAGAAGAAAACGAAAAGCTACTAATAAACTGCAAAGTAAGAGACCCAGAGGCCGCAGCCCAACTCGCTGGTCTGACATGATTCCTTCCACATTAAATATCTCGATTTGCGTTGCTTTTCATGCCGCAGAAGAAATGGCGAAAGATAGTTCAGGAGAAAGTTATTCAGGGAGGCCACGACCCCCAGCATTGAGGATAAACGACGCAAGGAGGAGGAGGACATATTTTTAAATCTCTTTATTAGCAACCATAGCAACTTAATTAACATACACGAAAGAAGGAAAATAAATTACATAATTTGGTTATTAATGACATAATCTACTTTATATTGAAATTTGCATTACATTTTGTTGTCCAGTAAGATAAGAAATGGTTATTACTTCCCGAGGAAACAATTAACATTTAATGTGAATTTCTTAATAAAAAATCTAGTTCATAATACTGTCATATAATAAGAGGAATGATACCTAATATTGTACAGCAATACGAATACTCGTGCATGCCGGGCAGCGCCTTAAACCTGCGACCAAAGTGGAGGGTTAAACGCTCCCTTTCGCTGCCCGAACACTAACTACAGTAGATAACTTACGTGGACCTCAAGAAGGGTGACCTTAACCACGACACTATAATACTAATTTCGATGTACACTACACAACAACACCAGACAGTCTGACTCTAATCTATCGCACTAAAGGTTTTTTTGAGTTGAAATAATATAAAAGGAATTTTAATAATTAATGTTTGTAAGTTCAGTCAACTTATCTCTTAAGTATTAGTAGAAAGTAGATATACAATTTATATCAACTTATATTTTATATCAACTTTACGACTTCTTGTCACGGACAGGACTGATAAAATTCACTACCAAAATTACATCAAAATCGGTTCAGTGGTTTAAGCTCGAAAGCGTAACTGACAGACAGAGTTACTTTCCCATTTATAATAAAAAGCTATACAGCGCAGTGACACTCAAACGACAATATCAACATGTAATTTAGACGGAAGCCGAGCTGTGCCTGGGGCTTGAGACCCAGAAGCAGGTTTTAAGACGTCTTTCATAATCGTTAACTCTCTCCCTTACCACTCGGCCTCGCTAACTAATATTAAAAAAATAAAAATAAAGTACATTACTCTCGTGCTCCTCGATAAGGGAGGCCTAACACCACGCCACCAAACAACACTACACTCTTAGGCTCACTAATATGTTCTGCGCGTATACCACATGACAGACTAACTCAACCCTATCGGAACAGAAGTTATATATTGTCTACTCGAAATAAGATAAACTACCCGCAAATACTAATTTATAAACGGTGTTGCTAGCATTCAGAATTGCTTCACAAAAAATCTCAAAATTCTTTATTTCAATCAGTTTTTTCAAAATACTTTTCAGTTTGTTCTTTAAAATTTACTTTGGCAACAAAAAGAAATCTATGTTCATCCTCAAGGACTATATAGCTACCAAAATTCATCAAAAATGGTTCAACGCTTGATATAAATTTAACATACTAGTAGTATGGATCGCATACTACTAGTATTCTTAACCCCTACAACTAAGCTAAATGTGTTAGGAGGGGGCCACGTTAGTAGTCCAACGCCTGAACCACTGACCTACTGACCCTGACATATATGTTATATGTTAAAACGTCATTTAAAGATATACTTTCGATTTATAAATTAAAGTGATTCCTATAGTCCCTAATAGATGAAATACGAGAACCCTCGTCATAGTAAACCGTTACCACATAAATAGTGTTTAAATTCACTTTTTGATGTTGCTATCAGTTTCAGGGATCACCCTTCACTGCATTAGTTGTAGATAAATTAATTTTATATC
The DNA here is from genome assembly GCA_905147385.1 of Limenitis camilla. Classification (NCBI taxonomy): domain Eukaryota; kingdom Metazoa; phylum Arthropoda; class Insecta; order Lepidoptera; family Nymphalidae; genus Limenitis; species Limenitis camilla. Next base: position 5,086,917 of record LR990241.1, read on the forward strand.
GCGAGTCGTGCGCGCGCGCAGCCTCCGGGCGACGGCGCCGTGGGAAAGCGTGCGCACTGCACAGGTCTGACTGCGTGTCATCACTTGTCATACTGACGATTGTAACTTGTTAATAATTGGTGAAGGACAAAATTATGTACTGGTTATATTAGAATGTTTTTGTATGGAATAGAGACTCGTTATGTTGCTCTACTTTGCGTAAATGCGTATAAAACATTTTTTTAGACGATTTTTGTCAATAATAATTAGATATATATAGACTTATGAATACAAAATATATATAATATATCTTTATAGATTTTTTTTTAATAACAGTGTTTTTGACACGCAAGCGTGACCTACCCTCTCCCATCTCAGTGATGCTGTCGTTCCAGTGTTCTCCGGGTTCTCGATCAGGATCCATTGAAATCTTAGTATTCCTCTTTCCATTATCATAAAAAGTCTATTTGGTATCGAAATCTGTAGGGGATGTCTAGTTTCCTAATCATGTCAAGTATAACTAAGGCTCTTATGTAACAAGCTGGCACTGTTGGGCTTAGTATCATCTTCTTACATATTGACGACCGCCACAATAAAAGTGTAGTCACTTTATTGTAAATAAAATATTAATTGCATATTTGTAAACTCTATTTTTTTAAGTTTTTAAATCTTGCTCATTCAATAGAGATTAAATAAATAATTTTTATTCAATGGCAACGAATTAAATGAAACTTACTCTAATAAAGATGTAATAAATCATTATCGAATAACGCTAGGATTGAAAATTCGTCGTCAATTGAATGCTATTTTATTCGTGTGAAATATTAAGTCGACAATGGAGTTAAAAGTAAATATTATAGAATACAGACGCATACATTGAAAGCAATAATGTAGGTGAATTCACAAATATTTCCGGTAATCTTTTCTTTTTCCAATAACTCCTTTAGTAAATTAATTTATTAAAAATATATAATAATATTAAGAGTATGGGAGCTGCTGTACTGTGTAGTAACACTCAAACGATAATATTATCATGTCATTTATATATGTAGATGAAAGCCGGCAATAATGGGTGAGGTAATTAAATTAGCTTTCATTCGACATGTAACACAACATATTTTCTTTTTGATATACGAGATATAAAGAGTTTTTGGACCGTTTTTTCTGATATTATACAACAATATTATTATAATTAGATCTAATTATAAACTAGTACAACATAATCGGAATTCTACAAAACAGATACAATCATGTGTAGGCGGATCGCAGTTAACAAGCTGTGCTAAGTTCGATGAACCGATATTCTGTTTTAGGAAGCAATATTTTGTATTTTTTATATACCTACACTAAAACTATCGTGCTATCGTTTATCACTATGGAGATATCATTTTTCTTTTATGGAGATAAAATATATTTAAGACTAGTTGAAGTGCGTGACTTCTCCCACGTAGAAGTATAATATTTCTCTCTCTATATCAACTTTTTTTGTATCATCCTAACGTTGTATCCCATAGGAACATTGCTTTGTAGGGATAAAAAGTACCATAACTATTGTGATTCAAGCCAGTTCAGCTGTTTTAACATGATGCGTGCTACATCACATCGATTTTTGGAGTTTACTTTTCTTCACCCCTTCCTCTATTTTGAGGTCGTTTAAACTACGTCACGTCTACCCGTGAGGGGACGGGTTAGAATACTATTCCCCTCTGCCGCTGGGAGAGCATCTCGTAAGAGCCGAGTAACCCAGCACCCCCTTGCTGGTAGGGGATCTGTTTCCCGACTGGCTTGCGACCGCCAAGTGTCATAGACGCGTTCCGGTTGAGACGCATGTGGGCCAGACTTACCCCCTGCCTCTCCCATCCCATTAATGCTGTGGGTCTAGTGGACTCTGGGCTCTTGCCTAGGGTCTGCTGAATCCGCATCATTTTTCTTCTTCATTCCCCCTTCCCACTCTATCTTCGGGGATGCAACGCATCGACAAAACGAGAGAGTGTTTCTTGTTTTTCCGATGTCCATGGGCGATGGTTGCCACTTACCATCAGGTGGACCATCTGCTCGTTTGCACTTTATCTATTATAAAAAATAAAAAAAAATATCCTAAGCATCTTAACCTATTTCGTTAAATTTATTACTTAGTTAGTCAAAAAAGATGACCCAGTGGTTAAGACGTTGATGTCTACTCGTTAGGTCCGAGTCGATCCTGGGCACACACCTCTGACTTTTCTGAGTTATGTGTGTTTTAAGAAATTTAATGTCACTTGCTATAATGGTGAAGGTAAACATCGTGAGCACACCTGCACTACTGAGAGTTCTCCATGATTCCAAAAGTGTGTGAAGTATGCCAACCCGCACTTGACCAGCGTGGTGGACTATGGTAGTGGGGCATTAACGGGTAATGATGATTACTTACTTTAGATGTTATATAGCGTGGATATCTAGGCCATAAGCCCCAGGCACTGCTGCGGCATGTTATATTACTGTATAATACAGGTTAAAACACATCCCTCTCACTTTAGCTCATGTTTCGCAATTTCTCAACGCGAACACTAATTCCGCGATTCCGCAATTCACAATCGTTGTCACGGTGAGTGGCCAGACACAAAGCAATTACCCACCAGCCCACCACGCTCTATTGGAGCATGGTGGTAATTGCACTAACAATTGACATGAGAAACGGGAATCTTATCGTAGGTTGATCGGGTAAGGGCACACCCTAAGATACTTGTTAGATCCAGATACCTATATAGATCCTGTATTGGACTACTAATGATGATGATGATGCTAATGATCGTGGTGAGGCAATAATGATGATCAGCAGAGGTTTCTTAGTATACATAGACATTCTGTCCATCGTAGCTACATACTTGTGTGAATGAGAATGGGTGAGTGAGTGATTGGGTGAGATTCTATATAAGTATGTGAATGAATTAAAAAAATTCCAAAATTAGTTTTTTGCCGCTCGCTGTCATTTATCAACTAAGCTATGGCGAAATTAAATCCATACTGTCTGTTGGTCATACCATAATTTGAGAACGACTACTGATTTATTTTATCCTACCCATTAGGGGATGGGTTAGAATATAATTCATCGCTGCCACTGGGTGAGCATCTTGTAAGAGGCGAGTAACCCAGTAGTGGTAGTACTTCTTGGTTGTAGGGGATCAATTACCCGTTTGGCTTGAGGAGATAGAAGTCCATGGGCAACGGTGGCCGGTACTACAGGTAGACCGTTTGTCTCTTATCTATCATAAAAAAACTTTTTTTTTAAAGTTTTCTAAGACTTTTTAGAAGATGTTTACAGAAAGAAAAGCGCAAAAAATTTGAAAATGTCAGAAAATTTAACAACAAATTAAAACTTCAAGTGATTGAAAGTTCGCACGTCGCAATTGTTGTACAACAGTGAGCAAGTGGAAGAGTGATTGGGTTAAAGAGCGAGAGAGTGGGTGGTTGAGTGTGTATGAGTTAGTGTTAGTGAATAGGTGAGCGACTCAGCAAGCGTAAAGTTGTGTGCGAGAGAGAGGGTGAGCTTAAAGTATTATAATAATAGAGATAGGTAAACTTAACAAATGAATAACAAAATCTAGTTGTATTATAATTTGTTCACGGTATACTAAATTGTTTGACTAATAGCAGTTATTATCCAGCTGGCTCGTGGCAATAACAATCAACAATTATCATATACATTTTTCGGACATGTTTTGGTTTATATTTTACGTTAGTGTTTTTACTAAGATTTTTGTTTTATTTATTTTTTATTGGTACTTCAGTACAACAGTGTTTCTTCTTATTGTCCGTAGTGGTCTACGAGTCAAATAGGTTTGGGAACCCCCAAGCATCCACTAACAATTAAAAATATTTGTATGAAGATCCGGTTTCCATATTATATACGTTGATAAGTGTGTTAGCAACACCGTTTATAAATTAGTATCCTCAGTTAGTATTTAATCTTATTTCGAGTAGACAATATATTACTTTCGTTCCGATATTATTGAGTCAGTCTGACATGTGGCAGACTCTAGGTTATCGTGGAGCAAGTGAGTAATGTACATTTAATATTTTTATATTTGGTAGTGAAGTTGAGCGGTGAAGGTGAGAGTTTTACGGTTATAGAAGATGTTTTTAAACCTGCAGCTCCTGGGCTTCAAACCCCAGGCACAGCTCGGCTTTCATCTAGATTACATGTTTATATTGTCGTTTGAGTGTTACTGCGCAGTATAGTTCTCATATTCTTAATAATAGTTATTAAATACTAGCTGCACCCCGCGGTTTCACCCGATATATATTGGCTAATTCACACTATATCATTATAAATTATAACCTATATGTTATTCTGATGTATAAGCTATATTATTGTAAAGTTTCATCAAAATCCATTCAGTAGTTTTTGCGTGAAAGAGTAACAAACATACATCCACACATTCACATATCTATACATTCTTACTAATTTCGCGTTTATAATACTAGTAGGATATAAATAAAATATTAAAAAATTGTTTTTATATTTTGTAGTCTTATTTCTGTACATTTTATAATTCAAAAACAAACAGGAAACCACACATACCAACTAAAAGGCTACAGTTTAAGTAAAGTGTCAATATTATCGTACCTTTTCGTCGATTATAAACGATTATTGTCAATAACAATTTTCGCTTTATTTACTCCTTTTACGAAACCTTAACCTGCAGGTTATTTTACATTTATATTAAACTAAGAAAATATAGGAGAGAGACTATAATATTATCTCAAGATACTGATAAGACTTACCCTTCCCATGCCGTTTATGCTGCGGTTCTAATGAACCCTGGCTTTTCGTTTAGGGTCCACTAAAAACCGTAGCATTCTGCTCTTCGTCTCCTTCGTCTTTCTATCTTCGGCAAAACAAGAGTTACTACAACTCTCTTGTAGGTGCGAGGTCTATGGTCAACTCATGTCCATGGGTCGCCAAACAAGCAGAAGTTTGCCTCTTAACTTTTTTTTTTGTCTCGGAAGGATTGGACGTATTCAAATATAAAAAAAAATAATATAAAATACTTCAAAGTAGACTAGTACTTTACTGAATTATTGGAATAAAAAACAGGGCATGAACAAAAATATTATTCATCATCACGACCCGTCAATGGCCCACTGCTGAGCCGGGTCTCCTCCTCAGAATGAGTAGGGTATTAGGCCACAACCCACTATGCCGGCCAAGTGCGGGTTGGCAGACTTCACACATCTTTGAGAACTTTAGGGAACTCTCAGGAGTACAGGTTTCCTCACGATGTTTTCCTTCACAGTTATAGCAAGTGATATTTAATTTCTTAAAACACACATAACTTAGAAAATCGAACTCGGACCTCTCAAGTGAGACATTGAAGTCTTAACCACTAGGCCATCACTGCTTTGTTGATTAAAAAAAATTAAGTGTTTTAACCATAGGACAATGGAGAGGAAAATGTTATTTTCCCTTAAATGAAAAAATACGAAACAAAGTCTAAAGCAACCAAAGCTAAAAAAATACTGTTATAATTGAAAAAAATATCATTGTCCTATTTTTAGGACAATATATATAGGGAGAAAAAGGTTATTTTCCCTTTAATGTATCTCACCTTCTTATAAAATCTTCTGATAAATATGCATTACTTACAGGAAAATACGAAACAAAGGCTTAAAGCATTTTTATTATAATTTTTTATGTTAAACGATTATTGTCAATAACAATTTTCGCGTTATTTATTCGGTTTATAACCTGTGGGCTGTGTGTGCAATACACAAATATTGAGATGTATAATTTGACTGAACAAACATAATAAACATCTGCAAGCAAGATTTTCTTTTTCTTTTTTTATGCAACTTTTTTCGATGTAGATCTAAAAATTAATAGATAGTACGTTTTCTGGGATATTTGACCTTGAAAATACATGAATCTATCGTTATTACAAGTAAAAACTATGTAGAATCTACTGAGTTGATTAGTTTACTAATAATATTTCTTTATGATTTGTATAAAAATTTTGAATGCTTTGTTTATCGATAAAAAACTGTATATTATATACACATTTGAGAAACGATGACATTACGAAAATTATTCCGAATGCGAGTTGGAGGGAAACTCTAACTTGACAAAGTTGAAGCAGGTTCCATTTTAAGGAATTATGACATAGATATACACCTTAGTTTTCTTGAACAACAAAAATATCTAAAAAGAAAGGGATGTATTAGGAAATGAAAATTGGGAATTCTACAAACAGAGGAAGTCGCGGACTCCAGCTAGTTTCAATATGTTTGTAATGTAGAGATATTGGTTTACATTTACATTTTTATTGCATTCGTAATTTGAGAATATATCTAAAGTTTTATAGTTCTGTGGGCTACATGAAAAGCGACACTGTCAAGCTCCGGTATTTATTTGGTTAATGTCCACTTTTGTCTCCGCTCTCGCTTTATAGGTTCAGGTTCCGCAATGTTCATAATCATTTATGTCTTATTTCCTCCATGGACATCTTGACAAAGAACAGACTCATTATATTTATAAAAAAGCAAAATATCACACTTATTAATCAGTTAATCACAAAACTATAATATTGTAAAATTTATTAAATAGTTCTACTTCCATAATAGCACTAATACCGAATTTTACTGATTGTGACATTTGTCTATTAGTTTTGTAATTATTTTCACATTTTATGGAAAGAAAATGAGGCTTCAATTACAGCTATTAAAAAAAATGTAAGTACTGTAGTATTTTATATATTTTTATAACCTCGTAAAACCATGCACCTGTCCAAGAATGAGTTGGATCGGTTATTATTAAATTACAAACAAGTAAATAATTATGAGACATTGAAATGTCAATACCTGTATGGATTACAAACAACGTACTTAATATTTCATCTATATGTATCAATACAATGCAGTGTATTTTGAAATTGTAAAAGCGTGTGACATAACCTACAAATAAAACAAATGGGTCGATCGGATTGTTTTCCCATAGTCCGAACGATTCCATTCAGAATTTCATTACTCGAAAGGGCTACAACAAATCTGGCGCAACGTTCTCATGGACGTGTCTGTGTACTGTGTAGGGCAGCGTGAGCCGTGAGGTGACCATTACTGTACAAAGAGTTGCCTAAAATAGAGAGCTTTTGTGAGGCGGGAAGACGAGGAGAGGCGGGGGCGGGGCGGTCGCAGGCTGCCCGCCGGCTCAGTCGCGCCGCACCGCACAGCCGTCTCGCACGCCGCGACTGCGCACGCGCACGCGATATCCCCCCACCGCGTTTCCCACGACACGTGCACTGTGACTGCCCGATGATAACACGCTGAACATCATGCAAGAGCAAAGCACCTCCCGAACTAACAAAACCACGCTCAACTCCTTAGAAAGCGCTATTATCAAACTTAAGAACAACCTGCAGATTCAAGATACCAAGACAGAAATGAATGGCCTGTTGAGCATCGAGACTTCGTCCGAGGATACGAAAAGTACAAGTAAGACTACTAGTTCATCTTCTACAAATATCAATTTATCTATTGCATCCGCTGCACTATTACAAGAAAATATGTTGCAACGATCATTGCAAGGTGTTGTTATATCTCTTCAAAATGCAATGATGAATTCTTTACAACAAGCAGCCCTGTTGCCATCGAATTCAGCTGCTGCTGCAGCATTAAATTTACAAGCCTTAGAGTCATATTTAACTTTACAACGCCTCACAACGGTATCGTCAGTCAATAGTTCCACACAATCTAATACATCTGAAAACAATACCTCATCAAAACAAGATATTCTTAGGCTAGCGACGGCAAGCGTTAAGATAACCGATACAGATGTATCTGAAAATGTTACGAGAGTTGTATCGCCGAAAACTCCTGAAGAATACCAATTACCTGACGACATAGCTGCTGAAGATGTTGATTTATCCGAAGAAGTAGAAGAAGACTTAGCCTTACTTGACAATGAAGATGAGTTTACTTTAGAGCAGCATTTAGAATCAACATCTAAAGGTTATAGTTATAGTTCTTCACAAAACCTAGATAATGGATACCCGAGTCTTTTAATGAATGCGATGTATCAACAGCAGATGAATGGAAGCCCTTCTCAACCCCCACTTTCACCTCAACCGTCAAATTCCTCAAGTTCAAAGTCAACAAATAGTTCAACATCATCAACGGGCAGTAGTATATCCAGTAAACAGAAAACAACAGGGAGTGGACCGAGGACGAAAAAGCAGTTTATTTGCAAATTTTGCAATCGACAATTTACGAAATCTTATAACCTACTAATCCATGAAAGGACACACACCGATGAGCGACCTTACTCGTGTGACATTTGTGGAAAAGCTTTCCGACGGCAAGATCACCTTCGAGATCACAGGTAAATGGACAATTTGTATTTAAATATTTATACTACTTTTTTCAATAATTACATATTCATATACAACATGTTACGCAATATTTGTATAATGTTTAAATACTTGAACTGTATAAGCAAAATATAAACGACTAATATACTCATAATACCATACCCATACAAAGACTTGAAAGGTCAGGAATGCTCGTGTTAATGTCATAACATTCAGTTATACCGTATAATTACGATTTACCCTGCACACAGAATACATTAATTATACCTTATCTCATCCCTCCAAATAAATAGCTAAATCAATGGGAGCTTTCAACTTTATTCTATCCTTAAACACCGTGGCGGATGGCTCGATCCGTATTTATAAAATAAAACAACTATAAGCCGTGTCGAAAAACATTTGAAAGGATCACGATTCTCATTTTTCGATATCAATAAAAGATTTTGGTCCTTAGATTTCTACGCGAAACGTTATGAACTTTTGAATAATGGCGGTGTAGAAAAATATTTCAAACAAAAAGGGTTAAGTACGGGCCAGGCAGATGGTATCGTCGAGTCGTTCGTCACGCTCGTTTATTATTATATAAATCCACTGCTAATCTGAGAAGAGGCGAATGTTTTAATTTTGACTCTTTGTTTTGTTTCGAGTCTTTTGAATTCCTTATAAACTGCATATTTCTTTTATCACAAAATATTGATCTAAAAAAGGTTTTATCTTAATTCGACGAAAACAAACCGAATTCCATCTCAATAAACAATGCCATTACGTGTACGGTATCGTCAACAAGTTTTAAGGTATTATCTATTTCTTAACTTATCTGTTTAGGTTCGACTCGAGAGATGTGAAGGTGTTGGATTTTAACACCTGTCCCTCGATTTCCCAAATCACCATATCTCTGTGGTAATAAAATAAATTTCGTGTAGACGCCGGAGGGTTATCCCGAGCCCGACCCCGCCTGTCGATATTCAATCGATGTCCGTTGACACGATACATTATAATGGAGCGGAGCGTTCGACGGGTTTTTTTAACAAAGCACGTGGTGATCCTGACGTGAGGATTAATATGGATGACAAAAAAATGAGCTTGGTAAATATGTTGCGCATACCAAATTAAGACTTTGTAGTTGACCATGTACGTTTTTTATTTGAAATTTAATATCTTCACTTTAGAATTTGAGGTCTGACTTTAAAAACCTACAGTTTAGTTATTGATTATCTCAACCTTTTAATTGATTGTTTTATTTCTTTCGTTTTCGACTGACGTTCCAAACTTAGCATGTTAGGATAGATATTTCCGTTTTGTAGTGTTGCTACTAACTCATATTTTATATTAATAAATTATACACAATTTTGAAGTCTTAATTATTTAGAGACTACGCAACAAATACATATTTTGTACATTAAAGTGGAACAAACAATAATAAAAATATAATACTTGGACCGTAGTCCTCATCCTTCATATATTCGTCCCCAGATTCAATTTTTCTTATATATGGACTCCCTGTAACTCGTCATCGACCTCGGATCAATAAATATACCACTTCTGACATCATTGGCTTATGATTTTTGTAACTTATAAGATGGGTGTACGATCGTAACATATTTCTTTAGGATTTGAAATAGTAAAACCACAATTCTGCATTAAAAATCCTATAATATTTACGATTTAATAATTTTAAAATTAGCATCATTATGCAGACAGACAATCGTTGTTCAGTATTAACGACATCGTATTTCAAAGCATTTAAGTCTCGTCATTATAAAAACGTAATGCACATCACTGATGTTAAAGTTAGAATTTTATAGGCTATCAATATTTATATCAGGTTTAATTTATCAAAGATGTCGTTGTAGGCCTAACTGCGCCCGCGCCGGCTCGCTCGAGTGCGCCTTCCCTAATCGTCCCATCATCTTTTATATCCAAATCATTTTTTCATTCATCATCTTGTACCTCTTAATCGTCAGTTATCGTTATCTCAACGATTATTACACGTATTACGTTACTTTGAACACGTCGTTATTCTCTTCTCGAGTTTGTTTATCCGATTATTATTGAATCGGGATTTCTAGTTCTATATCATTATTGATTATGGACTTGAATGTAATTTCGTTTGTAGGTTTTAAATCTTATTTACTACTATCAATGTAATTCAATCTTTAACTATGGGAAAATTTAGAACCAACTCCAAATATTTTTATTTTAGTAATAGTTAATTAAAAAGTGTTTAGTGAGTTGATCCTAAGTATAAGTATTTAATAAATATGACTTGAACTCAAAAACTCTCAAAAATAGTTTATTTCAATTAGACATTTTATAGTCAGTCAGTTTCTCTAATTTCGACTCGACTTTTTTTTGACCTCTAGAGCCAACTCTAGATTCTGTATTGGATTATTTAAATTCAAACTCAAAAATAGACCATTTCTATTAGACTTTGACAAAGTATTATTAAACAAAATAGGTCAGTCAGTTTGTCTGAAGCTACCACAAGCTCGGAAAGCAGTTAGTCTATTTCATTATTTTGAGTTTTAACGGTGGAATTATTTATACCTTACAACCCAACTTCAAATAAAACTTTTGTTTTTCTCTTACTGCTATAACTTGTGTTAGTGATTTATCATACAAGTTAAAGCTATTAAACAGCAGATATAGATGGTTTGGTTATCTAAGCTCGTTTATACACGTAATAAAATCCACTTTAAACATTTAGATGCAAATGTAAAAGAAATTTGGATGCTCATTAAATGACCCTTAAGGTTAAAAGCTGACATTTAATTGATGAGGATCCCAACGTAGAAATAGCAATTCAATGATGTTAAAAGTAAAAACATGTGTTTTAAAATGGGTATGTCTACATCATAATTTAGCTTATAAATATATAAGTTCCATTTTCACTAATATTATAATTTCGAAAGTAACACTTAAGGAACGTAGGTAATATTTAAGGTTACAAATTAAACAAATGAAAGTGCGATTTTATATACCACTTACGCCATCTACTGTTGGTCTGTCTTGTCTGTTACACAATCAGGCTATCAATGAAACATGATACAGAGGTAAAGTACAGCTTGAGGAGGGCTATGTTTCATCGCGAACTAAATACTTAAGAATACAAAGTAAACATATGAGTGTGCGATTACGCCATCTATCGATGTGCGGATGAAGTGCATGTCATTTGTATCAGTTATGTCTTTGGGAATTAGTCATATATAAATTAAAATGTAAAATATTTTGATATAGCGATTAAAATGAGAAATTAAACCTAAATACACGCGGCAAATTTCACCCCGGCGAAGCCGGGACTGGTTGACTAGTACCTGCTCAAATAAATCTAACACAAATTAAAAAAAATTAAAAATTAGTCAATATTAACTTCCTTCTCTTCTGCTTTGGTGTATATTTTTTCAAATATTGTATAATAGGAATTTACAATTATTGTAAATATTTTTTAATCATTCTAAAATTGATTGATTTATTTAAATATTATATGCATTGTGCTATCATAAAATGTATATTTTCATTTCGTCTGGCATAAAAAAAACACCTCTCTATGGCCATAGAACGATATATCTTCCATCATCTCTAAGTGTTGAAATATTCTAAATAACTTCCCGAATAAAAATTACCCTCAAGCAAAAGCTAATAAGATTTACAGCTGTTTAAGCCTTAAGTTACGTAAATTGATGGCATTGAGAACAGAAATGAGAGGGTACGCCAATTTATTACACATATCCCGGGGGCTCTTGTTTGTTCCCGATACAAGGTGTTCGAAACATCGCCTTCAATGTTGCGTTTGTGATGTATTTATTATAATTGGATTCATATAACATATTAGTTTTAATTTATTATGATTTTGTTCTACTACTTCAATTTCCTTACATTTTTTAAATTAGAGAAATAAAATTTTTGAAAATAAAAAGTAGCTACATAAAAAATTTGGGTCCTAAAATTTTGGATTCTTTCGTCTACTTTTGCAGAATAAAATAGAATTTGAATATTAGCATAACATTTTGGAGCCCAATAAATAGGATAGCTTTTTGAGTTTAACTATTAATAACAGCAACACGCTAATATTTACCCATTAACAAAATAAAAAAGAAAATGAACTCTATCTCTCTTAATGTCTCTATCTCAGGTTTTTAAATTTAAGCCCTTAATTTCATTTAAAAATATTAAGTACTAGCCGACCCGCTCTTGCTTCGCTGAGGTATTCAAACTGTTCACTCACACACTCACTCACTTATTCATTCATACTCGACTCGCAACTATGAATCATATATCTCTCATCGTTAAGACAGAGTTCGCAAGAAAGTTTTCGTTTGACCGATTTTTCTCTGACTTACTTTGCAAATCCGACTACCACGAAAAAGTCTTTTCATTTTTCGGGTTAATGTATAGCCTATGTCACTCAAATATAATATGGCTTTTTGTTTGTAAAATAATTTTCAAAATCGGTTCAGTAGATCCAGTGATTATTTCCCACAACCTCACAAACTTTACCTCATCCAAACGTTAGAATCGTTAGTTGAGTACGAAATTTTTTTATTAGATATAATTACATCAATAAAAGTAATTTTTCTTTGTTTCAGATACATACATTCAAAAGAAAAGCCATTCAAGTGCCTCGAATGTGGTAAAGGGTTCTGCCAATCCAGGACATTAGCAGTACATAAAATCCTACACATGGAAGAATCCCCTCATAAGTGCCCAGTATGTAGTAGAAGTTTTAATCAGAGGTCAAATCTCAAAACCCATCTCCTAACCCATACAGACATTAAACCTTATAACTGTACCTCTTGTGGGAAAGTGTTTAGGCGTAATTGTGACCTCAGGCGACACAGCCTAACACACAACCTAGTTAGTATATCTGGATCTAAAAGTACGTTAAATCCCAACTTTCCAATCGATAATCTAGATACTGAAGAAGAAAATTGAAGAAGTGTGAATTGTATAAGACTGATAACCAGTGCCTTGTATCAATAAGTTTGTATATATATATAAGATTTTTACGCTTATGCAGATTTAAAAAAAAAGAATATTATAATATCATTAAACTTTACTAAGTTTGTCGGTCTAAATCTAATTTACATTCCTCTATTTGTCGTTTTTTAAATATTAGTAAATAAATTTTTCTTAACATCAATAAAGCGGAATAAAAAATTTCAAGGACAATTAAAAAAAAATATCTCATTAACAGCGCCATCTATTATCAAATATCCTGGTATTTATCCATACACAAAAAATATATCAAAATCAGTTAAGAAATTTTAGATTTGTAATCTATATAGTATATATAAAATAATCCGACAAAGTCGGGTTAGTTCCACCATTTATAACTTAATAATGACCGATTTTGATGAAATTTAGTACAGAAATACATAAGAGCTAGGAAAAGAACATAGATTTTTTTTTATCTGTAAAAAAAGCTTGAAGGAGTTTTTATAGGAGGTGTAAGTTTCTATGGGAGTTCATCAAAATATATAGCAAAACATTTTGAAAATTAAACAACACGAGGTTTTTGCGGCTTCTTTTCTGATCGACTGGTTAAATAATAAATAAGTTGGTTACGTTTGTATGTTTTAGACAAACGCAATAGGTAAGTTTAAACTCTGCTAAGCGTGACAAATTTCTACTACTGTAAATAGATAATATTCATGTTTTTATACATGGTACGTATAATAGTGTTGCAATATCTACAACCATGGTTTTAGTATTATTTCTGCATTTTAAACAATTGTATATTGCTGATCTCATTTTTGTATTTGTAAATATAAATTATATGTGGCTAAGTCAACAATGGATCCGTCCTAAATTAAGTACAATATACTAGAATATGATTAAATCAAAACTTTTAGTTATAAGGCTGATTTTCTATACGAAAACCCAAAAAAGATTGAACACAGACATTTTGTTTAGAAAATCTTCTTTATAAACATTTGTATAGATAATGATCAAAATTCAGTCTTCCTTTTTACTGTTTTGTCAGAAGACTGTTTGCGAATATAATTTTCTGTATATTGAAAATACTTTATAGTAATAAAAATTATGAACTTTTTATTTGTCTTTTATTCTCGATACTAATATTTTTACTGTAAAATTTTTTGTTTAGTACAAGAGAACTGTTAAATTATACTCGTTTCCGTTACTAAAACTTGTATGTATTTATATACCTATAAATTTTATGACAAAAAAGGGATAAACAAACAGATCTACCTGAAGATAAGTGGTCACCTTGGAAATCAACAGCACAAGTCTTTATTATTTCCCTAATATTCGTACGTTGCTCACTTGACAATAAGAAAGGATACAATAATAGTCCAATCCTATAGCCTACTTATACCTACAGCTTACTTATATCTGTTGCCTACTAGTACTTGTAGATCACTTATACCTATAACCCTAAAATACTTATAGCTCACAAATACCTTTAGCCTACTAATATTTTCAGCTCATTAATACCTAGAGCTCACTAAAACCTAAAACTAACTAATACTTAGAGCTCACTAATACCAAGAGCTCACTAATACCTAGAGCTCACTAATACCTAGAGCTCACTAATACCTAGAGCTAACTAATACCTAGAGCTCACTAATACCTAGAGCGCTCTAATACTTAGAGCTCACTAATACCGAGAGCTTAATAATACCTAGAGCTTACATATATCTAGAGCTTACTAATACGTAGAGCTCAATAATACCTAGAGCTCACTAATACCTAGAGCTCACTAATACCGAGAGTTTAATAATACCTAGAGCCCACATATATCTAGAGCTCACTAATACGTAGAGCTCACTAATACCTAGAGCTCAATAATACCTAGGGCTCAATAATACCTAGAGCTCACTAATACCTAGAACTCACTAATACCTAGAGCTTACTAATACCTAGAGCTCACTATAACCTAGAACACACTTTTACCTAGAGCTCAATAATACCTAAAGCTCAATAATACCTAGAGCTCAATAATACCTAGGGCTCAATAATACCTAGAGCTCACTAATACCTAGAACTCACTAATACCTAGAGCTTACTAATACCTAGAGCTCACTATAACCTAGAACACACTTTTACCTAGAGCTCAATAATACCTAGAGCTCAATAATACCTAGGGTTCAATAATACCTAGAGCTCAATATTGTCTAAAGCTCACATATATCTAGAATCCACGAATTCCTAGACTCATCTAATACCTAAAGTCCACTTGTAACTATAGCAAGCCAAGACCTAGGGCCCAATAATACCTCCCTAGAACACACTAATACCAATAAGTTTTGGATAAAAGATGTACGAATAATGACAAGCCTCATTCAGTGTGTCAAATGAAGCGATTCTTAGCTAACACATTTCTCACTACACATCCTCGCTCATTTCTGGTGGAAAAGCTGCCTAAGACAAGAAATACTGACAGATTTACTATTAAGAATTTGTTGTAGGGTTTCATATGAAACCTTAAAAATGTCAATGATATTATTTATGAAGTTCTTGTATTAAGTTCCTATAATTTATAACAGATGTCGTTAATTGTGTCGCGTTTCTACACAATATATTGCAATATGTTATGTGATATTATTCCTTTAAAATAATTTTCCTTTAAAGTAATACTGAAACGGCACCACCGTTGCTTTGCTTTTTTTGAAAACTTAGGGGATGGTAGAATGTCAGGTTGATAATTGCAAAAAAACTGCTTTATAGTACTTGAACGGCCCCTATACACCATTCTTTTAAAGTAGTTAAATAACATTTTTTAAACGAATTAATTTTATGTAAATCCAGATGATTCATTTATCTATATGTGAACATAGTTTTGATAATATAAAATGAATATAGGTTCTTAAAAAGTCTATTAACTACTTCCAAGTCTAGTTAGGATAATAATGAATGAACTTGTAATACTAGCACACATCGAGCTATTTAAATGTTTTAGCGAAAGTATTACCGGCATGAGGTCATTAAATTAGAATTATATTTGTTGCCAGGGAAAGTGGCCACAGTCTCCATGACATTGGCAAATGCTTATTTTATTGTATAATGATTACGATGAGACTATTTTATACTTTACTTATTTATATATACATCGATATCATTGATATGTAACGGCACTCATATTTTAGATGATACTTAATATATGCCAACTAAATTTTTTTTAATGATATATGACGAACGAGCATACGGTCAACCCCATGGGAATTGGCCACCATCACCCCATCGACATCGGCAAAATTAGAGACTATCTCTTGTCCTCTGACTTCGAGGCGACAACGTATAGGCAATACGTTGTCGCCTCGAAGTCAGAGGGAGGAGGGGGAGTGAAGATAAGAATGCTGCGGTTTCAGTGGACCCTGAGCAAGAACCCGGTGTTCACTGGAACCGCAGCATTAATGGGATACGACCTGCTCTGCCAGCGGTATTAGAAATGACCTTAAAAATAGTGTAAAATAGGTAGGGTTGTATTTAAAAGAACACGACTCAATTGCGAAGAAACATGGATTCTGTTCGATCCTGGTTCAGCACCTAGACAATGTCCCACACGAAAACTGACCCCTAAAAAAGTGATGGTCACTGTTTGATGGTCTAGCGCCGGTGTAATTCATCACAGCTTCTTACCAAACAGGATGGGCAATACTATAGATGTGTACCGTGAAGAACTGAACAAAATTATGGAGAAGCTCGCACATCTTCAACCAGCTTTGGTCAATCGTTCGGCTCCACTGCTCCTGCACAACAAACGGTGTCCAAGTTTCATGAGCTGGGGTTGGAAGTTCTCCGTCGTCCAGCGTACTTACAGACTTCTACTTTTTCCAGAATTTGGATAACTTCTTGGCGGCAAAAAGGGCATCAATACACTTCCACTACTTAGCAATAATGCGTTGATTGCATGGGTAATTATTTTGATTAATAAAAATAAAAAACATAAAGAAAAAAGGACGGTAACCTTTTTATGAAAAACGGCAATTTCATAGGTCGTTGACCTAACATTACTTACTGACTGAAAAGCTGCATAAATTGGAGTTCTTAGAGTACTTTCTGTTAGTATAGAATTATGATATTTGACTTTATAAGTGTTTTAAAAATTAATATGTATTATAACTACACTCTTTAAGGATTTTAGAAACATAGCCGAAGTTATGTGTATTTATAAAAATACTACAATATCACCCATATAATAGCGCTATTAAAATCTAAGAATAGAGATTAAAAACATAAAATTAATTGTAAAGTTCAACGAAAGAAAAACTTATGTGGCTATTAGCAACAAAAGACGACTACCAAGCTTGAAAAATCGATTCAATTCAACGCCAAATCGATGTGAGAGCATGAGATATATTCACATAACACAATAAAAAGGACCCATTGTCGATTTAAAAGCACAAAAGCTATGAGAGTGTATCAAAATGACATAAACTCGATTCTTTTCTTAGCACAAATAATGGGCCACATGTTTTCTAATTTTTTTTACGAATTTTGTAAATTTATGATGTGTTAAAAAGGTTGAGGTTTCTGTGTAGCGCCATATTTTACGTATACTAAAATTCGTTAATCGTTACAGATTTGGTGGATTTTTAAACATTATTGTGTTCTATTGAAACACCATATGATACATTTTTTACCTGTCCTTATAATTAAAAAAATCTTTAAAAAATGTTGCTTGCGTCTTGCACAGCTTCTATCATTACTTATACATCTGTCTCTATTAAAGCTTTTACGTAATATACTAATACTTTCTAGAATCATTATGGTTGTTATATTTTACTAATTTTCTTGCTCCATAGACATTTCGTAAACAAATAGACATTTTACATTAATTAGTACAGATATAGAGTTCGGTTAGAGAGATTACTCAAGTAGTTAACATGAGTGTTAATGTCACAAGCCCCAGATACACCTTGAGTATCGATATATCTAGATAATAAAGTTTTTCAGTAATAAGTCGACTTTAAATCTTCACGAAATACTATTTATTAATTTCTAGAATCACTTAATTTGCTTGTCTTTTTGTCACCTTTTGTACCCACTACGTTTTATTGTTGCTATCAAAATGTTTAAGTAAAAGATTACAAAATGAATAGACAGTACAACAATAGTATTAAACACTGTGACAACATAATAATGGAGTGTCTTGAGCCTTTATGGTAGGGAATTACATACGAATTAGGAATAGCAATCACCCAAGAGATCCCGCTGTGTGAAAGTATACCTTTGCAGAGTAAAGTATGGCTTTGCTGTTTTTTGTATACAGCATTGTCATCGACACCGAAATTATGGTTGATTGTCACAGGATTATTTGCTTTTAATGGTTTGGTGATACGGTGATAGATACACCACACCATCTTTTTAAAGAAATTATTAACACAAAAAAATAAGTGAATTATTTGTGGAATAATCTTGGCTCACATTTGAATGTTAATTAGCGTTACTTTTTACTCATTTTGTTGTCCGAGGTTTGTCCAAATAAACTAAATAAGTAATAAAGTTAACTAGTGATATGATTTACAATAACGAATACATCCATTTCCACTTCTATTGTGATAGACAAAATTCACTTTGCCGTTGATATCAAGGTCATAATAGTTAATAAGAGTAGCTCAGTGGTTCAGGTGTTGGATTCATGATCGATAAGTCGTGTAGCCCCTCTAGAGTTAGGAATACTAGTAGAATTAAATAGTTTTGAAATCAAATTTGTCTTGACTTAATTTTGATATTTTCATAAGAAAAACAAATAATTTAATATCACAGAAAGTTAATGTTGTAAACAGACTGATTCTTCAAATCACTTTAAAATCACATCTCCGTATGAACGATTGGCAAAATTTTGAAAAATATTAGCTTTTAGTTTGGAGTGTTGTTTATTTGAATTTAGTGGCGCATTCGCAAGACCACACACGGCACCTTTTTTTTTAAATTGTATAAGGTGTTTTGACAATGCACTCGGAACGTGCGTCTGCGTTGTTACGAATGTTAGCACGGTTTCGCTTGGATTGTTTGTCTTCGTATTGCTTTCGATACCTTTTGTTTTGTATTTTAATGTTTTAAATTTAATTTTTACTAAAATATTTAGTTTAATAATATCTTTGTACTTTATTGAACCAGGTTTTGTTTTCTAAATATTCTAGTGTTTATTCTCGATAATAAATATAGGTATAAGTATAGATACTGGCACGTAATTACAGGTTTGACTTTGAATGCGCAGAAGACACTATTAGGGCCTTCTTAGCGCCAAGAGCGCGAGACGAGACCTATACGATATTTGTATATATACGATATTGACCTATACGACATTTAACTGACGATAAAGTCACGCAGCACGTTTACAATGAGCAACGTTCCCCACTATTTTATTCTCAGACCTAAAGTTAACTGCCGGCTACTATACCAATTTGTGGTGACAATAATAGTAATAGGTAGAATAATCGTAGTATTATATATATTTCACCCCGATTTACCTTTTATTTGATTTTATCTATAGTCCAGGAGACACGTCGTGTGCGGCCACTATCTATAGAGTATCGCAGCTCGTACTTACTGTCACTGTGATAGCAACTCGTGCCAATGACATAACGTAGATATGATCCTTGATAGTCTATCTATACCTTATTTCATTATATATATTAATAAGAAACTGGCTGACTGATATATAAGATATATAGCGGGAGTCACTTAGTGGTTGGGGCATTGGATTCAAGATTGGAAGGTCATGGGTTCGAAATTCTGTCATTGCACTACTGACGTGAGGTGACTTCTATCACAAGTAATTAGCTTAGTGTCATCGCCTTAATATACCAGTTCCTAATACAAATTGCTATCAATATTTAAAAAAAATTATCTACGCACAGCCTTATTTTTATCATCATCATCACAACCCGTTAATGGCCCACTGTTGAATCGGGGCTCCTCCTAAGTATGACGAGCCCATAGTCCACCACGCAGGCACAGTGCGGTTTAGCAGACATCACACAACGACAAAGAACTTAAAGGGAACTCACGATGTTATCCTTCACCGCAAAGTAAGTTATATTTCAATTGCTCAAAACACACGTAACTTAAAAAAGTCAGCAATGTGTGCCCAGGATTGAACTATGACGTCTTACAACTCCTGAAAATAGAATCATCCTTTGATGCTTTAGGTGTAAGCACTTTAGTAAGAGAGGATTTTTGGAAATTAAAATCTGTAATTAGTTAAATAAAACGGTTCTGGATGTTAGTTACATTCAAATGAATGTACACCTGTAATTTTGTATTTTATTTTTAAAGATATATTGCAGAATACACGTCGTGTGCGGGCAGTATCTACGCACTATCGCTGCTCGCAGTTACTGTCGGAGCTGTGATAGCAGTGCGTGGGCTGTGGCAAAGAATAAATGTAGATGTGGCAAAGATAGAGTCAACTATTTTGTTACAACTTTATATATCATAAATACAATTCGTACAGGAAAAACCCTACTAGAATAATATTATAATGGGTGTATTTGTTGATTTTTCTGATTGGGATGCAAATCCCTTTATAATACTTTCAGCATCATTATAATGACAACCCATTAATGGCCCACTGCTGAGTTTCCTCCTCAGAATAAGGAAGGGGTTAGGCCACAGTACACCATGCTGGCCAGTGCGGGTTGGCAGACCTTACAAACCATTGAGGACTTTAAGGAACTCTCAGGAGGGCTGGTGCAGCCGCTGGCGATCACTGCTTTCTGACATAATAATATTACACGCTGATACACAGTACAGGACAGGTATTGAGCCTACCTGTCAAGTAATTTCACAAAGTAAATATTGTCTACAGTTCTGCAGTGTCTACAGGGTAAAATGCATTTTTATTCATATTGTTGTGTAGTAATGGGTGCTATCATCCCGCAGAAGGAATTTTTTCATGTAAATTACATTTCTCTCAAAGTTATCAAATGAGTGTTACTTTATGTCCCATCTGTTTATCTTATATTCTTTACCACGCTGACACTTAGCATTCGTAAGCGGCACTCATAATCTCAATTATCCGAGTTAATTCGCGCAATTTTGATAGGGTATGTTTACGGCTGTGGTTTCTAGATAAACTGTAACTCAAATGAATATAAAAGTAATGTTAACTATAAGTGACATCAAAATCTCTATAAGTAGATAATCTTGGTATCTAGATCAAAGTTCAACCATGACTCTGATACTAATGATAATTATTTGAAGCGTCAGTAACTCAGTGGTTCAGATTGGACTACTGACATGGCCAACTCCTAATACAAGCATTTAGTTTAGTTGGAGAGGTTAAGGAATAATAACATATCTTTAAAGAAACATTTCTACGACTTTAAACTAGCTCTTAATAGCTCTACGTGTCCAAGTTTTTCTTTAAAAAGCTCTTGGACCATTATTTATTAATTAGGAAAGGATCCTGAGAGGAAAATGGTTTATAAAATCTCTACATGATCTAATCTAACCTTATTGATTACACAGGAATTTCAAAGCAAAACATTTTTCATTTTATACACTTAGAACTCTCTTTATATTTTATATGTCTATACATTAATCTGTGTTTTCTGTGAAAAACTCCTCTCATATTATGGGGACAATCAATAACATCCAATTTCATCTGTTCCTAAATATCCTACAAGATTGAGCTCTTGATGATAACATAGAGTCTATAAGCTGGTTAAAGATATTTTCTCCGTATATTTATAGATATTTACTGTAGTCTCGTAGTGTCGTCTAACATTTGATAGATAATAGCATGATTTGTACCTTCAGGTCTATAACTGTATCTAAGTAATGTAAACTCTAATTAATAAAATTTGGGTGGAATAGTGTCACCTTCTCAGGTAGGTAGATTGGCGTTTATTAATGCCTCTCTAATGGAATTTGAATGTGTAATTGTTTATTTTATACTATACTGATATTATCTAGGTTAGAACAATAAAAATATTAAATAAACGTTTGATAGCTTACTATTTTTTTTTGGTTTAATATAGACTTCAATACTTAAATAATCAATCATTTCCTTTGAATCCTCAGCAAAGCAAAGGCTAAGCTTTTATCGTATTAGATATTAATATTATTTTTTGGAGATTATTTTTATTTCAAATAAAACAAAACATTTAAAACCTTTAACGAAATCCATTATGTTACAAAAGACGTTACACCGGTCCCATACGAACTCTACTATCGGTAATCCAACAGATATTCATGGTAGAGGCGGTGGGCGAGTTTTCTCTGGCCACGCCTACAACCTCCTACAAGACACTCTGATTGGTGGATTTTACCGATGCGCAAGAGCACGCTGAATGCGTTGAAATTGATTCAATCGTACTATTGAATGTTGAGAGAGCAGAGATACTGTAATTTTGCGTTTAGGGTAACGTCGTGCTTCAAATGTGAACATTCATCTATAATTTAAGATGTTTTAAGAAATGTTACCAGAAAATGTGTCTGTTTCTTAATCTAGAATTTTCATAACATTACAAATGATGAGAGCATAAACTTTTTTATTTTAAAAATACAGAATATTGTCTCTAACAAAATAGATATACGTAGGGTTACTCTACTCTTACTTTATACATGATTCCTCACTTAACAAAGAACTTAAATAACAATGTAAGAAAAACTATAAAGCATATTTTTTACATATAATTGTAGATGGAATAGGCACTCAGGATAAATCTGCGTATTGGAAAATTTATATTATTGATAGTAATAAATAAAAAAAACACAAAAAATTATTACATTCGTAAGTTTAATCATGTTTAAATATTAATCTTGTTAATTTATCTAGGCAAATAAATATCAATTCAAGAACAATATTTGAACTATATCATATTATTTTAAAAGTTTTTCAAACTCTACTCTCTCTAAACAGGAGTTTTCAAACGCTACCAAGTAACATATAACTAACAACTAATTAAAAACTATATAATAATAATTTAAAAAAACACATACACAATTCAGATTAGTAGGAATAATAGACAACAGCTAACTAATTTGAAAAGAGGTAAAAATTAAGATACACTCCTAACCTACCTACCAGTCTGAAAAAGGGGTAGACGAGTGTCAACGGCAATTAAGACTGGAACACAATAGAACCTCCGACCTCTCGCGCTTATAATCTAGACCATATAGACCACAAGATTTATACAGACCTGACAACATTAGTATTGCAAAACCGCTACTCTAAATCTGAACACAAATCCTTCCCACATTATCTACAAATCGACACGGGTTCTACAATTGCAACAAAACATTTATTGATGTTTAGATACCGCCTAATGGTGGAACTAGTTCTATTAAATATTTATTGTCTGGCACCTAACACCTAGGTTAGTGCTAATCTTTTAGGTAGAGCGTAAATATTCTGTATCTGTTTAGTCTATTACCGCTGAATACTAATATTTATATGCAGTTGATTCCTGGGCACACACTGGCGACTTTTCTAATTTATGTGTGTATTGTGATGGAAAAAATCGTGAACTCCTCAAGAGTCCCCTAAAAGTTCTCAAACGTGTGTGAAGTAGGCCAACCAGCACTGGGTCAGCGCGGTGGACCATAGCCATTGGCCACCTCACTCTGAGGAGGAAACACGGCTGAGGAGTGAGCCATTAATTTAATTATATAATTACTTGATACTCGTTTTAATAAATCTTTATAGGTACTTCATTACTATTTGCCACTGTTCACGTACACACTGGTAGACATTACATTATGTCACTGTCCACGAAATATTACTTTCGATCTAACAATAATATCTGTCGTGTTGGTGTATTTATTTAGCTACTACCTAACTTCTTACATTACACTGGTCTACTTTAAAATTACCTTTAACCTGAAACTGTACTAGCATTATAATATTTCATTCTCAGAATCTAAATATACGACTTTAAACTAATATTTAGCTTTTATTGTTCATTTATGCTATATTTAATATGATAGCGCTACATGTATCATACTCAGCATGAATAAAAACAGATTATAGGTTATCTCAAAGTCATAGTAATGTCTTTATATTTTATAACTTAACTTTATATGTTTTCGAATTCAGTGACCTCATATTTTAGTATAAAAATGTGGAATTCAATTAGAAGGCATCTCAAAAAAGTCCAATTTCAAAATTTGGTAAATTTCCATTCCTAAATAATAATTATATTTCTTTTAGTAATTTATTAAAGCTAACTAATTCTTAATAAGAAACAATTAAAGTTATGTTAAGTTAGTTATCGTATTCTTTTGTAAAGTGAAATGTAGAGCCATTTAAAGACCGTTATAATTTCATAGCAACTGTTAAAACAAAACTATTTTACTCAAAACAATTACTACTCGAAAACGTTTTAGTAAATATATCTTAACTAAATTATTTTAATATGATTTTGCATGCAAAATAATGTAGTTAATATTTTTGACTATGGCATCATAGCGCCCAGGATAATGGACCGATTCTGATGAAGTTTTATTTGTTTGAAAGGTAATTTAATCGAGATGGTTCTTAGCTATAATTTATGAAGATCTGGTCATATGAAGCCGTTTGAAGACTATCAGCTCATATCTAACTTGAGAGCTGGGTGCCAATATTGACTGATTGACAATTATAACAATTTTGTTACCATAATAACTCACTGACATCACTTACACTGGGTAGCGATGAAACAGTATTTCTCGATACTTTTTTTTCGATGTCAAGTATCGAATAGAATCGAGTATCAAGCTTTTTTAAAGTACGCATTTTATGAATACTTTTATATAAACTTATATATAAGTCGGTATTGACTGTTGTTTTTATAATTTATTTTCAACGATACAAAAAGATTGGCTTGTTCAAGTTAATATTGATTCTTTTAAATCGATGTCATGTGGGTATCGATAGTCAGGGATGATTTTAATTTAATAATTATTACTTGAATTTATAGTCATAATGTAATTAAATGACAAAACTTAGTGTGTTTGTTTCCGACATGTAAATCAAGTGCTCGACTTTCAATATATCACTAGGTGTGAAATATAGTTCACTCTTCTGTGACACCCTGTTACACCGATTCCATATTATTATTAATTAAAAATTTGAATCGATTTTGGAAAACATACACTTATATTAGGATATATATCTTATCTTATTCTGTTAGTATTTTTTGACATCCTTTAAATTGACAGTTTCAGCCAATAAATTATGTTTTAATATGATTACCTAGATTTCTCATACCATAAACCATATTACGAGTATATTAGAACGAAACGCGGTCTTACTACAAATTCTAAATATAATCGTTTATGTGATTGCATATTTGATCACTTTAAACGGTAGAAAAAATTACACATATACCTACATGAACTTTACACATACAGAAACGGGTAAATTGTTTGACTTGAAATTCAATAAATCCATAAAAAATTGGCTAGTGAAAGAGTAAGTGAATTAATGACCTAATTTCTTAGTTACCGTGTATGAAATCATGGACAGATGTTAATATAATGATAAACTCATGAAATATGGAATTCATGTAAATCAGGTCTTAAAAATAAAGCTTAATCATGCGGGTCGTCTAGTTAAAAATATACTAAATATTATAATTGTATATCGGTGTAACAGGCGAGGACTCCACGGCACACGCTGAAAGGCATTCACACAGCAAATATTAACCAACGCCATTGTGTCGGCCTCACCAAAGGTTATCTTATCATATTTGTTCACAAACACCGCTGTTTGGTGACAGGCGCTCGTGTGTCTGTCCGTTTGTCTTGCTTTATCTATTGATGTGGATTAGGACCAAGTTTCCTGTCTGTACTCACATATTTCGAGTGAAAACTGATTGATATTTTTGTTCTATTGTATGTTTGTGTATGATAAGTAATAGATATGAAATTAATGAACTCACAAAGTAAATAATGGCTTTAATTATGTAAAGTTATAGCTGTAAACAGTGATAATTACGAAACAACAACATTATTGATATTTTATGAAAGAAATTGACATTTCCGTTACGATTTTACAAAATGTTACTTATACGTGTTAAATCTAAAAGGCTTAGACGAAGAATAATATCATTTAAAAACATGTCAAGACATTTATTTTTTGGTATAAGCATTTAGACTTTAGATCCATAAATAAAATATTTCTTTTTAATAGACGTTTTTGCACTAAATATTTTTAGGATAAAAAGTAACCTTAGTTACTCGAGGTAGAGAGTTAGAGGGGATGAATTTTTTAATAGATTGGTTAAATACGAGAAAAAATCTAGTTCGAGGAATAGATCTTATCTCAAGTTTCTACTAAGTAAGCACTGCTCAGTTCCTGTGCACTATATTACTATATATGTTTAAATTGCATGATATTATACAATTAGAAAAACTAGGTAATAGTAATATTTATTCACTTTTTCACATGACAATGAACAGATTAGAGCTTAAATAAAGACATGCACTATCTTTACAACGCAATAAGGTTATAAACTAAGATTGAGGTAATCTAATAAAATGAAGACATTTTCACGATGTGCCCTATTTTGTCGGCCTATATTAATTATTGGGTTACTCCTCAAGGAACCTGTTAATTAAGGAACGCTTCGGTTGCTATTGCCGCTATAAACCAATAAACTTTGACTGCCTACTTGTACTTTAACATAAAAAGGGCTAAACATGTTCGCAATAAAGCCAGTTTATGAGACGCAATGGTTACAGGTAGGTAAATAAATATAATTATAATTTATTTTATATTTTACTAACCATAGGAGATATAGGTAGTGCATAATAACATTGAAATTGACATTCTTATGATAGCTGATATTTTTTTAAAAGTTATTTTAAAAATACCTCGCGGCATCAACAATATATACATAACCTCTAGATCAGAGGCAGTCTGACAAGAAATTTCAAAGAATATATCAATTGTCGTTTATAAAAATCACACAATACAATCTACTGTATATCATCCTCATAGGAAGAATTTTTGCAAACTGATTGTATGATGCATATTTACACGATCATGTCTAAACGGTACCTGAAAAATAAGAAGATCCCAACGTGACAAGTGTAAACACAACATAGCCATATAGCGTTACTATCATACACATAAGCAAATCGAAGTAATGTTGTAATGAAATAATTTGCAACAGTTTAACAACCAAAACAAATCTACTGTGTATCATCTTCATTGGAAGAATTCTGTCGAAATGGTTGTCAGATGCACATTTACACGATAATGTACGAAAAAAATGAAATAATCTCAACGTGATAAGTGTTCACACAACACAACCGTATAGCGTTGGTAATAGTGATCATTAAAAGCAAATCGAAGTATACTACCACTTAATGTTATAATGAAATAATTTGCAACAGTTTAACAACCAAAACAAATCTACTGTGTATCATCTTCATTGGAAGAATTCTGTCGAAATGGTTGTCAGATGCACATTTACACGATAATGTACGAAAAAAATTAAAATAATCCCAACGTGATAAGTGTACACACAACATCATCGTATAGCGTTGGTAATAGGGATCATAAAGTGCAAATCGAAGTATACTACCACTTAATGTTGTAATGAAATAATTTGCAACAGTTTAACAACCAAAACAAATCTACTGTGTATCATCTTCAATGGAAGAATTCTGTCGAAATGGTTGTCAGATGCACATTTACACGATAATGTACGAAAAAAATGAAATAATCCCAACGTGATAAGTGTACACACAACATCACCGTATAGCGTTGGTAATAGTGATCATAAAGAGCAAATCGAAGTATACTACCACTTAATGTTGTAATGAAATAATTTGCAACGGTTTACCAACCAAATCAAATCTATTGTATATCATCTTCATTGGAAGAATTCTTAAGAAAAGTTGGTACAGTGCACATTTACACGATCAGGTCTGAATGGTACGTGAAAAATTAAAAGATCCCAACGTGACAAGTGTAAACACAACATAGCCGTTTAGCGTTACTAATAGTGATTATAAAAAGCAAATCGAAGCAAACCTCTTAATGTTGTAATGAAATAATTTGCAACAGTTTAAGAACTAAATCAAATCTACTGTACCTATATCAACTTCATTGGAAGAATTCTGTCGAAATGGTTGTAAGATTCACATTTACACGATCATGTAGAATGGTACGAAAAAAATGAAATAATTCCAAAGTGACAAATATACACACAACACAGCCCTATAGCGTTGGTAATAGTGAACATAAAAAGAAAAACGAAGTATACTACCACTTAATGTTGTAATGTAATAATTTGCAACAGTTTAACAACCAAAACTAATCTACTGTGTATTATCTTCAGTGGAAGAATTCTGTCGAAATGGTTGTCAGATGCACATTTACACGATAATGTACGAAAAAAATGAAATAATCCCAACGTGACAAGTGTACACACAACACAACCGTATAGCGTTGGTAATAGTGATCATAAAGAGCAAATCGAAGTATACTACCACTTAATGTTGTAATGAAATAATTTGCAACAGTTTATTACTAAATGAAATCAACTTATCGACGTAGCGGGTGGTAACTGGTAATGAGCGAGCTTTTAGCGCATTTCAATATATTTTATATGAATATGAGCTTTATTCTGTTGTTAGTGGGTGTCATTGAGACGTTAAGCGTTAATACAAACACTTGCTAACTAATTTGTTGTTAATTGATGTTAATGTTGTTCAAGTATTTTCATTTATTAATCTTTTTGATATATTTATAATTCAATTGTCTCTGCGTCATAAGCTTGGTCTTTGCTCGTATATTTATGTGCTTGTTTGAGTGGGTCTTTGTGAGTTAAAATGGTCTATATGGACAAGGTAAAGGGTTCTACGTGAGCGAAAATAATTAGTCCAGGTTTACGATGGTTTCTCATTTGATTTGGTTTTCGAAGTCTTTTAAATTATTTGCTAATATGAAACAAGAAGTCTATTAATAAGCAATCAATGTGACAAGTAGTTTTTGGATTTAATATGCATATTTGGAAATCTTTGGTTCAGATTAACAATTACATATTGGATTCCATAGTGGAATGTAGGATCCTAGGAATTTCTTCATTAAGTCTCAGCTTGACTATTTAACTGGGTGGTTATTACTTCTTAACTATGGTTAAATCCGGCAATGATGTTGTTGTGATGTAACCTAAGTTTTCTAAAAAAAATCTTTAATCTTGAACTATATTTCTTAGTCATTTAGTGACTTATGCTTATAACCATGGTTTTAGTCATGTATTATTTTTAACAGCATTCTCGGTTTGTTAAAAAATGTCGTAACACACTTCATCACACAATTAAATTCCACCAAAGAAAGGGTATCGATGGTTCTCCATTATGGGCCCTATTGTTAACATTCGCCTCACAATGCCTTACTTATGCTCAGTTTAGTATATGAAAAAAGAAATGGCCAAAGTGGGTTACATACGGCTGTTAAAAATGGGAACCTGTTATTAATAAATATTTCGTTGTTTAATAATTTAATTCTTAAGAGTTTAAGAATACCCCACTACCGCTGAGATAATCCGAATAATGAGTAATTTCATACAGACATACATTAATAATTCCTTATAAGCATTGATGGCCCAGTGGTGGAGACTTCAATGTCTGAAGTCTGAGTTCGATTCTGGGCACACACCTCTGACTTTTCTGAGTTATGTGTGTTTTAAGCAATTAAATATCACTTGCTTTAACGGTGAAGGAAAACATCGTGAGGAAACCTGCACTCCTGAGAGTTCTCCATGTTCTCAAAGGTGTGTGAGAGTCTGCCAACCCACACTGGGCCAGCGTGGTGGACTATGGCCTAATACTCTCCTCATCCTGAGGAGGAGACCCAGCTCAGCTGTGGGCCATTGACGGGTCGTGATGAATTAACAATTCTGTACGTATGTATAAATAAATAAACATATATCTGATATTTAGTAATTTCTATAGATATTATTATATATAATATAATATTAAATTATAATATTTGTTATAAATTATTTTACAACACTTTTTGCACTGCCCAGTACCAATCTCAAAAGTCCACACAACAAAGGTTGTCTGGTAGAGATTGCTTATAGCGATAAGACCGCCTTTGCACACATTCTCGTGTACACATTAATATTTATCTATATTTTAGTTCATAAGCCTGTTTATTTGTATATTTGATAGTGTGCAATAAAGTGTTTTCATTCATTCATTCATTCAATTCCTTTATTAAGACGTATGTTGCTAGACTTCCTCTTTTAACCTATGTAATAAAAATCTACAAGATAATCTTAGCATTACGTATTTTCCTCCTTGAATGTACAGAGGAAAAACCCTGACTAACTTCTGTTAATAGGTACATAAAAAACTGTGTAATGAAAATTATGTAATAGCCGACTCGCCCTCGCTTCGCTGAGGTATATTCTCTCTCATACGCCCTTACTCGTTCATAGTTTAACTTACTATCTCACTGATTCGCTCACCCACAACTTCCCTACTATCTAACTAATTGTCTTCTGTCTCACTCACTCATTTTTCGTATTAAAAGATTTTTTTAAATTTTCCGTAAATTTTTTATGTTTTTTTTTTATTTATCCTAACAATATTGAGCACAACAAAATGAATAATCCATTTTGGTGCAATCGTTCTTAAGTTATGCACATACATACATACATACATATGATATATCCTTTACATAGTATAAAACAAAGTCACTTCTCGCTGTCTATATGCTTAAACTATGCAACGAATTTTAATGCGGTTTTCACCAATAGACAGAGTAATTCAAGAGGAAAGTACATGCATATTACAGTGGAGAAACTGTGGGAAGCGAGGGCGGGTCGCTAGATTTATACATAGATAGATTATGCGATTTGCTTGGTTATCGGATGAACTGTGTGTCTGATACGTTATTTCAGACCATAACAAATTCGTCAGATCAACGCGGCAAGCTTCATCATCAGTTATGGATTTCGATTATGAATACTTATTATTACGAAGTTTATTATTGCTTAAAACCTTCTTATGACCATATGTCATAAGATTATTAAACGTACAAATTACTAAATAATGCTTTTTTGTACTTGCGAGAGCGAGTAGGGTAAGAAAATAATTAATTTGTATATGTGTAAGTTTGTATGTGTTTTCCCACTGATGCGATTTACTCCATGTACTTAAATTATAAAAAAACAATTAACTTTTAATTCTATACGCATTCTAGATGCACAACGGATTGCCTATCATGCCATAGATGAAAGCCACGGGCGCAATACAGTCATAAATTACGGTCTCTTTCTATTCTGACAGGAACCCAAGTGTCTTGATCTTGAGACCAAGCGTGTACGTTTAAAGGATCCTTTCATTCAATTGAAACACTCGCCATCACTGACTAGGTTCTCTGTCCAGGCTTAAGGTTAGGCTTACATATAGAAAACCTGACACAAAGCTTCTTTTTTTTTTTTTTTTTTTTTGTTTACGCAGGGGAAATCTTCTTAAGATACCCGGCCCCGGGGAAGAGCCGGGTTATGTAGGATTTGTACCCACTAAAACCCCTGCGGCTTCCGCCCTCTACACGACGAAGAACCGCGGGAAATCGGTTGAAACGCATCCGCTGTTCTTCTCATATGTCGTGCTCCACTCGTGGTTTGTGAAGCTCGTCTGTAAAGAGCAAAACATGCGCTTATACGTGTTGGTGCCTACGGCAGCTCGTGGTATGTCAGCTGCCGTCCTCCACAGGGTCGCTAACAAAAGTACGCTGAGCCCCCACTCTGCGCACCCAGACCCGAGGGAACGTCCTGATTCTTATGCCCTGGACGTAGGGGAACTGGCACGACTGACAGCGCCAATACGGCGCTGACGTCTTGGGCGAGCTGGTTCAGCTTTTTCCCGATCCCGCTCCGCCGTCTCCTTCTTGATCATAACGGTCTCGCAGAAGGAGACTACAGCTCTCCATGCCGCATCTCTGCCCAACATCGCGGAAATGACTGCTGGTAGGGAGAGATCATTTCCGATTTGTTCCATCAGGATTCGCCGTTCTGTAACCCAAGCTGGACACGTTTGAAGCGTATGTTGGGCGGTATCACGATCCTCCCCACAATGGTAGCAAATTGCTGTCACTTCACGGCCGATCTTACACAAATAATCTCGGAAACAACCGTGACCAGTGATTATCTGTGTAAGTCGGAAAGTGACTCGGCGCTTCCTTCTCATCCATGCTTCAAAGGCTGGCAAGACTGCTTCTACGACCCGTTTGCGGGCATATCGTTCCTCGCGGAGTCGAGCCTGCCATGACGCGAGTGCAGCAAGCTGTTCTTTCCGTCTCACCATCTCCAGCAACCTTAAATGTACGTTTCCGGCAGTCTGTCGAAGGGTGTGGATTTGGTTATAGACACGCGCATCCATATCCGCTAGAATGTCCAGGGGCGGGAAGCGTGCAAGTATCGTCGCCGCCTCGAATGATATTGTACGATACCCACGTGCAATCCTAATGGCTGCTCTTCGCTGCAAGCTATATAGCTTAACTCTACAGCGACGGACACCCGAGAGTCTGTGGGACCAAATAGGCGCTCCATAGAGCGCCATGGATCGCACGATTCCCGCGTAAAGACGGCGCACTTCTTCGCTTGGACCTCCTAAATTCGGTAGCAATCTGTGCATGGCTCCTAAAACTTTCTCGATCCGGGGGATTAGGCGTTCGAAATGCTCTTCAAAGCCCCAGCGTCCGTCTAAAGTAAGCCCCAGGTACTTCATGTATCGGCTTACCTGAACTTGCGAGTCCCCAATACGGATGTGTGTAACAGGTGGTTCCCGGCTTCTTGGTAGTTTATGAAACCATAACGCTTCAGTTTTGTGAGGCGCTATTTTCAGGCCCAACTCGCATATTCTTGACACAACAATTTCCACCCCGACCTCAGCAAGCCATTTGGCTTCCTCAAAGGTATCCGCGCTAGCCATCACCAACGTGTCATCTGCGTAGCAGATGACATTAACCCCTTCAGGAAGATCCGCACGCAAAACAGCGTCGTATGCGAGGTTCCACAGCAACGGCCCCAAAACAGACCCTTGAGGAACACCGCAATGCATTTCCCTTCGAATGGTATTGCCATCTCGATTCATGTACGTAATGTACCTATCGCACAAGTAGCTCCCTACAATCATTTGCAAGTATAGGGGCACACAAAAATGTACTAGTGCCTCCCTAATAGCATTCTAAGGTAACGAATTAAATGCGTTAACAATATCCAAACTAATGGTTAACACTACCTCACCCCGGGACACTGCCTGGTCTGACAGAGTGCGAACACGCATGATTGCATCCAACGCTGAACGCCCCTGTCTAAAGCCAAACTGGCTTTCGTGAAGATCTGGGCCTGTATGCGATAGATGCTCACAGAGACGGGTGGCAATTATTCGCTCAAATATTTTGCCAACTTCATCAAGCAGACAAATAGGCCGGTACGCAGAGGGGGAACTTGCGTCTCTGTTTGCCTTCCGTATCAGAACCAAACTGGACTCCTTCCAGGCAATTGGGAACGTAGCTGTACGAAGACAGTTTGTGAACAGTCGCCTCAGTCTATCCCCGAGGGCAGCCACGGCTATCACCCAGGCCCGTCCCGGAATGCCATCGGGACCGGGTGCGGTGTTTCGTTTACTCAAGCGGACCATTGCTCTTTTCAGCTCCTGCTCACCAACCTCAAACTCTAGTGAAAAAAGTGATGGAGTTTGGGGCGTTGAATTTGAGCGGATCACCGGAAAGAGCGTGCTGATCACTGCTTCTAGAAAACTCGGATCCAAGGTCTCCGTAAGCGGTGGCATCCACGGTCTTAGTTTGCCTAGTACTAGGCGATATGGACGCCCCCACGGATTTCTGTCAAGTCCCTCCAGCAGCTCTCTCCAAGACTGAGCCTTAGCATTCGATATCGCTTTTTGCAACGCCACTGTTGCCTCCCTATACGATTCATAGGCCCTCTCTTCATCTGCAGGATTTCGTAGTCTTCTTCTCCGGATTCTAGTGTATTGACGTCTGCTTTGCAAACAGGATTGGCGAAGCTGCGCAATCTCCGTCGACCACCAGTATTCAGCTTTACGGCCAGAGTACTTGACCCGTGGCATTGCAGCGTCACATATTGATACCATCGTGTCCCTGAACCAGGTCACTTCTAACTCTGGATCAGATATCATATGTGCATTGTATTTCGTCCATGAAGCAACGATGGCGGCGGCCTCGAGATAGTCTCGGTTTAGCTGTTTTAGGGACCAACGTCGCCGTGATCTGCGTTCTTGATGACGAATCGAGGAACTAGCGCGGCGAATAGCCACATCGAATATGATATGGCGATGATCAGATAGTGTGATCAACTCTTCCGCGACACGCCAGCTACATATCATACGTACAGCAGCGGGAGTCGCCCATGTAAGATCAACGATAGACTCCCCCTGCCAACGGACACATGTGCTTTCTGATCCCCGATTCATAAGCCTGAGATCTAAGACTGCCGCCCACTCAAGCAGGGTTTGTCCCTTTGCGTCATCTCTGCGATTTCCCCAAGCCCTTGCGTGGGCATTGAAGTCACCTAGGACGATCAGGGGACGGGGCTGGCATCTGCGTATGCAATAAGCCAAGCTGTCTAGGTATTCTTCATATTCGGCAAGAGATTTGTTGGGAGAGACATAGCACCCCACTACGGCCAAAGGGCCCCACTGTATCGCTACGTATCCCTGCCCCTTTTCAAGTAAAGAGCAAGGGGGAATTCCTGTCCCACCCGCCCAATATATGCCTACAGCAGATTCATTGTCTCCAAACCAGCGAGGGTGGACCGGCACAATATAGGGTTCCGCCACAACCGCTAGAGTAATAGATCTTTCCGTGATAGTCTGCATAAGAAGAGACTGCGCATTCCGACAATGGTTTATATTGGTTTGGAGAGTCCTTACGTAATGCATTCTGTCATCTCCGTGGTCTCCATCGAGCAGGAGCCCGATGCCAAGGCGGATGCCTCTACTGACGTCTGTTCAGTTTGAGAAAAACGAACATGAGCGTTTTTCTGTTTCCTTGTCGGCGGGTGACACTGCTTGGACCCAAGTCGATGACTCGCTGGACGACCTAAATCAGAGCACAACGGGCATTTTAGCGATAGGGCGGTGCATTGATTTGCCCTATGGCCAGGCTCACTGCAAGCATAGCACCGGTTACTACGATCAACTCCATTAGGACATATGCGCCCAACATGACCCTTCTCAAGGCACCTGAAACATTGCAAGGGTCTTGTCTCCAGAGCTTCTACTCTTGCAGAGCTCCAGCCAACCTGGATGCGTGTTAACGCAGTAAGTTTCTTCACAGCAGCAAGAGGGCAACGAGCCCATACCACGCCCAGTGAAGTAGGTGAACGACGGATCTCGCCAACTTTGACGCTATCACTTGGACACCCACCGACCTCGGCAATTGCCGATACTACTTCCTGTGGAGTTGTCGCATCGTCAAGATCCCTGATTCTAAGCTCGCCAGTTTGCGTCGGTCGAGCTATCTTCACGTTGAGTGCACTTAAGGCCTCACGCATTCTATTAGCCAAAACGTCCGCCTTGCTATTGCAATTTGGTCCTCCAACCTCTAAAAGGACTCCACCAGTAATGGCCTTCTTAAATTTAAGGGCATCAATCCCGAGATCAGACAGGTTGATCTGACTTTTTGCGGCTGTCATGACCTCAGCATATGAGGTATTAGAGCCTTCAGGAATGGTAACTGATATGGCTGCAGTGGACAGCAGTCTGGGAGTAACCTTACCCTTTCTAGCTGATTTTCCTGAGGTATGTGTTGGTCGGTCTTTCGATTTCGACAGT
Organism: Limenitis camilla; assembly: GCA_905147385.1. NCBI lineage: Eukaryota > Metazoa > Arthropoda > Insecta > Lepidoptera > Nymphalidae > Limenitis > Limenitis camilla. The sequence goes on from LR990241.1 coordinate 5,122,976, forward strand.
GGTTTTTCCTTAGAAGCGGACTTCTTGGCAGCTACTGTTGCCCAAGTCTGTGTTGGCATCGTTGTTTGCCTCTCCAATGGACTTGGTATAGCTGGCAAGTCGGCAACGGGAGCCGGCATTACCTCCGCGTCCTTGCGTCCTCCCTTTTTCTTCTTCTTTTTCTGAGGAGGCGCTGAAGTTTGTTCTTGAGGAATTTCAGCAATGACTCGTGAAACCTGAACATTCTTCGCCAATGGAGGCCTTATAGCCCTATCAGGAAAAATCTCTGATTTAAAATCGGCTAATTTCTGTTCTATTAAGGCGCCTATTTTCTCCATAAGACCCTTTTCATTATCCATATTAAAAGGTGAGGAAGCGGGAACACAAGAACCAGCAGATGCCAAGGAACGCGCCGTCGCAGATTGTAGTGCGCTTTGTTCACTTTCCTTTTGTTGACGTCCGCGAATAACTATCAATTCCTTCGTGAGTTTTAACCTAACACTAATCTAAACCAAGCCTAACTTACGATTCCGACATATTTTAGATATATAAAAATAGTCAGTCGTTCAAAAATATTTTATTATTATCCCACAGGAACTATAAAAGTTTTCGGGATAAAAAGTAACCTAAATGTTAATTCATATTATAAAGTATCTGTATGCCAAATTTTATTGAAATCCGTTTAGCCGTTTTTGCGTGATTGAGTAATAAACACCCAAACATCTAAATATCCAAACAACAACCTTTGACATTTTTCTACTACTGTCTGAATAAGCTGACCTTTTTTAAAAGAACGTTGTTAATATACTCAAAATCTTTTATTTTTTACTTTTAGTCAGTTCTAGAGTTATTTATTGGGTTATTGTTAACCGTTTTAAAAACATGATTGAAGATGATTAACATGATTAACTTCTTGCTTTGTATATAAAAAAATATAGGTACCTTCAATGTTCTTTGTTTTACGATTAAAATAAAATATAAATACTTTATTCACCTTAAAAAGTATATGCATCTTATTACTAAGAAAATATAATATCAGTTAAACCAATAATCGATACAGAACGAAATATGTATGCATTAAAAATTCTTGAATCTGTAATCAAATACGATAGTTTAGTTGTCTCTATTGAGGACTGTCAGTGACCGAATTTCCAACGTCATTCGATCCAAATCTAATGCATCGCAATCAAATAAACATGGCGTTTGTATTGACGTATAATAGTATGGACGCCGGGTGTGGAGGCAATGATATGCAGGTCACAAGAAACACACGACACTACCCTCAGTCTCAAATGACACACATTCAACCCTATTTTTTGTCTTTAAGTGAATGAACGGAGTCGAAGTCGAACTCACGAAACTCTTGTTTGTAAAAAGCTACTTAAATGGTAACTGTGATTTTGCTATAAAAAAAACAAAATGTTACATGGTCAAGCAGCCAGCTGACGTATATTCCACCACGTTATGGTCAGCTGACTTTATTTTTCCTTCAAGATACTAGGTTAACTATAATCCGACAAATTTTCAAATGGGAGGAAATGCCTGAAAAAAAAATATTTTTCTACTTGTTTGGGAGTCTGCCACTGCTCGCTCCACCCACGGAGTCACAGCTGATTTTCTCAAGTAATCATAACCCCTTATGCATTTCACGAATTTTCGCTGGGAAGGGACTTGGTCTTGAAAATCTGTCACTGGCTCCCGTACCATTTGTTGATCACAGATCTAAGCGATAGGATAATGGTATGTCACAATACATATGTCTCGTTCTAACAATTATATTGTTGACAACATTTGAGGGCTTATTTTAGATTCTTATGATATTATCTCAATTGATTTGAGAAGAATATATTCTAAGTACTTCCTAAAATATATTAAACTATAACTTTATTCCGAATTATCTACTCTGAGTCCATAACGTTATTATAGGTCAATGTTCATATCACTTTTTACAGCATCATGACAATTTAAAGCGCGAGTGTATTTCCAAACTAACCTTTATCCACTTAAAATAAGAATCAAGGTGTAGACGCAAACGGATAACGTAATGGTATCGTACAGACGCCATGACAGTTGATTAAAGGGGGCCGCGAGAGGGCCGAGGTCGGGGGCCCGCGACAGCGCCGCAGGAGCGACGCGGCGGGAGGCCCCCCTGATGATTGTATTTAAAATAAATAAGTACCTCAATGAACGATTGTCCGCGCATTCCGAGTGGTTTATGTCTCTGATTGTGGACTCATAATTTATACGTTTGTCGCATCGTTGTGATACTTGTATGTATTATGTAGTATATTCGACCCTAAGACCTATACTTTCAATATTGTATTTAAACCGGTGGACTGAAAGTGATCGAAATTTTACAATAATTCATTTAATTTTTAAGTAATTTTGTGACATGGTAAACGTACAATACTTATTTTATTGTCATGAGACATGAAAATTTTTGACATTCAGTATGACTATAAATAAATAATCTTTTACTTTGTTTATTTAATTCTAAATTATCCTAGTAAACAACTTAAAATAAATTAAATTAATAAAGGGCATAGCGCATATTGAGGCTTGAAATCGACCTTATGAATTGTCGTTATACCTAAAGAATCTATTGGCGTTAATAAAATAACAATATCCTGGAAGTAGTTCATCTCTAGCTTGACTGGGTTTAAAAAAATATATGCAAAAATAAAAATCTGTATTAACTAGATTTAACCTAATCAATTTTAATTTTAGTATGTTTGAGAGCTCATAGGGTCTAGAAGTAAAATGATATAATTTTGGTACAAATATATGTCGGCGCGAAACAGAGAACCTGGGCGATGAAGGCTAGTGCTTCAATTGAATGAAGGGATTCCTAAAACCTACACCTTGGTCACAAGTTCAAGGCACTGTTTAGGTTCCTGTCTTAATTGTAAAAAAACATAATGTTTAGTTATTTACCAGTTCAGTAGCAGTGAGATATTGATCACACCCCTCTGAGTGATTTTCAATATCCCCTCCTTGCATTTTCTCCGACTTATATTTTTTTTAATCTCACTTCATTTTCAATAACATATCTATAAAGGGTACGGAAAAATAATAATAATATATTAAATTTAAATTGTGTCAGCTGTTACATAACAATATTAAAAACATTTGCAATCAAACTAAAGGTATAATTTAAAAGATTTAACGTTTTATTACTTGATCACCATTGTCACAAAAAACTAACCTAACCCATAATTACGTATTTATAAAATGTCTGCCGCATTTAACCATACAGATTACGGGTTCCACCGAATTATATCACTAATGAAAACTGCACTGAAAAAAAGAATAAACTATAATCTTTTGATTATAGGAGCCGTAAAACATTATAAAACTATTATAAATGCATTATAGTTCGCGTACCAGTTTTTGGTACTTTACAAATTCTACGTCCTACTACTAATATTCCAAATCCGACCGCCAAATGGGATTGACGCGTTTCGGTTGCGCCACATGTGGGCCAGATCTAACTCCTATCCCATTAATGCTGCGGTTCTATTAAAACTCTGGGTTTTTACTCAGCGTCTACTGTAACCGCAACATTCTACTCATAACTCTCCCTCCTAACTCAACTTTCGAAGCGGCAACGTATCCGCAAGAACAAGAGATACTCTCTAGTTTTGCCGATGTCCTTCGGCAGCGATGGAACTAGAGAGTAGAGAGATTCCCATCAGGTGGACCGTCTGCTCGTTTGTCCCATATATATCATCAAAAAATAATTGTAGACACTACTGACATAGCCCAATCCCAACACAAGCAATTTTAGCTTACTTGGAGAGGATAAGAATACTATTAGTGTGCAATCCAAACTGCTATTAATTAATGTTATTTTGCATAGAGAATGCCTAACATCCTGAAAGTGGATCGGAAGCAACCCAATATAGGTTGAAAATTTTTTTTATAAAAAAAAGTTAAAGGTTCTAGGGATATTTAATATTAAAACATTTTTAACATTTAGCAATGTCTTGAAAATCGTATTTCTTCCATAGAAAATTACTCTCATATGAAACTGTAAGGGTCTCTAGTAGATATTTAAGAAAACAATTTTTATGGGGTCCGTATGTTATATAAATTACAGCTAAACATTTTATGTAATCGTAACGTATTTTTACAGATTTAAGGGAGTATTATGATTTAATATTATTTTCAAAATATTTTAATACTAGGATGAATGTGCATCACGAAGAAACTACTGCGCGAAATTGAGTGCGGTTTTCAAGGAGTATACTTAATTATTTATTAATTTTGGTTATTCAAAAAATGCCATAAACTCGCACGTACTACGGACTACCCCTAATGTTAAATCTTACTTAATGGTTGCTCTGCTTGTCTCGTTATATTGATATGCTTTTAATTTTGGTGGATTAACACCCCTTTAACTATTGGGAGTATAATTTAAAGCTTAGTTACTGGTTTGCAATTGAACTTTATTTATAATGGAAGGGTTGGACTTGTTTTGTTGTACAACTGGTTCAATGCGCCTTCATTTATAGTTTTATTCATCTTTCTAGTGTATTTGTATTTTTTTAATATCTTTAATTTCTAAGAAAAAATAATTCACTTCAAAATTTTCTTTAGAATAAAACTGTAGAAAATATTTTTGTAAAAAAATATATTACAAGATAAAACTAATTCTTATTATTTTTTTCCCCGGAAATTAAACTTGAACTGAATTAGGTATATGAGCGTCTGTATTCAGTGGTTCAGGCGTTTTTTTTTTAAAGTAAGTATGTTTATTCACATGGGACTTTATAGTGTCGTTAGATTCAAAGTAAACTTAAATTAAAACCAAAAGAAGACATTTAAGAAGGTTCTATTCTACGGTCTAGCACGCGATTTGAAACGGCGAGAAGCACTAGCCTCGAGGGGACTTATTTTTTTTTATTTACAACTGATTGTATTGGAATACAGAAAAAGATTAAGAAACAAAAATTAAAAGCTTGATTTGTGTGAAATACAAAACACTTAACTATTAACTGTAGAGAAATTGTACAAATGAAAACTCATATTAATTGAAATATTATTCACCTATGTATGACATTATTATCTAAAACGACACGATTATTACCTAAACAGTAGACTAAGATTAAAACTATCCGGTGGTAGGTATTATTGAATCTCTTAAAACGGCTCAATATGTGTTCTATAAAATTGATGAACGATCGCAGGGCGCTCTCCTTCTCCATGACCTCCATCAAGGTAAAAGGGGAGAGGCCCGCGATGTCGCAACAGATGATGTGACCGAGCCGTAACGATTAAAATCTGGGACACTCCTTGAGAAGGTGAGGCAAGATCTGAGATGTTGTATTGTCACAAGGACCCTTGTCGTCATCTGTGATATAGTTCAGGCGTTGATTTCACTATCGATAAGTGTTCAAATCCCAGCCATTGGGCTACTGACGTGGGCCACTCCTAACACAAGCATTTAGCTTAGCTGGAGGGGTGAAATAATACCAGTAGTAGCTAATGGAGCGCACGGCAGAATAGCTCGCTCGCCTACTTACTTGACACTCATCGTTATATTTTGGATAATTTACACAATATTTGTATAAATTATAGCCTATGTATTATTCTGATATATAAGCTACATTATTGTAAAGTTTCATTAAAATCCATTCAGTAATTATTGCGTTAGAAAATAAAAAACATCCATAGATGTGCACAAACTTTCGCGTTTATAATATTAATAAGGAAGTAAGAATATTGAAGTAGAATATAATAATGTCTTAATTCTAGGACATTAAAGTACTGAATACACATTATTAATAAGAAATGATATTTCACCGAATCATAAATTTTACAGCCGTCTTCCAAAGAACAGCGAACGACGCACCTAAGTAGAAACTTGTGTATGTTTATTTTTTGATAGGACTGTGTAACTGTGTACCTTTTCTTTTAAAACCTTTTTTTCTCCGTTATTTATTTATGCCTCCAATAAAAGGTTTTACGCGACCCGCACTATCATTTATTCATGGAAATCGAGATTTTTGGGTAAATAAAGGTTATTTGTAAAATACTTGCTACTAATAACCTCTTTATCGCTTCGTCCTTTATGAGAATGATAAGTAGGATATAAAATGATTCATCACTACAAATACTACACTCTCCTCAAAGTAAAGACATTACTTTTTAGTAATTTGAATCCCTATACACATTTACAACTGGTTTAAAGTCACTTATTACCCAAAAATTGAAATAGGACACTAATGTGCCAAGTATTAAGTAAATTTATTATTTTACAGATACAATATAAAAAAAATTGGTTACAGAACTAACTTATTCACTCTCCATCGACATTTTATAAAATTGTAGAGTTGTTTCACAATTACTCTCATAATAATAGGTAATAAGAAAGACTATATAAAATCTAGTCCGACTAATCGTTTGAAAAGGTTGGTATGAAGTTCACTTCTAAACAACACTGTTGATGACGTTGGATTTTGCTTTTAATTGGTATACTACAAAAATACCCCCATCGACTTGATACATATATCAAGTTGCTACTTCTGTTCCAGTAGATCTGTGACATTTTCATTAAAAATATCATACACTTCATCCTTTCACGTGGTTTAATATATTTATTGCATTGGATAAATGTTAGTTAGATAAATAAGTTAATTTGTTTTTGATTAACGTGGTGGAGTAGTGAGTTTATATCTTCTGAACACAGTAGAAGACGTCTTTAAAGCTCCCCACACATCCAGGAGGGGTGTTAAGTCCCAGGTACTGGTCTGCTTCTTTGTAAAGTGATAATTATGTTTGAAGATTTACTACTGCGGACACATATGTCCCAGTGGATATAGATAGGCATAGTAGCAGACAGCTAACTTTAGGTCTGAGAAAAAGTTGTGGGGGAAAGTTGCGCATGCCTGCGTGTATTGGCAGTTCCATCCGTGACCTTTACTATTTTGTCAAATAGCAGACACACGGGAACTGAAACTTCGTATAAGAACCAGTCGCGTGATGAGTTGTTCCGCTCCCTTCTTCCCTCTAAAAGACCCTAATACTGACTTCTGCGCATACAGGGTCAAACCTATACTTACGTGCCGGTAGCCATAGATAAGTATGAATAATAGTTTTAAAAAATCATGTAATGTAAAAAAAACTGTTAACTCCATATCCCTATAAATATGTAAAACAAGAACTTTATTCCTATTTAAAACTTGAGTGATACAAACTATAGATTATAAATATATAAAAGAACTCAAATCTGTGCATTCAAAAATAAAGCACAAATCGTATAAACAAACCAAACAAAACATAAGATCAGATAATATAGATCCGTGTTAAAGTGTTAACAAAGATCTGATGGTAAGTGGAGATAGGTAGCGTGGAATGTTCGAGAATCATGGCTGGTATAAACTACCTATTTGTTGATAGAGACATTTATTTCAATAAAATAGAGCGGTAATTAAAAGGTTTAGATGCTGTAAACTATATAATGTGTCTCTGAAAGACTTACTTGATATAAACTTCATTCATTTATTAGTCGACCTGGCTCGGCTCGGACTTATCATTATTCATTTAATTCTCAATATATTTATGCTAAATAAAAATATTTAGGCTTTTACAGCTACAGATAAAAGCTTAAATATATATGTTATATGTTAGTCCAGGTTATAAAGTATCTGTGTGCCAATTTTCATTGAAATCCGTTCTGCCGTTTTTGCGTGATTACGATCTCACATTTATAATATTAGCAATATATGCATTTGCTTGTCACACCTAAACCACATAATCAATTTTGATCAATTATGGTATAGATATAGATAAGACCTAGGAAAAGTACTTCAACTCTTTTTTTGACAAATTTTATTTAAGTTTAAACTTAAAAAAGGTAAAATAAAGTAACTAATTATTTCTCTTATTAGGGTAACAAGATACATCATATAAATAAGTAAGAAATGAATCTGAGAAACCAGTTATAAAGAAGAAAGTAATTATGGGGATCAATTGAACTGTTGTTTGTTTGTCTCACTAAAACTTAAGAACGACTGAAAAATTTGGCTAATTTTGGTTTTAATTGTTTGCGGGAGTCCAGGGAAGATTTAAACGGTGAATGTTGGAGACGCTAAAAAAATTTGATAAAACTTTTACCTGTGGTTTAATACACCTCAGCGAAGCAAGGAAGGGTCATCTAATAAAATATAAAAACATTTTTACTATTTTGGTAAGAAAAAAGTATAATTATAGATGTGTCACAATAAAGGAAGATTGTCAGAACAAAAGTCACACAGTAATTACTATTAAATAGAAGTAAAATATTTTAAAACAAAACTTTGATAATAAAAGTACTTACTCCGAATTTATCACAGCCTCTGAATATTCATAAAGTCAATTATATATGCACTGTTTGTACAGAATATAAAAAAGGAAACTGTTTGACAAATTGAAGTCCATAACTCGGTAAGGGCGCCACCTTGTACACTGTCAGCGCAATTTTTATACGTCCCCGCTGGAAACACGACGCATTCGCTTCCTTAGCCATTTTACTTTAAAAATAACTGCAATAAAATGTCCTTGGACATTAAGTTATAAAATTTATCAACTTGAGGTAAGGGAAATCAAAATATAGCTGTCAGTTTGTTTCCTGACCGTTGTGTACTCAAAAATAAATTAAGGTATGATTTGTAAACAATTTTATAAATTTAAATCAGTTGCCGTTGTGTCTCTTTTTTTCTGTTACGAGTAGTAATTAATATGCAACTCTTTCAAAGGAAATCTCTAAGAATCCACCAGAAAGATTGCATGATATTTTTGAGTAAACTTCAGGGAGCTCTGTTATTACGCAAAACATAGACTAATTCTTTATCTATCTCGTGTTGGCGATGCGTTGCCACCTCGAAGATAGAGTAAGAAAGCGGAATGAAGAGAAGAAGAAGAGTTGACTAGAACCGCAGCATTAACGGGACGGTAGGGGGGGGGGGGTTAGTCTGGCCCACATTGGGTTCGAGTGTAATGCGTCAAATACATCTTGGTGGTGCCAAGGGGTGCTGGATTACTTACAAAACATCATTCAGGCTTCACGCATAAACGGCTTGACTGATTTCGCTAGTTCTTATTTCTTGTGTTTGTTATTATCAAGAGAAGGTTCTTATGTAAGGAAAAATTAAGAAAGTTGCACAGAGAATTAGAAAATTCAAGAAAACTTAACGCCAGTCAGTCATTTGATCAAAATTCATAGTTAAGACTGGATGTCTGCTTAGGTAGTTCTTCAATAATTGCAGATTGCAACTGAAGCTATGATGAGACTCATTTTATATAAACCTATTTGTGGTACCTAGGTAATAAAAGAAGAATTCTTAAGATAAGTATCACGATTCGTCTTCTCTTCTGGCTGTAAAGTAACCTCTACTTCTATCAAGTATCTGCGCACATATAAAAGTATCTAAAAATTAAATTAAACCTAAAAGTTTTGTTAAGGTTTCGTCACAATAGCGTTATAATAACTCCTACACATTACGATTTGAGATCCCATTGAGTGAGTGAATTTTTATTTCGCACAATAACCATAGAGTGCAGAGGGCGGGTCGGGCCGCGATTATAGTTTTATTTTATTTGTGACTTGCTACGTAGATACCTTTTACATCGCCGTTCAATTACTGACGCGACTGTGGTCGTTGATATTGTATGGATAGGTCTAGACGATTTAAATCTACATTTACACTATCTACACTAATCTGTGATAGGTATATTAGCGGACAGCTAACTTTAGGTTTAGGTTGAAAAGTTGCCCATTGTGAGCGTGCTGCATACCAGTATTGGCAGTTCCATCCGCGATGTTTACTATTCTGACAAATAGCAGACGCCCGGGAACTGAAACGTCGCATAAGAACCAATTGCGTTTGACGCGCTGCTTTCGCCCTGCGATCTCCGCTAAAATGGCCCTAATAGTAACTTTTGCGTATTCAAGGTCAGACCTATACTTACGTGCCGACAGCTATATGTATTAAATTATTCACTGGTAATTAACAAAGAGTTAACTTTCCTGATCTATCATAGACAGAAACGTCAATTTTTAGCAGTTATAATATAAATAATATGGAAAATAAATTCAACTCATAAAAATAAATTAAGTGTTAGCAACATTAATCTATAAAAATAAATAAAATTAGAGTGTCTGATTGTAATATTAAAATAACCGCTTTTTACTAAATGCATATGGATGTATACACGGTACATATACCAATACAATATTTTTTTACAATTTTTGTCTGTCTGTCTGACTGTTTGTTTATTCCGGATAATCTCTTAAACGGCTGGACCGATTTTGACGTGATTTTCACTGGCATATAGCTGATGTAACAAAGAGTTACTTAGGCTACTTCACATGTCGCGACCCATACGAGTGGAGCAACACGCGAACGAAGTCGCGAGGGTCGGCTAGTCAACCATACGTTAGGTACTAAAATGATAATTAGCGAGTACTTTTAATATTTTTATTTAAATTACACTCACTTTCAATGCATTGCATGTGTAAGAAATGTATCTACAATTTATTTTAAAAGTGGGTAGCAGTGTCGAGCTTGTATCAAGTGTCTACTGTCTTCATATCAAGGCCGTCCTTAAACCTGCTTCTGGGTTACAGGCTCCAGGCTCTATCTCTCTCTTCTTCTTACAGACAGTATCTACCTATAATGATTGAAGCCTATGCTTTTCAAAGAAAACACTACAAAAATCTGTACATCTATCTTTTATATTACTACATTTCAACACATAGTATCTTAGCTAGATTTACTAATATTTAGTCTCTTATTCTACAAGTATATCTAAGGTTACCGAGTAAGAACCTCGCGTATAAATATAAACTTGATACGGTATAAAGTAAGGTCACGTCCACACTAACCTGCGCCCACGCATCCTGATTGCGTTCGCCTTGACATTAGTTCGACTGTCGCGATGCGTTGCGATGTGCTTGCTCCATGCACACATTCACACTGCACATGTTTTGACCATTTAAAACTTTCTCAACATACACATGAGAAGTAATTACAGTATCAAAGCTTATAAAAATGTGTATTTAATAAAAAAAAAAAAATATTATAAACGTATCAAACGAATCCAAACTCGATGGCGCTACGTCATTTTATTACAAAGTTCTAATGGCCAATCTGATTGATTAGGTCAGTTCTATGACTTTATATAATTATGTAAGTTTTAAAAGCATATATATGTACATACATAAAAAAATTCGCCTTAAATCTGAAACCAAAAAGTTAGTCAAATCTTACTTTACAAAGATAACCTATAGATCTGTCTATTCTGTCATTTCGTGAAACTGAAAAAAACTAATAAAAATTATATTGTTATATAAATTTAACTATTGACACATAAGAAGATGAATATAATAAATTAAATAAATTTTTTATCGAATTATCAATTAAAATTAGCTCTAATTTTTTTTCTTAAAACTTTAAGTCTAATTTTTTGAAAGTAACTATAAAATCAATAATTCATCAATATAAAAATAACAAACGATTCTTGTCGCAGATGTGTCAACACCTTAACTCAATATAAACCATGTAATACCTGTTCTTCCGGACAAGATTATCGCATGTCTTCTTCCTTATCGTGGCTCGATTTACCTCAAATTATATGCACTGTTTTATTGCTCAGCCTTAGGCTATACGAAATAACCACCGTGACCCGCGCTTACCAACATGTTGATGGGTTTTATGGAACTTTTGACACTGAAATGTAACGAAATGTTATGTGCAAGCATAAAAAAGGAGGACCTAATAATTCTCAAGAATAAAACAGTTCCATATACTCCGCTACCTGCTAATTCAGATCTGCTAGAGTCTTCCCAGAGGGCAGGATAGAAGAGGATACGAAGGAGCAGGAAGATACATGAATCGATGTAGAAGTAGAAACCTTCAAAGAGACAGAGAGACACCATTGGGTTCTATTGCCCAGTTAACAAATTATAAAAAAGAAATAAAACTTTTGAAATATATATAAAGAAATATTATTTCCAATAATAATAATCAATACATAACTCTGTTTATATTTAAAAACGAAAATACCTATATGGAACTCAAAACCTGAATTGTTAAATGTATTGTCTCAATATTTCGTCGACCTTAACTTAGTAACAATTGACTTGGAGTTTAGCTGCAATCATAGTATTGTATTTGGTTTATTATATACAAATTTCAACATCCATCAATTCCAGACAATCTGCTGGTTCCAACCTCACATCACTATTTCAAAAATTTTAAGTGAAGCAGAATTTAACATCTTCAAAATGGTTATTGATACAGTTCAAGAAATAGGTACGATACCCACTAAATATCAATTACAAAGCTAAGGACGTGTAATCCGATGAACAAAACCCTCAATAGACCGTGTTATCTTAACGCAACGAAAACGCACACTTAGATTTTGAATCTCAAAAATCATTACGATAAGATAAAAAGACATCTACCAACCAGTGATGAAGAGCTACGTGGTAAAGATTTTTTGGTCCCACTCGCTTTGTGTGAGTTTTGAGGGGGTTCAGGCTTAAGTGGTGATGGGGAAGTAACATGTGAATCTTAATTAGAGTTTGTAGTGACCGTCAGGGTAGATTAAGGTTCCGTTTCATCAGAGAATTGGTTTCTGCTTGAGAGAGTTCGGCGGCGCCTGCGTCCCGTATACCTGCCCGGCGCCTTTTAAGGCAATCTTATCGATTGAATTTAGATCGTGTTACTTGTCTGGATTTTTCCAATTGAACATAATAATGAACATCGAATTTCGATGACATAAAACTCGGTTTAAAATGCATATAAAATGATGAAATAAACGGTTGATTTATTTTTATTGTTTTAAGTGAGTCAATGGTGTGGCGTGTGATGTCATCTTGAGTTGTAGACGTTTAAAAGGTTACTTAAAGTATTGACTAATATGACCTTTATTCTATGACGAATTTTGTTTTTCTGTAAGTAAAATTAAAAAATCTAGGTATAAAGAAATTATGAACATAGTTTTTGTATGGGTACTCTTTTAGTTAAATTAAAACTCAGACGCACTAAGGTCTGCGTAAATTTTAATGAGGCACATACATAGGTATACTTAGTAGAAAATGGGTAAGTGAAACATTGAGTAAATGGGTAAGTAAGACTGAGTTATGAATGTTTGTATATTTATAATAATTAAGTGCTCTTTATAATCATGAGATACACTAAGATTAAATATTTAAAAGAGTTACTTTTAAAAGATTAAAAATAATCCCATCTTAGTTAAAAATATTGACGACTTACAACAACAAAGTATTAAATATAACTAACTGCAAATTTTAATTAAATCTGGAATTAGTGAACATGTTTAACCAACCAGTTAACGGTGTAAAATGTGACTTCTAAGGGATTTTGTAGCTTAACTCTATGGGATTATGAACAAAAAAGTTTTAATCTAAAGCTGGATGAGCAAAGACAGTAGCTGTCGTATAGACCATAAATCATTTATATTAATTTTTGCACGTAAATGTGTGAAAGGATTTACTATCTGTTGCTTGTAAATATATTCTTTTTTACCATTATTAATTTCTGAGTAAAAAGACCGTAAGGTCGATTTTTCATAAAAGAAAGCTGAGAAGATTGACCACCTAAGGGAAAGTGATGACCAAGTCCTAGATAAGATAAGATTAGACTATGGTTTTAAGACGTTTTGATGCGGTATCTGTATAAATATAATAATATCAAATAAAAATTAGGTAATTCCCCATCATTCAATAATTTACACTCCAGCCATTGTCGCGACTATATCTTTCTTTCTAAAATAAAAAACTTAGATAATATGCCATCCTTTGTCTATAGAATATGTATGAATATCACTGCTATTATAAATAAAGGAAATTATAATCTAAGAATTGGAATATTTAATCGTGTTTTATTCTACTTTGCTTACCTTTAGAGTGAGAGAGACACATAGATAGTTTGCACATAAGAGTGAGCGAGAGCGCATACTAATGAAGCGGAGCCGGCAATATAGCTGCTGTTATTGTATTCTAACCTGTGTGATAATTATAACTGGTTCATAGAATTTTTATTTTTCGTCATTTATTGCAATATATATTATTCTGAATAGAATCGCAATACATGACATGTAAGATATATAAGCTATAGTATTGAAAATCGCCCTTAAGTAGGTACTCTTAATATGCCGTAAATCCATCAGCAGTAAACAAGACCCGGATTGAATCCTCGATACATTCAAAACATTGGGTGGTATTATTTTTTCTCAACAATAAATTTACATAGTAAATCCGATTATCCTTAGTTTCTTGTGGTCAGATAATCTCTGGATGAACTGCCAGTTTGTTTAGTCTTTGTCCCTTTTTTAACCCGTGGGATAAGTGAAAACAATATGTTTTTTTTCCGTTTACTAGAATAAATAGCGGATCGTGAACGTTTATGTTTTTCTTGCCTTCAAACTGTCGCTGTGAGAAATATTAAGTAATGAGATTATTTTTAAATCCATTTACCTTTCATATTAAATTACGCGTGAAAATCAATATTTGCATTTTTTTGACTATTCTATGAATGGCAAAAAATCACTATATTTTTTTACCCAATGAAATATTATATACCAAAAATAAATTTAAGATTCTAGATATAAGAACATACCAATTACTTACTTAACTATTTATAAAGTAAATAATATATACATAACATAGCGAAAATCAAGAATTCATTATAATGTCATTGGAAAACAGAAATCCAATAATTTAATTTTTATTAAGCTCTCCAAAAGCTTATGATGTACAAAAACTAAAAAAAAATGACATACCTATATGATCTGATAAATAAATAACAATTTATTTCTAATGTAATAATAACAAAAGAATCTAGTTTTCTTAGAAATTAATTAAATCTATTTCTTGATGAAGTAATAATTACTATGTATTAGGAATAAATAATAAAATCGCAGAGTTGCCGTGTTCGTGTACAAATCAAGTTAAAAAGGCTCAACCAAATTGAATTAAATTTGGTTCACAGATACTTTAGAAGGAGTATTAACACATAAGATACTTTTTATCCCAAAAAAGCACCGTTCCTGTGAGATAGAAGAGGTCAAAACAAGGTAAAGCTGAAAATTTATGTATATACTAGGTGACCCGGCAAACGTTGTTTTGTCATATAAATTTCGGGTGGGCCACCCTCATCACTTAGGGAGATGAAAAATACATAGTAGCCGATTCTCAGACCTACTGAATATGCATATAAAATTTCATAAAAATCGGTCGAGCCGTTTCGGAGGAATATGGGAACTAACATTGTGACACGAGAATTTTATATATAAGATTAAGTTAATATATACTTCTACGTTTATGAAGTCACGCAGGTCGACTAGTCAGGAATAAGCGTCTACAAAATGCCTTCTAATTAAATTCTCAATATTTATATAGTATGGATGGACTTTTGTAGTACAAAAAAAACACTATAAAAAATTGAAACATAAAAGAGCTAATTATGAGTTTCAGTTTCATTGAAAAGAGAATTTAGACCAGTGTTATTTAACAATTATTTTATTTAAATAACAGAACCATAAACACCTGGTATATGCGTAAAGCAATAGTCATTCGGATACCTATCACTGTAATCGTATATCGACGTCATCATTATGGCCCCGTGGCCGGCGGTCCCATCAACGGTAAGGAATTATCGCTCAATTCCAATCATATAAATTTGTAATGAAAACGCCCATGGTGATATCATCACCGATGTCTTGTCTATGCGAGTGTGAAGATGAAATCTGTTTAGGGGTTCGTTACCTAAGAAAACAAACGATATATTTACGGGGTATATCTACGTAAAAAAATACTGTATCAATATCCTCATAACTTAGATCCTTAAGCTGGTAGCACTGAATCTATCAATTTATAGTTCTCTAGTAACTTAAACTGAGAAGAAAAGTGAACCAAGCAACATTATTTCTATCAATCTATGGTCTTCTAGTAAGTTAGATTGAGAAGAAAAGTGAAGAAGGCAACACTAATTTTATTTATCTATGGTCTTCTAGTTACTTAGATTGAGAATAAAAGTGAAACTGGCAACGCTAAATCTAACAATTTATAGTCCTCTAGTAACTTAAATTGTCAATAAAAGTGAAACTGGCAATGCTGAATCTATCAATTTATAGTCCTCTAGCAACTTAAATTGAGAATAAAAGTGAAACTGGCAACGCTGAATCTATCAATTTATAGTCCTCTAGTAACTTAAATTGAGAATAAAAGTGTAACTGGCAACGCTGAATCTATCAATTTATAGTCCTCTAGCAACTTAAATTGAGAATAAAAGTGAAACTGGCAACGCTGAATCTATCAATTTATAGTCCTCTAGTAACTTAAATTGAGAATAAAAGTGAAACTGGCAACGCTGAATCTATCAATTTATAGTCCTCTAGTAACTTAAATTGAGAATAAAAGTGTAACTGGCAACGCTGAATCTATCAATTTATAGTCCTCTAGTAACTTAAATTGAGAATAAAAGTGTAACTGGCAACGCTGAATCTATCAATTTATAGTCCTCTAGTAACTTAAATTGAGAATAAAAGTGAAACTGGCAACGCTGAATCTATCAATTTATAGTCCTCTAGTAACTTAAATTGAGTCAAAAAAATTTGACTAAATATCGATTTAAAGCAGACTTAGACTTAACATGGATACGCAAAAAGATCTAAATAACTTCTGTAATAGATACATATATTATTGGAAAAAGTGTGATTGGCTAAATGTACCAATACTGATGGATTCCATACCAAAATTAATAATAGAAATATATCTTATCCCTATAGCTATAGGAATGTATAGAGCAATCTGTGTTAAATAACATCTTCGTGAGAACAAGTTCCGTTGATTTCACATTGAGATGCATTATCTGTTAGATAAAGAAATATTTTAGAAAGTTTAATAGATTCACTTACTTAAATTAATACTATGTATCTAAAACTGTATATGTGTGTAGCAACTGCTAATATATTACAATTGCAACTAAATAATCGATTTAATTCTACTATATCTCTTGTAGTTGCAGTATTAATATCTACGTTTCGTTCTTTAACTAAATGACTGCAACTCTCTTTAACTTGATATGAGCATTAGTTGGACATCATCATTTACTCCCTTTAAGGCTTAAACACAGCTGACTTTGGGTATATTTTAAAACATTATATTCTTAGCTACCTTATAATGTATCTATAGAACCGTACATTCCTCCTTAATCATTTTCTTTGCATTGCCACAGCACCATGAGCTGAATATCATCATCAACAATAGTTTCTCTTATTTATAAGATCTCTGAATGATAAAGGTTTAAGGCTCATAACAATCAGTCTGCAGGTTTCCTCACAATCCTGTTCATCACCATTAAAATCAGATGTTTTAAGTTCCCAGGAATAGAAATTGGATCTCTCGAATCTCAAATCTTTAATCATCTTATTCCTACTCTTATTCGTTAAAATGTTGAGCCTGTGAAAGATAAGATTTACGCAAAAATATCAATAACTCGTTTACCGGAAAGAACGTTAAAATAGATCCAGTATCCACTATGGTGGTCTTCTTATCGGCAAGACGTCCTCCATCGTTTCTACTAAGACATTTTACCTTTTTTATTACCGTGCTCTTCGCGACTTTACTATACTACAACTGATATTTACCTTCTAAAATAAATAAGGTAAGTGTTATTGGATTGTTTTAGAGTTGAAAATCGTTTGATGGTAAGTTTTTAATCTGTTTTTGGTCCGTAGTTTTATCTTCGTCGACTCTCTCACCTTTTTACGATGCAACGTGTGACTCAAAGTGTCGTAGATACAATTATCGATTAGGTAATGTTATCGGACCGATCTTTTGTCTTCCGGTTAATATTTGTTGATTTAGGCCGGTTTTGTAATTTAGTGGCGCTTAGAGGTGTTGGAATAAGTTTCCTGTTACTTATAGCACTATTTTTAGTGTACTTATTTGCTAACTGCGCAAAAGTGTGCAAAATTTGTTAGGTTGTTGTTTAAATAGCGGAGGAAGTTGATGTTAGTAAGACAAACAGGATACATAGCTTTTAAGTGGATTTGAAAAAAAATTGAGATTTTATTAGCCAAAAATATTAACAGTAAAAATAAAAAATAAAAATTTAAGTATAAGGTTATAAGATCGAAAAATGATAGGGGATGATCAAACACAGCAGAAACACATATTGATTGTAAATAAGAGTAATAAAAAAATATAAGCAGTTTATAAAACTATGACCCGACTACTTAAGAAAGTGGTCTAAAAACGACAAAACAAGATAATAATTCAGATAAAAATCCAGAAATTCATTGGTACAAAACTGATCATGGTAGAACCATGGTCATACCCACTGTATACCTTATTTGTTCCATGATGGTGTTACTCTAATCATTTATATAATCATAGTAGTTCCCTTCTTAAAGGATTCCAATGAAAAAATGTGGGATGTGAAAAGTTGATAAAAGAAAGAACCCTGAAGATGAAATGAGATTTAAGAGATTGCATGAAAGGCCTGTTTTTCAGTTATTAAAATACTAGCTGACTCGCACAACTTCTTCTGCGTCACATAAATTAAAGTGAGAGAGGTATAGAAAATTTCCCACATTTTTTCCATAATTTTCAACCAAACAAACATACAAACTCTTGCACTTTATAATAAGTACAGATTATTCATATGGATATAAGAGATACCTATAATTTTTAATCGCGAGCAGAATGGCTACTTCAGTAAAATCATAGAACATTATAAATACGGTCGTAGGAATCAAATTGCATGTAGCGAGCTTAAAATATGTGCATATTATTGTACTCATGCATTCGTATAAAGACGTCAAAATGTACTAATCAAATAAAACTTTGTGGACATTGTTCTTACAACAATAATAGTATTTTTAATGGTTGTGTTTATGCTACGAAGTATGTTGTAAAATATTATAGTCTTGTATTTTTATTTAAGTTTATAGTATCTAGTATCATTTCTAAGGAGGCAAGTTCTTTTTATATCTACAGCATTTTAACCTCATGATTACATGGTTGACTAAATTTTAAAAATATTTATTACTGTACCTTAACATCTGCTTTATACAACAAGCAGTGACAGTTAAGACATCGGTGTCTTACTCGGGAGATCCGAGTTCATCCTGGGCCACACCTCTGACTTTTCTGAGTTATGCGTGTTTTAAGCAATTAAATATCACCTTCGGTGCGGCTTAACGGTGAAGGAAAACATCGTGAGGAAACCTGCACTCTTCACAGTTCCCTAAAAGTACTCAAAGGTGTGTGAAGTCTGCCAACCCGCACTGGGCCAGCGTGGTGGACTATGGCCTATCTCCCTCCTGGGGAGGAGACCCGGTTCAGCAGTGGACCATTAATGGGTTGTGATGATGATGATAATTTTTTGCGATTTCAAAAACTAATTTAAAGTCATGGCATCTAGAGTGTCGTCACTACGTGCGGATAATACGCCATGTATCCATGTATGGCATGACCTACGATTTCACTTTGTGCTTCACGTCACGTGATAGTATACCTATCGTTCACGCCGATGTGTGTGTGTGTGTGTTTCACTCACACATACATTAATATTTTCACACATATTAATATTTTTTGTGCTATATTAGTAATGATTTATATATCTTGTACCAAGCGTTAATGGTATGTGTTTCATTTAGGAACTATAACTGAATAAATAGATTATTATTAATTTAAATTTAAATGAATAATAGTTAATTTTTCTGTAGTCTGTACCAAGGCAGTCAGAACATGATCTCCCTCGTCTGCACGTGTAATATATAGGCCACAAATTGTGATGTCCTTACGTTAGCTTTACACTGCAACACCGGTTGGGTAAGGCATGTAAAGTAAAACATTTAAATGTATTTTATCTTAATATAATAAAATGATAAAGATGATTTTGTCCATTTTTCTATGAGTGTGATTATCCAAAAACTGAATCAAATTCTATAGAGTTCAATAAAGTAAACAAAATCTTACTATCGATGTTACGTTATTATGTTACTCTTGTTAGGTTGAAAATGATAGTCAATGCACATAATCTGATGGACCTGTAGATGGGTCGCAAGCTCAAGGCACTATTTTGGACTCCTATTAGCCTATTACATTATAAATTCATTATTCATGTACATATTAATTCCAGAAACTTCAGAATTAAGTCCAGAGAGGATTGAATAGTGAGAGACAAATCCGATTCCAATCCAATATTCTTTTTCATTTATGTTTTCGGATAAAAAGTATCCTGTGTAAGAAAAATTGATTCAAATTTGTCCAAACGTTTCTAAATACTATAAACCTTTACATTTATAATATCAGTAGGATAGTATAATTGTTATCGTCAAGAAATGTTTATTTTTAAATGCTAATTTAAATTATCCTACTGTTATAGTGAATATAACTGCAGAACTAAACAACAGGAGGTCGCTAGGATCTGCATATAAATCCTACATATACATTTCCCATTTTATTTTAAAGCAGTAATTATTTTCACAGTCTACAACAGAGATGCCCAAACTTATTTGATCCGTAGACCACTTGGCATATTATTCGCATTTTGTCATATTGTCAAAATATAATAAGCAATTTGGAATGCCAAAATTATAATCTGGATGGATCACAAATATGAAATATATAACTTACGTCCCCGTAAACTCCTCATCCACATATCATCATCATCCCAATTCTATTTTTCTTTTACGTGGAGTAAATCCATACAAATACATAACATCGTAGTGTCTGTTTGTAACATTAAAATAACCGCTTTTTACTAAAGTGCATATGGATGTATACACGGTACATATACCAAAACAACATTTTTTTTTACAATTTATGTCTGTCTGTCTGTTTGTTCCGGCTAATCTCTGAAACGGGTGGATCGATTTTGACGTGATTTTCACTTTCAGATAGCTGATGTAACAAGGAGAAACTTAGGCTATTTAACATCTCGCTACGACCCATAGGAGCGAAGCAACGGTCGGGGCGGTTAGTAAATAATAATAATTGGGAACTTACGTCCCGTTTTTCGGCTGTTAGTATCGTCGTTCTGAAGCTTTCTTCAGGAAGCTGAATTGTCCCGTTTTCCAAAAATGTTAATTGCATGATTTTATTTTGTCTTTTCAAACCCTTTCTGATTTGAGTAAAAAAGAATAATCACTTCAGATAAAGATCACTTTAAAAAAAATTACTTCACTAGTAGTTTATATTGCAAAGTACTAGTGAAGTAATCCAATGACTGGGATTTGAACCCATGACCTATCGATCTTGAATCTAACATATGAACCACTGAGCTACTGACGTTTAAATTGAACTTTGGGTATCACTGGTCTAAATTAATTTATTAAAAGCAAGTATATAATTATAAGTGAATTCAGGCGGGGCACAAAACCGAAGTAGTGACCATGAAAGGCATGACGTGTACATTTTCAATGATTTATTTCCTTTTTGCAATCATTATATGCAAATGAGTATCATTGAGTAATATGTTACTATAATAAAATGCAGCTGAGGTGGAATTTTGAATGAAATATTAGCATCGAAGTAATATTTAAAAAATTAGACCTTTTTTTTTCACTTTAGAAAGTTTTTTATTTTTTTATACATTTGTTCTTGTAACCTGGAATTAAAACTTTTTCGGCTAAATTACAGAAGAACGTAGACGATTGAAACTTCTTTTTACCAATATGGTATATGTCTATACAATACATAATATTTTTTTAATTCTTGTCTCTTTTTGTACGTTTGCATGCACGTACTTATAGGACCTACTTTAAAAATAGGTAGGTAAAAATTACTGTCATTTATAAATATTTAAGCCCAACGAAGTTAATGCCTGTCGACTGGACTATTAAAGCGTAAAAATATATCTAATTTAAAAATTATATAATAATAATAACTCAGTGTAGTGAAAGCATGGGGCTAGTTATCTATAAACAAAGGCATACAATTTTCAATTACATGGCTGGTAAGGCTTAATGAGCTTTTAGCCATGACATTCGATATTAAAGTGTGGGAGGACATACTAACGAGCGAAATAATGTGGTAAATCAGAAACTGAGCACAAGAATACGAGCATATGATAGAACTGAATATACACAGTGTAAAGTCTAGAATATAACGAGACCTAAATGACTAAATCATTTATTGTGTTATTATTGGGAGTTGTTGTTAAATAAACAGGGTAAATCTACTAAAATCGAGTTTAGAAGTTTAGAAGAGTTTATTGTTAAATAGGGTATAGTTAAATGGAATTTACAATCCATACCTATTGTTGCTTATTTTTTTAATAGCTGTTGGAACTGCAAAAAAGACTGGACGGAACAAAATTTAATAGAAAATCTCTATTTTTGAAGCAGTTACTGCCAATCGACTAATTTATTTAACTAATTACTACTTAATAGCATACTTAATAGCCGATCGCCAAGTGTCATAGACGCTTTCCGGTTGAGCCGCATGTGAGCCAGACTTACACCATCCCTCTTCCATCCCATTAATGCTGTGGGTCTAGTGGACTTTGGGCTCTTGCCTAGGGTCAGCTGAATCCGCATCATTTTTCTTCTTCATTCCCCCTTCGACAAAACGAGAGAGTGTTTCTTGTTTTTCCGATGTCCATGGGCGATGGTTGCCACTTACCATCAGGTGGACCATCTGTTCGTTTGCACCTTATCTATTATTATTATTATTAATAATCTAATTCAGAATCTCAGTTTGAAAAAAACATGCAATTTATAATATAAAAACCTTCGAAACACCTTCCAAGCTCTTTAAAACTTTGCTAACTATTTACAAGCTGTGAAAAATAACACACTTGTAACAGACAATAATTGGCTCATCAAATGACGTCTAGATGCATCAATGACGTCAAAAGCAATCAAAACATCATTCTCACGACAAATTGCCGCCAGGCGAGACGGGAGCAGCAAAAAATTCGCTCTAATTTTAACACAAAAACCATTTTATTGCGGCTAACAAGGCAACCCTGATGTTATCGGGTGTATTACTTTCATCCCTTATCGTTCTCGCCCTTTTAGTAATTAGTGGGGTTTACTTGGACACCATTTAATTTAAAAATAATATTGTTATTATTTTATTTGTTATAGTGTTTACTTCATATTTACAAAATCTTCGTAGACTTTCGAAAGGTATTATTTTTTTAACTTCTTACTTTTTTTTAATTTGAGAAGAAAAAATCTGTATACTTTAATATTTATGTGTAAAAATATATTATGTAGGTAACTAAGACTCACAATAAAGCTGTAAACCAGTTTCTAAAACAATTTATACTACTTAAAGGATGCAACAATTTAAAGTTTAAATGATCCTAAAATTTAGCGCCATGTGGCCCAACTCTAAAATTTTTTATCCACAGGGTTACCAATGATCATGTCACACATTTTTTATTCAAAACCACACAGGACAAAATGGCGTTACCATCAGATTATCATAGGCTTGTGGCCGGATTATTACTTAATTTTTTTCTTGCCTACCTGTCCAGAACCCGAGAATTTAAAACAGAATATTTAGATATAGACGTCAAGCGGCCAATTTAACTTGACCTCCTTTGATATTGCATCAACATTTTGATCAGGTTTTTCTATTTTGGCAGGTAATAGGCTCAAATTAAAAACGCAAGCAAGCTTCTTAACCAGTGGATACGATATTTATTATAACTATTAGAGATTAATAAAATCATGTTGTGTATTAAGATAAACTCAGCGATTGTATATCAGTCATGTGATTGACAAATATTTGTGGACTAGTTATCTATAATTTTGATATTTGATCTTGCATTGTTAAGTAGTGAGTAATCAAAGGAAGGGAATAGCTTCTGCCTGTCAATCTATACGGGAGATAATATTTTCTAAGGTCTGTATTTTAGGTTACTTTACAGTATTTAAGTACGACGACAAACTTTGACACTTTGTCTTTAATGTCTGTTAGCTACAATGCCAAGATCGTAAAACGATCTACCTACAGCAAACTGTAGTAGCTCTAGTGTTAAATAACCTTTTGAATTATGGCTGGTATTAAAACCCTTAAATTCTTCTAGAGACTCAACAGCATAACATATTTTAGCAAAGTAACTGGAAAGTATAAATGTTGGTAGAAGATATAAATAATTCAATGACCCAACTGCAGACTTGATTGAGCATTACTTTTAGGAGTCTAGCATTACTTCGAGGATCTTAACATTATTTTATACTATCAAAAATTGCAGTTTTATAAGGCATCTAATATTAAGTAGCCAAATAATTGAAAAAACTTCGTTAAATGCAAATGATTTGCAGCTCAGGAAATCCTTGACTTTATAACCCACGTAAGAACAGCTTAAGCTTCTATTTAGTGTGTATTTATTACCCTAGGCTATTAGATCATTATTTGCTACTATGTTCAATGTACCAGAAGCCGTGTTGGTATGCACGATCATATATTAAAATCTTTATGTATCTTTCGAAGCTTCCGCGATCATCCGTCACAATGTTTTATCGCGTGTTAAGAAAGCACAATAAAGTCTTACCTGGTGTTATGTACTGGACATTCGATTTTACGATGTAACACACTTTATAAAATGTTTAATGGTTTTAAATTGTCTTAGAAATTTTATGTTTTTTTTTAAATATTTGGATAGGAATAGGTACCTAATATTTAAAGTAAATCCAAGTGAAGAAAAACGATGTCCAATTGAGGCAAAGTATAGATCTTGGAATATTAACATTTTTTGGTTCTCTAAAAGGTCTCATAGAGAGAACAGAAAAGATCTGTAAAAAAAGAAGAGTATTAAAATCACAAGGAGAGTAATTTAAGTGCGCAAAAGAATTTTGAAATTATATTTGTATTTAGAAAATTCAGAAACAATAATTTGACAAATAAATAGGGTTCGTCACTCGCGCTCTTCGGATTTCTATTTTCCTCCATTTCACCATCAACATCTGTGTTAGTTATCTTTCATCTTTCTCCTTTCGTTTATATTTACATAACAGTGTCTATAATATATATTAAAACAAAACGAAAAAGGTACAAGAAATGCAAAACCCTGATTAATCAATAAACAATAATTATTTGTATAAAATAAAAAATGTAAAGGAAAGCAGCTCAATCGTTGAATGGAGTGTGTTATTTATGAGTATAGATTATCGCAACAAATCACTTGGCCGATTGCCGTGGTGTCATTCTGTGTAACCCGAGATCGCCCCTTACATTTGATGATTGGACAAATAAATATATTTTCCGTATCCTGTTTATCAGCTCTGGGGTGTTAATAAAAATGTAGGGGAGGTTTGGGATGTGTAAAAGATGTAGTTTTAATTTTATTGACCGGTGAAATATGTAAACACATTAAATAAGCTCTTTGATAAGACCAGTATCATCCTCTGAAGTTTTAAAACCACTTCCATATACTACTATAACTTGTGGGTAGATTTTCAAAATTAAATTGATACTATAACATAATACTATATGCTCTTGTAATAAGAAAGTAGGTATTAATATAATAAATTATAGTTGACTAGTGTATTACTCACGGTATCACGCGCGTTTTAGTCGCTCTTTGGTTAAACTTAACTTAAGTTAAGTTCAAATTAAAGCATTTTTGATTCAAAATATTATCATAAATACTATGAATTTTTAATCAGCGCTTAAAAATAAATTGAGTTCCAATCTCGTTTTAGAAACTTCACACTACACTGTATTCTGATCAGTTTAAGAACTACTTTATCAACATAGACAATAAAGATGGAATATCACATAATTCCTAAGTATACATAACTCATTTATCAGTGCTCACCTACATCGTCAAAGTAATCCAATTAAATTAATATCACTATTTAAACATATATAAGATTATTTCATTAATAGTATTCTGTAATTAAAAGTGTTGAATGCCCCCAACTTCCCCGCTCAGTGTGAATGGGCCTGTGGTCAGGGTGGCCGGCGTCCGTCGTCCTATCGTTCCTAATAAATTAGAAGCCACTAATACAAGCCGTGCCCTTACAGAAGACTGGTCGTGTCAAGTCGCCACTAATGTACTGCTGCGATAACACTTTCAAAAGTACTCATGTACGATCAACCAGCGTAAAGAGAGCTATCGAGCAAGTTATATACGTTCGCGTTGCGTCAACATGTCACGTGTCTTGACTTATGGTTACAGTGACCATTTTATTTTTTACTTGAAATGGGACATTAGTTCTTCTAGACGTCCACTATTGAAGACTAATCAAATACACTCTTTCTACTGACAAATAATTCAGAAATATTAAAAAAAAATGAAGTACAAATCGACTGTTCTACTATTCACCAGCACTCAGTTTTAGTCCTTATAACCCTTTGCGTCCGTCAATATTCTACTTTAACGGAAGTGGGTGAAATAACTAGTCCGCCATCTTAGGTGGTCTGTCATATTGGATTTAGAATGTTACTTAGATAAAATTTAATTGTCATCCAATCTAAACGTATACGTAAAATTTCATCTAAATCTGGTAAGGATAACAGCTTTAAAATTCACTTGTAAGATATGACTCGAACTCACATACAAACAAACATTGAAAGTTAAGTAAAAGCTTGTAAAAAGATCTAACCTTAACTTCCTAAAGGTATTTTTTGCGTGGATAAAGGAAACGGTACTCTTTTGCGTCCTGATGCTTAAAGAAGAAAGCCCTAAAAAGAGACGGTCCTGATGAAAACGCGACTTATGGTCACGTGTCCTGAGTTATGGTCGTGCTGCGTGCACCAGCGATATTCGTTGCATCGAACGAATTGTTGCCTCTTTTATATCGTTAGCTTAGGATTCCCTGTCACTTTGGCCATTTGTAATGTAAATTCCAGCGTGCTTTATTGTTGATGACTTCGTAATTGATTGTGCTCGGATTTATGGCTAAATAAACATTTTTATGTCTTTTTATATAAAATATTTGCGTGACTAAGGTCTCGTTTGTACCGTTTGGGTGACAGTTTGTAAATCTGAGTAATGGGGCACAAAAAGGGCTTTAAAAGTTATCTGCAAAGAAATCAAGAGGTCGAATAAAACGCATTCCTGAATTAATATCATTTCCGACAGATTTTATATCATTTAAGTTACTTATAATAAAATTTAATAAGAATAGTCGTAATTACCCGTGTGTCCTCATTGAGGGCAATAAAATTTGATTTTTGATGTTTCTTCAATAAATATGATATATAAATATAATTGTATAACGAGTGTTATAATTTATAACTAACTTATAGAGTGAAAATTCCGCTCTTTAACATAAGGTTAGACAGTGGTTAAGATTTTGATGTGACGGTGAATGGAAAGATAGTGAGTACTCCATAATCCTCTCAAGGGTGTGTGAAGTCTGGAAACCTACACTAGTCCATCGCGCAGCATAGCTTGTGGTCTAATTTCCATTATGAGGAACAGACTCAGCTCAACGGTGGGCCTTTTGACAGATTATGATAATAAGACAATTCGATATCTTACTCTTAAAAAAATTACTCCCGTTTTACAATTTAATAATAAAGGTAATTGTCACCCCGATTTATCTATTAACGAGGCTACCCTCCTAGCCATAACAAGTTTTATTTAAAGCTATTTTAACAAATATTCGTCCTATCACAATTCACGCATTCAAAGATTGGCCGTTGTGCCACTTTTGAAACTACTAAATTTATGTATAGTTTTAAAAAAACAACAGTTATACTCTATACACAAACCAACAGTATGACGGCTTGAATAGAATATCCTCCTGGGGGTTTTACTTTAGACTCAGACCAGCAGCATTACTGCTAGAATAGTCCCCATGTAATCGTAATGGCATATTTATTTTGCAATCTCTTCTCCGATTGATGTTTATCAGTTGCCCAACATTCAAGAAAGTAAAACTCAAATCAATGCTACCAACATCATAAATAACAGGATGCTACTCAACTTAGTGTTGCCAACGTCATAATTAACGGTACTATTCAGGCAAAACCCAAACAAGCCATATGTGAATGCTTACAAATATTTCGCTGACCGATAAATGTTTCTTAACCATCAAAATAATTAATTTTGAAGTATTTATAGATAAAATTTAGCAAAAGCTATCCATCTCTTAACTAATAAGGGCTTGTATTGGATCAGACGTAGACAAGCGGGCAGTGATCCGGAATAACACACGCTCGCTATTTGTCGTCGGATACGTCGAGATAGTACTAGATGTGAAACATGCTGAATGGTATTATGCTATATAGACCATATTTAATATGAATATTTTTCGATTTAGAAAAAATAGTTGATAGAATAACTAATAACTTTACTATCTATATGAACTTTGAGAAGACGGGCATTACTAGAGTTTGAACCAATTGTAGGTTTATGAAGTTTATTTACTTTGCAAAAACTCTAGCTTATACTGCTTAACTTCTTAATCACACGTTGTCGGGCTGGTGGGTTGGTAGCTATATTTTTTAATAGACATAAAACTGGTAATATTTATCAATCCATAATATTTGGATTAATAGGTCGTTATTTATAAAATTTTATATATTCAATTTTGAAGCTATTATTAGTATCCTAAACAATATCACAACATCTTTGTACAGTTTTATATTATTTTACTTCTATAATCGAAGTTTTCAAGTTACTATCTGGTATATCTGCCAGCACGTAAGTATAGGTTTGACCTTGAATGTGCAGAAGTCACTATCAAGGCCTTTTGAGCGGGCAGCGCGGGGGGAGAGCAGCGTTTCAGTTCCCGCGGGTCTGCTATTTGTCAAAATAATAAACAGCAATGCTCATAATGCGAAACTTTCCCCCATCATTTTTTCTCAGACTTAAAGTTAACTGCCGGTAGTTAGTTATTATATATCATTTTTAATGCTTGGTAGCTTAGTGCTTAAGACTTCGGTGTCTTAATCAGGGACTCTTAGTTCGATGGTGTATAAAGTCTACCAGTCTGGATTTAACAGCCTAATTAGATTATGGCCGTTTTGATTAAGCCATTAATGGTTTCAAATGATGAACCATGTAAGTATATTTTTTCATATTAACTATTAAAGTAGTTTTGTGGTTCAAAACCCTTCAGAACAGAACACAGCCGGTACAATAAGAAGAAAATAAGTTTCTTTGTTAGTGTTCACGATCCGGTATTGAAAACGTTCAACTAGAACATAATCGAGTAGACTGACATCGAAGTTCATTCAGTAATCTGGACATGAGCTTCGTATTTTTGCAAATTGCACAAAAAAGTGTGCAACTTTGTATCTATTATTAGTTAGTTTTGTTTAATAAATATAAATCAACTTAATATATTATACATACACACGCCGAAGAAAAAGGAACAAATTGATTAATATCGTTTCGTCCTTGCTGATTGTTTGTCTGTAATAAAAAAGTCTTTCTAAGGTATCTTAAAATACAAATTTATCTGCATAACTGATAAGCTACTTATGTTTACATTTTTACTTACACAAAAAAGACTCCGTCTCAAGAACCCTTAACTCCTTCCTTTAGTCGTTCTTCCATTCCTACTTAATTTTTAATTACGTGAAAAAGACTTCCTCTAAAGAACCCTTAACTCCTTTCTTTAGTCTTTTTCTATTCTCACCTTATTTTTACTTATTAAAAAAAGACTTCCTCTAAAGAACCCTTAACTCCTTCCTTTTATTCTACTTTCCATTGCTGCGTAATTTTTACTTACACGATAAAGACTTCGTCTAAAGAACCATTAATTCCTTCCTTTAGTCTTTTTTTCTATTCCTACCTTATTTTTAATTACATGGAAAAGGCATCCTTTAAAGAACCCTTAACTCCTTCCTTTAGTCTTATTTCCAATCCTTCGTTAATTTTCACTTATTCTGCTTTAGTAGTCAAAAACATAATCCAGAACGTTAATTTTGGACCCATTGATCTATCTATTCCGGGTCCTTATACAAACTTCACTAAAAAGAAGTATGAACCCCTGAAAATGAAGGGATCTGGATCTCTTTCTGCGTTTTGGAACTCTTGTGCCTCGGAAGCTTTCAAGTGTTAATTCCGAGCAGATGCTCGGAAAGAAAAATATTTAAAATATTGTTTTCATCAATATAGTTTTATTAACAAGACTTGTCTTCTAACATATGAATGCTAAATGCCAATTGATTCCTTCAGGAAAGCATTTTATGATTGTGCGAACAAAATACTTTGTTCTGTCTTGTTATGTTACGAGGATATTTATAATACTCATTTATGTTTTTTACCTCCTAAATAGAAAGTAAACCTTACTTTTTATCTACCTGTGCTGTGCACAAGGGCGCTGTGGTTTTAGGGCCTCTGAAAAGAGAGGGAGATTATTTTTTGAAAATATTTATTTCTTAACTAACTCTAATAATGAAGAACAAAAAAGGTTATCATCCTCATCAATAAAACCTTACGGCGAAGTAAAGCATTGTAGATTTATTTTTGACGGTAAAGACCTTTCTTTTCGTCAACATGGCGCAAGAGTGATGATTGCACACGGGCGTTACATAGGGTAGAGACAGCAAGATGTGTATGTTTATTAAGATGCAAAGTTCGTATGTAAGTTTTCCATCATTTTCAAAACCATTTTTCATTTCCAAACCTTCTTTTCATGTTGCGCTTAAACTGATCTGATGATGGAACCAGGATGGAGGGTCTGAAATTACCTTATAGCATTGCTTGTTTTATTTTTTTAATTTCTGAATTCTTTCTTTCAATGACGAATGTTACTAAAAAATATAGTAATAAAATATTGACTAATATTGTTCAAGAGCTATTTATGCCTGCCAAGAGCCTAAAGTATCTTGAGCTTTTTTTACTAAAATTACTACATTTTGCCACCTTAGAAACGACAGAAATATCTAAAGTTTGGGTGTTAAAAATGTAAAATCAAACTTTGTTTATAGACATTTTAACTGTTAAAGCTTCCTAGAAACTTAGAATAAACATGGACTAGATTTTTTCTCCTCAGAGCTAAAATTTCAAATATTTTGATTTTAAATATTCTATTTCTATTTTACATTACATTTACGTTAGTTATTTTAGGAATACACTAATATTTTAACGATTTAGATAATTCTTTTATTGATATAAAACTTACACTCAGTCAGACATAAAATTACCAATTTGAATAAAATGATAGAAGTAATCATAGAAGCTACGATTTGAAAAATTCTAAAAAAATAAATAAAAAAGCCAATGAATTGCTCTACTTTCTTTTCTTTCTTCATCAAAAAAGGTCATGAGAAGCCAGGATTCAGCAGCTTGACCTCGCTAATGCACTGTCGAAGTCCATCCATAGTGATAAGTAAAACTAGTAATTATCTGACCGCCATCGCCAATACAAAGTTTGCTCCCACGATCTTCTCGGAACTTACTTTTCATAGCTAAAAGGTTTTGGACTAGATAATTACGGGGAGTGATAGATACATTTTGTTTACTGCGTTTTGAAACGTTGTATCTTGGTATTTATTTTTTTATTGACTTTTAACGCTGTTATACAATGCTTAAGTGCCCTCGCTTCACTGAGAATTATTTAAACTTAATTCATGCAATGCGAAAGGACCTCAAATCCTGCTTGAAGTCAAATCTCGATGAGCTTTTGCTATTTATTTAAGTGTTAAAGATTTTACCAGTAATGAGCACCAACTAACTTTATCAATGATTTTTTAAATTGTTTACTTTATTCCGGGACAAAAAAAATACAACCGAATTAATAACCTTTTTTATATTTTTAAATGCATCAGTAATTCTTAGTTCTTTTTATTTTATTTCAATTATACCCACGTGACAAAAAACATGGCAATGTATAGCCTCTGTTCTGATAGGTTTGTGTCAGTTGGCTTTACAAGTGACGTCGTGTCGTTATGCTAGGACTCCATTACGAAGGGTTTTGAGAGTATTTGGTATAATTTCATCGATTTCCGCCTAAGTGCATACTCTTATCTATCTATCCCAAACTTAATTCAAATCTATTGATTAGCTAGTAGGGATACTACAGTAGTTTTAAAAAGTTATTAAATTTTTGCAGTCCATACTTAATTTCTCCTTTCATATATTTTAGAAAATGATTAGGTAGCCATAGATCAAAGCTTACCCAGTGGTTATGCGGTAGCGCATGTTAAGATAAAATCAATGAACAATTTAACTGTCAAAATCTGACATGAATAGTCAAAAGTAATATGACAGAAAAAGAATTGTAGAGATTTTGCTTAGCCACAGTCCTCATATTATAAGCTTAAACATTAAATAATTGATTTTTATCTATATCTAAAAGTTAGCTACACAACACACACAGTAAAATATGAGCTCTGCAGGGTTAATTTTATTTATTAAAAAAAATATGTATATATATTTTACGCAATCTTTACAACTTGTTATTTAACCGTAAAGTAATTATTGGCTCAGTTATATTTAACCTGTAAATGAGCTAAGCGGTCATTAAGGCTCTCGCTCACCGGCTTCTGTTACACCTTTTTGTGGTTGCGGAGTGCGTTCGATTACCTGTCGTTGATGTTGATTCGTATCTGTGGAAGGGCTGTATACAGAGCGATACACATTAGATACACAAAGAGGGTTAAGTTAATAAACAATTAGGTAAAGTTCCGTACCTAAGAAAATAATAATTTCTAACTTACAGACAGGGTATCAGTGGAAAATGACCTTCAGGTACGAAATAACCTAAGTATGAAATTTCATTTCATAATCGGTTGGGTATTAAAGGTTATTCTGTCCTGACATTCGATATTTTTTTTATAACTAGCTGACTTAACCTTCACTTCGCTGAGGTAGATTCATCGCTTCATCTAAGATTAGAAGACAATTGTATAATTGTGTTACGCGAATTATTAAAAATTGGTTCTTTAAAATCTATCAGTTTTGAACATACTGTATATGACAAATAAAATACAATCAGGGCTGTCAAAAAGATGTAGTGGTCACGTCAATCAAGTAGGAATTGCGAACAAAAAAAAGTTTGCCAATTATTGTAAGTTTCATCCCTAATGGGTTTCACTCGTACTAACTATAGAAAGTTCCCTCATAATATAAGTTACTTGAGATAATATTATTTTTAAACATGTAAGTGGATGGTATCATATATCAACCTGTTACTTGCTTGTAATATCTGGTTATTCTGACACCAGCAGTCTAGTATAAAACCTAGCTGAAAAAAAAGGTTATACAACAATATTGTCATGGGTAATATGAAAAATAATAAACCTTGTCCTCAGTTCCTTTTTTTTGGTGTCTTACAATGACTTATGTATGAGAAACAGTATTTCTAATAGTGAAAAAATACCCAAAATGTGCTTAGTACAGTCAGAGAATGAGAGAGGAATGACCATTACTGTACACGCATACACATGCAATTTAGGGTTAAAACCATTTTCATATTTACAACGCTCCCCGCCTTTACCCGAACATTAACTACCAGATAATAAAGTTAACTCAGGTGTACCTCAAGAAGGGTGACCTTAACCAAACAGTACACGAAACATCAGAGACACTGACTCTAATCTATAACACCACGACATATATTGTCTACACGTGGATATACTCGTACTTGAAATAATATAAAAAGAACTACCCGCGAATACTAATACATAAACGGTATTGGTAATGTTACCATGAAAATGTTAACTGGCTGTCAGTCTGTTTATTCCGGCTAATCTCTGAAATGGCTGGACCGATTTTAGCGGATCTTTCACTGGCAAATAGCTGATGTAACAAGAAGTAACTTAGGCTATTAAACATCTCGGTACGACCCATAGGAGCGGAGCAACACGCGAACGAAGTTACGCGGGGCGGAAAGAGAAGATATTTTCATCCATATTTAGGTATAGTTACTTTGAATATAAATACAGACAAATTAAAAGTTCGTCAACCATGACCTGCCTCCTACACAATAGCGTCAATCCGATACGCACCTTATATTTATAATAGAAACAAAAATATTTTCAAAACACTTAATAACTACTTTACGCAATCTATGATATACTAATCATAGGTTCTATGCCCGGTTGATGTCAGCCCACGTCATATGCCACTGGACGTTTTGATAGACAGACGAAAATTTTAATTATATATAGAGGGTGGAAGTTACTAGGAGAATTGAAAAAATAAATTAAAAAACACACGCACATAATTCCGTTTTACACAAACTTTGCATTGCATCTTACGCGTGGATAGACCTGTATGGTACATGAGAGGGTGGTAAAGTCAAAATATTACCGCTTGAGAACTCCAAGTGCGTATAGCTACCGGCACGAAATTACAGATTTGATCTTGAATGAACAAAGTCACTATTCGGGTCTTCTTAGCTGAAGGGCGCGGAGCAAGAGCACGGCTGAAACTGCCAATACAAATGATGAATTTTCCTCCATTATTTTTGCTCAGATCTAAAGTTAGCTGCCGACTACAATATGAAGTAATTTATTTTCCTTTATGTCTATCCGTATTTCTTCATCCTGTAGTTGAAAATGAACCGTGTCTTGATACACACATTATGTGTTGGTTAGCAATTACATTGTTATATGCAGATGTAATCTTTGCATAATATCACTAACGTTTTCGGTAACTAATTGTAATAATTAGTAATGGCGCTCAATCAAAAGAAATCCAAGGTATCATTATGAATTAATTAAAAAAATGTTTAAATATGCATCTAAGTTATTCATTCATAGAAATGTATCTCCATGTTTGACACGTACTTTTAACGTACAAATACATGGTTCTACTGTTTTATTATATATAAAGATTGAGTAAAATCAACCCCTTATAAAATAAAAAATTAATTGATAACAGAATAAAATAATATAAACGTGAAAAAGACTACAAAAAGACCGACAGAAACACCCGATTTAATTCTAAAATGCGCGTGGAACAAATTATACAATCAGAAAGCAGTTTAGTCTAATACCCTCACTAGTACCGACGTCCGATAGTCGGACACAGTAAAACCGATTTTATTAATTAAAACTTTACCCAATACTGCAGTAATGTGTTAAGGGGGTAGTCTATAAAATTTGTTTTTAGGGTTCCGTACCTCACGGAAAAATGAAACCCTTATAGTATCACTTCATTGTCTGTTTCTGTTAAGACACTTTTTCTCAAGTAGTCGTGGAGCTATCGAGTTGAAATTAATATCAAAAGCTGTGAAAACATCACTCAAAGTGAACGCAATCAAAACATACAGTCGCTTATGCTTATTTAGATACTAGGAGAGACCTATTCCTGTATGATAATTCCCATTGATCCAGAATCATAAAATTTAATAAGAATAAATATTTTAATAATAATCCAAAAACCGTAAATGATTGAAATTTTTTTATCGATCGAATCTATATCGATATATGGGACAACAGTTTTAGGTCAACGCAATCATAAGATACAGCCGTTTATACAAATTATAAGACTCGAAAAGTAATCTGTAAGTGTGTAAGATACTTTTCGTTATTGATCTAGAATACATAGTCTTTGGTGAGATCTTTTACAGGGACTAAAGGGAATAATCTGAAAAACTTGTTGGGTTTGTCCCTAATTTCAAACTATACGAAACCCACAGTGAACAAGTCCAACTCATACTTGTAATATTTTTTTTTAATTATATACTTTATTAGACCAAATTGGCTTTGTTTTTTCAAAGGGGAATCTGTTTCGACGGATCCTTTGTCCGCTGTCGGTCCTATTAATGATTTTATAAGGTCAATAATCATTATTGACTGTGATCGTATAATTAACTAGTTTCACTGAAGGGTTAGGCACAATAATATTAACAATCTATAAACGTAATATAATTATAACAGACTCTTTTGTGTGATAATTGTATTATGGAAGTGTTTTGATTAACTTCAGCTAAAGAAGTAGTCGGTATGTTTAGAAACAATTAATAAATAGTATTTTCCACTTGAGTTATACTACTTATTACTCATTGATTTTTCCTTTATTTATAGCACTCGATATAACGACTAGCTCCTTTCTTTCTTTCTTAACTAACAAGTCTCAATAGCAGAATCTTTTGATGACCACAGGGAAATATGCGTCCCAAGTAAAAAGAAATTAAATATGTATTTAATTCGTTATAAATTTTCCAAATAATTTTTTTTATTGTAAATCTAATTATTCTTATAATGGTAATTATCTTCAGAATAACTAATTTTGTAACAAGGAATTTTGAATAGGTCACTTCCATAATGAACTTTTCAAGAACTTGTAAATTCATTGTACTGTGTATTAATCGTTATCTTCTTCTTGGTCGATACGGTCTTAGCAGACCGGTCGTGGTCATTTGAAAGTTGTGGCCCTCTTGACAATACGCCTCCACTCCTCCCTAATGGAAGCCTTCCTCGCACATTGGTGTACTGGGACGTCAATTGCTGCTTTTATTTGATCAGTGCACCTCATCGGTGATCTGCCACGTGCCCTAGTGCCTTCAACTCTACCTTGCACCACTAAGCGCTCAATGGACACATAGTCGCGTCTACACACGTGACCAAAGTACGTGAATGTGAGCCTGAACGATGGAGGATAGACGTTGTTTGATGCCGAGCTCAGAAAGGATAGAGATGTTACTACGGAATGCGGTCCAAGGTATTCGTAACATTCTTCTCCAACAGCACATCTCAAACGCGTCTATCCTTTTTCTCTCACTCTCTCGCAAGTCCAAGTTTCCGATGCGTAAAGGAATATGAAGAAAACAAGAGTTCTTACGAGCCGGATCTTGGTGCCTTTGGTAATATTACGGTCTATCGTTATCTAATAAGAAAATAATTATCTTTTACTATGGTAAAGTATTAGATTTAAAATTCATTATTGTGATAGTTTAAACTGTATTTATTACATGAAACTCATCCATTTTTACTTTCTCTATACATAAAAGTTATTTTATCGTCCAGTACGAGTAGTAGACGTAATCCACGTATTATCATATTAAATCATTTATCTAAACAAATAAATTTCATTAAAAAAATCCCATCCGTATAGTGAATTCCATTAATTCTGAAGCACCAAGGTGGTCACCCGATAACGTTGTTTTGACCTGTCGTATTTATGCAGTGTTGGGACACACATCTTTATCTAAATTACGGTTTTGGAAGCTTTAAACATATCTATTGGTGTTGTGGAGTCAATTAAAGATGTGCTTTCAGTATTACTTTATTTTAAATATTGAAGAATTTCGTCGTCCTTATTATATTGGAAAAGATGAAAGGTATTTGAGAATAGT
Source organism: Limenitis camilla (assembly GCA_905147385.1). NCBI lineage: Eukaryota > Metazoa > Arthropoda > Insecta > Lepidoptera > Nymphalidae > Limenitis > Limenitis camilla. Next base: position 5,160,143 of record LR990241.1, read on the forward strand.
GAATCAGCGCCAGGAAGATATAGACATGATAGTAAGACGATATGTGGGAGTTATAAAATACTAATGTCTCGAAAATAAAATAGGAAACAAAAGTAAAACCATAAGTAAGAATTAAATCAAGACCTCATTGAAAAAAAAATCTTGTTATAATTTTCAGCCATGATGAAGCCAATTGAATTTGAACTTTGGTATATTTTTAGAAAAAAAATTTGACTGTAACTTATATTGAGTCAACAGATTGCAATAAGATAGACTTTTTTCCTTTTTTTTCGTTAGATACAGGTTTAACTTAATTTAAAATATTCGTAAATGTATTCGACAAAAATAAAAATAGTTCAGTAGGTTCAAATTTTTATTTTTTTTTAATGACAGATAAGGGACAAACGAGCAGATGGTCCACCTGATGAAAGGTAGGCATCGTCGCCCATGGACATCGGCAAAATTAGAGAGTATCTTTGTTGTTTTGCTGATGAGTTGCCGCCGAAGATAGAGTGAGGATGGGGAACGAAGAGAAGAATGCTACGGTTTCAGTGGACCCTGAGCAAGAACCCGGTATTAACTAGAACCGCAACATTAAAGGGATGGTAAAGGGAGGGGGTAGATCTGGCCCACATGCGGCTCGACCGAAACTCGTCAGAGATACTTGGCGGTCGGATTCGCATGCTGGTGGTCGCAAGCTAGACGGGGAACAGATCCCCTTCCTCCAAGGGGTGCTGGGTTACTCGCCTCTTACGAGATGCTCTCCCTAGCGGCAGAGGGGAATTGTATTCTAACCCGTCCCCTCACGGGACATATTATACATCAGTCCATAGATAAACTGTTAAACCAAGTCTACATTCTAATTAAATACTTATATTAATAACTCTACTACTAATTTAATTTTATCTAATTATTATTAACATGAACCTACTTGTTTAGATAAATCTTGGGATAAATTTTATAAGGAATTAAATCACTAAATTTAAAAAAAAATTATAACGTAGCCCATACAAAAATGTATGTAAGAATTCACTAAAAGAATGTTGTCTCAATCGCAGCTGCGACAAATTAATTTCGTTAATCAAACGCGGCGCAGGCGCAATGCATCAAGACGACAGCAAACGAACAGATAACATTAATGTAGGGCTTCCATATACAGACATAAAAGTGGATAATTAGAAAAACAACAAAATATATTTTTAATTCTTTTAAGTAGACTAATTCAGTAGAATATAGTTAATTCTTCTTTCTTCTTTCTTTTCAGCCTCCCAGGATATGGAGCTCTTCTGCTCACTACCTACAGCGCTGTTGTGCTTTCCTTAACCAAAATGAGTTGGAAGTCTTGTCGATGTCGTCTTTTCAAAGAGCTGCTGGCTTGACAAGGCTTATGCATCCCAATCATAGTCCGTTCTTTCTTCGACCGATATTTTCTGTCCATCGTCACTTTAAATGAGTACTATAGACTCCTCAGCCTGTCGACATTGTCCGCTTATGATTATAGTAGAAAAATTACGAATACTTTCGGTTATAAGACAGGAAAAGACAAACGTTTAAAATAATACTTTCAATGTTAATCCATGATAACTTTTCTATTTATCATGGATTAACATTGAAAGTATTATTAATGCGTACAAAAAAATTGATTTACTCACATTATTAAATTAACACTTATCCGTAATTATTTCTCAAATATGGAATCTCTACATTAGCCTGATAATATACGACCTACCGAAAATATCGACGGTAAAAAACCGTGGGCAGTCGAAGGGTTACGCGTATTTTCACAGATTGAAATTTGTTTTTATTCTATAGACTATTTAATATTTGTACTATATTAGTATATATAATTCAGACAAGAAGCCGCAGGGATTGAGGCTCAGGAGTATATTTATATAGTCCTCTTACTATGCATAAACTTTCGTCTCCATTGCTAGACCTCGTTCCCCAAAATTCAACTGAACCAATGACAATATTAGAGCATCATGTGATCTTCCATAAGAGTAATAATTTCTTACAATCATTCTCTATTGTGATTCTTTATATTTATTATTTACTCTATAAAAGTACCCGTCACACTGCCTTGCCGCAGCAGCAGTTATAAATTGTCAGTCTTGCTATTAATAAAAAACATATTTTGTTCGAGCAGGACAAGAGGGGAAAAGTGATTAAAATAATATTAACATATCATCCAATTTATTATATTGACCAAATTTTTTTTTATTATCTATTTTATTATTTTTATTGTAAAAAAAAATTTAATCGAGAAAAAAAGGACTTAACGAATGATCATGCGTGAATGAGAGAGTAAATGGTTGAATCTGAGGTCAAATGTAGATGAAAAAGAAATTGTAAACTTATTTTCATCGACACTCAGTTTCCCAAACAAAGTAGTTGTAGGTAATAGAATTTAAGGTCAAAATCTGTATCAACAATAATCATAATCATAAAATTTAAATACATATCTAATTAATATTTTAATATTATATCATTAATAGGAAAAACTTATTAACGAAAACATAAATATTCGGCAATCATTGAAAAATTAATAACATGTTGCCGTGATATTTATATTGCTGCTAAATTGATATTTGCACCCAATAAAATTAAAATTTTATTGTTCTATAATTTTAAATGACACTTAGATTTTTTTTATTTTGAGTTCCAATAACCCATTGTATTGCCAGATACAGCTTTATCGTATACAAGTCATTTCTTGGGTTTCCGAGTTCTTTTTAAATAAATATTCTCTGTATAATATCAATATGCCAGAACAAACCTCTATCTCTGGCTCTCGAAAACATTTAATATCTTGTTCAAACAATACAAATAAATAAAATTGGAGTGTCTGTTTGTAATATTAAAATAACCGCTTTTTACTAAGTGCATATGGATGTATACACGGTACATATACCAAAACAACATTTTTTATAATTTTTGTCGGTCTATCTGTTTGTTCCGGCTAATCTCTGAAATGGCTGGACCTATTTTGACGGGACGTAACAAGGAGTAACTTAGGCTATTTAACATCTCGCTACGACCCATAAGAGCGGAGCAACATGGGAACGAAGTCGCGTAGGTCGGCTAGTGCAATATAAATTTTAAGCGTCAATAGCTTAATGGTTCCGGAATTAAGTTGTTATATATCTCGGAGATTTTAATGAGGAGAAGGAAGGAGGAGAGAGGAATATTGAAGAACATTATAAGGGGTGATGATAGACGCTGAGGTAGAGGTAGACGCTGCCACTGAACCGATAAATAATCAAATAGGATCTCTTTCAATTCCAAGAAAAACCTGAGCAGTGCCTTGGACTGGACCAAGGTAGGCTTAAGGAATTCTCTTATTCGATCGAGACACTCGCCTCCACTGCTCAGGCTCTCTGTTTAAACCTAAGGTTAAACTCACATTAACCTAACCTAACACAAGACGTGGCAACTACATTGTAAGGTACTAACGTAAACTTAAGCGGACAGCTCTTCCAGCACTAACACTGCACTGCATCAATAAGTTGTGGGTTCAAATCCCAGTCATTGGACTAGTTTAGTTGAAGGGGTTAAGAATACTACTAATATGTGATCCATATTGCTAGTAATCTTTTTTTTAAATATTATAAAATATCACGTGGGATTGCCATATAAAAGCTTATCATGTCTGTAATAATATTATTAAAGCTACCATGTTATATAGTATCTATTTATAAAATTTAATTGAAAGAAACTACTATTTATATACTTATTTAATTACTAGCTGACCCGGCAAACGTCAATCCATACCACCAAGGGATATAAAAATACCTTAGGACCATCATAATCATAAAAATCGATCAAGCTATTTCGCAGATTTCAATAACAAACACTGTGACACGAAATTATTTATATTTAAGATCCTGCATTTTTATATCCATGATCTTTATATTGTTTTATTTTAATTATATTTCAATCAATTCCTAGGGTCACAGTAGTGCCACCGCCAAGACGAGTCTAGCGAAGCGCAAGGGCACTACTACCTTTTCTCGAAGCGGTTTGTCGTTATCTTAAACCCTAAATTGAAATTCTTACATTGAACACAAGACAATATACAAAATTCCAGGACTATTCCGAGTTTCGCGGAATAGTTTCCAGATTTTGGTACTACATAACATTATAATTATGTAATATTTTGGTATAAAAGTCAATTGGATCATTTGAATATGAATAAAGTATACCAATAAACAACAAATATTGTTTCTGATTAGTTTATTACGTTGATATGTAAATGCACAGCCACTAATGAGCGTGTTATGAAATGTGAACGAGTTCAGGAAATACTTTTTGTGTTGAATCATAATGTTTTATAGATTTTTATTGTTGTTTAAGATACTTTAAATTGATTTTATGAGTGACAAGCGTTAATTAAAATATTGGTCAAGAAAGAGTAGGAATTTGATACCTGACAACTATTGTTTGTTATTTTAGCAAGTGAATAAATAAATGTCCTATTAAATAGACTTTCTATTTGTTTACATTTCATTACCAAGAATAAGACTAATCACTATGCTAGACTTAGGTCAAATTAAAAATTATATGTTGTTAAAAGATCACTTTATGGTTGTTATTTAGAAATGGTTTATTTTTATTTTCATCTTTAATTCATCATTATTACACACTGATAAGGTTACCTATATTGCAGGTATTATAACTGTATATACTTTTTAAGTGAGGACGAAAGATCTTTAGTGTTACCAATTGTCCAAAAACATACACAGATTTTCTTACAAAAATGTATTTCTTCTTTTATCGAGCATGACATAAAACTATAGTTACATAGGTAGTATTTTAATATTATTTATTTCTCTGTTAGATAACAATGTGTTTTGAAATCATTTAAACATTCATACCTCGCAAGTTGTTGTAGTTTTATCATTTCAACAATTTGATCTGAGTACTATCTAAGACGTATGTGTTGTACTGATTGTGAAGAAATGATATATCAATTATTTTTTATAAAAAAAATTGTTTCATAATTTTGCTAAAATTGTGGTTAAAAATTTAAAAACGTCTTTTTTCAAACATCTCATGGACCGATATAACTTTTAATTTTTTTCTTAGAAGTTATTATCAGCCTCGAAAACATGTCTTAAATTCAAGTGAATCGATTCAGAAGTTTTTGAGAAAAAAATATTTTGTAAAGGCGACTACTATCAACACCTCTTGAGTATTGTGAATTTGAAGCTTTATTATTGATTTCTCAGCGAAGGTCTTGGATGCCTTTTTATTTAACTGAGTGTACACGTCCATAGAATTTGTATGGGATATGTGTACCGCATCGTGGACGCGCCCTTGCAACCCGCCTCCCATTGTTTCCAATTACAATAATTTGTCAGCAAATCAAAGGGATTCGAACAATCGCATGTTTTTCAATTGAATAGCCGCGTCGAATAGCTTATGATTGTAGAGAAAATTATGATTTACGTTTTAATTTACATAATGTGACCCTTTCCTTCATCCTTTGCTAATATTATAATACTAGTAAACCCCCGCGTCTTTGCTCGTATGCAATTTATAACCCTTGAAAAAATTTTCAACATATTGATGCTAAAGGGACATTTAAGAACTTACAACATGTATCAAACATATTTTATTATTAACTCTATTTTTTTGGTATAATAAGTAGCCTTTGTGTTATTCCAGGTAATAAAGTATGTGTGTGCCAAATTGGGTAACAAACATCCGAACTTTCACATTTATAAAATTATTAGGAAGTAAGAGACGAGAGTTTGCATGCTTGTTACTCAAACACGCAAAAATGGCATATCTACAGATAACCTAATTTTATTAACTTAAACCTGTAGCAGCTTTTAATCTCCATTTATGAAAGTTTGATCGTAATTTTCATCACTCTCTTTTACTTCTTACTGAAATTAATTCAATAACGATAAATTTATTGATAGATACTGGTTGTAATTGAAAATATATGCGTTTAATTATGAAAAAGATTAATAAATTGCATCCGATAAAATAAATATAAGGAAAGACTATATAATTTTTCTAACATCCTATATGTTTAAGGTGAGAAAAAATGCTTATTTCATTCATAATACCAAAACTCGTCAGTAAATACTTAACAAATTTTAATCCGTCTTGTTTATATACACGTTTAAAAAGGCAAATATATACTTTTTATAAACTAGAATACTAACATATTCTTAAAGAACATAAAGGTATTATTTGCATTCAAAATGTATTCAACAAGCTTTCAAGTTTATTATGCGATATCTTCCTTTTTGAGTGCGTAACACAGTAGCAACACACTTTAAAGTAAAATAACCTCTATTACTAACGCGTTACGAGTTATTTTGATTTATATTTAGTCCAGGTAAGACCAGTAGCCGGCGGACAATAAGCGATCCTTCGTTGTGTTAGATTCGTGGGATGATTATACTCCGTATAATGCCGTAGGATATTGAATATAAAGTTAAAGAAATCGCTCAAACTAAATTTTGTATTTATTTTAAAAATATCCATTCATCATTATACTCGTAGCTTTAACATTTGTAGGGTTCCGTAACGCGAAAAGAAAAAGGAACCATTATAGGATCTGTCTGTTTATCGTCTAATACAATCCTTTTTCTCAGGAGGTATTGTTAATATGGTAACCCAACATCTACCCGTGAGGGGAAGATAAGAGGCGAATAACTCAGCACCCCATTGGTGATAGGGGATCTGCTAAGTGTCTCTGACGCGTTCCGCATGTTGGCCAGGTCTACCCCATTTCTCTCCCATCCCATTAATGCTACATGGGCGACGGTGGCCACTTTCCATTAGGTTCTACCACCATCTACTCGTTTGTCTTCATCTATCATTAAAAAAAAACCATTATTGCTAGTGACAACATAGCAACATATTTTGTTTAAAAAAATATAGAAGCTATCGTGGCCGATGCTGTAGAAGAATTGTAATGTGTGAAAAATAAGTTTTATGTACATAAGAAGAAGAAGAAATTGATGGGCAGTCTCAGTTCAATAAGAAAAGTAATTCATCAAGTATCAAATTGAAATTGAATATGAAATACGTACTCTAATTCAAATTGAACGCAATCAAAGAATAAAGTCAGTATATATCGTAAAACCACGAGTTAAATTTCGAAAAAGTACTAACAGCAAATTTATGACGCTTAGTAAACTGTCACGATCACAACCATTTTTCTACGCCAAAATCTAGCTAGTCACTCATTCCAGAGTATACGGAACCCTCGGTTTGCGAATCAAACTCGCACTAAAATAATTTTTATCATATTCCAAAATAAAATTGGAAATTTTTCACAAAGTGAATTATTACCTGCACTGTAATTAATAGGTTTATATTTCATTGATAGAGGTTACAACTTTTACTACATTGTATAGTAAATAATTACATGAATCTTACACAGAAAGCTGAACAACGCCCGGTACTTGCGACACAGATCAAAAATCCAAATATTATGTAACACGCGTAACGCGTAATAGACAATAATAATAACACTTCATCTTTCTTAAGTGAGTTTCACCACACCATTTTGGCAGCCTTCACTGTTACGCGGATGAGATCCCTTTAAAAACTGGCTCAAATCTATCAGAACAGACTCGCAGAAGTTATATACTATCTACAGGTGGGTATCTTTGGAATAAAATAATAGGAACTATCCGTGAATATCCTTAGTATGAAATGAAGTCGCTTCCGCTGTCTGTTCTGTCTTATATCTTTTAAACTACTAAACGGATTTTAATGCAGTTTTCAACAATAGGTAGAGTGATTCAAGAGGGAGGTTTACATGTATAACACATGCAAATTATAGTAGAGAAACCGTGCGAAGCCGAGGCGGGTCGCTAGTAAAGTTGTAAACGGTTTTACTAACGTTACAATTTCTTAAAAATGTACCATCCTGACTAAAATATCTGAAAATCAATCACAATCAGAAACATATCCATAACATTATTAAGCAAATGTTACTTACTAGCGTGTGTGTACAGGACATGCATTAAGCATGCTTTTTAGTGACATGCTGGATAATAGCACGCCGTGCTATCTTTAAGCATATAATAATGAGCATGCTAGTATCGATCTTGTTTACAAGGTGCACGCGCTTCCTACTCCTTTTTTTCCTCTTCCTAGCTGAGCGAAGTTTTTGGATGCATTGCATCATCAGCAAAAGTATAATCTTATTCAGATCCATGCGGATGGCTGTTTGATTTTCCATAGTTTTTTTTGAATTGGCAGAGAGCATGCTATCAAATGGGATGTGTATTGGAGTGTTTGCTTTGAGCATGCTTATTCAGGAGCATACTTAAAACTAGCATGCTTATTGCTAGCAAATGTAAACTGTTCACAAGCATGCTCATAATAAGCATACTTATAGCTCGTATTTTAGCATGTAAAGTAAACGATTTTAAAGATATCAAATTTTATATAAAACAAGAAAACTGGCCATGCTTTGGCTCTGGCGGGACGTCAGCTCATATATCTGATTATTTCATATAGAAAATGTAAAATATAATTTAATAACAGTAAATAAAGAAAGTTCAATAGAAGCTACGCATATTAAATTATTTGAGTTAAATCCCGACACTGGAGGAGTCACAGTACCATAAACGTCATTAATTTTAAGGTCGTGCAAAAACAATAACAATTGGTGACATTTAATAGATTTTATTGCGTTATCTTTGTCGGAACCAAATGCCATTTATCGCACGATATACTGTGCATTACTGTATACGTAGAGGCGCGTTCTTGTGGGCCTGATTTTGACCTTATGTCGTCGCTCGTCGGTCTCTTCTACGGGTTCAGAGGATAGAGATGTTCATAAGATTCTTATGAACGTTAGACAATATTTTTATTAAGAAGATTTCAAATGACTATGTTACTATTATCTGCGAACACTACTCCGTATACGATATTTCTATAACCGGCTTATGTAATGAGTAGAGTAAAACGTTTTACATGCATTTTACAGATTTTTTAAAATTCTTTACATAGATTTCCACAAAGAAATGCCTATTTCTCTAGGTATATATAACTCGGAAAAAAGGAAGGGGGGGAGGGATATTAAATGGACTATTAGGTAAACGCAATGTACATACTGCTACTGAACCGATAAATAACTAAACATGATCTCTTACAATTACGACAAGAAACTAAGCAGTGCCTTAAACTTAGAACCAAATTGTAGGTTTATTGCAACACTCAACTCCTCTGCTCAGTCTTTGTTTAAACCTAAAGTTAAGCTAACCTAAGCCTAACTTACGCGGCGACATATATTATCTACGATTTAGTTAGAAACGACTCCACGACTAAGTAAGTATTTAGAAGGATTTTTTTAAAAAGATATCATGTGAAGAAACATAACTGATTGATATCGTCACTGAAGCTTCAGCATATAACGTATTTAGGGTAACGTTTTTAGTTGAAATCCTTGAATTTGAAGTGTCGATGATATCACATGACTTGTCGTAACGATAGTTATTTAATGGTATACGCTAATCTTTTAGTTTTTCATTGTAAAGTTTGTATCCCATTTAACGATTATTTTACACGATATTTAAATATAATAATCTTAATGTAAGTATCGATATTATAAACCCCATCACTCGAAGCCGCCGCCCACGCGGGTCGCTTGCGCTCGCGCCGCCCCGCGACACAACATCACGAGATCGTTCAATATCTTTCGCAACTCCACATCGCTTCTCAACCTTTGGACGACAGAGAAATTTAATTTAACATTTAATTTCCAAAAAGATTTTGCAGCAAAACAATATTTATAACTTATAACGTTCTTTTTAAAATTCGTGATTTTCTAAACAAAATTTACGGAAATGGGTACACTAAGAACATACGACATTTATATTTTTAATATTTTTAATTTATATTTTCCATCCGTAATTGTTAAGGTACTATAATTTTTATTCCTCGGAAAAGTCGTGTAAGTGTTATTTATGGCAATTTATTTGATGCTTCATAAATGTGTATGTATTTCGGTATATTAATCCGCATGTAATTTAATTTATTTTCATCATCAATCATCATAATCATTTATTTATTTGCCAGAGTATGTTTTTACAAATTATTGCTAAATTAATTCTGACATATCCGTTCGGAGGCAAATATTTAAAATGATTTCAGTAATTTACAACATGATAGTACTCACAAGCCAATAGAGATACTACAAATCCTTTTGCCATTTTATTACTACAGAATGGCTTTTTTAACCCATTGCGAAACAATAAAATTTATTACTTAAAAATCAACACTTCTAATTGCCTTTTATCACCAACGTAACACCCACGAGATCGATAGAAAAACCATTATTTATATACATATCGATATCGTGCCAAATATATTAAACTAGTCGACCCGCCCCGGCTCTGCCCGGGCGCAAAATAATTCTTAATAGGTTTATGATGAACTAGTTGTCATTTTAAATTTTTTTTTATTTTCATACAAAATTGCATGTTGAGCTGCGTGACCGTTGAACTCGTCGTGATTTTTGTGTTTTTTTTTTCTACAAACTTTCATCAATCATCAAAAGTCTATATCTATATCCATTGTAGCCTATATCTTTTCTAAAGGTCTATTGTATCTCTGTACCAAATTTCATTAAAATCAGTCAACTTTTATATATACATAATACAAAAGATATTGATCCGTCCGACGTAACTGACTAGTCACAATATTGTAATATAATATCAGATCATTAAGGCACTTAAACGCGGAAATGTGTGGGTGCAAAACCACCGTATCTAATATATAATTTGAGATCTGTCCGTCGGTCCGTTATATACGTCTGGTAATAGCCGTGACTGGTATAATTGTTGAGAGCGGTGATTTGTTGGACTACAAGTTTTAATTGTTAACACGTGCGTCAAATTTTTACGTTGTAACTTATATACGGATACTTGTGGGTGATCTGGTGTGTCAACTTTCTATTTGTTTAAGTTTTCTTTCTGTATTGGTGTCAGAATCATCGTAAATCACAAGAGCGTGGTGTCACTACAGCTTAAATGTAATGACTAATGAGCTTGAAAATTCAAAAATGTTTTCAAATCATCCGTATTAAAATTTGTAGATAATGAATGATATCTAATTATCAATTACTTTACAGCAATACAAAAATGCATTTTAGAGAGGATAGGATTGCCGAGCAATTTCCTGGGGCTCGATAATGTCCGTGATTGACTTTGAATCGACCACCGTCTCCCAGCAACTAAACAGAAACAATACATACAATATACAGGAACAAACCAACACTAAACTACTTCCACTATTTTTATCAATGTCTGTTTTATATAATCATTATGTCAGTTTTCATTCATGAATGATGAACTGTATGGTCTGGATATAACTTTTCTGATATCGTTAATGTTAGTAGAAGATTCGGAAATAGCTCGTCCCTCGCCGATCTGCTTACCAGTCTATAATACTGTAATATGTGTTTTCTCAATAAAAAAAAACTATTTTTTCTTTTTCCTTATATTACCAGTTACTTCTCTTTCCAATTATTGTGCAAGCAAGTAGGAAGGTAGTATTGTTAGCAACACTGTTATAAATTAGTATTGGCAGGCTCAAAGGGGCCCCAGGACCCAGAGCCGTTAAATAAGATAATTTTAAAAAAGCAGTATTAGTGGGTAGGTCATTTTATGTTATGTCAAGTATACTGACGTGAAGACAATATATAATCTTTAGTGCGATAGATTAGTCTCTGTCTCCTCAGTTTTCGCGAAGTGTACATGGAAGTTGGTGTTGAAGTGTCGTGGTTAAGGTCACTCTTCTTGAGATCCACGCCCACAAAAAAATATCTAACTATAATTATAGATTAATAGATAATAATTTATATAATTTTAGAATTGACGACATCTGCCTAGTAAGGCACGCAGTCGTAGTCTCCAACATGCATCGTCGCGCATGCACTGCGCGGTGTGGCCCGGGATTTATTCAATGGACTTCGCCGTTCTGGATACATTTGTATTAGTGCTTATTTTTACAGGGCTGAGACATTTAAATAAATTTAATGTAATCAAGTTTTTTTATGTTAATTGCTTATAGAGAGACTATTCTGTAATACAAAAGTTTATTGCAGAAGCAATCTTACGTGCCATCTTTTTTTTTAATGATATGATAGATAAGGGACAAAACGAGCAGACGATCCACCTAATGGAAAGTGGCTACCGCCGCCCATCGACAAACCTAGAGGATATCTTTTGTTTTGTCGATGCTTTGCCGGCTCGAAGATAGAGTGAGTAAGGGGAGCGAATAAAAGACTGCGGTGTTCATTGGAACCGCAGCAGTAATGGGATGGGAGAGGGAGGGGTAGATCTGGCCCACATGCGGCTCGGCTAGAACGTGTCAGAGACACTTGGCGGTCGGATTCCCATGCTGGTAGCCACAAGCCAGTCGGGGAATAGATCCCCAACCACCAGGGCGTGCTGGGTTACTCGCCTTTTACGAGATACTCTCCCAGCGCCAGATGGGAATTGTATTCTAGCCCGTCCCTTCACGGGATAATCTTATTCTATTATTCTCATGAAGATTTGACATGAAACATTTTTCCTGTACTATGAGCGATGGTTGCAGGTATTTTGACCTGTTATAGTTTTCGGGAGAGGATTCAGAAGACAGCGTAGAAGAAATTGAGATTTAAGTTACTGGTTGAATACATCCTTATTGGTTACAATAGTAATATGGTTGTTATCCGAATTAGGTTCTAATTAGAGTACCTAGCATAGGGATTAACAAATAAATTATAGGTATACATGCAATTGAACTGTAACTAACAAGATAATAAAGGTGAAAATTATATTGTAGTTAAACACAATGGATACTATGTATTCCTTGCTTTTTAATTGTAAATATTTTGCATAAATAATTGAGAATTATTTTCAGTGTGTGTGACAACCCTAAGCTCTCCTTTATACCCTGAATGAAAGGCACTAAAGAGTTGAGCGGCGTCGTGTCGGACACGATGTTAGCTAGCCGTGCATCAAACGTTGTACTCGCTGTTATTTATATCCTGTGTCGCTCAGCCTTCGGGACAATAAGAATTTACTATATTTATAAATGCTTACAATATACAATATTTTTTAAATCAATAAACGAACAGAGAATTTATATAAAAAGAAGTCATCACTGTCCAAATAATAATCAGAGACTTTAACTTAACCGATTTAGTTTGAAGACGGTAGTAAATAAAAAACATACGTAATATACAAACTTTTCGTACCTACTTCTGATTACAAAATATATAAACCCGAATTGTACTTCCCAACTTTTGTTATCAATGTCTTGCTATCTCCCGACTCCATCATTACATCAGCGCAAGGGAATGGATGATGAATTATTACGCCTTTTCGGGACTAATTTTCGTTTCGGAATAAATCTATGTGTTTATACCGGCTTATAAAGTATATGCAACATTTCTTTAGGATCCATTCTATCCTACCCTGTCTTACAGAAACCTATCCTTTTTTCGGTACAACAAGTAATATAGAATGAATAATAAACGTACAAACATACTTATAATATTAGTAAGCTAAGCTACAATGAAGTAAGTACAAAAGAGGGATTATCCTAAACCTTTGAGGTTTTCATATTAAAAATTCCAAATGGGCTGATCATAAATATAGGTCACACTGACAGATGATTCGTTTCTCTGAAAGTCAATTTCGCGCTATTTCGTCGCGACCGCAGGTTACGATCTCATGACAACATTGACCGCATCAGTCATGCTCATGCTCGTGCGTGTGCGCATATGTTGTGAAATGTGATTGATCAATGGTTGGTTTAACTAAATGTTTATTTACTAGTCGTCGTATGTCGCATATGACGAACTTCAATACAAACTTTCATCTCCTTTCATTATATATGACTAAGACATATACGGTCACACAGCTCGACATGAACTTTATCCCCTTTTTCCATCAATTCAAGCTTTTTTTTACGATAAAAAGCAGCCTTACATCCTTTTCATATCTCTAGTCTATCTCTGTACCAAATTTCATTTAAATCGGTACAGTAGTTTTAACGTGAAAGCGTAACAGACAGACTACAAGCGTACTTTTGTATTTATGATATTGAGTTGGAATATAACTTTAGTTAACATTAATATGTCTAATATTGTGAGCCGGGCAGTTTCTGGGACTTGCAACCTTAGAGTCGGTTTCAGGACTTCTAGACATGATACAGAAACTCGTGATCCTCAATATTTAAGACCAACACCGCATCACTTGCGATGTTGATCGTATGGACTACCTCACTTTAGACGATGTTAACCGTATGTATCGCTAGGACAACCGATTTAATTCAGACCGATTTGGACAGAGGTTATATATTATAAACTTAGTAGGGTATTCTTAACATAAATCAATAATAACTACGTTCAATGAAAAGCTATATTGTGTTTCTAATATTCATGATATTTTTATTTGTTCATTCAGATACAAATTTTAATGTTCATTTATATTTATTTTAAAGTATTTCAGAATTTAAATGTATCAAATAATCTATTGGCACTTGTCATCAGAATTGAGACGAGTTCTCTTTTCGCACTTATGATGAAATATTTGGATCTTTCATTGATTGTGGTGATCTGGAGGGATTGTTTACTAGATGTTAAAGAAATGTATTAAACCATCTGTTCGACATTGTCATCATACATGGAATGAGTTTTTTATTCTTCAGATAATTTGTATCTCATTTATGATTATGTTCTCTTCTCTGTCATCATAAGTAGGATGAGCTCTTACAACACACTTTTGATTTTCAAAAATTGTGAAGACTGGAGTCTAATTAAATACTAGAAGGATTGTTTGACTTTAAGAATCAAAAATATGTATCAAATAATCTGTTGATCTACTGTTATCATTTGTAAATAAATTTAGACTAAAAATTACATAATTCCTTTTCCTTTACATGAACCTATTTTGTAAATATAAATGACAAATAACTTTATCACCTTAATGGTATGTGTAAAGTATCTATTAACAAAGGAGCGTTCATAATCACTGATATTGCTGATTAGGAAGTACTGAAAGGTTATATCACATTCTTTCATTAAGTGATTAAAGCTTAACAAAAAAAAAGTGATAATGAAACACACCTTTTAAAAAAATGTGCTATCTACAACGGTAAAGTAACAATGTAATCAATTTTTAAATGTCGTAGAAAAGTGATACCTACTTTGTATTTATAATTTGGTTTTTAGAGCTGAACTGATAATAGAGCCAGGAATTCTTCATTGGTTTAGGAATTACCAGAGGTTTACTACACCACTTGTTGGCGAAGTATTGATTATAGAGTCAGGAAGACGGATTGTGGAAATTCAATAAAAATTAAACCCTTTTATTATTTTAATTATACTACTTCATGTTAGTCTTCGATTTTCACAATTATGTGTAAGAAAATTATTATAAAAATAGTTCATTAGTCTGTCCTATGACTGAAGACAGCATACTCTAAACGTCAGCAATTTTAAACCTTTTCAAAAGTATTAACCAATACGTATTATTAGTTAGTTAGATCACTCGTAACATATTCACTTACCAACTAATTATCCGCTCTCACTACGCTGAGTATAAAATATTAAGGACCAATATGGATAAGTATCTACAAATATTGACATCTTCTTTTATTTTTTATTTATTTATACTTTATTGCACAAATTTAGTACAAAGGCGAACTTAATGCCTTAAGGCAGTCTCTTCCAGTTTACCTACAGCAATGTTAACATAGTTAGGATGCCGTGCACAGATACGTTCTGAGAGAATTATTATGAACCAAACAAATTACCTAACTTTTATGAAAGAAAGAAGAAAGGAAGTACCTTATTGGACCAAAAAACAACACAAATTACAATTAGTGATAGCAGCAATACATTTATGAAGTAAGAACCATCTCTTTTAAAAAAACTTAACAAAGTTTCATGCCTTAAAAACGTTTAGGTTTTTATTAATAATGATAAAAGTAGCCGTGGTCGAATATTTTTAGTAGTTACGATAAAGCTATGGCCTATTAACACCGAACTATTAATGTATGTAAAGCCAAATTGCTATGATTTAGGTACATCGTGATGAATCGAGGATGTTGACACAAGAAATCTTTTACTTATACAAATTTAATGATGGCCGGTCACGCGAACCATTCAAAACTCGTCGGATCCATCTGGACCATTCACGGATATGACAGAAACCCATTTCATTCCAAGTTAGACCGTAAAACTATTATCTACAATTATATTTGTTCATAGAATCCGTTTATAGAAAATTTTATAACAATCGATTATAAATATTAAAAATTTTACGATCGTCGAAGGAAGTATTAAAATTTATATTTTATGTTATATTGATTTTTGAATTTGAATAACTTAAAAGCCGACCAAATTGAATTCGATCTATGTGCCATGAAAGAAACACATTTGGCTTTTTTATTATTTTTTTAACAGTTTATACTTTATTTTCACAAATATTGACATTATTATGAATTTTTAGAATAATAAATAGTCTTGTTGTCTAACATTTAATTAAATTGAAAGAGACAGGGCAAGTTGATATAAACGAAAAGTGGGGAAGGTATAAATTGTGGGATTTCCTCCTTTCTTTGTCATTTTTTTATTTTAGCATTTGTACCATTGTCAAAAATGATAAAGATGAGCGAATTTATGGGAATTCTAATGGTTTGGCTACTTTTTTTACGCTATGGAGGAGGGGAACAGCTGCTCTGACTTAATGACGCCCTTGTTAGACAATAAAGTCAACGAATTAAGTTACATCATAGGTGACTTAGACATAGACAAAGTTTAATCTATGAATCACATTACTTGTCAGTTTGCCTCAATCTATCAAAACACAGGAGTATTTTTAGAATACACCAACAGGAACTACCCACATAGTCAGGTCAATTTAGCATTTAGCACATATTAGAATGAAATTGTAGTTTTTTTTATAAAAAAAATTATTAAAAAAAAGTGTAAGGATGATTTTTGTAGATAATTGCACCATCTACAATTTTTGTTCGAGATATTTTTATCATAAAAGCCGTCTTGCTGAAAAATGCAAAAAACCATTTCAACGAACTTTGAACATTAACAAATTTTCTTATAGATGCCTTTATGGGTTTGGTGGAGATTTTCCACAATTTCTTTGTAATGCTCATGCAAATTTTCAGCTTTCTGAGTCTAAATTAACCTGGTTAATATGATATGGATAGAGTTTCGGTTTCGAAGATTGCACAGCTTTCATACTACCGACAAAAATGCCATTGAACACATAAAACTTGGTGTGAAATGAGTCATTGTGATATTTCAAATAACAAAGAGTTATATAATACAATCATGAACGAAACTAAAAATATTATTAACCCACTCCGTTTATGGAGCATAGTTGGTGGTTACGGTCACACCATCTAAATGTAAAAGCTTAACTAATATTTGTGTGAACTACACTCATTAGGGAACACATGGGTAACAGTAACACCTACGTAGCGCCTACACAGCAACCGGATGACCGGACTGTAGCTACACTCAATAGATATATATTTTGTAAGACAAATGAATTATTTTGTATCTCTAAACAAGGCAACTACCAGTCTGATATAAAATAAGAGCTAATTCGTATCGAGTATAAAATAATTATTTTTTCTTGCAATAAGGAGAAATTATAATAAAAAATAGTCTAAAAGTCAATTTACTATGTTTGTACATATCCTCAGAATATGTTGACTTGTTGACTTAATAGTAGAGCGCAGAAGTTTTCCCCAAAGCAAAAGCTCGTCTTTTAAATCAAGTTATTATTATGTTCATCATTCATTAAATGATATGTTATGAATGAATATTATAAGAAGTTTTATTTTCTTTATTGGTACAGCCGTGGAAAGTTCAGTGGTTACTACTAAAAAAGCTATTATTTGTACATTTTTTTTATTATTAGGACCTTATTAGGGACCTACTCTATCCATTAAACTCACGTTTGACTCCTATAGGCCAAACCTAACCGATATATGTTTGTATATCATACAATATTCCTATAATTACCTAATTATTTCTAACAAGATCAATAGCTCATATTATGAATCTAGTTTTGAGTATGTCAAGGAACGATATGTTATGGACGACATTATTTGATTGCCATTTTATTTAATACTAGCCGAACCACGCGACTTCGTTCGCGTGTTGCTCCGCTGCTATGGGTCGTAGCGAGATGTTAAATAGCGTTAGTTACTCCTTGTTACATCAGCTTTCTGCGAGTGAAAGTCCCGTCAAAATCGGTCGAGCCATTTCAGAGATTAGCCGGAACAAACAGACAGACCGACAAAAATTATAAAAAAATGTTGTTTTGGTATATGTACCGTGTCCGTGTATACATCCATATGCACTTAGTAAAATGCGGTTATTTTAATATTACAAACAGACACTCCAATTTTATTTATTTTTATGGATTCATACTATTAAGGTAAAATTTGGTCTCATTTAATACATAATAATTATTGGTAGTATCTATTTGATCTACTCGTACTGTATATAAAATTCACGTTGACTTTTAGTATTTCATTCCGCGTATTGTATCGAACCTAAACTAACCGAGTTTGAAATGAGTGCAATATTTCACCACCAAAGCTCGTCTTCTGAAGCAAGTTTTTAGTATGTAATGGAATAATATCTGTATGTTGTGATCGAGATATGAAAGGAAAAATTGGGCTCATTTTCTACATTGGTAGGTACACCAGTGGTAATGCTAAAAAACGATTGTTAGTTTAGAATTATATGGTGTATCAATATAACAACTGATGATAGTATCTATTTGTTATTTTATTGCATTATCTACTTGCATTAAAGTCACGTTTGACTCCTAGTATTCCCTTCCGCGTATTGTATCGATAGGCCGTAAGCGAAATTAGCGCAATGTGAATCTCGTGCGCGTTTTGCTTTTTTACTCTATCACGATCTAGAGACACGAGTGTTCAGTGTATTGTGTAACTTAACTTTTGATTTCGCTACTATTGCAGTGTTATTTAAACAGTAATCTTCACTCACAGATTAAGAAACTTAAGCTTAAAAAAATTATGCGAACAGGGAACGTGAATGATGAGAGTTGCCAAAGACTATCGTTTTAGAAGAAATACATTAAAAACTAAATTAAAATTTTTAAATATTTATTAATGCTTCAATATTTGGAATTTGCAATTTAAGCTTTGTTGTAAGTAATTCACTTTAACAAATACACATCAATATATTTAGTTTAAAATAATTATACTTTTCAAAGTAATGTTTATTGGACAATTCAGAAATAAATATTACTCTCATTATAAAATTATAAAGCAATCGTATACTAAGCATATTTTTTTGTTATCCAAAAACATTAAATTTCAAGGTTCATAAGATACCAGTTAATTTTAAACACTATTTTACAATTATATAGAAATAATTGTTTTCCAGTAGCCGGGTAACACGGTTTACATTTTATTTCTTCAGGCGGCAAACTAATTGGCTTCTTTACTTACAGTTATATTTAAATTAAAAATATCTAATATTTAAATGTAATTACAATAGGTATTAGTATTTTCTAGTTTGATTTGGTTTAGATGACTTGCAAACTTGAACTCGAGTCGCTATCGCCGTGGGAATGACCGTGAGTTACAGTATAAAAATGTAGCTTTCTCGCCGCTCTTGCTTCCGTGCAGATATCATCTGAGATGAGATCTTTGCGATGACTCACGTTTCATGATAAATATGTTGTAGTTGTACTTATTATTGCTTAACTAGTTACTCATGCTTAAGACATTTAAATAAAAATCGCTCAATTTCCGTATAATCTATTGTGCTATGAGCCCTTGCTTCTTAACAAATTTAATGATTCTTGATCAACAGGAGGTTTTGATTGCCATGCGAGTAAAGAGAAAAAATGTCATATATTGTGGTTGCACCGATTTAGATGTTTAATTTTTTTACAGCTCCAAAGAACTATATTTTTATAAACTTATAGCATTTGAGTTGTTTTTTTTCTTTTTAAGTACCTACGAAATGTTTAAAGATAACCTTTGTCTTTGTTAAGTTTAAAAAGCGGTGACAGTGTAGAAGACTCTTCAGGTCCAAGTTCAATTACAGGCACCTACTGTAAATTTTTGTGTTTTTAGCAATTAAATATCACTTACTTAAACAGTAAAAAAAATTATCATTCCTGCCTGATTTCTCCGAATGTCCTGAAAGTGTATGAAACTGTAGGCTCATATATTCAAAATCTTCTCTTTCTTTGAAAGAAGACCTGACTCAATTGAAATTTAGAAAAGTTGATTATCGTCATCTTTCATTTACGATAATATTGTTTAAATAATATGTATTAATTTGAAGACCCTTGGTAGGTTAAATTAAAATGAAAACGAGCTTTTAACTAAGTTGAACTTTTACATTGTTATCTTAACTGATATCCTGCACATTGAGTAATTCTAGTATAAATAGAGTAAATATACTTCACAGGAAAGAAGCGGATAAAAAGTCAAATTTTAGTTTCAACACCCAAGTTTTTGAAAAGAAATTAAATGTTTAATATCTTTTCAAAAAGTGTGATGCCAAGTCCACCGCCCAAGTTTATCATCATCAAAGTGTACGATGATAAAAAAATTATCTCACTTTATCAACTCGACTAATGAATTTGTTTAAGAATATATATTTTATTAATCGATTTAGAGAAGTACATTAATTCAGGTTGTATTCAGACAAACTATGCAAACTATGCAATAATTACTTGCAAATTATAATTCTATAAGCTTATATAAAAGGAAGTCGTTATTTTAGAAATAAAGTTAACAAAGATCTAATAAACATTACCTATTTCATAGATCGTTTTTGATCGCTAATATTTATTTTAATAAAAATGTTATAACTGCAACTATAAATAGATATATTTAACCTGTATCCAATGTGTCAACAAAGTGAGTCTGTGTATCAAGATCATAGATGTTAGATAATGCAGACAGGCGATGACTAACGCCGAACCGCTGGCCACCGCGTTACGCGAAAACCGGTCCGCAAAAATACAGCCTCGATTCAAGATTAAAACCATTCAAACGAACGATATATAGATATTTTAATAACATAACTATTTATCTATGACATTTTGTTAAATTTATTTACACAGTTCAAATCGTTCACTCGTTTATTCATTCATATTCTGCCACCCGTAATTATTAATGTCTATTATTAACTATTCCCTCATTATATAAGCCATTAATAATCCATATTGTTTGGGAAGTAATGGGTTAACTCCATATAAACTGGCTAGATTTTGATTTAAATTTGCTATTTTTGTATACGACTTATATTTATTTTATTCTTCTTTTTTTTTTTTCTATCTCCATTGCATTTATTATTTTATTTTTGTAAAGAATGAGTTTTTCTTTTTTAATGATTGTTTTGTATTTACTTCTTCTAAATTTTAATGGTGTGTAGTATGGTTTTGGTTTATTTTATTTTTATTACTTGTTTAGGATATCATTCTCACTATTATCTGTCCCTTTATAAATATATGTATGGTAAACGGTGCTGGTGATACATTTAGTTAAGTTTTTATTTTTTTTTTCTCACTGTTGTATTGTATTGCTGTTTGTTTATCCATAAAATAAATTAGAAAAATAACTATTATTTCCAAAATATTTACAGTGGACAACCATCTCTCTGACTGTCTTCTCTCTCGCTCACTTTTTCTTTCATACAAACCATGTCCTGACAAGAACAACAACAAAAAAATTATCAGATTTGTTATAGTACATAGAGTGAATTCATTTTCACTGTTATATTGCTAAAGTAGAACTTAAAATCTTTATATCAATTAAATCTGATGTCAGGAACAAAGACTATATTTGTTAACATTACGAATTACGATAAATAAGAATTAAATCTCTTACCTCAATGACTTACTTATTTTACCTCTTAGAAATCAAGTAGAATGTTTGTAATAGAATTCGTTTTCGTGGTACCTAAGGACTTTTCTTGATAGTGATTGCGTGAAATATTAATAAAAAAAATGATAGTACTTTTTTTAATACTATTAATTAAGGTTTAATCTAACCAGAGATTTTATTTTTTTATATCATTTTGATCATAAATATTTTAAGAGATCATCTAACTCTATCATCCTTTACTATAATACTCTGTTCATAAAATATACAAAATAAAACAACAATAATTATTATTACAATATTTATTATCATCGACCTACACAATATATGGAATACATATGTGATTTAAAAATATATGTTTTTACAACTAAATCTATATAATATATGGCTAAATGACAGAGCACTGTCAAATATTGG
Source organism: Limenitis camilla (assembly GCA_905147385.1). NCBI lineage: Eukaryota > Metazoa > Arthropoda > Insecta > Lepidoptera > Nymphalidae > Limenitis > Limenitis camilla. The sequence continues at coordinate 5,182,427 of LR990241.1, forward strand.
CACATGGAATATTTAGGTTTTAGGTGAGTAATTTAACAAGGTACTTAAAAGAAATGTTATTTAAGTGACAGTCGTAATAGTTAGGGTATTGAACCCATATATATGTAGTATATTGATCTATCAATCCAAATATATTTAATTTAGCTGACGGAATAGGGTGGATCCAGATCTCAGGAGGATAATTTTATTTTTCAGGTAAAACACGACATTATTTTGCTGATTAGTAAAAAACCGAATCTAATAATTTAATATAGGTCAAATTGTTTTTTTTTAAAGATTGATATCCATATTATTACAGTTTTTTTTTTAATAAAAAAAATGTTAGGTTAGGTTACTCTGTTTAAACATAAATTCTGATTAATTTAAAAGGATTTTTTTAATTTATAAAATGCGATTTTGTATGTCTTATGTAGATGATAGAAAATCTCAGTTATAAATAATAACAATGTTTGTCTGTCTATTAAAGTTGTCTCAACATGGTTGCTGATTCATCTTGTTAATTAACTCACTCAAAACCATTTCTTATCACCACAATTCAGTATTTTAAAGCATGTTTTAGTTAATAAGCAATTGTCTTATGACATACGATATATAAACCATATTTATATATTTGTAAAGACATGTTAAACATACAATATATAAAACTTCTCCATTAATATTTCGCTGATAAAACGAAATATTGGTAGTTTTTAAAATACTAAAATAAAGTAATTGTCATTTTTCTATCAAATAAAAATTGTAAAAAAAATAGAAAAATAACATGTTACAACTTAATACTATTACTGTATTTGTTTTATAATTCTAATGTACTTAGAATAAAAAAAAATATGCTAAATTATGTTCGAAAAACTTCGATCATCATTCAACTTAATTTGAGAGCTTTAATATATACGAAAGGCCAAGCCAAGTCAATATTAACATTAAACACAATATGTATGTATGTCTAAGCATTAGGAACAACCCTTATAATTTACATATCAATATGGAATGTTATAATAGCTTTATATATGAAATATTTGTCTGGAAATCCGTCTCTCACCGATCTAATTAAGGTACGTTCTACGTATTATATTAGTAATATTTAAAATATTATATAAATATTATTTTACATAAAATAGCTAAGCAAAGCCGTGTAAATGCTACCTTATCCTAATAAATACTATTTACAAATCACCAGAATGCTGAATTTTTTCCAAAATAAATATCTATTGTAACAAATTCAATATTACGTAACGTAATTTTTATTTGAAATTATAACAATAAATATGTTTTTTTTACAATTGCTTGATTTTGTCCATATAACACACTTTTAACCCTTTATCCACCACTGGGACATATGCGTCCTAATGAAACCGAAATATTAAAAACAAGTTTTAATGTTTATACTATGTCTATACCTCTGCAAATTATTATACTTATAACTGACATAAATGATACATTAAATTGTTATTTAAAAGTCTGAAGAAATCAGTCCTATAATCTGTATTTTTTTTATCGTTTGTAATACTAAGTAATAATCATTACCTTAACCAGGCTATGATTATTAATAAGTAATTATAACAAACTTTCGTGAAACCCTTACATACTGATCTCTCTTTAGTTACTTTCCTTCACGATTTTCTCAAAAATAAATAAAAGTGATACTAGTGGTCGTTAAGGGAGCAAAGAAACATCTTTTGGGAAATATGTTAAAAATAATACATATTCAGTATTAAATTTAACAACATTGCTGAATGTGTTATTTGGACACTATTTTTATTAAAATTATTATTTAAATTGCAGTGTCCCATTCTGGTGTAACAATAGAAGTTTAAATACTGTTTATCCCATGTTGTTGTTGATCACATGGTCATCTGTGATCGTTGACTATCACTATCGTAAGTGTTTGGTCTCCTTACTGGGATGGTAGTGTGTATCTCTGTAACAAATTGGAGAATATTAGATATTTAATTACAAATATAGAACTTTTAGATAGTACATATTTATTTTAGTAAATAAATATAATGCTTGTGGTTATTAAATTTAGCACGATCTTCTTCATATTCAATACGTATTTTGATGATTTATTTATTAATAAATTAATAAGATGTAAAGAAGTATAAGGCGGTCCTCTTCATGACTAATTAATCCACACAAAGTTAAACTTGCATTGTATTAATATTAATACAAAATCTTGTATAGAAAGTCTTAGAAGACGTTGCTCGTAACTTAAATGTCAGTTTTAACACAAATGTTAGCACATTAAATATCATGAAATATTATTAATAATATTATAATTTTTATATATGTATATCGATATACATATCCTTTGAAACTCCTTTAAAATATTGATATATTTCACCGAAATTGAATTCGATACATGGATATAAAGTTGAGTTAGTCTCTTTTTGTTCTTTATTACGAAAAAAATATCGGTTTTAAATATATCGATACTTTTGATTGGTTTAGTAGTTAAAGATAAAGTTTTTTTTATGAATTGTGTGGATCTCAAATATTAAATATTATGTTAAAACCTTACTCTATTGTATAAGAGAGACCGCTGTTGTTGATCGTGCTATCTCCATCACCTTCACCGCCACAAGCATTGACTACATCTACAACAATTGAAAAAAATATCATTAATTATAGTATTATTTATAAAAATCAAAAAAGCAGACATTTTCTGATTTTTAATATAATAACACGTTAATATAATGTTATCTTATTCGCTGTTTTAATTCTAGATTACATAAAGGCTGAAAAGAAAATAAATATATTATTCTTAAGACTAATTATTTTAATTACTGTTTTTTTACTCAATAACACAAAAACTGCTGAACGGATTTCGATGAAATTTAGCACACAGATATTCTATAATCTGTATTAACACATATGATAATTTTTATCCCAGAAACAACAAATATCCTGCAGAAAGAAGGGAGTTCACACAAATTATATTATAGAATTGTCTGTATTATAGAGAGTGAGTAAGTGAATGAATCTGTTAGTGAACGGCTGATTGAGTGAGTGAGTTGATGAGTTAGTTCCTTTCAATTTTCTCCTTTCCCAATTTGGAAGTTTCCGCGGACGGAACCAAGGCAGATACTAAGTATTTCAAAAATAATTTTATTGTGTTCAACCGTAAAAAGTTAAATGTTATTAGTAAGGATTTAAAACATAAACAAACAAAACCCAAAACCGCAAGAAAAACGTTTTTAGAATTTTTTAAATCTCCCGTTAGAGACAAAATGAGATTAGATACAACAGAGGATTGTCTCAAATCCTGTCTGTGGCAACAATTAAGATCTTAAAGCGATTTAATCCCTACAAATGTACTTTACTGTATATCTCCTTAATCTAAATAGGATGAAGTTTGAGCATCTGTTTCGTATTATTTTTTACACCGACTTTAAAAAATAAGTATTTTACCTGCTTTTATTATTTACATTTTCTTCACGAAATATGTCCATAAATAAAAAATAATAAATTGTATTTTGATTGAGCGAAAAAATAGTTTTAAAAAAGCAATAATATATTTTTTCTTCGTTTTAAAGAAAGATTACCTACTCTAAAAGTACAAAATATTTTTTCCTAATTTACTCTATCAGTATTTAGTATAGTATAACTGACTAAAACGAAATTGGATCTCCTTGTGTTTTGGAAGTCTTTTGCCTCCACTTGCGTCAATTGTAAATCCAAGAGTTATTTATTTAAATCAACTAACGTGTTAAATAACTGAATATGCTGAATGCTTCATAAATCAAAGTAATGTTATGTAGGTGATTAATTATATTAAAGTACCACACGTCGTCACCCATTTACATGTCGTGATGAAGATGTTCATAACGACCGTGATCTTACTATCTTGTCAAGATAATTGCCGTCTAAGTGAAATAAATGTTGACATATTAATTTTAATATTGAATTTGCATTTGTTTTTTGGAGTAGTAAATATTTTACGAATAACTCTAGCTCTATATAGCTTTACTTTGATAGAAACACAAACGACAATATTAACATAATATGGAAGCCGAGCGTTCCTGGAGCTTAAGATACAGGAGCAGGTTTAAAAATATCTTCTTCTATGCACAAACTCTCACCTCCATTATTCACGTGTTCCTCGATAGCGGAGGCCTAACAACACTACACTTTAGTCTCAATACTTTATGTACTGCGCGATATCACTTAACAGACTAATTACTGATTTATTAGCAGTGTTGCTAGCAGAAAATATTCATTATAGTCCTTCTAGCGTCGCTTATTAATATTTTGTTTCTCTACGACATTGATTAACTCTCAGCCAATAAATTTACAATAAATAGTAATTCTAATTTACACATGATTAAGTAAAAAGAAGGTATATTTTGCCATATAAAATATAAACATATAAGTCGAAGATATAGCTATATTTAGGCTCGTTATATTAAGGTTACATTGTATTAATATAGTACGCATTTCAAATAGCAAAAGGCCACTCACACTTGTAACTTTATTACAAAGGGCAAAACAAGTTGTATCGCTACAAAATACAGATACAAAGGCACACAATACTTGAACGGTGTACTGTACACGGTGAACTATTCAAGTCGCATTCGATAGTGCAATTTACGTAATCGAAACAACGATCGTTCGCCGAATCTCGCCACGGCAACAGTTAAAGGGCGTAGGTGACAGGCGGCATTTATACTTCCGCGGCGAGTACAACACCGGGTGAGTTCGTGCGAACACCGAACACCCTGTATGTGCGACTGTGGGAACGAAACGCTTTATTTCTTTATACAGCGTGTTTTACAATAGCATTATTTATATATATACATTTTTTTTTCATTGAACTTTAAAACTATTGTCTCATAATCAACGTTGAAAAGTGTCCAAGGTTGAGTATTAAACACACTAAAGTAGTGACTTCGTGAAGAGTAAGTTTTAGTCATCAAGACTGTTATCGAACTTTTGTTTCTATGATTTTATATCTATTAATCAGTTTATTTAGCTATTAGCAGATGTTTTGTGTTGTTCGGGAAAAGCCTAAAAACTTAGAGAAACTCGTGATTGTGGGTAAAGTGGAGAGCAGACGACCCAGAGGCTGAAGTCCAAAGAGCTGGTCATAAAGGTCTCCGAGGCAATACACTGCGCAGAATCGCAATCGAATTCAAATCGAATCGCATCAACCGAATTGGTTGTAAAAATCACGATGCTGCGTCATGAGCTATTAGACTTAAGGAGGAGATGTTATGTGTGGATTGTTTTATGTGATTGTTATCTAATTAATAGTATAATTGCTAGAAAGATTTCTATATATCTGTCATATGATTTACATTCATTTAGATTAAATGTGCGGACTTTGGGCACTTTCGTGATATTATATGTATGAAAACTTTGCATCTATATGACTGTTTCTTTGATTATTTACATAGTATAAAACATAGTCTCATCAATGCAGTTTTCATCAATAGACAGAGAGATTCATGATACGCTTTATATGAATGATACATGCGTATTATAGTACAGAACCCGTGTGAAGCCAGAACGAGTCGCTAGTTTAATATAAATAATGAAAAAAAGAATAAAACCTCCTATACAGTCTGCGATATTCCCAAGCGAGGCTAATTAACGCCACCTTAGACGTAGCGCGAACAATTGTACCATTGACCATTCGACCACCTGTTGTACTGTTTTATTTAGTACGAAAATACAAGTTGCAATCAAATTAATTTATTTTTATATTATCTGTAATTAATTAATTAAAAGTTTGTAACCTTAATTTTAATATTTATTTTATTATTTGAAAGAATACGAATTCATATATTGAATTAATATTTTCGATAGAGTCTGGGACTAATAGGGAATTTTTATTAATTATTAAGTCATAAATTATATTAAGTTTTTTACATTATAGTGTATTTTGGTTGTAAACAATATTTTTTTTAAATATGTCAAGTAACCCGTCGCCGATGTACGGACCAAAGAGAACGCGGTCGTTGTGGTTAGGTAGATTTCACCCATGCACAATACTAAACGAATTTTATGTCTATATTAAGGAAAAAAATAATTACAAACAATATTTATGAAATGACATGATTTTATGATAAAAAAATGACAAAAATAATTGAGCAATTCAAAATATCTTAAATAACAATCTCTTTATTACTATTTTAATAAATTATTTGGTATTTAAATCTTTACAACTTTGGCATTTTGAACAAATAGGCTTGTTGTATGTGTTGTACAGTTGTAAAGACTGTATTGCTTATGACAAAGACAACTCAAAGGAAATTTGAGTTAAAATACTAGTATTCTTAACACTTCCAACTAAGTTAAATGCTTGTAATAGGAATTGAATTAAGTCAGTAGTACAATTACTGGGATTTACAATAAATATTTAATTAAATAATAAATACTACAATTGTTATCAAGGTTTTTAAAACTATCTGGTATTAAATACCCAGACATGTTGACGCCGGGTTAAAACGAACAGAAGTATTTCACTGATGACCCACTGCACTAACTCAGTAGAGCATCGATTTCCAATCGCAATTAAACCGGGCCCTTTGTTATCGATACGTCAAAGGCTAGGCTTAATTACGATTTCTGGATACGATCGATAAATTATAGTTCAGATGTTCGCTTAATTAAGTTTGCATAAATGTCACCATTTGCATTAGTTTCTCAGGGTCTAGCTATGATATATAGAGGAATGGTGTTAGGCTCTACTTTCGAACTATTTAGACTTACTTTAGAATCAGATTTGAATTTAATATGATATTAGCCTTTTATATATTATTAGATATCTTCACTGCCTTTTTTTTGCTCATAAGTGGTTTAAGTTTAAATTAGGTAGGTCGTGGTTTCTCTTTTTGGCTTTAGATATATTTTCGATTCTTCTGAAATTTATTGTCTATTTCGAAGAAAATGTAGTTCAAGTTCAGCACCAGGTTTATACTACAGACATAAGACGTTTGAGACTAATATAACCATCAATTAATCATTCATATTGGTTACTATGAAGAATTAATTGATTTTTAATTTTTTAATAAAAATATTATAATTTTAATTATAATTGGTTCTATTTAATAAATTGGTTATAGTTACATTAAAATGTCACAATGTTCATGATTTCGAGTTCTGGTTTAAGCTAGCGTTGCAAAGCGTAGGGACTCTGAATAACCAATATTTTAGGTACTAAATCTTCAGATTTCTCCTATACATTTAGTAAAATAATCAGTAGCGGTACTCTACCGCCAACGGCGCTCACGTCTTGAAGTGCGATTCACACGAGTTACCCACATGCAGTAAAAATAAATTTTGCTTATTATATAACTAAAATATAATTTTACTTCCTATATATACGTAACAGGATATCTTTTGTCTAATAATAAAAATTCCGTTATAAAGTATGCTTATGTTATCGTAACTTTTCTCCCATGTAACGTTGTGTTGGTAATCATATATAATACTATATTGAATTGTGACACTATTTAACTGTATTATTGTCTTAGGAACTTGTTTAACTACTTATAATTCGTATTATAAGTGTACTGTTGTGCACTTTTTGAGAAACAAATCTGCTTAAACCTAAATGTGTTTCATGTTTAAAATAATTTTGTTGCAACGTTGCTACAATTATCCAAATGTTAAAAATATGTTTTAATAAAATTTGAAGTAGTTTGAGGCAATATTTGAATAAATAGGCCGTAACAGATTACCAAAAAGTAATATTTTACTAACAGAAGTCATGTCAAAGGTAAAAAATATTTAACTTTAACTTGAATGGGTGAAGCAACGGAACGAAGCTAGTAGATAGTGCCTATTGGTCGCTATTTCAATATATTTTTCCATTATTATTCAAATATTTCTCTTAATACTAATCCCTAAGAGTACCTAAAGTACACGGTGACATGATTTTGAAACATTTTGAGCTTAACTCTATAATATAACACTGCAAGTGAAAACCGTGAATTATTTTAATGCCTATACGATAACAGATTATTCGAGATCGAATAAGAGAACCGTTCAGCCTAGTATGGCATGATAGTGAATGATGGATGCAGTCAAACATTTACCGTAACCCAAAATAGGCGCATCGCTTACCCGCAACCCGCAAGTCGAGTTCGGGTTAAGCGGCGTGCACACTGTTCCTTGTACGGCAACTGCAAATTATACGTTCACGTGTGGGGCTACCGCGTTCGCACAGTTTCGGAAGCATTAGTGGCTATTAAGCACCGTTAACACACGGGCTCGTCACGACATCACGACCTGCATCGTGAGTCGATCTATCGACGATCTCAGTAGCGGATACGGAGCTTTTTCACACGGAACCTGGTAAAAGTCCCCATTTGTTGTAAAAAGAAAGATGGGTCATGCTTGAAAACTCGAGACGTATCTGACAATCTTCTAATCGACCCGCTTTGGTAAACTTGCTAAGGTAAAGAATTTTAAATTGTCATTTTCATCCGATTTAATTGATATTTTTTACCACTTACACGTACAAATTATTCATTTGGCTCTGTTCTGTTGGTGTAAATAAAGATCTCTCAAATTGACTTCTTTTTATTATCATATATACCTAACTACATATAGATATAGTAAAGTTTATCGATGTAATTTCGCGGGTACTTCTAATGTCATTTACGGTGTAGAACTAGTATTAATACCCAACACCTGAATCAAGAAATGAAAATGCATAATTTGTTTCTGCAGTCACTTTAGTAGCGTCACAAAATACAGAAGTGGGATAGCTTAAGAATTTATCAAAATGGTAATTTAAATCATTTTTATTTGTAACATAAATGCTTACATCTCACACCTAGTTGTAACAATGTTTAGGGGACAACGTGATTTGCACTGTGACCCTGTCAACTTGTCGCTACCATTACATTGTATGATAATTGTACGTGGGCGAGAATATTCTGTCACTGTGTATATACGTCTTCACTAATTGGGATAACGCTGCTTATCGCTGACATGTGTATCCGCGCCCTTATGTTAAAAGTTTATTGAACCTTATATTTTTTTAATTATAAAAGGACGTCCAACCTGTACACTATTCGCTAGATAATAAAATCGTAGAATTGCTGTATCTGTGCAAGCATCACGTAAAAAAGGCTGAATCGATTTTAATGAAATCTGATAGATACACGGATAACTACAGTATCAGTACAATGGTGTATTAATACATAGTTCGTTTGTATCCCGAAAAAAGCACCGTTACCGTGCGATATATTCATTGGATGATACAAAGCTGGACTTTTATCATCATCGCGACCCGTCAATGGCCCACTGCTGAGCAGGGTCTCCTCCTCAGAATGAGGAGGGTATTAGGCCATAGTCCACCACGCAAGCCCAGTGCGGGTTGGCAGACTTCACATACCTTTGAGAACTTTAGGGAACTCTCAGGACTGCAGGTTTCCTCACGATGTTGTCCTTCACCGTTAAAGCAAGTGATTTAATTGCTTAAAACACACATAACTCAGAGTCAGAGGTGTGTGCCCAGGATCGAACTCGGACCTCCCGAGTAAGACTTGAAGTCTCAACCACTGCGCCATCACTGCTTTTTGGAACTTTTATAGATATCATAAATTTGTTAGTCAGTATGTATGTTCGTTAATAAATCACTAGTTTATAGGCGGAAAAATTAAAAACCGTTTTAAAATATATTCCAAAAAATTTACTGTATTTGTGGGCGACTCATAAGCAAAACACTATCTCATATAACAGCAATAATATTTAACTTTTTATCGTCATTTAATGTCCATCAGTAATCGAAATTGTATGTTACCGAAATATTAATTGTATCATCAAAAGTTTTCCTTAGATAAGACGTAACAAATGTGCAGTTTAATTGCTTGGATCACTTATAATTACTGATAAATCTCTCAATGTCATGAGCATCGCATGTTAACATTTCCGTATCTGCAACATTTAAGGTTTATTGCCTAGTTGTAAAGAGTTAAAACTCATGTTAAAAGAGATTACTTGTAACCATTTAAGTGTAGAGGATAAATGTGCCCTTGTCCTACAGAGATATTTATTTTAAAATTATGATATCTCAATTTAAGAAGATAGTATATCCTTGATATAGTTTTGTGGACAGATTAACATTGTAAATGACAAATGACAATGAATGACAAAAATTAAGCTGAAGAGTTTGTTTGTTTGGTCTGGTAAATCTCAGGATTTACTAGTTCGAATTGAATAATTCTTTTAGTGTTGGATAGCTCATTTATCTAGGAAGACTATAAAGTATATAAAATCACGCTACGACCCATACAACATCAATGAACTTCCGTTGAGTGCAATACGTAAACAGCGCTAAAACAAAGCAAGTTTCAGCTCCTTTAGAATTGTATTATAGGTTCCTACGCTCCCCTCTCTCTAACCCTCTCTTATATTTCATAGACAAAGTCGCACAGATGAGCTAGTCTTTTTATATAGATTGTAGCCTATATTTTTTATCTGCATATCGGTCAGTGCGGTCTACCTCTGTAACAGTAGGAGCTAACTAGTGACATCTCAGTATAGCACACTGTGACAGCTGAATGCCTCCATGATGGACTAGACCCTAATATAGTCAGACGAGCCTCACCACGGCCTTGAATTCCTTGGTCACTGTATGTAGGTCGTCTAACATTTCTGTTACGCAAAACTGACCGACTTCTACACTTTTAACATTATCACGCTAGCAATGTATACCTAAGACCCACTGAAAGAAGATAAAATGATTTGCCAGCTTGTCTTTTTAGTAGCTAGTAGTTGTTAAGAGAAATTTAATAATAATCTCATTTATTATATTGACATTTGATTCATATTTTATTGAGATTTATGTACGATTTATATTTTATTTTAGCTAAAGCTTGATATTGTCCATTTTCGTTACCTTGACAGAAATCATTTCAATCTGTAGGTTCGATTATCCTATTTGTTTGCCAATAATGTATATGAATTGGTAATGTAAAGAAGGGATTCTATCTGCAAACGTAACGAAGTAAAATGACAGTTTAGCCACGAATCACATAAACGAATTTGGGGAAGGGTTTTTAAAACTTTCGGGTATTAGATAACCGGCCATGTTGGCGTCAGGGTACGAACAGAAATATCGAACTGATGGCCATCAGCACTAACTCATTGAGAGAAAAAGTTCAGTTTTCTTAGACAAAAACTGATCCTTCTACTACTTTTAACTATAACAATAATACATGATGAAATACACATTAAAAATGTTAGTAAATGAAATTAAAAACACAAGTACTGTCAGATATCGAAGTATTGAAAACTTTACATCTTCAAGTAAGTTTTATAAAAGCAATAAATAAAAGATCCTTGATTTATTGTTACTAGAAATACAGAATAAATAAATCTCTCTGTCAGTGATGTTACTAATTATTATCATAATATTGTAAAACAAATATATCGTGTTTTATGAGAAAAATGGTTGAAATCTGATAACATAGTATAATTATTTTTAATGTTTTTACACTAAATAAATATTTATTAATGTCATAACTCTTATTATCTCAATAATACTGTTATAGTGATACATTTTATTTGTTTTACAAATATTTCAAATTTATTAACGAATTATATAAAAATACAATGATTTCACAGCATTGTCTACTGATATAATATGTTTTTGGATAATAATTATCTTAGGAAAGTTTATGACTATTAAAACTTGAGACGGAAATATCACTGTGTGATTAGTTTGTAATGTCGTTCGCGGTTATTTTAATGAAATATTTGTAATAAGCCTGCATCTAAACATTAATAACAGAACAATAAATTTTCTACTTAAAGAGGAAGAGAAGGTTTTTTGTAATTTGTGACGTTATGACAAATAACTTCAATAAAAAAAATTGCGTTGTTCATATAAAAAAATCTTATTTTTTTTGTCGCCTGACTTGTGTTCTGTCATTAAACTTGAGAAGGAAATTTTTAATTTTCAAATAACTTTATTGACTGTCCTTCAATGCTTAAAAATTACACTATGGGTTATGTGAACATGTAACGAATTGACTTGTCTATTATGTTATTTATTAAATAAAAAAAAATGAAATATCCACTAACCTGTGCTGACGCAAATTGTCCTGCCGTTTGAAACTCTTCCCGCAGACCTCGCAGCTGAAGGACAGCTCCGGGCTCTTGTGGGTGCGTTCGTGAATCATCAGGTTGTAGGACTTGGTGAACCGACGTTGGCAATACTTGCAGACGAACTCGCACTTTGGGCGCAGTTTACGCCTAAAATCTCTGGTGTGATCTTCGTCGATTTGCATCACGGCGAACATTTTGTCTGGTCTATGGTGCTCGCGGGCGGGGCTTGGGCGCCTGCGACAATGATAGCTTATCAGATACAATATACAAGCTAAATTGACACTTATATTTATTATATTTAAAGCACAAAATAATAAAAATGATGACTAGAATTCTTCATTTGGTTAAGTCTATATTTACTTAAAGAATCTAATTAAACGCGTCCTTGCATAATGTTATTCAGTACAATGTCTCTGTCTGTATGTTCATTTATGTGACAAATAACTATAGAAACTTAAGGTTACAGGTAGTAAAAAATCTAAATAATCATATTAAAAGAAAATTTGTTAATAGTTAACATTGAACTACGCGAGGGCGGATTGTTATCGTTAGATATATAAACTTCAATAGTTCATAATTCCATTTAGTACATATATGTTAATATATATGTAAATTTGTTCATAAAGTTATGTTAATGCATATTTTTACGACATAGATTCATTCATAGATTATATGAAGATATTGCCGATAGGTTCATAATTAACACGTATAAAATAATATTATTGTGACAACGATTGTTATTATAATAGTCTATTAGTATACGCACCTTGATAATAACAAAACTCAGTAGTAAACTAGCACTTTCACTGTATGCAATATTAATATTGGAGTAATAACTTAGTTTAGTACGATTACACAGATTATAATGAACTAGAAGTGTCACGTTAGACGTGCGACGTAGACCGGGTGCGTTTGGCAACTGCGCTGGCGAGAGGGTGCGGAAACTACTGATAATGTTACGCGGAAGGCGCGTAGCCCCCACCACGTGCGCCTCTCTGAATGAACAGGTAGCGGACGGTAGGTTGATGCCTGCAGCCTGGTGAGTGGTGAGTGGTGGCTGATGCCTTCGCAGGGAAAATTATACACTAGCTCACTGATAAGCTATCTATTGTAAGATATAAAAGTTCTACGTCAGAGGAGAGATAGGCACTATTGTAGTTTTTCAATTTTACACAACCTACATATCGGATAAATACATTTAGAATGTTTTCGTAGTGATATCAGTTTCAAAAAAATAGTTTAGCTTATTTTAACACAATACCTAACTGAAACAATTTCAGTGTTTATTTATTCAGTTACACAATATTGAGTATTGTGATTCTTCAAGTCGATCAATTACAAGCAAAGAATATCAACCAAAGCAACAACTTCTGCTTCTAGAATTCAATGTTGTTTTCGGCATCGATCACCACTTTGTTTAGTCTCCCACCATTAAAAGTAATTCCTAAAACATTTCTGTTTCATTAATGCTCGATTTCGATCAAATAAAAATATAACTAAAAATAAAAATGGTGGCTAGCTCAACTTCATGGCTCAAACAGTATTTATTGAATTATATTTTATACAGATCCCTCGAACGCGACGGAGTCTTGTGTATCGGTTTTGTGGTTTTCCTACTTCTTTGCTTACTCATCTTCCTTTTTACTTGTTTCTAATTTTTCTTATTTAACTTAACTTCTCTTTAGTTGCATTCAAACAGTATTTAAACATAAACAAAAGATCATTACAGGAAGCACAAAACGGCAGCGATTACAGTGCGCTGTACGGACGAGTGCTGGTGACGGTGGGAAAGCCGCGGGTGGCTCGCGGCGCTACCGTGCGTGCGTTTCACTCACGATTGCTTATTTCGGCACTGGCGCTTGCACCCGCTAAATTGCCGTTTGTTATTAGCGGTTGCGCTTCCAGTTTATGTAGTTCCAAGTAATTTTAGTTTAATAAATATTATTTAAAACTAAACGGTTAAAAAACTGGAAAATAAAGATCTAAGTTAGAACCCGAAACATGAATTAAAAGAGCAAATTTAAAACGTAAAAAAATTGAATGTTTGATAATGAATATTATTTGAAAGTGAAAATTACTTAATAATAAAAATGCAGATCTAACCTCAGCGTAGCGAGTACAGGTAGCATAAACATAATTATACATAACATACATGTATTTAATATTTAATAATAATAATTAAACTAGTTCAAATGAAAAATATATTTTTAATTTAAAAAAAAAGATCCTCAGATATTGTCTATACAAAAACTTAGTAATTCTACTAGTCATATATTTACGTAATGATACATATGGTCTTTTATATAATTTTTTTTACATGAATTTCCGCAAAGTAATGTCTGATTCTATGCTTTTTAAATGTATTTCTTGAGATAAGTTAAGGACCAGATTTGATATCTCAACGGATTGTGGGACCTAGTTTTCAAGATAAGATGAGATAATTAAACTCCGCGTAGTAAAGAAGCTGTAAAATTTAACAACCCGGCCGAATGTTAAGTTTTTAATACTCGTTTTATATCTGAGATATCACAACGTTAATCTTTTTTTGCAGCATCATTTAATGGGAATTTCCAAGACTATTAAAGTAGCGCAGTCTTACCGTCAACCAGATAAGAGTTTTACATGATTGTGGAATCACGAAAACATGGCTGGCAAAAGAAGCTCTATATTACATATTTCGACATACTTAGCTACCATTTAGGGTTAGTCTTCGCCGGTACTTTTTGATAAACATCTGATAGTCACGAAGTTCCCTCTTTAGTAGCAAAATAAATGCCTCTTATGGTATGAGAGATGGTCCCGAGTTTATCTTAAATTTACTGCTCATCTTGAAGAAATTATCGTCATCCTACGTTAACAATAACGGTTATTTGAACTGCCGGGTTCGAATAAATCTTTCTAGTTAGTTACTTACTGCAGAACTCTCTACTGCAGAAACACTCATTAATTAAGGACTAATTGTGATATAACTAACTCTCATTAAATTCGTTAATTGTAGAAACATCCTAAAGTTGTCCATCCATTGTCTTGATTACTTATCGATATTGTCTTGGTGTTGCCACTAAAAAGAGTTTTCTTTAAATTTTCAAAAAAATATTTTAAATGCATTATGAAACCAAATTCAAAGTATTATTCATAAAAATAATGTGTTTATTGTTGTTTTTTTTTTAGGTAGAGTAAAATAGCTATTTTATTATTAATTGATTTTTTTAGTATTTACAAAAGCAATAAAATCTAAATCCGACATTTATTTTCGAGTTTCTAGATAAATTTAAGTTATATCTTATTTTAACTGTTAATCAAATGTAAAACCCTAACTAATATTATAAATGTAAAAGTAACTCTGTCTGTCACGCTTTCACGCCAAAAAATGAATCAACTTAAATGAAATCAGGTACACAGATAGTCTACAGCCTGAAAAACAACATAGACTACTTTTTAATACGAAAAAAGGGTTGTAAGGGGTTGAAAGAGGGGATGAAAAGTTGTATAAAAATACCGTCACTTTTGAAGCTAGAAGCTTGAAATTTATTTTTTAGGCTGTTTATTCGATATAAATAATTATGACATTCAAAGTTTGCAAAAGTTTTACCCTCAAGGGTGTAAATAACAATAGGGAAAAAGGGGTGGTCGCGCTTTCACGTTAAAACTACTTAACCGATTTAAATGAAATTTGGTATACTAGAGACTAGAGTCTAGAGTCGCGGGCACAGCTAGACACTTAATAAAGAAGATAAGTAAACGTTTTGCTAACGTTAATAGTCATTAACTGATCATTAACTTACTTTAGTAGGGATTCATTTTAAATTCATAATAATGAGTGACTTATATAACCATTTGAAGTTTTTGAGTTTGGGTTGACAGTTTGTCTTCTATGACTAATTTTAATTTCAATTAATAACACCAGAGGAATGCTTAAAGGACGTCCAACAGCGCGGAGAGTTTACAAAAATGGGTCTGACATATTGCAAATCATTATAGTGGTTAAAGAGGAGTTAGATATCATCTATCTGTGTCATTACACTTGCTTTAGCAACGCGGATCTGCGTGAATCAGAACACACCTTAAGTTACGTTATATTGACATTCTATAAGTTTATGATTCATAGGCAACTCGTCTTGAACTACTGACCTCTGTTTTCATAGTATATTAGAAATATGATTGTCTCGTGCGAATTGATATTGTTCGACGAAATAATCGTCATGGGTAATTTATACAACCTTTTATTTGTTTCGTATTCGCGAAATAAGATTCATCACAATGACTTTACGTTTTGTTAGATGCTTGGAAAAAATATAGGTTTTTTGTGTCACCATATCTGATTAGATAATCTATAGTTTACACTTACTAACGTTATCTACTAAAATATTAGAAAACCTATTATGTACGAGGAAAATATCTTGAACAGAAGATAGATAAAAACCTCAAAAAGTTTTGGAAATGAATATTGTTTTTTTATAAGCTAATCTCTACTAATATTATAAATTCGAATATAACTCTGTTTGTTACACTTTCACCTAAAAACCTCTAAACTGATTTTGATGAAATTTGGTATAGACATAGACTAGTGTTAGGGAAAGGACGTAGTGTCGCAAAAATTGCTTGAAAGGGTTGAAATTGGGGATGAAGTTAACATCGAAATGTGTGACCGTTTATATCTAAGTTCATAATATTTGTTATGTTGATTTTAATTTTTTTTATTTCTAAGCCTATCCTACTTAAACCGAAAAGGTTAAAAAGTATAACGAAGTAATATAGTGATAGGTCTTGGTTAATTACACTCAGACAAAGCCGAGGCGTGTTGACTAGCAAGTTAATAAATGTGTGTTATAGGTAGTAGGACTTTATAGCAATAAAACCCAATACTAGTCCTATTTTTTAAAAGTTCAAAGAATTTAACACATTTTGCGTAATTCATAAACCAAATAAAGTAAATCTAAGTTGAGTCATATTGAGGTAAATTTGCGGTTGGTTTGTTGTTTTAAAAGCTTTGACTCAACGAATATTAATTACGTAAGTGAAAGCGATGTCAGAGGCCTCGTTAAGTTCAACTTTAAATATTTGTAATGGCTATGATTTAATATTTAAATAAACTGGAATATTTTAGACACAGACAACTTTATTTGCCGTCTTTTTGTATACTAAGATATTCAAATATCTTCTTAGAAATAGCTCTAATTATTTTTCTAACAGACGAATAAGCAAAATATGTGTTATCAAAACAAACTTATCAGTTTTATTTTCACATGTTAGCGAAGTTATTCCCGTGGATATAGATTCGAGATGATTTTAATGCGGTTTTCACATATAGAATAAAAAAGAAATAATATAATATTATAATCGAGAAACCGTGCGAAGCCGCGGATCGACAGTTAAATATAATTCAAAGAAATTAAGAGATTAATAAATATCAAAGCCTTACCAAAGTTGCGATCATAATTTATGCATCCAACTCATTAAAAACATTGTAAAATCGTTAAAATCTTCACCAGTATAATCATTGTAAACATTTGCTTCAGAATACTCTTTAATGATCAACAAAAACTGCCACTTTAAAGTTAATTTCGCAAAATTCCACAATCAAGTAAGTATTCAGTCAGAAAAACATTCGATTGTTCGCAACAATGTAAACAACGATAACTTTTTAAGAGCGATGTACACTACTTGTTAAATATTGATTCCACGTCACAAATTAATATACTTGTATAAACTAAGATTTACCAACATTAAATGGTAAAAGTCCAAAATGTCTGTACGTTGTTC
Source organism: Limenitis camilla (assembly GCA_905147385.1). Classification (NCBI taxonomy): domain Eukaryota; kingdom Metazoa; phylum Arthropoda; class Insecta; order Lepidoptera; family Nymphalidae; genus Limenitis; species Limenitis camilla. Next base: position 5,200,253 of record LR990241.1, read on the forward strand.
ATTTTCAAACATTTACCACCTTCCACTCGGTAAAATTTAGATTTTAAGTTAACGCGCTGTTTTTCATTGGTCTGACAAATTAGACTTACATAACCATAGATATTATAATATAAATGATTAGGAAATATTCATTGTTTTATTTACAAAACTTTGAATGTACTAAAATTCTAGTAAAGTTAAAAAAATATCTTCTGTTTATAGAATTCTCATTTTTACCAATTCATGTATTTTTTTATTACAATAAATATTTTTTAATGTATTTTACCAATAAATAGTGCAGTGGATTGAGGACAATTTTAGTTTAAAAAATCATTGAGGTTTTAAAAAAAATTAGCTAAAATGTGACGATAATTGTCAAAGATGTGGGAATATGTTGGATAAACCAATAACTTACTTTCTTTCTATGAAGTAAATTGCCAAGTAAAAGAAGAACAAAATAAAATAATATTTATAGGAATAAAGAAGTAATGTGAACATACATCTTAAAGTTTAACTAGACAATAAAACAGCCATCTATACTTTACATTTATCTCCAAGTATTGAACTATTAAAGCAAGGATCAAAGTCATAAAACCTGGTTTTCATACTTGTATGTATGAATATCGTAATTAAATTTTATCACTCGCATCTTAAAGAGGAATCGTTAATGTAAGGCTAATTCTACCTATTCATAACTCGAACAAACCTTTTTATTGCTCGTCAAATTTACTTGGTGAATGTTAATATTTGCCATTAGTAGGTAAACTTTAAACTAGCCTATTCGCGTGAATTTGTCTATCAATTTTTTTTTAATATTTGTCTTAAAATTAATCAAAATCAATTATAAACTTTGACTAAAAGAGATATAATATCATATTCATATTTTTTTTTAATAATACCTACCTTTCTTTTGCTATGCAATCAGGATGGTAGAAAATAGTTTTAAATCATATGTACCTAATTAAATTCGGTTATCTAGCGAAACCCGAATATTTTTCGGACCGAATAGCCACCATTCAACATGTGACGGGATAACTTTCTAATTCTAATCTCGTATATAGAGTACCTTGACTACTTCTTCTAATTCAACGTCAACATTTAATACATTAACAATTATTAAAAAAAAATATCTTATATAATATCTTCAGACTTCCAGCGGGATAATAATAAAATATGTTTTTTGTCGTGTCCGAATATTTTTTCTTAGCAAATGTTTTTGTTAAGCACCAGTGCGAAGCCGGGGAAAGTCTACTTGTATCATTATAAATAAAACCAATACCTATAATATGATACCCAAGTATCAACATTCCTAATACGATAAAAGTAGCCGAATATTCGTTTCTATATTTTTTCAATACCGATCAAATCTTACAATATATTTTTACGTAAGTAGTTATTGTTGAAAAGCAATATAGAAGTGTAAAGGACGATTTACACGCACTCCAAAGAAGTATTTATCAAGTGATGTGAATGGCTTTATAGTCGCATCTAATACGGTCTATTACAGCTCTTTGTGACTATTGTTCGTCTTTCACGAGCCGAACGCCGAGTCAGCATGAGACCATTTGGTTTTCTTTCGGCGTTCGCTTCGGCTTTCTTGGAATTCGTCACTGTGTATCCATTTATGCAATTGTCAATAAATATGATTTGAAATATGTGCTTTATAAGATACAAAATAACTATTATTAATAAAACTAAGTATCTCATATTACTATAGAGCTTTAGACAGACATTTAAACAGCGCCTGGGGCGTGAGATCTACACGCAGGTATAAGAAGTCTCTTTACAATTAATTAAGACTGTGACCCTTACACCTAACTAAACTAAGAAAATCTAACAATAATTACACAGGATTAGACGTTATAGACAATATTCATTCTATGAAATTGTAAGTTGTTCAGACAGTAATGTTATCATATATACTTGAAATAAAACAATAAAAACTCACTACTAGCATATCAAAGGCTATAAAAACTCATTAATATTTAGAAATAGGTATCAGATATAGTTATTAAAGGTTCCTCTCAAAATTACTATTTATTAAAACTATCCAAAACATATAGAAAATAATTCTATTATATACAACAAAGATCACAGGGATAGCTCGAACAAAAACATTAACTTCATATTGTTCGCGCGTGTCTCTGTATTTCAACACGAATTGTGTTTATCATTCCGTTTAACATTTTACGAACAATGAATTCTGTCTCTTTCCCACCTATCAAAACTATTTTGGAACAAAAAGGGACGGTCGCCTGTCCTTTAACTCGGTATGAGCTGAATCATCGTCCTGTAATTACCCTGTGGTTTTAATGAATAAATCTTTATTCATTACAATAATTTTATGTATTTTATTAAGTAATCAATTTTATATGATACAAGACGCTTCGCTTCGATGAGATGAAACAGACATTTTATTATCCTGTACTCACGTATTTATTTTCTCTAGAAAGTTAAATCAAATTTGAAATTGTTCATAGTTAAAGTTGTTGTAATTTTGTAACTTTAAAAGTTTCAGTAACTTTGCACTTGCTCTATTATTAAATTTATTTTAATTTACTAAAAGACACAAAGTGTTTTTTACAAGTATATTCAAAATTGAGCTCTTATGCTCTTAATATCAATATTAAAAATGGATCCATAATTTCCATTAATTTAATATGAAACTTTTTGGGTAATAGAATTTTATATACGATACTATCTGACCAGGCTTACGTAGGATGTACGTATTCAACAACAGTCATTGAATATCGTGTTACAGATTAGCTGAACTGTTGACAACAAATATATATGTCAATCCTTTTTCATTACTCACGTTATTCTACATTTTCAAAATCTAAAATACGCCATCATCCAAATATTGTGGATATATCTTGTCGATTCGAAAACCTTTAATTAAATACGTTCTTTACCATATCGACGGGATGAACATTAAATGTTTGTCAGTTACGAAACCCATCAACATTTTGTATGGGAAAATGTTTCTTTTATTTTATTTTTTTCGTCAATTTTCCAATGTTTTTAATAGTTATTCTTCTAACTTCAGGAAGTTTTAAGTTCAAGTTAATAACTAACTAACTGCACCTATAGTGTAATTCTGTAGGTATATCTTTCTTTAGCTGTGAAGTTATTTAATCCAAATTATAATATACAAAATAATGAGCGAGTGAGCAGAAATAACTAAACAGTTTATGTCTCGCGCGTTCCCACAGGAACGGTATGCGCGCGCGTTGCGACAGAGACGTCTATGGAGTAGCTTTTTAAAAATATATCCAAATGTAGTTTTTGTACTTCATCATTTTTTTGGTTATAATAACTTGAATAAAATATCTTAGTAGGTAATGTAACTAAACAATCAGTATGTACCATTTAAAAACTACACATTAAATAAAATAATAGTGAAAAAATTAAAGAGTGAAATATCTATTTATTTAATTTATTAACTGTTTTTTTTTACGAGTACATTCGTCATGAAGAAATGCCAAGATTGTGTGTCATGGCAAGTATTCATAAAAAGTAGTGACAATAGGCTATTTGAATCTTAAAATAGATATAATAAGAAAGATATATACTGTTTAATACATATTCAAATGTGTTTTGAACTACAATATTTTTAGACTTTTAACTACAACAAAAATAAGGAGATAATATTGATTACCTATATATGTATTTTTTCTATACAATACATAACAATTATTGCACACAAAATTGTAATTTGATTTTTTTCGTTCTTCAAGTTCGATTAACATAGTAAATTATTAATTTAAAATTATTGACTGTAAATAAAAGAGAATGATAGCACAATAATTAACTTGTCAAAGACACAAAAGGTTTCATGTATTTAAAAGTGTTTAAAAGTTAATAATGATATAAAAATGCATAACAATAACTCTACCGCACCTCTGCGTCTGATATATTGGACGCTCCGCGGCGCTGAGATAGCCCCCGGGCTCCGGCCAGCGCCTCCCTCCGTACATTTAAGCTGATTGCCTATGTTTCTTTTAACCGTATATAATATACTATGTGACAGACTCATGGTCATGACTCACAAATCGAATATTTTATACCTGCATTCATAATGGATCAAAAAAAGTTATTACCAACACTACACAAATACTGATAAAAATTATTACAACTCGGAAAAAAATAATCAGAAGGGAGATGGGGTACATTGAAAAACACTAAAAGAGGGATGTGATATTGAATGGAATATTGGGTAAACGCAACGTAGATACTGCTACTGAACCGATAAACAATTAAACATTATGATCTCTTACAATTACGACAGGAACCTTTATTCAATTAAAACACTCGCCTCCACTGCCCAGGTTCTCTGTTTAAACCTAAGGTTATACATATACTAGGAAAACAAACACACACTTATACAAATAGTTAAATTAGTATTAATACCCAAATGTTAGCTTAAAATGGAACTAAATAAGAAACACATTGTTAACTCTACATTTCCTAAAGTGTCACAATTCCCCATATTAAGAGATATGCCTAATTTAATTTAAAAAAGTAAACGAATAATGATAATTTGATCACATTGATGTTTTAGTTACACGAGTATTATTAATAACTCACTAACTATAATAAAGATTAAAGGTTTTTCCTTTCTTAGTCCTTAAATAAATATTATTTTAAAGCATCCTACACCGACTCTATATTCAATTATTATGACATAAAAAAAAGCGTATAAAATAAGCGATAAAATAGGAGTGAAGTATTTTTTAATAAAATTTGGGATAAATAGGTTTAGATTCTTCTTTTACATTTAAGCATTGTTTTTAATTATAGAACTAATAACTCCAAATTGTTTTGAAATTATAGTTAATCCTAGTATCTCAAAAATTATTTAGTTATTTATTTAGTAACTAATTAATAACGTTATTTCTATTGTTTATGGAATGGAAAGGAAATAATAGCTATGTAATTGTTATATGTCGAACTCTACATATGAAAAACATTTCCACTGTATTCTTCGAGGTATCAAAGAATGCCTTATCTTATTTTTGATTCCACCCTCGTTTTATATAGCCCGCAGCACATACTTGTATTGCATGCTATGTGTAGAGTCGCTACTGGTTTACGCGGCGGCCAATCAAACATCGAGAAATCTTTAATAACACTCCGTGAACTCTTTCCAATTGATTACTTCTGATTGGTCCGTTTCAAAATGGATTGTATTTTGAAATTTGAATTTAGAATTATTGAATAAAACTTTTAAAATTAGTTGCAAGAACTCTATGTGTAAATATACCTACATAGAGTTCTTGTCTAAGAATTTGAAGTATCAAAAAAAGAATAAGTAAAGGATAGTTTATACTAATTTAAATTTGAAAATATTTTATACTACCCTCGATTCACTGAGGTAAAATAGAATTTTATTTTCTTTGTCACCTTCAGACTTTTCTATGTTCATGAACTGAGGATAACTTTGTTTCTTGACATTAAATAAAATCCAAGCTCTAGCTACCTTTAAAAGTGCTTTAAAATCGATTCTATTTCATCGATTGTATTTCAGCGATGCTATCAAACAAACAAAGAGACAAACAATTTGTTATAGTCATATATATGTATTATACATTTAGGTAGCGTAAGTTAGATGTAGAGTTAAGTTAAAATATTTCCCTCCAAGCTACAATACTACCCTCGTCACATCAAAAGCTAAATTCAAACGTATTTCCTACAACTTTTTTTATATTTCATAGGTAATGTAACAGTTGTGCAATTTGTGAAACGATCAGAGTCTTAAGACCACTCTACTAATTTAAAAAAGCAAGTATAAATAAAAATCGATTATTTAAAGCAAATTGTTCACATGTGAAACAAATTAACCAATCTAAATACCAATTTAAAAGAGCTAAGGCTCTCAATCGTTTCAAAGGAGGTCGTCTTATTACTTCGTGACCAAACACACATAATTAAAACCTGGGTATACCCTTAGGGCTTTATCTCATGCTTAAACGTTGGAGTTGGAGCTTTGCACTCATGTTTATGATAGATGATTTTGATTGGGAATAGAAGCCTCATTTGTAAAACGGCTTTAAAATACGTAATATATTAAAATCTACACAATTAGTAAGAATTTTTTCTTGTCTAAAATAGCCAAAAATTAGTAGAGTTAGTCAACTTCATTTTGAGTATGACATCGAAACATCTAATTTGGATTTCTTTTATTTTACTTATAATGAGAAAAATAGAAATTTCGGTTAATTTGTCTTTGTAGAAAGTTCGTTTCTACAATTAGTAATGTTTTGCCGCCATTTGGTATCAAAACAAGCTATGTACCTAAGTCAAAAACAAATATATATATAATTATTTTCTATGTTTAGTATCAGAATTTTCGCATTCAGTCAGAATATTTTTTTTGTTGAACTATGCAATTATATGGCTACATTGAGTTGGATAACATTTTATTTTGCAATAATTTTAAATCAAACCTGAAGTAAGAGGCCAGGTAGGTAAATAGACACATAGAAATGGCAGATATTATTATTATTAGATCGCGAGTTAAATTATAATTAGTGTTTAAAGTAAAACCTCACTTAACAATATAGAAAAATTATGAATTTCTATTTCTCAAACATAAGAAAATATTGGTAACCTCTTTAAAGTTAAAATTTCGCTTTATTTACTCAAAGTTATCATCTACCTCTATACTTAAATCTATTAAAAAATTGTTAAACAATTTTATGTATAAAAACATATATATCTATAAATCCTTAAGCTTTTTACATCTTAATAACTATAACAAATATGTCTCAAATAAAATATAAAAACCATCGAACAGCTAATATAATTTCTATCAAAACTAAATGCGCGTGCGCAGCGAAAATATCAAATCCGGCTACTGTTCACCAATCACCGCAGAGGGCGTGGCACGTAACTCAGTAGTTATTGGGAGAATTCCAAAAGGAATTTTAACTTTTTTATTTATAAAACAGCGTGGGAGGAACTTTCTTCAACTCGCTTCACGTGGGACGCTTATCGAATTATGTGGGACAGCTTTTAGGCCATTTAAGTTTTAGGTTTAAACGGTATAAACCATTTAAATACAGTTATATAATTTACATGGGACAAGTGATATAAAAATTTTATTATATATATTTTATTTATTTCTACCTACATTAAAACTTTATAAAGTTAGAAGCATAAAGGGTGCTAAAGATACATATGGTAATAAGAAATGGGGTATTTTGACATTAAAATCGCGAGTGAGAGTAGTTTATTACAGAAATGTAGCGTTGAAAGAGACATTATGATTCAAAAGTTATTAACGTGAGTTACATTTTACTGTCATGAAAACAGTTTGAATCCTGACGAAAAGTGTCAATATGCCAAAAAGAAGTCTTAAGGACGACACTTGGGTTACAATTCCCAAGCACTATTCAGAATCTTGTCTATTAGCTCCTAAAGTTAATTAGAAATAGTGGGAGTCATCAAATTTCATACAACTCGCAGTTCAAAAAAATCGATGGCTTAGCGGTTTTAAAACGCCAAAAAATAATTCCTAAATCCTTTAAATATAGTTATGTAGAGTTTTAAACAATATCTCTATACTCACACAAGCAACAAGAACAATAATAGAAAGCAAACATCCACAGCCGTTAAACACTCCAAAATCTGAGCGCAAACATCTAAGTTGCAAAGTAAACAAAGTCAGGTAAGTCACCTGTGCTAGTGGCGCTATCTTATGACAGCGCCGGTGTGAACTGGCCTCAGCAAACACTTGGACAATGAATTAACGTGCTAAGTGATTTTGGCTTTTTGGGCCATTTGGGATTGATTCATAAACACTGGATTTTGTAACAATGACCATTGACGTAGCAAAAACTTTTTTCTAAGGCCAAATTTTAGTTTAAAGTCTCACCCAATTATAATAACCTTCATTATAGATTTATTTATATCCTATATTAAAATCTATAAGATATATTTTCGATAAGCCAGTGATGAATATTTCGGCAAAACACCTCTGGAGAGAGAGGCCCACCCTTTTCTACGCCAAGGATAATGACTGACATTATAGATTGAAATGAGGATTTTCTAAACTTGTTTCGTTTAAAGTGATTTTTTTCTGTAGAATAATAATTTCTTGGACAGATTTTTGGAAATGAAAAATATATAAATAAGATCTACAGTAGGTGGAGTGGATATTGACTATTATAGTAATGTATAAAGTGTAACTGATATTGATGATTAGATGAATTATTGATTGGATTGGTGAAATGTTATCTAAGGATGCTTTAAACTTGCACGTAAGTCTAAAAATAAATCAAAGTGTCTGAAATGCCTAGGTGCCATTTTAAATGTAAGGGCAAATATAAATAAATAGAAACTTCCTATTCATACTATCTTCTCGTACCTATCTTTTCACGGTCGCGTACGCGTATCGGCATGAAAACACCATAAAATCATAACGATACATGATAAGGAAGGTTTACTTCGCTTAGGTAAGTGGTTTTATTGTTTGCTGTAAAGTTTATCATTGAACAAAGCTATCAGGCGTCGGGATACTCAAAGAACTACAAAGCATGGTATGTCTGGCCCGTGCGCAAACAAAACGATAAGCTATCGACAGATAAAGAATATAAAAAGGTGTAAGTAACTTGCGCACTCCATTGTACAATTGCGAATTACGTATTTCTGCAAAAAATGGTTAGATACAAGAATTGCTAACAAAGACGCGTAATTTCCCAAAAACGTTTCTAAAAATTACTAAATATATCTCTACCTTTATTCTTTACATGTACTAGTTATCTGGCCGCGGCGTCTTCTACAAAATTTTACTGTATTTAGGGCCAGAATGTATTTAAAATAAGACTCAATCACTCACTCTCTACTGTACTGAACAGTAACGAAACAGATACTTTTATGCTACATGAATTATTCTTCTTTACGGTTCTTTGAGATTCTTTTTGTATGAATACCTCTCATATAGGTACCTAAAGGAGTGTATCCCATAGGAAATTTGTTTTTATCATTTTGGGATAAAAATGTAACATATATTAATGCAGGTAAAATATCGGTGCTAAAATTCAAAACCAAACCCTTTAAAAAAATATAGATATAAAAAAATAAAAAATAAAACACTATATTATTATGAAGTAGGATGTACGTACATATAACTTATAACCATAGGTATAGTTAAAAGTTTATTTTAAAGTTTAAACCATCTTTATTTGTTAATATTTAACACATCCAAGAAAGGAATTCGTTTATCTATTGTCGAAGTCAGATAAGTTAAGCCGAAACTCGCCCAACCTTTGTCTTTTATCTCCTACAAATAAAAGTTTCCTGTCATATTCTCTTGTGTGACTGACAAATTATGTGTCAAGAGGACGTTATGTACAAACATTATTGACTTTTGATTATTTACATAGTATACATATAGGTGTATTTCTTATATTCTAATATTCCACTAAAACTGTTGTTAATGCAGTTTGCACTTAACTTGAAGTGAAAACACTATTGTCTATTGGGTGAAAGCAACGTAGATACTGCTACTGAACCGATAAATAACTAAACATTACGATCTCTTAAACTTACGACAGCAACCTAAGCAGTGACTTGGACTCGTGACCAAAGTGTTGTTTTAAGCCTCCCCTTCCCAGTCTTTGTTTAAACCTAAGGTTAAGCTAACCTTAGCCTAACTTACGCGCCGACATATATTTACATCGATGTAACACCAAACAATTTAATTTTAGTAATGACCTGCAATAGCGGCGACGAAATAAAAGGTTGCATCCAATCATCAAATCAAAAATTGAAATAGTATATTTTTAAAACTAAGAAACACAGCTTTTCCTGCCATCGATAGCTTTGCAGGAAGTGGAAGATTCTAGCTACGCCAAAGTAGTCCAATCATTTTATTTAAATATAAAAGTCCATTAACCTAAAACATTAAATATGTAATATATTAGAAGTAGTGACATAACATTTAAATAAATAATCATCTGTTAGCGGGAGATAGTTCGTATAATCAATTTACTGTCCTCAATATTTAAACATCGGGAGAATATTAATGGATGCAAGTTCGGTCGGCGTGATGACAAAAGCGATCCGTCGATAAATATTGTCTTGGATATTATTCCACCCCGTGGCTCATAAACATGGGGCTATGTGTTAATACCATAGACTTATAGCACGGGTTTTGTATCACAGACAATCGCAACAAACATACGAACAATAATTAATGATAACCAACACGTACAACTATGGTAACTAAGGATGAATTATTGGGAATATTATATCTACTTAGGTATAAAAAATTTTTACTACAATTTTTTTTTTCTATTCGGGGGACAGTGGGGACTCGTTTAATGATCCATCTTCAATTCCTGACATTTGTGTTTTATTTTTACTCATAACTGATGTTTTATTAAGGAAATTTAATCAAAATTAAAATAATACCTGCCTCAACTATCTACCCAATATTCATAATTTGTCAGTTTCAGGAACAAATTTTTTTATACGTAGATAATTAATTTAAACTAGGGAAAAGTCGGCAGTTTACCCCGAATTTTGATATTTTTGGGGAAAGTTTTCCAGTTCTTTAAGTAATTAAATTTTACCATTTATCATATTAAAAGAAATATTAGCCAAATTCGTCTAACAGATACTGACTACTTACCTATATTTCAACGAAAAGCATTTCATTTCCAATTATGTAACATCAGAAAATACAAAAGTAAGATTTTCTCAACTCAGCTGTATTTTGAATGTGGTTAATAAACTTATAATAGCAATAAATAACATCGATGCGATCAAAATGATTGAATAGGGTCGGTAAATGAAATAAAAGACTTAATTGTAATTTCACGTTTTTAATGAAATTTGTTCTTTGCATTTTTGCAATAAAGTTTTTATCTGTTCATCTCTTTTTAGAAGAAAATTTATTGAAAGGTCTGTTGGTGTCGTAACTCGTAATTTAAGAGTTCACGTTTGGTACAAGTCGTGTTATATTTGTTATTTTTTTAATGTTTCTGAGTTGGGATGTGAACTCTCGTGTATTCTGCTTAAGGACTTTGTAAGACTTTCTCTCATTTTTCTCAAATTTTAGTTAGAAGACTTCCATGCGGTTTTCTCCACTAAATAGAGTGATTCATTAGGAAAGTTTAGATGTAAATTGGTGGAAATATGAGGATTTTGGATCGCCTGGTAGCTTTCATTTGATGTCCAATGAGAGGTTGGCCAGTGTGCGAGAGAGTGAGTGAGTGAACGATTACAATATACTCCAGCGAAGTAATTGACTATAGGTCTTCCTTGATTTTTTGGAGTCTGTTATAAATATTGGAATAATATATTTAGTTGTTGGTCGCGTATGTGACATTTGTCTTTTTCTGGAACGAGTGCGTTCGGCGAAGTTGAAAGAAAGTGGCGCTGCGCTGTGTGCGCTGTGCGCCCCGCCGCGCGTCCTCGACATTCCAAAAATCTTCCAACACAATTTCAAATTTTAAACTTGGAACGCTTATTTTTTAAATGCAAACTTCCCTTCTTGGTTAGTGTATATTTGTTTACGTACACGGACGAATACTTTTAAAAACAAACTAGTTATTTTATGACACTTGACTACATATCACAGTAATATGTAAAGGCAATAATATCGTATACAGCGAACAGTGTCTGGAGATTGAGATCTGGGAGCATAGCATAAACTCTCGCCTTGATTGCTCTTAATTATAATATCAAAGACTATATTATATCTTTCTCTCTGTTTTAAAACTTAAATCAAATTATATTAATAATTCTACGAAATATATCTTAACTATGAAGATTAGCAATACCATAATTATGATATAACATCACGTACAGGTAAGTTCAAATTTTATATAAATAATGACCAACATTATTTATATAAAATTAAATAAAGAAATAAACTTGTAAAGCAATTCCTTATAAATTGTACCGGATGTAAAAACAGCAATATGAATTGAAATTAACTGCGCAGGCGGCAATCGCTTGCTACTGCGATACGCGTATGGTATAAGAGCCTACAGTCTGATAATAAATTTATTAATAAATTAAATAAAGACCGAACTAACAAAATATAGAAACAGTTACTATCGATAACAATTTTTTAATAATAATATTTTTTTTAACAATTATTAGGTATGAGAACTCTAAATCTATACCCACATTTAATAAAATTTTGACTTTTCGAATATTTTAAGAAAACTTTATGCAAAAGAAAACAATATTTTTTCAAGATTTACTCTGTCTGTTTGTCAGTATGTTATTTTTACGTGAATCACGCAAAAGTTTCACTGCATGAAATTAGAAAATTTTCACAATTGTATTTTTGCAGGTCTTACTTTAAATCTAGCCTTTGTTTTATTTTAATTAAAGTTAGATGTCGCCGTTTAAAGATGAAAATAAAATACAAATGACATCAAAATTTTTTGATTTTCATAATAAAGATACTTTCACTTTTAAAATGATTGTAATAACTATGACAGTTTAATGAGATTTTATGAGTGCGAAAACAATTATTACACCGACTCTTGGCCTATAAAGGCCAAAGTAATTATGGATGTTCCCTTGAGCCTTCGGCGTTAAACATGTGAATTAGTCGGACATTGAAAACATCGAGTGTTTTACCTTGTTTTATTGTTCACTCTTTTGTTCGCAAAAATCGTTTATCAGTGCCAAAAACAATGATTATATATATATTTAATATATATAAATCGACATATATCAAAAATCATTACGCAATATAATCATTTTAATCCTATCTCCTATGTCTGTCTGTCTGTTGCTCTATCATGCTTAAACCACTCACTGATTTTGATGAAATTTGGGACAAAGGCAGACTAGAGCTTGAAAAAGAACCTAGACTACGTTTTATCGTGAAAAAAAGGCTTGAAGAATTTAAAATAGGGGATGACGTGCATGTCAAGCTGTGTGATCGTTCATGTCTTTGGGAATGGGTTTAAGCGTAGTAGGTATTATAAAAAAAATTTCTTTGTTATTCTGCCCACTGGCATGTTTTAGATAAAATTAATGAAAAAAATCATACAACCGTTTCAACTTATTAAGATTTGTAAATCCTTCAAAATACAATCCTAAAAAAATATCATGTTAAGTAAATCATATTATATTTATGTATGTCAACGAAATTAAGGAAGATTTTATATATAAAAAAATTATAAATAAAGAAAACAATTTCGTAAGAATTTCATGGGAACCAAATTGAAAGGTGTGAAAAAGCGCGTCTAATGATCCATGCACCAGCGCTAGCGAACACAATGCTACATGTTAGCCCTAGCGCATCCCCTATCATAATATGAACAACCTTCCCAAACCATTATTCTTTTATTGTTAAATAAACCATAAATCCTCGAAGAATGGCCTCGATCGGACACTCAATGGTGCTCAAGTCGGGTGTTCATTATTTCATAAAAAATGTATAGGCAACGACAATATTTTAGGATAAGAGGCGCTAAGATCCATTTAAATGATCAGGTTTATTCTCTTTTTTTATTATTTAGAATTCTAAAAAACCTCTCAAGTTAAGAATGAGTAAAAATCATTAATAATGCCTTTTATATCGACGTTTTCAAATAGCTTTTAACTCGAACACACATGACAAATTTTACACCTACTGTTCTAATAGACTTTAATATTTGCATAAAATTGTGTATGCTAATAAGAATGTTTGGACATCACTCGAATGGACATCGCATGAATGATAGCTGTTCGCACATTATTACTTGCCTGTTAATTTTTTATTGGTTGTAGACAAATATAATCTCATGCAAAATCTTGCCGTACACTTTGTTTGATTAAAACATCTGACACATAAATATATTCGCAAATTAAATCGTATTCCCCCTTAATTGCTCTGTCGAATATTTTATCTCTGTTATGAGATAAGGTCTCGGCGGGCTCGGGCCAGCTCGTATCTTGCGCGAGATCGACAGTGTGCAAATTAAGAGAACTTCGATTTGATTAAGAAAATGTAAGAAGACGATAGAGTACTCACAGTGATCGGGCGCTAACAGCGGCGTTTATCGCTGATTAATGTTTATTTTTACGTATAAATTAGTCGGCTGCGCGGCGTAGACTGCTCGAGTGCAGTAAAAAACAGTAATTTATTAGTGGCGACTTCTCGTGTTGGCACGGGCTTAACGAGTGTGTGGCGTGCGGTGCGGTGGTGAGAAAAAACTGGCTCGCCTGATACGTAGCTCGAGCAGCAGTGGCCTGAGGAAGAATAACCCCAGGAGTCGATGGGAGCTGCCACCGCTTCCGAACGCGCCCCGCGCTCCGCACCGCGCGCCCCGCACCGCCCGCTCGATACAGATCACGCATTCTACGAATACCTTTAGCCACGGCGCTGGCGATCGCCTGCCATCTTTTTCACTCCCTCGACGTCTCTGGTGCGCTCGAAGACCACGATAGTGCGGGTCGAAGGGGGCCTAATGAACGTTTTACACCGAACGACGCTTCCTAAGTTCACTGAGTAAAAGGTCACGCGGGCTAAGCGAGCCGGACGACGCAGCGTGAGCGTGGAACTCGACCGCACCGAGGTAGCTGCGCGTGCGCAACACCGGCAGCGCCCACATCACCGACCGTTTAACTGCGCGCGCGCCTCTCCAACCTATATGCGTCTCGCTCTGGCGTGCAAGCAATCGGGTGTCTCTCTCTCGCCCGACGACTACGAAAAATGTATCTAGTTCTGTATAGGCGACGCGGAATGCAGTAGCAGTCAAGCTTTTTTTCCTTTTAATAAATTTGTGATTGTGTGTCTCGCTTAGGCGCGCGCCGGGGGCGTCGCGGAGCGAGACGATAGATTGCCACCGGGTTACGCCTTCCGCGCGTCGTTATTATGTAGGCCGCGCATTAGAGGCTCCGTGTATTGCACGAGAGCGGGCGCGGGTGCGGGCGCGGGCGCATGTATAAAATATAATAATGTAGTAAATACGTCGCTTGTTTGCGGTGAAGCCGGTTATTTATGTGCGCCCGCGGCTACCGCGCTACGCGCCGCCTCTTACAATTTACTTCCCACTCGGCATTCATCAATCATGCCTAAAGGGTTATATAATCTGTCTACGAATTATCGTTAAAATGTCGTTTGTCGTTCACAAGAATAATGAAATAACTCATGATTTAGAGATACCTATGAGTACTTACCTCCTAATAAGTAGATTGGTAGGTAGTGAATACGTAAAAAGAATTTTGTCTTTTCTAATATTCTAATTAGATTTGGTATACCGATTGCCTACATTAAATAATCAAAAGAATGTTTTTGTAACATAGAGACTATGCATATATATTATTTAAATATATCTATTTAAATAGAAATATTATTAAAGGGCTCAGACATAAAAAAACATTGAAAGATTAAATAGCTGAACATAACGGAACTGCACGCGACGCACATGAAGTATCCAGTTATTCGAAATTCGTCAAACAAATGAGGATTTTCCAAAAGGAGGTCTCACAAATCTCTTCTTCTATTTAAGACCGTCACAGCTTATTAGCTTCTAATCAAGCGTGGACGGTAACAAAACGCGACAATAACCAAAAACATCAAAACATATTACGGGATTTATTGTTTACGAAATTGGAATTCATTATACGAAGCGACGGGGAGCTTATAGACTCATTGTCGTACATTATGGACTGCGAAGTGTCACCGGGCACGAGCATAGACAAAGGTGTCGAAGAATCCAATGTTTGCTCATAATAACCAGAAACAATCGGCAACTTTTATGGCAACACAAAAAGACATCAGGGTAGATCCTTTTGTTGACGGAATGAATGCCATCCGACCACACTGCCTTGACATGCGTTGCTAATTCCCTAATTCAGAACCGTCGAACGATATAGACGTGCACTTTAAAAGTTATAATTGCATTTCAAGGGTTTCATCATGCAATAAATAATTTTAACGGCATTCTTCGATGGTTATTTAACACCAGTTATTAACTGTTGAAAGTTGATTAGACTTGAAGTATCATTTAAATCACATTGATAAGTAAAACTTACAAATAAAAATGAATTTGAATTATGTTCATAGATATGGTTTTTAGTTTATAAACCAGATGTTTACGGTAAGTTCAGCAGACTTCAGGTCAGACTAGACATCAATCAGAAGATTTAATTACACGTTGTACAAGAGTAGCGTTGTTAAATTTATATATAACTTTTGAATATCAAAATTAATGTAAAAATAGAACTACAGGAGCCTTAAAAGAGAAGTAAATCAAGCTCGTAAAACATTTGCAATTCTTAGACAATGAAATAAAAACGAATTCGTGCAATTCGTCTTTATATCGAGTCGTATCAAAAAACTAGCTAGCTACCGGCACCATAAAAGCAAATTGTATCTTTAGTGAGATCGTCTGTAGACCTTATAAAGCTACAAGCTAGCCGATGTTCGTCTAAAAATAATGTTTTGGCTCATCATTAACTCCACAATGCGCTGCGATCGCTTCGTGCTTTGTCTTTTTAGTCGGTGACGCAATTCATACCGAAACGGAACAATAAAATACGGGACACCATTACTCGATTGTAAAGCTTAAACCATCAGTTATAGAGCAGCATCTCAGTTGCAGAGCGGAGCTGTTGATCTCCGAAAGAATTGTCCGTTGACAACAGAGACATCGATGCTATTCTTTTTTGAATATCGATTGTAAAAAGCATTCTCATGACGCTGTGAGAACTTTCGAGCTGAGTACAGTCGCGACTTACATTCTTTAGCCTATTCAAGTCATGGACACGGCTTTGTATCAATATCTCTGCGGCGGACTCACCGGTTGCCTTGTCAAATAATCAAAGTTAATTTCGAACTCGACGGTACAATGCAGATCGGTAGAAGCAGAGATTATCAGATATTTTCCCGTCGGCTCAGACTATGACAGACTAAATAGAGTCGAAGCCTTGTACGAGCATAATCGTTAACCGTTATAGCATTGTTAAACCAGGATAAGCAGGTATATTGTTAAAGAAGGTAGAATAGATATCACAGATCAAGAATGGAATCAACTTGACATCAGAGTGTAGAAAATCAATGCCGTCGGAAAAATAATCGCAAAAAATAATAAAATAATTTAATAATCATAAACGAATAAGATGATGAAATATTGTATTTTTATACAGACAAAATATTTTTAACAGATACTTATCACATAATAAAAACAAAATTGAAATATTACCCAAATAAATGCCGAAAAATGAAATATAAAATGTTATTCTCGAGAAATCTCTATCGCATTAAAATCAATGAAAAAGAACAAGGTATTTCGATGCAAATATTTCGAATGATTAATGCTATTAATCTGCAATCTGCCACCGAATTCCACGATACATTCCTCAGAAGAGACTCCACGTAATAACCAGTAAATTATACGACGGCATCACATTCTTATAAGTTTATACTCGTTTATTTTAATAGTGGCGATTGCAAATTAAGAAATGTATTAAATTTATTATTTCTAAATATAAAAGCGTAATAAGTAAATCAGAATGCTCACCCATTTGTAATATTTTGCTATAAACTGCCGAAGAAATAAAACAACCACTCGAGCGGCGACGGTCGACGGTCGCGCGTTGAAACTTTAAAATTCTCTAAAACGTATAAATGAGACCGAACAATATCAGCGCTGCGACACAACTGCAAAAGAAATCAGGAAAGTATGATAGCGATTTTTTTAGCTTTAAATATGTGAATTTACAGAACCGAACCGATACCAAAAAAGACATCGACAGATGACATTCGGCCGCCGAATAATTGTGTTTTACAAACGGAGCGAATAATAAATAATTCAATTTTTCGGTCGGGCGATTAAATTACAGCCTTTATCCATTCGGTATGATGCAGGCGACAATAAAAATGCAAATGACGTCCAACGATGCTTATTTACGGTGGAGAGACATTGAAACAATCGAGTGTCCGGCTGCTGCCACTCACACACTTTATACTACTATTTCTACGCGGCTTTGCTCACATTTTGATTGTATATTTAGTATTTATCTCTATAATAAATATTTGTTGTTTCTACAGAACACAAAAGGCTCTTGTCTTATATATAAAAAAAGTGTCACAGTGTTTGTTATCAAACTCCTCCAAAACGGCTTGAGGTCTGACAATAAGTTGTAGGCTATCTTTGGTACCTCTAGATAAGGGTGACCCTCTCCAAAAATTATTTGCCGGGTTCGTTCGTATACCACTTTGTAATATGTTACTTCATTGAAAAATAGGGGTGGATTTAAAAAAAAAACAATTAAACGGTAACAATTTACTGTAGGATGTTATAACTTTATGTCAGCTACTAGCTGCGCCCCGCGGTATCATCCTCTATATTTTGGATAATTCACACTATATCATTATAAATTATAAGCTTTGTGTTACTCTGATGTGTAAGCTATATTATTGTAAAGTTTCATTAAAATCCATTCAGTAGTTTTTGCGTGAAAGAGTAACAAACATACCTACATACATCAGACATCCATATATTCTTACAAACTTTCGCTTTTAATATTAGTAGGATAACTTCCCACAATTAAAGTTAAACGTAACATTAACTGAACTTTTTAAATTGATTTATAAGTTTTATTTTAAACGAACAAACTCTACAACTTTATTATATAGAATACAAAAAACAAAAACGTTTTTTATTCGACTCGCTTTACCTACTTAAACAATTTTAAACTTTACTACAACTTATTGATGGTATATTTCCTTATTGTGTATAGAAGATCTTTTTTATAGCTCTGTATTAATAAACATAACTTATATAATATTTATAAATAGACAAATTAGTTTAATAATTTGCATTAGATATTAATTACGTCAATATATATGACAATAGAGACAGAACAAGCATATAAAACATTTTCTATCACGCCTACACATTGTACTATATGTTTATTAACCTGTTTTATTATATACTATATATTATTAATTGATTTCCCTATTTTAGATGATTTATGTATATTTAATTTATGTACAAATATGTGTCTGTCTTCTTCATTAACAGGTCGAGATTCAGACATTAAAATGAATCTGAAAATTTTGGTCACTTGGTATCTTAGTATCAATGGAAAAATCACATCAGGAGAAATTATCATTTTTTACTCTAAAAAGTACTCTTTGTACTTTATACAAGATTTTACAAGACTATTACGAACTACAAGAATAAATCGTATATTTTATTTTTTTTTACATATTTTCAATCATTTTATTACCTGTATCTTTGATCATAATTCAGTGAGTTTATGCTCTCATAGAGTAAAGAAAAACATGAATTGTTAGATTTTCTAATATAAAAAAAATAAATAAATGAAATACATATAGTGCATTTTACGATTTCTGATTTTATTCACCCAATTCTTTAAACTTCTAACTGTTAAATCTTTTTTTTTAGTTATTATATCTTCTACCTTGAACTAATGGAAAATACCACTGACATCATCATTGTAATGTAAATCTGTGTTAGTTTTTCATTAAGTAATAATAGCAAGTGTAAAATATGTAGAAAAAGAAATCAAATAGTTACATGATCAATTTAATAAAATATTTTTTTACACAACATTGTGTAATCAGTAAAACTGAAAAAGTTTGGCTATATAAAATCAGACTTTTATCTGTCTAAATAGCATGAGAATACCCAAAATATAGTAAAGCACGAAATATAAAAATCCCTTGATTCGTAAAATTTTATAGCCGTTTGATGTCGCCGTTTATTTTTATAAAGTTAAGTGAGTCTTGACATATTTTATAAAACTAACGAGAGTTACCAAAACGTTTTTTTTCCATACTTAATCAAAACTAATATCATTTAAATATATTTATCTAGCCGACACGCCCTCGTTTCGCTGATATAGTATATTCATATCGTTCACAATACTTTATAATGCTTAGTATGTAACTGATTTGAGTTGACTCCAAAACCTCACTGACTGTCTTCTGTCTTACTCACTTTTTCTTTTATACAAACCTTGTCCTGACAATAACTAACTCAACAAAAATTAAATAATCTAATTTTGCGCAGCCGTTCTGAAGTTATACACGTACATACATAGAGGCGATCCACTTTTATTTATATAGATTTAAACAAATATACGATACGACAGAATAGATCATTGAGTCTATGAAGTCAGACCGAGTTATGTTTTTTTGCTTTACATAAATTATAATTGAAATGTCACCAAGAACGTTTTAAAGTCGTTTTTTGTTGTCTTATTTCCTTCCTTATCAATCTATAACCCCAGATGTTTCTATTTCCATTGGCCACATCAGGCGAGTTGCCAAATAATCAATTTACAGGTTATTTTAATGAATGTATTATGCAAATTGGATCGATTTAGGTTTTCGAATACCGATAAATCTATAAAAGCGAGACAAATAAGTCATAACATTGGAAAACCAGGTAAGGACAAGGCCAAGTTATTTGTTTTTGAATATCGATGCAGGAATCGAGTTATTGGGAAATAAAAAAATGCTTTAGTGACCGTGTTGCGACCAGTTTGCTAACACCTAAACCGAACGCTTTATGGATATCACTCCGGGGTGGCAAGCTCACAATTCGCAATCTACACAAATATTATGTTTTATCATTTTTAAATTATATTATCATTATAATAAAAATACACTGTAAAATGTTAGCTTTTATAGTAGTACCTTCGAGCTTTTTTATTTGTAAGAGGAGCACCTCGCAAGTGTTACGTAAGAAATAAATGAGGGCGAGGGGATCCTTGCTTTGCTTATTTTTGATGACATGGGGGATGGGGGAGGAGGGTTGTACGGTGATTACGTCAGCGATAAAAAGTAAACACGGACATAAAACCTTGAATATACCTGCTCAGAATGAGGAGGGAGAAAAATGCATGTATCAATGTTTACGTAAACACGGGGGACAGGGATTAGGGCTTTGCTTACTTTTGCTGACATGGGACGTGTTGGGTTGATAGTATGGAAAATTTTTGGATTACAAACCAATAAATAATAAAATAAGAAACTTTATCTTTAATCATAATAATCATAATAAATGTTATTTTTAATTATAATAATAAAATATTATATACCTATATTTTTGTTTGCTAAGGTTTCGTACGACCAGCAGGTTGCCCGGAAGAAATCACTTTAAGTGATAAGGCCGCCTTTGCATGCTATAGCTTAAGTTACTGCTTGTAATTATTTTCGTCATTGTATTTCACTGTGTGTGCAATAAAGTATTTTATTATTATTATTATTATTAAAATATTATATACCAAAATAATTATATAAAATAGAATAAGTAATATGCTGTGTGACAGCTGTGATAGCTCAGTGTTTAAGACTTTGACTTTGATGTTACTCGGCAGGTCCGTGTTAGATCCTGGACACACACCTCTAACTTTTCCTATGACTATGTGGTGTGGTGTGGACTATGGCCTAACACCCTGCTTTCTCTGAGGAGTCCCGGCTTAGCAGTAGGCTATGCATGAAATTGGTTCCTTATCTACTTAGTATCCATTTATTACCAATTCAAAATCAAGCAATACGTAGCTTAGTATTCTTTATCCTAATATGTAGTACCTACGTTAGGTACGCTACATTTTATTAGCACTAAAATTAAAACGACTAAACATTTAATTGATTCTGAGAATAAACGAATCGCTGTTGTAAAATTTAGCCAAATTATTTTTATGAGAAATCGAATCTAATTAGGCTACTTGTATCTGACAGTTATAATAAACAATATTATTAATTTCCAAAAAGCAAAAATGTTTTTATTAATAAAACAGAGGGACATTGAGACGTAAATAAATACTTTAGGTGTCTTAAAACACATTTCATCGGTTCGTAACCCGATATCGACACACCTACATAATTATTTAAGTATACGAAATATACTTATTTTTGTTTTGCAGAAACATCAAGATAAATGTTACGTATTTAGAATTTTATCCACTTACTAAACTAGCAACCCGCCCCGGCTTCGTACAGGTAATAGAGCTGTTATATCTCAAAAACGGTTGACTTTATCCGACCTTATTAGAATTAGCGTCATATTTAATTCAATTTACTCAAAACAATAACAAATTATACATCTAAACCTTCCTCATGAATTAGTCTGTCTATTGGTGAAAACACCATGAAAATCCGTTCAGTAGATTTAATTTTATTCCTTACAAACGAGGGAGATCGTGAATAAGAATGCATGCACCAAAAGGTCTAGTTGTCGAAGAACAAATCCGCCATCTTTGGCCGTCTGCCATTATGGATTGTCATTGTTGGTAGAATTTGATTGGCCAAGTCATTCTACATTTATATTAAAATACCCCCACAGATTAGACAATATATAAGCTCTGTTTAGATAGATCTGCATCAATTAGTCGAGTGATGTCGAAATAATGTTAGTCATTCGAGCTTTACCATGATGATGATTTCTCGTATAAAGATTTTTTTGACCAAGAGAAGCGAGGTTTTATAATAAAAATGAAATATAATATAATATTCGCGACATTCTATCTCATCTAGCCTTCAATAGTTCTATTTAAATTCAAATCTAGATGTAGACAAAGTAGTAACGTATCAGATTACGTTAGTTTACCTTCAACTTGCAGTTGTCAGTCTCGATGGCCTTTCTAGAATGTTCTGTTATCGTTGTAGCGTGTAAAATTACTTATTACAAGACTAGGACATTGGTTATTACATTTAATTGTAAAATACTGCTTGTTAGTTTGTATAAGGTTGTAAAATACGAGTTCCAATAATTATACTTATTATAGTATTAAGTTATTTTTCATTCTAGTTGTTCTAAAATCTTTTTCACTCACAAATAACTAGCAAACAATTACTTAATCATTAAGTTTTACATTAAAAAATGCATCTATTTTTTTTATATTTTCAAATTTTTATTTTTATTAAAACTACGTTTTTATGACTTTTTCAGATATTTAAAGATGTTATGTCAGCTCTATGATGATAGTCAAATCTATGGAATTTGAGAAAGATATTTCAGCAATCTGAATGCAGCTGAAAAGCTCGAAAATTATATTGCATGTGTTAGCAACACTGTTTATAAAGTAGTATTAGCGGGTAGATCATTTTATATTATGTTAAGTATACCGACGTGAAGATAATTTATAAACTTTTAGTGCGATAGATTAGTCTCAATCTCTCTGGAGTTTTCGCGCAGTGTACATGGAAGTTAGTGTTATAGTGTAGTACTGTTTGGTGGTGTGTTGCTAGGCCTCCGATTATCTAGGAGCACGTGAGTAATGTACTATATTATTTTAATATTTGGTAGTGACGGCGAGCGGTTAAGGTTATAAAAGACGTCTTTAAGCTCAAAATCTTGGTAAAAAAAAACTTGGGTCTCAAGCACTGCTCGGCTTCAATCTATATTATATGTTAATGTTTTCGTTTGAGTGTTACTGTGCAGTATAGCTCCCATATACTTAGCACATGCAATATTATATTATACTTAAGTGACAGACGCTTCGTAAGGCAGCGTCTCCAGACTTGTTAGATTTGGATGATGGTCCTAACTTTGAAAGCGTCTGACAGAAGGTTGGTATTTAAGGAAGTGAATTATAATGATATCATACCAAAAATCAGATTTCATGCTATGACGTAATTCTGATTTCTTTAAAAGCCACCAAGTTGCAACTCAATCAAGTCAATTCCTTCTACACATAACAATGCCAAATCATAATTTTATACCTTAGCAAATTCCTAGCAGACCTTGGAATTCGTATGTAAATAGTAACAGACAGGATGTATCAGTTCATTTTCTTTGTATATATAAAAACTTATGTATCTAAGAGAGGATGTAGACTAAGTATAACGATGGAAAACGTTTACACACCGCACAGGAAGTCTTTGTTTGTCGCCGACAAAGATACAAGACGAAAAAACCTTTGAACATTTACAGGATCAATGCTTTTCTTGGAACACTGCGGAAAAACGATAGGGTGCCTTTACGAGTACACGTAAGTAGAGACCTCAATTCAACATCGAATTTCATACTTAGGGTTGCCATTTTTTGATGAAATATAGCACAAATTGCATAACTCTTTCTCGCTTTTTACACAGCCGAGGGATAGGATTTGGAATATGTACTGCAATAAGTGTTTATTTACCTATTATTAAAATGTACGCCAAATTTCAAGTCAATAATTAAAACTTTTTTGGCCAAATACAACTCTTTGACCCCCGATTGACTTATTTGACATTAAATTTTAAAAAATCGCATAGTGCCTAGTGCAGTTTCTACAAAAGAAAAAGATATTTAAAATAAGCAGTTTTAGTAGATTTGGCTGTCTATTAATGAATTCTCTATGTATATTGATTTTTTTTTAATTTCATAAATACCAGTAGTAGATACAGTGGGGTGACATTTATATTTTATCCTACAGACACGTTGAAAATTTCAAAAGGGTGTATAAAGAAGCCTATTCAAAATTGTTGTATTTTTTTTGCCCTTAAATTAAGGAACACTTCTTAAAAGAAAAACAGTTTAATCATATAAGTAGTTTTAATTGAATCTGCTATGTGTTGATCAGCCTATAACAAAAAAAATTATCCCACAAAATCTATGATTTTTTTTCGGGATAAAAAGTAGCCTATATTTTAATGCAGGCTATAAATTATCAGTGTGCCAAATTTTATTGAAATCCCTTCAGCCGTTTTTACGTGATTGGGCAACAAATTACAAACTGTCACATTTATAATGCTAGTAAGAAGTAAAATAGATCGAGTATATTGTATATATTAAAATACGTGTGGTAACCCTAATGCGTATTTCAATGGTGGTGTAAGTATGTTTTTGTATAAGTTTATTAGTTATAAAATGTTATGGTTGATCGTTGGCGGTGAGTCGGTGACACTTTGCAAATAATACGCAAGCCCCGTCGGCTTCAATTAGCCGATTGCGGGCGGTCTCTAACGGACACATCAATATCTATAAAGATCAAACTATTGCTCCATAGTTTAAAAAAAAGTAGATTATAATACAGTTATTTTGTTCTATGTAATACTAGTGTTTACCTGCGATTTCATGTACATGTATATTTTTCTCTCCTATTGAGAAATCTCAATTCAAAATCTCTGGATTATAGATTGAAAATATATTCCAAACTAGACTACCCGCGCGACTTCGTCCACGTGATGCACCGCTCCTATTGGTCTTAGCGTGATGATATATAGCCTATAGTCTTCCTCGATAAATGGGCTATCTAACACTGAAAGATTTTTTTAAATCAGACCAGTAGTTCCTGAGAGACTCGGCTGTAAATGGATATCAGAAGAATAAAGATTTCTAACTCTGACAAAAATATAAACCTATTTTTTTTCCTATAAGTTGTGAAATCATACATCAGACAATTTAATTATGATCGGACTTTATATCATGTGCTACAAGAAGGTAAGATTCAGGTCACTCCTGACCAAAATGAGGTAGTAAAAAAGGGAAACGGTTATTTTAAGAAAATAAAAATACACAATCTGCCGCCAAATAGGAAAATTAAAAACACATATACCAG
Organism: Limenitis camilla; assembly: GCA_905147385.1. Lineage (NCBI taxonomy): Eukaryota > Metazoa > Arthropoda > Insecta > Lepidoptera > Nymphalidae > Limenitis > Limenitis camilla. The sequence goes on from LR990241.1 coordinate 5,225,711, forward strand.
TTCTTATAAAGGTTAACATTCATTAATTAAAATAACATACAATTAACCATCGATTTTATTACTGTATGTATGTAAAACTACTGCATATATATACTTTAAGGTTTGCGATTGCACTTTATAATTCTAAACGATATGTTAATGCACTTAATGATTGTAAACGTATTATCATTTGACAAATATTATTCTCAGAAATACAAATAGCTCAACAGCGGAATTTTACAAAGCAAATCTGCTTCATTTATGTTTCTTGTTTATTTATTGTCAGTAAAAGTCACTTTTGATTTTAAATTAAACACAATGACTACTTAATTGTTACTAGCTGACCTGTCCTTGCTTCAAGATGAATAAACGTAAATAATCTTTAGCGTGAACTTGTGGGCTTGTGGGGCGAGTTCTTTATCCCACTTCTGATGTCGTAATGAAAGAGCTTGAGACCCAGGAGCAGGTAATAGATCATAAAGTAAACTTACGTGGACCTCAAGAAGGGTGACCTTAATCTCGACAAATGTACGCGGAAACACCAGAGTGACTGACTTTAATCTATTGCACTAAAGGTTATATATTGTCTACACGTCGCTATATTTGAAATAATATAAAATGATCTACCTGCTAATACTACTTTATAAACAGTGTTGCTAACATTCGATGATATAACTTTAAACGTAGTTTAAACTCGTGTATCTAAGAAACGAGTCAAACGATTATTATAACTTTGAATTCTATTGGACTTGATATAATACGGTTTTAGGGACATAAAAATGTTTTTTTCTATCTGCCCTCTTGCTAAGTTATCTTTACTTTAGTTAGTAATTAGGTACCGACCTCAGGTCCTTGAAGTACTTGCATAGTTGCTAGCCTCAAAATTTTGTGAGATAACATTATACATTAAAAAAATTTTAAAATTATTTTCTCGTTTAAAACAGAACCAATTAATTATTTTTATATTAATTAGTATTAATTCTTTATTTATTTTTATTATGAAGTTGGCAACACTAATTTGAGTAGCATCCTGTTATTTATGATATTGGTAGCATAGATTTAAGTGACATTTTTACTTTCTTGAATTTGGAACATCTGATAAACATTAATCAAAGAAGTAGGGATTGCTATTATGAATACATCGCCAGTATTCTAGCAGTAACGCTGAAGCTTAGAGTCTAAAGTATGAGGATATTCTAGTCAAGCCGTCACACTGTCGGTCTGCTTATGGACTAGAATCTTCTCATTAATTAACAGTAAGTAATCTAGTGACGTCTTGTCTCAATTCGTAGTCATGTTGCGTTTTATTTCGTTCCTTTCTAAATCAGTATATTCTTAGGTGGACTTTTAGGTCCTATCCAGGTCTACCAGAAATTTAAGGTTAAGATATTTTAGAAAATTATATTAATGCTCAGTGCTGAGCCAGGCCAAATTTTATTGATTATAACTTCTTAACGTCAGAATTGTTTATTATACACACAGTCGAGTAGGTAATATATTCCTTTTGAAAAATGTCCTTAGGCATTTATCTCTAATAAGTCATACTTAAGAGCTAGAGCTGTTTAAGTAAAGAATATCAAACATGCTCAACGTACATATGTGACATGGGTTATGTTAGCATTAAAATATAGTTTATGTAGAACCATTCAGCAACTTGTAGGTACAATATATCACATATCCTAAAACTAAAGACGCTGGAGGTACTTTAAAGCAGAGTATTCATAATATACTGGCATAACGGAGCACATTGACGTCGCCGTCCGTCGGTCCGTCCTCAGTACATGACGTGCACTTATTTATACCCCTTTATATTGACATCTGTAAAGGAACCGCCTGTATCGCCTGTATAATAGCTCCGACCATTGTACAATACGTATGACCATCCATTTTGGCTTGATGCAATACAATAGTCATAATTCCTTGCTTATACGTATAGGATTTAACAGTAGTTGTCATATTTCCTGCCACATAGACGCCAAATAACGGTCTTAATGTTGCAAATGGACTCGAGTTATATAAAGAAGGACTCGCACGAAACACACGATGAATCACAAGACTCGACTCATTACAACACGACTCCAAGACTTAAATTAAAACTCGCGTCGCAGTAGAGACTCGAGTCCTTTTTAGGCAGCAAACCGCGTTCGAGTAATCTTCACACACGAGTCTCTATTAAACTGTTGTTATAATTCGGTTTTTTATCATAATATACGAGTACTTATTAGTTTTTTAATAAACACTTATACGAATAAAATATACTCTTTTCCTGGTTACAACCAGGTACCAGGATAGCATAATGTTATAAGAGGTATACGTCATTAGTTGAGACAAGTTTTATTCTATCTATTATATTATTATGATATCCTGGTATCTCCCATTACGTATAATTAACACAATATAAGAGGGTTAAACGCTTTTTCGTTAAATTATGAAATGACGACAGAGACATAAAAGCACTTCTACATATTTGCCGGTCAGATACGTGATCATATTAATAAATGTTTTTAAATATAGTAGGGGGACAAAGAGGGAGGAAAGCGAAGATACTATTCCAATAATAGCTGCTAAAATAGAATCCGCATTCCTGCCTCTATTTGGATAAAACATTGTCTTATGTATTTTCAACCATAATATCCAATAAATAAAAATAAGTCATTGGACTACTGACGTGGCCCCCTCCTAACACAAGCATTTTAGTCAAGAATACTAGCACTATCCAGACTGCTAGTAATCGACAAAAAGCTATGAGTAGCAGTACATCAACCACTTGTACTATTAGGTATTACTTGAAAGAATCAACATCAAAAATTTTATTTTATCCGTTGAAGCTGTAAGGAAAGGACCCGTTCAAGTTTTACGTAAGCATTAAAGGGGGTCGGAGCGGTTTTTTGATCAAATGGAGGGGATGCGGGATTTTGCATGGTGATTATAATATTCATATCGAAATGTGAATATCCCAACTAAGAATGAAAAGGGAGAAAATGCATGCTTTAATGTTTAAGTATGGGCTTCAATGGCTTTGCTTACTTCTGCTGACGTGGGGGCGAGAGGGTAAATAATTGCAAAAAATCTGCTTGCGTAATAATTGAACGACCCCAAAGCGACCCCAGAAAAAATATTTTCAGTACTATTTCCAACAATGGTAAGCTTACATGAAGCAGTTTAGGGATAGATAAAAGGTATATCTTGAAGATCATATCATAACCGCACCTCGTATATTAAACAGAAATTGAACTTGTACCCTAACATAAAATATTTCGCCATGTTAACCGCTTAGCATATTTAACATAAAACAGAGAGGTAACTCGTAAATATGTACATTACATAAGTTAGGTCTAAGTTAGATACGTTACCAGTTCCCACGCTACGCCCGAGGCGACCACTGACCAGACTGAAACGTGTCCAAACCGACACAGGCTGAAACTTAGACGGGCATAAACTAAAACAACTAGACTAACTATATATATATACGTAAATTATACTTAGGAATAAATTATGTTAAAAAAATATTTCAAAAAAAGTCGCTCCCCTCAGTCTATATGCTTAGATCTTCTAAACAACGCAACGGATTTTGATGCGATTTTCAGCAATAGATAGAGTGATTCAAGAAGCAGGTTACAATTAAAAGAAGGAGTGGAATGGATGGCCTATCTCAGAAGCTGTACGGGCACAATACAGTCAGGATATAACTAATCGTTACGATCTCGCACTATTCTGACAGGAATCAAAGCAGTGCCTTGGACTTGTGAACAAGGTGTAGGCTTCATACATGTAGGATCGAGACTCTCACCGTGGAGGTGAGAGGCTTAGTTTCACAGTCTAAACCTAAGATTAGACTAACATAAACCGAACCTAACATAAGGCTAACCTAAACCTAACTCACACCGACGTGTATAAATCATTCGTATTATAGCAGTCCCGTGCAAAGCCGGGACGCGTGGCTAGCAAGTTATTAATAACCTTTTTTTGTATATAAAGGAATTCTAGAATTAACTAATTCTAGAAATATTATTTTATTACAATTTAAAAGAAATTAAAAATATAACAAAATAAAATAGAATTATTAATAAAATCTTGTTTTTAGAGTTCCGAACATATTTCAAAATGAAAATAATTATAATTCCACTTTATGATATTTTTAGGGATGTTTTTTCAATAATGGTAATTTTTAATCTAAAGTAACACAAAGATGCAATTTAACATTGTACTTAGATTTATCAAAAAATAATTAATTTTCACTATATTGTTACTCAGTTAAAATATTCAGGCACTTACGACCGTATATATATTTTATTATTATCACGCAGGATCTCATTTTTTCCGGAATAAATAGTAGCCTATATATTATATTAGGTTGTAAAGTATCTATTTGATAAATTTCATTGAAAGTCGTTCAGCCGTTTTTGCGTGATTGAGTAACAAACAATCACATTATTAGTGTATGTTTAAAATGATTTAACAATTTCATTCAAATTTTGTAATTAGTTAAGTTTTTGGAAGAGAATTCTTCCTGTTCTCAAGTGTCAAGTGGTGTCGCGCAGTACATATTAAAGTATTGAGATTAATCATTCTAGTGTTAGTAATTATTCTAGTGTTGTTTGGTGGCGTAGTGCCTCCGTTATCGAAGAGCACGTGAGTATAATGTACTTTATTATTTTAGTACTTTGGAGTTTACGGTTATAAAAGACGTCTTTATACCTGATACTGGGTCAGGCTCTCAGGCTACATACATGGTAGAGCTCTAATACTCTTAATAGTTGGATGTTACTAAAACTTGTGTAGGTTTCTAAGTAAAGTAACAATGATTCAAGTTTCTAAACATCATAATAAATTACTTCTTGAAGAATTCCGGTTGCATTTATATAATAAAACTTAGCAAATAAAGATATGCACAGAGGCAGTTATTTTATAAGAACTCAGCTGGGTTTCTCACGTTTCAGGTTTTATGGCTGTCTGTGTCTAGGCTTGACTAGATGGTCTAGACAGAATATGCTAAATTGGTCCTTATTGTAGGAAGTTTAAAGCATAGAGAATGAAGCTAAAATTTAGTTGTAATAAATGTAATCTGTCTTTCTGTTCTATGATCTATGGGAACTAAATTGTTAATGGTACAGAGGTGTGACTGTACTTTAACGATACCTATTTCTATGAAAAATTGGTGAAGAGATATATTTTCAGTAACATTTTTTTTTATTTTAAGTTTCTGATCTTTTGTTTATGCATAGGTATAATCAGATGTACGAGTAGTTTATAAAAAAGTGTTTCTTAGTCATTCATAAATATTAAAAATCACTTTATTTTGCTTAGGTACTTAAAAGATCATCTATAATGTAACTAATTTTGAAGCAATTTTTATGAATAAACTGGCCGACCCGGTCTCGCTTTGCTGAGGTGTATTCAAACTGTTCACTCATTCACACACTCACTCATTTATTCATACTCCACCCGCAACAATGAATATTCCATCGCGGACTTTTTTTTATCCATCTTTTTAGCCAGCGTTTGTGATTTATGCGCACAAAAAATATATTTTTCAGGTTTTCTGTACTATAATATGTATGTGTTATACATAATATGTACCTATGTATTAATCACTCTATCTGTTGCTAAAAACTGCATTAAAATCCGTTGAGTAGTTTAAATATCTAAGCAAACAGACAATGGAAGCGACTTCATTTTATACTTTGTAAATTAAGTATTTTTTAGTATTTTTACCTCAGCTACCTATTTAAAATGTCTTTTATATATTTATATGATTTGCTTCTTGTCTTTTGAGTCTAAGTTTGATATTATTTTTGTTCTATACATTCTTCCCATGCCTTGATAAATACTTATCATAATTACCTATGTATACCTATTGTGTTATCAGTTTATTGCTAATCTTATCTGTACATAATGGAGGCCCCTGTTCACCTCCAGAATACCTAACAAACCTAACAGTTTTCACTAACAAATCTCTGTCCATCTTAATTCATTCACCTTAACGAGTTTATTCATTCATAACTCTGTCATTAGCATCAAGCCAATAGCACGCGATTCGAGCTTTACGACGAACCATTCGAGGAGTTTCCACATTTCACACTTAACGAGCTATTCTCATATTTACTATCATTCAGAATAGGGCACAGAATGTCATGAATCAAAATCGTGAAACTCTATAAACTTAATAAGCGGACAACCTCGTCAGCGTTTCTGTTAATTATCTCACATCTTAACGGCACGGCTTTTACGGTTTTGTTCACCAATTTTGGTCTTTACTCCCACTATATACGCGTTAAAATGTGTTATTTATAGATAAATTTGTTTGTCCGTCTATACAAATATTCGTCACGGTCGCAGGCGCAGACGCAGGCGGGCGGATGTAAAAAAAGGAATCGATGGGCGCCTTGTGAGGCCTAATTAAGATATGTAAGCGATATGGCCGGCCCACCGTTGTTAGACACAGACGCACAGACCCACAGAGCCACAGAACACTATTGTCCCACCATCACATTGTGTTTTGTACATTATGTAAACCTTTGATTAGAGATACGGAGTCTGTTAGTACATACATTGTGTGTAATCTTACTATCGGGAAACTCTATATTGTAATCAGAGCAGGCTCATGTTAAGTTGTAATAGAATTAGCTTTTGGTTTTCGTTTTAAACCTAACAAAGTTTCATCACAACTTAAGCTAAAGTATCTTTATGGTTTAGTGGCATTACATGCAAACTAAAAACACGCCCTGTATTCACACAGATTGACGAGCGAATTGACTAATAAAGAAAATGAGATACCTACCTACGTTATTGAGACATTAAAAAGACTTTCGTAATAAATTATCTTAACGAATTAAAGCATTTTGTTCTGAGTGTAAATATCTATGGAAATTTATTTCTATCCCATTTTATTTTTCTCTAAAACTAAAAAATCTCTTATATTAATTTGCACAAAAAACTTGCATTAAAATTATAATAGAATAATTAGGTGCTACTTAAACCATTTATTACACTTGATGGAGGTCTTGAATTGTTTTAAAATATAAAATATATTCACTTATTGGTCAATAAATAAAGAAGTAAAAAGAACCAAAAATTTATTCGTACCAGTGTAGATATATTTTCGTACCTAAACAAGGCACATAAAGAGCCGATACCTACCACAGATCAACAGAAGTGTTTGTAAAAAACGAGCAAGGCGATCAAAATACATTTGTTACTAAATATATAGAGGTAAATACAAATAAATATTCTGGTTTTCATTAATTGAATGTGTCGAAGTGTCTGGGTTTGGAAGTGGGACGATACGAATTATAGGCCATTGTAATTTGGATCTGGATCCTTTTAAATGTATCGCCAAATTATTTATTACTAGCCGACCCGCTCTCGCTTCGCTGTGGTGTATTCACTTACACACTCACTCATTTATTCATTCATACTCTACCCGCAACTATGAATCATCATGTATATCTCTCATCGTTAACTGTTAAGGCAGCGTTCGTGAGAAACGTTTTAGTTCGGCCATTTTTTTCTCCGATTTACTTTGCAAATCCGATTACCTCGAAATTATCCCTTCATTTTTCGGATCAATATATATCCTATGACACTTACAAATAATGTGGTTGTCTATTGGTAAAATAATTTTCAAAATTGGTTCAGTAGATCCAGAGATTACCCTACAACAGATATAATCACAGTTATTATAACTTCTATATTCTGTACATATTTAACATTTAATCTATATCTACACTATAATATAAAGAGGAAAGATATGATTGTTTGTATGTTTGTTTGTTGCGAATAGGCTCGAAAACTACTGAACTGATTTTTAAAATTCTTTCACCGATAGAAAGCGTAACATAGGCTATGTGGTGTTGCCAAAAACGTTATAATTAAATATGGTATTTTATAATCCTTTACTTTAGTTTTTATTTATTCACCTCAGTTATCTGCATGGTAAGTCTTAAGCTGCGTTTCCACTAAAGATGAGCGAGGATATGTAGCGAGGGATGTGTTGGTTAAGAATCAATAGAATCGCTTCATTAGACACTCTGAGCGTATCTAGGTAAATGAAACGATTCTTTTGATTGGTAACAAACACATCCCTCGCTACAAATCGTTGCTCATCTCTGGTACAAACGCTGCCTTAGACAACATCAACAGATATTTCGACTTATTATTTTTCATTTTATTTTATTATTAATGACATTTGTGAAGCACTGACTGTTTTTTTAGACTCACAAGAATTTTTTTTTTTGGAAAAAAATTTCAAAATACATATTTGTAATTATTTTATTCGGTTACTTTTTATGTTTTAATATTTATTATGGAAAAGAGAGATACTTGAATGTTAGCTAAAGAGGTCCTGGGAGAGTTTTTTACCAGTGAAAAGGTCTTGTAAACCTACTATTGGGTCTCAAGCTCCCGTCTTTTACGTGTATATATATTATATATATTTTCAATACATATGTTATTATCGCGTAATTTGTATCACTCTTTTTTCTAACAACCACGTAGGTATGTCCATCTCGAAACAGACTCAATTACCAATTATTAAATTCAAACATCCATTAAAGCATGAAGATATTTAGATAGCTAGGCGTGTGCCAGACACCGTATTTGCATTGAAAGCAGGCAACATTCATCGATCGCTAAAAAATTATCTTAAGTTTTGTGAATAACACTGATCCGCCCACGCGATTAGTATTAAAATGGTGCTTAAGTTTATGAGCATAAAATCGTGGTTGTGAGACGGTGCATAATCTTATAAGCTGTTGTATATTGGGAATTGTACCGGTGTTGCCAGAAAGTTCACTACAAATAACCCCCTTTTCCTTAAATGAAGATGAAATGCGTATCATAAAATTACAGTACCTTAAAAAATTAATTAACACACGGTTTAATTTAATGGCTGACATAGTTTTCCATAAATTTGATGACCTCACCTGTAAAACAATTTGCGAATCAATTGTTAATTAATTGCCAATTAACTATTTTTAATTTTTAATTTAACCCACTATTGATATTGTTAACTACATTGAGTACACATTAAATGGAGTTAACTCCTAATAAAGGGGAATTATATGAAGTCCCTTTTTTCCCATTTCTTTACAGCAAAGTTTCCCAAACCATAGACCGTACCATAGACCACTTAGCTATAGAAATATTTACTTAATTTCACTTGCAAATATACACATTTTTACCCCTCATTGATCCCTAATCGCTTTACATCACATTAAATAAAGATCACATTAGAGATTCATACTCATAACGAATTACCCTTAAAATAAGTAAGTATCCCCATAGTGGCAACACTGACCCGTACAATAATACGTGCACTGGGCCGGCGCGCGCGCAGTCTCTGACCACTACTGTTCATTTCCCACGGGCCGGCTATCTCCGTCTCGCTCACTCCGTATAGAGGCATCTCTCTCCCCCCTGATGGACCGCGTTTCGTTAAACGTAGCACACCCACACACAATGTCGGTATTTCAGATTATACTGAGGCAGACCGACATAGATTAGCTTCGTCAGCTCGCGGGTTAGCTAGAATGTTCTTGGTTTGTACCTAAAAACTTACTTTGTTCTTCCATACTATTATATAAAGAGGAAAGATTTGATTTTTTGTATTTGTTGCGAATAGGGTCTAAAACTACTAAACCGATTTTGATAATTCCTTCACCGACAGAAAGCTACAATCTTTCCGGGTCACACAGGATATGCGGTGTTGCCATAAATATTATAATTTAAAAAAATATGGCAATTTAAGTGTCATAAAATGAATTCCGCCTGTCTCCTTTACAATCTTATTTCTCTTTTAAATTATTAATAATACGTAAAGCTAAAGATTAAAGAAAAACTACACTATTATCGAGTGACAATTTAAGGATATGGATTGAATTGCTTTAAATAACCAAACCGAAGCGAGGGTGGGCCGCTTGTATATAAGAACAGTTAAAATATACTGTCCATAACTTCAGAGTAAGCCTTCTTGCTTAGAACTCGATTACACAACTGAATGAAAAAAAATTCTGTTCTATACCAACTATTAAGGAAATTTAAGAATTATTCCGTCAATCAAAAACGAAAAAAAATTATGTCAATGCTTTTGCAACGTGACCAACTCCCCCTCTAGATTTTATGTAGTAATTTATAAATATCACTATCACAAACTGTTAGTACTCAATCAGCTAACGTCCAGGAGTATGTACGTCAGTATTGCCATATTTGATAGCACAAAATTTCCCTAGAACATATTGACTACGTGACGAAAACCTAAGACTCCTCCTTCACCAGTGACAAAGCGTGGCATTTTGAAGACCCCTCAGAACGGGTCACGTAGTATGGGTACGTTCCCTAACTTCAGTTATACCTTTTACAGAAATCATTATTATAACATCGAGAAAAATATTACAAACGCGAAAGTTTGTAAGAATGTTTGTTACTCTTTCACGCAAACTACTGAATGGATTTTGATGAAACTTTACAATTATATAGCTTACACATCAGAATAATACATAGGCTTTAATTTATAATGATATAGTGTGAATAGTCCAAAATATAGCGAGTGAAACCGCGGGGTGCAGCTAGTCAAGCAATACAAAATAATTAAACTGTCACCCCCGGGAGTAATATTCTAGTCAAGACGACCTGATAATAGATGACAATAGAGATATTCAATTTAATTCTAGAAATGATGAGACCCCATAAATTCATTGGTTTGGGAAGATTTTCAAAATTTTAAAGTATTCCTACCTATTCATAAATCTAAAATAAATAATGATTTAGAATAACTACATGAGTCTTCTTTAATGGTTATCCAACAGTTATGGAAAGAAAGAATTAGGTATCTCTCTTCGCGGAGGTAAAATGGATACACTATATACATTTATACAGTCCTACTATATTTTAATTGTAGTTCTTTCTGTGCTTTCATACAGTTAACTTCGTCTAACTTAGTGCAGTTAACTATCATTTCATAACTATAATTATCTTGATGACTGGTGAAGTTTTTGAAGTCAGACTTAATTTTTCCATATTATAATAATAGGTATAGAATATAGATTAAAAAAAATCCAAATATTCTCTACTAGCAGTGCCTGCGACTTTGTCCGCGTGGAATAAACTTTAAAAATCATATTTAATAAGTTTCAAGCTTCTAGTTCTAAAAATGACGATACTTCGATACAACTTTTTATCCCCCCCCCCCCCTTCGACCCCTTACAACCCTTTCTTCCTATTAAAAATTAACCTATGTCCTTTCTCAGGCTTTAGACTATCTGTATACCAAATTTCATTTAAATCTGTTCAGTAGTTTTGGCGTGAAAGCGCGACAGACAGACGTTACTTTCGCATTTATAAAATCAATAAAAACTAGCGACTCGCTTCCGGCTTCGCACGGTTTCTTACTCTACTATAATATGCATGTGTTATACATATAAACCTTCATCTTGAATCACTCTATCTATTAAAAAAAACCGCATCAAAATCTGTTGCCTAGTTTTGAAGCTCTAAGCATACACAGACAGCGGGAAGCGAGGTATATAACCTAACTCACGTCACGTCGATCTAAAACGTGCAAATCCCGTCTTGTCAAGTAGAGCCGCGGGCAACACTATTGCAATCAGGAATTTCGGACACGAACACCTATTAGAAGGATTAACCTTCGACGTAATTGCAGTTATTTTTACGTCAAACATTTAACTGTCTTCTGGAATGTTCGTCATTAGCTCGTATTTACATAATTGCTGATTTCGCGCCTAGATTGATATTTTTACTATAATTTTTGACAACTTAGAAAATTTAAATAACCGCTCTCGTGTTGTATATTTTTTTCGGTCGAAATATAATAATCAATTGCAATCTAAAATACTTGGATTAAGGATAGAAAATAGATTCCATATTAAAATTGGGAATATATTTTCAATGTGTAATCTGTTAAGGTCGCCCAAAATTATTGTTACATAGCGAGTATATATCTGGGGATTTTGGATTAAGATTGATTATTAACTACGTCATTCTACATTTTTTTTGTTCCTTATCCATTACCACCACTATATGTAGGTACGTACGTATGTTAAAACAGATATATGGTCGGTGTATATTTGCCTATATCCTATCCTACTAATATTATAAACGCGAAAGTTTGTAAGAATGTATTTTTGTTACTGTTTCACGCAGAAACTACTGAAAGGATTTTGATGAAAAATATAGCGGGTGAAACCGCAGGGAGCAGCTAGTATCTATATAAATAAAAGAATAAGCGGACTGACTTAATGACTGATATATCAACGCAGGGCCATAACTATAAGGTTTAGAAACTTGAAATTTTGCACAGCGGGTCCTTTTATAATGTAGGGGAGCACTAATAAAGGATTTTTGAAAATTCACCGCCTTAGGGGGGTGAAACGGGAATGCCAAGTTAGTATGACACTTTGCCGTCTGACGTTATTCAAATGAAATTCAGTATGAAGGTTCTTTATTGAGTCATGAAACGTGTAAAATATTTTCTAGAAAATCATGCCTTAATGGTGTAAAAGGGGGGGTACAAAGTTAGTATGACTACCTCATAAAATTATTAAATATGTCTACAGACAATCTACTGTCGGCTAATATAACTACTTCAATAATTCTTGGTATTTTTACAACCTTAAGTTTCTGTCCCGATGTTTTGTTCTGTTTCAGATGTTTGTCATCAAATCTTGCAAATTAAATTTGATCCACTTCCCATTTACCATACATTTTATATTTTTAATTTTGCATGCATGCGTAAATTGCGTGACAATACAATATTATGATGACATGGTGCTGATCTGATGAGGAAGCAGGAAGTTGTCCATAGGAACTTCGCAATGAAAGGACACAACCTCATCGAGTTTGGGCTCATTTGAATCGTCTTGACGAGTAATTTGTCTTTAAATAGTAACCAGGGTCTGATGATAAAGCTGGAACGTGGTCATAGATCGGCTCGTTTAATTTCTCTAACTAATTTATATGCATGTAGTTTTAATAAAAAAAAATTTGGTTATACTTGTAATCTAACCAAATTAAAAAGGTAGGTAGGTCTTTATAAAATAAAAATGCACATGACAAAAATAAGGTTTTATTAGATCTGTGATCACATATAACTTGATGATAGTGTTGCCAGCAAAAGCTGCATTGCTTGCAAAAATTTGTCAGAATCGTTTTTGTAATTAAAAAAAAAATTCGAAGCAAAAATAAAAAAAAATTATAATAATTATGATTATATACGTAAATAATTTTTTTTAATACTATACAAACAAAAAGTAATCTTAATAAGTGCTCCCATTATTTTTTTTAGTTTAAAAGAAAAATAGGTAACTAAGTTGGCAACATTATGGCCATTTTATTGTAAACCGAATTCTGATAGAAGTCTGGTTTTACTTTACACAGAACTATAGAATATCTGTCATGTCGATTTGTAACTAACTTATTAAAGCTGTTTAATTTGTTCCCAATGGAAGTTATACTAAACACATTTTCCATGGAAGTTTAACAGTCGCACATTTATAACAAAAACGTAATTCAAATCAATGCTACCAAAATAATAATAAAAAAAAACTTATAATGCAATGAAAAAAAAACCTAAATATACTTTCTTAAACAAAGTAACATTTTCCGTACAAATTGCGTCGGGCTAAAACTTAAGTCCTTTATATTTATTTTCAAAGTTTTAGCCCGACACCTATGTTCTAATCATTAGAATTCAAACCCCTCCGCTGGGAGAGCATCTCGTAAGAGCCATGTAACCCGGCACCCCTTAGTGGTAGAGGATTGCCCCCTCCCACTTCCGGTTCTAGTGAACTCTGGGTTCTCGTTAAGGGTCCACTGAAACCGTAGCATTCTTCTCTTCATTCCTTTTCCTCACTCCATCTTTGAGATGACAACGCATCGGCAAAACAAGAGTCACTCGCTTACATTGGCGATGTCCATGGGCGATGGTGGTCACTTACCATAACTGCCACAAAAGACCAGTATTCTTCTGAACCATTCTTAAAATGATGAAATTAAATGTTTTCTTTTCTTTAGATATTGTATGATTTCCATTTGATTCTGTGCAGCAATTGCAATGTTATTAACAACCCATAATTACTCGCGTTAGGTGTCACACACCCCACGACGTGTTTACCTATATTTTTATTTTGAAAACTACTGCGGTAGTTTCTCTGTTAGCCTCATAAACCCCCCACTCCACCTTGGCGACGCTTTTGATGAACTTATATAAGGTTATTATTCCATAAACTAAGATTTTTCTGAAAGTTTTTTATTTAATTTATAATCATACTTTCAATTAAACAATATATGAAGAGTGAACTCTACTTTGACCTTGAGTTTCTCCTCAAAAACTTTAATAAAAGAGATGTATTTATTCAATAAATAACAGTCGAAAAAAGAGACAGCATGTTCAAAATGCCAGAACTTAGAGCAAGATTGTTAGGCGTCGAAATTGTGATAATAAAAAATATCTCTCAAGTATTTTTATTATTTAAAGACGTTTAAAAGTTGTTTTAATATATCAGCTCAAGTAGTAATCAATAAAATACTGATATTTTATTTTAGTATACAGATCTGGGGTGTCACACACCCCATACGAGCGTTAGCGTAACTTTTTAGACGCGAGTAATTAAGGGTTTTTCACACATCAAATACGGATAAAGTCAATTTAAATTTAACCTTAAGGACGATATAAAAATACTTTATTAGTACAAAATATTTGTATCTTATCTTATAACTATAACAACAAATTTAATAACACTAATACTTATAACTATAAATACGAAGTAAACTCTATTAACTCTATAACGATAACTTTACCCGAAAGGCTCTTGACCACTATCACCTGGCTCTCTTTCTTTCTTCCTCGGATTTATAGAAAATAAAGTTTACGTGTCTATCCTAAATTTGAGGTATTTTAATCATCTTAATAATATAATCAGTGACCTTATAACAAGTGTCCAGGGTCAGTGAATTTCTATGTACATTCAATTTTTTTTTCTAACAAATGTATTATTAATAACAAATATATTGTTTTATTTTGACTGCGTTTGTAGTTATGTGATTTTTAATTAAATTATAATTCCGTTCGCAGTGTCATAGTGGCGTTCCAGTCGAGCCGCATGTGGGCCAGACTCTTAAAAAAAACACTCAATGGATAACTGGAAATTGACTTAATATTACAAGTCAAAAAAAAAGTTATGACTAAAACTTAAATTTTTTTTTCTGAAAATAAAAACTGTCACACAGCTGAATTACAAATGAGCTGATAGTCTCCAAACGGCTGATCAGATCTTCACAAACTATAATTAAGCACCATCTCGATTAAATCAGCTATCAAATACAGAAACCACATCAATATCGTTCCATTATATTGGACGCTACGACCCACACAGATACACGTCAACATTTTTTTATCATAAAATTACAAGAAGAAGAGTTTGTCAGACAATGTGTCTGAGGGCGCTTGGTTGATGCACTGGCCCACCAGGTACGCCAGCTTGTGTGCGTACTGGCATGGCGCCGGCACGCGTACGGTGCCAGGCCAGTTGTAGTACAGATGGCACATCTTGTACGTCAGTCTCTGGCACTGGTCCGGCGTCATGCTGCTGTCGTCGTGCACTACAATGTAATGCGTGGGTGTCACTGTGCCTTGGTTCACTTTCTGGGATACTATTAAGAAGTCATACCTGAAATACATACATACTGTTAATTATAGTCTTGGTAACATTGATTTGAATAACATTTTATTTTTAAAGGTGGCATAACTGTTAACCTTCTTGGGAAACGTAAGGAAGGTGACCAAATAAATACGTAGCCACGACAGAAATCATTATTATTGCATGCCGAGTAATCAAGTCAGTCAGTCACTAAGTATCGACACCTTCACGACATTGATTTAAAAGTAACGATATTAATTTTTTTGTATTTTTGAAAACAAAATATAAAAAACAACAGTCAATACATCATCATCACAACCCATTAATGGCCCACTGCTGAGTCGGGTCTCCCCTTCAGAATGAGGAGGATGTTAGGCCAGACTTTACACATCTTTGAGAACTTTCGAAGAAACTATCAGGAGGCAGGTTTCCTCCCGAAGTTTTCCTTCATCGTTAAAGCAAGTTATTTTTAATTGCTTGAAACACATAACACAGAGTCAGAGGTGTCTGTCCAGGATCTAACCCGAACCTCCCGAGTAAGACACTAATATCTTAACCACTAGGCCATCACTGCTTTTTAGTCAATACAGACTTAACAAATACTCAAAAAAATGCCAAAAACAGATGTTAAATGAAATATATACTGTCACATACTTAAAAAAAGCTTGATATAGAAAGAAAAGTATCGAGAAATACAAGATTGTTATAATTGTCAATATATTAATATTGTCACGCAGCTCTCAAGTTAGAAATGAGCTGATAGTCTTCAAATATGAATACAAGTAACTTACCAATCACGTCTAGTAATGTCATAGTCTACAACAGTCCCCGGATTAGGATTTGCGAATTCACGATTTAATTTCAAGAATATCCTTGTGTTGATTCGTTTTTGTACTACAATGAACGTCAACGATGGAGTATAAGTTTCCTTCAATACAGAGAAACATACTTTCAATTGTGGGATCTCATAATCCTTTAAAATTTTCAGCTGACCATCTCCAACGCCATCCCTATAGGAAAAATACAAAAAAAAATTTTTTACGTTGATAATAAAATTTCGAAAGCAAACTAAATGACAGCAAAATATCTAGTGTACTATATAATCTAGTATACTATATAATCTAGTATACTATATAATAGTAAATGTATATCTGTGTATTGCAACTGTACATATAAACACTTTTGACTATCACTGACTCATAAAATGGCGTCAAAAATTGCTAAGATTTTTCTCTTTATTAATATGAAAGAAATCACAATTTCAAGGTTAACATCAAAAGAAAATATAACTATCTTATATATGAGATATTAAATGAGACAAAACATATTAAATGAGAGCAACAAATATATTTTTTTTTTCATTACAAAAAGAAGAGTCTTCAAGTTCATTATAAAAAAAACAGGTCAAGTACGAGTCGGACTCGCGCACGATCCGTCCCAATATTTGGCAAAAAAATCACGTTTCTTGTATGGGAGCCCCTTTAAGTATTTATTTTATTCTGTTTTGAGTATTTGTTGTTATAGGGGCAACAGAAATACATCATCTGTAAAAATTTCAACTGTTTAGCTATAAATTTCATCATGAGATACAGCCTGGTGAAGGACAGACGGATGGACGAACAGGGCTTTGGGTGACACTTTAAAACAGGACAACTTCAGAATACTTCTGCTATAATTAAGATTTTAATATTAATATGAAATATACCTGTACATAATGATTCTTTCTGGTAAGCTGCCATTGATCCGCAGGTAGTGACGCAAGGAGTCAACAAGGGAAGATTTTAAACCGTCAACAATTTCCTGTCCGCGTTGTTGGAACACAACCTTTGAAAACCATTGAGTCATACTCGCGTTATAGGATGCAACAAAAGCTGAAATAAATAGTCATTTGTTAAGTAGTATTTGAAGAGCAATAGTCAAAGTAGATTATGTTGATTATAAAAAACTATATTTTTCAAAATCCCCTCATGGAAACTTCCGAGCATTCCACGTAAAATTATCAAAAAAAAATTATCTTAGTATCTGATGTAACATTGAAGTAGTCTTCTAAAACAAATTTTACGCATTTTTTTTACAAAAATAATCCAAAATCATAATTTTTATCCTTTTCTATTAAGAGCCACCTCTTGAGGTAGCATATTGAAGGAGAAAGGCTTATTAGTTGTTTCGAAGAAACCTTCCCCGACATATCTACACTATTATATAAAGAGGTAAGAATTGATCGTTTGTATATTTGTTTGTTGCGAATAGGCTCGAAAACTACTGAACCGATTTTGAAAATTCTTTTACTGATAGAATGCAACATCCTTTCCGGGTAACGTAGCCTTTGTGATGTTGCCATAAATATTCCAATTAAAAAGATATGGCCATTTAAGTGCCATAATGTGGCCATTTTTGATTTTAATCGTTCTTTTACCCCTAGAAAACTAGACTATGCAAACTCAAACTCAAAATATTTTATTTCAATTAGACTTTTGTATAAAAGTACTTTTGATACGTCAAAAATTGGTCGGTCAGTCAGTTTGTCTGAAGCTACCACCAATCTATATATAGTATTTCCTTCTCTCTTCCTCTTTTATCTTTCCATTCTCTAATTTTTCTTTCTTTCATTTTTATCTTTTCCCTTTAATTATCTGTCTTTGCTTTTTTTATCACCTTTTCTTAATCTCTTTTTTTTCAAATAATGAAAAGCTACACGATTACAGAATGATAATTTAAGGACATCAATTATAATATTGCTTCAAATTACCCGGAGCGAAGCGAGATTATAAAAATAATCAAACCTAAAGAATTATTTACGATACTCTAACTAGATTACTAAATAGTTACATTAAAAACTTGTAATACAGTGCGATGATTCTTAGAAGTAATACTTTGATTAAGAGAATTGTTATCTAATTTTAATTATTTCTGGACTCGCTTAACTTACCACAAACACTAGGTTTTTTCCTCCCTACATCATGGTAGGAGTCAATTCCTATAATCATGGTTGATTTTAATGGAATAGTAATATTCCATAATGTGCCACCTAACTTGCAATTAATCTGTAGTAAGATTTTCTGAGTTATTGAACGAATCTTTTGATTGTTCATAAGGGTCCGTGCGTTTATTACCTGAAACAATTAACACTACTAATATTATAAACTAGTCGATCCGCGCGTCTTCGTCCACGTCATGCTCCGCTCCTATTGGTCGTAGCGTGAGGATAGCCTATATCCTTTCTCGATAAATGGGCTATCTAACACTGAAAGAATTATTCAAATCAGACCAGTAGTTCCTGAGATAAGCGCGTTCAAGCAAACAAACAAACTCTTCAGCTTTATATATTAGTATAAGATGTTCACATATAAACGGCTAAACGGATTTTAATGAGATTTGGGACAAAGATAACAAAAGAAGCAAAGAGCCTGTTATAGGTAAACAAATTTTACAGGATAGATAAATTATGATATTTAAAATTTTTTGATAAAAGTTAGAAATTTTTTATATTTTTTTAATTTCAAAGATTTTTTTGTCCACATTACCATCTATTTAATCAACCAAAATTCTTAATAATTATTGTCACTATGATTAAAAGTACCACAGAAGAGATTTGACTAAAATTAAGAAAAAAAAATCAAAAATCGTGACATATTTGGGGGTGATTTGAATAGCACAAGTGCTGCTCTACCTCTAGGCGTCAGTTTAGCACTACTTATTGAGCCTGTATATCAAACATGGTATAGCTACTGGCACGTAAGTATTGGCTTGACCTTGAATGTGCAGAAGTCACTATTCGGGGCGAGAGCAGCGCGTCACCCGTGGTTGACTCTTATGTGGCGTTTCAGTTCAAGTCAAAATAGTAAACGTCACTGATGGAACTACCAATACAAGCACGAAGCACGCTCACAATGCGCAACATTCCCCCTAATTTTTTTTAGACCTAAAGTTAGCTGCCGGCTAATATATCAGTCTCACTGTTAAACATCAATTTTTTTACCTGTGAAGGTACTGGATTATCTGCACAACATATCTTCTTGATAGCTGAATATCTATCATCTCTCATGGTGGGAGATATAGCCACGACGAGCTGCAAGTCTGACGTGATGCATTTCTTGAGCGCTATGACGTAAGTGTCTGTTCGGTCGTTTTGCAATCTGACCATGTCTGGTGGGAACACCTTCACACCCATTGGACCAGCGCAACGTTTTATAGTATCTACAAAGTCCTATAACAATAAATAATAGAAAAAATCAATATATATGGAAAACATGTTTATATCATTCATCATCACCCTTTAATGGTCCACTGCTGAGTTGGGTCTCCTTCTCAGACTAAAGAGGGATTAGGCCATAGTCTAGGTCGGCAGACTTCACACACCTTTGAGAACATGAAAAACTCTGAGGAGTGCAGGTTTCCTCACGATGTTTTCCTTCACCGTTAAAGGAAGTGATATTTAATTGCTTAAAACACACATAACTCAGAAAAGACAGAGGTGTGTGCCCAGAACAGACGTCCACGTCCTAACCACGGGGTTATCACAGCTAGTATATAGTATAATACAAACTCACTTCACGCTGTCCGTCTGTCCCTATGTATGCTTAGATCTTTAAAACTACGCAACGGATTTTGATTTGTTTTTTTTAATAGATTGACTGATTCAAGAGGAAGGTTTAAATGTATAACACATACATAAAATATTAGAGAAACACTGATAATTTTAGAGGTTTCTAATGTGATGTAGTAAATAAACAATTAAATTTTTTTTAGAACCCTACGGGATAAATCAAAATAATGTGCTACAGTATTGTACACCTTATAAACGTTTACAAAACAGTCATCGATGGTATAATTTTATCTAACTCTTAGATCCATTACAGACATTAAAAGAAAAAAATAGTTTTAACCCACAAAAACCATTTTTTTCTTTTAATTTTTACGAGAAATAATGGCTTATTTACGAACCGATTTTAAGCAATAAACCATTGGGCCTTTACAGCATGAAACTTCAATGAATATTTACAAAGATATTACAGATTTAAAATGCAGGGACATAGCGGTTACGGCTAAATACACATGTTAAATTGCATCTGGGCGAAGCCGGGACGGGTCAATTAGTATACATATATTTGTAAAATATTATACATTATATACCGAGCCCATTTTAAAATATTCCTCTGTTTAGTTAATATTATAAGTCAGAGATCTCTATTTACTAGAGACTGATGTTTATTTACCTGTAGTCTAAATTGCTTGTAATCATATCTTATCATTAGAGTATGCAACTAAACTAGAATTTCTACCCACCTGAGCCACCTGTTTATCCTTGTCTGTAAACAAAACAACCCATCGCATCACATCCACCGCCTTCATCACCATATTCTTGCCAACCTCGCCGTTCCACTCTGCATTCGGTTTGCCTGGAACCTTTACATTATTCCCAAAATATAAAGACTCGGGTGGCAGAGTTCGACCAACAAGGTCTATTGTCTCCGGGGCAATACTCAGACCCCAGCCTTTGAGCCGATTCTTTGCTGTTTCATTGCTTAGCACGTTTTCAATATACTGCAAATACAACATTTGTGTTAAACATCAAGTGATAGAATTTTATTAAACTACTCTAGGGTATAAATCGACATAATAATAATATTACATTATCTTTCTCATTTTTTACATTTATATGCATATATATGTCGACGCGTAAGTTAAGCTTAGGATAACCTAACCTTAGGCTTAAACAGAGAACCTGGGCAGTGGAGGCGAGTGTTGCAATTACTTAAAGACCTCCTTAAACCTACACCTTGTTCACAAGTCCAAGGCACTGCTGCACTACTGCTTAGATTCCTGTCGTAATTGTAAGAGATCATAATGTTTAGTTATTTATCGTTTCAGTACCAGTGTCTACGTTACGTTTACATAATAGTCTATTTAAAATCACACCCCCGTGTAGTGTTTTTCAATTAAAAAAAATTCAGAGAAGGAGAGTGGGTGTCCTTCTCTTTCTTATTGCTCCTAGCTAGACAATTATATATATGTATGAACCTATATATGTATTCATGTATGTGTGAATGTGTCCATATATAAATATTTATAAAATTATTTATTGTTTTCTTTTGTTGTTAGCACGTCTACCCACACTTTCTTCCAATGTCAGTTGGAAGAAAATGTTTTAGCATTACTAGCTCGCCTTTTGTACAAAGTCAAAGTCAAAATTTTTTATTCAATGTTGGAATTTACATTCTCTTATTGAACGTCGGAATCTACCACCCTTTCGGAAACGACCCTTACCCAGACCTGAGAAGAATGGCCGCAAGAAACTCAGCGGGACTGTTTCTTTTGGATATTTTTTTTCTTTGATTTTTTAAACGCCGATTTTTATAACAAGTATATTTATACATTGAGAAAGCCTGGAGCGAACGCATCATTCCCAAGGCGTGACATCTTCCAAAAAATCTTTAATGTTATAATAGCCTTTGTCACACAAACGTTTTTTAACTAACTTTTTAAATTTTCCTATAGAAGAATTTTGAACGTTTTCTGGGATCCTGTGGTAGAAGCATACACATCGCCCAACAAAAGAATTACTAATTCTACTCAATCGAGTAGTAGGAGTAACAAGTTTGTGTTTGTTTCTAGTATTAATGTCATACAAGTAAGTCACTATTTCTAATAAAATCATTAATATTTTTACGTACATACATAACATTTTCAAAAATATATTGTGAAGCAACAGTCAATATATTAATTTCTTTGAATTTATCTCTTAAAGATATTTTAGGGCCGAGACCATAGATTGCGCGAATAGCCCTCTTCTGCAGTACAAAAATCGTGTTTATGTCGGCTGCGTTACCCCAAAGTAGAATGCCGTAAGACATTATACTATGGAAGTAGCTAAAGTAAACTAAACGAGCCGTGTCTATATCAGTTAATTGGCGTATTTTCTTAACCGCGTATGCTGCAGAGCTGAGTCTATTGGCCAATCTCTCAATATGGGGGCCCCATTGCAATTTAGAATCGACAGTGATGCCCAAAAATACGGTAGATTCCACTGGTTCCAACTCCTCTCCATTTATAAATACACCAGTCTCTATTTTCTTAACATTGGGTGTCGTAAATTTTATATATTTAGTTTTCTTACTATTTAACATTAGATTATTAGCACTGAACCAATGTACAATATCAGAGAGAGGATTGTTTACATCGTCATATTCAGTTTGATAGCGTTTCACCTTAAATATTAGTGAAGTGTCATCAGCAAACAATACTATCTTGTTCTTTTTTTCTACGAGGTTTGGCAGGTCGTTTATATAAATGAGGAAGAGAAATGGTCCAAGAATAGAAACCTGGGGGAACCCCATATCCAGACGGGCCCCAGGCGATCTCTTGCCATTCACGTCAACCCTTTGAACCCTATTGTTTAGATAGGAGTTCATAAGGTCGAGCGCAGTTCCTTTGATGCCATAGTGGCGCAGCTTTCTGACCAGAGTCGCATGTTGTACACAATCGAAGGCCTTAGATAAGTCACAGAATATTCCAAGTGCATTCTGTGATTCCTCCCAGGCCTCGAAGATATTCTTAATTAATTCGACACCGGCATCCGTTGTTGAACAACCCTTAGTAAAACCAAATTGTTTCACATGGAGAAGTCTCTGTGAATTAAAATGTTAAATATAGGCGTTACTTTACTATGCTTCATCAGTTCCAGTTTCCCAATTGATAATATTCCATGTCATTTTTATTTTGTCTTGTGCATTATACATTTTTTGTTTAATATGTAACGACTTTGCCATGGAACAAACTTTTTTAAATAACTTTGAATATGCTTTAACAAAGGCTATAAAGGACTCTGAATGGCTGTATGATCTCTCATTATAAAGTTGATATAGTTTTTGTCTACTTCGATGAATACCAAAAGTTGCCCAATCATTAAACGACAAGAGACCACCCGAATTGACTGTCTTGGTAGTGAATATAGCAGTAAACTCTGATTTTATTAATTTAAATAGTGTGATATATAACATATCAGGGTTATTGTTGTCAAAATTTAAGTATGTGAGTCTTGCTATAATACTACCTTTAAATTTCTCCATACGTCTGGAGTTTGTAGGAACAAACACAATCTTTTTATTTTTATTTTCTTTTTTTAACTCACACTTAAAAGAGACTAATTGCCCAAAATGATCAGAACTCAACTTTTTAATAATTGAATACGAATTGGGTTGAAAGTTGGTAAATATATTATCAATACATGTTGCTGAGGTTGCAGTTACTCTAGTTGGCTCTAAAAATATATTTACTAGGTTATATGAATTTAACAAGGATCTGAATCTAACACTTGTGGTGGAGTTTTCTAATAAATTAATGTTAAAATCACCACATACTATAATATATTTTTTAGACTCAGATAATTTTAATAGTATTTCTTCTAACACATTTTCAAATAATTCATATAACGCTCCAGGGGGACTGTATATGCTCACAACAATGAAGCGCTCAAGTTCTGCACAGGCTATCTCAATAGTACGTTCTACAGAGAGGCTCACAATGTCTTTGCGTTCTTTAAATTTAAAAAGTCTACTTATAATTATTAAGGAGCCCCCACCTAACGACTTTTCTCTGCAGAACGCACTTGCTACCTGGTGACCACTGAAATTAAATATGAGTTCATAATTACGAAGCCAATGCTCTGTAATACAAAAAAAATGAATGTTTTCACATCTCATAAATAATTCCAGTTCTGATTCTTTACCTAAAAGTCCTTGTAAGTTTTGGTGCACCAGGTTTACAATTTTATTATTATTATTAAGATTATAACAATTTTTATTTTTATTATTGTCTAGGTTTAATATGCTAGAGTAACTATCTGTTGTCTTATTGTGTAAAATTAATTGGTACAGCTTCCAAGTTATTAAATGTCAAATTATTGAGTTGCTCAATAGGAGTAATTGTTTTTGGGTTATTTACCTGCTCAAAAGGAGCAATGGTAGTCAAGTCACAATTTGACTGCTCAATAGAAGCAGTGTTAGAGGTAGCCAACATATTGGCTGAGTTAAAAAGTATATAATAAGATAGCAATTTTGCTACATGTCTTTTTCTGAAGTTAGATAGATGTAGCCTATCACAAGTTAGTAATTGATATTTGTTAGATATTATATTATTTATATCAATAATGTGACATTTATTATTTACATTATCATTATTATTTGGTGTTAGAGTCACATAATTGCAATTATAATAGTGTGTTAATAAGCTAATTAATTTATATCTATTTTGATTTTCCTGTGGCAAGTCTGCTATATACGGTAAAGTAAACATGATTAGTTTATTAATTTTTAGAGTATTTAATTGGGTAAAATATCTTTGTATAATTTTTTTGTTTAATTTTCCTCTTCTCCCAATCATAACAATAATGGTTGTGTTTTGACAATGTGTTTCACGTAGAACTACATCTATTATTTGAGAATAAGAAGCTCCGGGCATACACATATTTAAAACTTTTTGATCTTTACAGAATTCATTAAGTAGGATACCCATGTTCTTACCCAGCTCATCACTATAAATTTTTATATATTCCTTATTAGAATTGGATGCAATCTGGGTACAAACCGGGTTCAAAGATATCAGGTCAGTGTTAGCCTCAACAGGCGGAGAGACTGATTTATAAAACTGCCTCGAACGACCTGGAGAACAATGACATTCACAATTTTGTTGTTTTAAAAGTGAGTCAAAGCGATCCGAGTTATACTGACATAGTTCTACCAAACCGTTCATGGCACTTTTTTTTTTTATTTAATTTAACTAGGTCGGCAAACAAGCGTAGGGCTCACCTGATGGTAAGCGATTACCGTAGCTTATAGACGTCTGCAACACCAGAAGCATCGCAAGCGCGTTGCCGACCCTATCCCCAATTCCCCCCAGGAGCTCTGGTCACCTTACTCACCAACAGGAACACAACACTGCTTTAGAGTAGTGTTATTTAGCTGTGATCTTCTGTAAGGTCGAGGTACTACCCAGTCGGGCTGCTCCATATTTGAGCAGAAAATTTCCTGCTGTGCCCTACCTCAGTTTTTAGCACTTATATGCTCTGCAATTTCTTTTTGAGCAGTCTCATATTTCTGAGTTATAGCTTGTAAATTATTATGCAAACTTACCATCTCAGCCTGAAGAGAGCTTACATCCACCTCATAGTTGTTATTTACATTATTTAACTCATTACACATTTTATTTAGTTGTTACCTTAACTCACATTTTTCTTTACACACTTTTGTATATTTATGACATAATTTTTTTGATTTTAACAATTTTTTTGTTTTTCTAATAAACTTGTTTATTTTAATATTTTTTTTAATTTGTTTTTGCTTAGAACTAGCTGAGATGGCACTGAGTCCTCACCAGTCATATTGACAGTTTTGTTAGAGATGATTGGTGACACTAAGCTTGGTGCATTCTCAACCAGTTCCTCAAACAGACACTGAGTTTGAGAGGCTTTTATGCTAATGTTATGTATTTCAAAGGATTCAATTTGTTTATTTGCCTCATGCAGTTGAGATCGCAATGTAGTGGTAAGCCTAGGTAGGTCAACTCAGTACAATAAAGTATTTAAAGAAATAAATACACACAAAACAATTAACTACATAAATTTGAAACCGCAGAATTTTTCCTTCACTCTCCCTCCCTACTCAATTTTCTAGGATGCAAGGCAGCGACAAAACAAGAGGGTATCTCTTGTTTTGCCGACGTCCATGTGCGACGTAGGCCACTTACGATAATTGCATAAAAATTCAAAATATAAGTAAATAAAATTTTAAAAATTTGATTTGATATATTTAACCATGTTACGACTAGTCATAACACTAAAATGACACATATTGCAATTCTGTTTAATATATTTATATTTATCTGCTATAATTTATTACAATTAGATTTAGGTAAAAAACGTTTATGTGAGGAAGGCTATTATAACATTCAAGATTTTTTGGAATATGACACGCCTTGGTAATGATGCGTTCGCTCCAGACTTTCTCAATTTATAAAATATATTTGTTATAAAAAATGGCATTAAAAAAATAAAAGATAAAAAAAAAGTAGCTAAAAGGAATAGTCCCGCTGAGTTTGTTGCTCTCATTCTTCTCTGGTCTGGGTTAGGTCGTTTCCGAAAGGGTGCTAGATTCCAAAGATAATAAGAGAATGTAAGTTCCAATATTGAATAAAAAATTTTGACTTTGACTTTGAATTAATTACAATTTTATAAAAAGAAAGTTTTTGTCACTCAATGATAATTTTTATATATTTTATGTAAGCCAAAATTTCCTCCTTTTCCCCATTTTCTTAGTATAAAAAGTGTTACCTTTTTAAAAGCAGCATGTCGTTGACCAGGTGTGATTCTTGTGTACGTAGCCACGTCTTTCATTAGTCTGAAGTTGCTCCTCTGGTCGTCTGTTAGGCCTGTCAACTGGCACAGTTCAGGCACAAGGCATATCATGAAATCAATAGGTTTATCTGAACCAGCCACGCGCTTCGAATCCCTACAAAATAAAGAAAATAATGCATAACCAGCTAACTTTAAGGCTGACAAAAAATGGTGGGGGAAACTTTATTAGCAGTTTCATCCGTGACGTTTACTATTTTGACAAAAGGCAGACGCGCGAGAACTGAAACGTCGCAACCAACCGCGTGTAACGCGCTGCTTTCGCCCCGCGCTGCCTGCTAAAAGGCCCTAGCCTTCTGCGCATTCAAGGTCAAACCTATACTTACGTGCCGGTAACTATACTTAGATGCAACAAATAAAATATCTTATATATTACTTTTAAAAATATTTAGATGTAAAAGAACAATATTTTGTTATTATCCCACAGGGACTGATAATTTTTCCGAGATGACAAGTAGCCTATGTGTTAAATCCAGGTTATAAAAAGTATCTGTGTGCCAAATTTTATTGAAATCAATATAGCCGTTTTAGCGTTATTGACAAATCTAAATATACAAACTTTCACATTTATAATATTAGTAAAATAGTGTTAAAGATAATATTATTAAATGTTAAAAATAATATTTGTAAAACATATAAAGCAAAAAAATTCCAAATACCTTGATATTAAAATAGGCTGATTTTCATCCTTTATTTGAATACCATAATTATTTTTATAATATTCCATAAAAGATATCTTAATCGTCTGACCCTTTTCATTTTTTTCAAAAGTTGATAGTGGCGTCATCTTGTCGTCTATGCTATCTACACTGTAAAAACAGAAAAAATGTACTATTTATATTAAAATCTAAATGACCCGGCAAACAATATAATAAAAAATTTGGTCAGCCACCCTTATCACTTAGGGGTACCAATTCTCAGACCTACCCGGTCGATATGCACACAAAATTTCATAAAAATGGGTTAAACTGTTTTGGAGGAGTTTGGTACAAAACAGAACGACGCGAGATTTTTATATAAAATAGAATTTATTAAATAATTTTACTATCCCTTGCATGAGAACACTTTTTTTATTGACCTATATGATCCCAATGATGGGCAAAGGTCCCCCCCCAACTCTCTCCAATGATCCCTTTTCCACTTTGAAATTTGAATTCGTCATCGAAAGCGTCGCGATCATTTCTTTAACACTCTCTTAGGCTAACAATAACTAGTAAAAATATATTCTGGAGCCAATTAATGATAAAAAATTTAGTACACTAATATATCACTTAAGCAAGAGATAATAAAAATACTGAAAAATTTAGTGACATTACTCTAGATTTGACTAAAATAGGAAAAATATCATAACAAGAAATCAAAATTCCCAGTATATAGATGGTTCTAATACCCTTTGAACGACCTTTCTAAACTTTGATCACTCGCTGGAGACTATCTATTGAGTCATCTATAATCATCATCACAACCCGTGGATGGTCCACTGTTAACCTAACACCCTACTCCCATAGTCCACCAAGCTGGCCAAGTGCGAGTATGGGCAGACTACAACACAAGAAATTTAGGGAACTCTCTGGAGTGCATTTATTGTAGTGTATCCAATATTCTAATAAAGTGGGTATTTGCAGATGTGCAGACCGGGAGAGGATGAAGACATAGTTTATTTTTGTATTATTTATTCAGCTGCGTAATTTTTTAGTCGAATTCGGCTACTTTATCCTTCGAATAAACTGTTGCTATGTTCAGCTTTTGTTATTAAGTTTTAGGATATAAATAATATAGTAGATTTAAAATACAATTTTATAAAGTAACATGTACGCAATAACTGGTAATTGCGGCTAGTGTAGAGTTTACTAAAGGACCAAATTCAGCTCACTGTTCAGCCTAATATAGTATAATTTTAATATTTACCGAAACAATTTCTTATTATAGGTAGTCATAACACTAGCTCCAATTAACTTGTCATTCAGAGCTCTCTTCCAGTTAGCGCCTTCATACTGCACTGCTTCCTTGATCAGAGACAACACAGACTGAGTTCTTAATACTCGGTGAGTTGAGTCCAGGGTTAACATCAACCCGCCTTCGTACTCATCCACTGCTGTTACATATCTAAAAATAAATTGGTCAATAAGTCTGTAGTTCCATAAGAAATATGAATTGGAGTCAGAATTTTTTACTCTGAAAATATGAGTAACATTTAATTTTTCTTTAACTTTAAATATTTTTTTTATATAATCAGTTCTTTAAAATGTCTCTAAAAATATTCTTATTTTTCTACTTTATAGTTAATTGAACGATTATGAACATATAAGTCCACGTACAGTTTCAAAAAATGATTTTTATTCATGGACTTGGTCTAAAATCCATTTTCCTCAAAAACTAACAAAATAAACAAATATTTAAAAGTGCGAGTCACATTTCTTATGCTAGGTTTTATTAAAATATTAATACTATAAAATATCAATATTAAATATAAGTAGAAAAATTTTCATTGTTAATGCACTAAAGACCTTAGTCGCTACCCCCACTTTTGTGTTTGAAGTGGAAGGTTGTTAGGAGAAAGGACATTATATAAAGAATTACTGATAAGGGAGTATTTGGATTTTTCTCTGACCTGAACTCCCTTTAGTTAGATTTAATTTATTTTTATAGACAGTTAAATTTAATTTCTACATTAAATGATAGTATTATTAATTATTTCCTATTTTTTAACTATGTTATACAGATTTTGAACAATTTACAGTAGGATAGTACAGTACATTCTTACCCTGGCCATACTTCCAGTTTATATTGCGGTATTTGTATTGCTCCGTATTCATTAAAATGTTGTCTCCCAAATCTAACTAGTTTCAGATCATTCATAATGTGCTTGAACAACATGTTGTAGATCTGTATCATTTC
Source organism: Limenitis camilla (assembly GCA_905147385.1). NCBI lineage: Eukaryota > Metazoa > Arthropoda > Insecta > Lepidoptera > Nymphalidae > Limenitis > Limenitis camilla. The sequence goes on from LR990241.1 coordinate 5,255,648, forward strand.
ACTCAACCGACGAGTTCGACGAAATATTATCTGTAAAACCCAAAAGAAGGAAATGAAGCTAAGAATGAACTAAATTTCACATAGAATACACAAAAATAATAATTATAAACAACTTATGAATACTATACTATACTATACCATAAATTAACTATTTAACTAACCCTTTAGCATTTTATAGACCTTTGACTAAATTGTTTATTAATTGCAAGAATTATCATAATAATATTATCAAAAGCATTATCTTTAAATATTGTTGTATATAACATTAATAATTTTTTTATTTTAAATATTGACCTTCACAAAATAACAATGTGTAGGGTTAATAAAAAGATTTAGTCACTATATCACCCAATAGCAAATATGGACGGAAAAACTAAAATAACATTACTATATAGTAAACTAGGTAGAATAGATTCATCATCAAATCAATTTGTATGTTATAACATCATCTAGCAGAATATCTGTAACCACCTTGCGTTTCCACCAAAGATGAGCGAGGAGGCTTTGCAGGGATACTGCAGGGATTTACCTAGCCTCGCTCAGTGTGTCAAATGAAGCGTTTCTCTTGGTCCTAAACAAACATCTCCCTCACTACAAATTTCCTGTTCATCGTTAAGTCAAATAAAAATCTCGTACTTACAGTAAGATTAACTTTCGTTTGATCATATGGGTTGGTGGACACAAGATTCAGAGCCTCATTCGGCAACATGTGTGGCACAAATAGTGTAGTTCCGTCAAATGTCTTCTCCTTGAAATACTGGCTGTGCTCTAAAAGATTACATTTATATATTAATTTATCTATTTATACTTAGTTCTTATATAATTTTAACACATTATAATATTTATATCATGTCTAGAAACAAACAACAAACAAACAAAAGTAAACCCATAATCTGATAAAACACTAAAATAACTTTAAAAAACATTGAGACTGTGTAGATAGAAGTAGAATTATGTTTAAAAAGAACTCCACTGGGTACGTAATAAAATTTCAAAACAAAATTTCGCACTCAGTGGCCGTTCAAGTATTACTAAAACAGATTTTTGATATGCGTTTACTTTTTTATAGTTGAAGTAATCAACATACCCAGACCCACCTTCATATCATCAAAAATTGCAAATCAAAGACTCCCAGCCTCCCTTTAATGCTTACATAATACTTGAATGGCCCCTCATTAGAGATATGATTTATTAAAATCAGCTGTCGTAATAGTAGCTGTCTATAATAACAAATTAAATATATTGCGATCATACTTACCATTTAATAATTTAAAGCGCAAATATTTATAGTCTTGATCGGGTTCATAGCGGACCTCATATTCAAACACATGATTTTCCTCATAGTTCATACGAATAAAGTTACAGGTAACTTGGCATGGAGTTCCGTATTCCCCTTTCATTACTACCGGTGGAGTATCTTTTACTTCTCTCTGTTAAAAAAATTTGAATAACCATTATTTACTCAAACATAATAGACTGAGCAACAGTAACACAGTTTGATAATAAAACTTTTTTTTTAAATTTAATGAATACTTATATGCAATCACCCACTAATTTTCCTTCTACCTTTTCATATAAAGTTAGGCTTGATGATATGTGAGAGCTGAAGATGATATAAAAATTACCATGACAAAAAAACATTGATACATATTAAGAAAACAATATAAACTAAACAATATATAATCTGCTTCTCAATTACAATCATACACATCACTTAATATTTAACATTAGGATGATACTAGAAAAGTATATAAATGTAAATAAAAAAAAAATAAATTTAAACTAAAAATAAATATAAAAAGGCAAATCATGATATGAAATACGATTTTAATAACCCAAAATAAATAATATTTAATTAAATTGGTTTTAAAGGCTTTTTTGTCGACTGTACAATATGATTTATATAAAAATCATTTTTAAAGCAGACACCTTAATACCTCAACAATAGATGAATTAGTTTTCATAATATATTGTGTAACTAGAACCTTTCTTTCTTTCTGAATAAGATCCACAGTGGGTAGAAAGAGACTTTCTCTTTTTATCCATTTTATGACTGATCAAACATAACAAATTTTACATTTACAAAATTAACATGATTATTATGAATACAACACTTACATAGTATTTACTTGTCCCAACAGTAGTTGCTGCAGTGACAGAGGAAACAGCAGTGTCCGCCATTTTAGAACTTAACTTATCAACATCACTTTCTTTCTTTTGAGATGCCTTTCTGTAAATGTAAAAAGATATGTAAAAATACTAAAATGTTGTAAAAATTGTGTGAAGCGTATTCATGTGACTACAATGTGTTGTAAAATTGTTTAAAAAATATTCACGTGACTACAAGTGTTGTAAAATTGTGTAAAGCATATTCACGTGACTACAATGTGTTGTAAAAATTGAGTAAACCATATTCATGTGAATACAATGTGTTGTAAAATTGTATAAAACATATTCATGTGACTACAATGTGTTGTAAAATTGTGTAAAGCATGTTCATGTGAATACAATGTGTTGTAATATTATGTAAAGCATATTCATGTGAATACAATGTGTTGTAAAATTGTGCAAAGCATATTTATGTGACTACAATGTATTGTAAAAACTGTGGAAAACATATTCATGTAACTACAATGTGTTGTAAAATTGTATAAAACATATTCATGTGACTACAATGTGTTGTAAAATTGTGTAAAGCATGTTCATGTGAATACAATGTGTTGTAAAATTGTGCAAAGCATAGTTATGTGACTATAATGTATTGTAAAAATTGTGGAAAACATATTCATGTGAATACAATGTGTTGTAAAACTGTTTAAAAAACATATTCATGTGACTACAATGTGTTGTAAAATTGTTTAAAAAACATATTCATGTGACTACAATGTGTTGTAAAATTGTGTAAAACATGTTCATGTGAATACAATGTGTTGTAAAATTGTGCAAAGCATATTTATGTGACTACAATGTATTGTAAAAATTGTGGAAAACATATTCATGTGAATACAATGTGTTGTAAAACTGTTTAAAAAACATATTCATGTGACTACAATGTGTTGTAAAATTGTTTAAAAAACATATTCATGTGACTACAATGTGTTGTAAAATCGTGTAAAGCATATTCACGTGACTACAATGTGTTGTAAAAATTGGTAAAACATATTCACGTGACTACAATGTGTAGTACAGTAAGCTATAAAAAGTATAAAAAATGTGTATGTAATTAGAATCTATAGTCAATAAATATGTGAAGGAATTAAGTTCAATGTATTATAGAAATTGACTAGTGAATTGTGATTTAAGATACTTAAATAAAGCTATAGCCAAAGAGAACTAAATGTTTATCCAAAAAACATGTGCCTAGGTACTTTAAATAATACAAATATAAAAGGTAAAATAAATATTTACTTACAAATCTTGCAATAAAGACAGTCCTCTACCTCTGCCCATTGGAGGATGAGGACTGATATCTGATGCAGGGCTGAATGACGATACTGTAGAACCTATATAATAAAACTTTTGTAACATATTGTGTAATATATTTAATTTATACATAATTCAAAATCACATTAAAACTATATATGTATAGATAACGTTAACAAATAAACCAACCTTCTCTTCTAGCCTGCAGCATAGCCATCAGCTTTCCTCTCCCTAAGCCTAATGTTGCTGTACTACTTACCTGAAAACAAATATTTGTTTCAATAAAATTCTTATTAAACTTTAAACTATTTAAAAAAATATTTTATGTTTACTATTTTTCTAATATTGTCACAGTTGTTTATATATTGTGTAAAATAAATTATTTTAAATACAATTTAATATACAAAATAACTTGAGTATTGTTGCTATTTATCAATTACAATAAGTTTATTTAATACTAGTCCACTCTCCCTACTTTCCCTTTGCTAAAAACATTCGATTTAAATAAAATTATCTAATACCTATATTTTAAGTTGGCTTATATTCGTGTTTCTCACATAAAGTTTTATTAAATATCTTTATAATATAATATATGTACAAGCAAACGGTAAGACACATCAATCCTAATCCTAAACTAATTAAATAACCAAAAGCGCAATTAGTAGTAGATTACGCCATCTATTGACGAAAAGATGTCTGTCTGTCTGTTACACAATCAGGCATAAATCACTGAACCAACTTTGAAGACATGTGATACACAGATACAGTAGAGATTGAGGATGGTTATGTTTTATTGTGAAAAAAATACTTAAAAATACAAACTAAGCAAATGAGTGTGCGATTACGCCATCTATCGACGAAGGAATGAAATGCATGTCGAGCTGTGTGGCCGTTATGTCTTTTGAAATTAATCATATATACATTAAAATGTAAAATATAGTTATATAGTGATTAAAATGTCAAATTAAAGTATCCAGGCGAAGCCGGTACGGGTAGACTAGTATTATATATAGACAAATTAAATTACACACGTGATATAGACACCTTTTTTCTGTCAAAACTTACTACACTAGGAGTAACGCTGGAAATCGGAGTAGGTTCTGGAGTAGGTTCTGGAGTTGCTTCTTCTGATGATGTTGCTTGTTCTCTTTGAGCCTTTAGGGCTCTTATTAAGTCCAAACCTCGTCCCCGGCCCGTCATTGTGATCTTAAACAAGAAACATAAATAAATGATATATAAATGTTTACCACCATTTAAAAATTGCATTGTAAATATGACTATATTTTAATTAATAGAAATTCTATAATTAAACCATTTGTTCCTTTGTGTTATAAACAGGGTACTCTATTAGGGGCAAAACAATTAAAAAAATAATAAAATTAATTTAATTTAAATCTTCTTAAGTAAATACAGTTAATATAATCTGAAGATGTACATTTTAAGTATGTTCTGATCATCATAATAAGCAGTTAAATAATTATATGCCAGTAAGTAGATAACTTAAAACTATTCAGTAAATTGACTGAATATTATCATTATTATTTCTAATGTTTACATTATAAAACTCAAAAGAATGAACTCATTGCTGATTCTTCTAAAACATTGTAATACTAAGTGTCATTACATTTGTTATACTTTAAAAAACAAACATCTTATTTGAAATCACTTTAAAATTATTCTTAAACAACATGTGTAACAGTGTTGCTTGTTCTGCATGTTTTTGTATTTCCTCTTGTGCAATGCAAATCTTTATACTCTATTTAACTTAGCCTCTATTTAACTCTATTTAACTTAGACAAAATAAATAAATTATGTCTATAAATAAAATGACATTTTATTCGGGAGTCTTTCAGACATCTACGGGTGAAAAGACAAATAAAACAAAGCACTTTATAGGATGAATAATAATTAAATTAATACTCTAAATATAGATAATTATTTATTTAAACTTTTGGTATTTAGCTTACAGCTTTCCTTCCATTAAAAATTACTTTTTGGTCAGACTTAGTAATAAAATCTAAAAATTTACTACAATTCATATATTTTCTCATAAATCTGGAATTTTTAAAACTAAAATCGAGAGTCAGGAGACAGTACAATTTCAAGAATCTCCCACTCAAATAGGGAGAGGTGGCAACCTATACATACTGTAAACAATTCATGCAAAGGTTTACATACAAACACACAGCCAAGCATATAATATTATTATAATATAATTTTTTTAAATCATTGTTTTGGCTTCTATTGATATTACAAAGACCTCGCATTGTTTTCTTAAATAGATTCTATTTGCAGGAATAACAATCTGATAAATAATATTCTCGCGTGATGTGTTTGTTACCAAACTCCTCCAAAATGGCTTGACAGATTTTGATGAAATTTTACATGCATATGGGGTAGGTCTGAGAATCAGTCAACATCTATTTTTTATACCTCTAAATGATAAGGGTGGCCCACCCCAAATTTTCTAAATGATCTAGCGGGTTAAGCATATGAAAACTGCACTTGCTTCTGATAAAGGGTTCTTACCTCATTTTTCATCTAAAATAGCTATACACTTAATCTCATACCCCTAATTTCTACAGTAAGGGAATAGGGGTAACAACGCTGAACATAATTTTTTTCTTCTTGGTACCTATTGAAGATATCCTAATGAAATTGACTATCGATAAAGTAACTATAATACACTAGCCGCTCCTCACAATTTCACCAGCTGTATTTTGGTTAATTCACACTATATCATTATAAATTATAGTCTTTGTGTTATTCCGATGTATAAGCTATATTATTGTAAAGTTTCATTAAAATCTATTCAGTAGTTTTTGCGTGAAAGAGTAACAAACAGATATCCATAGATTTTTACAAACTTTTGTGTTTATAATATTAATAGGGTTTTTTTTTTATTATTGTAATATTCCTAATATTACCTGTATCCTACTGTAGAAACAAGAAGTATATTTTTTGGGGGTGAATTTTTTTTAAACTCCCAAAGTTACACCTAACATCTTATTTGTTAATTAGTTAACTTTTATATGTTATGGTCACAAAAGGATCCAATTGGTGGAAAATAGCTTAAACTATTTATAGCTATTATAGATGAAAAACAATAAAAACAAGGTAAAAATCCTTCATCAGACATGAGTGCAGTTTTCATATGCTTATTCTGCTAGATCCTATATATGGCAAAACAAAGTTTGCCGGGTCAGCTAGTAATAATATAACAATGTTTTGATTGTAGTTAGTCTTGCTAAAAGTTGAGAATTGATTCAGCTAATTTTAGTTTTGAAATATTTGTGGGATTCCACTTTAAACAGTAACAAGTGCTTAAACAATTTTGACAAAACTTTACCAGTAGTCAAATATACATACGCGAAACGCCGTGTCAGCTAGTATTATAATAGATGTGATAAATAACATAGGATCTGAATAAAGAAGTTTCTAAATATGTAGGTACTCTTAAAAGTTTTGTGAAAATTGAACCACGGAATGGCACGTGTTATTTACGACTGAATAACACATTTTTAATACTTTTCAAATATAATTCAGGATATTACAAAGTTTAGCAATGATATTTCAAACGTTGTCTTGCGTATATATTTGTGATGAATCTTATTAAAGAAAAAGTTAGTGTTAAGATGGTATCAAAACAACAACATATTATCTATTACTATTTTGAAATGAATTAACGCAGTCAGTTTACTAACCAAGGTTTTCCGGAAATACTTTGTTTTAAAAAATTCAATAAAACCAAATATTTAAGTGTCTATAACAAATAAAACAAAGATTCCAGTTATGATACACAACCACTACACAACCCGCCAATTCCGTGCAATTTCGTCACTTCGTGTCAAAATATATAAAACTTCGTGTTCCTGACAGCGACCAAAGCCAAACAGCGACTAGCAGTGTTACCAAGTCTGAAAAACATTTCTCCCTAAAGTTCAACTCAAAGCCCCGAATTCACAATAACTATTGGAAAACTTCCTAAAAAATAGATAATATGCTGTAATATTTTATTTTAAACATTGCGACTCACTTTTTAAATTCATACATGTTCACAAAATAAAATAACCGACATTCTAGGGTAGTGCAATTTAAAAAAATATCACAATAATACCCCCTAATATTCCTGAATGTAGGGAGAAAACCCCTAAATTTTTGACATTATACACAGGAATTACTTTCTCATCCTTTATTTTTTTTATTTCTTATATTGGGAAACAGATTATTAACTACCACTATATACATATAATGAATAATAATACATAAGTCAATAAGTTTCCACTTAACTTTAAGCTAAATTTGTAGAAAAAAAATTACAATCCACAATTTCATAGAAAACTTATGACAAAACCAAAGTAATGTTTTTCTGTCCATGAACACAACACTGCATCACCGTCACACAAAATAATTGTTGTATAGATAGGTCAATCCACGACGTCGAATCTACAATCAAAATAGTATAGGCGAGCCGCGAACCATCGTAATATGAACTATAACATATCTGTCACTTATTTTATGGGTAAAATTCCCATCAAAATGCGATTGCTTATGTCATTAATATGGTAACTCTGTCGACCAAAGCTGAAGAGTTTGTTTGCTTGAACGCGCAAATCTCAGGAACTACTGGTCTGATTTGAAAGATTCTTTCAGTGCTAGATAGCCCATTTGTCGACGAACGCTATAGGCTACATATCATCACGCTAAGACCAATAGGAGCGGAGCATCACGCGAATGAAGTCGCGTGGGTGGACTAGACCACATATAAATTAATCAATACCGTACCGTATTTCCGTTTTTTTTTTAATTTATGATAAATAAAAGTCCTTTATTTTCTATAGCTATTTATTAACCATTTTAATTATTAACATAATTGAAAATATGACTATATAATATAGAGTTTACTTAAAATAAGTAATTTATTCCTTGTTCTCTTTGGTTTTGAGTTTTTCGAATTCCTTAAATACCTTTTCACTTAACTTTTCACCTTCATCATCAATTTGTTCAACAGCCAAAACCTCAGGTATATAAAATTGCATCATATTTTGGACCTATTGAAAAAAAAAAGAGATATCAAGTTGAAAACTACACACTGAAACATTAGAGAGAAATTATTAAATAATTACTAAACATTTCAATATTAACATTTAAAAGACTGAAGAGTCAGTGGCTCAGTGGTTCAGGCGTTGGACTTACGATCGATAGGTTGTGGGTTCATATCCCAGACAAGCATTAAACTTAGTTGGAGGGGTCAAGGAATACTAGTAGTATGTGATCCATAATGCTAAGTAATTTTTTAAAAAGATTTCTGAGGTACAATGACAACATAATTTTGAGAATGAAAAAATATTTTAGATTAAAAAAAAACCTTAATAAAGACAGACTCGATAAAGCGTCGAGACTAGTTGCAATTTACAAAATTAATTATAATAATAATAACACTGTGTGACACCATTTTGATACCCGAAACCTGAATGCTATTGGTTTTCTTTTTTTTATTGGAAAGGACAAGAAGGACACATATAGGTTTATTTCACATAACATAAATGGAATCTGTGTATATAAATAGTCATTACAATTATGCTGGTAGAAAATTCGGTGTAATAAAAATTTTTTGAAGACATTAGATAAAAAATGCGTAGAATTTTTACATTTAAAATAAATTACTTGCAATTTAATTATCATTAAGTTTAAAGAAGGGATTTTTTTTTGTGCACAAATACAGTAACCTTAAAGTTGTTGGTCATCACAGGATGGGATGGAAAAAAAATAAATATTAGATTAATTAATTAAATTTAAGTGGGTACTTAATTTTTTTCTTAATTTGTAACACTGTTATTGATCTTACCACACAGTATGATTTAAACGTTAAAATAGTAACTTACTCCATTCTTTAATGTTACAATGGAACTAGGACATGATGAACAAGATCCTTGCATTTTAAGTCTTAAAACACCATCTTTGAAATCAACAAATAAAACATCTCCACCATCTTCCTGAACTGTTGGTCTGATCCGAGTATCCAGTAACTCCTTTATCATTTGGACTATCTCATCGTCATCTTCATTTATTTCTATAAAGATATGAAAATATTAAATTAATCAATAAAACATCAAAATCTTTTCGCTCTGCGCACCCTCGTCCTACTAGTGACTTCTGCACATACAAGATTAGAAGAATTCTTAGATGGTCTTTGACTATACTAATATATATGTTGGAAATGAGTAAAAAATTTGGATAGTTCTGGTGAAGGTGTTGAGTGCAGTGTTATGCTGGGAGTGCTGTCTGATTAAGGTCACAGGAGTACCTTACAATGTAGTTGCCACATGGTAATGTAAACATGTTAGGTTTATGTTTTACATTAGTCTAACCTCAAACAATGAAACTAAGAGTACAGGTGAGTGTTGGAATTCTGTTAAAAGGCCTTGTAAGTCTACCCCTTGGTCAAAAGTCCAAGGCACTTCTTGGAATCCTGTCAGAATAGTACGAGATCGTAACATTTAGTTATTTCCTGACTGTGTTACAAGATAGACCATCCGTTGTGCACATACAATTGAAGGATTGTATATTCTAAGACTATTCCCTCTTAATTTTTAAAATTTCCCCCACATATATATTGTAGACTCACCAAAAATTAGATAAATATTCGTATCTAAGGTCTCTTTTTAAAGTCCCAGTTATTAGCATTAGTGTAAGATGACATATCTTCAAGAATCAAGAAGTTAACATGACTTACGAGTATCCCCTGAAGGCTTAGCATCAGTAACAACAGGAAGTCCACTTGCAAAGAAATCCATTATTGTAGCAAATATTTCTGGCTTCAAAAGCTTCCAATCAACATCATCATCTTGTTTTGTGACTGTTACAAAGTCTCCTCCAAAGAATACAGCTTTCACTCCTTCAATTCGGAAAATCATTTTTGCTGGGAAATTAATATTAGTTTTTTTTTAATAAACATTTTATCGCCATAACAAGTTTGGTTGAAATAGATTTAATTTAGAATAGACTACCCTTTGTAAACAATTTTTTTTATTTAATATTTAAAGGTAAATTAACTTTTTTTTAACATTGTAACTCTTTCACAATTTTCATATTATGTTATACTTTTTACCCGACAACGACAAAGCCAAAAGGAAGGATAATGATATTGGCAGTCTATGTATGTATGTATGTTCCACTCTAGCGCCTAAACTACTGAACCAATGTAGTCCATCACCCATTGTATACCTACCATGTCTATATGATGGAGGTCTTCCCCTAATCATAGTATGTATAAATGGGTGTGACCACGGTTCTACCTTGCCTATTTCTATACTATTCATTTCTGGTTTTAGTAGTAATTTACATATTTTATTGTTAACATATAATTGGTATAATGGTATTATACACCAATATTCCTAAATTAAGGCGGTAATAACTCATTTGAGCATTAGATTCCAGATTAAAAAACTGCAAGTTCAATTCTTTGTCATTGATCTCAATATTTCAATAATTTCAATTAGTCTTCTATTTTAATATTTGAAAAACGTAAGTATAGATAATTTATATTAAAAAACTTCATACCTAAAGGACTACAATGAGCAGCACCAATATTAGGAAAATCTAATGTCTGCCCAGGCTCCAGTACTTTAGTTCCAGGTAAAAACTTCAAGCTATTCGGATTTGGTGTTTCTTGAGTTTGAATAAACATTGTGCGGCATTGGCAATTGTTTACCAAAACATTTCTATGGTGCCTTGATAATTCATTGGGATTTTTTGACAGTCCACTGTAGAATCTGGTAGTGGAAACCCTGCATCATCCAATATTAATTAATACTACCTTCCCTCGGGTGCAATTTACAAAATGTATTTAGGTTTAATTTTAAAAAACAACATTAATTTATATAATATGACCAATTCGTAGACATAAACAGTGACATAGTTCGACATGCACGTCATCTATTTCAACATCTTTTGCCCTTTCCCATGCTATAGTATATTACTGTACCAAATTTCACCAAAATCGGTTTAATGGTTTAAGCGTGTAAGCGTAACAGATAGACAAAGTTACTTTCTCATATATTTCCTCTATTTATTTAGTACTTACTTTAAAACTGTTTCGCATAATCGCTTACATTGATTTCCGGTTTGCAGAAATCTTAAAGAATTTCGTAGCATTTTTCTAATGTATTACGACTTAAATATTCACACTGGACTGCAGAATTGATCGACTATTGAAAATGAAAATATTGTCAACGTTCAAGTCAAAATAAATAATGACATAATGATATCAGTGTTACCAACGTTCAAAAATATTTCTCCCTAACATTTGTCATAAGTTCCTAAAATCACACAAGTTACTGAAACTATTCAAACACCACCCATATTAATAGATATTTTGAATTACCAAACTGCTGCAAAATTTTCCGTTTAACCTACCACAATTTTAGAAAAGTAACGTTTACTCCATTTGAATACTATCAGTAGCGAGCCCTTTGAGCGCCAGGGGTGCAGGATTGAAAAGAGAAAGCGTTGAATTAGATATCGATTAGATACTTCAAATATTGGTTATTATCCTTGAGTGAACTTATTTTTTTTGTCATCAGTATTTTAGCAAGGAGCGTAAGAAACATAAATAACCTAGGGCGGCTAGAAGGCTAAATACAGCTCTGAATACAATTACATAATAAATACGAAACATAAATAGATTAGAGATCATTTTAATATAGTGAAATATTATTTTTAAAAAACTATTCCAGTTTATATTTGAAAATATGTGAATAATCTGGTTTACTCTGTTAATAAATCTATACTCTATACTATTATTATAAAGAGGGAACATTTGTATTTTTGTATGTAACGAATAAACATAAAAACTACGGGACCGATTTCAAAAATTCTTTCACCATTAGAAAGCTACATTATCCCTGAGTAACATAGACTATATTTATTACAAGAAAAAATTAGAGATCCCCAGAAATTCTCACTAAAACCAACCCAAGGTGTAAAAAAATTAGCCATAAAATATCTTTCATCGCATGCGCTGCAGCAAGTATTGATGATCGAACAAAAAAATGTACTACAATATTATATAACGTATCGATATCTACAAAAAACTCCGCGAGACCATATGTAATTCCACCCCCTATCAACTATACCATACCATATAATACCAACTATTATAGTTATGTCACTATAACTACTTTTTTACATTTTAAAAGTTGATAAAAATGCCTATCAAAATCAGACCATGTTTTCCATAACTTTGTATTTATTCTTACCCTAATAAATTATTTTGTATTTAAGACTATTTCAATACCTGTGAATTACTTTTTGAATTATTGAAATCGGACATTCCAGTCAAAAGATATTACGAAATAAAAATATCAATATAAACAAAAAATAAACCCCGACGGGCCAGCACGGTATGGAACGTCACGCAGCGCAGCGAGCAACGCGGCGATAGAGAGGGCGACGGAATGGGAGCCAAAATGTAAAAAAAAAATTATCCACCCCTAGTATATTATAAAATCTAAATCTAAATTACTAATAGAAACCAAAATATCCCATCAATCAAGCAATTCTTTGTACGTTGGCAGGATTGGACATAAAATCTCTGGCATATTTTGACGTCTGAGATACTAACTTAGTTGGTGATACCAGTATAAATTTTGATTCTACACAAATAATTATAAAATTTGTATTTAATTGAGGGTACTGGTTGGTGTGCAGCAAAGACTACATAGAGATGGTGTGCAGGTTTAGAGAACTGGATCAGCTAGACTGTTAACAAGACTCATGACCCAACATTCATTGGACTCGTAACTGTGTCTTATTGATACGAGTACTTTTATAAATAGTCAGTATTTTGCGTTAAAAAAGGTGCTTTGATAAAGGTAACATCCATAAAAATCCATAGAAATTGTATCTTTAATAATTTCTTTTTACACTGTAATAAAGCATTGTTACTATTTTTTATCTGAGCTTGATAGTAGCATAACCTTTAACTGCCATAAAAAAATATTTTTATCCTCGAAAATTCAAGGAAATTAATGAGCAGATTCCAGGTAATCCTTGAAAAAGATAGACAAATCAAATTTGCATGGTAAAAAAATCGACCTTTACAGTTATTAAAGGTGAAAATAAAAGAATACGCTTAAATTGTTTTCTTATAATTATAAAAAAGATACAAAGAAATATGAATAGCCGCATTAATTGTGATGTCTAAAAATAAGTACATGTTATAATAATAAAAGCTTAGGAATAATAGGTATGTCATAGCTGAAAGCCTTATAATAAACTATAATTACTGTACAATTTATTATCAAGTTCAATATACAGATAATCTATTTAATCTTCATATTACAATTTTATGATATGAAAGCAGATGTTTCAAAATGCCGACAGAAAGAACAAAAACATTTGCCTCATGTACAGCTGATCGTACGACTTTATATCGACACGATCGTATGAAAACTGCACTGCACTACAAACTGTTAGTTCTCTATCAGCTAAAGTCCCGGCGTATGTACGTCAGTGTTGCCATATTTGAATATAGCACAAGTTTTCACTAGAAGATATTGACTACGTGACGTAAAACCTAAGACCCTCTCACCCACTTCTGTGACCAAACATGGTATCCACCTCCTCCTCCTCGTAGTATGAGTATGTTGCCTTATTAGGTTTTATTAAGCTTTTATTCGTAACAACAAAACTTTTTGACTTCCTCCTATATCCCAAAGATAAACGTTACAATTGTTTAATTTAATTAATCAATCAAAATGACATCTCTAAACGCCATGACAGATATTTTTTAATACAATTAATTTTGAAACATCTTCTTTTTTAATATATAATCGCACTATTAATTACATACAACTTAATTTAACTTACATATAATTAGCACATACAAATACATCAAACTTATCACGATTCGTACTTTATTGTTGTCTAAAAACATTTACAAAATCAAGATGGCAGTGTATTCACAATTAGCGAAATCTGTGCGCGTGTTGTGTCACACCTTGTGTTTTACTCGTAAGTATTTAAGAATAAAAACAAAACTGAGTTTTTTCAATGATGATAGTATCGAGATCTCTTTGTTTAAAAAAAAATAAGGGCTAAGGACTTAAGATATGTAAATATTTATTTAATAGCTCCCAATCATAGAAAAACTGTTCGAGAGGAATGAACTAATATTATTGTTACTTCATTCGTTGATTGATTGATTCAAGATGGCGAAATTAGTCGGAAATTGTAAGAATTATTTGAAATTCATTTACTATATTATAATATATTTTGCTTTTGGTATTATGATATTATAGAAGTGACGAAAAATTATTAACGTAAACATAACAGCCATTTTTTAAAGATCGTGTGATAGTTATTTATAGGAAAAGTGTTCTGTCTGGCAACACTCATAAACTGTCAGAATTCTGCGCAATTATGGATTCGAATCGCAACCAGTCGCAGCACAGTCGATTTTTAGAAAAAAAAAATAGTAAAAATCGAATGTCGAATTTATAGGGTGAAATATCGATTCAGTGATATAAATCGATTTAAAATAACGATCTTTTGGTCTGTGAACTCGGGTCCCGTTTAATCGATCTCAGATCGCCATCCCAAGTATTGAGCCAAAAGTTGCCTGATAGGTTGTGAGTTCGATCCTTATTCCTTATTGTACTATTTGAAATAAAAATGGCCATGTTCGAAATGGCGTAACAGATTTTACTTTCATTTAATTATAAAAAAGCTATTAAAAATTCATTGCTATATAATAAATTATTATAGCGTCTTAGGCGAAAACATTTAAAAATAGAACACAGTAATGTATTGCCAACACTCAAAATGATATATAATATGTATATGATTTATATTTATAGTAATCAATGAATTTGTCGAGGCCAGTGATTCCCAAAGTGGTTTATATCTCCAGGGTCTATGACGTTTACTTGAAAGAAAAAATAGTAGTCTAATATGATAGAGGTCAAATTAATTTGGGAATCATTGGCCTAGACAATATCTACGGTTTACATCGACACACACAGCAAGACGGAAACAAAAACCAGTCCATGAATATTCCGGCGCAGTCGTCATTCGGGTCGTACGCCAGGAGTCGGTGCCATTTGTACTTCTGTTCACAGCCACAGTCTCCTGAACACCTCGATGTTGATTGTTTACTGGAATTTAAATGAAATATTTATTTTTTACATTTCTCATAAAGTATTTGAGAATTATCTATACCTATCTATATTGCATCAACAATTACAAATTATGTTATAGTTAATTATATTTATGAGAAATTGAAGGTGTAATAAATATAGGTATTTGTAAATAATAAATTGTGTGTATTATAGGTTCCCTTACAAACATTTATTCCCTATCGCCATAACACTATATTTTATTAAAAAAAATGTTGCTAGTTCGCTAGGTCACATCGCTATCCACTAGTTTTCGAGATCGTTATATCGCATTGTCACTTTACGCTAGGTGGCTAGTTCACCAGGTCACTATATCGCTAGTTTTCAAGATAGTTATACCGCAATGTTACTGTATGGCTAGGTGGCTAGTTCTCTATATCGTTAGGTGGCTTTTTGCGATAAAACGTTTATCTACTTTACAAAGCTCTAGTCTGTCTCTACTAAAGGTTTAAGCGTGATTGAGTAAAAGGACAGACAGAATTACTTACACTTAATTTTGTTATCATCAATAAATGAATTAAATAAACTATTCTCACTATGGCAACATACACCATATGTACGTTAATTTAATATTTTATAGTTCGGCCAAAATAGCTTGATACGGATGACAGCTAATAGAAAATTCCATGATATAACTTAGCCATCGCGTATGGTGCTTTCGTGAAACCAGTAATCGACAAGGAACAAACAAATTGTAGAATCAGGACTTACATATATCAGTTTAATAATATTTTCCTAATTACTTTGACATAATCATTAGTTAGTTATCCCCGTAATTCTGTTTTATTAGGGGGGGTTGAATAAATACGTGACATAATATAATCTATACTATGTGACGTGAAAAGAACATGATTGTGTCAAAAAAACTTAGTAATAAAATAAAGGCAAATTCTGTTAAACCTATAAAAGTATTTAATTTACATAAAGTATTTTGGAAATATGTATTTTGCATTTAGTATTTTAAATACAAAATGAAAAAATAATAAATACAAAAAGTATTTGAATACTTTTTATAAATTATTTTGCACATCTCTGAATTATTATATTATAAATAATTTAATAAGTATTAAACCCAGAAGTTCTGACACTATAAGTATATCACTTTTTTTCAATTAGTACTTGATAATTGATTATGATAATACAAAATTATTCTATGGACTAATTTAAGAAGATAAATATAATATAATAAATACATAAGTGTACATGGTAGATGTTTTAATACCATAATATATATGATACTTAGATAAGAATAATAATTTATCATTTTATTATGTAGGCCGATCCCGGCGGCACTGCAATGCCGGGCCGACCCGTGACGGGAGTGGAGCGAGCCCCGAACATCCCGTCGGTTTACAAAAATCAGTTTAATATACTGGTCCCGCAGTGCGGGAACTTTCAGATATTAAGCTGAAAAGAACAGATACTACACTTTGATCTTAGCCAAAAGGCCGAGAAGCGATAACTACCAAATAATAACGCGAGATGGTCATTATTTGCTAGAACATCTGGCTAGCGCGATGTAAGATTTAGCGAGAAATTTAACAGCGCCATCTATCGGTGTCGTTGTAAAATATGTAAAGCATTTACTGTTTCTGAAACTATTATACTATAGGTAGTATGTACTACAGAATTGCATAAAATCAAGATTGAATCTCTTTTCCTCTTTTATAGAATATCTAAAAGAATCTCTCTTCCTCTATTACACTTTCATTCTCTCTCTCCCTCTCTATCTCTATCTGTCTTTTATCTATCTCTCTTTCATTTTTACCTTTGCTCTGTCCTTCTCGCTTTTTATTATCTGTCATTTTCTCTTTTCTCATTCTATATTTTTTCTTTTTCTCACTATTTTTCAAATAATGAAAAGCTATACAGTTGCAGTTACAATTTAAGGACGTCAATTATATTGCTTCAAATATTGGAAGCGAAGCGAGGGCAGGCCAATAATTATTGATAAAATAAAAATATTTGTGAGTAAATATTATGAATTCTTTTTTCTCGTGATTTACAATTCGGTATTAGGCTGAATAGTCCCCAATATTCGGCTGAATACCGAATATTTGCCGAACATTCGTGGCATCTCTAATTATTACACTAGATACATTCCAATCGTTGATAATTCGGCTATACAACTTAAGTTATCTGAGAATTCATCGCAGAATAATCACTTTTTTAGTCATTACATTAGTTTTTGGGCACTTAACACAACAAAAGAATTATCAAAATCGGTTCAGTAGTTTTTGAGTTTATACGCAAAAAACAAAAATACAAACATATAAATCTTTCCTCTTTATAATAGTGTGGATATGGATATATTGCATAATTTTGATATATACCTTTATGGTTTATGGTTACCTCTGATGATAACTAGATGGCGCAACCAGTACTTTTCTTAATGCCTTATCAAATATGTAATTATAATATAATGTTTACTGTCTAACACATTGCTATTCTCAATACTTAAAAAACTTAATCACTTGTTCAATGTATTCCCAGAAAACTAATCAGTTTTTTCGATAATATTAATTTTATTTTATTCTGTAGTACATACTACCTATAGTATAATAGTTTTAGAAACTTTAAAAAGACGCCGATAGATGGGGCTGTTAAATTTCTCGCTAAATCTTACATCGCGCTGGCCAGATGTTCTAGCAAATAATGACCATCTCGCGTTATTATTTGGTAGTTATCGCTTCTCGGCCATTTGGCTAAGATCAAAGTGTAGTATCTGTTCTTTTCAGCTTAATATCTGAAAGTTCCCGCACTGCGGGACCAGTATATTAAACTGATTTTTGTAAACCGACGGGATGTTCGGGGCTCGCTCCACTCCCGTCACGGGTCGGCCCGGCATTGCAGTGCCGCCGGGATCGGCCTACATAATTAAATTGTTAATTAACTACTCCACAAAACCTGGATAAATTAATTACTTGGCATTAAGTAATATCTGAAAACCACAATTAGACTTCATGTAAATTTTTTTAAATACAACAATATATATTTTCTTTGTGAGTTAAAAGCTATGTGGTGTTGCCATAAATTATATTCTAGGCCATTTAAGTGTCATACGTCACACGTGACCATTTTGTAAAGTGAAGGTTTGTTCTGGATCTGCATTTGCAGATTCGTTTTTAAAATTTCTTTTACCCATAGAAATCTACACTAACCTGAGTGACAGAATATGGTCATTTTGCCACTACTGATCCAATTTTGAAAATTCTTTCACTTAACTGATAGAAAATTACACTGTTCCTGAGTTACATAGGTGATTTTCTCGCTTTTTTTTACTGTCTTTTTTATTTATGTATTTTCTCTTTATATCACCTTTTCTCACTACACACACACTTTTTTATATTATTAAGTATTTTTAATAAACCCGTCTCACTATTTTTTCCAATTATAATAGCTGCCGGAGCGAAGCGAGGGCAGGCCACTTGTGAATAATATTTTGGGTTACGAAGTTATTTGTATTAAATCTGGCGTACGCACAGATCACTACACGATTGTGCTTTAACGACATAATGACATATCGTTAAAAAGGTCTTGATTCTTCGCTAGTTAGAACCACGTGACGTCATACAATATGGCGCCCTCTAGAGGCCAAAAATCATGAAATAAAACTTTAGTGTAGATAGTTTAAATAATTTTTATAAATTACTTTCATTAATTTCTAGTCATGATTTTATTATAAATATAGATTATTACATTTCCGCCCTCGCTTCGCTGAGAGATTAATAAATTGAAATTTAGTTTATATATTGGGGTTAAAAATATTATAATTTTTATACACTCAAGCCGATTTTGTGATGGAGAGAATTTATGAGACGCATGTAGTGATTACGATTTTTGAAAAAGAAAATTGGCAATATATCATTATAATCCTCTAATTTTATTTTTGTGAAATTAAAATATAAAACCTTTTTTAATGTAATATATTAATTCTTAATTTTTATTATAAGAAAATTATTAAAGTATAATTATGTCCATACATTTATTTGCATTATACAGTAGGCTCTTCGTTAAAATAAAAAGCCGGCCAAGTGCGAGTCGGCACAAAGGGGGCACCAATATTTGACAAAAAAATCACGTTGTATGGTAGCTCCGCCAAATTTTTATTTAATTCTGTTTTTAGTATTTGTTATTAAAGAGGCAATAGAAATACATCATTTGAAAATTTCAATTGTCTAGATATCACAGTTCATGAGATACAGCCTGGTGACGACAGACCTTTGGGTACGGAACCCTAAAAAAATAAATATGTATACAGTATTAAAAGGTCCTATCAATACGATACACCATATTTGGTAGAAAACTGCGTTCAGTCCAATAATTAAATAAAAACTAGTTTACATCGTAAATGTTAATTTTATTATTATGATGATATTGATAAATTGTTTGTTCGTTTATCTCACCTGCAAACTTCTTGATGTATAGCCTGTTCAAAGTGCATGGTGTTGACGATGGCTCGCAGTTTCCTGGCGGAGTTCAGCGCCCAGTATGGCGTCATTATTTCTGTTTTACTCTCGCATGCGTCTATTCTGTAATGTCACAGGAATTTATATTAAAATTTACAAAAATATGCAGCTTAAAACTTCGTTAAGTAACTCATAAGTTAATATTCATATCACTCTAATAATTGTGTTATAAAATTATCTTTTGTTTATCTTCCTTTATCACGGTTTAATACCCGAAACTCTAGCAAGCTTTTTTGAGAAGTAAAATCTCAATTATTAAACCATTATTAATATCGATTAATATTACAAGTAAAGTCGACCTGTCCTCCACTTTGTCTAAAAGCTATAAAGTCTAGATTTTCATTTAAATCTGTTATAATATCCGCATTCAATTGTAAGCAAGATATTGCGTGATACTTATTTTAGCTTCTATTAGTGTTAGAAAGACTTCTGAAATCACTTAAGTTTTCTATAATATCTCCTTTAAATTGACATCAGGTAGTTTTACTATAATAAGTATTATGTATTAGCGAAAGCAAGAAAAGCAATTTTACAAACTATTTAGTGTCTACCCATCCTAGATAGACAGCGCAGTGTTAATAAACCAATAAACAACACTGCTATTTGCAAAAAACTTATAAATAATTACGTTTATTAAAAGATTAATAAATAAATTCAGATACATTGTGCAAAGTTTCCTCGCGGAAGAAGATTGTGTGTAGGGATTTTTATTTTTTATATATGTCGGGGATTTTAAAACGATGTGAAAGGAGATGGAAGGAGGAAGATGGGGAATATTGGGGAACACTAAAAGGGGGTAATGGTAATGAGTGGAATATTGGGTAAACGCAACGTAGATACTTCTACTGAACCGATAAATTATCAAATATGATCTTTAACAATTACGAGAGAAACCTTAGCAGTGCCTTGGACTTGTGACCAAGGTGTAGGCTTAAGGACGTCCTTTAAGTAATTACAACACTCGCCTCCACTGCTCAGGCTCTCTGTTTAAACCCAAGGTTGAACGCAAATAAACCGAATCTAATACAAGGCTAACCTAACCTAAGGCTAACCTAACCTAACATTGTGTTTACTTAACCACGTGGCAATTACATTGTAAGGACCTTAGTTGGACAGCACTTCCACACTACACTGCACTTGACACTATCACTATCACTACTTCTGATGATGTTCACTTCTTGAGAGACCGCGCACGACTAAGACTTCAGTTAGACTGTCGATCGCATATAAAGGGTCGAGGGTAGAGACTGTCAAAACAACGGAAGTGACTACTACCCCACTCCAACGCCATAGACAACGATAACAATTCGATTAATCGATAATCTTTTACTATGCTCCGACATATATACTTTTGATAAAAAGCAGTGATGGCCCAGTGGTTGAGACTTCAAGTCTTACTCGGGAGGTCCGAGTTCGATCCCCCACACAGTCACACACCTCTGAGTTATGTGTGTTTTTAGTAATTAAATATCACTTGCTTTAACGGTGATGGAAACCTGCACTCCTGAGAGTTCCCTAAAAGTTCTCAAAGGTGTGTGAAGTCTGCCAACCCGCACTTGGCCGGCATAGTGGGTTGTGGCCTAATACCCTACTCATTCAGAGGAGGAGACCCGGCTCAGCAGTGGGCCATTGACGGGTCGTGTATCCTTTCGATATTTAGGAATAAAAATATTGTATTACTTATAAACTTACCTCCCAGTACTATTAACAGACTGCGCATCAGGTAAAGGTGGTTTGGTCTGTCGAGCCTGTCGAGCTTGGCGTACATGTCTGAAGTACGAGTCCCCTGAGTGCATGTCGGGTACCCCCGGCGCGCGTCGCACTCGATTACCGCCCGGTATCGAAAACGAGCCGTACATTCGTTTTATTAACGCTTTGTTTTCGTCTATGAATGTTTCTATTTTATCTCTGAAATTAGAAAAAGGACATTTTGAAATATTTTTTTGATATAACATTATTATAACATTAGCTTTTACCCGCAACTTCGTTTGCGATATTAGGGTAGTTATATTAGCCTACAGATCTTCTGTAGACATATTTAATAATTTCATGATGTAGTCAATAGTCATACCAACATTGCACCCTCTTTTAGCCCCTTAAGGGATTATTTTCGAAAAAATATTTTACCCCTGTTTCATGACTTTCAATGAAGAACCTTCATAATGAATTTCATTTGAATTTCTTCAAAAACGGCAAAGTTTCATACTAACTTTGCGCTCCCGTTTTACCCCCTTAAGGGGTGAATTTTCCAAAATCCTTTCTTAGTGCTCCCCTACGTTATGAAAGGAGCCCCTGTGCAAAATTTCAAGTATCGAACCCTTATAGATTAGGCCCTGCGTTGATATATCTATATAGATGTGAAATAAAAGCTATACTAATATATATAAAGTTGAAGAGTTTGTTTGCTTGAACGCGCAAATCTCAGGAACTATTGGTCTGATCGGAAAAATTCTTTCAGTGTTGGATAGACCGTTTATCGAGGAAGGCTATAGGCTATATATTATACCGCTACGACCAATAGGAGCGGAGCTACACGTAAACACGTCGCGCGGGTCTACTAGTAATGGCATAAAGGGCAACTCTATTCACACCAACTGATAAGGACAGTAATAAAAATTGACTTTACAGCGCCATCTACAGATTCAACTATAAATTAGAACCAACAATCTACAAAACTATAAAAAAACTCATCAAAATAGACATAGACAACATTTGAAGAATTAGAATTTAACAGGAAGAGTAAGTACATAGTGAATAAAATGTTGTAAGTTTTATGTTTGTCACAAAGGTATTCGTAAACATGAATCACAATCAGCCATCTTTATTCAATTACTAGTATTTCGAAAAGACACCGCGTAAGAGCCCACTGCCCACGAATGCAAATTAGAGAAACAATGCATACTTACAAAGGATAAGTGTTGCCAGCGGTCGGACAATAGAGTTGAAAGTTTCGTTTCACGCAAGGCACTCCTCGGATTATTTGACCTTGGAGCTCATACCCCAAGGCCAGAGACAGGGCAGACCACAAGATCTAAAAAATAATTAATAAAAAAATACAGGTTGTATATCATATTTGTCAAAAAGATAATTATATTCAATGCGGATCAGACTGTAACTATGTGTCTATTAATGGCAGTCAATCTTGACATGTTTTTTACGGTAGGAAGTACTTAAAATGCCTGTGTCATTGATAAGTCGCTCCGCCGAGGTAGCAAGTGATTGGTTCGTGACAACGTTAGCCCTTTATATATACTTATTCCACCATCTCCCTTATCGTATAATAATATGCTTACGTAAATTTATTTAACGAAAAAACCACTTCTTCTATCCCCGTCTCATCAAACACAGACAAAGTAATTATTCCAATTGCTGCCTGAATCAAAGATCAAAGCATCAAAGAGTTAAGGAAGATGGTCTAATTTCCAAAATGACATATAATCTAATATTTTAATTATTACCTCGCAGTCTATGTAACAGTACTGTCTCTGGAGAGAGTTCAAAGCAAAGTCAATTTTAAATAGTGTTAATTATGATGTTGGCATCACTAATTTGTGTAGCATTCTACTAGTTATGATGCTGGCAACACTGATTTGGGTGGTAGGAAATCTGAATAACATTTGATTTTAGAAGTTGGCACAAACTGAATATCATTCGGTTATGCCAACGTACAGATAAAAGTAAACCAAATACGCCGCCATGATGGAAATATTTATGATTACATCGCGAGTATTCCTATCCCTAGAAGGATATTCCAGTCAATCCGTTTGGTTTGCGTATAGACTATAGTTTTTTTAACAATAAATGGAATAGTTGTTATATTGGGTAATGGTAACACGTCGAAATGAGTCACTACGAAACATCAGTTTATGTAAATCCATGTGAATAACATGTTATTGTTAAACAACCAGTTTACAAGAGGATTAACAGTTATTACTTCCGATGTTGTATGTAGATTAAAGTTTTAACACAATTTTTATGATTGTTGAAATATTATTAAAATGTAGAGTTATTTTGCTGTTTTAAAATAAATTGTTAGAATATTTTTTGGCGGTGTTAGCAAACAATTCTTTGTCTGCCTTTAAAAGTCTCAAGGCTTTTTGATTTATATTAAATTCAAATATTAGATAAATAAACTAGGATTTATTCTGTTTTAGCCACATTAGATTTACTGCTAAAATCTCTCCCGGCGAAAGGTGAAGTGACGGAGAGAGAAAGAGAGTTTTATATTTGGTAAGCTATAATTACATATATACGATGAAGTATTTATTAAGTAAATTATATTTGTAAGTGAGGGGTAATTAACTATTATTATTTACAAGGGCTATAGATGGGGTTACCATACTAAAAAATATGGCCATTTAAGACATAGTTATTACGACTTATGGTTGGTATTAACGAAGCAAAAAAATCTAAATTAGTAAGTTAAAAAGAATAATAACTAACAATAAAACAAAAATGGAAAAACCACGATCGTGGGTAAGTAATATATAAAGTTGCACTTACATAGCCAGAAGTAAAAGGTCGTAAGTCCATATTTGCTGTATTTATTGTTACATTAACAGATTGTTTAATAGTGTGCTAATTATTTAAATTCGGCCGTAAGCAGCTATAAAAAGACGTTATTCGCCGTACGCCATTGTACACAGTGACTTGAGATCCTAAGATACATCCGGTGATATTAGCACCGTGACGTGATTTAGCTACAGGTTACACGTGACTTCGGTCGATATTTTAATGTAATACAATTAAAATTTTCCTTATAGGGAATTTATGTGCGTTTACAGTGTTTTTAAAACCCTATTCTATACGTAAACTTTTCCGTCAGAAAACTGTCGTACCATCAACATTAAGGTGCGACCTACTCAATTTACAAAATGCAATAAAATATTTTTTTTAATAATTTTAAGGATATGGATTATTTCTTTAACGTGTGCTAAAACACATTGCTTCTCACTAAATTTCAGGAATCCTCCGCGAGTATCAAAATGAACATAACTTTTAACATAGCGAACATTCGTTTAGTTTATAATCAACAGTTAAATGATAAACTTACTGTTCTCATAAGTTTTAGATCACGAATACCGATTATTCATTATTTATCGTTCCTTTTGTTACTGAAAACTTACTTAACTGACTATAAACTAGTTAAACGATCAATTTATCGCGTAAGATTTAACAAAAAACATTCAATTTGCATTATATTACTTACGACAATAGGTACAGTAAATATATATAAAAACGACACTCGAGAGAAGTGATAACTTCAACTAATCTGAATTAAACTATTTGATATTGAAATTGTTTAACTTGAGCTTATTACTTAAATCGCATACGAAACACTTAGAGAGAGGGGGGGAAGCGTCTGTCCGAAATACGGCTAGCGCTGTGGGTTAAAGTGAGAGAGGAGCAGCTTGCCTACTGCTGCCGTATGCGTGAGAGAAAGGGAAGCCAGACGTAGTGGCGCCGTAACGCGTTACGTTACGAGGCAGTTTACCCTCCCATAAGAAGTTATCACTTCAAAAAATTGCCTATGTATTAATCCAGGTTATATCTGTGTATCTGTGTGCTAAATTTCAATGAAATTCGTTCAGCCATTTTAAGGCGATTAATTAACAAACATCTAAACATCCTAAATAAACATATTCTATTATATACTTAGAACATTATGATTCACTTTGCAAAACGTATGACATGTACCAAGGTATGCTTATACAGGGTATTCTTATCGCACGATAAATCAGAACATTGTGAAGGAAACAAGGGAGTGTTAAGAATTATAATGGTTAACATTCTACGAATACGAAATCGAAAGAATATATGACTTACAATAAATAGTAAATAATTAAATTTCAAGCAGCATCTACGACAATTTGTACACGAGTGGAATATCTATTGATTATGAAGAGAGTAAATTCGAGTACTTATACACTGCTAGTTTAAACTAGAGATGCCACGAATAGTGGAACTCATGAACGAAGCGCCGAATATTCGGCTACACTTAGAATCTGTCTTTGTTTGTTGATAGGACAGCAGACCCTTATAAGTGGTGATCAGCAAACGCAAAATAGTATCTTAATCTAGCAGAATTTGCTTTGATTTATTTATCATCTCCCGGTAGTAATGTATATAGTAGAGAATATGGCCGAATATTTGGGACTATTCGGCCGAATATCGAATAGTTAATCTCGATAAAAAACAATGCATAATATTACTCACAAATATTTTTATATTATCATTGAAATAATACTTAAATTCTACCAGTGATAAGTTATGATGAAAAAAAACAATTTATTTAGAATTTGTTGATAGCAAACGTTTCACCAAATTTCGTGAAAAAAAATATTTTGTAGAAGATCTAAATAAAAAACTAAAAATTTGGTTATTTGATTTTTTCACATAAATTTTGAGGTTATATAAAAAAGTGTAAATAGTTGTAGATCTTTTTATTACCTATAACTTTGCCATTTAAATTTTTTCCGTAGGACTTGTAGTTTTGTCGGAAATCGAGATAAACCGTTTTTTACCCTTAACCCCAACCTCCCCGGATGCCTCTTTTCCACTTCCCTACCTCAGATCGCCCATAAATTATTTTTCTTTTCATTTTCGTTATATTCACTTCGACTCGCCGAATATTCGTTATTCGGTATTCGGCCAAATCACTATTCGTGGAATCTCTAGTATACAGTGACCGGCTATTTTCGGAACCAGGTATAATATATGAGGAAAAGCGTAATCGTTTGCTATCAACAAATGCTTAAAAAAATTTTTTTATTTATCATAATTTTAAGTATTAATATGTTGTTATTGTAACCGAATATTCGTGGCATCTCTAGTTTAAACTGTGAGGTTTGTTTGTTGAGTTGAACTGTATTTAATTTACTATTAATCTATAGAGATTTTTTTGCGTCCACAGAGAATTTTTCAATTTAATTACATTGTTTATATAGTTAAGATTAGTTAGCAAAACGCCTCGGCTTCTCACGACTTCAATCTACTAATTCATAAAATAAGAAGTGGCTCAATCACAACTGTTGAAATAACTATTAGCAATACTTCAGATAGTCTTTGATTGGCAGATATTATAAACACACATCGACTACCTGTCTAAAGTACTGCTGTACTGTAATAGGTATCATTATTATACAAGTAATCGCGCGGCTATAATTAAGTGTGTGTACCAAGCTTAAGTGAATAGTCAAATTGAATTCAGACAAAATTCAGTGGAATTATTACCACTATTAGATATATTGATTTACGACGAACTACGTAACTCATCAAATAGATAACTGGATCGCGTCTTTAATTTGGCAAGAGGTCGTTATTTAGCAATATAAAACGATTCTTTATATATAAGACTATAAAGTTATGAAATGTAAAAATGTTCAAGTGCACTTCAGAATGTTCAAGTGCACTAATTTAGTTATTTAATTTTAAATACAAATATGGAAAGAAAATATACGAGTTTTATTTAACCCGCACACGTGTTTTCCGATGACCTGGAATTTTGAAAACTATAAAGTACGGATAATACTTAATACCACTAGCGTTGTTACATTTTAACTCAACGACTTTGTGTGATTTGGTGGCCTGAGATTGGCCGATTCCTTTCACCATTGTAGGATTCTGACCGAAATCATCGGCTTGCATATGCTTTATTAGGTTATCGAAGAAATAAATAAGAATACGGGTGTACTCACTCATAACAATTGTACTTTATTTTTACAAACTACAACACCTTTTCTCACTTCATTTTATAATTAGGTTATACCGCACCGTTCGACAAGTAATGGCCCTTTTTATATTCTTTTTCTGCAGCACAATCATATGCAACAACGCTCTCCCGCCATCTTGTTTTTCCCGCCATTACTTGTAGTCAATAGAACAACTAAATAAAAAATATGCTTTACAACGGTAAAACGGATGCGTTAATATTTTCAAAATCTGAGAAGGAGAAAGTACTAAATTATGATTAAATTAATATTTCTAATAAAAAAATTTCTAAAATGAATGAATCCTACTAATATTATAAACGCGAAAGTTTATAAGAATGTATGGATGTATGTTTGTTACTCTTTTACGCAATAACTACTAAATGGATTTTGATGAAACTTTACAATAATACAGCTTACACATCAGATTAATACATAGGCTATAATCTATAATGATATAGTGTGAATTATCCAAAATATAGCGGGTGAAACCCGGGGGCGCAGCTAGTGAATCATAAATCAAAGTCCTACGCCCCTCCTCAGTCTGTTCGCGAAAAACTCCAAACTACTGAACGGATTTTCATGCAGTTTTCACAAATTGACAGGATGATTCAAGAAGAAGATTTAGGTTTATAATGTTAAGATTTTATGTAAATTGATTGATATATGACTACAATTGTTGAATCGGACGGAAAAGTCAAGCTATCTGGGAGCTTTCATCTTGAATCCTTTTTTGAGATATAACAAAAAAAATTATGATGAGATACATGCTGCCATAATATACTCTACTTCACGTGCGAAGCCGGGGCAGGTCGCTAGTATACAATATATCAGACAAGTGTGTCAATAACCTTGCTTGAACACATTTACATAGTGGGTAAAAAACAGATGCGTCGCGTCTCTCTTATTATGCAGTTTTTGTTACATAAGGATTTTATGTAATTTTAAGGTGTCATTGATTTCTTTTCATATAATATTGAAACATTTTAGAATCTTTAAATGTTATATAATTTCATTTGCTATTTCAATAGATTAAAATTATCAAATGAAACTTAATTATAATTTCTTCAGAGTTACGTAATTAAGTTTAATCTTATATATAAAATTCTCGTGTCACAATGTTAGTTACCATACTCCTCCGACATGGCTCGACCGATTTTTATGAAATTTTATATGCATATTCGGAAGGTCTGAGAATCGGCTACTATCTATTTTTCATCCTCCTAAATAATAAGGGTTGCCCAGACCAAATTTATATGGTAAAACAACGTTAGCCAGTAGTAGGATACTACAAGATCGATCACACCTTCTGTAGGGATCACTAATATACTAGATAAAGAAACAACATTAAAGAATATCGAAATATCCTAAAGTATAAGCGCTTTTTACTTGTTTGTTTCCTTTCAATTATAAAAACAGTTATTTTCAAACCTCCTTGAACATTGACCTTCAAACTTTCTATACAAAGTGAACAATGAACCTGAATTATAATTAATTCTTTGTTCCTACGTAGAAAAAATATCGTCTATATATAATAAGCAGTAAGTTAAAGTAGTTCTAAAGAATACATTTTAAAGCTAAAATAAAAGAAATATGAAAAATGGGCGCCTCATGATTTGACTGACCTGCAGAAAGAGACGCGTGTTGAAACTTGTATTGCCTTGTTGAATCGATACAGAAATTAAGGAATATTGGATCGTATTGTGACATGTGATGAACAGTGGATTCTTTACGATAACTGTAAGCGAAAAATGCAATGGCTGACCCCAGATCGCCGCAACCGTGTCCTAAAGCAAAGCTTACCAACAAAAAGGTAAAGTAAAAGTTTGGTGGTTTCAGCATGGTGTTATTGTGCCGAATGGCAGATGTCTATTGTGCCGAACTCCGAAGAATTATAGCAAAACCAGCAGTGAAACAGCCCCACTCATGAATCTATTTTCACCATTATTGCTCCATGATAAAGCGAGACCTCATACAGCACGAGAAACCGTTTTAACTCTATAGGAACTGCAATTAGAAACCATTCTTCACCCTCCGTATTCGCCAGACCTTGCTCCAACGGACTATAATTTTTTTTGTGATTTGGACAATTTTCTATGTGATAAAAAGTTTTCTTCTCAGGAGGCAGTACAAAATTCTTTCACACAGTTTGTCGAACCTAGATCACCAGAGTTCTATCGCAAAGGCATAAATGACCTTCCTAATAGATGGCAGTAATGTATAGATAATAATGGTAATTATTTTGATTAAATAAATGTGTTAAATTAAAAAAAAAACGAATTTCAATTTTTCAGTGCAAATCGGCAATTTCATACTTTAAACCCTAATATATGTCGAGCGTAAGTTAGGCTTTGGTTAGCCTAAGCTTAGCTGTTAACAGAGAACCTGGGCAGCGGAGGCGAGTTTCGCAATTGTATTGTAGAACTCTTTGATCACAAGTCCAAGACACTGCTTGGGTTCCTGTCGTAATTGTAAGAGATCATAATGCTAAACATTATATTGTATTTATCGGTTCAATAGAAGTGTCTACGTTGCGTTTAACCAATAGGTAGTCTATTCAATATCACACTTCTCTTAGTATTCTTAATAATATACCCCCTCCTCCCCGCTTCGTTTTCTCCGAGTTATTTGTATATATTTTAAATCCTAGAATAGGTAATTAATAAAAGCAATTTAAACATCTTTAAAGCTTTTTGTGCTACCATATGATTAATATTGTAATAAAGTATGAATAACGTTTGCTACTAAAACCATTTACGTCATTATTTTGGCTTGAGATTTTTTTATTTTTAATTAAATATTAAATAACTTGATAAATACTAATACGCATGAGATATCATAATATTTGTTAATAAACACGTGTAAAAGATATACATTTAATTAATATACAAAAACTACGTTAAGCTGATTAAATGAAATGATGTCATTTTTGTCTACTAAGTAGTTATTATATACACCATTAATATTCGTTTTTTTAACTTAGAAAAATGTTTATTTTTATGTAAATATAGATTATTATTTTATTTTGTAATCAAATTTAACCAAACTTAATGTAATTTTAAATATTAATTTTATTTTATTTTATCTTTACTGAAACACTTTCACTTTATTATATTATGATTCTTAATTAAGTAAATTCTAAATATGTAGTACATAATGAATTTTTTATATATATTTTTAAGACTGCTATTCTATACAAAAATTATAAAACTGATGAGTTTGTTATTTTATTTGAGACTTCTTTCAGAAACCACTGGCATGGCTTGAATAATTCTCTTAGTGTCGGATAGAATTTTTATCGAGGAAGAATATAAGTTATATAACGTCACACTACGACCCATAGGAACGGAACATAAATCAAAAATGTAAAATCATGTTAAGTTTATTCCTTTTGAGAGCTTTCATTAAGTGCTTTCCATAAACAGCGATAAAACAAAGAAAGTATCAGCTCATTTAAAATCTCCGATCCTCTCTCTATAATGTGACATAGACAACGTCGCGCGAGTCAGCTAGTCATTGAAGTGTGTTGCATGATAATAAATTAAGAAGTAGATTCTAATTTTGGATTCTTTTCCTTTTAATTGCACTGTTAAGCTAAGCTAGCAAAGTTATTAGATTTCAAACTTTCTAAGGATATTTTTTTCAACCAAGTATGACCATAACTACATACTAGACTATGTAGAAATTTTGCGATTCCTATATATAATAAAATAAGTTTAGGTCAACTAAACTTATCAGTCTTTTTAAGATGTTGATAGTATATGTTCAATCTTAAATTAAAAGTTTATTCTTAAAGTCTATATTATAATTAATTGGTTGTAGGGGAACGGTTCCCCGACTAGCTTGCGACCACCATATGACCACCATGTGTGCCAGATATATCCTCCCTCTCCCATCCATTTACTGCTGCGGTTCCAATGAACACCGGGTTCTCGGGGTATTTCATAAAAAAGATCCACGCCATATTTCTCTCACGGCGTCAATCTTAGATCACAACTCTGAACTCACTTTATGACTAATTTGGCTTTAACATAAAATAAAAAACATAGTTAAACAGACCTTTTAAGACTCTGATCTCATTCATGACGCCTGGATTTTTTATAATTAAAACTTTAAATCGTAATATTATCATATCGAGTTTTAAAGATATGTAATGTTAGTTTAAATACGTTTACGTCATCTATACAAACTCGAAATATAAAACAAACTTTGCACGTCTACCCGTCTGTTTATCCGTTAAATCTTGTTCAACAACGTTACGATTTTAATAAGGTTTTTACTAATAAGAAACGAGGAAGATTTTTTACAGTATACATTTAAAATTAAGGAAGGGAAAGATATAGTTTTTACCTCATATTATAATAGGTCGGGGAAAAAGTTTCTTCGTATTTAAATTTTGGGGCTTCTGATCAAAAAACCGCGACAAGTAGTTTTGGCAGTCCTCTCGTGATTAACATCAACATCAACACCTGACATTGCCTAAAGAATTCTGAAGAAATCGAACATGTGAAGGTGCAAGGTCAGGACTATACGGTGGATGCATTAACACCTCCCAGCCAAACTATCTTAATTTTTGCTGAGTGGGTATAGATGTGTGAGGTCTAGCGTTATCATGATGAAAAAACCACACCCCTTCTGTGGATTAATTCCGGCCGCTTTCTCTCAACTTCTTGCTTTAATCTCATCAGTTGTTTGCAGTAGAGTTCAAAATTGATGGTCCTGCCTGGTGGTTCATAATGAATAATGCCCTTCCAATCCCACCACACACATAGCATCACCTTGTTGCTAGTTAACCCCGATTTCGCCACAGTCTGTGAAGCCTGACAGGCCTTTGACCACGACCTTTTTCGCACGTTCTAGTCGTACGTGATCCACTTTTCATCACCAGTTAGCAGCTTCTTCAAAAATGATTCGATTTCATTATGTCGTAATAAAGAATCACAAATGAGTACACGGTTCATTAGGTTACTTTCAGTGAGCTCGTGAGGTGTGAGGTACCCAAATATCGAGCTTTTTGTGTACCCAGTTTTTTTCTAATGCGCCAAATTGTTTTGTGGTCAATTCCCAGTTCTACAGCTACGTCGTAACTACTGATATGCCGATCTTGCTCTATTTTTCCAAAAATGGCATCTATTTTATCCGTAATAGGGCGACTAGAGCGAGGTGCATCTTTGACATCAAAATCTGGATTGAAAACGCTTAAACCAAATTTGTGCTACTCTCACAGACAAATTTTTTTCGCGGCTTGCGTTGCATTTTTATCTTTTTTGTAGTAAAATTTTAAAATGTATCGAATTTCTTCACTCATCTTCACAGAACGATAATCAAATAAAAGTCACACATTTTCCTAATTTGAATTTGGAATTATCTTCTTTAAAATTAAAACTTGTAATGATACCAAAACCAGCCAGATACAAATAGTATAGCCAAAGAGATGTTATTACAAGTTCATACATACTATAATGCGAAAAGACTTTTTCCCCGACCTATTATAAACCTGTAGGATAGTAGACTATATACTTTCTAATATACTTACTGAAACAGAAAATAATGACTAAATCCTAATTCTTTATTTCCAATATTTTAACCTTAAAAGTAGGTCCACATAAAAAACAAAAGACATATTATCTTGATTGAAGGACAAACTTAACTTTGCCGTTAGAAATTTTTGTCATACGATATGTGAAGTTTATCAATTGCAAACATTTTTTTGTGTGTTTAAGTAAATTGTTTCTTATTTACTTAAACACACAAAAAAAAGTTAGTAGGTCAACTCCGCTCAGGAAAGTATTTTATGGGTTTTGATTCCATGGACGGCCTTATCTTTTGATTGCGTACACTCAATTTAATATTTTCAGAGCTCCATAAAATGACAGACAGAAGTATGAGCTGATTCTATAAGAATTCCAAACTATATTTTTTTAAGATTATTTTAATATTCTTGAGAATATAAAATCATAATTTAGGTGTTAAAGAACTTTATCAGGTGGGTTTTAACGTTATTTTGCCAGCGCGTATTCTTGAGGTCACTACAAAATTGAATAACTTGGAATACTTAATTAGGTACTTGTTAAACACAACTGTGTTTTGCACTATAAGGCATAGAACTCAATATTTACAAAAGACATTCGATATATTTATTATTTATGAATAAAGAAATAACCAAGCTCATGCATTTCTTGTTTAGAAGTTAAACTAAATTTTATTAGATGCCGTTGATGCGTTATCACCGTATGTGATTTTCAACTAACTTTGTTATAACTTCACGTAGTTCATACTAGTTCAGATAGATGGCACTACTATTTGTGTATAACTGGCCACCTAGATCTTCTAGGCGTTACACTCACTCCGGCTCTAAACTTTGGCTCATAGCCATCGGTCAGCCGCAAAAATCTTGATCAAGTCATTATTTTACTCCAGAACACCTGTTTAGCTTGTACAAAGCGTAAATCAGGTCGTGCACGGGATATTGTTCTTACCTTTGGGACGAATCTGCCAAATATCAATACATATCATATATATCAGAAGAATACCTATTATTCTTCTGGCGATGACACCCTGCTCAAGTCTCGGCTGCATATGCCTCGAGTATTTCGGTGAGAGAATTACATAATCTAATTCCTAGCTAACGCGACAGAAACCCCATCGATACTTGGTGGACATTCCTCGGATACGTATTAAACGCTTTTTGTCCACCTTTGTTATTTGCACTGCGAAGATGTGGACCGATCTACCATCTAGACCAAGTAGTTGCTTTGTTTCAGGTAAGTCATGGTCAAACGCTAAAATATTTTTTTTAAATATTTTTTAAGTTTTAAATGTTTAGATCCTTATTTTCAGAAAGTTGTAATTTTTTATAGTTTAATTTAAATTTTTTATATATTGGGACAGTTAAGAATATTTACAAGCTTTACCTCAATATCAAAGAATAGTAACTAAAATATTTTTTACTTTTCTTTCATTTTATTTATGAACTTTATAAATCTTAAAAGTACAAAAAAAATCATTTAAAAAATTAATAGCATTATATTATGTACACTCAACCTATACAGTATTTGCAAGTAATTAGTTCTTTGAAATGCAGACCGCGATTTAGCGAATCTTCGAAGTATTTATAACAAAGCCAATGTTATTAATTTTGTCTATACGTACCACTTTGACATTTAGTTACATAAAATATGGTATCTATTCGCAAGTTTACACACATCTTGTAAGTAAATGATTTAATTCTATTCACGCAAATGGTTTTAAAGCTGTGACTCATACATTGAGTTCGTTTACATCAATTTGAAAATTAATATGTTAATTTTTATACATATTTACAGTATACATATAAAAACTATTACTGACAGACAATGCAAAGTCCTTAAACTTTATTGACTCACAGACCCCTTGCAATATTGTTGTTCATGTTGAGGATGAACAAAAAGTGCTGTTATCCTAAAACTGTTAAACCATGATAGAAAATCAGTATTAGGTTGGCAGCAACGCTTTTACGCTTATACTGCTGAATCGGTAAAATTTAGTACAGAGACAGACTAGAACTTTGGAAAGGCTAGGTTTTATGGCTTTTTTAAAAAGGTTTAAAGGGATTGAAGTGCGTGTCGATATGAGTCTTTTTACGAAGTTTATGTCTTTAGTCTAGTCGACAAGTTGAAAATGGTCTGAAATAGAGATACTGCTCTTAAAATGATGTGTGATAGCTCATACCCATGACGCCTAGGAAAATGTGCTTAAAGCGTGATGTTAGCACATAAAAAATTGCAAACAATCAAAAACATTCCATCTGCTATAATACTGAATACCATCTTGTGAGTATTTGACGTACTGGTACTTTTATATGTTAAAAGATGGACTTAAAAAGAAGCCGATCGAAGTTTCTAACAAAAATCATCTCTATTATGATAGCTAAGAATTACCTAATATTTTTGAAGAGTTTAGAAAAAATAAAAGTTTCCTATTAAATGTTTGTTTACAAATCATACTATAATAGGCGCGTGTGGGCAATGAAATAAAAGTAATAATTATAATAATGATGATGAGTGTTGCAATATATTTTAATTGGTATACTTCCTTATTAGAACATTGCTATTTTAATGTCTTTATAACTTTAACATGACCAGCTCTATTCATTTAAAATTAAGTTTGGTTACTATAATAAATTCATTAAATTAATCAGGAAAAAACGAGCGAGAACTTCTTTATAATTTGGATCCAGTGACCACTAAAAAACATACTCTCACATTCTTCATGACACAGATTATTCTATACCAAGGTACTATGCTTTCTTCTGGGATAAAAAGTATACAATATGTCATTACAACTTATAAAGTACATGAATACAATATTTTATTTAAATTCGATGACCTGTTATTGCGTATTCTCTCCAAGGATCCTTCCCATTAATAAAAAAATTGTAGTCTAAGTTTAATTACTATTATGGATTGTTATGACTTAGATGTTTAATAATTATGATAAACACGTACAAAAAACATTAAAGGTAGAATAAAATAATCATAGGCAAATAACAAAGATTCTCAAGGATATAAATAGGGAAAAGAAAGAATTTTTTTTTTGTTTTTTTGGATTATATAAAAAAACTAGTTAACCCGCCCCGCACGGGTACAATTCGCAATGTCTTAGATCCAATAAAAAACATTTAATTTTCGATATTCTGCAGGTTTAAAAAAATATATATTATCCTACAATAACTATGAATTTTTTTGTAGAATTACAGGATATCTTCACATACGGATATAAATACAAAATATATATTTTCATTTTGTATTTAATTACTTTTTCAGACATATTTTGTATTTTCAAAATGCAAAATACAATTTGACAACAATCAATTTTGTCATCATCAATAAATGAATGCGATAAACTATTCTTAGTATGGCAACACTGTTCTGATGGGTAATAAATGTTCGTTAATTTAATATTTTAGAGTTCGTCCAAAACAACTTGATACGGATGTCAGCTAATAGAAAATCCAATGATATCTCTTTTAATCTGCTTCTATGGTGCTTTCGTTTGACAACACAAGTAATCTGTTTTTTCGTATGTACAAGTATAGTAGTGGAACCAGTGATGGATAAGGAACAATCAAATTGGAAAATATTATTATACATTTTCACTATTGCTTTGATATTAGCATAAGCTATCGGTTTGATAAGGGGTTGTCCATTAATTATATTATATGAAATGAATAAGAATGTGATTGTGTCAAAAAAACTTAGTAATAAAATAAAGGCCAATTCTTATACACCCATAAAAGTATTTTATTTTAATAAAGAGTTTTGGAAATATGTATTTTTCATTTAGTATTTTAAATACAAAATGAAAAACTATTTTGTATTAAAATAAAATATACAAAAAGTATTTGATTGACTTTTTATAAACTATTTTGCACATCTCTGTTCACATAAGAGATTTAAAACAAGATAAATATTTATACAGAATAACTCAAGGAGTTAGATGGTTATCAATTTACAGATTCTTAGCATAGCTACTGTAAATTCCTATTATTTTAATAAAGATTAATATGGTCATTAGTGTCCAAAGACGCATTTACATTTGCCAAAACATATTTAAGTAGCGCCTAAGATAAATAGTTCAAGGTCTGCAAAAACTCGTGCGACGCGAATGGATGATAAATCTTAATACTAGCAAAGGTTAGCTCCTTGGCTTAGGAACAAGGTGAACGTTTTGCTTCATAAGGATAAGTTATATCATTTACGTTAATATCTTATAATCGCAGAGCACGTATGCTTTATCAGAAGCCCACGCGTGTGACTAAGGCGCTCTTGGCATTGTCACAACACACAACGTGACTCTAGTGCTGGGAAAGTTTTGTTTAGTTTTACAACTTGTGTTATGGTAAATTTGAAATTGAATGACGTAACCACAATACCAGCTAGTAATTAGAGCACAAGGCAATAGAGTAAGAAGTAAGACAAGGAAAATAAGATGCAGATGGATGGGACTTTTAAGAAGAGAAGATAAAATTCACTAATAACCACGAAATAGAAGAAGAAAACAAGGTAGACAGTTTCTAAGGTGAAAAAAATATGAATAACGATGAAAATGTCTATTAGGAAAGCATCAAGTAGGACAGAGGAAAGAAAACGGAGGAGAATTTTGCCAAAATTGTCTAAATGCAAAAAATATTATGTTTGTAAGGAAGATTCTAGTCCGTTTATGCTATAGATTGATCAGTAATGGAAATATAAGAAGGAGAAGTAAAAGGAAACGGAGGAGACTTTTACCAAAGTTGTCTAAATGGAAATAATACTCAAAGTAGAAGATTCTAATCAGTTCATGCGATGGATTGATCAGTAATGGAAATATAAGAAGGACCAGAAGTAAGAAAAAATAAAGAGACATTATAAGGAAATAGTGTAATGTTTTTTAAATGATACCGAGTGCATGTTAATGAGCTCTTGATACCTACCGGAAGACAGGGTCGGTTGCGATGGTTTTTTGTGGGTTATATGATAGCTCCTTTAAGAAGAGTAAGAAAGCACTAAAAGACGAAGATACTGTTGTAGAAGTTTGCCCATACAAGTAAAGAATCCTCTTAAGCGTGTAAACAAACAAGTAGACTATATGAATTATAGTTGAACGATGAATGAGTCAGTTCACGCACACGTTCTGGTAGCTACAGCAAATAGATGTTTATATTACGATTTATCTCTATCATAACGCATGTATTCAACAAAATGCGTGGTAGTTGGCCGAGCGGACGTTTCCTGCGGTCCTACGCGGTCGCAATTCTAATAAGAATATGGCGGACCGGTATACTAACAACATTTTGCTCTTGTTTCCCCTACAACAACACCCACAATTCATTCTAGTTACAAGGTCTGATATCGTTAAATCTTTGAATATTAAAATGTTGTATGATTCACGAAGTTCAGAAATGCTTATCGTAATCGTAAACTTACGAAATTGGTTTAATAATTTGTCATTTCCTTTTGTGTATTGTTTGTTATTGGATTCTTATTTAAATAAAATGAAACTCGTTATTATTAAAGACTTATTTAAAAATACAGTTTATATCTAAACAAATTATATCTCTAGAGATTTTTTCGTTTATAATCTATGTAGCTTTTCGCTTGATCACATGTTTTTTTTAAACTTGCAATCTTGGCTCTGTAAAAATGGAATATAAATAAGTCAAAGCATGGAGTAGAGTTTGTCCATGTCTCTATCCTTGATGCAAGTTATTTCTGTGGCAAGTATATTAAAAGAACCTCAAAGAATATTCTGCATGGTATTTGTGCTGATGTCTGATTTCTAAAATTGAATATTTTAACAACATAATCTATTATGAAACAGTAAAGAGCAAAGATAAATAAACAGTAATATATGAATGCAATGACCTGGGACTGGATTTGTGTATATTTCACATAAATCTTAGTTCGTTTTCCTTAAGCGGTGCAATCATTGTAGAACGAGTAAATATTGAGAAGGTTAGATATAACTCATGAAACTGAATACATAAGTAATACTAAAAAACTGAATATAAAGCCTTATTGATCACTAGTACAATAATTTGGACTTAATCATACCATACGTTGAATTTATAATTTTAACTTAGTGTCGAAATATTTATAGTAAGTATTTCAAATGCAAGCAAAATTGTATTTCAATTCTATAGCCGAAAATATCATGAAAGGATTTCTGCCTGTTTTTGAACATATTTAAAAAAAAAGGTATTAAAAAAAAGGTGGCAAGTATAGTCGGAAAATAATTCAGTGATTTGAATAGACTGTCCTTTTGTGAGTAATATTTTAATATATTACACTAAATCGTATATATTCTCATATATTTTGTAGTCACCGCTATAAAAAAATTGCTTTCTTAATAGTGATTTTATAGGATTCTAACAATACGTACTTTTGCTTAAAATCAATAGAGACGTTTATTTACTATTAGAAATTATCACATATGCTGTAATTTTATCACACTGTGTAGTAATACTATTCAAAACTTTCTAAACGCCTTGCTATTAACACCTACGTCTCGCCAATGCCGTTATTATAGTATAAAGTACTATAATTGTTGGTAATATAAAATATATATGTAGCGATAGTGTAATACCATTTATTTATATTGTTAATTCATATTAAATAGCTCTATCTTATTCTATAGATATATAAAAAAACTTAACACGCTGATGAGTTATATATAAACACAGTCGAAACTACTGCAACTATAACGATGAAATTTGGATGGGTATGACGTATATACTCATTTCAGAACCTAAGAAGGTAAACTAGGGTGAAAAAGTTTGTATGGAGGACAATAAACCTATATCTATCTATTTAATTCACACGAAAATAGCATTGTTGCCTAATTTCACCCTGAAGTGTTAAAAAGGGGATTAAAAAAGAAAAGGGGATTAAAAAGGGGATAATAAAAGCTACGGGCGACATACGAACAGGATATAACTAAACATTGCGTTCTCTTATTATTAGGATAAGAACTATTATGACAAGAACCTAAGCAGTGCCTTGGACTTGTGACCAAGGTGTAGGCTTAAGCAATTCCTTTATTCGATCGAGCCACTCACCTCCACTGCTTAGTTTCACTGTTTAATCCTAAGATTAGACTAATATTAACCTAACTTAACACAAGGCTTAAACCTAACCTTTTTTTGATAACGCAGGGGAAATCTTTGAAAGCTACCCAATCCTTGGGGTAAAAACTGGGTTATGTGGGATTTCTACCCACTAAAACTCCTGCGATGGTCTGCCTCGACACGTCAGGAGAACATCGGGAATCGGTTGAACCGCATCCGCTGTCCTTCCCATTTGCCATGCTCTGAGCTCATCCTAGGCTAACCTAAACCTAACTCACACCTCCGACATATTCATTCATTTCGCCATAAATATATTTAGTGAAATATATGAATAAAATAAAATAAAAAATAATTACAGTAATTATTGTATGTTTTATTGGTCGCCATGGTTACTGTACTGAAATTATATTAAAATATCTTAATAAAGTAAGGATTAAGTTACTATTTTAAGACCAATAGGACTATTAAACAGAGCAAGGCTCTTAAATTTAATTAAACTATTAAGTTATAAGGTCAATAAGAAACATCATATTGCAGTTAAATTATATTTATTGCACTATAAAAATACTTTTCCTTGAAATGGATTGATATGATGATTGTAGTAATATCGATTAGACTTGTACAATGTATATTAGTTGTTGTGTAATATTGTCTATATATGAATATACATATAACTATGTGGAAATGATAAGAAAGGAGAGAGACAGAGAGAGTGTGATATTGAATGGACTATTGGGTAAACGCAACGTAGATACTGCTACTGAACCGATAAATAACTAAATATTACGATCTCTTACAATTACGACAGGAATCTAAGCAGTCCCTTGGACTTGTGACTAAGGTGTAGGTTTAAGGGCTGCCATATACATGTAACAAAAATACAACTTATCGAATATCGGTACATAGAAGACTATTAAAAAAACCAATAGAAACCAAAACAATGATTTTTAATTTTTTTGTCTGTCTGTTTGTCTCTCCATATTTTTAACGCGCATTACGCAAATATTACTCTACGAAACTGGATACGGATTTCACAGCTGTATTTCCGCAAGTCTAACTTAAATGATAGTATGTTTGTAAGTGATAATATATGTATAATATTAATATATAACACATTTTAACATGATTTAGTATTTAGTATCCTACCCAACTTAATGTTGATTCCTTTCAATCAATTGAAGGTTGACTGGAAGAGATTCCTAATTGGAATAAGTCCGCCATTGTACTTGTTTTAGTTTAGTTCTATTCCAATATATATTTTATTTCAATACAATAAAGAGCAATAAAATAAAGGATGGCTTAAATTGGATATCAAGCAAAGTTATTGTAATTAAAAATGTTTTGGCTCCCCGAAGCTTTGTAGACACAATATAAATAGTTAATTCACAATGTTGTATTATGTAGTGCATTTAAATTAGATTTGTATTAGTCACTTATCCTTCATATTTATGACAATTGTTTGCAGGTCTCATGTTTAATGAATTTGCACTCTAAGAATGAATTGCGTAGAATTTATTTTTATTAAAAAAATCAAGTTGTCTCTACTACCGCGACCAGTCAGTTTAGTTTTTATATATTTAATTCTTATAATTTGGTTAATTGTATCTGGACAGTAATGAAATCTACCTCGTACTTGACGAGTAGTAGAGAGTAGACTTCTTTGTTATTAATTTTTTATTTCGTTGTAAGAGTACTTGGGCCAAAATTCTTTTCGATGTCTAATTTTACTTTTTAATAGGGAAACAGTACAAATTTATGAAAAACTACACTGAATTATAAATAACACTATTTTTTATTTATGATAATATTTTATATTATTTATTCCCATATTTCGGTAACACTGTCGTCCTTCTTTGTAACACAGTTGTTTTTCATACAAAATATTACTGTCCCTGAGCACTAGTTTCATGTTATAAAGAGCAAACTCTCATAATATTTCCTAGGTGGGGTTGTCTTTGAATATCGTTATCAAAATTATAAGTTTTGAACCTTATTACGATTCTAATAGATGCAATTTACCTAAAAAGTTTAAAAAAATAAAAATATTTTAACACGGTGTCCCTAATACAGAATGAAATCTTAACTACCTTGCGTTTCTATACGAAAATAAACCTTTAAAATAACAGAATTAAAATTTGATGTACCCCATTTTGTTTCACTTGTTGTAACTTTTAAATCAAATATGACGATATAATCAAATATTTACAACTGCGTTACTGCTATACTGCGTTACCCCAAAAAGCAATGCAGTTAGGACCAAAATATACATGATATTTTTGTTATTTTTTCATATAAAAGCTTCTACACTTAACGGCTTTGACATCCGCAGGCCAAGGCAAAGTGCCAAAACGAGATATAACACGGCCTGGAAAAGCGTCTCTAATTAAGTCCATAAAATCGCGCGCTGCGTGTGCCGCGGCGCCGTCTTGTTGGAACCAGGTATGCTGCAGCCCCAATTCATTCAAATTAGGTATCAAGAACTCACGTAACATGGCTCTGTTGCGCTCGCCAGTGACAGTTACCGCATTGTTTGCAGCGTCTTCAAAAAAATAGGGTCCGATCACACTTTCAGCACAGACCAAACAATAATTTAACATTCTCCGAGAGATGGAAATGCGCTTCGTCACTCATAATCAATTTTGAAGAAAATTATCCTCTTAACCGCTGCCGGACGGTGGAGAAATCGTCGACGAAATTCCACGTTGTGTTTTTATAACTGATGAATTATTCCGTAAAAACATTGACACGATTTTGCCACCTTC
This sequence comes from Limenitis camilla, assembly GCA_905147385.1. Taxonomy (NCBI): domain Eukaryota; kingdom Metazoa; phylum Arthropoda; class Insecta; order Lepidoptera; family Nymphalidae; genus Limenitis; species Limenitis camilla. Next base: position 5,298,776 of record LR990241.1, read on the forward strand.
TTGGGGAGTAAAACGGTCCATGATTTTTTTTTTGAATTTGACATTTGATTACTACTAAATTTTCAATATCAGATTGAAAGGAGGTGTCATAAAAATTTTATAAGGAATTTCTATAGTGTCGGTACTTTTGCGCCTCCCAGTATAACAGCTTCAGTAAATTTAAAGCTCTTTCTAAATAAAATTTACTTGTACTTGTTTGTTATTACAGCTTACTTGTAACATAATTATTATTATAGCTATATGTATAATGTTTTCAATATGGGAAAAATCTGATTTATACATTACATTTGAAAAATTCCCGGCAATTATTGATTACCCTGAGGAACTCCAAGTTTTGTTTTTGACATTTTATTTCTACAATTATTAATAATTTTCTGTTTACATATCAAGTAGTTTAATTAATTAGAGTTTTTTTTTATAATATGTTTGTACCTTAAATTTTAATATATCTTTTAAGTTAGAGATTTAACTAAATTTATCAGGTTCACGTGATACATATAATATTCTATGAGAGTTTAAATCTCACTTTTTTAACCTTAACAATAGTGAGAACAAGAAAAGAAAATATTCTAGTAATGTCACTGATGTATATTGTACACACCTAGTTAACAAGAATAAGTAATTATGACAAAAACTGAGTAATACTGAGGAATTTATGAAATGATGTCAAAGTAATAAATAATGTGCGAACATGAGTAAGTACATATGTTTGATGAATAAACACATAAAATTGTGTATGTGTTATAAGAATGGGTCATTTTCAAGTGGGTAGTATAGTGGTAAGTGTTGCCCTCGACTTCGTTTATCTGCTCTATATATGATTTCTTCTTCACATAGTTTTTATTTGTTTTATATCTTTTTAATTTGGCATGATAGAAAAAAGATAAATTACAAAAAAGGTTATTTTTGATTTTACTTTCTATATCTTTTAATACTCAAGAAACTATATTAATGTTGAATGTGAAATAGGCACTTCAATTATCGTATATTGACTCACAATTATATGTTTCATTCTATACTGGAATTTCATTTTAATAGTAGTTATTTTCCTTGTTTTTGAATAAGTAACTAACGATAAAATTGCAACAATTTTTAGGTGATTTTTTAAAGAGTAACAGAATGATAGAATAATTTATAGGCGTCAGTAGGTAGTCAGTGGTTTAGGCGTTGAATTCACGTAGCCCTCTACATACAAGTAGTAGTATGTAGTAGTAATTCAAACTGCTAGTAACCGTTTAAAAAATATGATCGGGATCAGCTACATACCTATTAGTATCTTTGTAACAAAATAAATTTATTCAATACATTTTACGCAGAGGCGACATAAGCAGAAGGCTATTTATTGAGCAGAAAGATTTAAATCCCAACTTAATATTATAAATACGACAATAACTCTGCCTGACTGTTATGATTTAAATGAAATTTTGTATAGATATAGATTAGAATTTAGGAAAGGACAAAGGCTACGTTTTATCGCTAAGCAAAGGACATACTGTATGTAATAAAAGGCTTGAAAGGTTTGAAATAGGGGATGAAATACATGTCGAACTATGACCGTTGACGTCTTTGGGAATTAGTCATATTCAAAAGTATATTGATTTTAAAAATTCAAATGTAAAATATTGTGGTAAATTTCATATAAGTTGCTAGTAACATATAAATCATTATAATGACCTATTTTCGGTCTAATTATACGCATTCAACATTTAGCCTCAAGCAATACATGTGATAGTCACGTTAACACATTAGTTGTTTGTTCAGCTCAGCTTAAACAATATTCATTTGGTCTAATGGTTTTGCAAATTACTCACTGAGCACTGACCGATATAAGGCAGTAGACCTTCTCAAAGGTGGTAATTAGATTTTAACTAGCGCAGTATGTAATTTACTAATATAATATGTAGGTATATATTTTGCCAATACACAGACTTAAGTCGTTTCATTCTATCTGTACGAGATCTTTTAAAGTATGTAATGGATTTTAATGCGGTTTTCACCAATAGAGAAAGTGATTCAATAGGAAAGTTTATGTGTATACATCTATAATATAGTAGAGAAAACGTGTGAAGCCGAGGTGAGTCGCTAGTTAACAAAAAATATTAGCTTAAATACTATACAGTCCCATTTAAACAATAATGCTAGTACCTAATATATTTAGCTAAAATAATAAATATATCAAAGAGTCTATATAAGAAGAAGAAGAAGACTATGGTAAATCAATATTGACTCCATGAAATTTCTTCTCAAACTGTTGCTGATCTATCTGAATACTATAAAATGTCAAGCCGGCCAAGCGACAATGTTGCCAACTTACTAAATGAATATGTCCCAAATTTTGTAATTTACTATATACTTCTTCAACTTTTACTAAACTCCTTGGTGTTGTAAAAAAATTCTGTCCTGATCTATCAAAAGGAGTTTGACTTTGCAAATATTGGTTATCACTTAGATAACAAAATGTTCGTTAACTTAGATGTTAAGTAGCAAGGTATTATAGTGGAAGCAAGTGTAAATGCATTATAAAGAGATCTTGTAACATCTTCAGCCCCAGATCTGCTAATTTATAAACAAATTAGTTTAAAATATTAATATTCTTACAGGTATTTGGTAGAATGATCCATTGTTGACTGTAGGATATGATGTTAGAGGCACAACAGGTACGGAACCATTCCGTATTAGTATTGGCCCTTGTAGTGGCGTAACTGCTGGTTGACCAGAATCTGAAAAATATTTTAATAACATTAAATTATTTGCAGGAAAACTATAAGCACCGATCTATAATAGTATTTTTCTAAATAGAATGCAAATTTAATAGTGGGTCTTCGCATACAAATTACATAGAATTTTTTTATTATGTATATGTGTATTCAGCTACTGTAAAAGTTTTATTAAAATCGATTTAGCATTTCTCACCTGAACCTTCCCTGAACTATCACAAATATTTCAACATCAAAAGAAACCAAATCGGTCTAGCCATTCTCGAGTTTTAGCGAGGTAAACGAACAGAATCTAATTTTTGTATTATACATAGATTTTATTGTCTAGTCGACTTCATCCGCGTGTAGCTTAGCTCCTATTCATCGTAGCGTGATGATATATAGCTTATAGCCTTCCACGATAAATGGGCTATATAACACTGAAAGAATATTTCAAATCGGACCAGTAGTTCCTGAGATTAGCGTATTCCAATCTATCACCCTTTCGGAAACGACCTGAGAAGAATGGGCGAAAGAAACTCAGCTGGACTATTTCTTTTGGATACTTTACTTTTTATCTTTGATTTTATTTAAATGGCAATATTTATATATTAACAAACAAACAAACTCTTTAGCTTTATATATTGGTATAGATGATACATTAGCGCTTTTTTTAAAAATTGATACAAAAATATTCTTGTAGAAAATTAAGCGATCTTCAAAAAAGATCTAATAAGTACAACACAAAATATTTTTTTTTAACCCACCCTTCTAAGTATACTTATGATACCTTAAAAACACTTAAGTTTCAACTTTGCAGTTTCAGTACCGTCTATAAATTGTGAAATATCTATTTTGTAAGGCGATCAAAAGGCATTCGCTCGCATCACTATTTTAATATATTCTAGAGTCTAAACAATAATGGAATCCTAGATCTATAGTTTCACAACCTCTGACCGCGATATGACGCACCCAAGTTAAGAAACATCTTCTAATGTTAGGTGTCACATCATTTAGAAACGGCAGTTATCTTTTAGATATTCTGTGATCTATTAAGTCTAGGCTATATTCTTGCTTAATATTTCATCATCTTTAGAAATTGCTTCATAGATTAATTTTTCCCATATACTATCTGATTGAACTGAAATAACAATGTGAATTTTGACTCATGAGAGACGAAATTTCCAGGTAATAATTTAGCTTTAAAAAAAGATATAATAAGGTATAACTAGGATACTATTCTGTACCATATATTTTGTATATATCAATGAGGTATCTTAAACAAGTTCTAAATATATTTAAAAAAACATTTCGACAGTCAAATACACTGTTGTGAAATATGAGATTGTTAACTTTTAAACTAATGGTAATGTCTCATCGAATTCAAGGCTCGTAGAGGGACAAATTTAAAGAGTTTATGTTCTAGGTTACTCACACATATTCATGAGGGTATTATTAAATATTTACTTGTATGACACTCACAAAGCGCTTAAAATTTAGGCAAAAAGTTACATCACGACTGTCTTCGCAAGAGTACTTCCATAAAGCTTCACTAAATTGTAAAAAATGCCATATTGCTTCTAACTTGTTTGTCATTTTCAAGAGTTTTATGTTTTATTGAAGTAGGACTAAATAAAAATCTAAAAAAACTAGTTAAAACAAGTACTATGACTGCGAATGTTACGGAAAATTCATACATAGTTCAAATAATTTAGGATTTGTGCGGGTCTCGGACAATTCTATTGTTATATTTGTATTAAAACCCTAGAGGTCATAAGTTTACGAACCACAAGAACGAAAAAGTACGTTATTAAAACCATATTAACCTATATTCCTTACAGATTTTAGAAATTATAGGAAGCAGCATCTTTTAGAATGATAACCATCACTGTACAGTAATACGTACTCACATACAATTTATTTTTATAATATACTAGTCGACTACCGTGACTTCGTCTACGTTAAAGTATATGTTAAATTAAGAATATATGTACAAAAATAAAAATAAAGGAGAGAGAGACTCTCGAAAAAAAAAACCGAACAGAGACTGACCATTCTGAACAGAGATAAAGATAAATATTAAAGAGAGAAAAAAGAGACAGGATGAGAGAGAATGATAGTATATAACATATATAGAGGAAGAGAGACAGAAATACTGTAGACTTCCTCAGTGAAAGAATTTTTAAAATCGGATCAGTAGCTACAAAACGGCCGTGTTCTATTAATTAAAAAAGTGTTTATGGCAACACTGAATCACCTTTTTCACTCACGTAAAGTATAGTTTTCTATTAGCGGATGAATTTTTAAAATCGGGTTAGTTACGTCAAAATGGCCAAATTCGTGAATTAAAATATGTATATGGCAACACTGAATCACCTTTGTCACTCCCGAAAAGCATAGTTTTCTATTAGCGAAAGAATTTTTAAAAACGGGTTAGTTACGTCAAAATGGCTAAATTCGTGAATTAAAAAATGTATATGGCAACACTGAGTCACCTTTGTCACTCACGAAAAGTATAGTTTTCTATTAGCGAAAGAATTTTTTAAATCGGGTTAGTTACGACAAAATGGCCAAATTTGTGAATTAAAAAATGTATATGGCAACACTGAATCACCTTTGTCACTCACGAAAAGTATAGTTTTCTATTAGCGAAAGAATTTTTAAAAACGGGTTAGTTACGTCAAAATGGCTAAATTCGTGAATTAAAAAATGTATATGGCAACACTGAATCACCTTTGTCACTCACGAAAAGTATAGTTTTCTATTAGCGAAAGAATTTTTAAAAACGGGTTAGTTACGTCAAAATGGCTAAATTCGTGAATTAAAAAATGTATATGGCAACACTGAATCACCTTTGTCACTCACGAAAAGTATAGTTTTCTATTAGCGAAAGAATTTTTAAAATCGGGTTAGTTACGACAAAATGGCCATATTCTATTTATTAAAAAATGCATATGGCAACACTAAATCACCTTTGTCACTCACGAAAAGTGCATTTTTCTATCAGTGAAAAAAAAATTAAAATCGTATTAGTAGTTCCTGAGAAACCCTTCAATTTACAAAATGGCCACCTTATGGCACTTAAATGGCCATATCTTTTTAATTAGAGTATTTATGGCAACACCACATAGCCTATGTTACCCGGAAAGGATGTAGCTTCCTATCGGTGAAAGAATTTTCAAAATCGGTTCAGTACTTTTCGAGCCTATTCGCAACAAACAAACAAACATACAAACAATCAAATCTTTCCTCTTTATATAATAATAGTATAGAGTATAGATAACGCTCTCCTTCGCTTTCTCAACACTAACTACAGTAAATAATAAAGGTAACTTACTTGGTCCTCAAGAACTATAATACTAACTTCCATGTACACTGCGCGAAAACACCAAATAGACTGACTCTAATCGAGCGCACTGAAGATTATATATTGACTACACGTGGGTACTTGAAATAATATACATTAATTTTTCAACGGTGTTACTAACACACAACATTTAAAACGTATTGTTAATCTTTGTATAGGTACATATAAAAAAATGTTACTCATCGAATATCTGTTTATAAAAGAATATCTTTATCTTTACATAGTATAAAACAAAGTCGCTTTCCGCTGTCTGCCTGTCCCTATGTATGCTTAGATCTTTAAGACTACGCAACGGATTTTGATGAAGTTTTTTAAATACATAGAGTGATTCAAGAGGAAGGTTTATATGTATAATACTTGCATATAATTGTAGAGAAAGTAACCGTGCGGAGCGGGTCGCTAGTAATACATATTATAAATGATTAAATGTCCTAATAACACCAATAATAGCCAAAACAATAATTATTAAATGTTTGTTTTTCTGTCTATCTATATTTTTAAATGCGCAACACGCAGAAAATATATATAGTATGCCCATGCCCTCTTGTTATATAGTATATAGCATAGAATTTTTTTCAACTTGATAGAAGACAGGCTTTTCAAACTCAAGTACAATTAATTTATGAAACATTACACTATCAAAAATTAAAAAATTGTAATCTATATTTTTTATTTGTCTGTAGATAAAAAATCGCTTAACTGTAAATATAAAACAAAATAAATCTACAACGGTACTCGTATAGTGAACTTTATGTGACCTAGCTTCCGATTCGGGTGGTCAATGCCGAATTTCGCAATTAGTAACAAAATGAAGAGAAATAAAATGTTTGTAGAACAACATCGGACGTCTGTGATGTCGAATGATATATTACTTGGAATTAATCTATTTGTACATTAAAATGTATGATGATAGAACATAGTGAATAAAACATTTTTTATACCTAATTTGGAGTATAAGATATACGTTAAATGATGATTTCAAACTGGAAAATACCAGTTAAATTAATTAGTAACATTAAATAATAATAAATGGATAACTTACATACATAATTATAAAAGCAGACAATAATTAAAATATAGAAGACAAGTCAAAACTACTACTAATTCATTCGGCTCTATAGAGCTGATGAGGTGAAAAAGCTAACAATCACCCCATTCTTTCATCCAATCACCACCCACTGACTCCCGCACTCACATCACCTAAATCTCTGTCCTAAAGAGATGTTAAACTATTCCAATTTTTCTCTTCTTAAATTCCTTCCTGAGACTTTTAGAGAAATGTTATAGAAATTAGTCCATCCTTGCATCACTGATTTGTATGGCAGCCTGTCAGTTATGTCGGCAACATTAATTTGTGTAGCATTCTGTTAATTATGATGCTGGCAACACTTTTAGTTATACGTCGGCAATATTAATCTGAGTTTGATTTTAGATGTTGGCACAAACTGAATGTCATTCGGTAGTAGCCAAATAAATACGCCGCCATGACGGAAATATTTATGATTGCATCGCGAGTATCCTAGCCGTAACTCTGAAAGTCTAAAGTATAATTCCCAGGAGGATATTCTAGTCAAGCCGTCATACTATTAGTCTGCATATAGACTCTACATACACAATACTATACATAAATAAAAATGAATGGCATGAAATACTAACAATGAATAAGTAAGCACAAAGAAACTGGTCTAGTCACCCAAAGTAAGGTCGGTATTTGAAAGGGCTCCAAACATTTGTTAGTTATTTGGTTTTCGTGAGCAATAAACTATTATTTGTTGTCATGCACAAATGCTAATTATTTTTTATTAGGAGTTGAATTGTAGTTATAAGACTAATGAGATAAGCTATTTATTAAAACACTAGGGGCCCGTCCCGGCTTCGCACGGGTGGATAATTTTTTTTTAACATTTTGGCCCCCCGCATTCTGTCGCTCCCTCTATCGCCGCGTTACTCGCTGCGCTGCGAGGCACCCCACACCGCGCCGGCGGCCCGTCTGGGATTATTTTTTATTTATCTTGATATTTTTATTTCGTAATATCTTTTGACTGGAATGTCCGATTTCAATAATTCAAAAAGTAATTAACAGGTATTGAAACAGTCTTCATTACGAAATAATTTATTTGGATAAGAATTAATACAAAGTTATGGAAAACATGGTCTGATTTTGATTAGCATTTTTATCAACTTTTAAAATGTAAAAAAGTAGTTATAGTGACTTAACTACAATAGTTGGACATATGGTCTCGCGGAGTTTTTTGTAGATATTGATACGTTCTATAATATTGTAGTACATTTTTTTGTTCTATCAGCAATACTTTTCGCAGCGCATGCGATGAAAGATATTTTATGGCTAATTTTTTTGCACCTTGTGTTGGTTTCAGTGAGAATTTCTGGGGATCTCTAATTTTTTCTTGTAATAAATATAGCCTATGTTACTCAGGGATAATGTAGCTTTCTAATGGTGAAATAATTTTTGAAATCGGTCCAGTAGTTTTTATGTTTATTCTTTACATACAAAAATACAAATCTTTCCTCTTTATAATATTAGTATAGATAAGCCGTTTCAAGGGTCAAGTAATTTACTACGTCGCTGAGAATTTTGAAAAATGACGACCAAACAAACAACAATTTATTGTATCTTAAATTTATTCGTCATATTCCTAACTTCTAATATTTAAAAAGATTTTTTTCAGTTTTAAAAAAAATACGTGAAGAAATTATAACGAACCACATCTTCAGAAACAACCAGTACAAGTATCTATAAACCATTATGATGGGAAAGATCGCCGTGAAAAGCACATCAGGGAGGCGCAAAAAATCATGGCTGAGGAATATATGAGAGTGGACTGGGATTAAGTCTGTGGAACAACTGTTCAGACTCATCATGGCCAAGGAAAAGTTTTGGAGCATGACTGCCAATCTCCACTAATTGGAGAGGTACTTAAAGAGAGACAATTTTAACGACTTTCCGACACCATCCACTTCAATGTGAAATATCAAAAAATTTTGGGAGGAGTCCATTCCCCTCCTTAATAGGTTTTTTTAAAAACATATTACCTTATTTTTTTTTTCTTATTTTAATTTTAAATAATTATGTCGCATCTGCTCCTTGAGATTTGCATGAGGCTGCAATATCAAAGATATATTTAACAAAAAAAGACTCAATTAGTACATTATAGAGTTTTTCGTAGAATTAAAATCTTTCAAGTTAACCCGATCATGTATTTTTAAATATTAATAACGTTTTTTTATTATTATTCATGATCATTAAATGAAATAAAAGAAATTCAACTAGGAATCCTATGTAATGCGTATCGTATGAAATATTTATTTGATTTCTGAGAAAGTCTGATATATGCCTATTTATTCAAAGGTTAAGCCATTGTTCTGGGTGTATTAATAAATAACAAAGTTTATTATTCAATACGACACTATTACTTAGCCATTAAAGTTTATTACAAAACATATATTAAATATTTATATATTATGATTATGATACTTCTAGACCTGTCAATTTAGAGTTGTGTAGTCCAAGATCCCGCGACGATCAGACTTTCGTTACTTTATAAAATTTGAAAGTTTCTATGTATGTTCCTAATACGAAGAGGAAATATGAAGTTCGGATCACGATTCGCACCTCAAATTCGTTAAAGTATAAAGTTTAGTTTTTATACATATGTCAGAACCATAAGTTAGGTAATCCTCGTGTAAGGTTAGCTTTATGGTGGATTAGCCTTATGTCAGCCTAACCCTAAACTTGGACATAGAACCTGGACAGTGGAGGCAAGTGTTACAATTCTGTTGAAGTGCTCTTTAAACCTACATGCTTGATAAAATCCAAGGCACTGCTTTGGTTCCTGTCAGAATAGTATGAGATCGTAATGTTTAGTTATCTCCTGAACGTATTGCGCCAGTAGCTTTCAAGATTTGCCATCCATTGTGCATATACGATGTTTATAAAATATTGTATATTTTAATTATCTTTTCATTCTAATTTCCGACATATATATTTTTTGAAATAACAGAAACCAAGTCGTCCATTATAAGACACTTAGTACAGTTGAAAGTCCATCTCAGACACCTTTAAATTTAATATTAATCAATTATAAATAAATTTACGTTATAGTATAAAAACTAAATTTTATGTATGTTACTTGAGGAGTTATCAAAGGATGTTTTCTCAGTAATCTGACATTATTTAAAGCAAACTTTCAGGTTTTATAAAATCATGAAAGTCTGATCGTCGAAGGCTCTTGTTCTCGTGTGTTAGTCATATTAAATAGTTATTCTAATTAGTTTTTTGTTTCAAATAATTGCATATTATAATAATCTTTTTTCGTGACTTAAAAATATGTTACCAGTTAATCTAGTTATATGAATAAACAATAGCGTTGGTCTGAGATAAGGTCTACATGACTGAAAACTTTTTCTAAATATCAAGGAAAAAAACTTTACCTTGACATTTACATCAAACTAACGGGGCTTATAACTTATTTTTACTGCCGGAATAAAATTCCTTTTACTTATCATCATCATCAAAATGTTTTAGATAATGTAGAATTCTCTTAGGAAGAAATATTTGACACAAACTCAGGCCCACATACAAACAGTCACACAGCTTGACATGTACTTCATCCGCTATTTTTCAGGTTCTGTGTCCTTCTCCAATCTTGTCTGTCTCTTTCAAATGTCATCAAAATCAGTTCAGTGGCTTAATCGTGAAACCGTAACAGAGAGTTAACTCGGTCTGAGTTACTGTCGCATTTACGAGTATAATATTAGTTAGGATCTTTATATATCCACTTTATCTATATCTATACTAATATTATAAAGAGGAAAGATTTGTATTTTTGTATGTAACGAATAAACATAAAAACTACTGGACCGATTTCAAAAATTCTTTCACCATTAGAAAGCTACATTATCCCTGTGTAACATAGGCTATATTTATTACAAGAAAAAATTAGATATCCCCAGAAATTCTCACTAAAACCAAAACAAGGTGCAAAAAAATTAGCCATAAAATATCTTTCATCGCATGCGCTGCAGAAAGTATTGATGATAGAACAAAAAAACGAACTACAATATTATAGAACGTATCAATATCCACAAAAAACTCCGCGAGACCATATGTCCAACTATTATAGTTATGTCACTATAACTACTTTTTTACATTTTAAAAGTTGATAAAAATGCCTATCAAAATCAGACCATGTTTTCCATAACTTTGTATTAATTCTTATCCAAATAAATTATTTTGTATTCAAGACTGTTTCAATACCTGTTAATTACTTTTTGAATCATTGAAATCGGACATTCCAGTCAAAAGATATTACGAAATAAAAATATCAATATAAACAAAAAATACACCCCGACGGGCCGGCGCGGTATGGAACGCCACGCAGCGCAGCGAGTAACGCGGCGAGAGAGAGAGGGCGACGGAATGCGGGAGCCAAAATGTAAAAAAAAATTATCCACCCGTGCGAAGCCGGGACGGACCCCTAGTTCTAAATATTCTAGGACATATTCGTATATTTTTTCATGATTTGATCGCTTAAAAATATTTAAAATACATCGTCGTTTTGGTACGATAGGCGTGACGTCACGATCTATAATAACAAATATCAATAAGCAATTTTGAGGTATTACAATCTTTATATATGTCGGAGCATAGTAAAAGATTATCGATTAATCGAATCGTTATCATTGTCTATGGCGTTGGAGTGGGGTAGTAGTTACTTCCGTTGTTTTGACAGTCATTACCCTCGACCCTTTATATGCGGTCGACAGTCTAACTGAAGTCTTAGTCGTGCGCGGTCTCTCAAGAAGTGAAGTAGTGTCTAAATAGTGATAGTGTTGTGCAGTGTTGTGTTAGTGCTAGGAGTGCTGTCCGATCAAGGTCACGTGAGTACCTTACAATGTAATTACCTCGTCTTATGTTAGGTTAGGTTAGCCTTAGGTTAGGTTAGCCTTGTGTTAGATTCGGTTTATGTGCGTTTAACCTTGGGTTTAAATAGAGAGCCTAGCAGTGGAGGCGAGTGTTGTAATTACTTAAAGGACGTACTTAAGCCTACACCTTGGTCACAAGTCCAAGGCGCTGCTTAGGTTTCTCTCGTAATTGTTAGAGATCAAATTTGATCATTTATCGGTTCAATAGGAGTATCTACGTTGCGTTTACCCAATATTCCATTCAATACCATCACCCCCTTTTAGTGTTCCCCAATATTCCCCATCTTCCTCCTTCCATCTCCTTTTCACATCATTTAAAATCCCCGACATCAGAAGTGGGATCACAAGCCCAAAAGTTCACGTTAAGGGTTCTTTGCGTATAATCCTGACAGTTAAATTAGTTTCAATGCGAGTAAAATTAGTTTTCGAAAAAGTTAAAAGTGGGTAGTTTAAAAAAAGAATTCAGAAATAGTTGAAATCAGAAATAGTTGCGAAGGTAGAAGTAGGTACGCCTTTGCTTTACATGAGGCTCATCAGCCGTTTCGGTAGTAAATTATGGTGTTGACAGTTTTTACGCATTGTGTTTGGAAATTACTGATCATATTAACGTTTTATTAGTGCGACAGAGAGCTTTTACGCTTTGTCGGAAAGATGTACTGGAAGCGTTGTCGCTTTGTTGTTATTAAGCCGTTGTAAGGTGGCTTTGTAGGCCCCGACGGTTGGGGCTGAAAGCTGTTACGCTTTGCTACGAATTTGAGATGTTTTCTGTAAAGAGTGTTGAGAGCTCTTTGTTTCTTTGTGTGTTAATGATTGAAATTCTTATGTCTAGTGGAAAATAGTGCTGAAAGCTGTCACACTTTAACGAAGTTATTGGTCTATGAAACTAGTGTTACGTGTTACGTATTTTGAAACTGTGTAAAGGCAACGCGAGAGCGCGTTGATTATCAGAATGGCCGTGTCGGAGCATAGTAAAAGATTATCGATTAATCGAATCGTTATCGTTGTCTATGGCGTTGGAGTGGGGTAGTAGTTACTTCCGTTGTTTTGACAGTCATTACCCTCGACCCTTTATATGCGGTCGACAGTCTAACTGAAGTCTTAGTCGTGCGCGGTCTCTCAAGAAGTGAAGTAGTGTCTAAATAGTGATAGTGTTGTGCAGTGTTGTGTTAGTGCTAGGAGTGCTGTCCGATCAAGGTCACGTGAGTACCTTACAATGTAATTACCTCGTCTTATGTTAGGTTAGGTTAGCCTTAGGTTAGGTTAGCCTTAGGTTAGGTTAGCCTTGTGTTAGATTCGGTTTATGTGCGTTTAACCTTGGGTTTAAATAGAGAGCCTAGCAGTGGAGGCGAGTGTTGTAATTACTTAAAGGACGTCCTTAAGCCTACACCTTGGTCACAAGTCCAAGGCGCTGCTTAGGTTTCTCTCGTAATTGTTAGAGATCAAATTTGATCATTTATCGGTTCAATAGGAGTATCTACGTTGCGTTTACCCAATATTCCATTCAATACCATCACCCCCTTTTAGTGTTCCCCAATATTCCCCATCTTCCTCCTTCCATCTCCTTTTCACATCATTTAAAATCCCCGACATATATATTAAGTAATATATTATAACTACTTTTACCATACAAAGGGAATTACTTTACTAAAAGTATTATTTTATAACAAAAACTATCATTGTTGACACTGTATTATTGCTTAACGAGTCCGTGACGTCACACTCACTTTCTTTTCTTTAAAAATTATTTTAAAGACATTTTTTATAATAATAAGGAGTTAATAAAATATGCAATTATTTTATTTTTGTGTGGCAAGACTGTCGTGTTAATTACGATTGTGTATGTGTTAATCAAGACATCAATGGACCACGTATAGGTACGAGTGTGTCAACAAGCACTCTAACTTCTATTGTTTTTAATTTTTATGAACACAGCGTAAAACACCTTTATCATTATTTAAATATTCTTTTTCAAGACAAAACTATAACTTATTGAGAATGTTGCGTGTGAGCAACAACGATTATAAATTATTATTCGCAGGTAGTTTATGTTGTTGGTGTTGTTGTTGTTGGTGGCGTGGTGCTAGGCCCCACTTATAGAGGAGCACGTGAGTATGTACTTTATTATTTTATTTGGTAATTTGGTTTAATTTGGTAGCGTGGTCGAGATGTGAAGGTGAGAGTTTTCGGTTATAAAAGGCGTCTCTAAATACTCCCCTGGGTCTCAATCCCCGGGGATTGCTGAGCTTCCACCTGAATTACATGCTCCCATACTCTTAATATGTGAAATCTGTTAAGGTATATTTCTAACTGGTAAATAAAATTATATCGTGTAAAAATTAAATATATTATTGCGTAATTAAAACATAACCAACCTTGAAAATAATTTAAGGAAAATTTTAGAATTTAAAAAAAAAAGTTGCCAACAGCGTGTAAAGTATTTGACTATGTATAATTATGTTTTAACTTTTTTATATTAAAAGCCTAGTTGTCATCACCCAGGATTGTCGCGGAATCTAATTTTAATTTAATCCTACTAATATTAATAAGCGCGAAAGTTTAGCTAGTTTAAACTATTTTACTGAGTAACTCAAAGAAACCATTGATTCTAGAACGAAGAACATATATTGTCTGGATTCGCAGATTTTAGTTAGCAACCCATACAATACATGATATTAGCCAGTACATGGTATACTAGTGACCCGCTCCGGCTGCGCACGGTCACTTTCTCTACTGTACTATGTATGTATTACACATATAAATCTTCCTCTTGAATCACTCTATCTATTAAACAAAACCGCATCAAAATTCGTTGCGTAGTTTTAAAGCTCTAAGCAATCAAAGGGAGAGACAGATGGGAAGCGACTCGGCTTTAATACTATGTAGTAATAAGTAAGTTATTAGAGACAAACTTTCGAACATGCTGCTCACCTAAATATAGAGATAATAATCGAATTCTCACTTTTAGCAGTGTCATTCATTGTAGGTAAAACAATCCAATTCATGTGAAAGTGAGGTAAAAATGACCCGGTCAATGATACGCTTGAAAGTGAAACCAAGGTCGTCTTGATGTTTTTGTGCTAACTTAAAAGTGAAGACGCTTGTATGCAATACTACACGCGTATTCATAACCGTTAGTGAAGCTGATGAAAACTGGCTTCTGGTTAGGCAATGTCTAAATAAAAATGACTTTAACTCCTCTCTACACATTTTAACTGTAGATATTTGCTTACGTTATATATAACATTGTAATACAGCAAAACCTGTCTTTTTAACTCGTTATTCTTGTAACTTTTAATAAATATATATTATTCTTAAACCTGTGTAGTATATCTAATGATATACGAAGGAAATATTTTTATAGTAACTTAGTAGTTCACGAACATTTATTAAATAATACGTTCTCTGCATAATAGATATAGGAAGTGTATTCGCAAACACCGCTCTAATTTCCTGGGACACTGTCAACATTCATGTATCAAGTGTACAACAAATGTCCATTGTTTGTGTGGCATTGGCCAGTCGGTATTAACCGATCGAAGGCTTTTCATGTAAGAGTTAAGATAAAAGCGTAAGCGAACCGTCTGTGTAAATGCCCTTGGATTTAACACGGCACTTGGTGCATGAAACGATCAATCATTCCGACTTAATAGATTTAAACTCAAGAATTTATCCTGATTATAATTCAGAATAGAGCCATAAAACAGGCGGTTTCGCTCTAGTTTCAAATCTTACGGCGTGGCTGAAGGCTGCCTGCTATCGACTGATAGTGGAAGTAATTGGATCGATCGTGCAATTTCAATGTCTCGCAGGTATTAATACTATTTAGCGGATAACAATCTAATTGTAAGGCAAGCCAACAATTTATATCAGTCATTATTTTATAAACAAGTGTGTAGATAGATATATTACGCAAAATACACTAATGGGATACAAAAAATTACCTGATCCAGGAACATCTTCATAGTAATCGTCATCATCATAGTCGAGGATAGCATGTAGCTGCGTCTTTCCTCCCGTACCTCCTGGTTCCACTTTAGTAAATCCTCTTGGACGGTCTGGAGGCACTTGTGCATTATTACCACTATTATTGCTTATTTTAGTTCCAGCCTCATTTTGCTTCCGCCCGATTGTACCTCCTTGTGTCGGAGGTCTCGGAGGTACATTTACATTATTAAAATTTTGGTTTGACACGTCATCAAATCTACGACTAGATTGTGGACCAAGTGTTGTTGCGGGTGCATAGGGTGTTTCCGCATAACCTGGATTGTAGGGTGGGCGAAGTGCTCCATTTTTATTATTTCTTCTCTGCTCGAAATCATAATCACCAGTCGGATCATGGACATACTGCCCAGTATTATCATATTGCGAATTAATTTCTTGAACCCGTTGGTTCTCTAATTGTATATCGAGCCTCGTGTTTTGTTGATATATCTGCGTATGCAGCTGATTATTAAAAGGATTTTGAGGAACGGTGTTTTGTGGAGGATAATGCGTGAATTGATTAGGTGGAGGAAGATAAGCCGTACCGGCGCGTTTACGAACTTTTGATTTTCTAGGTTGTTGTATATTAGGGGGAGGCAAAAATGGTTCGTTTCCGGCATACTGTGGTGCATACTCGGCTTGGTGATTCTCGGGGGAGTATAGAAGATCATCCAGTTCCACGCGAAGTGGGGTGGCCGTCGTGGCTGCAAGTGCAGGTGTCGCGACGTTAACGGCCGCCACCGTAAAATTAGCTAAAGCCATAATTTAGTATTCACTCGACATTGCCTTAAATGTCAACTCAAATCTTTATTCACTATAACGGCCGCGCTTGCATAATAAAGTATGTAAGCGGCGTGGGATAGTCAGCTGCGCGAGCGTCTTCTCATTATACAAACAAACAGCACTGCACTGACACTGTATACACTGTCACACTTTCCTATGCTTGCACTGCGAGTTACCTGAAACAAAAAATATATTATAAACATAAATACGAAATGAACAAATAAAATATCGTACTAATTTAAGTAAATCATATACACATTTATATCTAAGCAGTTGTAACACGTAACGATTACAATATCACCTAGATATTATGTAGTTGCTATTTGCGTCGTTTGAACCAGTTTATAAGCTCGCATACAAAGGTTTATGGCTGGATTTCCCTCGTTCCGTGATATCCTTGCCACTTTACAAATGGCATTCATATTAAAAGGCACAAGTCGTGATCAACGAACAGCGATTGCAGATGCTTTTGGTACCGAAATAGGGGAAAACCAATCTTCAGACGACAGAACGTTCGACTTTGTCCTTGTACAAACAATAGAGCCTTAACTTATTATTTACATTAAATTATTATTTATATAAAAATATATAATACTTCTACTACTTATTAAAATAATTTCGGTGTGTATAATATAGAGCCTCTCTTTTTATGTTATTGACACATCGATCTATTTACTTACTTATTACAAATCTATATATATATATAAAAATGAATCACTATTTCCCTTGGTCACAGCATCACGCCTGAACGACTGGACAGATTTTGATAATTTCTTATTTTTTGCTTTTGTTATTGTCAGGAGAAGGTTCTTATGTAAGGAAATATTAAGAAAGTTTCGCGAAAAATTATAAAATTTAAGAAAAGTTATCTACGATATATACTTTTTTAATGTTATGGCGTTTGACAAAGCTGTCAGTCATTTAACCAATGGACGACGTCTGTCGGGTAACCTAGATGAATATATTAAGCGAGGAATAGAATACAAGTGTCAAAAAAATTAATATATGTATCTATATATATATTCGTAAGTAATTGAAAATTTCAATATTTGTATCGATTGTTACAATATACTCGTACACATTAGATGAGATTTTACCTACATACAACAAAAAAGTAACATCAATCCCAGTATTATACAAGTATGCATTATGTAATAAAGAAAACAATAGCGTTACATGGTTGATCGCATTATTAGTAATGTATGCTGAAAACGTACTTTTTACCTATATTAGTTACGTATATATTTTTGAGCTGAGAGTCCTCTGGAATATTGTGTAACGTGTGATTGTGATTAATTGTACGACTGTCTTTTGAATTCAAACTCTCTTCGCCTTAAACTTAAATTTCTTGTAAGATACCTTTCTGAAAACATCCAATATCAAATATGTATCGCCATCTTGTACAATTCAAGCAATCACCATCTCAAAGTTTTAGTGTACATCTAACGGCAACTATGTAAAGCCATCTAGTAAAGTTTTATTGTCACAGTTTGGTATAATTCGATAGTAACAATATAATACCTTCTAGTAGGGTTTGGGAACCAGTATTCTCATATCCAACAGCAACGATGTAAACCCATCTAAATAAGTTTTTAGGTACTAGCATTCTAAACTACAATAGCGCCATCTCCTGCTGTTTTTGATGTATTAATATTTAAAACTATAACAGCAACAACATAACGCCATGTAGTAATGTTTTAATGTATTAGTATAGTACAATTCAATCAACTTTATAGTAGAGTTTGAGAACCAGTATTCTCATATCCAAAAGCAACAATGTAAAGTCATCTGGTGAAGTTTTTAGGTACAGTAGCCAGTAGCTAACTTTAGGTCTGAGAAAAAAAAGTTGCGCATTGTGAGCGTGTTGCGTGCCTGTAGTAGAAGTTCCATCCGTAACGTTTATTATTTTGACAAATACCAGACGCGCGGGAACTCAAACGTCGCATAAGAACCATTCGCGTGTGACGCGCTGATCCCGTCTCAAAAAGTACCTGTAGCCATACTAGTATTCTAAACTACAATAGCGCCATCTGCTGGTAAAGTTTTGAGGTAGGTATTAATATTTTTAACTACAACAGCAACAATGTAACGCCATCTCGTAGAGTTTTGAGCATTACCAGGAAAGTAGATTATATTATTATTAAAAACTAGGAAGTACATTTTACTATAAGTTAATAGTACGTATAATGTAACCAAGGTTTAATATGGTAAACTTTACACTGTTACGTTAGTCTTTAAAGTTTCAATATTTATATACATAGTGCAAGACCTTTACAATGTAAGTCATATAATTTCTTATTTATTATAGGTACACAACAGCCCTGTATAGGTTTATTAATATTTTAAATTAATGCTGTCGTATTCAAAGTAGATTACATAGTAAGTTTGTATATCTGTTCAATTATTTCTTCTTCCTTTACATTAAAAAAAGAAATTAACTTGCACCATATAGACTAACCACAGAAAAGTCAGTGCATGAGTGTTATTCAGATTATCCTCTAATGTTACATCTCGTGTTTTTGCCCATAGGATTAGTCTGAACTAGACAGAGGACAAAACTAGATGAGGAAACCATTCCTTATTATAAACTTTTAAAGTAATGAACTAGTCTTGGTAAAAATCTGAACTTTAACTAAGTTATAAACAAGCTATGAGATTGATTATATTTTTAGGTTTTTCCTTTGTCCTATATTAAGATATTATTGAGAGACAAGCAATGGTAATTTATACAAATTCGTTATGTTTTTAACGTTACATTACGCACTTTTTTATGTTTCCGATAATTCTGATTTTTATCTTAACAAGTCCCAAATAATTTACAAGCGTGTTATTGGTTTATAGGTTTTAAACAAAAAATTAAGCATACAATTTGTTATGACTATCCTATCCTAGAATTATAATTTAATATATAATTATACATATACGCTTTGCCGTATTGACATGTACTTGAAATAAGAGTTGTAAATACGTTGTGCGTACTAACTATGTATAAATATTACATTAGTCAAGACAAAGAAACAAAATTAAAACTGGCATTGCGTGAAGTGGTTAGACTAAGGCTGCACTTCCACCAGAGATGTTTGTTAAGAACCAATAGAATCGCTTCATTTGACTAACTTAGCTAGGCTAGGAAAATGAAATGAATGGTGCAAACGCAGCCTAAAATTTAATACCTACAACTAACTTTCGATTTAGTTATAATATAACACTTCGAAAACTTCCAAAGATTATCGGCAGATTATGTATTGGATTTTGAATACTATAGTGAAGTTAAAATCCGAAATTAATAAGCAATCTTAAACCAAAATCTATGGATTATGAATTAAAATAACATTTAAATTCAAATTTGTGTATGTTTAAATTCAAATTCAAGTTTGTGTTGAGAATGATTATTAATTTCGGCCGTAAATGTAATGCATTTTAACACACATTGAGGATCGCGGGTCTTTAATTTTTTCAAAAACTTAAATCACAGATCTAAGTGAGAGTTTATGCATAATAAAAAGGCTTTCAGAACCTGATCTTGGGTCTCAACCCTCAGGTATCATAGCTTCCTCACCAAATTGCATGTTAATATTGTCTTTCACAGAATACTATGTTGTAGCACATAATACATAGTCATCCGCATTAAATAGGAAACTTTTTAATCAAAAACCGGCCAAGTGCGAGTCGGACTCGCGCACGGCAAAAAAATCACAATCAATTTTTTGGCAAAAAAATCACGTTTTTTGCTTGTCTCGCTAGGCGAACACTATGTAACTGCTTTATATAAATTCTGTACCTATTTTTTACGATAGTTAACTTAATTTCCTACCTAGAATCATTATTAAACAGAAGAAATCATTATTAATAACAAAGTTATGATTAATACAAACATTAAATTCTAATTTCCCTAGCATGTCACTTTCCCTAAATTTTTTAAATATAAATTTATATCTATAAGTAGAAGTATTTGTCCGACCTAAATTATGCTATTTTCAGTTCAATTATAATTAAGGTATCTTAAAATTTAATTATGTTTAATGACATCATTGTGATTATGGAATTATACCAAATTTTATATTTGTACTCGTGAAAAATATAATTTCCGTGGGCTATCGGTTCCGCAGGTATAATAACAAAACACGTACATTTAAATGTTAACGGTCAACATTTTTCGACTGGTCCAGGTCTGCTGCGATAGGCCATCGAAGTAGGACGTGCGTATCTCTTTTCAATTTGGCGCTATTTACATCAGTATACCCCTCCTCGGACTTTGGTTTATAGATTTTATAATTTCTGTGGACGTTATTACTCAGCCCACAGTTTAATTTTCACCTGTGTTTTTGTTGCGTGATAATCGTTTTCCAGGGCGATTCCCTTATTTTAGAGTATTAATAGTTCTTATTTACTGTTTCTTTGCTATGATGATTTTTCACTTAAATCTAATTTCCTTGGTGCTAATTTCCATGGCTCTATAACAACCATGGAAATTTTGTAATGCCAAGTAAATTATTAACGAAAAATGTTCTTAATGCAGGGGCGAACGTAAAAATGGGAAGATCGAAGAAAAAACAGACTAGGGAAGAAAATTAGAAAAAAAGCGGTTAACTGAATGTAAAAAGTGAAAAAAATTAAAAAATTATCATCAATTATATGAACAATTTAAAGCAAAAGACAGGGCGAGGTATAAAAAAAAGAACAAAATTAAGTTCTTACTGTGAGTGAAATGACTCCACGACGACAATATTTTCATTCAATTCAAAGAAGCAGAAAAAGAGACAATTTTAAATCATACTATACGCAGCTAAAAAATAAAAAAATATATAGAATTACATCCCGAATCCAACGATGCTACAAGTGGTCATCCCACGTCACCAAATTGTACAAGCGGTCTTTTACTACATACAGCAGTTCTTAATTATTATGACTATGCTACAGGATCTAAGGAAACTAAATCATTTTGTACAATGAGCAGCTGCTTACGACTCGATGCTGCTGCAGTTTGGGCTCATATAGTGCCATTACTAAAATTTATTGATGAAAATTGTCCATCCATCTTCTCAATATCGCAATAAAAAATATTTTCCTGGTATTTACCGAAGTTGCAAGCTGCTACTTAGAATTACAGTGAGACTGAGACATGGCAAGGGGCCACCAAACGGAGTAGGTGGCGTTCTTAAAAGAACTGCCGATAAACACGTTGATTACGGTAATGATATCGCTGACTTGGACAGCTTAGTATTATTTCCAAAAGCAAATGTTGCCGGTGTGGTAGTAGAAGTGATAGATTAACATTGTATGTTTTTGAGAAAGACTTACTGTTCCCGCAGAAGTTCCAGAAGCAAAAGACCGGCACTTTGGCATTTGGCACGCCTACTATTTGTCGAAATTGTAGGTGGAATTGATCTATTCATATAAAAGAAGATAATTTAAGTTTTTTTTTTAATAATTAATAAGGGGCAAACGAGCAGAAGGTCCATCTGATGGTAAGTGGTCACCGTCACCTATGGACATTTGCAACACGCGAGGAGCTGCCGATGCGTTGCCGACCTCTGAGAATCCTGTACACACGCCATTTGAAGACCTTCATGTTGTAGTCCTCTGGGAATACCTCTGGGGGAAGGTCATTCCATAGCTTGCACGTGCGTGGGAGAAAGGATCTTGACGCACGTACATTACTAGGACGCCAGGCGTCCAAATGATGAGGGTGGAATTTGTCCCAGCGACGGAGAGTGCGATGGCGGAAAAGAGTTGGGGGCACTAAATCGAATAGTTCTTCAGAATATTCCCCATTGTACAGACGGTAGAAGACACATAGAGAGCCAACATCTCTCCGGAGACTTAAGTCATCTAGACCGTCTGTAAGCATTGGATTGTCGATAATACGAATCGCCCGGCGTTGGATAGAGTCAAGTGGGAGCAATTGATATTGAGGAGCGCCAGCCCAGAGATGAGAACAGTACTCCATGTGCGGACGAATCTGGGCTGTATATAGTAAAAGCCGTGTTCCTATGTTTGTTTATTGTAGTACCTTTGGAGTTCTTTGTATTTTTGATTAAATTTAATGATAATAGACAAAATTATTCTGATTTCCGACATTCACCTATACTATTTTTGGAATTACTTTGTGAAAATTCTAAGACACTACAAATATACTTTTTGATCTTATATCGAATAGTCAATTCAGCTTACATTTATTCCGAGAATTAAAAATTTCCATGGAAATTAGGCAAAATTAAAGATTTTCGACGAACTACCCTTTTAGTATTTGTTTTTATAGGGGGAACAGAAATACATTATTTATGAAAATTTCAACTGTCTAGCTATCAGGGTTCATGAGGTACAGCCTGGTGACAGACAGACGGACAGCGGAGTCTTAATTCTAGGGTCCCGTTTTTACTCTTTGGGTACGGCACCCTAGAAAGATGTGGATTGGTTTTATTCTTAAGTATAATGTATGGAAAGAAACAGTTAAACAAAATCAAACTTTTTTTCTTTACATATGTAATTAAATTAACACTGCATTTTGAATTACATTAAATCAAAGATAAAAACAGAAAAATAATACCTTAAATGATTTATATCCACGAAAATTCACAAAGAAATACTGTATTCCTAGAACACAATGATAATTAAAACCGAGAGGTTTTGTACGTATTTTCCCAAACCGTGATATAATACTATATCAGTAGTTAGTAGTTGAAACAATGAAGTGACATACAACCGGTCAATTAATAACCTGTTTGTTCTTACATTTTTTGTTCTCAATAATTAATGTTTGTTCCTGATCGGTATAAAAAGCTACTGGACTTTAATGGAGTCAACGACCAACTATTTTTTTACTAAAAAGTATTATCTATATGGGAGCTATACTACACAGTAACACGTAAAAGACTATAATAATATGGAGACTGAGCAAATAATATAAAACACTTACAAGAAACCTTGATAAAGCATGACGACACCACTCCACTTACATTACTTTCATGATTTCAAGTTCAACTTTCTCAGAACAGAGGTTATATATTGTCTACACGAAACAAAGATAAAGAAACTACTCGCGAATGTAAAGTTAACGATGTTGTTAACTCACGTTTAGGTTGGTTAACAATTCATGGTTAACTTAGTGACTCCATTCTAAATCCAATATGGAGAACAGCTTAAGATAATGGACTTGTTAATATTTAGCACGTCATGGTAGGATATCAAATGAAAGGGTTTGCTGAGTAGAATACGAATAATAAGTTCACTGTTTGCCCAAGATGGCGAACTTCATTTCGAATGTAAGAAATTGAAGTATATCCTAGAAGATGTCTGTTCTCTTGCTTTGAAGACTGCATCAGATCGTTCCACAGTTTTATGGTACGTTTAAAAAAATCTGGATTCTAAACGCTTGTTACGTATTCGCGAAATATCCACGCATTTACAATGACGCTTGTAGGAAGGGGCGGGCAGAATCAAATTGTGCAATTCCTGGGCACACTCGCCGAAATGTATCCAATAAAGAGGCAACCTTGCGATGATATTGGAGACTTTGCAGCTTAGTTTTGAGAAAAGTATCGTCTCCTATTAGTCCCATAACTTACTAAAGTCCACGGCATTATATGTTCCACATTACTATACACTTGTACATTATTTCTTACACAAGTTTTGTCGTTATATGCACTTTTATTTACCTATAAAATAGTATATTTTCTGAACTTAACTATTTTACGTCTGTAAATCCAAATTACACTTTAATGTGTATTAGTTATTTCAATATTAGTTTTTTCAGAAGTATAAAGCACTATATCGTTATAAATTATTAGCCTTTGTGTTATTCTGATGTGTAAGCTATATTATTGTAAGGTTTCATCAAAATCCATTCAGTAGTTTTTGCGTGAAAGAGTAACAAACATCCATATATCCATACATTCTTATAAACTTTCGCGTTTATAATATTAGTAGGATTTAATAAAATTGAAGACTAGAGCGAAGATTTTACTAACTACTACTAAATACGGGGGATAAATTAATGAAAATTATTTTAATATTTTTAAAATAATTTCCTGTGCATTTTTAACATTATCAACTACTTCTTAAGTTCACTTGTCGTTCAAGAAACCTTTTATGTCGTTAAGTGGGTGTATATCTCGCAGTCACAACCTAACAGTTTTTACTCGCTTTTTGTTTACCCAATACATTTCCACGTAAAATATATTATGTAACGATTACATGTGATACTCGAGAATATAATACATTATGTTATTCGGTGTTAAAGGGCACCATACATATCAAGTTTAATGTCCAGTAATATAATTTATTTTCAGTTTCTGTTACTTGGTATTTATACTTATTTATTTGAAGAAAACTCCCACTGACTCAACAGTCAAAATAATATGAAAATATACTTCATCAAAGAATCTTAGCTTTGTACATGTTCGTTAATATATTTCACTATGACCCAAATTATAAAATAAACTAATTTTGTTAACAATAACAAGCCCTTTCGTTTGATACCCATGTTGTAGAAGAGCATTATAAATAACTAGTCCGCCATCTTGGGTGTTCAGCCATATTGGATTTAGAATGACATCCAAACTAAACGTGTATACAAAATTTAGCTCAATCGGTTAAAGATATCTGCTTCAGAATTGAGTTGTAAGATTCCTCCCGAACAAGCATATGTACATATACATGTCGATATAGAGTTAACGCAGTCTGACGAGTAATTTCTAATAATGTAAAAAAATACGGAACTTATTTCTAAGTCTAAATATGACTTAGTCTCAGATTACACAAAAAAAGTAGGTATATCCTAAAATAGCTTAATAATTTAAGAAGGAAAGAATTAGTCTGATAGTCGACCTTGTCACTATATTCCGAGCTCTTATTCATTGGAATGTAACAATGACCGTGAATGCGAATGTTAAAAAATATATCTTATTATGGCAATATTGTATATCTATATATATATCTTAAAAATGTAACTTAATGGATGTCTGTAAATGGAAGATATTTAAGAGAAATTAATGTGAGGTCTTTATAACAGCAATAAAAGCCAAAACTATTATTTTCTAAATTATGTTTTGTATGTATACTACCTTAACCATTTTTATAGCTATGTATTTCTGGGTTTCTATCTAAATTATTTTCTTGGTTCGGCCTTTTTAGACCACTTTTTTACGTAGTCGGGTTATAGTTTTTAAAATTTATTTTTTTATTTAATAGTTTTCCGTTTCCTGATCGATCGATAACCTTTATAATCTCATATTGAACCCTAATCTTGGTTTTTATTTGTTTAAACGGGTGAATAACTGAAACGACAAGACCGCGCGGGCTATACGACCGCATTTTATACATATATGTTGACATAAACAATAAGATATATATACATATTTGTAATGTGCTCGCCAAAAACCTTTCTTTTGATACCAAATACGTGATTATTATCTCAGTTTAATTTTTTTCGAGGTTAGAAACTGAGGATTAAATTCCGTCATAAAAAAAATCATAAAATTTTTATAGCCTATGTCACCCACGCCATTATTACGAATCTATTGACACCTCATTCATGAAAATTGGTTTAATAGTTTAGGCGCTAGGGTGGAACATACAAACATACATAGATACATGCAAAAATACATACATACATAGACTGCCTAAATCATAACTCTTCCTTTTGGCTTCGCCGTAGTCGGGTAAAAATGGAGGTTGTTTGTACAACTAAGCATCACACAAAAATTACTACACGAAATTGAATACGATTTTCACAGTTGCATCGCTGCAGGTCCAGCTTAAAATATAGGCTTTGTTATTTAGAAATGTTTTAGACCAGCGTCGCTAGGCGAGTCGACGAGTATGGTAATAAAACGCCATTGTGGATGGAATCTTTATTGATATTTTTATTGAAATAAAAACAACATCGAGTTTGCCTACGCATTGTTTCTAACGTATTATTGATTAAAAATGATAAGATTTATTGGATCTATTTCTCAAATTTATTTTTTGTCATAAAACTAAACGTCGCCTCGTTTACAATAATTTTATTAGTTCGTAAACTTGCTTTATTTTTGTTATTAAAATATTTGTGAAATTGTGGTTTTTCCATCTTAGAATGAGCTATGTTTTGAACCAATAAAATATCTTTAATATACTCCTATAATAAAAAGGGCTTGCTTTTAATTTTAAATAGTAATTAAACATCTATCATATATGCATATTTAAAAAAAATATACAAAATCTGGGGAAGCTCTATGTTAGGTCTATAAAATTAATGTTATGTGTATTCCAACTTATAATCAAAAAAAAGGCCCGAAATCTTATAATGCTCTGTTCTGATAAATCAGCAGCAGTTTGACGATTGATCTCATATTGATTATGTATCAATAGTAAAGTTTAAATCTTTATTAAGAATTTATCGTGAGTGTGTACAGTTTCAAATCTCTTTATATGTTTTTAAATCTCTTTATATGAAAAGTAAGTGTATGAGACCGAGTGTCCATAGAGATGGCAAATGACTCCTCAGCGTACCGAAGACAGATCTGCTAGTAACTAATAAATTAATTTAATGGTTAAGTGTCTTACTCGGGAGGTTAAAGTTCGATCCTGGGCACACACCTCTGACTTTTCTGAGTTAAAGTTCTCAAAGGATGAAATCTGCCAACCCGCACTGGGCCAGCGTGACGGACCATAGCTTAACATCCTCCTCTTTCTGAGGAGGAGACCCGGCTTAGCAGTGAGCCATAAATGGGTTGTGATAATGATGATGAAACCTAAATTTAGTGGAAAAATAATAATTAAACAACTTTTTCCACTGAATGATGTAGTAATATTTAATGATGTTTTTGTGCGTCTCTACCAGGACACGCACGTAATTTGACAAAAAAGTCGATAAATTAAAACTTATATAATAAAAGATTTTTTTAGGATTCATACTTGTTTTTTTTTATAAATTACTTTTAAATTGTTTGATTTCTCCCTTATCAATTATTTTTAATTTAATTATGAAAGTAAAATAAATACACTCGCATACTAAATAGATATTGTTTCTAAAGGATTATTTTAAGAATACCTTTCTCTTAAAGACAGTTTGACAAATGATTTCATATAATGAATATTATCTTTAATAGTTATAATCGAAATGTAATAATGTATGCTATCTCCATGTGACCGATACCGTACAGTAACACGCACAAGAAAATAATAATTAAAACGAAAACAAAGTAACCAATGTTAAAAACATACTCTAAACCTTAGTAAGGGAGATCCAGCATCTCGACACCACACTACAACACAAGCACAAAGGTCACCAGTAACCCACCACCACCAGCCAATAAGCGTAACAACATCTTTTTTTCTAAGTCTACATATTTATCGACAAAATATATCAATCTATAAAATATTGATATTTCTAATATTCTAAGAGGAATGGGGGAGGAACATTTTAAAAAGGGGTACAACATTTATAAATTAGTATAAGTGGTGTCGCGCAATACATATTAAAATATTGAGAGTGATAGTTTAGTGTTGTTTGCTGTCGTGGTGTCATCTGGGAGTACGTGAATAATGCTCTTTATTATTTTAATATTCGGTAGCGAGGTCGAGCGATGAAGGTAAGAGTTTACGGTTATAAAAGACGACTTTAATCTGTTTTGGAGTCTCAAACCTCAGGCACTGCTCAGCTTCCACCAAGATTATATGTTAATAAAGCTTCGCGGAAGTAGTAAACGAAAGTAGGTACTCGAATAAAGCTTCGATCGGTCACTACAGACAAACAAACTACATAAACAAGCGGTCAAAAGCTGCAATATTATAAATTATAATTCGATCAGGTATTTAGTAGTCGATATAAAGCAATTAGCGGTTGACCCTATTCCATCAGCTAGTCCATATTATACTTTGATTGCGCAATATGGTCTTTAACACTGATGAAATATAACAGTATTTAATATGGTATAATTCTCATCTTACTTACTAACAATCCACGTAAGATGTTACGACATTTTGGTTTCACGACGTTCATAGAAATGTGTCGTTAATATGTAATAGGATTTTATTATTATTCGCAACACTTTTAAGAAATATTCATACTCGTCTACCAGTTTGCTGGTATCACACAGTAAACATTGTCTAAAGCAGTGCAAATGATGTAGTCTAGTCGTGATAGGCTTCTTTATAAGTATATATGTCGGAGATTTTAATGATGTGAAGGAACGTGGAGAAGGGAATATTGGAAAACACTACTAGGGGGGATGATATTGAATGGACTATTGGGAAAACGCAACGTAGATACTTCTACTGAACCCATAAATAATCAAATATGATCTCCAACAATTACGAGAGAAACCTAAGCAGTGCCTTGGACTTGTGATCAAGGTGTAGGCTCAAGGAATTCCTTTATTCGATCGGGACACTCGCTTCCACTGCTCAGTCTCTCTGTTTAAACCCACATAAACCTAACCTAACACAAGACGTGACAATTACACTGTAAGGTACTCACGTGACCTTAATTGGACAACACTCCCAAGCACTAACACTATTCAGGAACTTCTTCACCCCTTGATAGACCACGCACGACTTAGACTACAGTCAGACTGTCGATGGCATATAAAGGGTCGAGACTGTCAAAACGACGGAAGTGACTACTACCCCACTCCAATGCCATATAATATCGATGCTGATTCGATTATTCGATAATCTTTTACTATTCTCCGACATATATTAATATTTTAATAATCCAATAGTGTCATAATTACGAAAGTAACTGTTCGTTACGGTTTTACTCATAGACTACTGAATTGATTTTGATAAAATTTGGTACAGAGATAGACTAGAATTTAAGCAAGGACATAGGCTACGTTTTGTTGCCGTAAAAAGGTATGAAGGAGCTGAAATATCGAACGAAGTGTAAGTCGAGCTATGTTACCGTTTAAGTCTTTGGGAGTAAGTCATACATATATAAATACACCTATATTAAAATATGTTGAGATATATAACGATATTGTTATATATCTTTACAGTAATAGGGGGTAAAGTTTGTAAGTTCGTTATACAACTTCATATTTCAAGTATACCTTCGAGTAGCCGAGTAGTATACAACCACTGTTCCGATAGATTTGAGTCAGTCGTCAAAATGATCTCATCCGGTTTAGCAGTCTCGTAGTAAGTGTTTGATATATTTATTACTTAAATGTTAGTTAAATTTTGTATGACGAGGTCAAGTAGTGGGGTAGTTTAAACCAGCTCTTCTTACACATAAGTTATTTCAGATTACAATTATTAACAGTGCTAATAAAATTTTGAAACGATATTGCAGTTGGTGGTAAGACGCAACTATAAAATAAGTTGAAGATAACATTAACTGTATGAAATTATAGCCTTCATACTACACTGTGACAACACACATATTTGGTGTTTGTACATACTTATTACTTAGCTTTTAACATTTAACATGCAATTAATTTATTGTTAACTAGTCAACCTGCACCGGCTTTGTTCGCAGGAAATTTATCACGTTTAATTTTACATTACAATTTTAAACATTTTTCTTTATTTGTACATGTATGACGAACTCCCATACAAACTTTTATCCTCTATTGCAACCCTTCACACATTTTTTTCGGGATAAAAGCCTATGTGGTTTTCTTTAGCTTTAGTTAGTAGTTATTCTTTAACAAATTTCAGCAAAATCGATTTAGCATTTTTGAGGTATAAATGGTGTAACTAGATTAGAGTAGAGGTTACATATTATATCGAGCAAGGGTATTAATAATATACGTAGATATATAGGATCTCCTAATAATTAAAAGATACCAAAAGTGTTGCCAACATACGTTTCATTACGTGTATTCTGTAATGAGAAAATTGGTCAAATTTAACTTTGATTATAAACACACAGACACAACTAGCAACTACCGCAGGTCCAACTAAGTAAAAGCTTGTAAAAGAAAATAACTATTGATTAGAAGACATTCTGTCTGTGTGTGTTTGAATAGGTTCTAGATGGTTTATATTAAAAAAAATGTAATATTTAATTATATATAAAATAATAACTGACTGACTAACATATCAATGTGCAGCTCAAAATCTTGGGTCTAGTGTATTTTTTTTCAAAGAGCAACAAGGCAAGATTTGACAAAAAAGGCAATGAAAATCAGTAACTTTTCTTTACTGTCGTCATGTAATAGACTAGCCGACCCGTCCCGGCTTCGCTCTGGTACATTTAATCGCTATATTTTACATTTTAATTTATATAATATGACTAAATTCTCAAAGACATAACGGCCACACAGCTCGACATGCACTTCATCCCCACGTCGATAGATGGCGTAATAGCGCACTCATTTCTTAAGTATTTTTTTTTGCTATAAAACATAGCCTAAGTCCTTCCTCAAGCTCTACTTTATCTCTGTATCATATTTCATCAAAATCGGTTCAGTGATTAAGCCTGATTGTGTAACAGACGGACGCCGTCTATTCGTCAATAGATGGCGTAAGTAGTATACTAAATCGTAGTTTCGTTTGTTTAGTTTCTATTCTTAAATATTACCTACGTTTCTTAAGTATTACTTTCGAAACTATAATATTAGTTAGGAGTAGGGATCAACCTACAAAACAAAACTTTGTATGATATAGTAGCTAAACTGATTATAGTCGTCTGAAGGCTCTTCAGATTAGTTTTGATGTCTCACGACTTTGATTAATTAAAATCTCGCATACACAAAGTTAACAGTCGTTTATTTTAACAATTTTTAATGTGAGTTTTTATTTAGTTTATTTTCTGTATCATTTTAAGTTGTAATAAAAATTCGTTCTTAAAAACCTTTTAAGTAAATAAAAGACAATGATGACATGTCATACTTAAGAAACTAAAGAATGCCTGGGGACTGAGACACAGAAGTAAGCATAAACTGCTCAACCTCGTCACCTATCATTTAGCTAAGCTAAATTCACAATTTACACTCACGCTTCTTTAAGATTGTCAATGTTTAATCAATGGAACTACTCGTCAAACTGACTTGTATCTCTGATCAATAGAAACTACTAGCCAACCGAAGATCAGCGAGCAGTGTTGCTGTCATTTTAACGCCCATTCTTTTTTAATTCTTTTTGATGAGTCCCATAAGTTATTGCCTTCGTTACTTGATTTAGTTAAAGGTTAGCTAACGCGGTCGAGCAGCGTAGGCGAGAGTTTTTTTGCGTAAATAATGTATAAACCTTTTTCTGTGTATCTAACCCCAAATTATTGTGCTTATACAACTAACATTATGTACAAACACTCAATGAACGAATGTCATAGTTGCGATAGTTAATCGAATGTCATAGTTACTTAATTATTTATTAAATTTTTATTAGCGGTAAGATTTAAATTATTTATAAGTAAAATTAATCGCCTTCACATTATTGGGAAATAATTTAAGATAATTATATGCAATCTGGGTTATATAACCTACAGACATTAGTGGATATTTACTATTTGAGAATCTATTGAAAAGATAAATAGTTAATCTTTGCAAAATTTTCCATGACTTTTTATTTATATTTTAATTGCGAATCTATGTTACTTTGACCTTACCCTAAGTCAATGACCTATAAGGCTATAGACGTACGAATTTTTATGGCAGTTTAGGGGCAAACGAGAAAACATTTCCACCTGATGGTAAGTGGCCACCGTCGCCCATGGACATCGGCAATACAAGATTTTAGTGACTTTAGCCGATGTGTTGCCACCTCGAAGATAGAGTGAGGAAGGCGAATGAAGAGAATAATGCTACACTATCAGTGGACCCTGAACGAGAAATCAGAGTTTGCTAGAACTGCAGCATTTACGGGATGGGAGAGGGGGTAAGTCTGGCTCGACCGGAACGCCTCAATGACCCTTGGCGGTCTTATTCGCATGCTGGTGGTCACTAGCCTGTCGGGGAACAGATCCCTTACCACCAAGGGATGCTGGGTTATTCGACTCTTACAATATGCTCTCCCAGCGGCAGAGGGGAATTGTATTTTAACCCCCCCTTTTGCCAGAAAATATAGTGTGATAGAACTACAAATTGTTTGATTGGTCACCTTGCATAATGGGAAAGGTTTATATCACAGTCTGCCACACTTACTAAGTGCGGGTTGCCAGACTTTAAACACCTTTGAGGAGACTTTTCAGGTGTGCATGTTTTCTTATTTCTTTTCATCGTAAAAGTGATATTCGATTCCTAGCACTTAATAGCGAATAATTATATAATTTTATTTAGCTACTCTTACGGCCGAAATTATTAATCAATCCATATCGAAAACCTTCGGATTATGGATTGAAAGTAAAATTCAAATTTTGGTAAATAGCAACGACGTTGATACCATTTGATTGAGCCAGTTGTCAAACGGAGCTCGCCTGATGACCATTCTGGTTGTTACTGTGTGGTATCAGTGCCATGTAGTGACAATATAAAATTCGAATTTCGAATCTATTTTTAAACTGTAATCCGTCAGACTCTAATCTTAGATACAACATATATTACAAAAGAATCTGTATTTAAATTGTGACCCAAATATTTTGAATTGAGATTAGTTATTTTTTAAATTTTGGTCGTTGCAATCCTGTTGTGGACGATTGCAATCCTGAACCAACACACAGTTCACTTAGGTAAAAAATTAGATACTCGTATTTTTAGTAATTTAATATTTTTTCATAAATAGTCCTTAAAATACAAATACAGTAGTGAGTTGATAAAATATTTTAAACTAAAGCCCTTGCTTTAAAATAAATTGCTGACTAATTTTGTTGTTACAAAAATTATTTCAAAGGTGACATATTATAGGTTGGCTTTTATTCTATTTACATAACACGTCCATGTGTGACACTTCTTTCGTTTTATTTATATAAAGATTCAACGTCTAAGATTTATATGTGAATGACATAAGATACTGATTTCCAAAGTTTTCCGTTCCAGCGTCAAGGAAACACAAACAAACACAGACTTTAGTTTTATAATATTAACTAGTCGACCCGTCCCTGCTAACCGCTATGTCCCTGCATTTTAAATCTGTAATATCTTCGAAAATATTCATTTAAATTTCATGCTGTTAAAGGCCTTATTGATCTATATAAAATGCACAATATATTTAAGATACCTAATTGGATAAGGATTAATGTTGTTTTGTCTAAAATCGTTTCGTAAATAAGCCATTATTTCTCGTAAAAGGTAAAGATAAAAAATGGTTATTGTGGGTTATCCCTAAGAGATAGACATATACCATCGCAGACTTTTTTGTAGACCTTTTTAAGGTGTACAATACTGTAGTACATTATTTTGATCTATCTCGTAGCGTTCAGCCAGCGTTTACAATGTAAGCGCGAAAAATATTGTATATTTACGACATAACATTAGAAACCTCTAAAATTATCAGTTTTTCTCTACTATATTATGTATGTATTATACATAAAAACCTTCTCCTTGAATTGCTCTATCTATTTAAAAAAACCGCATCATAATCTGTTGCTTAGTTTTAAAGATATAAGCATACATAGGGACAAACAGACACACAGCTACTTTGTGATACAGACTGTTAAGTATCTACAAGTATCACAGGTCAAACTTATAAGAAACAAAAGAAGCCAAATATGGTAGACAATTATAGCGTTACATGCAGTAATCATTCTCTTGTAATTGCGTATTGATTATAGGCTTAATTATCTTGTATATGACATTAACAACTAAAGTTAGTCTTGACCATTAGTGTATAAGGTCATATTTATTGAAAAACACTTAGATGCTATGCCATCTAGATTTTTAAAGTGTAGGACTAATGGGTACTCTATCAGTTAAATAAAATCTGCTGCTTTTTTATAGATAATTAATCAAAATATATATATGTATGTCGTCGCGTAAGTTAGATTGATCTAACCGTCTGTTTAAACAGAGAACCTGGGCAGTGAAGGAGTGTCGCAATTGCTTAAAGACCTCCTTGAGCCTACCTTGGTCACGAATCTAAGGCACTGCTTGGGTTCCTGTCGTAATTTTAAGAGATCATAATGTTTAGTTATTTATCGGTTCAGTAGCAGTGTCTACGTTGCGTTTACCCAATAGTCTATTCAATATCACACCCCTCTTAGCGTTTTCAATACACCCCCTTTCCCCCTCCTTTTATATAAAAGTTGTTTATTTTTTGTCGCAAGGGTCGGCAAGTATATCATTAGTTGGTTAAGGTCCAGTCAAAAATGAAAAAAAAAATACTTATTATTTTTTCTATTGGTAGTAAGGGCTCAGTGGTTTAGATTTCAATGTCTTACCCGGGATGTCTGTATTCGATCCTGGGCAGACACCACTGACATTTCCGAGTTATATGTGTTTTAAGCAATTAAATATCACTTGCTTTAACGGTGAAGGAAAACATCATGAGGAAACCTGCACTCCTGAGAGTTCATTAAGTTCTTAAAGGTGTGAGTCTGGGCCAACGTGGTGGACTATGGCCTAATACTCTCCTCATTCTGAGGAGGAAACTCGGCACAGCAGTGGGCCATTGACGGGTCGTGATGATGATGGTAGTAGTGTAATATATATGAGGGTAGGATTAAAACTACTAGCAGCATTCATAAAAAATAAATAATTTTAATAATCTAACAAGATATGGTAATAATCAATAAGTAGAGAATAGAGATGATAGTCAAGAATAAATAATATCAATAAAGACTTGAAATTTCTATAAGAGTTTTTATAATTCTTTTTTTGTTGTATTAGTTGTTATCAGAACAAAGTTTGTACAAAAGAAAAAGTGAGTGAGACAGAAGATAGTCAGTGAGATGATGGTGTCAACTCAAATCAGTAACATACTACGCATTTTATCACTACGTGAGATAAAGTTCTCTTTTATCTTTGGTTAAAAATGTGGCAACACTGAATAAATCAATCTTGAATAAATCAACGTCTATTCTGAATGCGCGTTACATAGTTGATGTTAATTGACCATCACCATCGCTGTCTCTTGGCATTTTGCGTCAGATTTTTAGCTTTTTAACATTTCAACTCAAATTGGAACAGCCTTGAGGTGTCAATGACTTATTTATGTAAACCATCTTCGACCCAATCAACCAATAGTGACATAACTGGTTAAACTAATGAAGTGCTGTTTGTTTCTTTCAACATATGAGGACATTCGATATAATAAGAAATATCTAATCGCAACCACTTGGTAAGTTAACAAGAAATTAGTATTAACGTTGGTGTTGCCTCTAGAAACTCAAGATCAGAAAGTTATGTAGTCGATGGTTTATTTTTTTTTCTTTTGTTACTTTTATGCTTCTTCTAAACTTCTAAATAAACTTATCAGAATATTTTTATTTTTTAATTAAATAAAAGTAAATATTAAATCATTTTTCTTTAAGGTAATAAATAGATTCTAATCCTAGCAGCACATTTTATTTTTGCATCGAAATATTAAATGATAAAAACCCTGACACTCCCTGGAGGCCCAATTAAGACAAATGCCATGCTAAATAAAATAAAAACTATAAAAACATTCGGTACAAACAGGGAAACGTTTAGTCTACGTGACGTCGATATGAAGCATTCGTAAATAAAATAAACTATACTCTCATGATAATATTTACCTTTATTGTCCTCGTTTACGCCTCGCAAATAAAACCAAATGTTTATATTTCCTGACAAACAAATGTCCACAACCGAAACCGTTTGTAGTGCGAGAAATTAATTTTCGATTGACATTACGTCAAGTTTTGGCGGGCTTTTATTTTTTTTAATGGCGAACGCGTGTGCTCACTCAGCCGGTCGCGCGTGCACTAGAATGACGCTTACGGCCATACCTTTTACTCTCGCATTGTCAATGGTCAGCTGTACGGTGTACAACACAGTTAAAATAAAGAAACTTCCGATAATGTATGCGGTAAAGGAAACTGTGGCGGATAATATTTCTTTGAGATGTCACTCAGGAATTTTCCCATACTAATTATGGCTTATGTAGTTACGGTTCGTACAACAGATGAATAATGCATACAAATTAGAAATTAGAATATTAAATTCTGTTTTGATTGATAGTTTTATTAGGAAACCATATCATATTTTACTCGGTTACAATACAATTCCATTCTGTCACTGATCTGGTAAGAGGCGAGTAACCCAGCACCCCCATTGGTGGTATGGGATCTGTTCCCTTACGCTCAAGGTCCGCTGAAACCGCAGCATTCTTTCTTCACTCCCCCTTTCCACTCTAACTTCGAGGATACAACATATCGACAAAACGAGAATATCTCTTGTTTTGCCGATGTACATGGGCGATAGTGGCCACTTACCATCAGGTGGACTATCTGCTTGCTTGCACCTTATCTACCATAAAAGAAGGAAACTGCGGAATGAATTTCATTGAGATGTTAGCCAGGAATTTTCCCGGACTAATCATGGTTCATGCACATACAGTTCCTATGACAGATGAATGATGCATACAAAGTAGTAGTTAGAATATTAAAGAGATTTTTGATTCACAGTTTTATTAGGAAACCATACATAATGGAATATCGCATCCTTAAAAGTCCTAAAACCCTACGACAAACAGAGAAGTCTATACAAGAAAGGACAATAAATTCTGTGAAAAATGACAAACATGTAATTAAGCAAATGATTTTTTTGTAAGATTTTTTTTTCTCTTGTATCGCTGAAATAATTGTAGGTAAATTGCTTACTGAGGTATTTTAGAATTGAATATACCGAATGTTAAAGACTACAATAGATTATTTTTTTCAGCCATTGACAAATTTTTTGGCATAAAAATAGCTTTATTGTACACAGACGATGTCAAAAAACCATGAAATGGTTTTGGATACGCCAATACTCCGAGTTAGTTCCGTGGTTATACAAAAGTGTCTTATTGTCAGGGTTATCACGTTTGTAACGTTAAATAGTTTGTTGAGTCAGCATTAACTACAATTTTATAAAATACATAACCAAATATGTTTTTTATTAAAATATGTTTATTATCTATAATTATTTATTTAATCGTCACTTATAAATGATATATTATTAAGTCAAGTGGAATAAAAGTCATATATTTCGAGACAAATGTCCCAGCCGCTATTTGATACGACTGAGGATTTGCACTCAGAAAAAGGGGGTTAACATTTCCATGTTAATAAAAATAAATGTGAGAAATGTATTAACAAAATATTTATGCATTATAGAGATATATAGAGATAAATGATTAACGGAAATAAAATTTGAATTAAGCCTAAGTAATATTATATACAAAATGTATGTGAAATTTAACAATAAATTTTAACAAGTAACCTTACATGCAAACTTAAATAATTTGCAGAGTGCCCTCATTCTCCATGACCTTGGTCAAAACGAAGGGAGGGACTCCCGAAATTTCACAATTTATAGTGGTCCAACCGTTGAGGATCCAAGCGAGGAAATTCTTCGATTAGATGAGACACAGTAATGTGTTCATGTAGAGACTATATTATTACTATTACGTTGTGTACATATGTTGACCTAAATAGATAGATATATATGTTGGCGCGTAAGTTAGGCTTGGGTTAACCTAACCTTAGATTTAAACAGGGAACCTAGACAGTGGAGGCGAGTGTTTCATTTCAATAAAGGATATCTTTAAGCCTACGCTTAATAATTAAATTGGCTTAAAATTCCTTTGAAGTATTTTTTAATTTTCAGATTTAATTATAATTTCTAATTGAATCAGAAATCAATTTTTTATGTTATTTAAAATTATGTTTCGTCGAAATAACCTTGAAGATTAAGATAAATCTTTTACTTTCGAAATTACATGGCCGGAATACGAGCAGACCCTTTTCGAAGCTATGACTCTATTGCTGGACTTCTCTACCTCAAACCTCACTATAATAAATAGTTAAATCAACAGCAATTGCACAGGACTACCCTTACGATATTTCCACCTCCTCAACGTTGTCAATAATTGCAACATCTCTGAAAAGACATCAGTCTTTTATTATCTAACGAAGGTGAGGAAGGTATTGTTAATTTTCACATATTTATTTTATATTTTAGTAATTTTTATCTACTTAGACTGAAAAATATATTACTTAGTTTATTTGGCAACAATGATTATAAATATTCTTTTTGCAAAGCCCTAGTAATTCCAACATGGCGTTAATATCCGCAACGCATAGAAGCGACATCGAGCGGGAAACCCGAACTAAATACGAACACTGTTAACAATACTATGACATACAGACATTTTATGTACACAAAGTAATTTATTCTTATTTGTGTTATGCGTGAATCAATCGCTTTTGCAAACTCAAAGATGTCGTGCTAACCTTGTGGATGGTAATTCCAATATCGTGTAGGATTTAGGAACTAATCGACATTCAGATCAGTTAGGTTAATCCAATTTTTTTAACAAGTATGCGATAGAACTCAAAAATACTTAGTCTGTTTGCAACAATTCTAATAGCCTTGCCAATATAAGAACTTTATCTCAATAGATTTAGAGCAGTCAGACAATAGATTTCTCAGAGTAAACATTGTCCAAAGTAGTAAAAGTTTTGTGTGGTTTTAGATCTATTTTATTGAGAATCATGTGTCTTTGAATAAATGGTTACTTTGGTGAAGAGTTATTGTTGAATCCAGCACTCGATGGTATTATATTTACGTGAGGGTGTCACAAGCCCCAGGCGCTGCTCAGGTACCTGTCTAAGTAAATATTATCACTATAATATTATACTTACTGCTATATAGTAATAGGTATAATTTATGCGTTACGAATATTTGGCCATATTAACTACCTAGGGCTGTTGGGAGCAAGACCTATCTACCTTTTTTACTATTTTGTCATATAAAAAGACAGGACAGAGACATATAAGATGTAGATAATATGGATCTTCAACTCGGCTAGACACGGTGCCGTATGGACAGCGTGTGCAGCCAAGTTCAGCAGCGCAACAGGAAGTATTTCGAGAGATCATGCCCCTCCAGAATTAAACCTATTAAACTACATACATGAAATTTGGCGTATTTATTAAAGCCTTAGTTTATTTAGAATCCAAAAACTATCCAAGTCAAATGTTGAGTTTAAATTACATCTCAAGTGAAATAATTGCAGTTGCAGCATTTAAGTAGCAAACGTTGTGTTAGTGTCAAGAAATAATTATGTAAAATTTATTTTTCAATATTGCATGTTCTTGAAACTAGAGAACTTTGGCGCACTCATGTAGATCTCAATAGTCGGCGAAGTTGTTGGCCATGATGCATATTCTGTATGTTGAATTTGCCTCATATTTATGTATATGATGGATAAAAATAGCAGCAGTAAAATTGAAATAAATTATACAGATATAAGAAAGAGCTTTGCAAAGTTTCCTAATACGTATAAGATTTTATTTACTTCTAATTAGGGAATAACTGATGAGTCAAATCACAGAACTTAAATCGATACACTAATATACGTGTACGCGTAATTGCATTAGTCATAAAATTCGTAATGTACTATTTTTGTGAGTATTGATTTATAAGTGACATAACGGCAAGTATCGATCAATTTTTACTAAGATGTATGTATGATATTACGTAATAGTTCAGTTAAATCAGGGTTCTACGTGTAATAAAAACATAAATTTTAAATGTAACCAACTCTTGCAATGAAGTCTTTGGACTGTAAAAGATCCAAGGTAAAAATGTCAAGCAATATAGTTAAGTATCTCACGACCTTTTTTTCAATAAAAAGAATAAATGGCAATAATAAACTAAATTACTGGTCTTGTTCTTTCACATGAAAATCTTTTTTCTATTACTTCGTTTTTCTTCCAATATATCCTTAATAATTTACACTATCTAATTCCAACATTTGAAGCCTAAGCAAGAAGTAGGTACTTCATCTTTTGATGATCGGTGAGTGTCAGTGACAAAATCAACAATTTCAAATATCGTAAATTCAATACCGTAAGTTGCTTTGAAAAATGGACGTTACAGCCTGTGTTTTTATTAACTCTGCTTCAACTTGGCTCCGCACTGTTGTGCCCCTATACCTATATAGTTAATATTTTTCTATACACAATCGATAATATTAATTATCTCTAATAAAATTAAAATGAATAATATCAGTAATCATTAGGTATTATTCTAGCTATTATTTTAATTGCGAAATTCAACAATAAGTGAATACATATTAAACAAGTCTTAATAACACTTTATTTGTGTACACAGATTACAACTTCTTGATAAGAAGAGTTAAATATTAATATTTATTAGGTAGGTAGGTCTAAAACTATTTACTATGCAGTCTTATAACAATCGAGATAAATTGATTGTTTGGGATTTCCGCACTTCCGTTAGCCGGGGTTTTCTTGTTGCTACAGTTTTTACCTAAGCCGGATACTGTTTTATAGTTTTAATTATATATCCAGACTATATTGCAGGATTTCATGTATGAAAAGCAGAATTTAAATGTAATAAGATTAACATATTTAGACTTTAACACTTTGAAACTGCTCAGCAGTTTATCGACAGACAAAGACTCACGTTTAACTACCTCGGGCTACAACACTCCTCCGACTTGAATTTAATAATAAACTTAGTACACTTGTATCATAATGTGCTATAGCAACAGTTATGTAATATAGTATTTTCTATAGACATAAAGAACTAGTATGGCGCGTGGCTGCGCGGCCCGCTAAAGCGGACCGCGTGAAGGCGTGCATAACAAATTGACGGATTCCGGATGGCGGTAATGTAGAAAATGGTAGACAGGGGTAGAAAGTAGTAGTAATAAACTCTTGCATAGTTTCCAACTTGTAGTTATAAATTCCGCCATCTTGAATTTTTTTCTAGTCATTAAACAGACCTTGAGGCTTTGATCATCTTTTTCCAATAAACCACTCTTCTATCTTGTATACTTTCTGAGATATATGCCGACGAATTTTGTATGGCCGCCATCTTAAATCCGCTATTTTGGATTTTTTTTAGCTTATTGCCAATTTGATGAGGTTT
The DNA here is from genome assembly GCA_905147385.1 of Limenitis camilla. NCBI lineage: Eukaryota > Metazoa > Arthropoda > Insecta > Lepidoptera > Nymphalidae > Limenitis > Limenitis camilla. Next base: position 5,340,478 of record LR990241.1, read on the forward strand.
CGAATGGTATTTCTAGTACCTCCCACCTATCTTAAATGTCCTGGCTGTACTCTTCTTCCGTCTCCGAAACCCTCAACCATCAGCTGTCTCCATATTTTTCCTCTGAAGAATTTTAGTAGGAGAGGTGATTAATGAGTCAGTGAATCAGCACAAGCAGCTATATATATATTAATACTTTACGTTTTAATGTTGTGGTGGTTCTTTTAGAGATCCCAAGCTCCTGGCGTTGCTCGGCTTCCAGTCTAAATTGCATATTTACATGTATTGTTGTACAATTGCAATTAATAAGTATGTATTCTCACGAGCTATTCTGTTAGTGAAAATCTTTATTTAAGCTACTTTAATAGTACGAAAGGTCAAGTACATCTGTATGAGCACTATCTGGTATAGACAAGTGGTGTCGTAAGGTCACTGACGTTTGCTAACTAAATTCAAACAGGTGAGCAGAACAAACAATAATGTGCCAGTACATTTAATAGCTTTACGTTACTTAGGTTTATTGATATACTAGACGACCCGCGTGACTTCGTCCGCGTTATGCTCTGCTTCTGTCGGTCGATACATCGGTTGGTCGGACTTTTGCCATTCAAATGTTAAACTTCCACAAACACTATTTATATAGGTCGCCCAAATACTACCAACCTACTGCTACCAACAACCGATAATAGTCCATGAAGCCAAAACGAACAGTGCTGCCAACCAGCAGTAGTTAACACGAGTTAATAATATTATAAATGATTTACATTTAATTTTTTTGTACGTTTGGACGTCTGGATGTTTGAGTGTTCTTATATTTGGAGGTTTGTTACTTAATGGTAATAATCACAAACAAACGAGCGAATCAACTTAACATTATTATCTTGATTAAATATTACAACACTCACAATATTATTTATCCTGGAAAGAAATTTAAGATTTCGAGACACAGAAGGTTTTATTCGGGAATTAAGCGTTAACCTATTCCCGTGCGAAATTTTTGGTTTTCCTAAAACTTCTAAGTGAATGAATGATATAGGTAAATTTTTCGCTTTTATGTTTATTTATTGTTAAGTTTATGTATATTTCGATTTCGTGTTCCCTTACAGCATTAAATACTTATTTAAAATTGCGCCTCCTTTTCAGCACAATGAATAACTTATTTAAAATTGTGCCTTCTTTGCAGCACAAGGAGTAACTTATTTAAAATCCTGCTCCCTTACAGCACAGTAAACACATATTTAAAATTGTGCCTTCTTTGCAGAACAAGGAGTAACTTATTTAAAACCCTGCTCCACTACAGCACAGTGAATACTTATTTAAAATGTGCTCCATTACACCACAGTAAATACTTATTTAAAATTGTGCCTTCTTTGCAGCACAAGGAGTAACTTATTTAAAATCCTGCTCCCTTACAGCACAGTGAATACTTATTTAAAATTGTGCTCCATTACAGTACAGTAAATACTTATTTAAAATCCTGCTCTCGTACAGCACAGTAAATACTTATTTAAAATCCTGCTCCATTACAGCACAGTAAATACTTATTTAAAATTGTGCCTTCTTTGCAGCACAAGGAGTAACTTATTTAAAATCCTGCTCCATTACAGCACAGTAAATACTTATTTAAAATTCTGCTCCATTACACCACAGTAAATACTTATTTAAAATCCTGCTCCATTACACCACAGTAAATACTTATTTAAAATTGTGCCTTCTTTGCAGCACAAGGAGTAACTTATTTAAAATCCTGCTCCCTTACAGCACAGTGAATACTTATTTAAAATTGTGCTCCATTACAGTACAGTAAATACTTATTTAAAATCCTGCTCTCGTACAGCACAGTAAATACTTATTTAAAATCCTGCTCCATTACAGCACAGTAAATACTTATTTAAAATTGTGCCTTCTTTGCAGCACAAGGAGTAACTTATTTAAAATCCTGCTCCATTACAGCACAGTAAATACTTATTTAAAATCGTGCTCCCTTACTGTACAGTAAATACTTATTTAAAACCGTCCTTCCTTACAGCACATTTAATACTTAGTTAAAATTGTGCCTCTTTTGTAGCACAACCTATTTAAAATTATGCACCCTTACATCAAAGTGAAAAACTTATTTAAAATCGTGGAACTTGAGCATGCTTATTCCTTTAAGCATACTTAAGTAAATAAACAGACAAAAAACACTACTGATCAAAGATATTATAGATAAGGTATTGGAAGTTCGAGGTCGATTAATTGAACGATAAAGGGACAGCAGGTATGTAGTAAATTTTTGTCATATTCCCCAAACTTATTCAACTCATATACTATTTAGATCTATTTAAAAAAAACAAACTACACTGGAGACAGTGAAATTATATTCTAAATTTTATCTAATTACAAACATAAAGTTCACTACTTTCAGTTATTTTGTTTGTTCTTATTTGATTGACTTACCCATGAGGGGACGGGTTAGAATACAATTCCTCTCTGCCGCTGTGAGAGCATCTAGTAAGAGCCGAGTAACCCTTACCCCTTGGTGGTAGTGGCAGTGGCTGGGTTCTCGTTCAGGGTCCACTGAAACCGTAGCATTCTTCTCTTCATTCCCCTTCCTCACTCTATCTTCGAGGTAACAACGCATCGGTAAAGCAGGAGTATTCTCTCTTGTATTGCCGATGTCCATGGGCGACAGTAGCCACTTACCTTCAGGTGGGCCATCTGTTCTTTTGCCCCTTAACTGCTATAAAAAAAAAGATTTGGTTTCCGTCCAAAGTGCATATCATTATTGTCTATTAAGTGTTACTCAGCTGTACAGCTCCCATATAGATAACACTTGCAACTCGTTATCGACCCTTACATATCGTTATAGTCCACTTTGGAGACCACTGATCTAAATTATATCAAGCCTTTACACAATTAATTATACATTTCAACAGGCTGTGTCGTTTGATTTCCGGCTCTTTATTTGCTTATTAATTATTATTAAGTAATTATTATACGTATAACAAGTAACAAGTGGCAAATAAAACGCATGTCACGCTTGTCGCATACTATTCTATTAGTTCCTGCAAATACCTGACCTTAAGGTCCATAGTTTTCCGCACGATTTGTTTGTATTGTAAAATTCGTTAACTTGTCTGTTGTTGTACAAGATTTTCAAATGCATTTTGTTAGTTTAATCGCAGTTTAAAAATATTATTTAAGTAACTAAATAAAAGTAACCCGCGAAAATAAAATTATCAACGGTATTGATAAATAAAATATTTACTAACAAATTAACTAGTTAACGGCGAATATAGTCTTCATAAAATTACTATAACTTCAAGTTTTTCACGATGAATTTCATACTTACTTTTAAAATTATCCTATTCTTTGATTCTTGTATTTCTTGAACATTCCAGACATTATGAAGCAAACTTTAAGATGCATTATTCCTTGCCCTTAAAAAGTAATATATTTCCTTGAAGTGTATTAAAAAATTAAATAGTTGTTGATAAATTATTAAATCTTTTTACTCATGAATTTAAAAATTGATACTATTAAGACTAAATAAGCTTTGCTTACAAACAATATTAAAAAAGGTTTTTAAAAAATAAGTCAGTCGGGGTTTCGTCATAAAGTTACGTATAATATTACAGGATTTGTTTATTGTTATTTATGCAACTGTTGTATAATAAGGGATATTAAAGCACGAATGTGGGTTTATCTCACGAGGCGAAGCCAAATGTGATAATAGTATCACATGAGTGTTTTAATACCTAATTATCAACATTTGCATACAAGAATTTATTTACACCCATAATTAAATCCTCTTTAAAAGACTGCAACAGTTAGTTTTTTAACATCACCCATTACTGAGTATATACAAATAAACTAAGTATTGATGAAAGAATCATTTATTGTAGTAGTAATAAACTTTTTGTATAGTGCAATTATTAAAATTCACTTCAATATGTTCTTTAATGTTGGAAGGTAATTACTAATTTTTTTTGTAAACAAAACATTAAAAATATCAAAGAAAAATGGCGGGCAAAAAATATGTTATAGATAGTGAAACACGTGTGAATGACTGTTCATTTTTGAATTCATACAGATACCACGCACTGAGCATCGAGCAGTAAGAATGTGGCTGTCTGTTGAGTAAACTCTTTGTGCAGAAGGAATTTGAGTGTTATTATGAAATTCGGTACATTTTATCATCCGTTTGGATGATATAATTACATTATATCATCCGTTTGGATGATATAGTGGTTACTAGGACATTGGGTGTTTTTATGTCGGGAATGAGCTAATGATTCAGAATCTTTTATAGGAGATTTAAAGTATGGGAGCAGATAAAACAAATCTTATTAGACCATTCTCTACATGACTTATTAGAATATTCTCTATGTGATCAAAACATAAGTTGGACTGGACACACCGAAATAGCATAAAGAAAGGAAAACAAAGAAGAAGGTCTAGAAACAAAGACGTAGCTACCGCCGTATTAATGATACGGAGCCTCCGGGCTACAGGGGCCCCGTACGTGCCTATAGTTTTCGTTTCAGATATGACAAAAAAAACAATCTCTTTTTTCCCGGGTTAAGCGTGTCACGGCAATATCCTAAATTCAGGACTTCGAGGGAACAGGAACAGCTAACAGACTTGTCATTATTATCTATAAAGACAGAAATTTTAGAAAAACTGAAATCGTCTTCAGCTATAGATGATTTAATAAATCAATTTGCCGAAAAAGGCAAGAAAAGTGTATGCTCAATTAAAGATAACTTATAATCAATAAATATTTATTTTAATTTAATGCAAGCATTTTTATTTCTTTTTCTCTCTTCTTTATCCTTCATTTGGGCCCCCAACTAATTATAATACCGGGCCTCTTTAAGGCACGCTACGCCACTGTCTAGAAAAGTCCTATAAAATTAACACCGTTGAATGAATAGAAAACTATAATAGATAACTATAATATTTTTCTTGTAATTAATGAGTGTTTTTATGAAACGATTTGTTATATGATCAAAACAACCTTGCTTTTATCATAGCGGCAGTATCTTAGTATCAGAAGGGCGGGGCGGCATTCACTCAGTGCGTGTGCAAGTCTGGAATTACTTAATTATGTCCATTATACTTGACTATTCAATAAATATTACTTAATGCAAATAATCATGTTTTATCTGCTCGCATCATTATTATTGATCTCCAAGTATTTGTCCAAATTTAGTTCAATACTTAAATCAATTCAAATACATAGACAAGATTCTTTAGTAATATATACTTAGATATCAGTTTCTTTTTTTTTTTAAACCTAAAAACACCGCTGGACATCTTTCCAAAATCTATGTACAGCAGAATATTTTAACTACACTATCTTACAATATTATGTGATTGTTAAATATTGTATATTGACATAATATTAATGTTTGTCTAATTCAGAGAATATTTAAGATATTGTGAATAACTTTAAGACTCATCTTTGATCAATTTATACATTTCACTACTCGTGCACGACTAATGCAGTCCGTCAGACTACCTTAGTATCATTTCATCTTTTGTCGATTTTCCACATACATATAGTAGCTGAAAGCTAATATTAGGTTTGAGAAAAAATAATAGGGGATAAATGCGCATTGTGAGTGTGCTGCGTGTCTGTATTGAAAGTTCAATCCGCGACGTTTACTTTTGACAAATAGCAAATGAATAGTTTCTCGCTAAAAAGACCCTAATAGTGACTTCTGCGCATTTAAGATTAAGCCTATACCTATTGTATGTGTACTGTTACCTAAGATACCGTGTTCTCTATCGTCGCAATTCTCTTCGTTGAACACTCCTAAATTTCGAACGTTCTCCACGTTGCTAGTAATTTCTACGTCCTCATCTTATTACATGATAATCTATCGATATAGATATTTTCTTTTTTTTATTTAGTATTGATATCCATTGACGAATTACTTAGTCCTCTAGGTAAGAGCAAATATTTTTCCCAGGTAGCATAATTTACGCACATATCGATATTAATTGATCAACTTCTTAATTAGTAAGGTAAACCCATTGACGACCATACTTAGAAACTTCACAATTATGATCTCATTTACACAGCGCTCGAATTTTTATTGTAGTATCCTAGAATCCATAAAAGGAAATTAAACCACAATAGGGAAACAAAAAATGTCTATTTAGAAAAATACGTCACTACCATATGAGTTTGTACGTAACGGATTCTATATACATTCTTTTCTTATTTCACAGAACCTTGAACATATTAATTATTAATTTATGATTGACGCAAATCTATAGTTAATTAAAAATGTATGTATGTCACTTAAAATATGATAGCGTGCTTACGGAAATTTGTTAGTTAATATTAATTAAAACATTGTTGGTCAATCAACCAATGAATACCGCTTAAAGGCTTGAGTCACAACTCATAACTTACCATGAAAATACTCGGTTAAAACAAAATATACGTCTTCTAAATTAAAGGATGGTTGGAATTTTAATGGTTCTTAAAATTGTTAATGACAATCATCTCAGACGGTGGCTGCGGCCTCTGAGAAGTTTCTAAAGCCGTTCTACTTTTTGCAAAAAAGAATATTAATATGTTCAAAACTCTTTGTAGTGCTCGGCATCAAAATAAGTTGAAAGTGGCATCTTCTAACACAACCTACTGTAATATGAGTATTTTCTGTATGGTCCCAAATATATATAACAAGTTACCAGGACATTTAAGAAACATAGAACATTATATTGAATTTAAAAGCAAAGTGAAAGAAGTGAAGACATAAACGAATACCTTGATGTCATTTAATGAATTTTGCAATCTAATATAATATTTTGACTTGTATAATTTAGTGGACACACTTAAAATAAAAAATATTTTTGCCATATATAAGTGAGTAGACATTTTAACTCTAGAATGAATGAATTTTGTAATATTAAGTTGTAATAAAAATTTAACACATTTGGAAAATATTTGCATGCTATCTAATTATACCTGATAATGGCTTGTACTTAAAAATAACAACTCAATATATTATACCTATAATCTGCAAATAAATGATTTGAATGAATGAATGTATTTATGGCGACTTACTACTATTAAAGAGCTAACACCAGTAGAGCACACAGTAGAGCATGACAACAATTGTCGAAGATGAACATGAAAATAAGTGACAGAGTTTTATTCAGACTAACAGAGGGTATTTATGACATCATAATGTAGAGAAAGTGTTTAAAACAGTAGAGTATACGACAGAGTGGTGCTGAAGTAAAGGCGTGAATCTCCTGAGGATAATTAAAGAAACCAGAATTGCATAAAGGCTTTAGGTCCGGATTGTGTATTTATGGCGTAAAAATTTGGAGATAGAGTTGTCAACAGATTATTACCGCGAAATGAAACTTGTTACTTGGCGATTAAAAACCCGTGAAAAGCAATTATATAAACATGGTGTATTCACAGAGCGTGATGACTGATGAGACAGTAATTAATACTCGTAGCTAAGTCCCTGAGCAAGAAAATTGTTTCCCAGAACTGAAAAGTGGTCGGACCGGCCCTGCACGTCAAGGTAAAAGGTAAAACCGATTATTTACATTTTAATTGACTCACAAGTTCACTTTAAGTGTAATTAAATTTTTTTTTGTGTTACTGTGTCTACTTTGTGTATGTAAATATCCAATAATCAAATTGTCTTGGCCCTTTGGTTCTTTATAAGTTCAATCTATCGTTAAATAAAAAGTGTTATAGTCTATACACCAGTTGTATGACGGCATGACTATAATATCCTCCTGGGTGTAATACTTTAAACTGAGACCTTCAGTTACATCAAGAATACTCGCGATATAATAACAAATATTTCCGTCAAGGCGGCGTATTTATTTAGTTTGCTTTTATCTTTGCGTTGGCACAACCGAATGATGTGTATCGTTTTAGTAGTAGGATGTCCACTGTTGGTCACAGGCCTCCTATCTGCATCTGGCGACTCCCTGCCGCCTTGCGTCTGTCCATCTTGTGGAAGGCCTTCCAACGCTGCGGCGTCCTGTCCGTGGTCGCCACTCGAGAACCTGAATGATATTCTGTTTGTGCCATGTGCTTTTTCTGTAGCTAGAAAATCATACTGACTACTTTGCGCCACTCCATACTTCTATAAAAAACCGCATAATTTGATGGCAAAGTGTAATTTATAGATGTGATATCACCAGTAACTTAGTGAATAAAATCTTTAAAATTTATCATAAGACATTTTTTATCAACTATATTAATTATCATAAATTTAAGGTACAAAACATCCTTTTTTAGTTCTAACTTAATAAAGAGTTAATTAGAGCAAACTTTTAATAAACAATAGTGATAATTTATTAAACAATAGTTGTAATAATTAACTACAAAGTAATGAATTGTTAAGATGGCGTTTAAAGAGAGAAATTTTAGCTCAATACTTTGTGACATCGATGGAAAAATCTTTAATAATATTTTAAGCTTTCATCGAGGCGATTTGTGCAGTAATACAAATGTTAGTGTGACAGGGAAGAGTACCTACTACGTAAAAGTATCTTCTTTTCTCGTTACGAAATATTATACTAAAAGTCTACCTGCTATATCACTATATCGTGATTGATTTACATTTTAAATTTCAACACCCGCTAAACCTCCGGGGTGATTCTCTTCACCGCTAATAGGACGTGGTCACGGTATATTGGTTTGCTCCGCAACCTCGTCAGCAATTGGGCAGCCCTTTCATTGGGACTATATGGTACTAAACGGTTGTGGACGTTCTCATTGGGACTATATGGTACTAAATACTTCATCGCTGGACCTCTTTACATGGGTGGCAGCAACCACCGTCTGCCACCCATAGTCCATATAGTCACCGCTCTTACGGCGTCAGTAATGCCAAGTTAGCTTGATGACGTCGACTGCCTCTGCCCCGGCGCATAGGCGATTTGAAGCTCTCTCTCTCTCTCTCTCCGACTCCTCCATTGCCGTCATCACGGCCTCCGCGAATGCCGCAACAGCATGCCATGCATCTTCGCTACCGACAATGGATTTTACCAAGGCTGGATACAGATCATGCCCCACGACTGTTGTTAACACGGCATAGGAATCCTCCCATGCAGAATAGACTTCGCGCGTGTGGTATGCCGAATCTTCTACGCCCTCGCTGCAGTGGTGACATGTGGGGGTTGGCTCTCTTTGTACAACCTGATACAGATACCGCTCGAAGCAACCGTGTCCCGTCAACAACTGCGTCAGTCGGTACATGAGGGGGGAGGACAAATTTGCTATTCGTCCTCTCTCCTGCTTAGGCGGGTCCTCCCTATGCACTTCATCCCTTATTTCAACCCCTTCAAGCCTTTTTTTGGAGAAGAAATGTAGCCTATGGCCTATCTCTGTACCAAATTTCAACAAACTTGGTTTAGTGATTTGAGCGTGAAGGCATAACATACATATATCCGTCGATAGATGGCGTAACTAGTATATTAAATCGGTTCCATTCATTAACTACGTTTCTTATGAGTTACTTTCGAATTTATAATATTATAAGGATTACTGTCGACATTTTTACCATCATGGGTGTAAATTAAAGTCTACCCTTAATGGCTTTCTTGTTTATATGCATGCAAGTAGATAAAAATAATCAACATTGAATTATTATTTAATTAGTGGGCACAGAACAATGTGACTATTACATAATCTGGTCAAGTCTACAACAATGGACATTATGCGTGATACCTTAGAACAGAGACTTAAAAGAAAATACATCAATTGTAGATGTAATGGCTTGTTAATAATCACAAGCAGAGCATGGAATTTGTGGCCTAGGAAGGAAAGTTTGTGTGCAAGGCTTTTCACCGTTCTTAAGCACTCGCCTCCTCTACCTGACCTCATTTAGTCGTTTCTTAACATTTATCTTAGCTATGTAAAGTGAGCAAGTCACGTGATCCACAATAAGGCTGTTTCCACCAGAGTTGTGTGAGGATTTATAGCGAGGTATGTGTTTGTAAAAAAACCAGACCCAAACGAGGCTAGGCGAATTAAGCGATTCCATTGGTTTTTAACAAATACATTCCTTCCTTCAGGAAGAAACGCAGCCTAAAATTGATGAAAAGGACAAAAAAAAGTTTATAAAGAACTTTTTGAACTAGTAGGTGCGTGGAGCTTTAACATATTATCATAATCATCTTCCGCAAAAACATTTAATAGGAAAGTCTAATTTAAATAAACCATTAGGTACGTTATCTCTGTTCTGTGTAGCGACGGATAAGTGTTCCGCCTATTATGAATATGATTACAATCTGATATAAATATCAACACAATAAATACTTCAATGGAGTTTAATATGGACTGACGGAAGCGAGATTTAATTATGTACTAGACTAGGTACTTATAGTAAATTTGACCATTCGTCGAAAACTAAGTATTCGGCTGTCCTTGTAAATTTTATTCTTGCAACGAGAATATTTGTATCAACGTGTTTGTGTCCCACTTATTTCTTCAATTTATTTATCTCGTTTATATGGAGAAGAGAGAAGAAAAGAAATAAACTAATACATGATAATTCAGATAAATTAGTAATTTTACATCATTCATGATTTTTTTTTTAATAGATAAGGTGCAAACGAGCAGATAGTCCACTTGATGGTAAGTGGCAACCATCGCCCATGGACATCGGAAAAACAAGAAACACTCTCGTTTTGTCGATGCGTTGCATCCCCGAAGATAGAGTGGGAAGGGGGAATGATGCGGATTCAGCGGACCCTAGGCAAGAGCCCAGAATTCACTAGATCCACAGCATTAATGGGATGGGAGAGGGAGGGGGCAAGCCTGGCCCACATGCGGCTCAACCGGAACGCGTCTATGACGCTTGGCGATCGGATTCGCATGCTGGTGGTCGCAAGCCAGTCGGGGAACAGATCCTACCACCAAGGGGGTGCTGGGTTACTCGGTTCTTACGAGAGGCTCTCCCAGCGGCAGAGCGGAATAGTATTCTAACCCGTCCCCTCACGGGTGAAAGCCATCCAAGCATCATAATAATTTGAAATAATAAAATATAATATTATTTAAGTATTTGGTTTTCGACTGAATGTTGAATATTAATTGCAAGTCAATATCAATGAAATTCATATATTTTTTGTCTATTTATGTTATTTCGCTTTTAAAACAATTAAATTTCCGAATAAATTTCCTCCTTTTTTGGTTAAAAAATTATGATGAACCCTTTTGTGGAGTGAATGGTGATTTAAAATTCTTCAGTCTTTTGGCTTGTTGAAAAATGATTACCTGGTAATTTCCTGCAAACTAAACTTTTGCAACAATATACAAGAACATACTCATTAATGTTCGTTTTAACCACTTTGACCTTTAAAAGGTACACTAATGGATAATTTCCGAAATACGATACATTTTAAGTAAACTAATTGAAACTAAAAAGAATGTAAATGGAGTCTCAAGTAGCACAATGTCAGCGGTCATGTAAGTGCGTTGTCCTTTACAATATCCGCTCGAAATAATTACCAAAATGTTCACAGACTTAAAGTTTAAGTGCATCTGTGTTTTCCTTTCACGAACCGAAATATTGCTTAAATTATTCACCTATACTAGCACAGTGATGGTTCAGTGGATAAGACTTGAATGTATTATAAGGGAGATCCGAGTTCGATCCTAGGACACACGTCTGACTTATCAAAATTATGTGTGTTTTTGGCAATTAAATATCACTTGATTTAACGTAAAAGAGTTCGCTAAAGTTCTCAAAGGTGTGACGTCTGCCAACCCACACTAGGCGTGGTGGAACTATGACCTCACACCCTCTCTATTCTGAGGAAGAGACCCGGCTCGATAGTGGGCTATTAACGAGTTTTGATGATGATGATACTAGTGTAAGGGCCCGTTACATAGTATAAAATGAAGTCGTTTTCGCTGTCTGTTCGCTTAGATTTTTTAAACTATGCAACGGATTTTAATAATGTTTACACCAAAAGACAGAGCGATTCAAGAGAATGGTGTATATGTATAATACACGCATGTTATATTAGAGAAAGAAACCGTTCGAAGCTGCAAAGCAAATACCAAGAAATAAATCGAGATTCGCACTATTTTATCGATCACTACAGACTTATTTATTTAAATCTGAATTCAGAAAAAGTTGGTTGTTTAAAGAAAAATACCAATTCATACATAATATGTATATTTTTAAACTAATTTTTATACCAACATGAAAGCAGGTATATTGAATAGTATTTAAGAGTTGAATTATTTAATGGAAAAAAAAGGTGGGATTTGTATGAATAATTAAAAAATATGTTTATCTGGGTTTATTAATTATGTATTATGTATTTATTTAAAAAAAATCTATAACTTATTCTATCTATTTAGTGTGACACGCAAAGACTGTTATACATTTTGTTTTCTATAACAAATAAATTTGAATAATAATCCGTATTTTATAAACATAAATCGCATCGTTGCGTAAGTTTAGTATAGTCATTAATTTAATCTCTTGATAGAATGAGGTCGATGTATTTGGTCTTAGTTTCTCATCTTTTAGTCTAGATTTAAATATTTAAGATATTAAGTATATTCAGCATATTGGAAATCAAGCGATGGTCACACAGATAAGCTGAAACAAGCTTCGGATTCGACTTCGGCCATCTACAACAAAAAAGAAACCGGCGATACCATCGGCTTCTTCGGTTTTGTTATGTTTCGGCCGAAGCCAAAGATTATTACTTGTATATATCAATTTGAATTTAAACGAATTGTAAAAACTATAACGACTGAACGAGTGCGCTATGGACATAGATTACAACGCAATGGCGACTAAAACTGATTGTGATTATAATTAAATAATAATAGAGGATCCCAAGTAAGGTCGATTTTAAACGATGGCTAACCAGGTTAAAATCATATTTTATCAAATAAAATTTGTTTCTGACCATATACCGATAGGGATGCCATAAAAATATGGTCAAGGCTATAATTAATTAAAAGTATAAAAATTTTAAGACAAGACCAAATTTTTTATGGTAACCCTATTAGTAAATTTTATTTGATAAAATATCATTTTCATCCTGTTGGCCCATCGATTAAAATCGGCCTTACTTAGGATCTAATACCATAATATTTCTACATTCTTAATGTTATTTTAGAAAAATTGTAATATTTTATCTTCAGATTTATTTTGTACTTGTAGTCATTTTTGTTAGCAACACTGTCTATAAAGTAGTAGTAGCGGCAGACACTGCTCGCATCAGTCTAGATTGCATGTGTATGCGTATTGCTGTACAGTAATGGGTATCATATCTTCTCTCATTTTATGACATTTTTATTTCCATTATAAACAGAATCATTTCTTAAATTAATCTAGGTATTTTAATTTGAAGGTAAATTCTAATTGTTTTTCAGTTTTCCTCATACAATAGTTTATGAGTAATGACATTCACGTACCGACATTCCAAGCGAACCTTACGCTGAATCCTTTCACTTCACGACATTACACGATACTAAACTAATTCTTGGAACTCTGTAAGTTACTAACATTAGTGATCGAAACCTTCAAGGTTGTTATTGTAGCTGTTGTGTACAAAAAATTGATCACCCTAAAATATTGATAGTCTAAATTAAGAAGACTACAAAATTTTTATCTTTTTTATATTTTATAAAAATAAGTATATGCCCGATTTAACATAGCGCCATCCATCAGGTATCATCTTGTATGAACTACGTAAGGTAATGTAAATTTAGTCGAACTTCGCATACAGTGACGACGATGTCCCTTTATTTTATAAAAACATCTATTTCAGATCTTATTTACTTGAAATTAATATAACGTATTATTTCAGTAAAATACAAATCAATAACAAGGTGGTGGTGATGCCAATTTAAAGACTCTACATAGGTCAAAATATATTTAACCTATTAACAACTACTGGGACATATGTGTCCCAAGTAGTAAGAACGAAATATTTAAACGAATTTAGATGTTTGTACTTTTCAAATTATTAATTTAATTACAGTATGTTATGCCATTCCTATATAAATTGGACGAAATAGATGTTTTTTTCTTAAATGAAATTTTCATTTGTAAATCTGTAAAAGTCAATTATTATATAAACAGCTTTCCTTGGCACACCTCTGACTTTTCTGAGTTACGTTACTGAGTGTGTTTACGTTACGTCTGAGTTACTGAGTGTGTTTAAGCAATTATTTTCTTTAACGGTGAAGGAAAGCATCATGAGGAAACCTGCACTTCTGAGAGTATGTTCTTAAAGGTGTCTGAAGTCTGCCAACCTACACTGTGCCAGCGTAGAAGACCATGGTCTTACCCCTCTCCTCATTCTTAGGAGGAGACCCAGCTCAGCAGTGGGCCAGTAACGGCTCCGTTATGATGAGTCTTTTTGATTTTCCTAAATAGGATTTTTATGTATTCATTTTTTAAATTTTATCTAGGTTCATCATTTCTGCCATAGGACGTCCACTGCTGGACAAAGGTCTCCCCCAGAGATTGCCAGTACGACCGATCACCTGCGACCTGCATCCAGCGGCTCCCTGCCGCCCTGACCAGCCCGTCTGTCCATCTTGTGGGAGGCCTTCCAACGCTTCGACGTCCTGTCCGTGGTCGCCACTCGAGAATCTTTGTGCCCCAACGGCAATCGGTTCTACGGTCTATGTGCTCAGCCCACTGCCACTTCAACTTACTAATCCGATGGGCTATGTCGGTAACTCCGGTTCTTCTACGGAACTCCTCATTTCTGATTCGATCACGTAGAGAAACACCCAACATAGCCCTCTCCATAGCACGTTATCTAGTTTATACAGTACCAAACCGTTAAATTGTTTGTCAAAAAATATATCTATTAAATTTTTTTTTATTTTGGGCAACATTTCAACGATTAGCGACCATATTTTTATTGAAATATTTTTGTATAGTAACTATAGAAACTTTTATAACATCGAACTCACAGTATCAGTTCTCAAAATCATATATAGTCGTTGAAGGGTTAAATTAATACATCCTATTCGTAAGCCAAACTACATTAAAAAAACAATTAAGCAAAGTTATTATAGAATAGTAGTTGACATTCAATTTATTATCAGGAATGTAAGTCATAAAAGAATGCTATGAAGTATAAACTAAATTGACTCTACATAGCTTACTCGTGATTCATATTAAAATTATACAGGAGCAGTGAACTGGCTGTGCGTCATACAGACAGAATTTATTGAAAAAGTAAAGAGTGACAAGAAATGCATTATACATGTCGGCGCGTAAGTTAGGCTTAGGTTAACCTAAGGCAGTGAAGGTGAGTGTTTCAATTGAATAGGAATTCCTTAAACCTACATCTTGGTCAAAAACAAAAAGGCAGTGATGGCTGAGTGGTTAAGATGTTTATTAGGTCCGAGTTTAATCCCCCACATAGGCACACCTCTGACTTTTGTGTTTGTGTGTTTTAAGCAATTAAATATTACTTGCTAAAGCAAGCTGTTAAAACGGTGAGGGCAAATATCACGAGGAAACCTGCACTCCTGAGAGTTCTCCATGTTCTCAAAGGTGTGTGAATTCTGCCAACCCGCACTTAGCCAGCATGGTGGACTATGGTCTAAAGAGACCCAGCTCAACAGTGAGCCATTATAAGATGATGATAAGACACATTGGTCACAAGTCCAAGGCACTGCTTAGGTTTCTGTCGTAATTGTGAGCGCTCAGAATGTTTAGTTCTTTATCGGTTCAGTAGCAGTATCTACGCTGCGTTTACCCAATAGTCCATTCAACATCACACCCCTCCTAATTGTTTCAATATACAGGGATACCCCCTACATATCTTAAAATTTATATATAATTTTTAAGATATGAAATGAGATAGAGTAAAGGAAATAAATTTACGGGTTAGAGATCCAACTGGCATATAAAGGACAATGATTAAATTGGCCAATTAATTTTATTCGCTAATAGTAACTAAAAACTAAAATCTAGTTGATGCGCAAAACACACCCAGTGCGTCTTTCCAGCGCATGCCATGAGTAGAATGGGGAGGTATGATTATCCTTGGCAACATAGATGATATTTTAGATTTAAATGGAGTCTGGTTTAAAGGAAATTACAAGGAATTTACAATTCTATATGGAGGGTGGTCATGTCCTTTGAGAATTTAAGAAAGCGGCTTTATTTAGAAAATATGATAATTGCTGATAGAAAGATTTCTATATAATACATAACTTTATTAACACTCGAGAAGATAATATTACGTACTATAAGTATATAAAAGTTTCACGCTCTCCTTTATTTCGGAACGTAGCTTATGCCAACATCACCGTGATGGTGAACCCGTTAAGTTTTCTGTTGAGACGGGTCTCCTCCTCAGAATGAGAAGGGGGGTTAGGCCATAGTCTGCCACACGAGTGCGGGTTGGAAGACTTTACACACCTTTGAGAACTCTAGGAAACTCAGGAGTGCAGGTTTCATCACTTGTAGCTTGTGCAATATTTTTAAAAATCTTGCTGACTTTTTATTGAAATTCTATTCAGTTAGAAGTCTTTATTGTACTTCTATCTTTTTATAAACCATTCTTTCTGGGCTTAATAAATATCTATTATAGACGTCAAAGTCTGGCGCCTACTTATCGCCTATAATCAAATAGTATAATTAACTAAAATGTCAATACGAATAATAAAAAATCTAAGATTTATTATGAAATAGCCTATTAGTAAGGAAGTGAAAGCTTTGGGAATTATGTTTATATAATTTAATTGACTCGAAATGTATTTATAAATCATTATAATGATTCTCGTTACGATAATGGTTCGCGTGATGGAGCCCACTTTATTTTCTGAACGTTTATTGTGACCTTTCCATTTGTAGTAAAATAAATCCGGGGATTTACGGACATTTCAGCTTAAATAAAATTACGATTTTTATCCAAATGGTTTTAATATTTTTGTCGTGTTTAAAGCTACAATTTAGATTTTACTCATAATAGTTACAAAACATAGCTTATCATAAGAAATTGAATATTAGTTATAATTTATAATCATTTACTTTGTTTTCAGTACCTGAAAAAATACATCGTGTTAACAACACCGTTTATAAATATTCCGTATTTAATTTTTTATTATTATATTCGCGGGTATTTAATTTTATCTTATTTAGAGCAGATATTATATAACTTTTATCCAAGGCGCTGCCCGGCTTTCTATCTAAATTGCATGTGTAGATAAACGTATTGCTTTACAGTAATGGGTATCAATCCTATCTTAACCACGACACTATAATACAGACTTCCAAGTACACTATGCAACAACACCAGAGAGACTTACTCTTATCTATCGCACTAAAAGTTATATATTATCTACACGTGGGTATATTGAAATAATATTAAAGGAACTCCCGCGAACACTAATTTATCAACGATGTTGCTGCGATACACTTTTATATTTTTGCACAAGTTGAGTGAAAATTGCATCCGTGCGAAACCTGAAGGTGAATGACATATGAAGATGTTGAAATCGCGATATTCCGAAAGGTCAACCTAATGCCGTTCAGACATACTAGTACTGACAGCAACCGTGAACTTTCAAGATTCTCTGCTCCTCTTATCTACCTGAAAATAAGACTCAAAATAACTATACATATCAAAATATAAATTTGGTCGAAATTTTGACATATCTTTCCGTTTATATCTAGTGAAATAATAATGCAAATATCGTACCCCAAAAAATCTTACTGTGACAGTTTATACCTTTGAATATTTAGACGTTTGTTACTCAATCACGAAAAACGGTAAATTAATTTAAATTCGGCACAATGATGTTTTCTTACCTGAATTAAAGTATATTCTACTTTTATCCCGGAAAAATCCATAGTGTAATAAAAAATCCATAATGTAATAAGTCTGAATATTTATATAGCAATATATTGAAATTTTGGTTGTTTTATGTTAACTAGTAATTTCATATATACTTGTAAAATATTGTAAGGTTATACCTACTTACAGCATAGATAGCATAGATAGAAAATCGACCTACTTTGTATTGAAATATTTACATAAGAGAGAGAGGGTGACGTAGGCACCTATCTCAACGGAAGTTCATTAATGTTCGGCTCCTATGGGTCCTATGTTATATGGCCTATAGTCCATTCAACACTGAAAGAATTGTTAAACTCGAACGAATAATTTCTTAGAGTAGCGAGTTCAACCAAAAAATACAAACAAACTCATGGAGGATTAATAAATTTAAATGTGTAACTTTATACACTTAAATGTTTTAAATATCAGTTTAATTTTTTTAATCTGTAAGCCAGGAAACCATTTAAATGCATATAAAGTTTGTCATGATTAAGATCAAATTATTACAGTTTCGAGTCATAACAATTTCTTGATTGCGATTATAGAGGTATAACTATGTAGAAGTGTTACGAGCAATGATAATTCAGTTCATTTAGGCGATCAATAAATGTTTTATTAGTATCCCGCAGAAATTATTAATTTTTCCGGTATAACAAGTAGCCTAAGCATTAATCCCCAGGATATAAAATGCTGACAGACTAAATTTTATTGAAATCCGTTCAGCTATTTTTGTGTGATTGTAACAAACATCAAAAATATCCAAAACTACAAACATTTATAACATTATAAAATAAGAAGGTAAGATAACTTTTTACAAGTAACGAATTAAACCGATTTAATTGTGACTTTTGATAGTCTGTATTTTGTAAATGGCATCTTGAGCGTACTTAAGATGTTGTAGTTTATAATATTGAGGTATAAAGGTAGTGTTTTTAAACGTGTTATAGAGTTAGTGAATGCAAGAATGAGGTACTCAAAAGGCGACAATGAGTGTTGCAAGAATAAGTCCAAGGTATTATTTTGATCCTGCCATGATAAATTAGTAATTCTTGAGCGGAAAAATCTTGATTTTAGAATATCGGTCATCCGCGTAAGATATTTATCAACCAAAGAAGAAGTCGCTTCCTTGGTCTTGGCACTTTGGAAATTTTTAGATTACAAATAATTTTTCCTTTTTTAACGTTTGATCGATTTTGAAAGTTCTTTTTCCTTTGAAAAGGTATTTATTTATTTAGGAAAGCATTCATACAGGTAATCTTAAATAATTTAGATTACTTTTATCTATTAATTTTGATTGAAGACTAGACTAGACTAAGTCTTTACTAACTATTTTAATTTCTATGTTTATTATATAACATATGATATATTAGTAGTGCAGACAATCTATTCGAGGAGAAATAATTAAAAAGTGTGTAATAATATATCTTATTTATCTCCCATAAGGATAATAAACAGTTTGAATGAAAGTCTTATGAACAAGGAACTTAAAGTGACAAATGTCCGCAAATCGATTTTTGTTGTTTCTAATGTATAAACATTCAGAGTGCAGTCGTGCAGAAAAGTGTTATTGAATCTCAGAACGGATTTAGACAAGACAAGACAGGTGGTAGGAGATCTGTTCACCGACTGGCTTGCGACCACCAGTCGCAATGAGCCGCATGTGCGCCAGACTTACGCCTTCATCTCCCATACCTTAATGCTGCGGATCTGGTGGACTCTGGGCTCTTGCTCAGGGTCCACTAAAACCGCAGTATTTTTTTCTTAACTCCCCCTCCCCACTCTATCTTCGAGGACTCAACGCACTGACAAAATAAAAAGGCATGTCTTGTTTTATCGCTGTCCATGGGTGATGGTGGCCAGTTACAGGTCGTTTGGACCTTATCTACCATAAAAAAGACAGGATGAGAAAAACATGTGGTGCAATTACTATTTAATTGATTAAAATCATATGAATAATTTCTTTAAAAGACTGTGTTTAAATGAAGCTGCGGATACATTGACGGACAAAATATTTTCCATTATATTGCGTACCATCTATGTGATACTGTTGCCTAGTATTCCTAACATAACCCGTAACCAACCATGAACGTATTGGACAGACGCGCGAGAACTGAAACGTCACATAAGGATCGATCACGTGTGACGCACGGCTCTCGCCCCGCGCTCCCCTCTTATAACTGTAGTATAAGCATTTCAGATCTATTTGAATATTTACATTTACACATAAGGGTTGCAATATATCGAGACAAATACAATCGCGTGAACACCATGTCAATAGAGCGAAAGCCGTGGACATGTTGGCATGTGGAGTGAGATTGTGTGACGACGACAAGCTTGTTAGTGAGTATCACAGGGACTCTACGAATTCAGTACCTTCTCTATTGCTTACATTATGCTAAATCATTGAAATAAGCACGCAGCACTATGACTACAATCACTTTGGCCAATTTCTACACCCATTGACTACTGTGGCCTAGAAAATGTTCAGCAACATGTCAGTGCGATCGTCACCTAATGTGTCCGAGGCTTTATGAATGAACTTATTTTAATACATATAATATTTTTGAGCATGATGTTACTACAAAATTGCTTTATAATGGGCTATTACTGTCGCTATGAATTAATTAGAAAGGCAATTTGATTATGTTGGTTATTTATAATTTGATTTACTTCTTTTTTTTTCAATGCGGTTCAGAGATCCGTTAAGTGACAATGCGCTGTGTACTTAGACTTATTTTATTTAGTACCCGTCTCTGATTAATTACTGTAATTATAATTATGTATATAATGTTAAAAATATATCAACGTTATATTGAGATACATGAACCACAGAGTGAGTACCCTATATGTAGATATGAAAGTCCTTAGAGGAAAGAGTTTTTTCGTTGAATCCGCCTATAAGAAGACAAGAATGACCTTATTTTTTTCTTTCAAACAAAATATCTACAATATACATAACATTTAATATAGATGAACCTATTTATATGGTTTTATGATAAGAAAATATGATCTAACAAATTATTCTGTATCATCAATCATGTAATATTAATACTAAATATTATACGATTCATGGAATAACAGTGTCAACATTCAAGTTCTCCAGATAGTTCCGATAGTTCTGACAAATGATGTTGAAATGATACATCTACAGCAAAATGATATAAATGGAAGGTGTGGAAAGTATGAATTAGAAATAGCAGATTTCAGAATTAGTCCTATACTAGAAGTATGTAAAGTGACTACATTTATTTGCCACAAAAAAGTAGCTAAATTTTTTTAGCGGGAAACTGTACCTGCTCACCCTTGCCAAAAACGCTAGTCTTGGAGACCTGTGGATTAATAACAATAGAAAATAGCAAGTATAAAATACATGAAGTGGTAACAAAAGCTTATGTCAAAACAAGTCAGGGTGTGATTAAGGTATGACAATGTCCAGTCGTGGGCAGTAAACTCGTTTTATTTAAATGTGGACACACCCATAGTTGTTACTATTCGGACACTTGCGAGTAATGATTGTTTACGGACCTACCTATGTTATTTAATGATAAAGTACTTGTTATTTTAAACATACTCCAGGCCCTCAAAGGACAATGGAATGACATGTAATGATAACGAAAATTATTTATTTATTTTTAAACTTACGACTCAATTTTCAGTAACTGACAGACACTTCAGAATATCGAACACATTTTAAGGAGTAATAATTATAATTTCCTCAAAACAAGACTCAATTTAAATCTTTTAAACCTCCCATTGTACTCATGGCATGCACTGGCAAAACGCACTCTCTATGTTTCGCGCATAAACGGGTTTAAACTATGTATGGAGGCTGGTCATATCCTTTGTACTTCATTAAACCCAGGATGGGTTCGAGGATATAAAATGGAGTTCATGTCTAAGAATCTAATATACATAAATTATTATCTGGATCGATAAAGGTAACATTTACTAATCTGAACCTTCTACCATACAAATCATTAACAACCTCGACGTTGGGGAAAAAAATCAACCATATCAGTCGGTGTGTCCTGAAAACTTCTATTTTTATTTAATCTTATTAAAATAATGTTTATTATATTAATCTATCTATAAAAGCGAAAAGTCACTGACTGACTGACTGACTGATCATCACGAAATCTCAGGAACTATAAAACCTACAAACTTGAAATTTGGAATGTAGGTTCCTTCTAGGACGTAGGTGTCCACTAAGAAACGGATTTGAGAAAATCCTCCCCTAAGGGGGTAAAATGGAGTTTGGAAGGTTATATGAAAGTCCTATGTTTTTGAAGTTAAACTTATGAAAATCGGTATTTACATTAATAACTTACAATAATAAAAATCTGTATAATTTATTTTAACCTTAACCTTACCCTTAAGGGTGGTAAAATAGGGGATGAAAGTTTGTATGGGAAAGTATAATTTATTGTCACTCTTAACTTGAAATTTGGAAAGTAGGTTCTCTCTAGAGGGTAGGTGTCAGCTAAGATTTTTTTTACGGGGGTGCCCCTCCTAAGGGGTGGAATGGGGGTTTGAAGGTTATATGAAAGTCCTATGCTTTTAAAGTTTGAGGTTAGAAAAGCGGGAATATGAAAATTGGCATTTAGATTATTACAGCAGCGGGAAAAATTATCTTTTTATAATCTGATAGAAAATCAGAACTTCTACGCGGACGAAGTCGCGGGCGCCCGCTAGTTCTATATAATTCCTAATACTCTTATTGCGACTATTTTATTGAATTAAGCTGTGTAAGTAAACGCTAGTTCTTCAATTTTCATAGTGAAGTGGAGTGTGGTCACAAAAGTTTAATCAGACTTACTAATACGACTTACTATACGAAAAGGATTGTTTGGCTATTAAAATAAATTAAATGTGTCAAGTAATTTATTAAGCTGTTCGCTTCTTACATCCTCCAGTGAATTAATCCATAAGTAATGGAAAACAGTCATTGTAAACAAAAGACATCGAAAACACACTATTGATAGTTTAAATCTATAATTATACATAATTTATATATTCAATATTTCATAATTAGAGCTTTTCTCTCGCAACCGGTTGACCTTTAGTGAGTTGAACAGGAAGCGGTGAAATGATCGATCAGCTGGCCTCGCTCTGCACCCAGTCGCTTACGCATTTCCTTTTCACATATCCTCTTTGGTGACAGCTGATGGAAAACAAAAACATTACCCAATATTACTAACAAGCAACCTTTGATTAAATAATTTTTTGAAATACTTAATATTTCTGAACACTTTGTTCCCAACTAATAATATAAATGCAAAAGTCCGAATGTCTCTTATGCTTTCATACTTAATCTGCTAAACCGATTTTGATAAAATTTGACATAGATATACACTAGGGCTTGGGTAAGGATATAGGCTAATTATTATCGAGAAAAAAGAACTTGAGAAATGAGGGAGGGAAAGTATGCGGTTAGGTTAAAAGTGCATGTAGAGTTGTGTGACCATTTAAGTTTTTAGGAGTTTGTCATATATATAAAGGTATATAATACGAATTTTTCATATACCATAGAGTAATAAATTTTATAAAAAAATACTTAGGACAAATTGTTTTAGGTCTCTCTTTTCAATTAGGTAGGTATATGTCGATGTAGCCAAAAAAACATAATTTTCACAATAACCTCTTGAACATTTGGTTTTTAATAATAGTAAAAAGTAACCGTAGCTTTTGTTTAATAATCATTAGCACAACGCACATCGCGCAGATAATATTTAAGTAAAGTTTATTTATAAAAGGAATGCAGTATAAAATTATGTAATCAGAGCCATCTATATTTGTATGATATCTTTTCTTCAACGCGTTTGCTTTACAGTAACACGAATCTGTATTTGGTACTTGAGCTTACAATATGGGAGTATAGATGGCGTTCAAAAAGGAAATTAATATATAAAGCAAATGTTCTAAAATATTATCTTACTAATATTATAAACTCGAAAGTTTGTAAGAATGTATGGATGTATGTTTGTTACTCTTTCACGCTAAAACCACTGAATGGATTTTGTTGTAATTTTACAATACATCAGAATAGAATAGATTATACATCAGAATAACACTTAGGCTATAATTTATAATGATATAGTGTGAATTATCCAAAATATAGCGGGTGAAATCGCAGGACGCACCTAGTATCGAACTAATTACACTATGATTGAAGAAAAATTTTTTTTATAAGGTTAGAGTCGCCAAGCTGAATAGTATACTTATTTAGGTTCTATAATTCTAAAAAAATTATTGCAAAAATACTATGAGTCTACCGGCTGGATAAAAAATTAAAATTGTATATTATGTACTAGCTGTACCCGCGACTTAGTCCGCACTTAGTGTCTTTGGGTAGCATTTTGTCTCATGTCACAAACTTATAAAACATTTTCATAAACCTTACATATTGCCATACAATTCAACCCCTATTCCCTATTGTTATTGTATGTCATATTTACTTATATCAACAGCCTAAAAATAAGTTTCAAGCTTCTAGCTCTAAAAATGACAATACTTCCATACAACTTTTCATCCCCCCTTTCAACCCCTTACAATCCTTTTTTTCGAATTAAAAAGTAGCCTATGTTCTCTCTCAGGCTTTAGACTATCCGTATACCAAATTTAATTTAAATCGGTACAGTCGTTTTGGCTTAAAAGCGCGACAGACGGACAGAGTTATTTACGCATTTTAGTAAGGACATTTGATAAAATTTGATTGACTTGTGGTTTCTATTGGCTATTTCATAAATTCTACCGGCTTGACTGTCGTAGTGAAATGAAAGTAAAGGAGGGTAACCTGTATTGAAAACTGATATTATTACTTAGTTAAATTTTGAGTAACGAAAAAAGCAGTAGAGCGATAATTAAAGCTAAACTTATGGGCCAGATACTCTCAAAAATCTTACAATGCTCTCCATGTTCAGTATAACAATGCTTTTAGGATGCTGATGGGGCTGCCGTGCTTTTGTAGTGTATCAAGGATGTTTGTATGAACGTGGGGTGATTACTTTTTTACTATAATGCGAAAGAGATGTGGCTCCCTGGTGCGCAGGCTGCAAGGCAGTACCAACAGTAGCCTTAGAATGATTGCGAGTAGGCTGGACAGGATGTACGTGGGTCATTACTGTGGCATTTATTATGAATGAATAAAATATGTAATTCATTTTAATACGTAATATGTAATTAATTTTTAATTGATATATACTAGCTTTTAATTTACTAACATAGATAATAAGTAGTTGTAAACTAACAAATTGAGTCTATGTTGCTTTTAATAAATGAATTATATTATAAACCTTAAGTTAAATAAAACATTTTGCCTACATTACTTCATTATTATTTTTTTCTTTTTGTTTTTTTTTTTATTTCGTGATTTTTTGTCCAGTTTTTTGGTAGTTTTAATTCTTTTAATATGTTTTTATTATTATTTTTTTTTTTATATTTAAGTTGATTATGTTGAATATAAGTGAAACGTTTCTCTTTTCTTGCAACTAGCGGGTGTATGGATAATCAATATCATACTTGCCATTTTTATTGTTTTTTTTTTTTTTTTGTATATATATATTTTTAATCATATTATTATATTAATTTTATATAAATATTATTATATTTAATTTTTATTTCATATAAATATTGTTTATTTATATTTTTATACATACGATGACATTATCTGAAGATACACTAAATGATTCGTTTACATCCATATTTACTGACAGTACTTGCAGTGAAAGCTTTCTTAGCATTCCTTCTCTTAGTGAAACACTTGATCAACATTTCTCAGATATCCTGAAAAGTTTTAACATAATTCATATTAATGCCCAAAGTATTCCTGCCCACTATCCCGATATGCTGACTTCTTTTAATATTAAAAATTTACATGCCATTCTTGTATCCGAGACCTGGCTTAAGCCATGTCTTCCTTCGACCTCATATTCCCTACCAGGGTTTCATTTGATTAGAAATGATCGAGTTGACCAGCGTGGTGGCGGTGTTGCCATATATTTGCGTTCCCACATTCCTTTCACCATTATTAATATTTCTCAGGGGAATGCGAAAATGCAACACTTATTTATCGAAGTTATGCTGTCTCATACCAAAATACTTCTCGGTGTTTACTATAGCCCCAGTGTCACTGTTGATTATTATCTATCATTTGAAACTCTGTTAGAACAACTCAAACCTCTATATGAACACATTTTGATTATGGGAGATTTTAATACGTGTCTTCTCAAGAACGACAATAGGGCATCTCGTTTACGCACTATAACAAATTCTGTGGGTTTGGATATCCTCCCTTTAGGAGCTACTCATCATAGTCCAAATTGTTCCCCATCATTGCTTGACTTAATGATAGTTTCTTCTACCGATCACGTCATTAAGCACGGTCAATGCAATGCACCTTTTTCATACCATGATCTCCTTTTTTTATCATATAAAGTTAAACCTCTCAAAGCTAAATCGAGAATCCTTCTTCGCCGTAATTTTGGGGGTATGGATTTGAATCGACTGTGTGAAGATGCTGGGAACATTGATTGGTCAGTAATAGATAGTGCTAACACAGTAAATGAAAAGGTAGCTATTTTTAGCTCTCTTTTAACACAGCTATACGATAGGCATGCTCCTGTTAGACCAGTTCGTGTAAAACATCTCCCGGCTCCATGGTTGACAGATGAGATCAGAAAATTGCAGCATAAAAAGAATATCGCGAAGGCCAAATATGCACTAAACTCTAGTGATACTAATAAGGAAAACTATATAAGAGCTCGAAATCGTTGCAACAGGGTGTGTAGAGATAGTCAACGACGCCATATCTACAAATCTGTTATGGAGGAAGAGAACTCTGAAAGAGTTTGGCACTTTCTCAAATCAGTAGGAGTTGGAAAAGCTAAATGTAATATAAATCCCCCGAACCTAGATTTAAATCATCTTAATATGCACTTCTCTTCTTCTAGTACAATTGATAGTACTCACAAAATAAATACGTTAAATTTTCTTTCAGCTTCATCGACTCCAAATATATCCAGTTTTTCATTCGACCAATTGTCCGAGTGTGATGTTAAAAGAAATATAATAGCCATTAAATCTGATGCTGTCGGTGCTGACTGCATTAGTCGTAAAATGATCATTCCAATTTTAGATGTTCTTTTACCTGTTATAACCACAATTTTTAATTTTTCTCTAAAATCCAATGATTTTCCTACTTTATGGAAAGACGGCCAGATTATCCCACTTCCGAAAAAAGTAAATCCATCTTCTTTATCCGACTATCGCCCAATATCCATTCTACCCTTCTTATCAAAAGTTTTGGAGCGTCTTGTCCACCGTCAGTTAAATTCTTTTCTCTTTAATCATAACCTTTTAAATCCATTGCAGTCAGGGTTTCGACCCGGTCATAGTACGACTACAGCTCTAGTCAAAATAACCGACGATATCAGAAAAGGCATGGATGAGCGCAAGGTAACCATATTGGTATTGTTAGATTTCAGTAATGCTTTCAATACGGTAGACTTTGATATCTTGCTTGCTATCCTTAAATCTCTTAACATATCTCCACCGGCAATTGAATGGTTTCGAAACTACTTGAATGGACGCCGGCAACGTGTATGTGTCGAAGACTTCTTTTCCGAGTGGTCTGACGTTTCTGCTGGCGTACCTCAAGGTGGCGTGTTGTCTCCTCTTTTGTTCTCAATATTCATTAATACAATATGTCCCAATATTTCTTCTCTTTACCACCTGTATGCCGACGATTTACAAATTTATAATCAAACAACTCTACCTGACCTTCCTAAAACAATTGACCAGATTAACACTGACCTTGCTAATATTACAGAGTGGGGGAAATGCTATGGATTAAAGCTGAATCCTGTTAAATCTCAAGCAATAATAATCGGTAGTCAAAGATTGATGGCAAATATTGACACATCACAAATACCACCAGTAATACTTGACGGTGTTCAAATTCGATATCAAGTGACTGTTAAAAATTTAGGTATTACGTTTGACCAAAATCTATCCTGGGGTCCGCAAATAGGCAAAATAAGTAGAAAAATGTTCACTGCAGTCGCAACACTTCGCAGATTACGTAATTTTCTTCCTATACCTACCAAAATTGCGTTAGCGAATTCGCTCCTACTACCAATTCTCGATTACGCTGATATTTGTTATCTTGATGTAAAAGAGAAGCATTTACTTAGACTTGAGCGCCTTCAGAACCTTTGTATACGGTTCATATTCGGCCTACGCAAATATGACCACGTCTCCGAATTTCGCAGTAAGCTCAAGTGGCTCCCAATCCGACTTCGCAGGAATACTCATATACTTCACCTTCTACACTGCGTACTGTACAATCCATGTTCTCCGAATTACTTGGGAGAACGATTTGAGCTTTTGAGGGATTCTCATAGTCGTGCACTCCGGTCTAACGATAATTTGTTACTAAACCTTCCAATCCATTCGTCTCACTTTTTTACAAATTCTTTTACAGTTGAAGCTGCACGTCTATGGAACTCTCTTCCTCAAAATATTAGGTGTGTAAACAATATTAACAATTTTAAACGTGTTTTAAAAGATTATTATCTTTCTCAAATATAATTTATTTAGTTTAGTGTGTTTTTGTATTTTTAGGTATTACCTATATCGTATAGTAAGTATTAATATATATGTATATTATTTATTAGTGTTGTATATGTATGTATATTATACTTATTATTTTATATAATACTATATTTAGTATATGTAGTGTATAGCTTGACATATGTTTACAGTAGTATTATATGTATTTTATGTATTATTTTTATTTTTCTAACCAAGTGCACCACCTACCTTATTTCTGTGGATTGATATCCTAGCATCTTGGTTGCCTGGAAGAGATCGCTCTTAGCGATAAGGCCGCCTATTGTGCGTCATTTCTTGTATGTTTGTATTCCTAGTATGTTTGTATTTCATTGTGTACAATAAAGTGTATTTGTTGTTGTTGTTTGTTGTTGTTAAATTAAGTATAGTTACTGTTGCTAAAAAATAATAAAAACAAGAATGTTCAATGTACATAGCATAACATTTGTGCAAAGTTTCATTGCTTCCTGTTTATAGTTGTCTTGTTCTCCGAACTTTGATGGTACTTATTTGTTTATGACTGCGGGTCTTCCTTCCAGGGGTTATATATTACAATGTATTTTAAAGACAACATTTTGTTTCAAAGAGTTTAAATATATTGAAATATTAATCTTGTTTAGTAAAGAATACATAATATAGATTATCTAATGCCCTTTTCCTATATTTGAGTACAAATAGATCTTTCTTTTTTCAGTCTTCTGATCTCCATATTATTCTTTCTGTCTAATCTAATATTTATTTATACACAACACCAGGTTAACGTATAAAAAAATCTAGTAGGTACGACTATAATCTTATATTCTTATATACTAATATATAAAGCTGAAGAGTTTGTTTGTTTGAACTCGCTAATCTCAGGAACTCTGGTCCGATTTGAAAAATTCTTTCAGTGTTAGATAGCTCATTTATCGAGGAAGGCTATAGACTATATATCGTCACGGTAAGACCAATAGGAGCGTAGCTACACGTGGACGAAGTCGCAAGGCTCACTAAGTGAACGTATAAAAAATCTAGTAGGTACGACTATAATTATTATGATACTTGTGTTAGCGAGTTTCTTCCTTCTCTTGTCCAGGGAAGGAAATCTGATACCTACAGTATAGGATATCCTAGTGTAGGTATCAGTGAGCCAACTTTATGCTGAACATAAGTCTGTATCAACACGATTTGTAATATCTAGCCACAATTTGTATTTCTAAAAAATAAATTTAAAATTTGCAAAAGTTGGACAAGTGGTGTGGTTTGGTGTTGTGGTTAAGTCTTCCTTATGGAAGTGAGTTATATACTTTGCTAATTTTAATATTGAGTAGCGAAATCGAGCTGTGGATTGGGGCTGTTCAAGTAGTAAGTAAGCATTAAAGGGATTCCGAAGGATCCTTTCGTTTATTATTTTTGATGAAATCCCCCATGTTAGGGGGTCTGCATGGTGATTACGTCAGCGATAAAAAAGTAAACACATCGAAACGTGATTATAGAAAAATCAATTTTTACGTAAGCACGGGAGGAGGGCTTTGGGGTTTATTTACTTTTGCTGACATGAGGGGCGGAGAGGTTGATAATGGCTAAAAATCTCAAGAACGTCCTTAAACTTTCTTCTGGTTTACAAGCCTCAGGCACAGAAAAAAATTATGTATGTAATGCTGTACGATATCATCCTCTCATCTCTTTATAATAATTATAATATTTACGAAACTAACAAAGTAAGGAAGCGCTATTTAGGTAGTATATAAGTAAACAAAACAAACCGCGAATGGGCTTTAAAGTGAACTTTCTGACATTAAGCTCTGATATTAAAAGAAGGTCAAATAGGGGAGGTTTATAGGCATCGACCTACTTAGATAGGAATAGCGGCGCCGGACTCTCATTAACATGTTGTATTGATGGTTACACCAGTCACAGCAGGCGATTTGTTATTTTTACTACCCAAATAAAAGCCTATTAATATCCTCTTCCTTTTTCTAGAAAGTTCTTGGGCAATAAACTTTTCTCTAAGTTAGAAATACGACATTCTAAGGATATGGATTCTTAACAGCAATAATATATCTGAATATGCTTATTAGCAGAGATGTGCAAAATAATTTATAAAAAGTATTCAAATACTAAATGCAAATACTTTTCGTATTTTTTATTTTAAATACAAAATGCAAAATAGTTTTTCATTTTGTAATGCAAAATAGTTTTTCATTTTGTATTTAAAATAGTAAATGCAAAATACATATTTTAAAAATACTTTATTCAAATAAAATACTTTTATGGACTTGAGAGAATTTGCCGTTATTTTATTTGTTTTTTTGACACAATCACATAATTAATGGAAGCCCCCCAAATTAAGCAGAATTCGGGGGTCCGATAACTTAATTATGACAAAGTAATTATGAAAATAAATTAAACACTGATATTAGACCTGATTGTACAATTTGTTTGTTCCTTGTCTATCACTGGTTCCACTACTATATTTCTACGTACGAAAAACAAAGATTTCTTGTTTTGTCAAGCGAAAGCACCAAAGAAGCTGGTTAGAAGATATCATCGGATTTTCTAATAGCTGACATCAGTATCAAGCTATTTTAGATGGACTATAAAATATTAAATCAACGGACATTTATTACCATTCAATTCAGTATTGCCATAGTGAGAAGAGACCTTGGGTCTTGTGACACAGGAGCAGGATAAATAACCTAGACCAAAACAAGATCAAGACAAACATTAAGAGGGGTGTGATATATTAGACTATATAATATAGATAAATAACTCAACATCTCTTACAATTACGACAGGAACATAAGCAGTGCCTTGGATTCGTGACCAAGGTTTAGGTTTAAGGGATCCCTTGCCACATATGTATACTCACCTCCACTGCCCAGATTCTCGGTTTAAACCTAAGGTTAGGCTAAAGTTAGGTTTAACTTACTTGCCTACCCTACATATATTTGTACTCAAAATTGACTAATATTGTTATTGTATGGAGAATTTATTAGAAAATTTAAAAAAGTTGAAACTCTGTGGGAATAAGCTACGTGAATTAACTAATTTCTGAAAGCACCGTTTATGGTGAGCGTGATTGATGGAAAAATCTACCATTTAACGAGTAACTAATCTGCGATTTTGGTGTTAAATTAATTGTTACATGATATTTTCGGTCATCAACTACTTTTTAAAAAATTTACTTCCGTATGCTTATTTGGGGCCGTTCGAGTATTACGTAAGCATCAAAAGCGAGCGAGGGTCTTTGCTTTGCTATTTTTTTCTAATCTACTGGTAGTTATGTCAGCGATATAAAAGTAAACACGCACATCTAAACATGAATATCTGCTTAGAATCTGGTCTTGGTCTTGTCTTGTCTTGGTCTTGTGTTAGTCTTGACTTGGTCTTATCGTGTCGTGATGTCACAAAGCAATAATACGCGTATTATCTCTCTGTCATACATATTTCATTGCTCTATTTTTTTATTTAAAGCCTTGCAACCCTTATATTGGACAGGATTTTTGGCAAATCTATACTACTGTATTTGAAATATATTGAGCGCAAATAAGTAATATAAACTTATCATTTTGAACGCAACCACCGGGAAGTGGGGACTAGATGAATGCAGGCAACCTAGCTGAGGCACATTGTACATATTATAAGCTTTCTTTCGGAGTTTAGTTAATTCGGTTAGCAACCCTATTAATGTAACGTTCAGAAACAAATTTTATCTGATAAAATATCATTTTCATCCGATTAGCCAATGGGTTAACGTTGTCCTTACTTGGGATTTTAGACCAAGAGGTATTCATATATAATAGAACTAGTAGATAATAAATTTCTACAGTTGTAGCTTCGATGTGCTAAATAAAACATTTTAAATGACAATAACTTTTTTCAGACTTCCAAAATAAATGAATTAATTCCTGAGTTAGACTTTCAGCAAGGCAAGTATGAAAACTGTATCGAATTTCGTTCAGTAGTTTTAACATTAGACCCCTACAATTAAGTTTCCTTAAATATCTATGTACAAATGAAAATTTATACCTTTTTATTAGCAAAATAATGTAGACACTACACAAGTACGAGTCGCAAGACGTGTCAGTCTACCTTTCTGTTTGCAATAAACTCAAAAACTACTAAATGAATCTACATGCGGTTTACAAATCTATACTAATATATAAAGCTGATGAGTTTGTTTGCTTGAACGCGCTAATCTCAGGAGCTACTGGTCCGATTTGAGTAATATTTTCAGTGTTATACTTATAGCTTATTTGTCGAGGAAGGTTATAGGCTATATATCATCATGCTAAGACCAATAGGAGCGGAGCATCACGCGGACGAACTCGCAAGGGACGACAAGTAACTCGATAAAGTAATTTATGAAGAAGTTTAAGGTGGATATTAAATAATTGTTAAAAATGGCGGACCTCTTGAAATATAACAAAGCAAAATGGCGAGTGTGTGAGGGAGTGAGTGAGTGAACGATTACAATATACTTCAGCGAGACGAAGGCGGTTAGTATATAAATAAAAAATAACGATGTTACATAAAGTTCTCTCCAATTGAAGGCTGGAGAACATTATCATAGGAAAGTGGGATAAACATAAGCAATAAATTTATTCCAGTGCGACATAAATCACGAAGATATAGATACTTTTTGTTTTTCACGATTCCTCCGACCCTGTTTTTTTTCCTAGTTTGCAATTTATTACGTCTTTTCGTAACATTGAATTAATGTTACCAATAGAAATAATAATCAGGATTTTCTCTATTTTTCGGTAAATATTTAATGGTGACAATAGTGACCAGCAAATCACGATTTATGCTGTTTAGGCTTTATAAAAGTGCAGAAAAAGGAGGACCAGACCAAATTGAGTTCACACAAAGTTGTTTTCAATTGACACAAAATGGCGTTCTCTTAGACCTAGACATTCAAGAAGCGTTAGTTAATCTAAAGCTCTAGAAATTTACAATTTACACCTGGTTTAAAAGTTGTAAGATGACACGATGAGTGTGACTTAAATTTGTAGCAAGCAACATCCTGCCTGTACCACGTCCCTGACTGTACTTTATAAACATGACGTCATATAATAATAACTGCTTTTTGTTTTTTATAATAATTGGAAGAAAAATCGATGAATATTCCTATTCGATAACTCTTCGTATAATAAAAGTTTGGTATGTTTCTTATAAGATAGTTAGTATTTATTTAATGTAGACTTACGTTTTATGAGCTATGTCTAGACTAGTAATCAAATTCCAACCTATGTATATTGTACTAATAGAATATTACTACAATATACTCTGTGATTTGATACTCCGAGGTCTCTGATGACTCAGACGATGTTATTTGTGTCTATTACTATGATTTGTTACTTCGACGTCCTGATGTCCAGTTTGATATCGCTGTGTCTGTCACTCTATGATTTGATACTCCGAGGTCTCTCGTGGCTCAGACGATGTTGTTTGTGACTCTCACTGTGATTTGATACTTCAACGTCCTGGCGTTTCAGTTGATATCGTTGTGTCTATCACACCATCGTATCCAGCTGCTGAGCGGTGCGGAAGCTGTAAGCCGAAGTGATACGTTCTAGCGATGTGGCTGCAACAATATCCACTTCGGTGGCAACATTTATCAGCTACGGTGGCAACGATAATATATTTATGTAAGTATGAATATGTGCATTCCTTGCAATCAGCCGCCTAAGTGCTGTGAGTTCTTACGAACTGATGTTTAAACCAGTGATTCATTTACCACTTTATTTATAACCAGGGCTCGTCCCATTGTCTTCAAAAAAATATAGAAACAAATCTGATTTCGATGTATAATGTAAATAATATTTTAATCTTTCAGTAAAAGTCTTGATTAAATTATAAAATGTTATAATTAATTAATAAAAGGAATAAAAATCTATATCTACAAGGAGAAGATGACTGATATATTAACGCAGGGCCTAAACTATATGGGTTAGAAACTTGAAATTTTGCGTAGGGGTTCCTTTTATATCGTAGGAGAGCACTAAGAAAGGATATTTGAAAATTCACTCCCTAAGGGAGTAAAACGAGGTGCGAAGTTAGTATAAAACTTTGTTGTTTTTGAAGTAATTTGAATGAAATTCATTCTTCATTGAATGTCATGAAACACGTGTAAAATGTTTTTTCGAAAATCATCCCTTAAGCGGGTAAAAGGGGGGTGCAAAGTTCATTGACTGACTACCTTATGACTTGAATGACTACCTCATAAAATTATTAAATATATCTACAGACGATCTACTGTAGGCTAATATAATATAACTATCTCAATATCGCAAACAAAGTTGCGAGTAAAAGCTAGTATAATATAAACTAAATGGGTGATTTATATGAGTCGCGGCGGCTATATGAATGGGAGCCGATTTTGATGCGAGAACTAACTCGGGATGTTCGGGATCGTCAGAAGAAGATTCTACTGCCTGCTTAAACTGCCGCAATCAGCGATTATCGGTTAATGAACCAATCGACCCAGATACGTGTCAGCAGAAATGTAGGGTCAAAGACCGTACAATAAATTATTAAATTTTCTTTCAATACTTATGTATCAATAAAAACACAAAACACGTCAAGATTATAGTAGTAAACACTTTAGACGGAAACCGAGAAAACAATGCTTTGCACTCAAAATCCTTTACAATAGAGTCCCAGCATAATGACACCACACCATTTACAACCATTATGGTCACCAGGCGTAACTACTGGAACTACTCACGAATACATATTTTAAATGGTGCTGCTGACTATTCACAACTTCATTGATAATCTAGATGTAGTAAATAGAATTTCGTGTTTTCATGAAATCCGTTACCCGTGAACACCATTACATTTGAATTAATGAAGGTAAGGCGTTGACCTAAATCCATGGTTACGCTGCGCTGGCTTGAACACGGTAAATATTTCAAACTTGTCTATGACCGTCAACGTGATCAATTTATTTATAAACGGGAACACTTTAATATAAATTGTAAGAAAAGACTGTATTAAAAAACTCATGTTATTTTAAGGATTACTTCAAATGATGTTAATGATGATTCGAAAATGATGTTAACACTATTTGTAACTTATATCTTTGTATTATTGTACAAAAATCTGCAATAGGTATGACATATGCAATTTAGAGAGAAAGACGGGCAGCACCTTGGACTTGCTACCAAGGTGTAGGATTAAAGGCCTTTTATATAAATACAGCGCTCCCTTTTGCTGCTCAAACACTAACTACAGATAGAGCTAACTTACGTGGACCTAAAGAAGGCTGACCTTAACCACGACACTAATATTAACTTCCATGTTCACTTCACGAAACATCAGGGAGACTCTTATGTCTCACTAAAGGGACACTACTTATATACTGTCAACACGTGGATATATTTAAATAATATAAAAGGAACTACCCACGAAGACTAATATATAAACGGTGTTGTGAACGTCGTAGTTTTAGACAAACCGTTTAGGTTTTTGCTCGAGGTCAATTGTAATCACAGCTCTTTAATAATCTTATTTTCTCTTCGCTCCCCCTCCTCAGTCTAACTTCGAGGCGCGACGCATCGACAAAACTTTAGTTGCCCTCTCGTTTTGTCGACGTCGATGAGCGACAGTGGCCACTTTCCATCAGGTGGAACCGTCACCATCTGCTCGTTTTCCCCTTATCTATTATTTAAAAAAAACCCGTAGACCAACCATTTTTGGTGTGTTAAAAGTATTATGTAAGAAAGTAATTGAAATAAATGTAATGTTTTACATTAAAAATAAACATGATAACAAAGTTTATCTTGAACCAGATGGGCTCAGGTTTGATGGGATTGTGTTATATTACTCAGTTCCCATGACCATATTTCGGCTTCATCATCAGATCAATTTGAGCTTAGTAATGTTGCACTATCATTGTTAGTTACCGTTATCAATTTCTAAGCTCAGTGACGATGAATTTGTTAAGAATTTAGACACAAAAATCTCATTACAGGTCCACCTATCGATTAGCCATAAGTCAGACGTTGTAAATTCAATAACAAACAAATTAAAACCACTCCAAACATTATACATGTATTTTTACGCTATAATAGACCTGAAGTTGTTATTGAAGCAATTTGGAATACTTACTCTGAAATATTACATACGCAGTGCTCATGTGACTTTAAACTAGTGTTTCCTGTTTAAGAAATAATTCTGGAAGATTTGTTAGCAACACCGTTTATAAATTAGTATTCGCGAGTAGTTTATTTTAGGAGTCATTTGGAGTTGGCAAAATATACCTTTTACGGATTGAGTTAGTCTGTCAAGTGATAACGTGGAGTACATATTAAAATAGT
Organism: Limenitis camilla; assembly: GCA_905147385.1. Lineage (NCBI taxonomy): Eukaryota > Metazoa > Arthropoda > Insecta > Lepidoptera > Nymphalidae > Limenitis > Limenitis camilla. The sequence goes on from LR990241.1 coordinate 5,377,185, forward strand.
GAGTCTAATAGTCTACTGTTGTTTAGTGGCTGAATAAGCCTCCGTTATCGAGGAGCACGTGAGTTACTTTATTATTTTAATATTCGGTAGCGAGGTCGAGCGGTGGAGGTGAGAGTTTATGGTTATGAAACTTCTTTAAACCTGCTCCTGGGTATCAATTACCAGACACTGTTCAGCTTCCATCTAGACTACATGTTAATACTGTCGTTTAGTGTTACTGCGCAGTATAGCTCCCATACTCTTAATAAATTGTACAATAACTATTGTTGAAAATACATACGTTGGATATATGTAATTAAATATTAGAAATTTTTACATATTCATTCACCACACGTCAATTACTTGACGAAAGAGGTACAAGGATAATACATACCATAAGTAGATTGTGACTGACATGTGATGACAGCATACTTGTATTTCCATGTTTAGATTATGAAATTGGTGGCTTAACTTGGTGATTCATCATAAATATAAAACAGAAGTACAGTAGAATATTTATGGATTAAGTGTCTTCATGCTTAAATATCTTCTCCTCTCTCTCGTTCTTCAAAACCTTATAAAAATACTTAGAAGGTATCAGTTAGGAGGTTGATACCTTGTGTCGAATAGGAGGATGTAAATTATAATGATATCCCTTAAAGTAAGCTGGTAATTTTAACTGAGGTAGGGCACAGCAGGAAATTTCCTGCTCAAATATGGAGCAGCCCGACTGGGGTAGTACCTCGACCTTACAGAAGATCACAGCTAAATAACACTACTCTAAAGCAGTGTTGTGTTCCTGTTGGTGAGTAAGGTGACCAGAGTTCCTGGGGGAAATTGGGGATAGGGTCGGCAACGCGCTTGCGATGCTTCTGGTGTTGCAGACGTCTATAAGCTACGGTAATCGCTTACCATCAAGTGAGCCGTACGCTTGTTTGCTGACCTAGTTACATAAATATTTAAAAGAATAAATATGATTTCGAAGTACGAAAGAAGACTCCTTTTCAAAACCTCGGTTATTAAAGGAATTCTCTGAGAGCATTATAGTGAGTAGTTTAAAATCTTAATTAATATTTTGTAGTTGGATAGGCCGAGTCGAATAAAGTCTTATTTTGAGTCTAATGTACCTCCAACGAACAAGGTGTGAATCGGTGTTGTGTAGCAGTAGATACCTGGAGTGAACATTACTCTCTACTGTACTGGTAACACGATATAAACTTAGTACATATATTATACTATCACATCTTGAGCAATAGGCGCATTAGTGATTGGTAAATGTAAAGTTCAATGGAGTGGTCATTCTAGGTTTAACAATTACGCCATTCGGGACGAATAGGTCCGCAGGATGGCCGAATTAGCAACACCGTTGATAAATCTATATTCGGGGGTAGTATTTTTTATGTTATTCTAAGACTGTATATAACCTGTAACTGTACCGATATACTTAAGCCAGTTGTCATATGGAGCTCGCCTGGTGATGATTATGGCTAGATAGATAGCAATCCTCTTAGGTGTAGTGATGAGCAAAACGCTGCGGTCTCACCGACGCACCCTAAATCCTCTAGATCTGCAGCGTTAATGGGATGGGAGGAGTTAAATCTGGCCTGACCCGCGGCTCGACTGAAACGCGTCAAAGACGCTTGGTGGTCGGACTCGCGTGCTGGTGGTCGCAAGCGAGTCGGAGAACAGATCCCCTACCACCAAGAGGTACTTCGTTACGGCTCTTATAAGATGCTCTCCCAGCGGCAGAGGGCAATAGTATTCTAACCCGACCCGTCAGTAGTCATAAAATTAAAGGTACGGAACGATATAACTGAATAGAAAATACCATATCCTTGTGAAGTACGTACATGGGAAAATAAAGGGAGCTAGAACTATGTATTAGATTCGACTAAAGAATTAAGAAAATTTGCTAATACGATAAATCTTATATATAAAATTCTCGTGTCACAATGTTAGTTACCATACTTCTCCGAAACGACTCGACCGATTTTTATGAAATTTTATATGCATATTCAGTAGTTCTGAGAATCGGCTACTATCTATTTTTCATCCCCCTAAGTGATAAGGGTGGCCCACCCCAAATGTATATGGCAAAACAAGGTTTGCCAGGTCAGCTAGTCTTCTAATATCTAAATATTTATGGCTGTAACATGTGACAAATACATTTTTGCGTAAATACTTAGAATTTGCTATTCATAGTCGGTAAATGTTAGTTTTAGGAATAAAAAGTTTTAAATATTGACTTGTCAACACTATGACCCCACTTGTCATTATAGTGGAGAGTTGAAGGGGGTATTTTGTATTATAAAAAGGATGACTTTTACGCAATAAGGTTTAGTTGTTCTCGGATCTTGTGTGACTTTAAAGTGTTGTGTATTTAGAACTATTTTGCTGAATATATAAATAAGTCAAGAAGTAGAGCAGTGAAGAAGAGTGTTTACTGGTAGTAGAAAGACCTTTTAATCCTGCACCTGGGTCGCCCAGGCACTGCTCGGCGTCCGTCTGGATTGTGTATTTTTGTATTCTTTTGAGTGTTATTGTGCAGTTAAGCTACCGTGTAGCTTACAATCACTATGAAAATTACAATGATTGGGATACTTTAGGTTTTTTTTTTTTAAATTGTAACTCCCGACCTTTGGGGAGTTACAGACGAGACTCCTCCCAGTCAAAGGAGACGTTTCTAAGGGCTTCTTTAGGTTAAAAGTAATGCAACAACAACGAAGACGAGTTTAGCATTCAAGCCATACAATGAATGCTATAGCAATATAGTATATAATCAGGTTTAAATATGTTACTAATTATTTACTATGTTTTCTATAAAACCTAAGTTAATCTGTATCGGAAAGTTTCTTGGCTTAGTACGCTTCCCGCTGTCTGTCTGCCTGCCTCTACGTATGCTTAAATGTTTAAAACTACGCAACGGATTTTGATGCGGTTTTTTTATTAGATAGAGAGATTCAAGAGGAAGTTTTATATGTATAATACACACATAATATAGTAGAGAAACACTGATAATTTTAGAGGTTTCAAATGTGGTGTCGTAAATAAACACATTTTTTTGCGCTTACATTGCAAACGCTGGCCGAACCCTACGAGATAGATTATAATAATGCACTACAGTATTGTACATCTTAAAAAGGTCTACAAAAAGTTTGCGATGGTATATGTCTATATCTTAGGGATAACCCACAATAACCATTTTTTATTCTATACTTTTTACGAGAAATAATGGTTTATTTACGAAGCGATTTTAAGCAATTACAGCATTTATCCTTAACCTATTAGGTACCTTAAATACATTGTGCATTTAATATAGATCAATATGGCGCTATAGAGCATTAAATTTAAATGATTATTTTCGAAGATATTACAGATTTAAAATGCAGGACCATAGCGGTTACGGCTAAATATAAGTGTTAAATTGCACCCGGACAAAGCCGGGACGGATCGACTAGTATTTAATAATCATGGAACCATTGATCTTGCTCGTAGCTACAAAAATAGTACAGTTATTAATAATCGAGCACAATAGTAAATACCGATCTGGAGCACAGAAACCTATTATTTGTAAGTTCATAGCCAAGCTATTAAAACGCGAGCCAACGCGAATTATGTGACTTCTGGTTTGCAGTATTGTAGAGAAATTAAGTTATAGAACAGTGGAGAAAATTACTCCAATAATATCTAATTAGCTTCTCCGCATTGTAGAAAATTCTACTATCTTTACTCGAAGTTTTTTTTTTTATTTCCACATATAACTCGGAGATAAATAAGGAGGGAGAGAAAGGGTATATTGAAAACAAGAGTCAGAGGGGTTACATTGAATGGACTATTGGGTAAACGCAACATAGATACTGCTTCTAAACCGATAAATAACTAAACATTATGATCTCTTACAATGACGGCAAGAACTAAGCAGTGCCTTAGACTTGTCACCAAAGTGTAGGTTTAAAGAATCCTTTAATTGAAACTCTGATCTCCACTGCCCGGTTCTCTGTTTAAACCTAAGGTTAAGCTAACCTAAACCTAAAATACTAGCCGATATATACAACCCTATTGTAAAATTCCGTTTTTACAAATGGACTTGAATGTTTAATTGATGATTTGAACCTTTACTTAAGCATAAAAAGTTTAGGGTTACTGTATATTCTAGACCTTGATGTTAGTTTAGGAAACAAAGAATATTAAAATAGTTTATTTTTTATGGTAGATAAGGCGCAAAAGCGTAGACGATCCACCTGATGGCTAGTGACCGCCGTTGCCCATTTACATCGGCAATATAAGAGATACCCTCTTGTCCTGCTGATGCGTTGGAACAGATTGAGGAGAGGGAGTAAAGAGAAAAGTGCTGCGGTTTCATGTATTTAACCTTTTACAAAGTCAACATTTTTATTCAATATTGGAATTTACATTCTCTTATTGAACGTCGGAATCTACCACACTTTCGGAAACGACCTAACCAGATCTGAGAAGAATGGAAGCAAGAAACTCTTTTGGATAATTTACTTTTTATCTTTGATTTTTTATGATGCCAATTTTTATAACAAATACATTTTATAAATTGAGCAAGCCTGGAGCGAACGCATCATTCCCAAGGCGTGACATCTTTCCAAAAAAACTTTAATGTTATAATAGCCTTTGTCACACAAACATTTTTTAAGTAACTTTTTATAGAATATTTTTTACCGTTTTCTGGGTTGTGTATTATGTGTACGTATATAGTGTGTTTCCGCGATGTGTATCCTGTTGTAAAAGGATACACATCGCCCAACAAAAGAATTACTAATTCTACTCAATCGAGTAGTAGGAATAACAAGTTTGTGTTTGTTCCTAGTATTGATGTCATCCAAGTCACTATTTCTAGTAAAATCATAAATATTTATACGTACATACATAACATTTAAAAAAATATATTGTGAAGCAACAGTCAATATATTTATCTCTTTATGAATTTATCTCTTAAAGATATTTTAGGGCCGAGACCATAGATTGTGCGAATAGCCTTCTTCTGCAGTACAAAAATCGTGTTTAAGTCGGCTGCGTTACCCTAAAGTAGAATGCCGTAAGACATTATACTATGAAAGTAGCTAAAGTAAACTAAACGAGCCATGTCTATATCAGCTAATTGACGAATTTTCTTAACCGCGTATGCTGCAGAGCTGAGTCTATTGGCCAATTTCTCAATATGGGGGCCCTATTGAATTTAGAATCAACAGTGATGCCCAAAAATACGGTAGATTCCACTGGTTCCTCCTCTCCATTTATAAATACACCAGTCTCATTTTTTTGACATTAGGTGTTGTAAATTTTATATAAAACTTTGAAAGTAATAATGATGGTTAAGGTACATTTGAACTTTTGTAACGACAGGGTTTTTATTATGAGTCACTCATACGGAAAAACGAAAAAAAAACGGGAAATTCCTAAACGAAAATCTCAGGATGTACGGTTTCCTAGCCTTTACAGCAGCACTAGTATTTATAGCAGTTTTTAATCTCCATTACTTAAAAGAACATAAAGCTTCAAATTAAGTAGCTAATATGGATTTCCAAGGTTATTTTCGCGATCGATTTGTATTTATGTAACTTAAACCATTTAGTGTACCCATAAAGAAAGTGTCGGGCATATATTTTATGTAATAGTGCCCATTATTCTGATTTATTCAGGGATTTAAATCCGACGGCTTTCCTTTAGGAACTTTAGTTCTAACACGTTCAATGTTTTGAGTTTTTTTGCAATATTACAATATAATGTATTTTACTAAACCAATTTTTTAAAACAACTTTCTCCCATGACAGTATAGCATGACATCATTCCTAATCTAAGTATTTTTTTACGCACCCCTATAATATAGAAATTAAATGAGAGTTGAGAGATATATATCTTTGATAACATAAAGAGATTTTTTTCTATAAATAACCCCACTGAATACAAAATATAAAATTTGTCCTGGAAGATCGAACACACTAGTCCGAGTCATTTTTAACAGTGTGTTGTTAGCAACACTGTTTATAAATTAGTATTCGCGGGTAGTTCATTTTATCTTATTTCGAGTAGACATAATTATCGTTCCGATAGGATTCAGTTAGTTTGACAAGTGATATCACTAATAATGTAGTGTTGTTTGGCCTCCGTTATCGAGGAGCACGCGAGTAATGTTCTTCATTATTTTAATTAAAAAAAAATATTCGGTAGCGAGGTCGAGCGATGAGAGAGTTTGTGCCTAGTAGAAGACGTCTTTAAACCTCTTTCGGGGTTTTAAGCTCTGCTCCCAGGTCCTCCCACTGCTCGGTTTCTATCTACATTACATGTTAATATTGTCCTTTAAGTGTTTAGCTCCCATACTCTTAATTGTTCTTTGTAAAAAGCAGTGTAAGTAGTGTAGTTTAGTATGCTACGTAGCGAGGTCGAGCTGTGGATGGTGAATGTTAGAATTCTGTGAAAGTACTGAAAGGCTACTTCAGGATTGCAAGCCCCAAGAACTTCTCGGAATGTAAAGTGCATGTTTATAAACAGAACTAACACAATTACTGTTTTAAGATTGTATACTCGTAATGTAACACACTCTCGTTTACCTTTGATGTTAATGAATTTGGGTCAATTTTCTTATAGTAATCAATAATTTAGGCTGGAACATGTTCCAGATATAAGAGAAATTCTCAGTTGGATGTGTAATTAACGACGAGACTATCAGACTCTTATAGGTCAATGATTTTGCCCTTTGCCGCTGCCTACGGTTTGTTAGAACAATTCTACTTTCGTTATTAAAAATCGACTAAGGGGGTGTCCATTAATTACGTGAGTTTTATTTGAGAATTTTTCGACCACCGCTCCCCCCTCGGTGAGTTTTCGTAAAATTTTCCTCACTTCTTCAAAATCTTACGCGAGATTCTTCAAAATTAATGTTTTGGCTGTAAACGTGTTGGATTATTGAAAAAAAAAAAACAAAAACACAACTTGTTCTATTACTTTTATTGAAGACTAGTATTTATGAATATTACCGAAATTTAAAATCAGTCATAAAATTAAATATTGTGTTAGATGTAGCTATATTTTTTTCTAGAAATATATTTTTCTAGAAATATTTTTCACGCAATTTTACACCGTTTTCTGCTAGAAAAATTATTTAATATTTGCTAAGATAACTCTAAGTGAGATTTGGAAAGATTTAGCTTGATCCCCTCCCCCCCCTTAGAACACGGATTATTTGTGCAATTTTATAGTAAGCACTAAAATAGAAAAAGAATCATAAGAAATTTAGCTTCATAAGTGGTAAAAAATTGAATCCATTTTTTTTTACTTTAATTGTAATCAGTGTAACCGTTATCATGATAACCAATAGGGATATGACTTTTTCTTCTATAATAACAAGTCTCTATATAATCTTTAAAATATATATACGCACTATTAGTTTACTATTTCCCAAAAGTGACTGTAAACAAGTAAACAAATTAAAACAGTCTCATAACGTTCAAGTTTACTTGACCTGAAATTTCAGAACTTATTTGGCAGCCATTGTGAAAATAGACATACATTGTTGAACCCTCCTACGTTATATCGCCTTAAAGCTATTAGAGGACAAAGAGTATATTGGAGCGTTAAACTAAAATGTCTTTATGCATGATAAATGTACTAAAAAACATACTAAAACAAAACCAAAATTTATACTTCTTAATCAATTATAGTATAATAAAATAGCCAACCCTCGCTTTACTGAGGTGTATTTCGTTCACGCAATCACTCATTTATTCATTAATTTTTTTATATGGTAAATTCCAATAGAAGAGATACCCTTTTGCTTTGCCGATGCGTTGAAATTTAGAAGATAGAGAGGAGAAGGGGAGAAAAGAAAAAAACGCTGCAGTTTCAGTGGACCCTGAGCAAGAGTCCAGAGTCCACTAGATCCGCAGCATTAATGGGGTAAATAATAGGGGGTAAGTATTCAATGTTGTCAGAACTGTTTTTGTTGAGACAGGACAAGTCACGAGGTATGTATAAAACTAAAAGTGAGTGAGACAGAAGATTGTTAATGAGATGGTGATGGTTTCACTCCAAATCAGTGAGTTACGCATTATAAAAAAGAAATTCAATATGTGAGTTGTAAATGATTTAATTGCACCTCACCGAAGGAACGGTGGGACGCCTAAAATGCCATTATTTAAATATTTTGATTTACTAACGTTTAAATTAAATGGTGTATTAGTTTATAAGTATTAATAATATAACTAAAGCATGTTTAAAAACAACTAATACAGAGATGTGCAGAAGATAAAAGGACTAATACTACGAGTATGATAGATTAAGACTGATGTGTTGGGTGTAAAGTAGAGGTCTGCTGTTAACCTAATTTTAATAGACTCTATATGCATATAATTGACTTTTTGAGAAAAATAATAAACGCATAAAAATACGTTGTCAAAATTAGTTTAAAATTATTTTTAAAACAATAAATAAATTATTTCACAATACGTACATTATCTTTGCTCATAAGATAATGGCTTTTCACACGACGTGACGTCACATTACGTCAAGTCAGAGGACTTAATGGATATTTTAGCCGAATTAACGTAACTTTAGAACGACTGCACTTAATCGCATAATTCTTTTGTTTTGTTTTCATTATTTTCAGGACAAGGTATAAAAGAAAATGTGAGTGAGACTGAAAATAGTCAGTGAGTTGGGGGTTTTCACTGCAAATCGGAGAAATATTACGCAATGAAATTCGACTGATGTGTGATTGAGAGAACGATTTGAATACACCTCAGTGAAGCGAGGGCGGGTCGGCTAGTATTTTAATACATTTTCTTGTTTTTGTAAATTCCTAACCACGAAAAATATCGATGAATTGTTGGAGAAACCTGAAGCCTACATCATAACCTATTTTGTAAATATGTTAAGTCTATAGAACACAGACACACCTTTGTTAGAGTTTAATATAGGTAAAACAATATACACAAGGATTGTTATACATCTGGGGGCACGGTGCCCCGCCAAGATAAGCCAAGCGAAGCACAAGGCTACTACTACCTTTTCTCGAAGCGCTACGTTGTTTTTTTGAACCCCCATAAATTGGGTTTGGATTATATTATCAGACCAATGAAATTCTCGGAATATGATGTCGTTAGTGGACTCATTAAACATATAATGTTTCAACTGCATATCCCTTATACTTTAGTTTTTATTGATAACTTAAAAAGTCCGATTTCGTCACCGACTCACTGACAATCATCAAAGTTCTTAGGGTACTTGCTGAAGTCCTAGAATGTTGAAATTTGGTAAATAAGCAAGGTTTACTACACAAACAACAATGTTGACAAAAATGTAGAGCTTGTGAAACGACGGCGCCTAGAGGTAGGGTATATGAAGTTAGAAGATTGGCTCTATATTTGATAATTTTTTGATAGTGCAAGATATATGATCTCGTCTTGGCTACATTTTACATGGAAATGTTTTTGGTTTGGTAGGTTTTTATTTACTACTAGCGACCGGCCCCGGCTTCACATGGTTTGTCTATTATAATATTCATATATTATTATACATATAACCACATTAAAATCTGTTGTGTAGTTTAAGAAATCTAAGCGCACAGACAGCGGGAAGAGACTGTTTTATACTATTCATTCTTGGCGTAATAAAAAATATATAATACTTAACACAACTTTAGTGTTGCGACGGGAATCCCTAGTAACCATTATTATGTACTTCTATGACTCATAATATAATATGAAGTCGGTTAAAAAAATTTGTCATTAAACCACTAATTGAGTCAAAGGTGAGCTATTAAACTATGCTAATAGAAACCTATATATATGTATATTTAAACTTTACAATTATTTGTACCAGTTAAAAAACCCTTCATATGTAAATCTCATAATTATATAAATTAAACTCCTGCATAATATTTTCATACCGGAACTGATAATTTTATTTTTGATAAAAAGTAGTCTATGTTATCGCATTTTACATTATTAATTTTTATAATATTAATATTTGGGTTTATTACTATTACCTAAACGAAATCAAAAATGCAGATTATAATTGTACTCTTTTATTTGATTCCTATATAAAAAATGGTCCGCCATCTTTGTAATTACACCATATTGGATTTAGAATGATGTCACTTTTTATATAATGTCATCCAGACCATAGCTGTATACAAAATACTTAGATTAGAGGATGACAGGTATCAAATTCAGTTGCAAGGTTTGACCCACAGAGTTAACAAGTTCAAAAAGTAATTTTCGAGGTATTAGGAATAAATCCCTTTTTAGTTTTTTTTAATTATTTGCTTCTGTCAAATACTCTACATCCATGTTATCCAAAAAAAATTAAATGGGTGATATGGACAGTGTAAAAACTAATTTAAATCGTGATTTGTCACCTTCTTAATTAGAAATGAGTAATGTGGATAGACTCAAAAAAACTCACGGGGCAAAGCGATGTAGTAATTGCGGTGAATGAAGGACTTTGTTTTAAAAAACAATCACTCATAGAATTTATTACAGTTTGCAAGGAAAAATTAAACGATTGAGTAATGTGTAATTGTTCCATTGTTCACCTAAACTACTTGCTAATGTTTTATACTGATACTATTACACACTTATGATTAATGTAAAAACAAAGTTTTATAATATAAGCGAATTTGTTTACACTCAAACTATTCCTACAAACTTCTACGTCTGTCTGTGGTATCATGGCTACTAAGATATGGACCGATTTAGATGTTGATTTATTTGTTTGAAAGATAATTTAATCGAGATGATTATTAGCAATAATCTGGACAGCCTTTTGAAGCCTATCAGCTCATAATCACGCAGCTTGCTAGTTAGCTGATAGACTGCTGATATCTTCTGAAAAATTCAGAAAACGGATATATGCCTTTGTTATTCTAAACATTTAATTCTTAGAAAACTCTCTGAAATACAGCAAACAGATTCAATTTTTCAATTTTAAAAGATCTTTATTTATCATAAAAATATGGTTTGTACAATTCCAGTGTGAGTTAATCCTAGAAGTACAAATTAATGATACAAAAACGTTTTAAAGTATGCTAACTTATATAAAACTTATAAAAAGAGATCATTAGGAATATAAAATAGTTAGTATTAAAAATTTGAATTAGTAATATGTAAACTTTTAACTAATTTACATTTATAATATAATTTTAGTAAGACAAAAAAAAAATGCACCTAGGGCGGTAGTTATAAATTACAATACGACTAACGCACGGTACGTAGTCAGCAACAAGAACATCACACAAGTACTTACAGACTGCATGCGCCGCGCTTGCGATCTTAATAATACTTAGTAATAGGGCCGAGATTAGCATGCTTAGCAGAGACAATTGAGATTGCAGTTGTGTTGACTAGTGTTCCTATTCATAGATCTAAGAACAAGTGATGCGGTAGTTTGTATCGATAATAATTATCGATATATGGAAGATTAATTTTACGAGATTTACATAAGTTGGCAATATACTTATTTCTATGACTACTACTATTATTATTTGTTATATAAAATTTTTCGGATAGTTTATATATATATGCGTCAATTTTTGGTAAACCAATTCTGTAGTGTAGCTTATGAAGATTAGTACGTAACGGAGGATTGTAAGCATATTTGAGAGCTTTATTTTGTAGTACTTGAAGTTTTTTCAAATTCGTTTGACATGTGCTACTCCACACAGGGCAAGCATACGTAATACAAGGCCTAACAAGTTTACTATATACACGCAGTTTAGTGCTACGGCTAAGTCATGATTTTTTATTTAATATAGGACTTAGAGCGTTCAGTGCTTTAATACCTTTGATACGGAGATGAGAAGTATTTTCAGACCAGTTCAATTTACTATCCAAAATGGTACCTAAATACTTCACTGATCTACTCCAGGGGATATTGAACCCATCAATCTTCAGTGTTCTGTGTGGTAATGATCGTTTTCTTGTAAACAGTATTGCTTCGGTTTTCGATGCATTAATCTTAAGTTTCCACTTTCGAAAGTAAGCAGAAAGTTGCTCAATAGAAAGTTGAAGACGATCTATTATTAAATCTATGTCAGTGGAAGATGTAAACGACGCAGTGTCATCTGCGAAGCAAGCAAGGCTAGTTCGAGGTTGGACAGGAATATCATTAAGGTATAACAAGAAAAGGTATGGTCCTAATATTGAGCCCTGTGGTACGCCTGCAGGCAGCAATTTAGTCATTGAGGAGTAATTTAATATGTGAACTCGAAAACTACGATTAGAAAGGTAGGAATGGATCATTTTTATTAGGTGGGTGGGTAGTTTAAGTAAAATAAGTTTATAAAGTAAAGCTTCATGCCAAACCGTGTCAAAAGCTTTTTCAATATCTAGGAGGATCATTCCCGTGGATTTGTGTAGGTTCAGGTTATGAGAAACTGATTCAGCAACTCTTGCAAGCTGTTGAACAGTTGAGTGCTCATGACGAAACCCAAATTGCTCGTCGATGAGCAAATGATCAGACACACGTGATAGACGTTTGTAGATAATCTTTTCAAAGACTTTTCCTATACATGGCAATAGGCTAATTGGTCGATAAGATGTTGGAACTGCAACGTCTTTCCCTGGCTTATGAATTGCTATTACCTTTGCAGTTTTCCAAATCGAAGGGAAGTAGTTAGTCATGAGACAAGAGTTAAATATTTTAGTTAGAAGCACAATAGATTTTTGTGGCAAGTTTTTGATGAGATTGTTTGTGATTAGATCAGGCCCGGGAGCTTTGCGAGGTTTTAGGCTTGAAATAATTGTTTTTACTTCGGCTGGTCGGACGAGATTAATAGATTTGGCAGGTGTCGAATTAATTATTGAATTTATAATAGGGGTAATATTCGGGATCTCATCATTATACCAGTCATGCGTTAACAACATATTGTCAAGAAAGGCATTTGCTAAAACATCGCACTTCTCTTGCTGATTAGTAACCAGTGAGCCAATTTCGGATATAAGACCAGGGATAACTGACATGGGATTGGAGCGAAAGGTTTTAGCAAGCCGCCAAAGGTCAGAACCGGGGTTATCAACTCTTTTTAATTTAAGATCCCATTGACGATCGTTATAACTGTTAATAGCAAAAGTAATCGCAACTTTTAACTGTTTCAACCTAATATTTAGTAATTTACGTATCAAGATATTCGATTCAATTGCTGCGTATCTTCGGAGCCGGTTTTTCTGACGTATTAGTCTCTGAATGTGACGCGGTAAGGAGGATAGGTTCCAAGGTTTCAGGACAGTTCTTGGATCATAACAGCAAACAGATTACGTTACCATAGAATTCAAAACATTGGAAGTAACCCCTCTGCATGAAAGGAAAAACTAAATATTTATTGCAGTTCAATTTTCATGTATATTGTTTTATAGTCAAACAAATAAATTATTAAAAATTTAAATGAAAACATTTTTTGAGAGAGATAATATTATTTGTGTTTTATTGTAAAGCTGATATTGAAAGACCAAAGTTCTTAAGAGGACTCCTGAAGCTCTTATTCCCAAACAAAAATACCTTAACTTTCCTATATGGAATTATTTATTATGACTAGAGAGAAGAATACATGAACCATGGTTTTGGAAAATCAAGTACTGTTATTTATATAATTTAGTTTTGCTTATAATAGCAGTTTAACATTGTAACAAACTCATCACCACAACTTATTAATGACCCACTACTGAGCTGGATATTACAGTGAGTAGGGGGTTAGGTTAGGTTACCCACACACAGGTTACGTTACTCACGCACCTTTGAGCACTTTTAGGGAACTCTCAGGAGTGCAGGTTTCCTCACAATGTTTTCCTTCACCGTTAAAGCAAGTGATATTTAATTGCTTAAAACACACGTAACTCGGAAAACCTCAGAGGTGTGTGCAAACTAAGAGCGATTGGTGTAGAGCCTGAAAATGTTCAAGATGATATTCCTATATGTATATTATTAATATATTGCCATAATAATTTTGTCTATATTGGATTTTATTAATGCTTTTTTCCCGGACGAATAAAACCCTCTGTGATTTGGTAAAATAACTCGAATTACAAGATAAAGGGTTAAGGATTACAATTTTTTACTCGTTTAGAGTATCTGACTAATGAAACGTTATTATGACAACAGTGACCTCTCTATAAATTAGTCACATGCCAAAGGCGCTCACTATCGGTTTCAACTTTCAACCTTTTAATAGTATTTGCGTCGATGACGATGACGTCTTGCAGAATTACTCACTTTGTCGGTTAAAAAACAAGTAAGATTTGACTTTTAATATTGACTCACTTGTGTAGACGCCATATCTATTTTTTTTGTATTGAACCAATTTTAAAATGTTTAATCATAAAAATGTACACTAACCCCGTCTCTCTTTTAGCTCGCTTTATCTCTATCACACTCTCTGTAAGGCTAAGAGAACTTTTTCTTTATCTCTCTCTTTATTTCTTTACCTCTCTCTTTCTTTTTTCAATAATGGAAAGCAACACTATTATAGTGACAAACTAATAATTGGACTGTCCTCGAAGTGAGTACAGCGGGTATACCCTACGTATCGTGTAAATGCGTCTGCCGGCGACGCGTTGTCGGCGAGCGGCTCCGTGGGTCGCGCTCGGCGTTTCAGTCTCGATTGCGCGTCGCGAGAGTTTGCCCGCACATTAATTATTCAATTAACTATATTGTATACTTAACATGGCTCGCAGTGTGATTGCCTTGGCTCTCGCCGCCCTACTGGCTGTAGTTGATATCGGTACGTTTTACTTTCATTTCCCGCCCTAAATAGTTTTATTTTGATAAAAAACTCTTTTTTTTTCAAAATTATCATACATTTATTTATGCTTTTATTTTTATATATTAATAGGGATAAGATATAAAAAAAATATCTTGATAATTAAGATATAACTTTCGAATACTTTTTTCGACACCTATTAAAAAAACTGGTCAAAGCTGTGATGGATATTAATTGTTTTAAAAAATCTGTAATTTTAAAACTAAGTTAATAATGTAACTATCAATCTTATATAAATAAAAATACTACTAGATATACACAAATTAGGTTGTTAACATACAGAAACAGAAGTTCATAAAATAACGCGTCTTTTCGTGAAAATTCGAAATAGATTATTAACATCTAAGATCTCAAATTTTTGAATAATATGGTTTTAAAAACTCGAAATCTAAAAACATTATTATAGAAAACACGTATTAATAATCGGTATAAGTATAAAATACATTCCAAGGAGCCTGATATCAATAAATTGAGTTGGAAATATAATTTCATGGCTCTTTAACGAGGTAACGAGTTCATGGCGATAAAAAGTCATACATGTACATACTCTGTAAGGAATTTATATGTGTACTAACCTCATGGGACTTCTCATCGGTAACATCATGGGTAATATTAGCTTTCACGTTTCTGACTTGAAAAAGGATACTTAGATTAATTATCTAACAAACTTGCGTTAAGATTACTACTAGATTCATTAGATAAATTGTTTATGTCGGTTAGTATTAAAATTGTAATAAGTACAAAAGTTAAACCTGTTTTTATACCATCGATCAAGCTAATGAGCATATATCTAAAAAAAGCTAGATTTTTTATTTCATCTGTTCGTTTATATCTTAGGAAGGCCTCTACGAAGAGAAATAATGGAAAAATTTAAGGAATTTATGCTAATATTATTAAGTAGTGAATCATTAAAGAAAATTGATTGAGTGTATAAATAGTGTGTGAGTCAGCTACAGATGGGATGAAGGAATGAAAGAGAATAAAAACACACATTTGATAAAGTAGAATCAAATTATTTTAAGGCTAAAATATCTATAATTATTTTTTTTATAAAAAGTAAACAAAATAATTTAAGTATTTGAAAAACAGGGCAGTATTTTATGTTTTATTTGTAGTAGTACAAAATAACATTATACTAGAATCATCTTCCGCAAAGTTCGCCATCGCGCTTAATGTTTTCGTCACATACATATTACAGGATTAGTATATATACTGCACAAAAAAGGCCTATATGTGCTGCACAATACAGGCATATATTTACTACACAATAAAGGCCTATATTTACTGCATAATAAAGGCCTATATGTGCTGCACAATACAGGCCTATATTTACTACACAATAAAGGCTTATATTTACTGCATAATAAAGGCCTATATGTGCTGCACAATACAGGCCTATATTTACTACACAATAAAGGCTTATATTTACTGCATAATAAAGGCCTATATGTGCTGCACAATACAGGCCTATATGTGCTGCACAATACAGACCTATATTTACTACACAATAAAGGCCTATATTTACTGCATAATAAAGGCCTATATTTACTGGGCTTACCGACGTGAACTGAAGGCGAACGTAAGGTTAAAAAGTCTTTGTTTAGAAAAAAGTGGATATCATATAATTAATTTATTTTTAAACGCTTAAATTCATTTCGTATTTATTATGTATACTTAAAATAATTTAAAATCTTTAAAATATTGTAAATACTTGCTAGAGACAAATCTGCATAAGAAATATATATAAATGTGTTTATATTGTTGGTTTATTATTGTTCTGTATATTATGAAACATAAAATATAATGAAGTAATATTAATATCTATTTGTATAACTATGTTTCAATTAGTATGTTTTATGTAGTAGACAATCACGATGTCTGTTCATGGGTCATTAAAGTAATATAGTTTTGTTTTTCTTCTATCCAAGGGCAGATGAGCTGTTATGGAGATACTGTAATGAATATATATGTACAATGTACCTATATTGTTGTATTGTATATGTATTGTATACATAGTATTATCTATATGGATGCTATAACGTACAGCAATACGCAAAATAAGATATTTCCCTTCAAACAGAAACCGAGTAAACAATATCAAACACATACACCAAACCTTGGTAATGAAGTCCCAGTATCACGACACCATGATAAGATACTAAGTTACCAA
The DNA here is from genome assembly GCA_905147385.1 of Limenitis camilla. Classification (NCBI taxonomy): domain Eukaryota; kingdom Metazoa; phylum Arthropoda; class Insecta; order Lepidoptera; family Nymphalidae; genus Limenitis; species Limenitis camilla. Next base: position 5,394,113 of record LR990241.1, read on the forward strand.
CGGTGTTGCTAACTTTCGGAGTAGTTGTTTCAGGTTTTTTTTAGACACATGTAGATAATATATAAACAATGTTCCAATAGATTTCAGTCTGTCGAGTTATTTTACGAGGTGAACATTAAAACAGCGAAATTGAGTGTCGTGATCTTTGGTCAGTTCTGCAAAAATTATAACTAAAGTACATTTTATGTACAGTTAGACTTTTAGAGCTCCTTAAAGAAAACTTGATAAGGTTCTTCTGTAACATGAAAAGATAATAATTTCATGTGTTAAAAGGAAACTCGTCCATGTTTTGAGTCTGCATAAACTCAAGCAATAAACAAGTTTCAATGGTTGCCAAATTAATGCTTCAACAAAAACTTTTTAATGTTTTAGATTACGAGTTTCAGTATCGTTATGCCAAGATTTGCAAATGGGATGAATACCTACTATTACAATCAGAGTACATTTCCCAAAAAAAATACAAATATAAGGATAAAAAGAATTCAAAATTGAATTAGGATAGTTCCCCAATTAATTTTTAAGTCAACCAACTTTTTTTATTAAGAGCTTTTTTATACACTAATGCAAAATGAACTATTACAACATCTTACGCATATTTGTAGTTTAGCTCTTGGCCTGCGTTCAAATTTTTTACGCAATATAGTTTAATGTTTTCTGTATTTAACAACAAACCCAAATTCTTATAGCCTTCTGGATCTGGAATAATAATATATTAAATTTCTTTTGAAGATCAAAAATAATCTTATTATTCCAAACTTTAGGAGTTTTTAGTAGCCACTAGCCAATGAAAAGTTTCAGTATCTATCTGCTAGTTCCATTATCAGTTCTGCTTCAAGATACAAAATTATAGTATACTCAAGAATTAGAAAAACCGGTCAAGTGCGAGTCGGAATTACGCTCAAAGGGTTTGTTGTATGGGAGCCTCCCTTAAATATATATTTTATTCTGTTTTTAGTATTTGTTGTTATAGGGGCAACAGAAATATATAATTTGTGAAAATTTCAACTGTCTAGCTATCATGGTTCATGAGATACAGCATAGTGGCAGGCAGACGGACGGACAACGGAGTCTTACCTACGTACGGAACCCTAAAAAAGTTTAAAATGGCTTCCATTATTTGATTATAGTCCAATATAGGCGTGTTTACTGATATTTCTAGGAAACCTCTAAGTTTAATTATGTTCTGATTAGTTCTCGTGGGAATTTCCTATAAAATAATTAATGTTGGGCATGGAAAAAACAACAATTTATATAATCTATTAAATCTAAAAATTCTAAATACATGTCATTAAAAGGACTTTTTCGGGTAAAAAATTGTTAAGTGACTTTTCTATTTAACATATTTTTTAATTCAAATGAAAATTAAAAGAAATGAAGCCTAGATTTTTTTTATTTTAATATTAGCAGAATGGTCTTTTACTAGCTCCTTTGGCTCAAAATACTTGGCTTGTCTAAGGTGCTTGTTATTATTGTATTTTACGTATTACTGAATATCTCATAAATAGTTTAGATAGCTCATTGTATATTTTCCACGTACAGAAAAATCCTAAGTAAGTACTATTTTATTTCTATAAACTTAAGAGTATATTTTCAATGAAGTAGTTCTAGTTTGCAGTTCATTTAACACCTTCATGTCATTGCTGTGCCAATTCACATATAGGTGAGTCACATAATTAGTTGTCTGTGAATAGATCGATGCTGTAACAAATAACAATGAACCTTTCTAGAATCTAGACCAGTGGATCTAAGTCACGATACTAGATAAACATTTTATTGTTTACTAGCCGACCCGCCCTCGCTTCGCTATATCGTAATCGTTCACTCCACTCACTTCCTCACACACTCGCCACCCTCTCGTTGGGCATCAATTATACAAATAAGATCACATATTTATTTATTTCAAAATGGGTACAGCTCCATTTTCCGACATTTTTAACAATTATCGACGTATTTCAACCGATTTACACAAACCTTAACAAATTATACACTTATACCTTCCTTATGAATCACTATTGGTAATAACTGCATGAAAATCCATTCAGCAGTTTTTGAGTCTATTGCGAACAGACAGACGCAGTGGGCTTAGGCTTTCTTATATAACTATTAGTTACTAATAATAAATTATAGATTTGTTGAGTTGACGAGTCTCCGTCTACCCATTTTTCAATCCTACTAATATTATAAACGCGAAAGTTTGTAAGAATCTATGGATGTATAGATGTATGGAAGAAAGTTTGTTAGTCTTTCACGCAAAAATTTCTGAATGGATTTTGGATCAGAATAACACATAGGCTACAATTTATAAGGATATAGTGTGAATTATCCAAAATACAACTGGTGAAACCGCGGGGCGCAGCTAGTGTATAATAAATTGTCTTAAGGGACTAAGCGTTGGCTACGGCTCCGTGCACGCCTTCCAAAGGTCCAGGTCACTTTTGACCCGTAATTGAAAGACATACAAAATAAATTATAGTACTTACGTTTAAAAAATAGGAGTTTTTTTTTACGGTATCACTCTAATTCCAATATCAGTCCAATTATTATTATTTTAATATCTTACGTATAAAAATGAATCCCTATTTCCCTTGGTCACGGCATCACGCATAAACGGCTGGATCGATTTTGTTAATTCTTTTGTTTGTTGTGTTGTTATTGTCAGGAGAAGGTTCTTATGGAAGAAAAAATTTAAAAAGTTGCGCGGAAAATTAAAAAATTTAAGAAAAGTTAACTGTCATATTCACTTTTCTAATGTAAACTTTTCATAGCTAATTCGAATTCAATATTCATAGTTAAGACAGGACAACATCTGTCGGGCCAGCTAGTACTATTATAAATGCGAAAGTAGCACTATCTCTCTGCTACATTTTCACGCATATACCACTGAACCAATTCTGCTGAAATTTGGTACATAAATAGATTAGAGCTTGGGAAAGAACATAAGCCTTTACATTTTATTGCGACAAATATGCTTAAAGAGATTGAAATAGGAGATGAAGTGCGTGTCGAGCTGTATGATTGTTTATATCTTTGGCAATTAGTCATGAATAACTTATGTTGATGTTCAAAATTAAATAAACGTATTATTAATAATGTTTAATCTTTATACATACATTGACGTTACCTTGAACATTTGTTAAAATAATCAAAACTCTCGTAAATTTTGTCAGTTAACCTAAACAAAAATCTAATAATAACGCACTTGCGCAACAAGAGTATGTGTTTTACCTTTAAATATTTGTTAAACAAAATTTCTTATTGTTTAAAACTAAGAAAGACATGCTCTTTAGAACAGAAGGCAAACAATGCCTGGAGCTTTAGAGAAGAAGCAGAAGCATGGAGCAGAATTAAAGAGCTCTCTGAATACCTATTTGTAAAATCTCGTCTCCACAACTGAATCTAGCTTTCCAACATTTAATAAAGATAACAAATATATCAAAGACTCAATATTTACCCCACAAAATCACTAGTCAAAGTTTCAAAATTTAAAAAAAAATCTCCACTTATATGAGAAAAAGAATCTACTTTTAGAATCGCTCTATGATATGTCTATTGCGAAATTAAACCTTAAATAATTTTTTTTGATGATCAATGGGCACTTCACATTAGTTCATAACAATTTTTATCGGTAAACAAGACCAGACTATAGGTACATATTACTTGATGATATTGTTCTTCTTTATTACCATTATTTCCCTTTTTTATTGGAACTATATAATTGAATTAGACCGTTTTGGTCATAAAACAGATGACATATTTGTTTTGTCGTTACCTAATAGTGTTGTGGCCGCAAATGAAATAGCCAAACACCGCATGTGATCAATTAGCAAATTGCTTTAACTCGAAGGCTTTAACACATGTTGTGACTCGAACATTTTATTAACAACTAGCGGCCCATCCCGGCTTCGCGCGGGTGGAATGTTATTTTTAAAAATATTTTGGCTCTCTTGCATTTCGGTGCCCATTCTCTTGCCGCGTTACTCGCTGCGCTGCGTCGCTATACTGGCCCGTCGCGACCTCGTGTATTTTTTGTTTATATTGATATTTTTAATATCGTAATATCTTTTGAATGGAATGTCCGATTTTAATAATTCAAAAAGTAATTTACAGGTATTGAAATAGTCTTGAATACGAAATAATTTATTTGGATAAGGATTCATACAAAGTTATAGAAAACATGGTCTGATTTTGATTGGCATTTTTATCAACTTTTAAAATGTAAAAAAGTAGTTATAGTGACATAACTATAATAGTTGAACATATGGTCTCGCGGAGTTTTTTGTAGATATTGATACGTTCTATAATATTGTAGAACTTTTTTTTGTTCTATCATCAATACTTTTCGCAGCGCATGCGATGAAAGATATTTTATGGCTAATTTTTTTGCACCTTGGGTTGGTTTTAGTGAGATTTCCTGAGGATCTCTAATTTTATCTTTTAATAAATATAGCCTATGTTACTCGGGGATAATGTAGCTTTCTAATGGTGAAAGAATTTTTGAAATCGGTCCAATAGTTTTTATGTTTATTCGTTACATACAAAAATACAAATCTTACTTCTTTATAATATTAGTATAGACTACCCATATTAAGAGTATGGAAGCTATACTGCGCTGTAACAAACGACAATAGTAACATGTAATCTAGATTACACTAGTAGACCCGTGCGGATTCGTCCGCGTGATGCACCGCTCCTATTGGTCTTAGCGTGATGATATATAGCCTATAGCCTTCCTCGATAAATGGACTATCTAACACTGAAAGTATTTTTCAAATCGGGCCAGTATATCCTGAGATTAGCGCGTTCAAACAAACAAACTCTTCAGTTTTATATATAAGTATAGATTACTCACTTGCTATGCCTGGCACCACACCACAATACGATACCACACTATTAGTCTTATTACCTTAATATGTGCGATAGCACTTGATAGACTAACTAAATCCTATCGGAACTATAGTTGTATTATTGTCTACTCGAAATAAGATAAAATGAACTACTTACCCGCGAATACTAATTTATAAACGGTGTTGCTAACGCAACATATTATATGTATAGAATTACTTTTAAAATATGATTAATAATTATTTATTTTTATATGTACTTAAGGAATGGGTTTACTATAAACTTTTGAGGGATACTTTACACAAAGATCCAGTATGCGAAACTATGTGGTTACCAACTTCTAAAGTAAAATGCTATTAAAATCAATGGGACATGGGCATTTAGAAAAACTAAATACCAATAATAGCATGCACTCTATACAGGAAGGCGGACAGTGCCTGGGAATTGAGATTTACTCAGCTCTATTATATTTGAGCTTTATTTACTACACTCATAAGCTATGTACAATAAAACACTAAGTAATCTTAGTAATATTTATAAACTATTCGACCCGATCCGGCTACGCCTGGGTGGAATTCACCACGTGTATTGTAACTTAATTTCACTTTTTAATCGCTATATCACTATATCACTGTCCTTACTAAAATTGTAGAACTATTTATGACAAACATTTGAATCATAAATACGTGTGGCTATAGCGGACAGCAGCAGCAGCGCACGCCAGAATAGTTACCGACTTACTTGACACTTATCGTTATATTATGGGCAATTCTAGCTTATGTGTTATTTTGATGTATGAGCTATATCATTGTAAAGTTTCATTAAAATCCATTCAGTAGTTTTTGCGTGAAAGAGTAAAAAACATCCATACATACTTACAAACTTTCGCAACTTTATAGGTAAGGATGTGAGTTTGGATATTTTTTTGCTAAAAATAAATTCTACAGATTTTTTTAAAACTAATCTACAAATGTTATTTGTCTATGAACATTTGATGTTCACGTAGTTTTCCATATTTACCGACAAAAATTCCCGCATTAGTATCTGACCGCAAAAAATAAGCCAATTCAAGTTATTATCATATTTCCTACATAAGTTATCCAAAAAAGGGAAAATTTATTTTTATAACGCATTATGCTTTGGGGGAATAAAGTTAATGTTCTCAGATTTGGGAGACTGCCAGCGACTGAGACAAAAAATAATGTTCAACTTAATTTTTACTTAATATCTTTAAGCTTGACTGTTGTATAAAACAGCAGTTCTCAGTATGACATTCGCTTGCAAATAGACCCTCTTTCTCTTATTGCTGCATTCTCATGTTTAATATTATCAAATCATTTATAAAGGAATTCGAAGAAAAAAATATACTAAAAAATAGTACGTAGGTAACGTTAAATTTAATCTACTACTGACGCCATCTATCCGTCTATATATGGCGTCAGTAGTAGATTAAATCGCACTTTTGTTAGTTAGTTTGTAGCCTTAAGTATTATTACCTACGTTTCTTAAGTGTTACTGTGGAAATTATAAAATTAGTTATTTTTTACGTAAGTTAGGAATTTTTACTTTGGCCTATGAATTTGTACGAACTAAAAAAAAATATTTTCCTCGTATCCATTTTTTGGCGTAACTGCGAAGACCGGAAAAACAATGGGCATCTATAAACTAACCTTGAAATATAATTTGTTGAACAGAATTCGAGTATAAAAAACTTTAACGTTTCTGATCACAGGAAGTAGGTACTTATAAATTTTCGTTTGTGGGTCTAAAAATATATCGACTGATACTTCAGACTGATTTTTTCGATAATCCTAACATCATCCACGTAGTGCTTGTGTAACATTTCTGTGTGTTATAACTTAAACAGCGGCCTCATTTATTTCGAAAGTTTATTTCCTTTTAAAATTAATAGAAAAAAAAACCCTACAAAAAACACAGACTAGAAATTGAAAATGAAAATGTTATCCCTAACTAATAGTTGGACTTTTTTGCACACAGTTCAACAACAGAACGTATTGCAATTTTGAGTTACATCTCTTTCGTTGCAAGTGCGGGAATTATATAAACTTAAGTGTATAACAATGTTACACCTTTAGCCTATAGGAGTGAAATAAACTTTCCGTCGATGTGTCGAAAGCGACTCTATCATGCCCCAACTATAAACAGACATGATATCATCGGTGACACAATCGTAAATAAATTACATCTACTTGTATCAACGGTCTAACTACGGTGAAACCGGTTTACGTTTGCTATTCTACGTATGGAGGATGGAGGCCGCTTGGTTTATTTATTTACATCACGCAAATAACGATATCAATGTTATTATTGCACAATAAGAGATTTAACTTTGAGGCCACAGACATCCAAAGAATATTGTTTTAAATTAAGTTATACTTTTAGACACTGCTTGTAGGCAATATAATAATAGTAACTACTCATTGCCTTTGCACGGGGCAATAATATTAATCAACAAAATTCAAACTAGATTATCTCGATCAAACTTTTTACAAAGTTCTTTTGACTCTATCACTAACATCCCTATCACCACCACGATCTGTTCTACATCCATCTATATGTCCATGGGTTTACATCAATAGACAGTCATTCAAGGTTAAACCGTATTAAAATCAGTTGCGAAGTTTAAAAGATCGTACACACAGCGGAAAGCTACTTATTTTATACTATGTAAAGATGATATTTATCATAGCGGTGGTAATTATCTGGCTACCTATCCATTCTTATTGCTATTATTAAAAGCTATATTTGTGGTGTGTATCAGTTGAGCAACCTCCAAAACCAAAATGCTATATAACCCAATGCTGCCAAAATTTAGCAATTTTTAGTTTGTCAGCTTTACTTCTAACAAACATATAGATTCTGACGGACTACTTACAAGTTATTTTATAATTTTCAGATCTTTTAATATCAACTTTAAGAAATAAGTAAAAGATCACTATCTTAATAATTAGATGACATTCAATATCAAGTACCTAATATTTATTTATTACTAGCTGACCCGACAGACGTTGTCCTGTCTTATCTACACTATTATATAAAGAGGAAAGACTTGATTGTTTGTTTGTTGCGAATAGGCTCGAAAAGTACTGAACCGATTTTGAAAATTCTTTCACCGATAGAAAGCTACATCCTTTCCGGGTAACATAGGCTATGTGGTGTTGCCATAAATATTATAACTAAAAAGATATGGCCATTTAAGTGCCATAACGTGGTCATTTCAATCAATCAATTCAATTTTCAATTCAAGTCAATTGAAGAGTTTCTCAGGAACTACTAATCCGATTTTAAAATTCCTTCACTGATAGAAAACTACACTATTCGTGAATGACAAAGATGATTTAGTGTTGCCATATACATTTTTTCATTAATAGAATATGGCAATTTTGTTGTTACTAATCCGAATTTAAAAATTCTTTAACTGATAGAAAACTACACTATTCGTGAATGACAAAGATGATTTAGTGTTGCCATATACATTTTTTCATTAATAGAATATGGCAATTTTGTTGTTACTAATCCGAATTTAAAAATTCTTTAACTGATAGAAAACTACACTATTCGTGAGTGACAAAGGAGATTTAGTGTTGCCATATACATTTTTTCATTAATAGAATATGGCAATTTTGTTGTTACTAATCCGAATTTAAAAATTCTTTAACTGATAGAAAACTACACTATTCGTGAGTGACAAAGGAGATTTAGTGTTGCCATATACATTTTTTCATTAATAGAATATGGCAATTTTGTTGTTACTAATCCGAATTTAAAAATTCTTTAACTGATAGAAAACTACACTATTCGTGAGTGACAAAGGAGATTTAGTGTTGCCATATACATTTTTAATTAATAAATCTTGGCAGTTTAGTTACGGCTGATCCGATTTTTAAAATTCTTTCAGTGAGAGAAGTCCATCTCTCTTCCTCTTATTTACGATTATTCTCTCTTTTCCTCTCTTTAATTTTTATCTTTATTTCTGTTCAAACTTTTCACTTTCTTTCAATTGTTTCTCTATCTTTTTCTCTCTCTCCTTTATCTATTCAATTTTATTTTATAGATCTGTTCTCCCTCTTTTATTATCTGTGGTTTTTCTTTCCTTTCTACCATTTCTCTTTTTATAACTTTTACTCACTCTCTCCCTTTTTTCAAATAATGATCTACACAATTACAAAATGACTAATTAAGAACATCAATTATAATATTTAAATTTTAAATACCCGGAGCGAAGCGAGGGCAGGCTGCTCGACTATGAATATAATTCAAATGACTGACAGTTGTCAAACGTCACAAACATTACATTTACATAAAACTTTATAAATATTCTAATTTTTCGCGCACGTTTCTTATTTTTTTCTTACATAAGAATCTTCTCCTGACTATAACAAACACAATAAAAAAAGAATTAGTGAAATCGCCCAGCCGTTTGCGCGTGATGCCGTGACCAAGGGAAATAGGGATTCATTTTTATATATATAGATAGATATCTATTTATTGTTCATGTAGTACCTATATTATAACAGAATATTTATTAGTTTATTATAATTGTATGTACCTATACGTATTTTATAATATTATTGTGTAGGAGTATATTGTAGCTACACCACCTTTTTTATTTCAACTTCCGCTTCTTCCAAGACAGGTTTGTCTAGAAGAGATGGCTAACTAGTCATAAGACCATGTACTTCACATAATATTTAGTTTTTATTTTTTTGTATTATTTTATGTGTTGTACAAAAAATTTATTTATATATAAATTAACTTTATAGTCGTAAAATGTTTCTACACTTAAAACAGAAATCGATGTCAGGGTCAGGGATAATCCAATACCTTGAGTTTATTTTACACAACTTTGGAATTCGTATTAGAATATTCTACTGTCCTAAACACTTGCAAAAAATGTGATTTAGCCCAGAAACTGAAACAGATGTTCATTTTAAAATATACTGTTTATTTGATTATTCATTTTTAGCATTTTAGAAATTCTTATAACCATGACGTAATCAGTATAGCCCATTACGAATTTTTGGATAACAATTTTCTTTACTCATACTAGCGACTCGCCTCGGCTTCACGCGGTTTCTCTAGTATAATATGTATGCATCTATACTAATGTATAAAGCTGGAAAGTTTGTTTGCTTGAAAGCGCTAATCTCAGGAATTCCAGGTCCGATTTGAAAAATTCTTTCAATGTTAGATAGCCCATTTATCGAGAAAGGCCAAGAACAATACGGATGATCACGGGCACAAAGTCGCAAGGGTCTGCCAGTCATAGATATAAACCTTCCTATTGCATTAATCTATCATTGGTAAAAACTGCATTAAAATATGTTTTATAATTTAAAAGATATACACGTACTGACGGCGAAAAGCGTGATTTATGCTACGCAGCCCCACATAATAGTTTTCGAAGACAACGATATTTTCAATAATGTTTTTGTGTTTTTTTTTTCAGGCTCATGTCTCAAGTGTTACCAATGCAACTCACAATCGGATCCAACATGCAAAGATCCCTTTACTCCTAAGCAGAAATTAGTTGTAAGTAAACATCATATTTCTAAAGTAAATTTAACATTGTGTGACCGTTAGAATTAAATGCATTACATACCATATATAACTAGAAGAAAAATGATGAGAAGAGAGGACTGCTACTGAACCGGTAAATAACTAAACTTTATGATCTCTTACTATTACGACAAGAAACCAAGCAGTGCCTTGAACTTGTACCTTGTAAAGTGTAGGTTTAAGGAGCTCCTTCATTCTATTGAAACTCGCCTCCAGTGCAAAGTTTCTCTGTTAAAACCTAAGTTTAGGTTAACCTAAGCCTATATATTTTAAAAAATATATAGGCTTATATATGCAGTAAAATGGTAACACATTGTTGGTGTTTTTCTAAGTTATTTTACAAATAGCTATTATTTTCATATAAAAAAAGTGTCTAAAAAATATTTGCCTCAATTATGTGTTCATGATTTTAATTAATGTAATTATTATATTATATTGAACATATTTTTGTTTTTGTCCAAAAAAAATATAGACTTTTCGACATTTAAAAAAATGTATTTTGGCTACTTTTTAAAAGAGATCGAGGTACAAAGATAATAGTTCTGTCGGCAACACTGCTTATGGGTTCCAAAATTACATCCATTTAAAAGTAAATTATATTGTTAAACTTATCTACAAAATCTGCGTGAAATGACTTCCGTTATAACATGGCCGACATGTTTCGAAATAGCTTCCAATTGTCGTAACCTAAAATAGGGCGAATACACCGGTTACACGTCTGTTATTATTAAATCGTGATCTAGATCCAGTGATTATTTTAGTAAAACTTGCTACAAACTTTATTTGCTATTTATATCCTGATATAACAAGAGTTAATGAAAAATCTAAAATACTAATTTTGAAATAGGTCAACCTTTTATTTGACCAACGTTTTCTCCTTATAACATCTGACCTATTATCATCTGTACCTACGAGTATAAACTGTGTCGTAACTACTAGCTAGCATGGGTGGGACCTGCGGCGGATATTGAAAGTGTCACGCCGATACTCATTCGGGGATTCCCCCACAATTTCTAACCTATTACAGACTACACTGTACACTGAAAAAAAATCCGACTTCTGATGTTCATGGTCAATACGGGTGGTATAAATGGGCGACACACCGAGCGGACTGGTCCCGCCATCCGCCCTTAGCTACTCCACTGATACATAAATAAAATTGATTCCTTCTTTGTATGTTTATCTTCTTCTTCTTCTGTGGTATTATACTGTTCAGTTGTTCTGGGAACTTCTTTAAAATGAATCAAAAAGGTTGCCTTGCTATTGCCAAAGTAACGCCTGATTCAATTCAATATTTAAATATTCTTCTTCTTAAGTTCCTCTTATATGATTTATAATTCAGAATCATATAGAAGAAGTGGCTACATGTTCCGCTTGTCCTTAGAAAGTGTGATATCAAAAAAGTGAACTATGTTAACTTAGATTCTATTCTGTCATCACTTACTTGTCTTGTAGTAATCGAACGGGTTACTATTACATTATCTTATTTGATAGCTATATCCTATTGTAATAAGATTTATCTTATTATAATATAAGCTTTCTTTATATTCTTGAATATTTTATTTATCATCCTTGTTTCCTTTTTTTCAGGACTGCGTCAGCCAGGATTCTGTGAATTACAACGGGTTGTACTTAAGAGAAATTCTGCCACGTGAGCTCATCGATAGCGTTGCTGGAGCACCCAGATACTGCCACAAGTTGGTCATGCGTTAGTATCCATTCATATTTATATACATTTATACACCAAAATATCAAAACAATGTGCATCTTTACAAATTTAAAAAACCTTTTTTTCAAAATAGAATTTTATTCCAATAATGAGGTTTTACGAATCAAGTTAGCTAACGCTACCTTTAATCTTACTTAATGCACACCTACATCATCACCATTTTTGGTTTCTACTACTTGTCCTGAAGAGTAATGAGACCCCTGTCTTATCTTAAAATCATATTGTGGACATTAGTCCACACACCACATTGGTATTAACCCAAAACAGAAATTAAAAAAAAGTAAGGATGTTTATAACAGTTACTTACTATAACAGTTACTACAATAACCTTTGCCTTCATTAAACGGAAGGCGTTACTTTCTTAAATAGAACATAATACTTACTGCATGATGAACTTATATTTTTTCTAATTTACAGAAAATGGTGCTACAATCCGTACCTGCTTGGACGCTAACCCAACCGACCTAGCTGTATCATGCCGCTTGATCAAAACAAGCAACCAGGCCTCAGCTGAACCCAGCAAGATGATTAAGTCTTGTGATGTGTGTGACAAGGACAGCTGCAACGGCGCCGGTTCCATCGGCTTATCAGTCCCACTGGTGTTGCTAGCAGCTGTCACCTATTTATACAACAAGCAATAAATCAAACGAAATAAGCAACGGTCAGCTTGTACATGCTTTAAGCTTTGTTAAACAAAGCCTTCAAGTTAGTGGATGTAATTAAAATATATTACAAACTACAATAAATTTTAAATCCTATATGGCGGCCTCTCAAAGGTGGCTGACCAATGGCACCCCAATGTTATAGATATCAAATGAAAGAGCTTGTCCTGAAGAACACAAAAGTAGCGTAGAACCTTCAAGTAACTCAGTTGCTTTAAGTTTTTTTTTTAAGAATTTAAACTTTATTTTAATTATGTCCACTACAATAATTTTAAGTCATTGCATTTTTGGAAATTGGCATAAAACAGTCTATAGGCACTTTATACCTGCGCAGTGCCGAATTGGGCTTTCCAAATATTTACAGAACTATGGCCTTCAATAAAGCCGTCCAATACGACTGTTGTTAATTTTGCTTGTTTGAGTATTTTTTTAATAAGTTTAATATCATAAGTATAAATGTTTAAGACGTATATATAAATATTAAATATTAAAATGTTGTCAACCAAAAATATAATTGTTTATATTATCAATTATGACGTCATCACTATTCATGAAATAGCATTCTGAATTCTTCTGGATATTTTTTGATCCAATATTAATTTTGGTAAACATGGTATTTGCAATGCTTATTACTTAATAAGATTTTTTTTATATTTCTTAAAGCTGTTTTATCAATTATCACTGAATTGTAATATTTAATTAATTATTTTAAAAATAAAGTACCTTGACTTTTTAAACATACATTGATAAGTAAAATAATACAATCGTTAAATATATTTCATAGGTTTTGAACGTTAAGTATGTCTTTGTAATAATCTGAATAAATCATTACTATTACTTATGTATTTTTTGTAATTGTACTTATAGATAAGAAATATGACCTCAAATCTTTTACTAATGCTATAATATTACAACAAACTATGAGACTTTGTGCATTTTTGCCTGTTAATTATATTAATATCAATATGCATAAAAACAGAAAAGCCTTTTTTGAAGAGACTGTCAATGGCCTTTCAAAATAAATTTCTTTATTCTTATAATTATTTTAATCCATTAATGGCCCACTGCTGAGCCAGGTCTCCTTCTAATATAATCCATCACGTTGGCCTAATACGGGTTTTGATCAGACTTCACACACCTACAGAGAACATAATTGGGAACTCTCAGGAGTGCAGGTTTCCTCGCGATGGTTTCTTTCACCGTTAAAGCAACTGATATTTGATTGTTTAAAACACACATAACTCAGAAAAGTTCAGTGTGCCCAGGATCGAACTCAGACTACCCGAGTAAGACATTCAAGTGTTAACCACTAAGCTATCACTGCTCTTAACTAAATACCACTTTAACTTAGGGACTCTATACAATTTGCACATTCTCAATACAAAATTCTATCATGAATTTTCTACCTTTCTAAACAAATTATCGTTTAGTTTTACGAATATTGATAATTATATGTACATACTTGCTAGCGTTAGAATACCTAAAATAGTGCGGTATACCATATATGCATTTCTTTTGAGCAATAAACGCTCTATGGACTTCTGTTGAGTTTTCCCAAATTATTACTGGAGCATTACTTACATACTTTTGGAGCATTTTGAAAAAAATATTTTTCATGGTGAGCAATATGGTTTTACTAGAGGTAGGTCAACAACGGATGCAGGAGTTGCGCTCCTCAAGCATATTTACGACGCATGGGAGAAATTATAAAATTCATCAAGTATTTTGTGGTTTGTCCAAGGCCTTTGATTGTGTTGAACAAGAAATGTTTTAAAAAAAATTCAATTATTATGGTATAAGTGATAAAGGACTTGATCTAATTGCTTCTTACCTTACCCAATAGATCCACAATATTGCTATTAATGATAAAAAATCTTCTGGATCCGTATTAAAAATGGGCATTCCGCAGGGTTCCATATTGAGTCCATTTTTATTCTTGATTTAATAGGTCGGGTAAAAAGTCTTTTCGCATTATAGTATGTATGAACTTGTAATAAAATCTCTTTGGCTAATTCCCCCTTTTATCCCTATTTGGATCTGGCTGGTTTTGGTATCATTAGAAGTTTACATTTTAAAGAAGATAATTCCAAATTCAAATGAGGATAATGTGTGATTTTTATTTGTTTTTCGTACTGTGAAAATGAGAGAATCTAATGAAGAAATTCGATACATTTTAAAATTTTAAAAAAGGTAAAAATGCAACGCAAGCCGCGAAAAAAATTTGCGATGTTTATGGACCTAATGCAGTGTCTGTGAGAGTAGCACACATTTGTTTTAAGCGTTTTCAATCCGGAAATTTTGATGTCAAAGATGCACTTCGCTCTGGTCGCCCTATTATGAATAAAATGGATGCCATTTTTGAAAAAGTGGAGCAAGATCGGCATATGAGTAGTTACGACGTAGCTGAAGAATTGGGAATTGACCACAAAACAGTTTTGGCGTATTGGGAAAAAACTGTACACAAAAAAGCTCGATATTTGAGTACCTCACGAGCTCACTGAAAGAAACCTAATGAACCGTGTACTCATTTGTAATTCTTTATTACGACGTAATGAAACCGAACCATTTTTGAAGAAGCTGATAACTGGTGATGAAAAATGGATCACGAACGACAAGAACGTGCGAAAAAGGTCGTGGTCAACCCGGGTTAACTCGCATCAAGGTGATGCTGTGTGTGTGGTGGAATTGGATGGGCGTTAGTCATTATGAGCTGTTACCACCAGTCAGGACCATCGACTATGAACTCTACTGCGAAGAACTGATGATATTAAAGCAAGAAGTTCAGAGAAAGCGGCCGGAATTAATCAACAGAAGGGGTGTGGTTTTTCATAACGCTAGACCTCACACATCTTTAGCCACTCAGCAAAAATTAAGAGAGTTTGGCTGGGAGGTGTTAATGCATCCGCCGTATAGTCCTGACCTTGCACCTTCAGATTTCCACATGTTTCGGTCTCTTCAGAATTCTTTAGGCAGTGTCAGGTTAACATCACAAAAGGACTGCCAAAACTACTTGTCGCGGTTTTGTGATCAGAAGCCCCAAAATTTCTACAGCAATGGGATCATGTCCCTACCTACAAGATGACAAAAAGTTATCGAACAAAATGGTACCTACATACTTTAGTTTAATATAAATAAACTATATTAAAAAATGTTTTGAATTTTCTTATAAAATGCAAAGAAACTTTTTCCCCAACCTAATATATTAATGATCTGCCATACTACGTCAGGACTAAATGTGTGGAATTTGCTTTACCGAATGTTAAAAAACAGTAATTCCCCCTTTTATTAAATAATGAAGTATTGAATTTAACCGACTAAACAATCTTTTTAGGAATAACTTTAGACTTAAAACTTCAGTGGAACTCCCATTTGGCGGAAAGACTCAGCTCCGCAGCTTACGTAGTAAGGAAAGTAAGGCAACTAACTCATATTGATACAGCCAGACTTGTTTCTTTTAGTTACTTTCACAGTATAATGCCCGACGGCATTTTGTTATGGGGCAGGACCGCGGACATAGAATCCATTTTTATCCTTCAAAAAAGAGTAGTTCGGGCCATTTACAATCTAAGAGCTAGAGGTTCCCTTTGAGATGTTTTAATAAAATAGGTATTCTTACGGCGCCGTCACAATACATTTATTGAAACATTTTATACATTAGGCAAAACATTTCTTTATTTTCCAAACAAAGTGACACACACAGTATAAATACTAGAAATAAAAATAAACTTGTAACGCCATACTATCGTCTCCACAAATTGAGTAATTGTTTCATGGAGTGAGTAATTGTTTCATGGGGAAGTGGCAAATCTAATATTGTCTGTGGAATCTTATTATAGGTGTTTGCAACTACAATAAGATTCCACAGCCTATATTAGATTTGCCACTTCAGCGATTTAAAACTCTAATAAAAAAGTGTTTAGTAAATAAAGCTTACTACTCTGTACAAGATTATTTGAATGACGACAAAGCTCGGGTTCAAAACGACGTTGATGCTCAGCTGAATGATTATATACCTTTGTAAAACAGACTGATGTAAACAATGGCATTTAGAAAAGAGCAACTGTTGAGTTTCTTGCCAGTTCTTCTCATCAGGAAACTGCTTTCCGAACTGGTGGTAGTAGTAGCAGACAAATTGACTGACTGACCAGTTTTAACGTGTCAGAGTACTTTGTAAAAAGTCTATTTGAATTAAAATTTTTGAGTTTGAGTTTTAATTAGATCATTAAGATAACGATTTGGCAACGATTTAACAATGACTTGGTCTGAACTATCTTGCTAAAGCAATGCTTCAAATTCAAAATCTGTCTCCGTAAAGATAAATCTTAAAAAAAATGGCACTGATGTAAAATTAATAACTAACTATAAATTATTATTTAGAATTCTATGACTCAGGTGGAATTCTTCTTTTTAGTTCTATCCTGAAACAAAACTGCCGGTTACTAATTCTTCAAGTTCTTACTTCGAATTGCCTGAAGGTAGTAAATTCTAAATCTCTCTTTTTTCGATTTAATCAAAATATTGCACTTCTATTGGATTATTCGAAATATATCTGAAAAATCTGGATATTCAAATGCGTTTACTTACTGATGAAAATTGAAATAATTAATGAATGAGGTGTTTTATGCAATTATTTTTAGTCTATTTACCATCATTTAAAAAAAACTACTAGAGTTTTAAAGATCAATAAATGTTACTTATTTATAAAATTATATTATTGTATAAAAAACTAGTTTTAGTGGAAAAAAAATTAAATTAGCCCAGGTTCATGTTAAACAATGACTGAGGCGATTCGCTTGTATTGACAAAAGCGTAAATTTAAGGTTCGTAGAGCATATCGTATTCTTTGATTACAAAGATAACATATCGTATAAAATAAATGTAAATGAACCACTGGATGGCATTACTTCTTTTGTCAAGATGGCGAAGATTGCTCTGCTGGTTTTGGGAGGATGCATTTTATTGGCATCATTAAAATTGGTGGCTCCAGGTAAATATAAATTTTTTCAATTTATTTTCATTACATTATTTTGTTGTATTTTTTGAATAATAATAATCCTTAGTAAGAAGTTCAAAGCCTGAATATCCCATACATCTCGATTTTTGGAACAGGCATTTATTTAGAAAGTAATTTAAGAAGTATATTTTACTTAAGTAACTTTATTCAACAACAAAACTTAGTAAGTACCTAAGTATTAATAAATCGAATGGGATGGCAGTTCTTAAAAGGTTTTCACATATATAATTCCAAAAAAAAAATTTTACGAGTATAATTGGGCTAAAATAGGGATTTTATCACCTGACGTAAAAACAATGTGACGTCATTACTGTCTATCAATACTGCCATATAATTGATCCATACAACGAGACGACACTAAAGTCAAGACTGATTTCTGAGTATTTAAAATAATTTTATATCAGTTGTTAAAATGTTATAACTTTGTATATCATGCTAATGCGCCTGATGAAAAAATCGAGCAAACTATTAAATTAACGATTATTTTTTTAAGAGAACCAACCTGAAGCCGAAGAAAAAGATGCAGCGGCTTCAGAAGACCAAGATGCAGAAAGAGTAGGATTACATGTTTTTGAAAACCAGGACATCAAAGAAAAGAGCAGTGCTTCAGCAAGTGCTATGGCTCGACCAAGACCATTCCCACCTACAAACTCTATATTAAACTTGGTGGAATGTCACGTGTGTACTGACTGCCCGAAGGTTACATCGGATACTCCATCCAAGTTGTGTCCGTACTCCATTGATCCACGGAAAAAGAACCAATGCGTTGTTTATGCTGAGCAATATAAACGTAAGTATTATTTCGTATCCTAAGAATGAAATTTAATCAATTAAATAATATTGTGGTTTCTGATTTTGTTTTTAAATAATCACTTACACTACAATACCAAATGATACTCTTCCTAATACCCCACAAAGCAAATTAAAAAAATTCATCTAAATTGCCACAGCAAAATATCGTTTAGATATAACATCATCGGCACCTTATCGATTTAAATATTTAACCCAACTACGTAATAAAAGTAGTCTAAAAAGGACGAAACAAGAAAATAATTTAGAAAGATACCCATAGATGCATAGGTACAGAAATGGTCAAGGTAGAACCGTGGTCGCACAACACCCACGAATTTATTGTCACTTCAATCATTAAAATTAGTTCAGGAGTATAAATAGATACTGTATACTTATGAACATAAATACATACATAGATCACAATCTATCTATGATCTATGAACATATGTTCCTGCTTCCTTTAAAATCTTTTTTTTTATTCATTATTACTTACTTTATTTGCTAATCCTTCTTCCTAAAGTAAAGAAAACAATACTTGCTGTTTTTTAATGAATATATTAAAGGTCAGTTGACATTATTTAGAATCCTTTTTTTGTTGACAGATATGAAAAAGCCTTGGTACATCCGAGGTTGTGCCACAGAAAGAGGTTCCTGCGCAGATATAAGAAAAGCTCACGCATCCCATGCTGATATAGTGTCTCTCATATTCTGTACCGAGTGCAAGGGAGACAAATGCAATACAAATAGTGCTAGCTCCTTCTCGGATTTCACCATGGCATTCTTCGCCATGATTGTGACACCGCTTGTAGCGAAGTATACGCTTTCATAATCAATGGTAACATAGATTAAGTTATGGGTTATGCTTTGAATACTCATGTATTTTAATAATACAAGCTTTTATTTAATTAACAAAATTGAGTCATTTTAAATCCAATATGGCGGACGATCCAAGATTAGGTATTTTTCGAGTTAGTTATTTTTCGAGCACGTGCAAGAATATTAACTATATATTAAATTAATCCCTATTTCCATTGGTCACGGTATCACGCATGAATTTCTCTACTTGTTTTTCGCATTCATATATAAGAAAAAAAAATTAAGAAAATTGTACTAAAAAATAAAATGACCAATAAAAGCTCGTATATCATTTTTTTGAAAATTTCTGTTTATTTATATTGTTTATGTATAGTAGCTTAAATTGAAGTAAGTTTGTGTCATATGTATGAGAGAATAATAAATAAGAATTAGATTATGCCTTTTTTAAAGTATTTTTAAATTAATTGCAAGTCTCATAGATCGTTGTAATAAATAAAGATTCCTACATAAACTTTTTTTTTATTATCTAGTGATTTGATTCTCTATTTATTTTAATAGAGACTCAACAATCTATAAGTTATAACAACATAAAAGGGCCTTGTAAATCTGCGCCTGGGTCACAAGCCTCAAGCTCTGCTGAGATTCGATTGTGAAGTATTATTACAATAGGTGGAACAGGTTTTAGGTATTTGTATTTAGTTAGATATATAAGAACAGAATCTAAATATTTTTCATAACGTCATCGGTAATTTCCCCGAAGATTATTTCTAAACACCTTTGACCAAACATCTCTAAACAAAATGGATATTAGCAAAAAATAAAAAATATTTCATATTTGTATGTAAGAAAATGCTTTAGAATACCTACAAACAACATAATAGGTTGACTAATAGCTACAGAAGTATTACTCATAGTTATACTACTTTATTATCAATATTCCTTTATAGCATTTTATGTCTTATTACAATGGATTATAGTTGAAATTCAAGTATTACATTGTTATGATTTGAAACACCTTGAAAATAACGTCATGCGTAAAGTTATTGCAATTTAAAATACTGATGATAAATGCGATTGAATCAAGACGAGAAATCCATCAAGAAAAAACAACAACAATCAACTTACCATAAGTTATATAAGTAATTCCCATAGACATAAACGATCACGCAGCTCGACACGCACTTCATCCCCTTTAAGCTTTTTTTCGCTATACAACGTAGCCTTTTGACCTGTGCGAGGACTAGTTAGAATACTATTCCCCGTATTCGTAAGAGGTGAGTAACCCAACACCCCGTTGGTGGTAGGGGATCCGTTCCCCGACCACTAGCATGTGAATACGACCGCCATGCCGCATGTGGGCCATACCTTCCCCCTCCCTCTACCATCCCATTAATGCTGCGGATCTAGAGGACTCTGGGCTCTTGCTCACGGTCCGCTGAAACCGCAGCATTTTCTTCTTCTCTCTCCCTCCCCACTCTATATTCTAGGCTGTCTATCATCATAGTATCTCTAGTTTTGCCGATGTCCATGGGCGATGGTGGCCACTTACTATCAAGTGGACCATCTGCTCGTTTGCAGCTTTTCTACCATAAAAAAACCTATGTCCTTTCCCAAGATCTTAGTCTATCTCGTAGCAAACAGACAGATGGAGTTAGTTTCGCATTTATAATATTAAATAGTTAGGATAGTTTAGATTTTGAGATCTGTCGTATCTTCGAATGGCTTCTTAAAAGAAACTAAATAGATTTATAAATATCATAAACAGAGCAGTTATTACAACTTTGACTATAGTTTTTCTTCTTCTTAATTCAGTTTATTTACCAAGCTAACATTGGATAAGTTAAGTTGGATTTTCTTGAAACTTGACTTACAAAAACACTTGATACAATTGTAATCAACAAATATCTACTATCTACTGTTAATTTGGTGTCATTTTCTTTATATATACCAGTATCGGTAATTGCTATTGCCATGATAGAAAATCAACTTTTTTAAAACCAACCGAATATATTTATTCCTTGATTGAGGAATCAAAATTAATAGATTCAAAAGGAAAGACAAAAACAGACATTTTTTGTTGGTTTGTAATATGCTTATTAAATTTTTAAAATAAAAAAAATTCAAAATCATCATCATCATCACAACCCATTAATAGCCCAATGCTGAGCCGGGTCTCCTTCTCTCCACCACGCTGGCCCAGTGCGGATTGGTAAACTTCACACACCTTTGAGAACTTTTGGGAACTTTCAGGAGTGCAGTTTTCCTGACTATGTTTTCCTTCACCATTAAAGCAAGGACATAATTTAGATAAGTCAGAGGTGTGGCCCAGGATCGAACTGCGCTAGTGTAGAGAAAGGTCAGTTATTATCTGTTTTATGTAAGGACAATGACATTTTATTACTGAAGTAAACTGAGTACATTGCAATTAAATAGTTATCATTTACTGAGTTTTATTTCACAATAATATCGTGTTGCTAGGATGCATTTATCTTCATAAATACTTTTAACCTCAATACATAATAATTAATCGATTCTGTTTACAAAATAAAATAAATTCTTTGTTATTGTTCCATCAATTTACTAGTAAAAGTAGTGCCGGTATAGTTTAATCCACGACGTCTACTATTTTGTCAAATAACAGGCGCGTGGGAGCAGAACCAATCACGTGTAGCACGCTCCTCTTTTCCCCCTTCTGCACATTCGACGTTAGAAGTATACTTAGATGGCTTCGTCTTAAGTGGCAAAAATTAAAATCTAGACTGTGTAATGGAAATGATGTCAGATTTCAGGATGTTCAGGTTTCAATATGCTTTATAAGCTTTCATGTTTCTTTTATTTATAATTAAAAACGCGATCCCTTTTAGGCAACCATGATGCTAGGATATCAATCCACAGGAATATAGTTGGTGCACTTGCTTAGAAAAATAATACAAATGAATTGTAAATATATATCAAGTTATTCACTACATTTACTAAATATAGTATTATATAAAACTAGCGGCCCATCCCGGCTTCGCGCGGGGGAATATTATTTTTAAAAATATATTGGCCCTCCCGCATTTCGGTGCCCCCTCTCTTGCCGCTTTACTCGCTGCGCTGCGTCGCTATACTGGCCCGTCGCGTCGTCGTGTATTTTTTGTTTATATTGATATTTTTAATTTCGTAATATCTTTTGAATGGAAAGTCCGATTTTAATAATTCAAAAAGTAATTTACAGTTATTGAAATAGTCTTGAATACGAAATAATTTATTTGGATAAGGATTAATACAAAGTTATAGAAAACATGGTCTGATTTTGATAGGCATTTTTATCAACTTTTAAAATGTAAAAAAGTAGTTATAGTGACGTAACTATAATAGTTGAACATATGGTCTCGCGGACTTTTTTGTAGATATTGATACGTTCTATAATATTGTAGAACATTTTTTTGTTCTATCATCAATACTTTTTGCAGCGCATGCGATGAAAGATATTTTATGGCTAATTTTTTGGCACCTTGGATTGGTTTTCGTGAGATTTCCTAAGGATCTCTAATTTTTTCTTGTAATAAATATAGCCTATGTTACTCAGGGATAATGTAGCTTTCTAATGGTGAAAGAATTTTTGAAATCGGTCCAGTAGTTTTTATGTTTATTCGTTACATACAAAAATACAAAAATACAAATCTTTCCTCTTTATAATATTAGTATAGATATAGATATAGATAATAAGTGTAATATACATACATATACTAATAAATAATATACTTGTCGGAGACTAATAAGAAAGATGGATGGATATAAGCTACGGGCGCAATATGGTCAGGATAAAACTAAACATTACGATATCTTACTATTAGACAGGAACCCAAGCAGTGCCTGTGACTTGTGACCAAGTTGTTAAGGACGTCCTTTATTCGATCGAGACACTCACCTCCACTGTTTCACTGTTTAAGCCTAAGATTAGACTAACACAAATGTAATCTAACACAAGGCTAACATAACCTATGGCTAACCTAACTTAACGTTGTGTTTACTTAACCACGTGGCAATTACATTATAAGGACTTACGTGACCATAATCACTTACATGATCTTACCACGAGTAAAATTTAGCTCCATTGTCTTGGTACGAGAAAATATAGAGACGAGAATTACTAAAATTTCTCTCCACGGGTGGGGCAGACGGAAGTGATTATTATAGATAGACGCCGATGACGATCCGATTATTCGATTATCGTTTACTTGTTTGACAATATATAAATGACGCGACGGAAGTGAGTATCAATTTTCCAATAGCGCCTTAGATAGCGATGACGATTCGATTAATCTTTTAGTCGTTCCCGACATTCTTATATATAACTCGAAGAAAATGAAGGAAGGAGAATGGAGAGAAGAGAATATATTGAAAAACACTACAAGAAGGGTATGATATTGAATGGTCTATTGGGTAAACGCAACGTAGATACTGCTATTAAACCGATAAACAACTAAACATATTTCTTACAATTACGACAGGAACCTAAGCAGTGCCTTGGACTTGTGACTAAGGTGTAGGCTTAAAGAAGTCTTATGCAATACTATGATTAGGTTGACCTAATTTACGCACGGTCACATTATATAAATATAATACTATACATTAATTGTGCTTTATATTGTGTCAAAGGTCAATGACATTAAAATCAAAAGAAAGAAGTGTGTTAGTAAAGTTGGCAGCAACCCAATGCTGTCACATTTCAGTTTTATAAAAGACTGAATCATTACAATAACAACGAAAATATTCCTTTTAAAAATAACAAAATAGCTTTTAATGATGCCATACACTGTGTTGTTCCATAACTTTTGACATTACGTGTTTTTTTTTTCAAGGTGTTGACAGAAAATAAAGTTATTCATTTATATTCGTTTCAAATGTTAGAACTGGAAGCCGGAGCATTTACATTATCTTAATGTTTGGATGTTTAAATGTTGGATGATGTTTTATAAACTAAAATAACACGTAGGCTATATTTTATCCCGAAAAAAATCAAAAGAACTGTCGGCTGTTACGCTTTCAAGCATAAACCAGTGAAACTATTTTGATATGATACAGTACAGAGATAGACTAGAGCTTAAGAAAGGACATAGGCAAAAATGGCTTGATTTTTTCCTGTTTTTATTCCATTTTGGAAAAGGCAAAGGTCTTACACCGAATAGCGTTGTCTTTAGCAGACACGGACCTAACGGTCTTTATTCATTCCATAATAAGGCCGAAGCAATCCAACGCCTAAACTACTGAGCTACTGACGCTACGAAGTTGACTAAGTAGAAAGTTTGATTTTGAATTTTATTTCAATTTATGATGCGTCGTACGCAAGCGTACTAGAGAGTACGCTAAGCGAGTTCGCGGGAAAACAAGTCCACAGATAACAAATTGGCTCCCTTCACAGTTTGTTATGTCACCGCCAGTTTGGCATTCGCTTCTCGCGGCTGCATTGAAACGATCGTCTCGCGTGTTCGAAAAGTAACTGTGTTCGATTTTCAAAATGGCAAAAATTATTTTAATTGTGCCTGTTCTGTTGGTTGCCTTGTATGTTAATGGAGGTGAGTTTTTTTTATTATTATTTTTCTATTTATGGAATTAAGAAAATCTTTGTTTACATCGTGATTTGTTTGAGCAGATGTGATCGGAAAAATTTGGGGCCCTACAAAAATTTTAATTTGGAACGTTTTACCGTTATCATAGTTGATAGAAAATACAGATTATAAAATTATAATTAACTTATTTTTTTTTTCATCTATATTAATAATACTATAAAGGTTATGTTTATAAGTTTGTATGTAGTATGTATGGGGTAATCGGTAGTTTCGAAGCTGATTTTGATACATTTTTAATTTACATTATATTCTCCTAAAGGATATAGATTATGTAGTATGTGTTTCCGGTTACTTAGATTTATTTTTTTAATTATACATTTTTGCATAAATAAAAATTAATATGTAAGTAGTTAGACTCATTGTTATGAAAATGTACTAAATAGTACGTGGCAACAATACGTGCATTGTAGTTCTTATTATAATCATGATACAGGTTCCTACGCCGCAACGCCATAGTATTACGAAATTAATGGCTTGCTCATGGGTGTGAAGGTATAAAAAGCCTTGAATGAAACCGGTATCGCCTGTTTGAAATCGCCAAATATTGCAACACGAAGATGTTTTTGTTTTTGTTTGTGTACGAAAATAAAATATTTTGCGTCCGATCTCAGTCACAAAATAAGAACGTTTTTATAATATTTACCATTAAATCACCCATTATTTTTGATGCTGTTTATATATAGTTTTTATTAGTGATCGAAGTGTAGACTAGACTAGAATTGAATAAAAATAAAACGGAATTTTCTAGAACTTGGTATATGTACTTATGACAACTATTTAAATAACACCTTGCGTGTCTCTAACTGAACTGGAACTTGAGTTTGTATTTATCTACGCAGTAACTATACAATTATACGTAAAACATTCTAGTTCGTAGTCTCTATAGCTATAGTTATTTTACTGTATGGGCGTCCATCAATGCCATTAGTGCATTTGTGAATAAGTAAATTATCTAATTTTAATGCATTGTTGTAATGAGATGTATATTGTGGTAAGTTCCACTTAAGACCGTATTACTCATTATCAAAATGTCTTGACAGGAACCCGAGAAGTTCCTGGGAAGTACTGATTAACATATCTGAGGCATAATACATTAATATGTTGAATTAAGATACTAAAAGTAATAAAAATGTATGTATAGTATACGAAAAATCAATCGTATGGGAAAACTTTTGATTACATTCTGATATTTATAATAAAAGATTGTTTATTCTAATTCGCCAAAAATCGTGAACTTGAAAAAGTATTATATGAAATTAAAGTTCAGAGAAACATATTTATAATTTTGACAAAAACTGACTTGACTTTTAGGGTGTCCTTTTATAATTTCCCGGATTCTCAGGATATCTATCTAGGTCGAACTGAGATTTCCAGAAAAAAAATGATCTTTTGTTTGTAGAATAAAATAATTATTAATATAAAAACGAGTACATTAAAGTTTTCGCTTTTAACAGTTTTTATAGATAAGAAATAGCATTTTGACGAGTAACAACGTCCATTTACGTATATGCTATAATATTAACCTAGATTTACTTACATAGTATCATCCACTTAAAAACTCAGTAAAGAATACCTTAGACGTATAAGGTTACAAGTAATCCTTACGTATTACTTGTAACCTTACACGTTACAATTTTCTAATTTGGCTCTATCAAGTTTACAAGTTTATATAACATGTGATACATTATATAATGAGGTAAAATGTATATCATTCTATAAATAAAAATACTTTCTCTTGTCGTAGAAAGTTTGTAAAACTTAGTTTGTGTACGTCTAACAGACGCGCCTGAATGTTTTTACAAATTTTAATATTAATATATTTTAAGTAAATAGTATATAAAAAATCTCGTGAAATAGTTCCATCATATTTTCAATTTAAAATATAGGATATGTTTTATCCCTATGAGATCAATTTATTCCAAATTGAGGATTTCTTATTGTTCAAAGTAACGTTTTGTAATGTACTTCGACATAACTTGATCATGTTTCGTCTTAGTTTCAAAGTTACACAACTGTTTAACTTCCCATCTGACATTTGCCAAAATAAATTCGAGTAAAACTTGTAGCTAGTGACAGAGTAGTTTAATAATTACACCAGTATGACAAATATGGTTGGTAAAATTATTATTAATTATCATGTATGTTCTTATGAAGATTTTTATGTCATTTTTTTTAGTACCACGTCTCCAGATGGTGCTGCTTAAAAAAATGTATAGTGCTTATAGGATTGTATGTTTTACTTAAGCGTGTTTGGTATTCGGTAGGTATATGAAACTTAATAACTATAAAGTTATAAATATCAGAATGTTATTGAAAAAACTTGAATCGGACCGATAACTTGATAAACACACCTAAATATTTTATTGATGACTCGGTCATTATATTTGTTTTGTATATCTATATTTAAACTATCAGGAAAAAATCAAATTTGTAAAGGGTCTATCTATAACAAAGTTACAGAGAGTTATTTTGCCTTGTTTGACTTGGTGAGCACAGCCATGCCTCTATAGAAGTAAACTATTTTTTTTTGGTACTATTAACAAATAGATACAATGATAAAATTATGCTGGAAAATTTGGTCGAGCTACGTAATTCTTTTGTTAAGATTTGTATTTTATGTTACTAATAACCATTGGTTACTTGTGGGTTTTTCCCTCTTTGTATAAATTATTTAAAACGAATATTTTTTGACGTCACTACTGGGACAGTGTCAATAGTGTCAACTATTAACTTTCAATATTGTATTGTTCTTTATACTAATAATTTAGTATATTTAAAGATCGTGTAAATAAAAAATATATCCCAGACGTTTCCTTAATATGTAATTGATAATTACATATTAAGGAAACGTCTGGGATATTTAAAGGTACCCAGATATAAAGTGCTGGTTCTTAGGAACCCTTTACGATACATTTAACATGCAATAAAATAGTAACTTGTAATAACAATTAGATTTTATAGATTTAATATCACAGACATTACCGCGCGGCGCAGGAACACATTGATTCAGGAATATTAAATGATTTTTAGTATTATTCCACAATAAAATGAATATATTGTCGACATTGATATAGAAATAATTTAATTCTTATCCTCATAACCTTAACGAGTTTTATAGTGTAATTAATTCAGATTGTAACTGTTTCTTAATTGTATATAAATTAAGTGTATTAATCATAAAAATTAATGATTTTGACTTCAAAAGATGTATAATTGTAAGATATAAAACATTTTCGAATATAAGTTTCATGGTGACATGGCCGATTGGTCAAAATAGCTTCCAATAAAACTTATTATTGGTGTAATAGTTTCTATTATTGTATAAGTAAAAATAAACAAAAATAAAGTTGCATCTGTAACAATAATTTCGTTTAATGCGGCAGGAAAGTGTGTGACGTCACTTCACCTAGTCGACACGCGGTGCGTATACACTTAGCTATTATTTTGCGCCGCTCGGGACGTGTTTTGTTTATTATAATAATGGCTGAGGCTAAAAAATATGTCTATTGTATATCAAACCAAGACATTTAAAAAGAAAGAAAGAAAGAAATCTATCACAGCGTAATATATCATTATTTTATTATAACATTGTCATTTTAGGTAAACTATAACTTTCTCCTTACGAAATCTTCTTCCATTATGCTGAAATAAAAACTACAGTACTTGTAAATAATCATCAAACTTATCTTTATTCGTAAAATATCTACAAGCAGCGCAAGCGCTCTGGTGCGACTATAGGTGAGATGACGTCAGAGGCAATCGTTCCACGCTAAAATACGTAAACTTAAATAATGTGTTTCTCAATCATTTATTGACGTCATTCATTATTTCAAAAAATTTTCCTCGGGTATATTAGTTTCGATCAATTCTATTGAGTTAAATATAGCATTATCAACATCATGAAAATTCTACAATCAAAATTCAATCTTCAAATTGATTTTTTTTTATTTAATGTATAGATAGATATGTGTAAAATTAAGACTAATTATTATTGATTGCTTTTGTTATAGAATCGGAAAATTAATTAAAACGTATTAATTAAATTTAAATTTATTTCACACGGAAACAAATCCAATCAGTTTTTAATTTTTCATCTTAACATGATGTAACTAATTGAACTATACGTAAACTGTTGTATGT
The DNA here is from genome assembly GCA_905147385.1 of Limenitis camilla. Classification (NCBI taxonomy): domain Eukaryota; kingdom Metazoa; phylum Arthropoda; class Insecta; order Lepidoptera; family Nymphalidae; genus Limenitis; species Limenitis camilla. The sequence continues at coordinate 5,423,303 of LR990241.1, forward strand.
GTTCATACAATCATTTACGTTTGGTCTAATTTGTATATTTGCACGTAAATTGATCAAACCTAATTTTGACAGGTACTAACAATAACTTATTAAAAAAACTATGAGAATTACAACATGACCTCGTTAAAGGCATATCTAATGTACATGGCGCACTTTCACTTTTAAAGAATAACACCATTGACATACTAATGGGCAAATCTTTTTAAATATTTACCTACAAATGTTATCATAATAGAAAGTGTTTTAGCGTAAAGTTGCATAATTTTAAACTTCCGTAAGACATGTGCTTGATATTTTGTTAGTCAAAAAGTTTCTAAAGTTATCATTTTACCACGTATTGCTAATGAGCTACATGATACATTACTGTTAAACTTTCAGAAGAAAAGTATTTGACTGTCTTGATTTATAATATGTAAAAATAGCTTTTAATAGAACATTACTGTATTTGATGTAAATATACATTTCTGATTAACTGTCTGTTATGCATTATAACAATAGTGCATACGACTATGCGTGTTAACGTACCACCCTTCTAATAAACCAAAATGCATTAAGGGCGCGTCTGGTTAATTTCAAAATCAATATTTACTCGTAATTATTGTTATGAATCATCGTTAAAAATTATATCTAAATTAGTTCAGTAAATTCTTGATTGTGATGCGGTTTTTTTTAATAGATAAAATGATTCAAGAGGAAGGTTTATATATGTATAATACATACATAATATAATAGAGAAACACTGATAATTTTAGAGGTTTCTAATGTGGTGTCGTAAATAAACAATTTTTTTGCGCTTACAATACAAACGCTGGCTGAACCCTACAAGATAGATCAAAATAATGTACTACAGTATTGTACACCTTAAAAGAGTCTACAAAAAAGTCTGCCTATATATGCTTGTATGTGCATATCTCTTAGGGATAACCCACAATAACCATTTTTCATCCTTAAGTTTTTACGAGAAAGAATGGTTTATTTACGAAGCGATTTTAAACAATACAGTTTTAATACTTATCCAATTTATACATTACATACATTGTGCATTTAATATAGATCAATATGGCCCTTTACAGCGCGAAATTTAAATGAATATTTTCGAAGATAATACAGATTTAAATGCAGGGACACCGTAACCGCTTTACGGCTAAATACACGTATTAAATTGCACCCGGGCGAAGCCGGGACTGATCGACTAGTTTGTAAATAAAAAGAGTTTTGTTGACGTTCCTGATATTTAGTACAGGTTACGTCAACACATTTCCGTTCCCAATGTTCTTTTACTGCTTGTGTGATGATGTAAGCCATCTCTAGAGACCTACGATATAAATATTTAAAGGCCAATAAAATGCTATTACTATGTACTTTTAGTTACCATTATTTTTTATAATTTTTACCTGTGTATTTAATTTATTTTATGAAAGTTTTTTTTACGGGACTGCTCTTACTAATTTAAAGTAGTAACACAAAAACTAGTTAATAAGATTTTTTGTTTCACGTCTTGAGACTAACAAAACTGAATTATCAAATATACATAATAAATTAGGAGGTAAAGATTTTAGTAAATATATACGTACTAAGAGTATTTTTTTTTTTATAAAAAGTCTGATTGCACTAAAAATTTCTGACGTAACTACACTTTTTTTACGAATCAAATAGCCAGAAAAACACGCCTTGGCAACTTTGATGATATTTTAGATTTAAATGGTGTCAAGTTTAGAGGAAATTATTAATAGTACTTCTTAAAATGTGTGCGAAATCCTGAAGTATCTGGCAGTTACTAAAAATTGTTTCTTAACTTGAAAAATGACAGTAATTTTCGTCGTAATGATACATTATTCCACTCCACTTTGACTAACTCGATGATCAATTAAACATTGATATACATACGTGTATAACTTTGTTAACATTAATTTATTAGGTACAATAGCTTCAATATTTGACCATAAAAGTTAAAAAAGATAAGATTTCTTTATCTAAAACCCGCATAATTCTCATTGGATGTAATAAAAAAGTCATGACCCCGACCCGGTATAACTAACAACCATTGTTAACTGAATGATGGCAAATCACGTTATTGATTCCATTATGATGTTCTCATAAAAATGGAATATTGAAGAATGGATAATTTATAATAGCATAAATCAGTACTTACTACTAATATTATTAACTGTAGTCACAGTATACTTTTATATATTCTCAATATATTTCTTTGTAAAATGTGTTTCTTATTACGACAAAAATCGTAATTATTTGTCGTTCTACGACAGCGTGATATACAAGGATCAGGATCAGCAAATACATTATTTCAAATATTGAATATAGATTTAAGCATTTGTTTAAGTTTGTTTTCTTAAGTCTATCAAACCATTTTATATTTAATATTATTAATTTCGTTGGTATGACTATAACGACCTAGAAGTAATTTAGGCTCCTTTTTATTCCGAAACAAGTCATAGTTCATTTCAACTTTTGTATTAAAATGTACAGATTACATAAATAACTATAAGTTGTATTTTGGTCTAGAAGCCTACATTTTAGCCATTTTTCAAACTAACATGAAAAGAAAATAAAAAACAATTTTACTTTACATTTTTTCATATGATGATATTGACATTTTAAGAATATAAAAAAAGTTGTAAAAAGAATCAGAAATTCGACAAATTACAGGTTGGTGAAGTAGGGGCTACAAAAAAACGGTGCACTCTGGTGTACATAGTTCCGGCCCTTGTAGTGATGTGAAACAGAAAAATTTGAAAAATTCTCAATCTGTAAAGATGTCGCTATCACGTCGCGTCTACTAAAAAATACTCCAAATTGATTTTAAATCCAAGGCAGACGCAATAGACAAATATATAAAGAAGATTTCCACCGAATTTCGGAATCGGTTAGGTATAACTTGAGATTCATGTCAACCACTTCAAAAAAAGCAGTTTCGAGAAAAAGCGTTTGAAGTTTGAGAAACAATTTCAGTCGATTATTCAATTTGGTATATTTAATACTCACTTTCAATTAATCGGCGATCCCAAATCCATACAAAATCCACTGTATCTCCGAAAATAATTCGAGTTTTGAAAATCCATTTTTTCTAATTTCTAGACCAGAATACCCCCTTAAGTCAAAATGTTTATAAAGACGGAAGCGCTTATTTTTACATTTTTATATATTAAAATTAAGAAAACCTACAAGGTTTGTAGGTCGTAATATTTGTCATGTAGTAATGAGCTTGAACAATAATTACGAATATCATTAACAGGCCGTGAGCCCGTGACCTGTGACTAGGTGTACCCAGGTCATGATAATACTTGACCACACAAATTAGATTAATGTACAAGAGTATTATACGACTGTTATCATGATTTCTTACATAAAAAAAATTGTTTTTGTACGTTAAAAGTTCATATTATTTTTGGGCTTTCTTGTTATTTTTTGGCATTTTAAAAAACATAACACACACTACGTCAGTCGTCGTACAGACGGCTCATTTACTCATTTATCATTTTAATTTTCAACTTCAACATAATTTATAATAGTCATACCAAAATTCCCAAAAACATAAACGGCCATACAGTTCGACACGCACTTTAACCTAACCCCAAACTTTCATCCCATATTTCAATCCCTTCAACGCTTTTTTTCGTCATAAAATGTAGCTTATGTCCTTTTCCAAGCTCTAGTCTATCTCTGTACCAAGTTTCATCAAAATTGATTCAGTGGTTGAGGCATGAAACTGACTAACAGACTGTGTTCAAATTAAAAACTACTATAATATATACTAATATTATAAAGAGGTAAAGTGAGGGTGTGAGGTTGTAGGGGGTATTCTTTCCATCAACTGAACCGATTTTGAAAATTCTTTTACCAATAGTAAACCACATTATTTGTGAGTGTCATAGGCTATATATGTATATTAATAAAGTGAAAAGACATTCGTGGTAATCGGATTTGCTAAGTAAGTCAGAAAACGAACGAAACGGTCGAACGAAAACGTTTCTTACGAACGCTGCCTTAACGATGAGATATATGATTCATAGCTGTGTGTAGAATATGAATGAATAAATGCGTAAATGAGTGAGTGAACAGTTTGAATACTCCTCAAGCCAACAGAAGCGAGAGCGGGTGAGCTAGTATTTAAAAAATTAATAAACTGTAATAAATAAAGTATAATTTTTTGGTCCATGGTATGTCACAATAAACTATGTATAGTTTATTGTGACATACAACTACCTATATTAAAACATAATTAAATAAATCAAGGCAGTATTTAGGCAGTAGTGTGCCTCACAAAGATTATAAAGTTTTTCTCTTCATATGTCAATGTACATGTTTGTAACACGATTGAATATGTAAGACATTACTCAGTAATCGAAATATACTTTCTACGATATGTGTCGAATTTTTAATGCGTAACTATCGTATCTTTTAACTTTCTTTTATGGATTTGAATCTTATAGAATATGATACAAACGTATATAGTACAAAATAATTTGTTTTCTTACTCGAGGAGGGAAGGTAAAGCTCGAAAATTTTTATTCCGACGTTAAAAAGCCATTTTGTACTTATTACAAATTCCACTTTTAATATATCGTAAACACTTTTGCAGGAAATTATTTATTAGGTCTTTTACAATGTCGCTGCTGAATACCATTAACTTAAAAAGAAACTAAGTGCAAAAGGAAATTAATATAAAATGATAATATTGAAACTAATAATCTTATTTACTGAGTTGTATTGGAGAACGATATGAACGTGAATGAGTGAAAATATCGAAATATACAGTGTTTTAATTAAACAAACTTTCTATCTCATGAGTGAACTTACAACTAATAAAATGACATCGAAGACCATAAACGCCGGAAGAACAAATTGCTCTTTTGTATGTAAGTACTTTAATGTAATTAATGACGTCTGCGTCCCTCTAATAATGTCCTCCCCTCAATATTGAGTATTTGCTTTGTATCGCCAACCGTCTTTAATTCAATCTACTCAACATTATGAGGGTACCTTCATCTGGAGACAAAGGAAGAAGATCTGTATATAGTGTATAGAATAATTACGAATGAAATGTTTCGATTTGAAACTCTAGCTAAAGGAGAATAATTGAAAAAAATGTAATATGTGAAAATCGAATGTATCGAATCACAAACATAAATCGATACATACACAAACTTAATTACAACAATACAGTGCCACAAACTTATATGGCCCGGTGACCAAAAGAGGAATTTTATGCAGACTAAGAGTATGACGACTTGACTAGAATATCCTCCTGGGTAATATACTTTAGACTCGGAGCTTCAGAGTTACTGCTAGAATACTCCCGATGTCATTTATCATTATTCAGTCGTGACGTGACTACTTCCTCGATTTGTTTATCAGTTGGCCAACATACAAGAAAGTATAAATGCTACCAAGTAAAAAATACTATCACCAACATCAAGTTGAAAATACTACCAAAATCAAATAACAGGATGCTACTCAAATTATAAGTGTTGCCATCGTCATAATATATAAGTACATAATATAATGTATACAGTACATAATATATGAGTATCATATCTATTCTAGTACCCATAATACAAGCTCTGCTTAGTTTTGGAGTTGACGGTGCTGTCTAGAATGTCCTAAATATTATTATGAATACCCACTTTTTTTTCAAAATTTATTTTTACTGGCGACACCAAATGCTGTTTTTGGGATTATAGTTATAGTTGCCATACTTATTATAATCTCAATCACACAAAAAACGGCTTAACAGATGTCTATTAACTTTAGCATATAGATACTTTATAACATGAATTAACACATTGGTTACTTTTTATCCCAAACAAGAGAAGATCTTGGGGGAAGAAAAGAGTTGTGTGATATAACAATGAAAAGTTATTTTTTTGTTGTGGAATAAGATATAGAATACTTTTTACCCCGAAAAATCATAGTGAATATATAGTATAAAATTGTCCGTGACAGATTAAGTGATAAAATGAGTGAATCTTTTAGTAGAAGGATGATTGTGTGATCCAATTCAGAAGTTTTCACGTACCATCACATCGTGATCAGTTTCAGTCAGGTCAGAGAACTACGTGTTATAGATTTCTTCGGAATTCGGTACCATACACCTATATACACGAATTGCTCATATTGTAGTCGAATAAAAGAATGATTGATGATATGTTAGAAAAGTGCGTGCCACTTACACTACACAATACGAAAGTGATTGGCTTTTTACGAACTCCTCAATTCACAACAAAAAACAAATAGATTTGTAAGAGGTATAGAGCCTAATGCTAAACTAGAGCAAGTAATATTTCCGTCTTACATCTTCGAAAGCACATAAACTAAATTTAAATTTATTAACAACACTTTTAATAGCCCTTGATCGGTTTATTTTAAGAATACCCCACAGTCGAGTCTAGCTATAACTTCTGTGCTAATAGATTGACCTTGTAAACCTGCACCTGGGTCGCAAACTGTAGCACATCTAGGCTTCCCATCTTAATTATTATACTAGTTACCTATTATTATATAATATATGTTATTATTTCTTATATTATCCAAAGAAATTTTTGATTAAAATTTTCGGATCTAAGATGATCCGAAATATGTGGTTCAAGAAGTAAATGAAAAAATATAAAATTATATTATGGCTGAAATTTAAAAAAAATCCTATTAAATAGGTCTGAACTGTCCTTCTGGTCATAAACATGCATTATAGATTAACGTTCCTTGGCTACTGTGGAGTTGGCGTCTGTTCAACACATTTCGAAATACGACGGAAACGCATGAGATTGAGATCACATTAGGGCTTTATATAACGAATCTTTAAATTGCGACTTATAAAATCTTTAATGCCACTGCAATTTAGCGTTCAAGCCAAAAGTATAATTTACTACCTCTAACTTGCTGCGTCCGTTTGCGTCCGGACCGGTTGAACAAAAATGTTAAGGAATTTTAATTATAAAGTCAAGAAGTATAACTTGTTTTTTTTAATTTTGCATAATAGTCTCCTTACACGAGATTTTTAGATACTAAATTATCGAAGCAGTTCTCAAGATATCATCAAAAAACATTTCCAAAAAAGTACTTAATACCCGTAAAAATAAATTCACTTTCACAATTTACTTCCATGAATAGGACTTGTTTTTTTTTGCCTATTTAACTATAACGCAGAGGGACTTTCGTTTTAGTTATTTCTGGTTACGTACCCTGATACCCCAGACGCTATATTTATTAGCTAATTATGTTATTCTCTTCCTATTTTGTTATTACCATTCCTCACGATAGAAATAAAATAGAATGAGGTCAGAAAACTCATTAATTAGGAAACTATCTGTTTATCGATATGCTTTTATGATCTGAAATTTTATTATGCTTATATTTTCGTGACCAAACTTAATTATTTCATAAATAATGGAAGTAGAAAGTTTCGTCACTCAAAATTCGTCAAATATTGGTACCATTTATGGCTCATTTTAAAATACAAACAAATGTTAAGAAATCTTAAAGTAATTTTGATTGATAAACTATTGAATTGTTGTTGATTTCTGCCATTGCAAGTATTTCTATAAATTTACAATACCCCGACTACCACGCAATTGAACCTGTTAGCACTATTTTCGACGGTGACCACTTACCATCAGGTGGAAAGATATGCAGGCTAGTAGGCCAAATAATATTGGTTCATACTGTGTACGAGTATGACTAACAAAGAATATTATGAGTGCCAAAAATAAACATCATCGCTATAAATATTTAGAGGGATTGGTAATAAACTATTTTAGGTTGTCAATATCAAGATCATCACGGAAGATGAATTTAGTGTAGTTAAGGTTTATAGGAATACTGAAAGCTATCACACACACGTTATACCTATTAAAATAATACTAGTGGTCGGTTGTTTACACTGATATTACAGTAAGTACTACGGAGTATCTACGTGATAAGTACGTAAATGAAAATTACTGTACCATGGTGCGCGTGACCACAATACAACTATTATATAAGTAAAGACCTCCATTGTCATCCATCGTAGCGTGTCCGAGTAAAAAACTACAATCAATGTTAGAACCTTGAATCTTGTAAATTACATTAACAACAAGATTATTAAAAAACTTGGAGAAGTTGTGCTAACGCATCAATAGTTCCGTATCAAAAGAGACAGACCTAAGTCTAGCCAGTTTTACAGTACTGTCCCATAAAATGGATAAAAATGGTTATTGTGGGTTATGCGTAAGAGATAGATAGACCATCGCGGACTTTTTTGTAGTCCTTTTTAAGGTGTACAATACTGTAGTACATTATTTTGATCTATCTCGTGACTGAACCCAGTCAGCGTTTGCAATGTAAGCACAAAAAATGTGTTTATTCACAACTTCACATAAGAAACTTCTAAAATTTATCATTGTTTCTACTATATTATACATATAAACCTTCCTATTGAATCACTCTATGTTTTAAAAAAAAACCGCATCGAAATTAGTTGCTTAGTTTTAACCAGGCCAGACAGACAGCGGGAAGCGACTTCGTTTTATACCTAATTTTAGTTACCTAATTGAAGGGTAAATAATTATAACTTTACGGGACTTTGCTATTTATTGTAACTGCTAAGTAACGGAATTAAAAACAATAATGTTTTTTTTTAAATAAAAACAAATGTCTTCCACGAAGATGAACTTCACAACATAAGTTTAATAAATGTTTATTGTAATCAGAAAATTATTGATTATTTGAATGACATGTGTTTTCTTACGGAGCGACGTTGTCTTGAAGGACACCAAACTCCTTAAATAAAGAAAAAAATCTAATTCTAGGCGATGCCTTATTGATATCTTATTGAAATTATAGTTACTTAGTGAAAGGGCATGTTATATAATCCAGAATCTTTTTTCGGGTTCCAAAACTCAAAGAAAGAACCCTTATGTCTTATCCTTTGATCCTATTATAAGGAACTTGTCAGGTATCAGGTTGTTATCATTTAGAGCTGTAAAAAATTGAAGTTTATAAGTAAAGTCAATCGATAAAAAAGATACGGATCAAAAAATCAGACTTGACCTAGAATCATGTAACCGTGAAATCGTTACATCACAAAAAAAATTATTATAAAATTAAAATAATTATAGGATTCCGTACCTCAAAATGAATGCAACTCGCACTAGGCGGAAAAAATGAAAACTAATACATATGCGGAATACTACCCGTGAGGGGACGGGTTAGAATACAATTCCCCTCTGCCGCTGGGAGAGCATTTCGTAAAAGCCGAATAACCCAGCACCCCCTTGGTGGTAGAGAATCTGTTCCCCGACTGGCTTGCGACCACCAGCATGCAAAACCAACCGCCAAGTGTCATAGATCGTTCCGGTCGAGCCGCATGTGGGCCACGCTTACCCCCTCCCATCCCATAATGCTAATGCTGCGGACCCAGTGGACTCTGGGCTCTTGCTCAGGATCCACTGAAACTGCAGCATTTTTTTCTTCTCTCCCCCTCCCCACACTTTCTTTGAGGATGCAAACAAGAGATTTTCTCTTGTTTTGTCGATGTCCATGGATGATGGTGGCCACTCACCATCAGGTGGACCGTCTGCTTGTTTGCACCTTATCTACCATAAAAAAAAAGATAGTTCCCTTGCCTTGCGTTTCAACCATTACTGGGATCATATTTTGAAAAAATAAAAAATACGTGTAGATTTATTTTTCTTCAAATTTCATATAACATAATAATATAGATAACATGTTAAAAATATGAAATGTTGTCAATTAGAAAACTGATTGAAGTCCACGTTTTTCCAACGTCAGAGTTAATTTAGTCACTAACAGTTTAAACGGAACATCGATGCACTTCGCCTGTTTAATTAACAATTTAATTCTTAGAGGCTTGAAGAGGTCGTATCATTTTGAAGGCCAGACATTTTCAAAAATATTATTTTTAAGAAATATTTCATAACATTGTTACTTCACAAATAAATCATGTGTATACAATAAGGAAAAAAAGAAATTAAACATTCCTATAGTAGTTCTGGAATAAGTATCGATCATCTCATTTTGTTTTATTCTACGATAAATGAAGGTTTAGTCTTTTTAATTTTGTCGAAAATGTTATAACGTTGCGTGACATTTATAGTTGAAACCAAGTTTTATGATTTTCCATTAAATTAGTAAATGAAATTGTTTTATTCGTATTGCCATGAATATTTCTGCGAATTTTTAATATTTTGTTTACTACCAAGAAGTTATATTCTAACTAGCTCATCACCTCTCCTCATTTTTTATTTAAACATTGAGGAATTATAGCAACACCCTTCATCTTCAGTTTGACAAGTATATTAATTGAGTGAATTTGACACTTGAGAATCCAATAAAAAGGTAATTTTAAATACTAAATATCAAGATATTTCTAAAATTAAACTTATTATTAAATTTTATCTCATTTTCAAAGCTGCTTAAATCACGAGACCGAATAATTACCAAAAATATTACGTACAATTGAAATGAAAAAGACAATGATGAAATCTGTCGCCAGTTTTTTTAATAACAAACCATTGTTTTCAGTCTCATCTACGAGAAAAATTAAAATATCATGTATATTTTTGTATAAATTATATTATATATTATACATATGAATACATTACATTTGTATGATTCTCACAAGAAAAACAATTTTCCCTTTACAATTAATTATTTTTATTATTGTGTGCACGTATTTATTTAAACGTAGGTAACTTTGTTTTAAGGAAAAATAAAGCAAAAACAGATTAAATATTTGAATCATACGCCAATGAAAAATAGACATATCTATGTAGTTTTGTCGGATACAATAATTTGCTAAAAACGAAAAATATTGGACACTTCACTACATAGTATTAAACAAAGTCGCTTCCCGCTGTCTGTCCATAGGTATGCTTAGATCTTTAAAACTACGCAACGGATTTTGTTGCAGTTTTTTTTCAAAGATAGAGCGATTCAAGACGAAGGTTTATAAGCATAATACTTGTATACGTGCGAAGCCGGGGCGGGTCACAATATGTTATATTTTATATATAAAAATGAATCTAAATGTGTTTCTAAACGCAAAATTCCAGAACGGCTGGACCGATTTCGCTAATTCTTTTTTTGTTGTGTTTGTTATTGTCAGGAGAAGGTTCTTATGGATGAAAAAATAAAAAAAATTGCGCGGAAATTTGTAAAATTTAAGAAAATTTAACGACCATATTAACTTTTCTAGTGTAACCTTAACGCTTTTGACAGTCAATTCGAATCCAATATTCATAGTTAAGACAGGACAACGTCTGTCGGGTCAGTTAGTATAACATAAAAAAGAGCAGATGTGCAGAATAGAGATATATAATTTAGATAGATGTAGAGTGGTTTTTAAAACCTTTTCAAAATATGTAATCCTTATCGAATAGTAAAAAAATATTATAGCAAAATTAAATAGATTTTATAAAATAAAAAATTTGTCTGGCGACTATTAGATCAAGTGTGATCGTAGCAAGAATCACACTTTCGTGACTCTATAAAGTCGATTCTATGTGTAATTTGCGTGTACCTAATAAAGATATAAACGATCTCAAACTATGAAGTTTCGATCACGATGCTTTGAAAAAAAACATTACTGTAAGAACAATCGAAACTTTTTGATTATTGAGAAAACATCTTTTGACAGTCACTAGTGAGGAGGTGTAAGATTGATTATTAATTTCAACCGTATGATTGTGATTGTGGTCATCTTTGATCGAATACATCACGTTCAAAGTAAAATAGATAAATCTAATATATAAAATTCTCGTATCGTAGAGTTACCAACCTCCTCCGAAACAGCTCGACAGATTTTTATAAAATTTAGTGTGCATATCGGCTAGGAAAATGAAAGAGAATCGGTCAACATCTATTTTTTCTACACCCTTATCGTGTGGGCCACCAAAACAACATTTGCTGGGTTATCTAGTGTTGTAAAATAAAATTTGGATTGTATCTAGATATTTAATTCAAACTATTAAAATTTCTAAATTTAAGTAGTTTAGGTTTCTTATCTTAGTGGTAATTGTTCAATTTCTTTTCAGGTGAAGCAATTCGATGCTGGACATGTGCATCGGACCTCAACCCTTACTGCAACGACCCCTTTATGCCGGAGAGAGCTCCAGAAAACTCGGGCCTCTTCCGTCTAGAATACTGTGAGGCCAGCTCAGGCGCCTCATTCCCCTACTTGGCTACATCAGTCACTGCTTGTAAAAAGCAGAAGAAATACGGTATGTATACTAACAATTCTATGTTTACAATTTTAAAGCCTAATAAAGGAAGAGTATAGAGAATTTTCTGATCCTGACAGAATTTGAGATATTAAATATAATACTTGTATCATAGACCTCTATTTATCGGTTCCCAATTCTTTTTTTTTAGTAGACCCCCTGAAATTGTATTTAATATTTAATAAATAGGTCATTAATAGGCATAATGACAGTTAAACCAGGAATTACTAAAATAGTATCTATGGATTATTTATCTATGAATATTAATAATAATCTTTAATAAATCGATGTATACTAATTTTTAACTAAAAAGAAATAAACTTCAATTAAAGTTCTTCAAGAAAAGTTGATATAATTAATAGTTATGACTATTAAGGAATGTTGGAGGCAAATATTGTAAATATCTCGCAACAGTTTTTACATCTTGTCGACCCTCATTTTTTTTGTCTTTTATGCTGACCCCCAGGAGGTCGATATATAACACTTTTGGAACCACTGTATTAGTTGAAATAGGGATCTATATAGTTATATAATGAAATAGTATCCACTATGCTATATATTTTTTCTTCTTATAAAAAAAATGAATGAGTCCAGGGAAAGTTTAAACAGTGAGAGATGATAAAACTTTTACCTGTCTAATTCAACTCATCGAAGTGAGAATAACTTACATTATTAATACACAATAGAAGCATTATTAAAGACTAGTCGACCAGTCCCGGCTTCGCCCGGGTGCAATTTAACACGTGTCCTTAGCCGTAACCGCTATGTCCCTGCATTTTAAATCTGTAATATCTTCGAATATATTCATTTTTATTTCATGCTGTGAAGCACCATATTGATCTATATATAATGCACAATGTATTTAAGGACTTTACCTAATTGGATAAGGATTAATGCTGTATTGTTTAAAATCACTTCGTAAATAAGCCATTATTTCTCGTAAAATGTAAAGGATAAAAAATGGTTATTGTGAGTTATCCTTAAGAGATAGACATATAGCATCGCGGACTTTTTTGTAGACCTTTTTAAGGTGGACAATACTGTAGTACATTATTGTGTTCTATCTCGTAGGGTTCAGCCACCGTTTGCAATGTAAGCTGAAAAAAATGTGTTTATTGACGACATCACATTAGAAACCTGTAAAATTATCAGTGTTTCTCTACTATATTATGTATGTATTATACATATAAACCTTCCTCTTAAAATACTGTATCTAATAAAAAAACCGCATCAAAATCCGTTGCGTAGTTTTAAAGATTTAAGTATACATAGGGATATAGGGACAGAGAAAGCGACTTTGTTTTATACTATGTAGTGATAAGACTTCAATAACAACCTAAAGTTTGAGTTTTTTCGATAACAATTAATAATTCATGTTATTAAGAAATAGTTAGTTTTGTTCTTTAATGTGAAAATAATACACTAGTTAATTATCGAAGATGCATCATACTACCTATCTGTGTATTCTACCGCAAATTGATAACTGAGTCACGTTGTTTGTGATCCTTGAAGACACCTTGAATACCTTTGTACGAGAATGTCGTGTAATTAATGTTTATATAACACATTTAATAGCCTAGTTAGATGTGTGTAGAGCTATTTAGATCTTGCTAAGTCTTAAAATAGTAGATTTCTTACATGTAATTATGCTACAAAAACTTACTACCATTATTTTCAAAATTAAAAACATAATACCAATTCGGTATAACGAGTAGATTATCTAATTCGGCAGAACAAAATATTTAATATTATTAAATAACACGTAATTTGGAATTTTCAATATTATAAAAATAATATACAGCGTCATCTCTAGCCTATGTAGCGCCCGTGTGCAATCATCAGCGCGCGTAAAATACACCATTTTTTTGTTATTCATTCTTAGAAGGCGCAACCTTAAAATTGTAAATTAAGTCTCGAAATATTATTTTAGAAATCTATCCTTTTCGAAATGAATTGCCATCACTGCGCTATCGGCGTCCCCGGCGTGTAGCGCTCCTAAGAACACGGCGCCCGTGTGCAATACACCTGCACTAAACTATGTAGCACTGTCGTCGTATACTTACACAATTTTTAGTTTTCACAAGTTAACAAACCTACAAGTATAGGTATCATTTTCAATAAATACACATATACAGAAAAAGTAAATTGAAAATATTTAGACACTTCAAGTCCAAAAAAAACTTAATTATAAGGAAAATGATTTTACAAGTTTTTCTGTATTATTTTGCCGTGGGAATCATCGTTATATTTTAGTAATACTGAATGATGAATGATACAAGTTTATATAAGTTTTACTTATTATCACCACACAAGTGCTAAAATATGAAAAAAATATTTTGTACTTATACAATTTTATGCTATCAACCTTGACTTGAGGCCACAAATTTAGAGCTAAGTATAAACAATGACTACAACTTGAATATTATTACAATTTGTTTACAAAAAGTAGTCTGAGAAATACACGATTTTTTGAGATTATTATTTGTTAACTAGGCGGAACTACTAGAGTAATATAATAAAAACTAAAATTATGACAATAAAAAGTAAAAAATTAACTACAGTAGAATGCAATAAAGAAAGTGTATTTTTATAAGATAACTCCTAAAAATTTAAATGCATACTAAACATTAAAATTTTGTACTAAATATTTAGTGTAAGCCATTTGAATTGTCAATAATTTTTTTTCTATTGGGAAAATTCGAGAATTTAAATTTGGGGAATCTCGTGAATGTATTTTTTAGTCCAAAGAAAGGTTAAAAGGTGAATATCGCTTAAATCATCTTAATAAAACTTTTACGTGTAGTCTATCTAATACACCGCAAATAAACGAGGACCGGTCTATAGAAATAAAATTCCGACTAGTTTTACCATATTTTTCCTTATAATCCTAATGTAGTAAGTTTTATAAGCAATTTTATAGTTAAGTTACTTAGTATACTTAGCTTATCTAAAATCTTTATGAATCATGAAATATCTGAAACTGACAGATAGGGGGCTATTCATTTATTACGTAAGAATCTAAAGAAAAAAATTAATTATCAGTAACAATATTTATAAACGTTTATTTGTACTTACAAAGGTACTAATAATTTTTATTTTTTGTTAGTAATAAACTTTAGTGTTAATCATTCATCTTTACATACGATTTTCAGTCCAAGGGCTCAAAACCCACTCGATCCGAGCGAACCTCGACACCCGCGCTGTTGCACGCGGTTTTTCAAAGTATAATTTTATTTTAACTTTTCGCGTTTTTGTGATCATACGTAAGAACTATCGAGACTCCCTCCCACCCACTTGTAAGAAAAAATAAGACAAAGTCGTCCCCCTTCCCTCCCTAAATCGTCTTCCGTAATAAATGAATGGTCCCTAGGGTGATTTTGACATCTCAGACAATATTATTTGAATGCAATCTCACATTTGGGCGACCTGAAAAATTCTCTAAAATATTATTTGGTCAATTAATTAATGTAAACAATTAGTGATATTCTAATGATCTTATGTACTCTACTTTGTCTTTTATGTACGAGAAAAATTGTGAGAAGGATGTAGAAGAGAGGCGTGATATTGAATGAGCTATTGGGTAAACGCAAAGTAGATACTGCTACTGAACTGATAAATAATCATATATGATCTCTTACAATTACGAGAGGAATCCAAGCATTGCTTTAGACTTGTGACCAAGGTGAAGGCTTAAGGATTTCCTTTAAGTAATAACAACACTCTCCTCCACTGCTACTATAAAAGCTGATTACATGCACACAATAATAAATATAAAACAGTTGAGTAACGATCATAGCAATTTTTATTTATAGCTTCAGATAATAAAAACTGCAATAACGTAACGTTAACGTTACAAGGTAGTGTATGATACATAAACGTAGGTAGCATCACTACCTACACTGGTTACACTTCGTTATAAGAAAAGATTGTCGTTAAATTATGTAAATTACTCATACTCCTATTTAAATTCATATTACTTTTTATGTAGGGTCATTTGAAAATGACCTTCAAGGTGACTGCGCAATAGTTAAACATTTAGTTTTGGGCAAAGATATTAAAACTTATGTTAAATGTTATTGTAACAATTATGGAAGTAATCTCCATGTCAGCCCTATTTTTTAGCTTCTAATTTTAATATTTCAAAAATAATAAAATAAAATAGCAACACTTTTTTTGGAATGGCAACTATAACAGTTCTCAATGTCAAAATGAAATTTAATAACGATTGAGGTGAATAACCACCTACAGTCAGTATAGGATAACTCGTTTCATATACAAAATACCTTCATAAATATTCTAGGCCCCCCCTATGGAGAGTCTTCTAACTGTACGCTATTAATTTGTTTATTATTTTTGCAGTTGGAAACCAATTAATTGTATCCCGAGGCTGCACCTGGAAACGCGCAGACGATTACTCCAACACCTGCGCCAGTTCAGTCAGCGGACCCAACGAGGTCCAGCTTTTCTGCGAAACCTGCACCACTGACGCCTGCAACGGTGGATCAGCAATTGGCATCACCCTGGCGTTGATAATGGCTCCTCTTGGTTTACTTCTCTTCAAGTAAATTAGGCTAACATGAGCAAAGGGACCATTAGTACCATAGCAATATGCCCACCGGTAGCCAAATGTTGTAACTTCTTAAACCAAACATTCAAAGACCAATTTATAGTCGTAGGAGCGATGTCTTCCTAACACAATGACGAAAAAAAAGATCTCAACCAACCATCTCTTCATCAGTTCTTCTATATATTTATCAGTTAGGAGGGCCACATCGTCCTTACTACGCCTATGGTTACCAAATATTGCCCTTTACCTACAATACGTAATAAATTCATTCCTAATATCTGAGAGAAGCCATAACAATTATGTTTAAAGTTTCATTTGTCTTTGTTTGTATGCTCATCACGCAAAAAATTCTGCACGAAATCGGTTTCGAAGGAAACCAAAATTAACATTTGACCTTATGTTAAAGCCAATATTATATTCATTTAAATATCTTTTTACTCCTTCGAAGCGATGGCGAGACGAATAGTTTTAAATAAAGTCGTGTGCACATACATAATATATTTTATATTGTTAATAATTTTAAAACTCGAAATTGTTTATGTTAAGGACAGAATTTAGAAGAATATGAGATCGACAGAAACTTTTTTGCAAACTAAATGATTAACCAACTTATCCAGGGGTGTCACACACCCATGTAGCACCAAGTCTTCACCTCTGCGAGCGCAAAAGACAAAGTCGCTTTCAAGAAGAATCGCACTCCTTACGCTGCCGGCTTCTCCGGCGAATAGCGCCTCTAAGATCGCGGCGCCCGTGTGCAACGCACACCCTGCACTACACCTTGACGGTGTTACAGTGTTGGGGTGAGATGTTCGTGGAGTAAAATTTTAGGGACTACATACGTTTTACAAATCTACTGTATTAACGGATAATATCAAAATAATCTTTTAAATTCTTCCTAAAATAATTAAATAAGTGATATTTTTTTTTTTATATTTTACTGTTAATTATTTAGTGCACTTTTATCTATCTTAACACACGGGATACAATGTTGTAATTTTTTGTGCTAATTAAATAATTTTTATTTCATAAGACTATTGTAAATATTATTGTTAGATCTGTTTTTCTTCTATATTACTTCTACCGTTTCCTCATTTCTTATATATATTATTATTTGATTAATAAACTTACTAATTCTATCTTACTTTATAATTATTAAGAAGTACAAATATTTTTGTCGTCTATAAATATTTGCCGTCTATAAAGTTTTCTTTAAAATACGTGGTGTTTTATTATAAATCTTGTAACTGAATTTTAAAAAGCAGTGATAGCATAATCGTTAAGATGTTGATCTTTTACTCGGGAGGTCCGAGTTCGATCCCCCATACACCTCTGACTATTCTAAGTTTTGTGTGTGTTTAAGCAATTAAATGTCATTTGCCTTTAAGAATGAAGGAAAACATCATGATGAAAACTGCATTCCTGAATTCTCCATGTTTTCAATGGTGTTTGAAGTCTCCCAACCTGCATTAGTCCGGCGTGGTGGACTATGGCCTAACCCCCTATTCATTCTGAGGAAACCCTGCTCATCATTGGGCCACTGACGGGTTATGATGATGATGAACTGAATTTTAAACTAGTAATCTAAAACTCATTGAGGTTAATACATACTTTTTTGGAACATTATTTTAAATCCAATATGGCGGAATTCCCAAGATGGCGTATGAATATTTTTTTAAGTTTTTAAAAAGTACCGAATCAAAAACTTTGCTAAGAAAATACTGGATATATATATATATATATACTGAATGGACGTAAATTTTGACTTTCAGTAAATCAAGTAAATACATAGCTTAATTCTTATTTGAGTAAATAAGTATTTTTCATATTTGCAGCATTAACTGCAGCAACAGAAAATGATTATTATCAATAATTGAGTCACCATATAAAAACAAAATCCTCAGAGAAATGTGTCATTCGATTAGGAATGGCATAAAGATGATTTCTGAAAAAAAAAATGAATTTACGCTTGTAAAAATATTGCTTGAAAAACATTTTTGAATGACACTTAAATCATAATTTTCGGAGACTGCTGAAAAAAAGTGAACCAAAAAGGCAG
This sequence comes from Limenitis camilla, assembly GCA_905147385.1. NCBI lineage: Eukaryota > Metazoa > Arthropoda > Insecta > Lepidoptera > Nymphalidae > Limenitis > Limenitis camilla. The sequence continues at coordinate 5,442,162 of LR990241.1, forward strand.
TTGTTGACTAGACTATAAGCAAACCTTCAGAAAGGTTACTGACGATAAGTGCACCAGACCCCTGAAAGATATCTAGCAGTATTATTCCTAATTTTCATTCGGTAAAATTATATTGTGGTTAAAAATCCTACTAATATTATAAACGCGAAAGTTTATAAGAATGTATGTATGTTTGTTACTCTTTCACGCAAAATCTACTAAATGGATTTTGATGAAACTTGCTGCGGGGCGCAGCTAGTTAAAAATAAAAGAGAAAAATGTCTTTTTTCAAGGATCTCATAGACCGATAAAGCTCTTAATTTTTTTGTTAGACGCTGTTATCAGCCCCAAAACATATACAACATTCAAATCAATAAATTAGACGTTTTCAAGATAAAAATATTTTTCCGCCGATTCATCTAGCCATCGTCCTATGGCCTTCTTGTGTATGTAACTGTGTTAACACAAATTTTATGTAATAGAAACTAATATAAAACACCAATTACATTCAAAATAACACATGGTTTATAGCAGCACTTGAACCAATTGAACCAATTGAACCAATACCCTCCTCATTCGGAGGAGGAGACCCGGCTCAGCAGTGGGCCATTGAAGGGTTGTGATGATGATGACAATGAAAATGAAACAATGAAAATAATAATTAACTAATAACACGTCACACTGACGCCAGAAAGCAAATACCCCTTCTAGCTCAAATCAGTGACTATATAGCAAATGAATTTCCTGATGAGAAGAACTGGCAAGAAACTCAACAGTTGCTCTTTTCAAAATGCCATTGTTTACATCAGTCTGTTTTACAAAGCTATAATCATTCAGCTGACCATCAACGTCATTTGGAATCCAAGCTTTGTCATCATTCAAGTAATCTTGTATAGAGTAGTAAGATTTATTTACTAAACACTCCCCATGAAACTATTACTCACTTTGTGGAGACGATAGTATGGCGTTACAAGTTTATTTTATTTCTAGTATTTATACTGTGTGTGTCACTATGTTTGGAAAATAACGTAATATTCTGCCTAATGTATAAAATGTTACAATAAATGTATTGTGACGGCACCGTAAGAATACCTCCGCGGCCCTGCCCCACAATAAAATGTTGTATAAATAATAAATTAAGAATAAAAATGGACCCAATATGGAACCTTGTGGAACGACCATACTTAAGACGGATCCAAAAGATCTTTCACCATTAACAGCAATATTCTGGATCCTCTGAGTAAGGTAAGAAGCAATTAGATCAAGTCCTTTATCACTTATACCATAATAATTGAGTTTTTTTAAAGTGTGTTATGTTCAACACAATCAAAGGCCTTGGACAAATCACAAAATACACCAATAGCATTTTGTGATTTCTCCCATGCGTCGTAAATATGCTTTAGGAGCGCAACTCCTGCATCCGTTGTTAACCTACCTTTAATAAAAACATATTGCTCACTATGAAAAATAATATTTTTTTTCAAAATGCTCCAAAAGTTGATTTAATATAATTTTTTCAAAAACTTTACTTAATGATGGTAATATAGAGATAGGTCTGTAGTTACCAGGATCGCTTTTGTCACCCTTTTTAAAAAGAGGTATAGTGGTAAAACATACTTGAAGTTGAAACTATTGTTACAACCCGAGTGATTACTTTTTCACAATGCATTAGCATCGATGGGAGAAGATTTAAGGCTTACTTTAACCGGAATTTCTGTAAACCACAGCCGGCATGTGTGCTACTTCGTTTCCCGAATTTATCATTACATTGTCCATTTTCAATTAAATTTGTTCATTAATATTTACAGATCTTCCAGTAATACTAGAAATAGCGTCCCATGTAGCTCCTATTGTATCGTCCGAGTTCATAATTTTATTTCTAATGTATATCCTTTGCCTGGATACAAACAATTCTAAGTCTTTGATTTTTTTTTTTACATATTGTAAAAACTTAGGATCATGATTAAATTGCTTCTCCTCATATAGTTCATAAAGTTTTTCTCTACTTCTATATATGCCTACAGTTGCCCAATCACTTAATTTAAGTTTAAAGTTTTTAAAGAAGGTTTTTTCTTTAAAGCTATTATTAAACTGAGATAAAATTAAATGAAACAGTCTATTATATACATCATCTGGATTCTTTAAGTTTGTGTCCAAATCACTTACTTTTTGTGCAACACTGTCCTTAAAACAACTTATTTTGCTAACAGTCTTGGGACGGCAAATTATTTTTTGTCTTTCTTTAACTATAGTATCCATTAAAGTAATTTTTGACCGTAGTGGTCGGTCTTAAATTGTCAATAATTAATTTCTCATTTACTTGACACTGACAGAACACGTTAGCTATGCATGTGGCATAGGCATCTTCCACATGAGTCGGCTCAGTAAATAAATTTATTAAATTATACGATTTAAACAAATTTAATAGCCGACGATTCGAGAACGTTTCTACTATAATATCTACGTTAAAGTCTCCACAAACAATTACAGACTTACTCTTACTACATAGTCTTTTAAGCACATCGTCCATTGTCGATTCAAATAAATTATAATCACTATTAGGGGGGCGGTACACGCATACTATAACATAACGTTGAAGCTCAATGCATGATAATTCTACGGTGCGTTCGACAGAGAGAGACAATATCCTGTCGTGGCTTACATACGGCGCGAGCAATATCATTACGTACAAGAATTAGACTACCTCCGCGATCCGCGTTAACGCTGAAGAACGCACTTGACATATTTACTAAAATGTTATTTTTTACAAACCAATGTTCTGTAATACATATAATATGTATGTCAAATTTAGCAATAAATAATTCTAATTCTAACTCTTTGCCACCTAAGCCTTGCAAATTTTGATGTATTTATAATATTAATCTTGCACGGTTTAGGCTTTGTCTGTCTGTCTAGTTTAAACTAGGTTGTATATTAATATTAGAAGGGTAGGGATGTGCACCCGGTATGCCACCCGATCATCAAAACCAGAGGTAGGGGATCTGTTCCTCGTCAGTGTTTGCTCCAATCAGCCAGTAAAGACAAGCTGAGGATGAGGAAGAAGACCTTCCCTGGGAGCGCTCAGGTCTGTGAAATCGCTACTCTCAATAGCTCGCCTAAAGCTATCCTTCGGAAATTATCATGATTAAAGATAATAGCAGTATTCATCACATACTACAAGTATTCCTTAACCCCTCCAAGTAAGCTAAATGCTTGTGTTAGGAGTGGGCCACGTCCGTAGTCCTATGACTGAGATTTAAACTCACGACACGGTCTGAAATACTAACGCTCCGAAGTTCGAGTTGAGTCTAGTTTATTTTAATTTCTAATGCGTAGTACGAAAGCATACTAGAGCGTACGCAGGCGAGTTCGGCGGGACAAAAGTCCACAGTCCACAGATATTAAATTGGCTCCCTTCACAGTTTGTTATGACATCCCTCACAACCAGTTTGTCATTCGCCTTTTGCTTCTGCATTAAAACGAACGTCTCGCGTGTTCGAAAAGTAACTGTGTTCGATTTTCAAAATGGCTAAAATTATTTTAATTGTGCCAGTTCTTTTTATTGCCTTATATGTTAATGGAGGTGAGTTTTTTATTATAATTTTTTCTACTTAAGGAAATAATAATAAAATATTTGTTTACTTCGTGATTTGTTTAAGTAGATGTAAGTGATCGGAAAAATTTGGGGCCCTACAAAAATTTTAATTTAGAACATTTTACTGTTATCACTTTTAATATAAGGTACAGATTATAAATTCGTAATTAACTTTTTCTTTTTTATCTGTATTTAAACCGGTAGGCTTTATGAAAAAGTATCGATATTTTTAATTCAAAACATCGATATTTTAGCCGATGTATATTGATCCAATAAATCGATGCAATTTATCCAATATCCATGTAAAGAGCAGTTTTTTTACTTTTAATACCTGACAAATACTTGTTTGTCTGATTTTTAGTTTTTGATATTTTTGTAATTATTGCCAGATAAGAAAAAGGAATACTGATAAAAATATCTCCATTTCTATTGAGATTTTTGTACATTTTGTATAAAAATTGCTATTGACATTACATATTGAGCTAAATACACTATTATTTTAAAAACGCAATTTTTTTGAATGCGACCAATAAATCGATATTTTGTTCTTCGATATATCGACCTCGATTTTGATATTTTAATAAATATCGATATTTTTTTTTTCACTTCCGACATCCCTAGAAATTGTTATCTGCCTGATTACAAATCGCCAAATATTCCAACACGAAGATGTTTTTGTTTGTATATATCAAATATCAAAGGTCAATAGGTCTGTGGTTCAGGAGTCGGATTAACGATAGATAGGTCGTGGGTTCAGATCCCGGACATTGGCTGCTGACACAAGCATTTAGCTTTGAGGGAGGAGTTAAAGAATTTTAGTAGTATGGACCACATACTACTAGTATTCTTTAAAAAAAATCATAAATAATAAAAAATTGTCGTGTCGCAATGTTTGTTACCAAACTACTCCGAAACGACTCGACCGATTTGTATATATCGGATAGGTTTGAAAATCGGTAAACATCTTTTTTTTCTACCCCTAAGTATGATACCCAAAAATATGCAATTAATGTTTGTGATAGACTGGATGCTGGAGACTGGATGGCAGACAACCAGGCCCTCACCCTTAGACTAGTGAAACAATTCAATCACTCGAAAGTAAATTAAAAAAGGAAACAAGTAAAGCAAGACTTAAGACTAACTTAGGCAAAACAAAAACAATTGACATTGCCATCTGTGAAAACAAAAGTAAAATAAAAAAATATAATTATATGCAACTTTGTATCGCAGGGTGTATGTATGTATGTGTTTGTTTCTATAAATAATAATAATAATTTTTTATTTGTAACTTGTGATTGCGTTTCATGTTTCTTCATGTAAATATTCATATGATGTATATACACATATGTAGCTATTCCACAGGCAGAATTAATTCTTCAGTTTGTTTATAATCGAGGTTAGAAAGCCAATTAGTTACCCGTTTTTTACAGATAGATTTAGAAACGGGGTAAATCTCTAAATCCTTGTTAATAATATTAATAAATAAAATCTCCTAAAAAACAGAAAAATCTTTTTGAGTATTTAGTATTAAAAACTTTAATAGTGCAAACTAATTCCTTTCTTCATTTGTTATTAAACTCTTCAGGAGTGTATTTAAGCAATGATTCTAGTTTTAAATCATCACTAACTAGACGACCCTTGCGATTTCATCCGCTCCTATTGGTCTTAGCGTGATGATATATAGCCTATAGCCTTCCTCGATAAATGGGCTATCTAACACTGAAAGAATTTTTTATTAGAGATTAGCGCATTCAAGCAAACAAACAACCTTATATATATTCTTTATATTATATTAGTATAGATTATGATGTTGACAACATTAATTTGAGTTGCATACAATAAGTTTTACTTTCTTAAACATTGGATAACTGATTAACATTAGTTAGAGAAGTAGGGATTGCAAAATAAATATGCGGTCACGACAGAAACAATTATTGCATCGCGAGTAATCTAGGAGTAACGTTGAAGGACTGTATCTACAGTAATAAATCCCAGGAGGATATTCTAGTCAGCAAGCCGCTATACTGTTGATCTGCGTATAGTCTATAACCCCATTAATAAATATATTTTTTTTGACTTAATATTATCTACACTATTATATAAAGAGGAAAGATTTGATTGTTTGTATTTTTTTTGTATGTTTTTTTGTTGTGAATAGGCTCGAAAACTACTAAACCGATTTTGAAATTTTTCACCGATAGAAAGCTACATCCTTTCCAGGAAACATAGTGGTATTGCCATAAATGTTCTAATTAAAAAGATATGGCGATTTAAGTGCCATTACGTGATATGATGTTGCCATATATATTTTTATTCAATAGAATATGGCCATTTAGATCCAAACTCAAAAGATGGGCTGGTTGTGTGACTAAGCTGGATAGGGTCAGAGGTAGTTCTAAAGTCAGAGCTGTAACAGAAAAACTCCAGGAAAGCCAGCTCCAATGGTACGGACAATGCGTCGTGAAGAAGACCACCCGGTTAAAATTGCTATAAAAATTGCCGCAGGAAAACAACCCCGAGGAAGCTCAAAAGCTACTTGGTGGAGAAACCTAGAAAATGTTGCAAATTTAATAATAGCTGACATAAATGACAGAGCCAAATGGCGATAACATATTCAGAGGGCCGACCCCAAATGAACTGGGAAAAGGCACGGAGTAAGAAGAGAGAATATGGCCATTTTGATGCTACTTGCTGAAGTTGATTGAAGAAAATACATAAAGATAAGGGAGTGGGCTATAAAAAAAGCAAATCTAATGTGCAGTAAATACACCCCAAAAAAGAAAAAAAAATTAACATAATAAAAAAATATGTTCATAAGCAATTTATAAAGAGAAGTGAAATCCCACCAAAAACATTTTTTTGATAAAATTAGCCAAGACGAAAACATATACTTCGCACTGTACATACAATGAAATCTTTATATAATAGTGTAGTTTCCTTTTTTTATAATTTAGTCTAGTCAACAAGTTCAAAAACGTGAAAAATAGAGATAAAGGTCCTAAAAATATGAGCGATGGCTCATTCGATTCGGAATCACCTCTAGAAAAATGTTTTTGAAGGATTTTGGTGCAGGTTAAAAATTGCAATTGTTATTAACAAAATAAGATGAAAAAAAAATGATATATCGTTTTTTGTTAATAACTTAAAAAATATTAACATTTAAGCAATTTAAAAAAAAGCTCGTTAAAGAGGAGGAAATTTCCAATAAAAAAGTCCTAACTCCCGGAACTCTATCTCCATTATTTATAATTTTAATTAGACGTTGAAAATAGGTCTCCGCGCGGCTGTTACGGCATGCGATCGGCGTCGGCAAATGAACCGTTAGGTCACATTATGTATAATTTAATTTGTTTGATTTCAGTGTCATGTATTAAATGTTTCGACTGCATATCCAGTACTGATCCAAAATGCGCTGATCCTTTTGACAACAGTACAGTTCCAATCACTAACTGCGCTCAGAAGAATGGTTTGTCGGATTACCCAGGAGTGACGCGCACTATGTGCAGTAAAATAAGTCAAAAAGGTATGATAAAGATACCGACTAGGACTTTGGTCGACTAGTCGATTAGTTTCGGCAGTATCCATTTGACAATTTCTGTGACACTTTGTTTACAGCTGATTCGGAACATGTTATTTTCCATAGCTTTTTTTGGTTTAATTAATGCATGGGTCAGAGCGGTGTATTTGCGTAAAGAATGTACTGTTATTGTTCATTATAGAGAATGAGCTCAATTAAAATTTAATCATAGCAAAATAATCTTTTACATCTGTAGGTCATGATTCTTGGTCCATTGTTTGAGGAATACATAAAGTTATCATGAAAAAAAAGGAAACCTTTAAGTCTTCGTAATCAAAACATACAGCTGTCTAAAGCGCATATATTGATATTTTGAATGTCTCACAGGAATCACAATATTTGAGGTGTCTCCTGGTAACATAAAACATAAATTTTTTTATGCGTCATTCCGGATGCAATGAGATACATAATTTTAAGAGCCGTATCTCTTCTATTTTAGACCATTTTCAACTTGCCGACTATTACCAAAGATTGGTTAAAGTGGCGTAGGGTATGGTGGCAAAATGGGTTATGTCGGGTTATTCAAACGGACGGAAAGGTTGATTACATATACACAATAAAAAATATATATTATACAAAATTTCTTAATAAATATTCTAGACACTATGGTGAATCTCCTAACAGTACGCAATTAATTTGTTTTTTATTTTTGCAGTTGGAAACCAATTAATTGTATCCCGAGGCTGCGCCTGGAAACAGGCAGACGATAGCTTCAACAACTGCGCCAATTCAGTTAGCGGACCTATCGAGGGCCAGCTATTCTGCGAAACCTGCACCACTGACGCCTGCAACGGTGGATCAGCAATTGGCATCATCCTGGCGTTGATAATGGCTCCTCTTGGTTTACTTCTCTTCAAGTAAACTAACATTAGCAAAGGGACCATCGGTAGCCAAATTCTGTTAATTTTTTTGTCAAACCAAAAAAAAATATATGGTTACCAAATTTACCTACAATACGTATTTAATAAGTTTCTGGTTACATCTACATCTACACTATTATAAAAAGAAGAAAGATTTGATTATTTGTATGTTTGTTTGTTGCAAATAGGTTCGAAAACTACTGAACCGATTTTAAAAATTCTTTCACCGATAGAAAGCTACTGCCTTTCCGGGTAGCATAGGCTATGTGGTGTTGCCATAAAATCTAATTTAAAAGATATGGCCATTTAAATGTCATAACGTGGTCATTTTGTAAATTAAAGGGTTTTTCAGGAACTACGAATCCGATTTTAAAAATTCTTTCACTGATAGAAAACTACACTTTTCCTGAGTGACAGGGGATTTAGTGTTGCCATATACATCTTTTAATAAATAGAATATGGCCATTTTGTTGCCACAGATTCAATTTTAAAAATTCTTTCACTGAGAGATTTATAGTATTTCCTTCTCCCTTCCTCTCATATATCATTCTCTCTCATCCTCTCTCTTAAATTTTTATCTTTATCTCTGTTGAGATTGATCAGTCTCTTTTCATTTTTTTTCCTTCGATTATTTCTCTCTCCTTTATCTATTCAATTTTATTTTTGCTTTGTCCTCCCTCATTTATTATCTGTCGCTTTTCTTTTCTTTTTCTTTCTATCATTTTTCTTTTTATAACTTTTTCGCACTCTCTCTTTTTTCAAACAATGAAAAAGTACACAATTACAGAGTAACAAATTAAGGACATCAATTATAATATTGCTTTAAATACCCGGAGCGAAGAGAAGGCAGGCCGCTCGTTAGTTATAAGGCCGCCTTTGCATGCTTTATAATTTGTATTGGCTCCATGTTATCTTTTCTGTTTCTTTTGCGTGCAATAAATAATTTATTGACACAAACAGTAATTTTATCAACAAGTGGTGAGATTTACACAAACTTTTCTGACTAGCCCAAGTAGCACCCGTGTGCAATTTCCACCCTGTCGCCCTTATTGACGAAAACCTCTTTTTCGCCTCAACGAGTGCAAAAAACTATGTCGCTTTACTGAAACTATACAGACATGAAAAATTAGTTCACACAGGGAAAGCTGCCCCTGAATATAACCTGAGGATGTTACGTTACGTTACGTTACGTACGTTTTACAGATATACAGATAATATCAAAATAATCTTTTAAATTCTTCCTATGATAAATGAATAAGTGATTTTTTTAAATTAATATAATGTATAATAAGACTATTGTAAATGTTATTGTTAGATCTGTTTTTCGTCTATCGTCGGTGAAGTTCTAACAGTGCGTAGGTAAGTCAAAAATGGCTACTTTACTTTACCCTTGTTCGATACAATTTTTTTAAATTATCACATTGGTCTCGTATTGGTCAAATTATATGTATTGATTGGTCGAGACGATGCGCACCATTATACTTTAACCAATGACATTCAAATCTCAAGTCACTCTTAAAATGAATTACGCACTGTTAGAACTTCACTGACGATATGTTTCTTCTTATATTTGATTAATAATTTTACTAATTCTATCTTACTTTATACTTTTAGGAAGTACAAATATTTTTGTCGTCTATAAAGTTTTCTTTAAAATACGTGGTGTTTTACTGTAAATCTTGTGCTATAGAATAAGAGAGAGATATTTCTTTTTTTTTTTTTTTTATGTAACTAGGTCGGCAAACAAGCGTACGGCTCACCTGATGGTAAGCAATTACCGTAGCTCATACACGTCTGCAACACCAGAAGCATCGCAAGCGCGTTGCCGACCCTATCCCCAATTCCCCCCAGGAGCTCTGGTCACCTTACTCACCAACAGGAACACAACACTGCTTTAGAGTAGTGTTATTTACCTGTGATCTTCTGTAAGGTCGAGGTACTACCCCAGTCGGGCTGCTCCATATTTAAGCAGGAAGTTTCCTACTGTGCCCTACCTCAGTTAATACACATGCAATTTAGACTGAGGCGAGCGGTGCCTAAGGCTTGAGACCCAGGAGCAGGTATAAAGAGCTCTTTCATAATATATTAACTCTCACCTCCACCACTCGCCCTTGCTAAAGACAATAGATTATAAAGTAAACTTACGTGGACCTCGAGAAGGGTAACCTTAATCACTACACTATAACACTAACTTCCATGTTCACTGCACGAAAACACCAGAGAGACTGAGACTAATCTATCGCACTAAAGGTTATATATTGTCTTCACGTCAGTATACTTGATAAATTATAAAATTATTTGCCCGCTACTACTACTTTATAAACAGTGTTGCTAACACTTTTAACTGAATTTTAAATAAATTCAGTAATAGCATAGTGGATAAGTTGATGTCTTACTCGGGAGGTCCGAGTTCAATACTGGGCACACAAATATCACTTGCCTTTAACAGTGAAGGAAGACATGAGGAAACCTGCACTCCTGAATTTTCCATGTTCTCAAAGGTGCGTGAAGTCTACCAACCCGCACAGGTTCAGCGTGGTGTACTATGGCTTAGGCCTCCTCCTCATTCTGAGAAGGCCCGACTCATCAGTGAGCCACTGATGGGTTATGATGATGATGAACTAAATTTTAAACTAGTAATCTTAAACTGATTGAGAATAATGCAAACATTTTCTTTCACTCCCCCTTCCCACTCTATCTTCAAGGATACAACGTTGATCTCTTGTTTTATCGATGTCCATGGGCAATGGTGGCCACTGAAGAGCAGTATCTCTATTTTAGACCATTTACAACTTCGACTTCGTCTAGATCATAGGTACTGATTGTGAAGGAATGTTATTGTGGTTAAAAATTTAAAAATAAAAGAAAAAAATGTCTTTTTTCAAGGATCTTATAGACCAACTATAGACTCTTAATTTTTAAAGCGATTTTTTTTTGTTAGAAATCAATGAATTAGAAATTTCCGAGAAAAAAATATTTTTCTAATATATATACTAGAAGCCGAATTAACAAAACCAAAATTCTTAAATGTTATAAGAAAACGCAAAAAAATAAAAGTACATGAAACATGATTTATTATCAAAGTCATTTTAAAATTATTACATTGGACGGAATCATCAGTCTTCATCATTTGTGGTTTACAAATTGCAATATAACATACACATTATTATAATTATAAAAACAATGATATTCAACACAATATACATAATCTGGTATTAATTTTTTTTTTTAATGTTAGCTTTTGATATCTGATTCTTATTTAATTGTTTCAAAAATATTTTTATACTTAAGGGGTTAATGGTAGTCAGAGACATGAAAAAATGAGAATTTTCAGTATTTCTTTTTGGCCAAAAAATCATTTTATTTTATAAAATTAATAATATGGCATCATCACATAATGTTTTGACTTGAACAGGAAAATTTGAAAAAAAAAAAATTCTGATTGATTTTAGGACCCGCAAGATGACACCGTAAGGACCCTTCTGTTGGAACTGGGTCAACACAAACAGCTATAACTTTTGAAATTATTTTTAAATAAAAATATTTAAAAATTGTAAATGAAATAGACACTAAGTGATAAAACTTCCAATTAAGTATAAATTTTTAAAATTTATAAAAAAAATATTACTATAGTATTCCTCAACCCCTCCAAGTAAGCTAAATTACTCCTAAGAGTGGGCCACCACATAGCTACTGACGCTTTTATATAAAGCAATGGTTTTCTATTGAAATCATCAGAAACTAAGAAGCTTTTAGGTTTCAAAAATCAGAAACAATAGCGAAGTTTGGAGCTGTATATGTTCATTGACAGCCGAAATTAATAACTGACCTCAACCAAAAACTTTGCATCAAAACAGATTCTAATTTCGAATTTTCTATACAATCCAAAAATTTTTTTTTTAAACAATAGACAAGCACTTGGCTGCATATCACCTGATGGAAAGTAAGGATGCAGCCTAAGATGCAGCGCGCTCCTTTAGCAGATGCCTATTCACCTTTCTTTTAAAGATACCCATATTGTACATATTTGGAAAAACTGACGTTGGTAAAGTGTGCCACTCCTGAGTTGTCCGTATTAGAAAGAAGGAAGCACACGCTTTATACAAACATGAGCGTCGCCACACAACGGGCACAAATCCTCAAGGACATGAGGTCCGTCCATGAAGGAGCTGGGCTGGCTAGTATAGCCAGTCATCCCTGCACGCACAATGGACCGAACTCGAGTCTAAGTGCGGAAACAGGAGCCCACATACAATACAATTTATACAAACATGCGGTTTGTCAACTACAAAGGTATTAGGTTATTAATTTCAGCTGTCAACAAAGGAGTATATAGTATAGTATAATATATATAGATAGTTTTTCTGATGATAAATACATTAACTTCACTTTCATTTACTAAAATCTTTGTTTAGTTGAACAAGTATTGGATAGCTTTACGGCTGAAATTAATATAATCAATCTCAAACCAAAATCCTCAGATTACTGGTTGAAATTTTATTCCAAATTTGAATTTTACATACACAATTGAATATTGAATCTATTTTCAAACCACAATCTAAGGATATTGGATTAAGATTGATTATTAATTTCAGCCGTAAGAGATCTAAACAATATATTGGATATTTATAGGTTTAGCTACCAAATATGAATAATGTTGCTACTTATATACTTATTATGATTCCAATATTACATATATTGAAAGGACGGAAAAGTATTTAATAAGTAATGCTTAAAATTAAAAACTCTTCACATAAATGGCAATCACAGATAAAATTAACAAAACTGGTAAAGGAGTAATTAAGGTTGAAGAATTACAACCATCCTTGCTGTTACATGTGCAGTATTCTATGAATATATTATAAGTACCAGTTCGCATAAGACAAAATCGTTCATCACCCTGGATACCGACTTCTCCCAAAAATGCACAGTCTCGGAAATAACGCCATTCTCCATTAACTGTAAAATAAAGATTAAATATTACAATTCCATATTAGTTATTGAAAAAAAATATCACTGAATCTAATATAGGGCTTCCTTTGTCATTAATGTTACAGTTTGAACTAGTTTGGCTTTGCAACAATTTTTTTTTTACACAACATACACGAAAAAAACTAACGAATTAGATAGATTACTTGCTGAAGGAGTCGAAAAAATCACCTAGACTAGGAGAATTGAGTCTAAAGGAAGTTCAAGTCAAAGGATAGTCTAGCAAAATGCTGTTAAAAATATCAATAGGTGCCTAAACTTAGTTAATAAAGCATTTTAGTTCTTTTTAATACTTCAATCAAAAAGTGATACTTTTTATTATTTCCAATAACTTTATGTGGATCATTACTTTTTTTTAAATCATACTCATTCTTATCGTATTTTTTATCTGTTTATAAGGTTATTTTGTTTAAAGGGTTTTAAACATTTAACATACCTTTTTGTCTTATTTTACGACACATAGTGGGCCTCAGTCCTGGATAATGCGACAAACCCTTCTTCTGAACACAGTCAGTGATTGGAACTGTACTGTTGTCGAAAGGATCAGCGCATTTTGGATCATTACTGGATCTGCAGTCCCAACATTTAATACATGACACTGAAATCAAAGAAATTAAATTATACCTAATGTGACCTCACGTTTCATTATTCGGTTGTCTGTCGTGTGATCCCAAAGGAAATCTTTAAGACAAAAATTGTTCCGTTTTACAAAACCGCGCTAGTTACATGCATGCATTGCCGGCAATAAAACGCCGCTGGTTGAGACATTTTAGGCGGGGTGTCGGAAAAATTAACAATTTTGCATCTTAAAGCTTTCTTTCGAGATAGATATTTTTTTTCAAAACGAGTTTTTTTTTCAATGCAGAACATATATAATTACACTCAACTATTTGGGCGTGCCCATTAAGCAGTAAACAATAACATTACCGTTTGAAACAAAGTTTAGAGCAAGAAGAAGGCATATTGTGTATTTCAAGTATGAAATCATTCTCCAGTATTTAAATATGCTCACAATAATAACTTTGTGTTCACAATCTTCTTTAAAACGTTGAAACGTTGATTTGTAATTTAAAACGCGAAATCAAGTAAAACTATTCACCTTTTGACATTATATTAGTATTACCATATACAAATTAGTGTTGCCTTAACTATCCCCTTTTATTTCCCTAAATATAAATATATACTAGAACGCATACCGTGTGGCATGCAACTGTGGTATGAAAGATCCAGATCAGTACCAATCACATGCATACATGTGTTTGGAATCGATATGGATCCGTGAAATAGTCAACATCGTTAGATTACTAATCTATCTCGCGATATTGCAAGCTGTCGATAGATTATGAACCGTAATCTTTAAGACACTGCTGTCCGAAGGCGGTCCCCAATTGGTCAGTATTACATAGGCTGTTCTGCGTCCAGTGAGGAATGAAAGATACGAGATCACACTTCGAATATCTACTTGAACTAACCTATGTCTCACTATCTCGTTCTCAGAGGGCAGACCCTCTCTTTCTAAGTAGAGTAAACTTTATTTATTTTTTTCCAGGGATTTGCCATAAGTAGTTGCTTTTAATGGTTTATTTATATATATCTCTGTTTTCTACTAATAACCCCTAAAGATTGTTTACAATAACATATGTATGCGTATAATAAAATTACGAAAGAAGCTATTTGTTATAGTGTGAAAGTTTGGATGTTTCTGAATTTGTAAAAAATAAAATAAATGCTCTTCAAGAATTGTGATATAAAGTATGTATTTATTACTTAATAGGTAATCAATAAAATCCATATACACACAAGGGGTAGGACAGACAAGTACTGCGTGAATGTTGGGATGAATATAATTCTTTTATATATCCATTTTTTTAACTATTTTCATTATGCCCACTGTAATTGTTTTGTAACTATAGTTAATTTATCCATTGGGGAGTTACAGGAGCGTTGCCGGCCTTTAAGGTGGATATATACACGAGTTTTGAAGATCCCCATGTCGTAATATTCCGGATATACCGACGGTTTAGGTTGTTCTTGTATCACATGCATCAACATTTTTTATTGTCATTTATTCTCGTTAGCTTTTTGGCAAGAATTTCCGCTGTTATAACCTTATTAACCTTGACACTGGCGGAATATTTAGTGCATTAGCACATTTATAGCCTTTAAAAAAACATATTGGGCTATAACGGGTAATTTCTTTTGGGAAAACGGGTAATTCGAAGTACACCGATCGGTAGCACTGACCATTCATAAATTATAACGTTCTTGTTTAAAGTTGAATGTTTTGACTTTTTGACATTTATTGTTTGGGTGTGTTCTTGTTCATAGCGTACGTCGTTTATTAGTAACTTTTTAATCTTAATTATAAATGAAAATGGATACAAGAATATTAGTGTATTTTATGCTTTGCACAATACCTACAGGTAATATTATTGTTTATGTCCATCATGTTTACTTATTATTTTTAAAACGAAATAAGACACGAACAACAGGGCGAGGATCTTTCAAACTTATTCAAGTCTCACAATAATAAATAATAATTATAACCTTTCTTTCATTTGGTATTAATATTTGCGAAACAATAGGGATTAGCTTACATCAAATCGCGGGCTTCTCGGTAATCTTATCCCGGTTTCATAAAACTAAAGAGTTTTGAGTCTCGAAGCTTTTCTTCGGTACAACGGGAAAAACGGGATGTATGGTCCGAATAACGTGACGTCACATTAATCATGTATCCATTATCACCTTAACACATTATTGGCCCACTGAGGAGTCTGGTCTCAGATTAAGGAGGGAGTTAGGCCATAGTCCACTATGCTTACTGGGTGTGTCTTAACCAGTAGGATATCACTGCTTACATTCATAATTTACAACAATTTTTAATTTTCAAAGTTTATTGAAGCAATTTATTTTCAGTTTTCTGTGTGAGATGTTACCAGTGCGCTTCCTCACAGAATTTATTAGAAGATACATGTGGTGCATACAAGAAATTTGACACAGATAGCCACATAGCAGTAGAATGCAATAGCGATGAGTCCAACATACCTGGTTCATTTTGTATGAAACTCACCCAACAAGGACCAAAAGGATTTATATGTAAGTATTTGTTAAATCTGTTAGATTTTATAAATACCTCCTCCTCGGAACGAGGAGGATAATAAGCTATAGTCCACCACACTGGCACAGTGTGAGTTAGCAGACTTCACACACCTTTGAGAACTTTAGGGAACTCTTAGGAGTGCAGGTTTCCTCACGATGTTTTCCTTTACCGTTAAAGCAAGTGATATTTAATTGCTTAAAACACATGTCACTCAGAAAAGTCAGTGGTGTGTGCTCAGGATCAAACTCGGACCTCCCAAGTAAGAGATTGAAGTCTCAACCATTGGGCCATCACTGCTATGTATAACATCAATAAATGGAGATATTTACCAAAAATGAAAAAAACATCTATTACCTTTATCAGCTACTATGCTTAAACAGTTAGCTTCATTAAAGGAAAAGGGCTAAAGATATTGCAAAAATATATTTGCTAATAGATATATTCTTATTAAGTAATAAAATTCTATTGTTTTTGTACAAATTAATTTAGTTTTGTTGTGACATGACCTATATCTATAAACAATGCATATAATATGCTTTCCGTTCAACAAAATTGTTAATATTTTTTTAACCATCTAACTCACTTAGTGTAAAAAAATGTTTTATATATAAAGTATTATTTTGTTTTTATATGATTATCATTAAGATTAACACATAAAGACACAAATTATCTCTTTATTACATTAAGAAAATGATTCAGCTGGAAAATTATTTTTAATGACTTAAGTATTTAACCTCATTTTATGCCCTCATTATATTTAAAATACACTGATAAAAGATTATACCAAGTATCAAAATGAGTTGTTCACAAACATACAAGCACAAACATATAAGCAACTTTCCTTATATTTTCTTTATATTAGTATAGATAGTTAAGTTGACGCAAATCTGCAGAAGAACTATGTCAACAGTATGATCTACATACACTCAGATTGTCAAGCTGTACTACAAGCGCTAGATTCGGACACAATAGTCTCTAGTCTAGTACTAAATTGTGTATATTGTCGGAATACCCTAGGATGTAACAATAAAAGCTCAGCCGGACCCTGTGAAAACCATATAGTATAGTGCATAGTAAAATATTTGTATGCTGGAAAAACTTACCTGGTTTGAACCATTCCAAAGCGCTAAAAAATGCATTTAGCAACGAGAATGTCAAAGCAATGTTTGACTCATTAAGCATCTCACAACGATGGGCCTCATTGACGCAGGGGTGTGCCGCTTTTGTGGCGAGGAGGACGAAACGCCTCTTCATATCCTGTGTGAATGTGGCCCGTTGGTACACAAGCGAAATCACATACTTGGTATGTATGTTATCAACTATGAGGATGTGAGAAGTGCTCCTGTCAAAAAGATACTAAAGTTTCTGAAAGCTGTAGGTATAGATAGTGAGCTATAGTGTGAGTGGTGAGTCACAATATTTCAGAAATGGAAGCAGTGACAACCAGGCCTCCAGTAGATTGGAATGATAAAGATAAGACACCCTCAGTTACCTTCATGTAAAAGTAAGGCTCCGTAAATTACTCGGAACCTTTTAATCATCATCACAACCCATTAATGGCCCACTGTTGAGGCAGTTCTCCTCGAGAGTGAGGCGGGGCATAGTCCACCATGCTGGCCCAGTGCGGATTGGCTAGACTTCATATACCTTTGAGAACTTTAGGGAACTTTCAGGAGTGTAGGTTTCCTCATGATGTTTGCTTAAAACACACATAGAAAAGTCAGAGTTGTGAGTGTGGGATAGAACTCGGACCTCCTGAGTAAGACATCAATGTCTTAACCACTGGACTACCACTGCTGTGTCACCTGTTATAAAATTTGACTAGATACTAAATTGAGGAAAGTTTCAATATTGTCTGTTTGTTGTAATATAAGCAATAATGAATACACATTCCTGAGAGTTCCTACAGTCTTCCTTCCTATTTAATGTTCAGTCGCATAATAAATCAGTTGTTAACAGTCTACATACTTTCTAAACTTAATAATCACTTTGTAATTGTAATCATGTGTAATTTACAATTAATCATGATACAGCTACTTTCTTTTTAAATGTTTTTCTAAACAATAATGAAATATAGGTTATATTATTTTTTAAAATGCATTAAACACATTTTTCTCATAACCAAAAATGAAAACAGAATCTTTTTTGAATTCCCACAAGTTTCTAGATGAAATAAAAGAATTAAATTAATTTACTAATGCTCCGCTTTCGGCTTCGCATGGTTTCTTTCTACTATAATATGAATGTATTATACATATAATCCTTTTTCTCTATCTATTAAAAAAAACCGCATCAAGGATCATGGATCATGAATTTGTGGACCCCCAAGACTAGCAGTAATAGAGGCTGAAGCTAAACCAATTATTTCTAAGTGTATACCATTATTTCTTTCAATATTAGTCCAAGTTGCAGTGAAGTTTATTTGGAAAAATTTAACTCCAATTTGGATCTTATTAAAATAAACTTTCAGGTTTTTAGTAATATATTTTGATTACTAATATGATAATACTCTGTCATATATTTTATGCAAATACCCTCTCAATTCTAGGGGACGGTCGATGGCGTCAAGTGATAAGACGTTGCGCATCAGTTGCCGAGACCGGAGTCACTGGAGTTTGCAACTGGGGAGTGTACGACAATGGTGTATATTGGGAAGAGTGCTACTGTTCATCCGATGAATGCAATCATGCCTCCTCCATACATATACATGGAGTTTTGTTAATAAGTATTGTCGGTATGATTATGAACATGTATAAACATTTGTGACTTTAGGTGTAGATTTTTTTTTCAAAACATTTTATTTGCCACTTTTACATGAAAATATTCAGTCAACAAATATCTGTAATCATGAATCTAAATTTTCTTATTTTTGTCTTTAATGACACTGATCTACAAAATTGCTTTTTTGGAGATGAGTATTAATTTGTCTAAATGACTTGTAAAAGCTCTTTTTCTAAGTCCTGTAAGTTGTGTATCTTTGATCATTTCGATCTTCAGAGTATTTCTTACGTATCTTGAGGTAACCTCCACTCCTCAGAGTTCCTTAAAATTCTCTCTCTGTGTGTGAAGTCTGCCAAACCGCACAGGGTCAACTATGGCTTAACCCCCTTCTCATTCTGATGATGATAAGGAAATAAAATAAGAATTAACTATGCAATTTAAGAAGCATATTTAGATTCAGCATCTAAAATTTTATGAAAACTAAATTTATATTTAAAAGGCAAGTTTTTATTAGTCTTGGGCCTAGTCGGTCACCAAAAAGAGCGCTCCTTTTAGTTCGTTCTCCAATGGCGAAGTAGTTCGCACTTTTAGTTCGTTAGTTCTTTTTTAAAATAATTTAGTAAAAATAACAAATAAAAAAACATCGATATTCTCATAAGTGAAACATTGATCTTAGAATTATCGATGTTTATAAACAATATTATGATATTACTATCACCATTAAAATATATAAGTATATATCGATTTTTTATTAGAAATAGTCCACTATTTTTATTTATACACATTTATTTTTATAGAAAATAAGTAGTCAAGTATGGATGAAACATAAGCATCACTAGAAATAATTAATTCAATTTAAAATAAATATAATAACTATGAGATTATCGACGAACTAGTTCGTATAGTTCACCTAAAGGAGCGCTCTTTTGAACTAGGTCGTTCGCGAACTACCCAAGACTAGTTTTGATGTAGATCAGTGTTATTACTTTATTAAATTCATGATGTTGTTGTTTGTAGGAAACCCAAATGTTCAAAATACAATAGTATAAACTATTGTTAGAATTTGTAATGTATTGTTATAAAAAATATATTTAAAGTATGTAATATCTAATTAAATATATAAATGGAGCAAAAGTAAACTTTCCGTCCTTAAAAAAATTATAATTATATTTAATTTAACTTTTTTTTTAATATTTATGTTATGCTTTATAAGTTAAAGACATTTTAGAAAAACTATTTGAAACAATCTTTTTAGAAATAAAGTTTTAGCACTGTAAGATGTAATGAAAGTGTTGAGCATTTAGTTCGAGAGCCCAGGAATGCCTAATTTCTTAAAAAATATTTAAATTGATTTTAATGGTATTTATAATGGTATTTATATATTAAATGGTATTTATAATTAAAATTTTTAATTTAATGTCACATTGACATTTATTTTTAGCTAGAGGGGATTGATTTAAAGATAAATAGCAATCCAAAAAATGTATCGAGTAATCAATATGATTTGCATTTTTATTATAAAGAAGATTCAACAATGATGGCTGCAGGAGATATCAGACAGCCTTGCATTGCCAGACATTTTTAAAGTTTTGATATCTCAAAAAAACGGCTTTGAATACCTACAACTGTTGTTAGATACCTTGGAACCATGCAAAGTGTCTGACTTTGGGGTACTATGACATTAGTTGACCTGAAATCCCCTCTTTATTACAATAACAATGTCGTTACATAATATTTCTTTAATATTTTAACTTCCGTTTGGTTCTCCGAAGGTCTCGGACTAATACAAAGATTTGTACTACTATTTTGAAATGTCTACATATCATTGTTTTATATGAATTAACATGACAATGTAATTTATCCGTCCAATATGTTATATATTATTTAGTTGTAACTCCTTACCATTTGTTATTATTTTTAAATAATTACTAAGGTAGGTTACATTTTTGTAATAAACATTTTTATATTAATTAAATAATTTGTATAGAAGTGTGCCTTATAAGTTCAGATACATCTTGTAAACGATTTCAATTTGTCGTACCAATGCTTGTTCTATATCTTAAAAACAACCGGCCGAGTGCGAGTCGGACTTGTGCGTGAAAGGTTCCGTACCAGTATATAGCAAAGAAATTACATTATGTGTCTAAGGTTGCGTTACTACCAGAAATTGTAAGGATGCGTAGCAAGGGTTGTGTTTGTTAAGGATCAATAGAATCGTATCACTTACCTAGCCTCGACAGTGTGTCAAATAAAGCGATTCTATTGATTCTTAACAAACATATATCGCGCTACACATGCTCGCACATCAACAATTATATTTCAAAACAGTCAAAACATTTATTATGTTAATGTCATTATTTCTAACGGAAATCAATAGTATACATACACCTGATTAATTTGCTGTTAATTTCAACTTAATGTCTCCATACTGAGAATTCCCGAGAAAAATGGTGTCGACAGAGAGTCAAGTGATCCTATAAAAGTTTCCTTTGAGTACGAAACCTTAAAAAAGATACTCTGATTAAAAATAAGTGTGTAACTACTCCAAAAAGAGGTAAATTGTGTCTGAATAAAAAGCAATAAAAGCATAACACCAAACATTTGTGACTAAAATTGTTTAATTTGCATTATTTAGAGAATAATAGCAGTCATTGTATACAAATTGTTTATCATTAACACTAACCAAATAAACTCTAATAGATCTGTATTCATATTCAATAGTTTGCTTTCAATTAGTTTAATTAACAGTGTTTGGAATATATTATCGTGCATGGAGGATTTTTTATACAATAACATTTTTGTTAGTTTGAATCTCTTTATAAATTTAAATTACTCAATATCTGTTTTATTTGTTCATCAAACTTCAAACCTTAAGTAGGTAAGTCTGGTTCTAACGTTTGTGCAAAAGTAATTGTGGTAGTTGTGAATGGTTAGCGTGCTGCGTGTCTATATTGGTAGTTCAATCCACGAAGTTTTCTATTTTGCTCTCGCCCTGTGCTCACTGATAAAATGACCCTAATAGTGACTTCAGAGTTCAAAGCATAAAGGTACTTACTATGTGATGCTACTTCCGAATGATGGTACCCATCAAATATTTTGAAAATAGGGTGTCAATAAAGTCAAAGGATATTAACATGGTTTTGACGCCGACATATCTAACAATGTCTTGACGGAATTTGGTGATACATTTATACAAGATTTTCATTTTTTTTATGGTAGATAAGGTGCAAACGAGCCACCTGATGGTAAGTGGTCACCATCGCCCATGGACATAGGCAAAACAAGAGATACTCCCTTGCTTTGTCGATGCGTTGCATCCTGGACGATAGAGTGGGGAGGAGAAGTGAAGAAAAAAAAATGCTGCGGTTTCAGCTGACCCTGAGCAAGAGCACAGAGTCCACTGGATCCGCAGCATTAATAGGATGGGAGATGGAAGGGGTAAGTCTGGCACACATGCGACTCGACCGGAACGCGTCAATGACACTTGGCGGTTGGATTCGCATGCTGGTGGTCGCAAGCCAGTCGGGGAACAGATCCCCTACCACCAAGGGTTGCTAAGAGTTTTTATGTAAACAAATACTATAGCTAGTTAAATACTTATAATAGAATGGTAAACAATAATCAAATCGTCATCGCCATCTATGAAGTTAGAGTAGGGTAGTAGTCACTTCCGTCATTTTGACAGTCTCGACTCTGTATATGCCCTCGGCAGTCTGATTGTAGTCTTAGTCTTGCGCGGTCTCTAGGTCACGTGAGTACCTTACAGTGTAGTTGCCACGTCTTGTGTTAGGTTAGGTTTATATGAGTTTAACCTTGGATTTAAACAGAGAGCCAATCATCAAAAATCTTAGAGATATGTGTGGGTGAGGCCATCGACAGGAGCGGAAGAAAACTCGGAACATACTTATAGTTATATTTTCTTGTAGGGGAAGCGCTGCGCAAATTGGAGACAGACCGTGACGCAATGATGCTCCACATTACTCGACGAGTGTCGTGCTGTGTTCTGCGAACAGCAGATTTTGCATTGAATACTAATAAAATTGGTATGGCGTTATTGTCGACAGCGTAGGTAAGGGTAAGATTAAATATCACTTCCATCGCGTCATTGCAACGCTCAACGGTTTCTTGATAGCATCTGATTGGCTAGCGGTTTCTATTGATTGATTTTACTTCTACATCTTGTCCATTTATTTTCCCTTTACTATGGACTAGAACGTAGTTAAATCACTGATTTGGCTCCTGCCAGAATCTGGCTGAGAATTGTTATGTTTCATGTTATTAAACAGTTCGTCAGTTAATTTATGGCCGATATTTAGATCGCTGAAATTAAAATAAACTATACACTTAAGAAACTCCTTACTAAGAAAGTTAGAATCTTAACTCACACGAAAACTAGACAAAAGTTAATCGTAACTGGGTACTGGGTAGGATTCTTTGTTTGTTCTGTACGGCAAACACTTGTACAGACTACGAAGCAGTTGATTGCGTATTTATTTTGCAGATACTATCGTTTACTTCTATTTTTAACCCATAGGCAAACTTCACAATGGTAGGGGTAGTCAGAGACATGAAAAAATGAGAATTTTCAGTAATTTTTTTTGCCATTGAATCATTTTATTGTATAAAATTAATAATATGGCATAAGTACACAATGTTTTGGCTTGAAGTCTCGAAAATTTGAAAAAAAGAATATAATTTCTAAGTTATAGCTTTTTGTGTTGACCCAGTTCTTCCTCTACCCCTTAAAACAAAAATATAGTTTATTTTTGATTTTTTCGTCCATTCGTTTCGGAGAATCTTAAACATATGATAAAGTCACATATACGGTGGAATAAAAGTAATAAAGTATTTATTCAGGTAAACAACAAAAGCAATATTACACCTACATACAGGACCGGATTTAGAGGTGTGGAGGCCTCGGGGCAACAAAGGAGTGGAGGACGCCTGGCTCCAAATTATTTTCCAAATAAAATGAAAAAAATAATGTAATCGAGTTTTTCAGTAAATAATCTATTGTGCCACGAAGTAGATTCTTTAAGTATTTAACAAACATAATATATAAATATAATCGGAAACAAGAATTGTCTGAAACCGAACCTTCCGAGCTTTTTTCACCGAAAAATCGTTGATGATTTCGCTGAAATCCAATTCCCGAAGTAAATCGCTTTCAATGCTCAGGAGAGAAAGTTTTGATGGACTTGTCTGGTATAGATATGTCGGGGATTTTAAAACGATGTGAAAGGAAATGGAAGGAGGAAGGTGGGGAATATTGGGGAACACTAAAAGGGGGTGATGGTATTGAATGGAATATTGGGTAAAAGCAATGTAGATACTCCTATTGAACCGATAAATGATCAAATATGATCTCTAACAATTACGGGAGAAACCTAAGCAGTGCCTTGGACTTGTGACCAAGGTGTAGGCTTAAGGAATTCCTTTAAGTAATTACGACACTCACCTCCACTGCTAGGCTCTCTATTTAAACCTAAGGTTAAACGCACATAAACCGAATCTAACACAAGGCTAACCTAACCTAACATTGTGTTTACTTAACCACGTGGCAATTACATTGTAAGGACTTACGTGACCTTAGTTGGACAGCATTTCCACACTACACTGCACTTGACATCGATAATCTTTTACTATGCTCCGACACATATGTATATATAATTTACAAAAAAAAATAGCCGAAACACGGGATCAATTGCCCAACCTACGAGGCTGCGAGCAAGTACCACCCACTCCATTGAGCCATTGGGATACTCCCACAAGATAGGTAGTTTGTTTAGGTACTTGTGTTTACTAGTCGGAATTTAAAAAATAATCTTCCGTAGTCTATTGTGGAGGCCCGGGGTTGTCGCCCTCCCCTAAATCCGGCACTGCATAAATAGCCAAAATTCTAACCTATAGTACAGGTCAATAAGATAAATGCCTTTGCCTTATTTTTTAAAGCAGACATCGATATTCAGCATATATATTTTTAAACCTATATTATCTGACCCGGCAACGTTGCGTTGCCATATAAATTTGGGGTGGGCCATCATTATCACTTAGGGGGATAAAAAATAGATAGTAGCCGATTCTCAGACCCACTGAATATAAGTATAAAATTTCATTAAAATTGGTCGAGCCGTTTCGGAGGAGTTTGGTAACGAACACCGCGACACGATAATTTTAGATATCAGATTATTTATAGTATTTTGTTTGTATATTGTTGAAGGCTAACAAACTACTGAACCAATTTTGATTTAACTGTTTTAGTGTATAAATTAATAATTTTAAAGATAGCTAGTTAATTTGTCCAATTAAATTTTTTTTGTGTAAAAGATTTGATGGACGTCAGTGAGGGTGACCATAAATGTTGAAAATAAAATAATTTGGGGCTTTTGTATCGTAGATTAAAAATTCTTTCACCAATGGACAGTCCGCCATATTCCCGAAAGACATTGATGTAGTTTAGTGGAGTGACCATCAACTCTATTTATAAATTAGTATTTGCGGGTAGTTAATTTTATCTTATTCCGAATAAACAATATATAACTTACCAAGCGATAGAATTGACTAGTTTGTCAAGTGGTGTCGTGCAGTACATAAAGTATTGAGACTAATAGTGTACTGTTGTTTGTTGGCGTGGTGGTATGCCTCCGCTATCGAGGAGCACGTGAGTAATATACTTGATTATTTTTATTTTTGGGAACGAGGTCGAGCAATGAAGATGAGTGTTTACGGTTATAAAAGACGTCATCAAACTTGCTCCTGGGTCTCAAGCCCCAGGCTCTACTTGGCTTCCATCTAGATTACATGGTAATATTGTCGTTTAAGTGTTGTAATAAAATAAGATTAGAATAAATTAACTATTAAGAATTAGCATAAAGCAGTTAGAGGGAGTCACTACTGTTAATTATGATGTTGGCAACACTTTTCAAGAGGTAACATGTTGTTGGACAACTGTTGAATATCAATCGGAAAAGTAGGGGGTTGCAAAATAAATACGTCATCACGACTGAAGCTCTATATCAATACTTCTATACTTTTTAATATAATAAAGCTGAAGAGTTTGTTTGTTTGTTTGTTTGAACGCGCTAATCTCAGAAACTACTGGCCCGATTACAAAAATTCTTTCAGTGTTAGATAGCCCATTTATCGAGGAAGGATATAGGCTATATATCATCACGCTACGACCAATAGGAGTGGAACTACACGTGAACAAAGTCGCGCGGGTCGACTAGTCTAAAATATAACCAAGAGAATAATATTCAAGTAATCAAGCCATCATTCTGTCAATCTGACGCGATCAATTATTATGTTTATCTAAACATTGTATCTATAGATTAAAACTCTGTACATTTTATAGAGTTTTATTATAAAACTAGTCGAACCTTCTTGCTTCGCACGGGTGCAATTGAACACGTGTATTTAGCCGTACCCGCTATGTCCCTGCATTTTGAATCTGTACCTAATATCTTCAAAAATATTGGTTTAAATTTCATGCTGTAAAGGGCCACATTGATCTATATTAAATGCACAATGTATTTAAGGTACCTAATTGGATAAGGATTAATGCTGTATTGTTTAAAATCGCTTCGTAAATAAACCATTATTTTTTGTAAAAAGTAAAGGATAATAAATGGTTATTGTGAGTTATCCCTAAGAGGTAGACATCTACCATTGCGGGGTTTTTTGTAGACCTTTTTAAGGTGTACAATACTGTAGTACATTATTTTGATCTATCTCGTAGGGTTCGGCCAGCGTTTGCAATGAAAGCGCAAAAAAATGTGTTTATTTACGACATCACATTAGAAACCTCCACAATTATCAGTGTTTCTCTACTATATTATAGAAAAGAAAAGAAAGAAAACTTGAATCAATCTATCTATTTAAAAAAAACCGCATCAAAATCCGTTGCGTAGTTTTAAAGATTTAAGCATACATATGGATATAGGGACAGAAAAATCGACTTTGTTTTATACTATGTAGTGAAGATTATTGACATCAGTATGCATTGTTTACAATAACTTCTAAATTAACACAATTGCAACATGCGCTTGTATCAGTAGATATCGACGCACTTCGTGGACTGTGAGCATAATACAATTGAGAGTTTACACATTATTTTCTTAAGTTGATTTGAGTCTAACACCCTTACTTATAAACAGTGATTAACGTAACTAATTAAGACCTATCTATGTAAACTTTATTTGTATTTGAAAGAAAGAGACAAAACACTGCTTAACTAAATATTACTAACAAGTAAAACCCTAAAGACTTTAACTTGATGTGAATTAACGATTAGAAAAGGTGGTCAAGCCACTTTTTTATGTTTTGGACAAGTAATGAATATGCAGGCAGGTAAAGATACGATTCATGAATAGTTTAATTAAAAAAAAGTTTTGCTTTATTTGTAATATTTCACTAGAACCTCAAGAATAACCTTGAATATGTTCAAGAGGTTTATTTGACGTAGGATACTGCGACCTAAGGACATGCCAGTAATGGACATGAACTTGAAAATAGTCAATAGACATCTACATCTAAACTATTATATAAAGAGGAAACATTTGATTGTTTGTATGCGTGTATAACCCATTAATTAACGCTATTTATTATAAAAATAAAATGCTGTGCAGCATATGACTGTCGGTAGGTAATTTTCCGACCAACTCTTTTCTACTTTCTACCCTGTTTTTCTAATGAAAGAACACTGTAGTATTGAAAAATCAATTGGGAGTACGGAACTCGTGCACTGAGGGTTCCGTACATAGCAGAATAAGTTTCCTATATTACAGTTTATTATGTAAGATTTTTTGTATCGTATATACAAACATGACACTAGCAACGATATTAACGTATCTATCTCCTTTTAAATTTAACCTGAAATAGTGTGATACTTGGATATCTAAAGTTTGATGTATATGTTATCGTAAAATTGTAAAAAATCGTTAGATTATAATAAAATTGTTAATCAGTTACAAGTAAGTTACAAGTAAATATCTATTGACCCATTTTGAAAATTCTTTTACCTTTACGATTGAGTTCTAGAGAAAAGTTGTAGAGCTTGATAATGCCTATAAAAAAGTCAGTAACTGTCATTAAAATAAAATAAAAATATTTTAATCGTTAGGTCATGTTTATTAAGCAGTGATGGCCCAATGGTTGAGACTTCAAGTCTTACTGGGAGGTCCGAGTTCAATTCTGGGTACACACCTCTGACTCTAAGTTTTGTGTTTTTTAGGCAATTAAATATCACTAGCTGTAACGGTGAAGGAAAACGTCGTGAAGAAACCTGCACTTCTGAGAGTTCCCTAAAAGTTCTCAAAGGTGTGTGAAGTCTGCCAACCCGCACTGGGCCAGCGGACTGGACTATGGCCTAATACCCTCCTCATCCTGAGAAGGAGAGGTTCAGCAGTGGGCTATTGACGAGTCGTGATGATGATGAGGTCATGTTTATTAGTCATATTATCAACAATTTAGAATTCTTATCAAAATAGGTAAATTTATCGTCTGTAATGTTTAAAACAATAAACTTTTCCCTTTTAGATAAATTTTAAATTAATCATGTTATTCTTATTGTTTTTTATGACTGAAAAGACAGACAGATGATCCGTTATATCGAAAATTTTATATATTATAATGTATTTGTATATTTCTAAGCCAGTTCAAAATAATTTTCGAAGTACTTTTTTCAAAGCATGTTAGGTACTGTAAAGTTACCACTTATGACCTGCACCTAAGTAAGTTTACGGAGTTCGTTTATTTTAACAACTCTTTCCTCCGCTGCTTAACCTCACCAGTCTCCAACTAATTATGTTTAACAAAGTAAACTCACGTGATTCTAAAAAACTATCTCTATTTTATGAAAACACTAGGGTGGCGCAAAAAAAAACTACTATATTTTTTAATCTCGAGTGAAAAAAGTTTTTTTAGTGTTCAATGTTTTAGGAACCCCCTCCAAAGGACAGCTCAAAAAAAAATATTACGATTTCGCTTTAATTTATTTCTATTAGACTTCTTACAATGTTTACCAGTTCGGTAACCCATTTTCTGATGAGAAGAACTGGCAAGATACTCAACCGTCACTCTTTTCAAAACGCCATTGTTTACATGAATTGGTTTTACAATTGTATTATCATTCAGCCGAGTAAAAAAATCGGAGAAAAGCCATTAAAAAAAACGGAATTTTTTTTCATATAAAATGTTCTGTTCACACGACGACGAAAACAAGCTGTGGTCATAAAGATAGTGTCAACGGGCAACATATTACGAGTTTTAGGGCCCTCCTCCCGCTTACATCTGATTTAAATAAAACAAAAGCCTAACCGGGGTGTTCCTCTCTCCTGCTATAGGGACGAGGTCACGGGAAATTAAAAAGTACTTCCGCAACCTCGTCAACAGTTGTCCGCAACCGGACATCTGGGAGATTGAGGTGATGAGTCTCCCCTTTAAAATCAGCATAGTGTCGCCCTCGAAACACGAGGGCCGCGCACCAGCAATACACCTCTGCATGAGCAGCAGAATACCCCGTCCACCGCCCATAGTCTACTCGTTTACGGCGCACTTATACGTACGTATTGAAGCCACACAGGCTCGGCGTCGTCGACCGCCTCTTCTCTGGCGCATAGGGTGAGAGTCAACATTGCGCTTCGCAGTCAACACCGTTTCGGATAAAGTCTTGACGGCTACTCATGTCTGCTCGCTCCCAACCATAGCTTTGACCAAGGTCGGCAACGACAGGTTGGGCCCGATGACCGAAGTTAAGACGGCGCGAGACTCCTCCCATGCAGAATAGACTTGGCGCTTATGGTGCGCCGTATCCTCCGCGCCGTCCTCACAATGATGACATGTGGTTGTCGGCTCCCTCTGCTTCACCCGACACAGATACCGGCCGTATCCAATTTCGTACAGTGTTACGTGATGCGCATACAAACATACTGACAGAGACAAACCAAAATCATAAAAATGAGGGTTTACAGTTATAAAGATCGCTCACATTAATTTTTCTTAAATATATGTATATATACAGACATTCGATGACTTACATTTCTATTATATGTTTATATTATGAAATGTAAAATTACGTAAACCACACGACACTGACCTTTGTTTGTTTACAACATTAGTAATTAATGTGGGTTTATTTGTTCTATAATATTATAATGTGTTGTAGTCGCCAGTTGTGCTAAAACAGTAAAATGAAGAGAATATTTTATTTCATTCATAATATTTTCATAATATTTATTCCTCTTATGAATTATTTCATAGAATTTTATATTTTACCGTCGACTTCTTTGTCATAGGTTTTATTATTTTTCATGATAGACTTATCAGTGTATTTATTTTTTTTTAAATATTTTTCGTCTTTCTGTTTGAGTTTTAACAACGGTGGACTATTAATGTGATCCGCGTTTTTTGAGCCGTCATATCTTTTGAAAACTAACTTTTTTTAATAGTCTTGTGAAGTAGCAACACAGGCCTACGACCTGTTATTGTAGTGGGGGGTATTTTGTATTATAAAAAGGATGGATTTTACTCAATACGGTTTAGTTATTCACGGATCTTGTGTGACTTGGAAGTGTTGTGTATTTAGAGATATTTTGAGGAATACATAAATATAATTAATGTAATTGCTGTTTGCTGAAGAAGTGTTAAATATTAGTCACGAGGTCGAGCGATAATGGAGAGTGTTGATGCATTGTAGAAAGGCCTTTTAATCCTGCACCTGGGTCGCAAGGCACTGCTCAGCTTCCGTCTGGATTGTATATTATTGTAATCTTTTGAGTTTTATTGTGCAACTATTCGCATCGTGTAGCTTACAATCGATATTAATAAAATATTATTGGTGTAACAGGTGACGGACTAGTAGGTAGAATCGTAGAAGGTTCCCCAAAATTACTCATTTTTCTATATATACGATATCTACATATTGACATATATTTGGGATTAAAATCCATAATAACAAAGAAAGTAGTTTATCGTCTCAAAGATTGAGAGAGACTACAATTGTACGAAATAATAATAAAGTAAATATATTACTCACATAATAATAATGTCAGCATATATTTTTATGATATAGAAGAATTCGAGTGATATCACATCATGCGACGAGTAGGTAGAGTTTAAAATAACAATGACAGCTAATAATAAATCAACGTGTGGTTTGGTATACAAATGTGTTGATTTATAAGGAAAAATAGTTTGGTTCTATGGAAAAATATCCTCTCTCAGCAGAATACTTAGATGTAGGGAATTATCGTTAACCGTTGAGCTTTTTCCGATGGTAACGTTATCGTGGAAACTCGTCGCGTGTCGTGCACTCGGAGCAAGTGCTTTGCGTCACTTCGCCGACCTCCTCTGACTCACTCCCTTACGCATAGCGCCGAGCGAGTGAGATAACGGCCAGTTGTTGCTCGGAGGTCTGTTTTCACACAGATTCCCGGTCGAGGCTTGATATTTTCCCGTAGGCTTCAGGCCTCAGTCGTCTGAAAGCGGTGCGAGGGACCCTGTTCAGCGTTATGTCACCCTACCTATATTGGATTGTTAAGTAACCACTTGGCGGTGCGATCTATTACTGAGTGACACTACAATATGAAATAAACTAGTGACGCTTTACAATTTCTGTTGTGTGTGATTATTGTGAATATTTAACAATTGTGGACCTCTATTTAAAAACAGGTACTAAAAGCGTGAAGCTGTAAGATATATCTTGGTAAGTATTTTTATAAGTGTATTGATTAGTGTTTGGATAATTTTGACGTAGATACTCAGTAGTGATTTACAGGGTAAAGGTTGTGACCCCTTAACTGAGAGGGAGCCTGCGAGACGTTACCTAACTGCCTCCGAAATAAACTGCGTCTCATTTACCTGTTAGAAATAGTCATGTTATTTTTTATTTTAAAATATGGGATATAAATAAAAATATTATAACTCAAGGTTAAAAAACAAATTTATACATAACTTAGTTTCTGAGAAGCTTCTGTTCTCGATGATTAAATGTTAGGATTTGCTCTACAATAACTGATGAAATATATTTATTTTTTAATTATTATCTCTTAATCATCTCGTATCTCTAACCATCATGGAACATCACATCTTATTTATAGTGGATTTTATATAATTATTTGCAAAGAATAATTCAGAATTGTTAAATTACAAAAAATATATATGTATTTTTTTTATTTTGGTATTTGTTTAAATTGTAATTGGTACTCGGAAGATAAATAATTTTTAGTTTTTTTATAGGGGATAAATAACGGTCTATTTTATTTTAACTCGTTGTTTGAAAGTTTAAAAAGAAACAAGGCACCCCAATATTACAGGAAGTTCTTAAATATCTATTAAGAAGTTACTTTAGGAAATTTCATCTCTTGTGAGGATCTAAAACTTTTTTAGTATAATTTTTACGAACTTTTACATCCTTTATAAAAAGATTAATTCAATTATCCTGTACTTAGTAAGGAGCAGCAATGATAGCCTAGTGGTTGAATTTACTCGGGAGGTCATAGTTCGATCCTGGGCTCGGACTTTTCTGAGTTATGTGTGTTTTAAGTAATTAAATATCACTTGCTATAAAGGTGAAGGAAAACATCGTGAACCTGCACTCCTGAGAATTTCCTAAAGTTCTCAAAGGCGTGTGAAGTTTGCTAATCCGTACTGGACCAGCGTTGTGGATTATAGCCTCAATCTGAAGAGGAGATCCGGCTCAGCAATGGGTCATGATGATGTACTACACAAACAGTAATTACTCACAGTGAAGCAATAGACGTATGAGCATAGGATACTCTTTGTTATAGTTCGTCAATGACTGTCCAAGTTCAAATCTATTTAAGCGATTGCATTCTATTGTGTAGGTATTATATATCTTCTAGTCGCAGATATGAAGTTGTAATACAATAACAATCCATCTCATCAAAATTAACTAGTCATACACCCCAGCATCGAATGACTACTAATTTTAGCATAATATAAATGTCGGTTCTCTATCGATAGAGTGTATAACACATAGTTGGTAGTATAATAATAAATAAAAAAAATATCATCAATTATTTCAGTTTTGCATTTCAGTGATTCCTAAAATGGATAGATCTTATATAATAGGTTGGGGAAAAAAGTTTCTTCGCATTTTTTAAGAAAATTCAAAACATTTTTTAATATAGTTTATTTACATTTAACTAAAGTCTGTAGGTACCATTTTGTTCGATAACTTTTTGCCATCTTGTAGGTAGAGACATGATCCCATTGCTATAGAAATTTTGGGGCTTCTGATCAAAAAACCGCGACAAGTAGTTTTGGCAGTCCTCTCGTGATGTTAACCTGACACTGCCTAAAGAATTCTGAAGAGACCGAAACAGGTGGAAATCTGAAGGTGCAAGGTCAGGACTATACGGCGGATGCATTTTGCTGAGTGGCTAAAGATGTGTGAGGTCTTGAGTTATGAAAAAACGCTTTCTCTCAACTTCTTGCTTTAATCTCATCAGTTTTTCGTAGTAGAGTTCAGAATCGATGGTTCTGCCTGGTGGTAACAGCTCATAATGAATAATGCCCTTCCAATCCCACCACACACACAGCATCACCTTGTTGCGAGTTAACCCAGGTTTCGCCACAGTCTGTGAAGCCTGACCGGCCTTTGACCACGACCTTTTTCGCACGTTCTTGTCGTACGTGATCCACTTTTCATCACCAGTTATCAGCTTCTTCAAAAATGGTTCGGTTTCATTACGTCGTAATAAAGAATCAAAAATGAGTACACGGGTCAACATTAGGTTTCTTTCAGTGAGCTCGTGAAGTACCCAATTATCGAGATTTTTTTTCTGTGTACCCAGTTTTTTTCAAATGCGCCAAAACTGTTTTGTGGTCAATTCCCAGTTCTTCAGCTACGTCGTAACTACTGATATGCCGATCTTGCTCCATTTTTTCAAAAATGGCATCCATTTTATCCGTAATAGGGCGACCAGAGCGAAGTGCATCTTTGACATCAAAATTGCCGGATTGAAAACGCTTAAACCAAATGTGTGCTACTCTCACAGACCCTGCACTAGGTCCATAAACATCGCAAATTTTTTTCGCGGCTTGCGTTGTATTTTTACCTTTTTTGTAGAAAAATTTTAAATTGTATCGAATTTCTTCATTAGATTAAGTCATCTTCACAGTACGAAAAACAAATAAAAATCACACATTTTCCTAATTTGAATTTGGAATTATCTTCTTTAAAATGTAAACTTTTAATGATACCAAAACCAGCCAGATACAAATAGTATAGCCAAAGAGATTTTATTATAAGTTCATGCATACTATAATGCGAAAAGATTTTTTCCCCAACCTATTATTTCATCAACAGAGGGTGACATTTACAAGGTTCCTTATGAGCAAATATATTCATGTCCAGGAAGCGATTCAATTTTTTTATCTTCGAAGCTGTACAGATTATTTGTTAAATTGAAATAGGAGAAATCTATCTCCATAAGCAAAATAACTGGCTAGAGGTTTATGGTTGATTAAGTTTCTCAAACCTTATTTTGTAAGCTTTGAAGAAATCAGGTCAATTTGAAGCTACGTCACTGTTGAAAGAAATACACAACAACAGACACACATTTATAATATTGCTAGTCCGGGCTTCAGCCGGTTGCAATTTATATCCTATCTTTACCTCTCATGGTTTAAGTAGGGTTGCCAGATGGAAACTTATGTTGTTGGACTCGGTTGAGGGACAAAGTTAACTTTGCTGTTGTCACCATACATCGACGTATTTATGAAGAAATATAAAGGTCATCTATGAAATAAAGGGCTATTTATTATTGCTGGCTACCTTCTTATCGTATACAAAAATAATTATTATTAGATTTTCGCAATTCGGGGACAATGCCTAAAATTTTCAGCCATATGGCAATACTACGTTTAAGTGTAATAGACATACAGTTACTTTGGCATTTATAATATTAGTTGGAATTATAAACGAACTAGCTGCGCCCCGCGGTTTCACCCGCTATATTTTGGATAATTCACACAATATCATTATAAATTATAGCCTATGCATTATTCTGATGTGTAAGCTATATTATTGTAAAGTTTCATCAAAATCCATTCAGTACTTTTTGCGTGAAAGAGTAACAAACATATATAATATAATATTAGTAAGATATAGTAACAATATTTTTACATATTTAGATAATCTCAGTTTCCTGTACAAACATATTTTGCATGAATTATATTATTAGTCACATCCTATTGTGTAATGTAATAGATATTTAATAAAGAATAGTAACAGAGATTTTATATAGTATTAAATATGGGTTTTACTATACACGCAGACCAACAGTATGACTGCTTGATTAATTGCGATGAAAAAATAATGATTTCTGTCATGGCGTCATATTTTTTCGCTTATTTCTTAGCTTTTCATAGGCAACTGATTCATTTTGTGCCAACTTTAATGCTAGGTACTTGAATAAATGTTGCCAACATGATTATTAAATAATAATAGATAAAAATTTAATTTCACAAGTTAATATCACACAAGTCTAATAAAACTTCGCTTCTATTTCTTTTTATATCAATAGTAAGTTTTAAATATCGTATCGCAGAGTACTTTAAAACAAAATGGCGGCAAGACGTATAGATCACTGTATATAATGTTTGTCTGTTTATAATAACTGTATAAAGTGTTTAATTAATGAAATAAAAATTATTCTTCCTATATTAGTGAAGTATAAAATCTTAATTTGATATTTAAAATAAAGAGTGAGCACAAGTAATAAACTTCGCACTGTTAGGTATGATGTTGGCAACATTTATTCGTGTAGCATTCTACTTTCAAAGTTGGCACAACTAATAAACTTCATACTGTTAGGTATGTTGTTGGCAACATTTATTCGTGTAGCATTCTACTTTCAAAGTTGGCACAACTAATAAACTTCATACTGTTAGGTATGATGTTGGCAACATTTATTCGTGTAGCATTCTACTTTCAAAGTTGGCACAACTAATAAACTTCATACTGTTAGGTATGTTGTTGGCAACATTTATTCGTGTAGCATTCTACTTTCAAAGTTGGCACAACTAATAAACTTCATACTGTTAGGTATGTTGTTGGCAACATTTATTCGTGTAGCATTCTACTTTCAAAGTTGGCACAACTAATAAACTTCATACTGTTAGGTATGTTGTTGGCAACATTTATTCGTGTAGCATTCTACTTTCAAAGTTGGCACAACTAACAAACTTCATACTGTTAGTTATGATATTGGTGACATTTATTCGTGTAGCATTCTACTTTCAAAGTTGGCACAACTAATAAACTTCACACTGTTAGTTATGTTGTTGGCAACATTTATTCGTTTAGCATTCTACTTTCAAAGTTTTTTTTTTTTTTTTTTTTTTTCTTAAAGTATGTTTATTCACACTGTCACTAAATGTGTCACTAAATTCAATATGAACTTGAAATATGAAAAGAAAGACATTTAAGAAGAAGGCTCTGTTCTACGGTCTAGCACTTCCACCGCGATTTGATACGGCGAGAAACACTAGCCTCGAGGGGACTTAATTACTTTTTATTTACATCTGATTGTATTGGAAAATATAAAACAGAAAAAGATTAATAAACAGAAATTCAAAGTTTGATTTATATGATATACAAAACACTTAACTAGTAACTATAGAGAAATGGCACAAATGAGAATACATATTTTAATTGAAATATTATTCACCTACTTATGACATTATTAAAATGAATAAAAATCTTAAGACCTAGGTAATTTATTAAAAAGATAGAATACACTATTTACACAGTACACTAAGATTAAAACTATGATTAAATTATTTACAAATGAATTATTTAGATTACAATAGTCATATTCGGTGTTAGGTATTATTGAATCGCTTAAGACGGCTCAATATGTGTTCTATGAAATTGATGAACGATCGCAGGGCGCTTTCCTTCTCCATGACCTCCAGCAAGGTAAAAGGGGAGACGCCCGCGATGTCGCAGCAGATGACGTGATCGAGCCGTTGCGATTCAAATCTGGGACACTCCTTGAGAAGGTGAGGCAAGGTCTGAGATGTTGTATTGTCACAAGGACATTTGTCGTCATCTGTAATATGAAATCGGTGTAAATACGCCTTGTGATAGGCGTGTCCCGTGAGAAAGTAGGCACAACTAATAAACTTCACACTGTTAGTTATGTTGTTGGCAACATTTATTCGTGTAGCATTCTACTTTCAAAGTTGGCTCAACTAATAAACTTCATACTGTTAGGTATGTTTTTGGCAACATTTATTCGTGTAGCATTCTACTTTCAAAGTTGGCACAACTAATAAACTTCATACTGTTAGGTATGTTGTTGGCAACATTTATTCGTGTAGCATTCTACTTTCAAAGTTGGCACAACTAATAAACTTAATACTGTTAGGTATGATGTTGGCAACATTTATTCGTATAGCATTCTACTTTCAAAGTTGGCACAACTAATAAACTTCATACAGTTAGGTATGATGTTGGCAACATTTATTCGTGTAGCATTCTACTTTCAAAGTTGGCACAACTAATAAACTTCATACTGTTAGGTATGTTGTTGGCAACATTTATTCGTGTAGCATTCTACTTTCAAAGTTGGCACAACTATTAAACTTCATACTGTTAGGTATGTTGTTGGCAACATTTATTCGTGTAGCATTCTACTTTCAAAGTTGGCACAACTAACAAACTTCATACTGTTAGTTATGATATTGGTGACATTTATTCGTGTAGCATTCTACTTTCAAAGTTGGCACAACCAATAAACTTCATACTGTTAGTTATGTTGTTGGCAACATTTATTCGTGTAGCGTTCTACTTTCAAAGTTGGCACAACTAATAAACTTCATACTGTTAGTTATGTTGTTGGCAACATTTATTCTTGGAGCATTTTACTTTCAAAGTTGGTACAACTGATAAAACTTTGCGCTGTTAGTTATGATGTTGGCAACATTTATTCGTGTAGAATTCTACTTTCAAAGTTGGCACAACTAACAAACTTCATACTGTTAGTTATGATATTGGTAACATTTATTCGTGTAGCATTCTACTTTCAAAGTTGGCACAACTAATAAACTTCATACTGTTAGGTATGTTGTTGGCAACATTTATTCGTGTAGCATTCTACTTTCAAAGTTGGCACAACTAATAAACTTAATACTGTTAGGTATGATGTTGGCAACATTTATTCGTATAGCATTCTACTTTCAAAGTTGGCACAACTAATAAACTTCATACAGTTAGGTATGATGTTGGCAACATTTATTCGTGTAGCATTCTACTTTCAAAGTTGGCACAACTAATAAACTTCATACTGTTAGGTATGTTGTTGGCAACATTTATTCGTGTAGCATTCTACTTTCAAAGTTGGCACAACTATTAAACTTCATACTGTTAGGTATGTTGTTGGCAACATTTATTCGTGTAGCATTCTACTTTCAAAGTTGGCACAACTAACAAACTTCATACTGTTAGTTATGATATTGGTGACATTTATTCGTGTAGCATTCTACTTTCAAAGTTGGCACAACCAATAAACTTCATACTGTTAGTTATGTTGTTGGCAACATTTATTCGTGTAGCGTTCTACTTTCAAAGTTGGCACAACTAATAAACTTCATACTGTTAGTTATGTTGTTGGCAACATTTATTCTTGGAGCATTTTACTTTCAAAGTTGGTACAACTGATAAAACTTTGCGCTGTTAGTTATGATGTTGGCAACATTTATTCGTGTAGAATTCTACTTTCAAAGTTGGCACAACTAACAAACTTCATACTGTTAGTTATGATATTGGTAACATTTATTCGTGTAGCATTCTACTTTCAAAGTTGGCACAACTAATAAACTTCATACTGTTAGGTATGTTGTTGGTAACATTTATTCGTGTAGCATTCTACTTTCAAAGTTGGCACAACTAATAAACTTCATATTGTTAGGTATGTTGTTGGTAACATTTATTCGTGTAGCATTCTACTTTCAAAGTTGGCACAACTAATAAACTTCATATTGTTAGGTATGTTGTTGGTAACATTTATTCGTGTAGCATTCTACTTTCAAAGTTGGCACAACTAATAAACTTCATACTGTTAGGTATGTTGTTGGTAACATTTATTCGTGTAGCATTCTACTTTCAAAGTTGGCACAACTAATAAACTTCATACTGTTAGTTACGATATTGGTGACATTTATTCGTGTAGCATTCTACTTTCAAAGTTGGCACAACTAATAAACTTCATATTGTTAGGTATGTTGTTGGTAACATTTATTCGTGTAGCATTCTACTTTCAAAGTTGGCACAACTAATAAACTTCATATTGTTAGGTATGTTGTTGGTAACATTTATTCGTGTAGCATTCTACTTTCAAAGTTGGCACAACTAATAAACTTCATACTGTTAGGTATGTTGTTGGTAACATTTATTCGTGTAGCATTCTACTTTCAAAGTTGGCACAACTAATAAACTTCATACTGTTAGTTACGATATTGGTGACATTTATTCGTGTAGCATTCTACTTTCAAAGTTGGCACAACTAATAAACTTCATACTGTTAGGTATGTTGTTGGTAACATTTATTCGTGTAGCATTCTACTTTCAAAGTTGGCACAACTAATAAACTTCATGCTGTTATGTGGTAAACAAATAAATACGCCGCCATTACCAAATTATTATTAATGCATCACGCGTAATCAAACTGTAATGCTGAAGTAAACCCATACTTAACACTACAGAACTAAAGAACTTGACATTTAAAAAAAATTGAAAGGAACAATAAAGGTTTGTAAGCGATAAGAGTAATCGATAAACATTAGCTAAATTCGGTTGTGGTTGTAAACTGAGCCACTAATTCCGCTAATTGAACTGAACATAAAGCAATGACATCTTGATACAATCATATCCCCATCACTTCCTACCATAAACTGATAATTACTATAATTATACTAGTTGTTCCGCCCCGGTTTCACACGGGTATAATTTAACAAACATCATTTAAAATTTAATATATTTCTGTATAAAATAAAATGTTTAGACAAATAAATTTATTATTATCCCACAAAAACTATGAATTTTTCCGGTATAAAAAGTAGCCTATATTTTAATCAAGGTTATTAAGTAACTATGTGCCAAATTTTATCGAAATCCGTTCAGCCGTTTTTGTGTGATATATAGATTTGATTAATAGACACAGATAAACGTACTTATGATAGTTTCACTACTGTTAAAATTTCGAAGGAAATGCATTTGAATATAACTTCCGTTGTAACACGTCAACCCTTTTCAATAATAGTAGTGGAACCAGTTATGGACATTGAACCAATAAATAGGGAAAATAAATAGTTGGTGAATTCATTGATCTCAGAGGCTACAGTTTTCTTTGTGTTTTATGAATGTTGCCAAAGACCCTATTTGATAATTGACCTCATTAAGACCATCATGACCAATTGGCCATATGACATCGTTTTGTAAACAACAATTTAATTCAGGTCTTTGTTAAGTAATAGAATATATACTAGTAGTAGTAGTAGTAGTAGTAATTTTACTTCAACCTTAGCATGGGCTCGAACTCGAATCGATTTTAATTAAGCCAATGGAATAAAAATATCGATTGTCAAATAATCGATTCTTAACCTTGTTTTACTTATATTACCATTAAATTTAATTAAAAACTGTCCCTACTGAAGACAAGGCTGTACGGTGTAATACCTTTGCCTTTTCCATTATGGAATAAAAACAGAGGAAAAAAAAAATTAAAAACTGTCATTCTTTGTCACATAATAGTGTACAGTCTATTTAGTAATAGTCGTTAGCCTCGTTATAGATTTAACCTGTATCTGTATGTCTGTCTTTTCATCGTAACGACCAAGATAATAGACCTATTCTGATGAAGTTGTATTTGTTTGGAAGCTCATTTAATCAAGATGGTTCTTAGCTATAATTTGTGAAGATCTAGTCAGCCGTTTGAAGACTATCAGCTAATTTCTAACTTGAGAGCTGCGTCACAATATTAATATATTGACAACTAGCTGACCCGACAGACGTCCTGTCTTATCTACACTATTATATAAACGTGGTCATTTTGTAAATTTAAGGGTTTCTCAGGAACTACTAATCTGATTTAAAAATTCCTTCACTGATAGAAAGCTACACTATTCGTGAGTGACAAAGATGATTTAGTGTTGTTGGCAGTTTAGTTACGTCTGATCCGATTTTTAAAATTCTTTCACTGAGAGAAGTATATAGTATTTCCATCTCTCTTCCTCTTATATACTATCATTCTCTCTATTCCTCTCTCTTTTTTCTCTCTTTAATTTTTATCTTTATTTCTGTTCAGTCTCTTTTCACTTTCTTTCGATTATTTCTCTGTCTTTTTCTCTCTCTCCTTTATCTATTCAATTTTATTTTTGCTCTGTTCTCCCTCTTTTATTATCTGTGGTTTTTCTTGCCTTTCTACCATTTTTCTTTTTATAACTTTTTCTCACTCTCTCTCTTTTTTCAAATAATTAAGAGCATCAATTATAATATATCTTTAAATACCCGGAGCGAAGCGAGGGCAGGCTGCTCGTCTATGAATATAATTCAAATAACTGACAGTTATCAAACGCCACAAACATTACATTTACACAAAACTTTATAAATATTCTAATTTTCCGAGCACGTTCCTTAATGTTTTCTTACATTAGAACCTTCTCCTGACTATAACAAACACAATAAAAAAAGAATTAGCGAAATCGGTCCAGCCGTTTGCGCGTGATGCCGTGACCAAGGGAAATAGGGATTCATTTTTATATATATAGATTATGACAATCGTGTAACCATGGTAACACACTGACTTTGCTTACACTGAGTAGAGATTAAATTTCTCGATACCTTTCTTTCGATATCAAGTATCGAATAGAATCGAGTATCAAGCTTTTTTAAAGTACGTACTAATACGAATTGATATCGATTCTTCTAAATCGATTTAATGATTATAATATTAAAATAACGTACAGGAAATGTTTTATATAAATCTTCATTAGAGCATCATTACCGAGGAAATATATATCAGAATACATTTCTCCGCTGAATCATATTATTCCAGTTACATGAATTTAAAGTACATTCTCTATAATTATTTTGCATTTCCATCCGATGACACTTTTAAAAAAATTTCATATAGAAAAATAAAATACTTTTTAAGTATTTTCAAGTACGAGAAAGGATTATACTCTTTATGGTGTTTACATTTCAGACTTATCCCAGATTTATCCTAGCTTGAAATGGCCTCTGAATAAATTCAGGATAAATATATTGCATGCCGTTATATAGTTCTAAGTGTTAAGTCAATATTTTGCTTCGGTAAGCGTAATATTACGTTGACCTATAAACTAATTGTTAGACAGAACAACCAATAGTGCCTAACGACCCAGATGATAGTTTAAGAGATCGTTGTATAGATATATGATAGATTGGGATATCTTGTTAGGCTTATTTATATATGAAAAACTTAGACATTACATTTCATTTTTCATAATTTGTGTTACGTAAGCAACCTTTTTGCAATTATCGACCCCCTATGTCAACAAAAGTAAACATTGAAGCATGCATTTTTCTTCCTTCTCATTCTGAACAGGGATATTCACGTTTCGTGTTTATCCCCTCATCTCCCATGTCATCAAAAATAAGCATAGCAAGGACCCTTCCTACGCTCCCCTTTAATGCTTACGTATTACTTTAACAGCCACATACTACCCGGTAATTCCTCGATAGGGTTTTCTTAAATAGATTTTAATTCAAGGGTTCTTATAAAAGATAATAGGTTAATCCCAAAGCGTCTCTCGAGTTACTATAGAAAAAAACTCGATCAAGTCGTCTAGTAGCTAATAAAGATGACCCCTATTAAAGGCAATTAAAATAGCAACATTGAAAATAGCTGACGTTCATAAACGCTTGTCTGAGCAATATTTTTAATGGTCACAGGAGCTAGCCGACCTAATAATCAAATGATAGACGCTCCGACGAACATCCAAGCTGGATTCAAAACAGACCACTAAGACAAACGAAACGAGCGTAATTAGACCAAATTATTTTTGAAATTGAGGTACTTTGAACGTAATTTCAACTTCTTTGTTCTTGCTATCTTTATCTTTACGTAGTATGAGCTGATTGCCCTCGCTTCGCTCTGGGTATATCAAGCAATATTATAATTGATGTCCTCAATTTGTCATTGTCAGTTTTTCTATCATTTATAGAAAGAAAAAGAAAAAAAAGCGACAGATAATATAAGAGGGAGGAAAGAGCAAAAATAAAATTGAGTAGATAAAGGAGAGAGAGAGAGAGATAATCGAAAGAAAGAAAGTGAAAAGAGACTGATCATTCTGAACAGGTCGATAAAGATAAAAATTAAAGAGAGAAGAAAGAGAAAGAATGATAGTATATAAGAGGAAGAGAGACGGAAATACTATAGACTTCTTTCAGTGAAAGAATTTTTAAAATCGGGTCAGTAGCATCAAAACGGCCATATTCTATTAATTAAAAAATGTATATAAAGCAATGTAATTGATGTCCTTAATATGTCAATGTGTAATTGTGTAGCTTTTTATTAATTGAAAAAAGAGAGAGAGAATGAAAAAAGGTGATTGAGATACTAGAGATAATGAAACTATAAGAAAGAGATACGGAAACACTATAGACTTCTTTCTTTCTCGCATCAGTAGTTCTAAAGAAAACCTTCACTTTACAAAATGGCCACCTTATGGCACTTAAATGGCCATTTCTTTATAATTAGAATATTTATGGCAACACTACATAACCTATGCTACCCGGAAAGGATGTATCTATCGGTAAAGGAATTTTCAAAATCGGTTCAGTAGTTTTCGAGCCTATTCGCAGCAAACAAATATTTATATAATATAGTGTAGACAAGACAAAGTCGTTTCCTGCTGTCTGTCCGCTTAGATCTTATAAACTACTCAAAGGATTTTAATGCGATTTTCATCAAAAGACAGACTGATTCAAGAGGAAAGATTTTTTTTAATTATTTAGGAAAACATACAACATATTGTGTTGTATGTTTTATATAGATATTATAGTAGAGAAACCGTGCGATGACGGACTAGATAGCTAGCAGTATTGTAAATGTGAATGTTTGTATGTTTAGATATGTATAAATGGAACTGAAACCTCTGAACGGATTTCAATGAAATTTGGCCACTTTTTATTCCAAAGTGAGGTATCCTGTAAGAAAAAGGGGGTTATTCACACAAAAATAGGTCAACGAATTTAAATGAAATATTGCATACATTAAAAGCTAGAATAATGGTTTTTATCACGGAAGAGTAAGTTGGCGGGTAAGTTGAAAGACAACTGACTTGAAGTCGCGAGCAGATACTAGTGACGGTATTAGTCTAAATGTAGGGCTATGGTATATGCATTAAAAACGAAACAATCAATGAAGAACCTTC
Source organism: Limenitis camilla (assembly GCA_905147385.1). Taxonomy (NCBI): domain Eukaryota; kingdom Metazoa; phylum Arthropoda; class Insecta; order Lepidoptera; family Nymphalidae; genus Limenitis; species Limenitis camilla. The sequence goes on from LR990241.1 coordinate 5,486,429, forward strand.
ATTCTGAATTTTATTTGAATAACTTCAAAAACGGCAAAGTTTCATTCTAATTTTGCACCCCCTTTTTAACCCCTAGGTTAATTTTCAAAAATCCTTTCTTAGTCCTCCACTACGTTATAAAAGGGTTTTTTTGTTATTTGATTAATATAATAGAAAAAGATAAAAACTTTTAAAATTAAAAAAAACTACTTTTTTATTTACATTTGCAAACATCCAGCAAACTAATTATTACAAACATAAACCAAAAAAAGGAAAACGACGGGCATAGACCCTGTACTGCATTTTAATGAAATAAATATTAAAATCGGTCCAGATTTCTAGGAGGAAACAGGGGATTACGAAAGGACGATTTTCTTAATCTTACGTAGGTAAAATCAGTTCGAGCTGTAGTTCTCTCTATCGCACGGTAAGGGGTAAGCTTGGGGCTCAGCGCGACGCCAATATTTTTGGTGAAAATCTATTTTTCAAAAGTGTCGTTCGTACGAAGTCCTCTTAAGGCCCTGCGTTGATATGTCAGTCATTAAGTCGGTCAGCTTCTCCTTGTATATATGTTGGAGCATAGTAAAAGATTATCGATTAATCGAATCGTTATCGTTGTTTATGGCGTTGGAGTGGGGTAGTAGTCACCGCCGTTGTTTTGACAGTCTCTACCCTCGACCCTTTATATGCGATCGACAGTCTAACTGAAGTCTTAGTCGTGCGCGGTCTCTCAAGAAGTGAACATCATCTAAGTAGTGCTAGTGATAGTGATAGTGTCAAGTGCAGTGTAGTGTGGAAGTGCTGTCCAACTAAGGTCACGTAAGTCCTTACAATGTAATTGCCACGTGGTTAAGTAAACACAATGTTAGGTTAGGTTAGCCTTGTGTTAGATTCGGTTTATGTGCGTTTAACCTTGGGTTTAAACAGAGAGCCTGAGCAGTGGAGGCGAGTCTTATGATCAAATAAAGGACGTCCTTAAGCCTACACCTTGGTCACAAGTCCAAGGCACTGCTTAGGTTTCTCTCGTAATTGTTAGAGATCATATTTGATCATTTATCGGTTCAGTAGAAGTATCTGCGTTGCGTTTACCCAATATTCCATTCAATACCATCACCCCCTTGTAGTGTTCCCCAATATTCCCCATCTTCCTCCTTCCATTTCCTTTTCACATCGTTTTAAAATCCCCGACATATATATATATATATATATATATTACATATTATGCAAACTCATTTATTTGCATTTATTAATATTTAACAAACTACAGTAAATAATTATTTTATAAGCAAAATATTAAATGAAATAATTGAGTAAAAGATTATTGATGACTCACTGACTAAGGGTTCCGTACTATTTGAATTAGGGACAAACTTAACTTTGCCGTCAGAAAACTGTTGTCCCCATACAGCAACATAGGTTGTAGTCAGTGTACCAACTGCAATAAAATGTATTTTATGTAATTTTGCTGAAAAACTTAGCTTTTTACCTAATTTCATAAGAGTAGGTAAATGGAACCCATAATTTTATACATACATATTATACATTATACAGCCGTACCTTTTGATTGTATTGACTTAGAAGTTAGATTTTTTGCAGCTGAAATGAACAAGAGAGTTGGTATTTGATATTATCATAGAATCATAGTGTTGCCAACAATATTAGTTTCAACTTGCTATTGCGCGATTCTGAGAAAAGAAGACTTGATTGACAGATAGAAGGATAACGAAATGATTCCTGTTTTTCTTTTATCATAACACGAATACTATTTTATATAGACAACTAAATGGACAATGTTATGTATACGTAATTCAATTTAAAGTCTCCTTTAAATTCCACCAATTAAATATAAACATTCCTTGATTAATTAATTTTGAAAATCCTAACTTTATTATCTTTTGAAACCCACAGTGTTCGCTATCTATTTAATTGAAGGACATTTTCCTAAACATTGTGAAAACTTTGCTGGTTATAATTATACGTTATATTCTGACTAGTCGTCCCGCCCCAGCTTTGCACGGCAGCAATTTGCTACGTATAATCCTTAATTAAAAAAAAATAACATTAAATTTTCACCATATAGATGCTAAATGAAGATATTCAGGCGCTTACAACAGTAAACATATTTTATTATTATTATTATTATTTAACACTTTATTGTACACCACATACAGGGACATAATAACGTAAATTTAATATTAAAACAATGGTAAACAAAAGGCGGTCTTATGGCTTATTAGCCAACTCTTCCAGACTACCTTTAGGTTAGGAAAATTACGAGATTAGTATAGGGTGGTGCAGCCATAAACTACATACAAATAATTACAACCTAATACATGAACATTTACTTATATATTATAAATATCATATATATGTTAATAATAAACTAATAAATATTCTGATAAAAATAAACTAAGAATAATTAAGGGATATACAATATATACTCGAATTAGATTATAAATGTCAATATGATCTGAATCATCCTCGTTCAGCTAGATAATGATCTTTAACGGAATTCTTAAAAATACTAAGGGACTTTGACTGTCTTATACTTAAGGGTAGATCATTCCAAAGTGTTATTGCCTGAACTGTGAATGAATCTGAATACAATTTAGTGTTATGGACAGGCGTTTTAAGCAATAAACTTCGTGACGTACGTGATCTACTAGGTGATCCAATATACTCGAACTTCTCCTTCAAATAAGAAGGAGTATTCGGGTGAAATAACACACAGTACAGAAGAGAGAGAACATGTAAATCTCGGCGAAGGCGTATAGGGAGCCACTTGAGCTTTGAACGAAATCCCACAGGAACTGTATTTTTTCAGGGATAAAAAGTAGCCTATCTGTTAATACAGATTATAAAGTATCTGTGTACCATGTCTGTTTCATGGTAGTGATCCTCTAATCATATAAATAATCATAGTAAGTATACGCGATGCATTTCTGTGTTTTTATCTGAATTATTTTCTTGTTTTGTCCTTTATAGACCACTTTTTTACGTAGTCGGGTTATAGTTTTTTAAACTTTATTTTTTTATTTAATAGTTTTCCGTTTCTCGATCGAGATAACCTTTATAATCTTATATTGTAACGTAATGATGGTTTTTATTTGCTTATTTGCTTTGCTTAAACGAGTGAATTACTGCAACAACTGGCCGCCCGGACTATACGACCGCATTTTAAACATATATGTTGACATAAACAATAAGATATATACATATTTGTAATGTGCTCGTCAAGATCTTTCTTTTGATACCAAACACGTGATAATTATCTCAGTTTAATTTTTTCGAGGTTAGAATCTGAGGTATAATTTCCGTTATAAAAAAAAATATGTCACCCATGCCACTATTACGAATCTATTGACACCTCATTCATGAAAATTGGTTCAGTGGTTTGGCAGTAAAGTGGAACATACAAACATACATACATAGGCTGCCAAAATCATAATCCTTCTAAAAAAAGGTTTTCAAAATCTGAATTCAAATTAATGCGTTCAGCACTGTCAAAAGTGTGACGCCACATGGACGTCACGTGGAACAATCGTCTTCGTATGACAGCAGCTACATTAATTTCGCTTATTTCTCTTATCATTTCTCTACCCAAATTTTAATAACAATGGCGTTTCACCCTATGTGACGTCACACCATGTTTTACGTCACGTGACACAATGCCTGTTTTATCTGAATTTATTTGAGAAATATTAATAGTCTATCATAATATATCTTGTATCTTATCTTAATATTAATATTTTTTTTGAAATCTAAAAAATAATTATTCAATTATTGGAAAACAACGATTTTTTAAATGCTTATGAACCATAAAATAACTAGGTATAAACATGGAGCTACTGATGGACACCTAGATATTAACTGGAACCTAGTATATTATATTTGACAATTTACGGTCTCAGTTAAGTGCAAAAAAATCTTTTCATAAGCTGTGCCAGTTTTTTTAACTACCTTCAAAGGATATAAATATTCATAATATGATAGGATAAAATTTAAATTTTTTATAAATATTCATTGCTCCTTTTATTGTATCATATCCTTTATAGGTATATTAATATGAAGAAGGAGTGTTGAGCGAAGAGAAGTTGAAGAAAAACAGATTCACAGATAGAAACTACAGTTTATTTAGGGCCACCAGCACATACACACACTAATAGAAGAAGAAGAAGAACAGATTTTACACAAGAAAACAGTTATACATTAGGGCTCAGCGGACACGTTTCACCAGATACTTTCTAACATATATTTTTCTGACGCATCCGTGACTAACGCTAGCTTTGCGTTACAATCAGGATGTGCTAACACGGCGGCTTGGCAAGGACTGTGACATACAGATGACTGACAGCGGGAAGTGACTTTGTTTTATACTATGTACTGATATGAGGATTCTTTTTTATTCTTTATTTATTTTGAGACTTTTACACCAAGTTTGAATGTCAGTCCCATCGTTCCCAAAAACAATTACCATAACATCCTTTTACGTAGGTACTACTTTAAGTTTAAAATTGTAAAGTATTCTGGCTATCTCGGAAGCCTGAATGCTTTGGAAAATTCCAATGTCTAATAAATTAATATTAAATTTATGAATCAGCTCACGTCTCGTTACGAGCACACTACTAAAAAAATGTTGCACATCCTTTACTACACAACAAATGTCACAATTAGGAGAACCTGTTTTCTTTGACTCAAATTTATAAATCATTGTATAATCGTATGTACAGTTATCGGATACACATCCAAATTCAAATTCATTATTTTTATATATAGTTTTTAACAAAATATTTACTTTAGTGTTCCAACAAAACGATAAACAATAATTTATAATTGAACTCGTGTTTTATTCAAAACCAATCACAAGTTAGATATTTCAATGCCGAGTAGTCAATAGGTGTCGAACTAAAGTTTTAACTACCGATTTAGGTGACAGTTACCTGCTGAGCGGGATATTCAGTAAGTTTGACTATGTATGACAATTAATATCCTGTGAAATTGATATTAGGAAGTTATTGCTGTTAAAATGTTAGTTTCGAGAGATTAGATATAGCTACCAGTTACATATCCACAAATTTATTTTAATGTAACTCTTCATGTTGAATTTAACATTATAATATCATAAGCTCTGAAAATAAGAGTGCAAATAAGTTATACAAAATATTTTCATGAATACGTAATGAAATTTCAAGTGAAATGCTTACAATTCTGAGCAAGACAGCTACTAACGTAGTTCTTATTTAATTCTACAGACAGAACATGACAACTGTCTCCATTGAGAGTGCTCAGTGTAATTTTTGTTGAGAGACAATGCCCGTCTGTGTTGGATCATATCTTACAGCTACTTAGGTAAAACTTATGTTCTACAATACTCTGGAACTACTTACAACAAGTTTGATTAAAACTATCCGAAAATGCAGTTGTCAGTAATTCTTTGTTATTGTGATACAAAACTTATCTCTTATATATATCTCGGAGAAATAATAAAGAAAATGAGAGGGCGTTTATTGAAAAATACTACAAGGTGATATTGATTGGACTATTGGGAAAACGCAACGTAGATACTGCTACTGAACCGATAAATAACTCGACATTATGATCTCTTACAACTACGACAGTATTTGCATTTAATTACAGACACTAAGTTACTTATATTTGCCGTAATCACAAGTTAGATATTTCAATGCCGAGTAGTCAATAGGTGTCGAACTAAAGTTTTAACTACCGATTTAGGTGACAGTTACCTGCTGAGCGGGATATTCAGTAAGTTTGACTATGTATGACAATTAATATCCTGTGAAATTGATATTAGGAAGTTATTGCTGATGCTGATTTATTCCTTATAACTTTGCAGAAACCTTAAAAACAACAAAACAAACCTAAGATACACAATCTTTTTATACTTGGTAAAAATATATTTCCATCATACAATCTCCATAAAATCAGATCAATATTATCATAATATTGGGTTGTTACGGGAATTACATAAATTTGCCAAGTTTCAGCTTTATCGCATAACAGGAAATAGCTGAAAGATAATTTGTTTTTGACAGAAAAGTTACGAACATTGTAAGTTAAATAAAACTTTTAAGAATCACAACACTTTTTCTATATTAAAATGTTGCCATATTTACATTTATATTATAGCGTAAATATTTACACAGAGTTATCAGTATATCTATTAATTTAATGATTACTAGCAGTTAAGAAGCAGTGATCGCCTAGTCGTTAAGACATTGGTGTCTTACTTGCTTCAACGGTGAACGAAACCATCGTGAGGCAACCTGCACTCTTGAGAGTTCTCCATAATGCTCTCAAAGATGTGTGAAGTCTTCCAACCCGCGCTCGTGGACTATGCCCTAACCATCTCCTCATACTTCATTCCTGAGGAGTAGACCTGCCTCGGTAGTGGACCATTAATAGGTTGTGATAATGATGATGACTAGTAGATTGGATTACAAACTACAAATACTATTTACTTTTCCCCTTTGCTCCTGGGAGAGCATCTCGTAAGAGCCGAGTAACCTAGCACCCCCTTGGTGGTAGGAGATCTGTTACCCCACTGGTTTGTGACCACCAGCATGCGAATTCGACCGCCAAGTGTCATAGACACCTTCCGGTCGACCTGCTTATGAGCCAAACTTACCGCCTCCCTCTCCTATCCCATTAATGCGGCGGATCCACTGGACTCTGGGCTCTTGATCAAGGACCGCTGAAACCGCAGCATTTTTTCTTCACTCTTCCTCCCCATTCTATCGAAGATGCAACGCATTAGCAAAACCAAAGAGTACCTCTTGTATTGCCGATGTCCATGGGCGGTTTGCACTTTATCTACCATAAAAATTAAGCTAAATTATTGTTAAGATTGGGTTCCTAATTTATAAGTAATAATGATAAATACTTATTTTACACTGGCCTTATAAATATTATGATGCTACGTAATTCGTAGAAATCGTAGCACCAAGCGGAGAACTAATCATAAGGTTCTACGAGTGCAATAAGTAAATTTTAACCTCTGACGCTCCATGACATTGCTTACACTGAGTAGATGAAACGGGTGTTTCTCGATACCTTCCTATCAAAGTTAAAGTCAAAGTCAAAATTTTTTATTCAATATTGGAATTCACATTCTCTTATTGAACGTCGGAATCTACCACCCTTTCGGAAACGACCTAACCCAGACCTGAGAAGAATGGGCGCAAGAAACTCAGCGGGACTATTTCTTTTGGATATTTTACTTTTTAACTTAGATTTTTTTTAAACGCCAATTTTTATAACAAATATATTTTGATTGTTGAGTTGTTACTTGAGAAAGCCTGGAGCGAACGCATCATTCCCAAGGCGTGACATCTTCCAAAAAATCTTTAATGTTATAATAGCCTTTGTCACACAAACGTTTTTTAACTAACTTTTTAAATTTTACTATAGAACAATTTTGAACGTTTTCTGGGATCCTGTTGTAGAAGCATGCACATCGCCCAACAAAAGAATTACTAATTCTACTCAATCGAGTAGTAGGAATAACAAGTTTGTGTTTGTTCCTAGTATTGATGTCATGCAAGTCACTATTTCTAATAAAATCATTAATATTTTTACGTACATACATAACATTTTCAAAAATATATTGTGAAGCAACAGTCAATATACTAATTTCTTTGAATTTATCTCTTGAAGATATTTTAGGGCCGAGACCATAGATTGCGCGAATAGCTCTCTTCTGCAGTACAAAAATCGTGTTTATGTCGGCTGCGTTACCCCAAAGAAGAATGCCGTAAGACATTATACTATGGAAGTAGCTAAAGTAAACTAAACGAGCCGTGTCTATATCAGTTAATTGGCGTATTTTCTTAAACGCGTATGCTCCAGAGCTGAGTCTATTGGCCAATCTCTCAATATGGGGCCCCATTGTAATTTAGAATCGACAGTAATGCCCAAATATCGATCGAATGATATTATATCGATGTCAAGTATTGAATAGAATCGGTATCAAGCTTTTTTAAAGTATCATTGTTTTTTTTGCATTTTATGAATATTTGCTAAGTCTGTATTGACTACAGTTTTTATATTTTGTTTTCAACAGTACAAAGGGATCGGCTTATACAAGCTAATACCGATTCTTCTAAATTGATGTCGTGTGGGTATCGATTCTTTGTGACTGTATTAAATTAGTGTTTCTATCGGACGTAATATAAAATTTTAATTTAATAGTTATGTATATAACCTTTTAGAAGTACAATACTTGTGTTGAAAGACCTCGCTCGTCCATATTCTTTACATGCAAAGAAATTCTAAGAAGCACATTTTTAAATCCGAAAAAGGCACCGACATACATACACAGTGGTACTAAATTAGCTGAAAAATTTGTACACGTACTTCATTTATCATTTACTGCTACACGGTGGAAGTCACACGAATTTACTAGTTACTTCTGAAATTAATAACCAATCTTAATCCCAACAAAATATTTGAATTATACATTGATAATGGTTTTGAAATTTAAATTTATGGATATTAAACATAAATTTGGAAATCCAAAACCTATAAATAAAATATCGAAAATAGATTTCAAATTCAAATTGATCACTTCATTTCATTCGATCAATTTCAATTAAATGTAATGCGTGAACATATGTATGTTTGTGTATATCTGTTCGTGCGGGCGTTTCTTCCAGCTTTATATAATACTAGGGGCCCGTCCCGGCTTCGCACGGGTGGATAATTTTTTTTTAACATTTTGGCTCCCGCATTCTGTCGCTCCTCTATCGCCGCGTTACTCGCTGCGCTGCGAGGCACATGCACACCGCGTCCGCGACCCATCAGGGATTATTTTTTATTTATCTTGATATTTTTATTTCGTAATATCTTTTGACTGGAATGTCCGATTTTAATAATTCAAAAAGTATTTTACAGGTATTGAAACAGTCTTGAATACGAAATAATTTATTTGGATAAGGATTAATACAAAGTTATAGAAAACATGGTCTGATTTTGATTGGCATTTTTATCAACTTTTAAAATGTAAAAAAGTAGTTATAGTGACATAACTATAATAGTTGGACATATGGTCTCGCGGAGTTTTTTGTAGATATTGATACGTTCTATAATATTGTAGAACATTTTTTTGTTCTATCATCAATACTTTTTGCAGCGCATGCGATGAAAGATATTTTATGGCTAATTTTTTTGCACCTTGGGTTGGTTTTAGTGAGATTTCCTGAGGATCTCTAATTTTTTCTTGTAATAAATATAGCCTATGTTACTCAGGGATAATGTAGCTTTCTAATGGTGAAAGAATTTTTGAAATCGGTCCAGTAGTTTTTATGTTTATTCGTTACATACAAAAATACAAAAATACTAATCTTACTTCTTTAGAATATTAGTAGGTATAGATTAGTTTCGAGAGATCAGATATAGCTACCAGTTACATATCCACAAATTTATTTTAATGTAACTCTTCATGTTGAATTTAACATTATAATATCATAAGCTCTGAAAATAAGAGTGCAAATAAGTTATACAAAATATTTTCATGAATACGTAATGAAATTTCAAGTGAAATGCTTACAATTCTGAGCAAGACAGCTACTAACGTAGTTCTTATTTAATTCTACAGACAGAACATGACAACTGTCTCCATTGAGAGTGCTCAGTGTAATTTTTGTTGAGAGACAATGCCCGTCTGTGTTGGATCATATCTTACAGCTACTTAGGTAAAACTTATGTTCTACAATACTCTGGAACTACTTACAACAAGTTTGATTAAAACTATCCGAAAATGCAGTTGTCAGTAATTCTTTGTTATTGTGATACAAAACTTATCTCTTATATATATCTCGGAGAAATAATAAAGAAAATGAGAGGGCGTTTATTGAAAAATACTACAAGGTGATATTGATTGGACTATTGGGAAAACGCAACGTAGATACTGCTACTGAACCGATAAATAACTCGACATTATGATCTCTTACAACTACGACAGCAACCTAAGCAGTGTCTTGCTTAAGGATTGCCCTTTTTTTAATTGAAACACTCGCCCCCAGTGCCCAGGCTCTGTATAAACTTAAGGCTGATTTTAACATAAAATTACTTGCTTGTCTGTTTCAAAAATGTCTTCAAAGCTTTACGTTAAGTAATTTATTACAGTGTTTGCATTTAATTACAGACACTAAGTTACTTATATTTGCCGTCATCGCTCGACTACCCACAACATCGAGTATTACACGACTATAAATTCGGCAGCAAACCTCTATCAGCACACATTAGACTCTGATGCGTTGAAGTGAACGGATCGTGAGCCTCCTGTATTTTTTCATAATAATAATTGGGTTGTAACGATTGTTGTCTTTAAATTCTGTCTGATTGTTGAACAATGACATATCTAAAGTAAATATACTTGATAGCTGAGCATAGGAATTTTGACCCAGGTACATGGTCACAACATTCGTTTCCACTGCTCAACCTATCTAACTTTAGTATTAATGAAATTATTTAATTAAGTAAGTAATTCTACTTGCATATGATAGACAATATCCACTCTTCAGTATTGCTAGTTATTAGGTTATAAGTAGTACAGTCAGTAGAAACTACCTTGAAACCACACCAGAGAGAAGGCAAATAAAATTATCTGTATTGAATTGAATCAGGCGTTACTTTGCGGAAATTCATGGTTTAAAAGGAATAAAAATGTTACCTTGCTATAAACCGCGACAATCTGAACTACCAAACTCGTATGGTACAACCTAGAAGAGCACCCTGTCCACACAAAAGTGAGACGCGCGAACCCGAACTAAGACACACCACACAAGTAGGTAGCTTGACGATCTAACAACCACACTCGTACGGCACAATCCGGAAGAGCACACCGTTGACAGAAAAGTGTAACGCGCGAACCCGAACCAGTACACACCACACAAGTAGATCGCGATCGACAATCGACGTACGTTTCGCTCCGTAACCGAAGCATCTTCAGGACGTGTTGCTAATTAGCAAGTGACGCTTGTAGAGTCTCGACTGGTTCGGGTTCGCGCGTTACACTTTTCTGTCAACGGTGTGCTCTTCCGGATTGTGCCGTACGAGTGTGGTTGTTAGATCGTCAAGCTACCTACTTGTGTGGTGTGTCTTAGTTCGGGTTCGCGCGTCTCACTTTTGTGTGGACAGGGTGCTCTTCTAGGTTGTACCATACGAGTTTGGTAGTTCAGATTGCCGCGGTTTATAGCAAGGTAACATTTTTATTCCTTTTAAAATTATCTGTTATTAAATTTCAGCTGAGCGTTATAAATATTCCTTAATTACTTTACCAATGTCTGCCAGAATTCATTGTACCTTGAGAATGAATGAAATTCAAAGGACACTTAATAAAATTATTAATTGCCCGCTTTCATCTCGCTTTGGTGTCAATGACAATATTTATCTCATACAAACAAATTTTGTGAATAAATTGTTCAACTCTTGAATTTATTTAGAAACCAACTGATCCTTAAGTAATTAAATAATACTATCCGAACACCCCAGCCCTGGCTGCAATTTATCACTTGTTCTAAGATTTAACAAAATACCTTTAATTTATAGTATGTTTCTGTATAAAAACATTCAGGGGCTCAATAGAATTTTTAGTACTATCTCACAATCTATGTATTATATCAATTTCTTTACTATGATTTTTTTTTTGGTATAAAAAGTAGTCTATGAGTTAATTCAGGGGATAAAATTTGCCACACAGATATTTGTTCAGGCATTTTTGCGTGATTGAACATTTATCCAAATATAAAAACATAAAATTTTTTACATTTATAATATTAGGTATAATTTCATGTTGGACGTACATACTAGTTTAATTTTATGACAGTAACATCATTAGGAAATTAAGTACTTTTGACTCGTCGAGGAATTTATAGCATTCGATAATAATCAGGTAACCCTCCTAATAGTTTTAGGTAAACAACCTATGAATATTTTGTGTATGTAAGCTACACGGTAGCTTAACAGCACATTAACACTCAAAAGACTACAATAATATACAATTTAGAGGGATGGCGAGCAGAGCCTGGGGATATCTACCTAGGAGCAGAATTAAAAGGACTTTCTAGTTACAAACTCAACTCAAACTCTCAAAATCCTCCTGACCCTAATATTTAACACATCTTCAGCAAAACTGCAATTCGACAAATTATTTAAATATTCAAAATATCTTTAAATACTCAGCACTTATAAGTCACTCGAGTTCAGAGAATAACTAAACCTTCTTGCGTAAAAGTCATTCTTTTCATGATACATAATATTATATATCTTTCCATTAATGACAATAGATAGGGTCGTGGCCTGTGTTGCTAAGTTAATACTTGAAAACTCCCTTTAAATAATGCAAGTATAATTTTATTAAAATATTGCACATATTCTACGTAACACATACGCTACTTTTTATCCCGAAAATGACAGGAAAATAAAAGGAGCCGAGGGATAAAAGGGAAGTTTCTAACAAAAAAACATTTCTTTATAACTTTATTGTACACCACATAAAAATTATACAATAAAATAAAAACTAAATATAATGTGAAGTACAACGGGTGTCCTTATGACTAGTCAGCCAGTCTTGGGAGGTGCGAAGGTTGAAATAAAGAAGGTGGTGTAGCTTCAATATACTAATACACACATACACAATAATATTATATAATATGAATACATACATTTACAAGAAACATCAATAAATTTAAATGAAATATTTCCTACAGATACTTTATAAACTGGAATAACAAAGGATACTTTCGAGTAAGTGAATGTCTTTCAATGATCCCATTCCAACACCAGTAAATACATAACTATTTCATTACAAAAAATGTATAACTATTAACAATTCTGGATAGACCAGACAGACAGCTATTAAATTAAAACGAAAAAGCGGCATTATAGTAAAACCGAATAACCCAAATTACAGTTGCATAAAACAATATTAAATTCATCCCAAACACTAAAAGGCGCCATTTGCTTCTGTTTAATTAATTACTGAATACAAAGACAATATTAAAATAAAACTTTTGTAGCATAATTTATGGCTTTCAACTTTGTACAATAGAGTTAAAACTTTATAATTAAAGATGTATTATATCTGCATTGGTCCCAAAGTTACAAACTTACAACTAAATATTGGAACTAGATTGAGACTACTATCATATGAAGATAATATGAACATCATCATCATTATCACACTTAAAGGACTGACTTGTAAATATATAGGTATTTATTATATATTTATGCAGTACAGCAGTGATAGCCTAGTAGTTAAGACATTGATGTCTTACTCGGGAAGTCCGAGTTCGATCCTGGACACACACCTCAGACTTTTCTGAGTTATGCGTGTTTTAAGAAATTAAATATCACTGGCTTTGACGGTAAAGGAAAACATCGTGAAGAAACCTGCTCTTCTGAAAGTTCCCAAAAGTTCTCAAAGGTGTGTGAAGTCGGCTAATACGCACTGGGACTGCGCGGTGGACTATGCCTATCCCCCCCTCATTCTGAGGAGGAAACTCGGCTCAGCAGTGGGCCATTATTGGGTGTGAAGTTGATGATGATATATTTGTGCACACATAATCAAAAGTTACAGTTATTTTATGATAAGAAGGAAGGAGGAAAAGGGAATATTGAAAAACATTATAAGGGGTGATGATATTGAATGGTCTATTGAGTAAACGCAAAGTAGAAACTGCTACTGAACCGATAAATTATAATCTAATATGATCTCTTATAATTACGAGACAAACCTAAGCAGTGCCTTGGACTTGTGACCAAGGTGTAGGCTTAAGGACGTTCTTTAACAGAATTCCAACACTCGTATCCAACGCTCAGGATCTCTGTTTAAACCCACGGTTAAACTCACTTAGACGTATAAATTAAATAGTTTCTGAAAATTCAAAATTAGTGATGGAGGACCGTTGTGTGGAAAATGAGTGGCACTCAGGGGAAGAGATTTAAGGTTTATCGAATTTAGGACAGAAAACAGTTTACGAGTGCGTACATGAGACATGTAATAAAGTTTACCATGATTATATGGGATTGAATTGTGGAGACAGACTTGTAAGAAGATTTTCAAAGATTTCAAAATAGTTAAAATCTAAATTGGGATTAAAACAACGAATAAAGTTTTACAATTATGAACAGTGACATTTTAAAGGAGACAGTCAGGATTCATAGCCGAGTTAGATTGTGCGATGCTTGTTGAATGTCACTGCGCAAGTAAATTGCCACTCCTCCATAACCAACCATAGCCCTACTTTTATCTTTATTGTAAGTCCTATCGTTCCTGATAAGGCGATAACCCGGCAGAGGAAAAAGCGTGGACGGAAGAGATAGTTTAAGGAACGATTCGGAAATGAGCGGCTACGGATTTGTTCACCTAAGGCATGGAGGCTATTATCATTTTCTGCGCTTTAAACACTTTCTATTGAAACTCAAACTCATTTCATATATTTCCCATGTTAAAATATGAAATATACGGATATAAGTATAATTAACTTTCAACTAACGTTTTATATATTATTTAACTACCTTAAAATACGAGGTTGTCTGTCATAAATATTGTAATTGTATAGCAAAAAATTTTATGATGTAGTTATTAATGCTACTATTTTTACAGTCAATCGTCAGCTGCTAAATTTAAATCAAAATTAACTTGAATATAAAAAATATAAACCTCTCAGTTTTGAGTTTTTTACATCAACACTAGTTAAAAAATATATGTGAGGAAGGATCTGTAGTTACTCACTTGTTAACAATGAAATGGTCGAGATTAAAGTATGAACAATAGTTACAAAAAAATAATAATAAAAAATGTGGAGTTTTATCTATAATTGTAAGAATAACATTTGTGAGACTGATAATAATATAGCTATGTTTAGATTATGTCCGCAAGCGTAAGAGTTATTATTAACTAGCAACAAAAAATATTCTACATTATTAGATACATTAGTTACTACGCAATAAATTCACTCCTTATGATTTTCTATTACTAAAAGAATTAATTATTTTATGACTGTTATTGTCGAGAATAAATCAAACAATAATTTATATAAGCAAAACTTAGGTGAATAGTTAAAAACAAAATAATTGCGCTTGCGCACAACTAGCGTTTAGTCTACAAACATTTCAATGTGTAAGTACTCTTTATTTCGATAACAGTATAAAAGTGGTTTGTTTGTATGTAAAAAGTATATTTCTGTTAAGAAAAGCATTAAGGAACTAAATTAAATATAGTATTATACTGTTTACATTTGTCATTAGAGTATAATATTAAAATAATAAATATGCAACGTTGTTTTACTCAGTTACTATTAAAATCTTACCACGATTTGTATAAGATAATTATTTAGTTTTTCTTAGCCAGTTTATGAGTAGGACGGGGTTAGTGCTAGTTTTATCATCTGCTGAGGTGGCTGTATCTTTTAAGCATCACTCTTCAATGGAGAAACAGGCAGTTGATTATCGTTTTGAAGGGAGTGTAATTCTTCGATGCATGTAATTTTGCGCTTAAGAGGCGAGTAACCCAGCACCCCTTGGTGGTAGGGGATCTGTTCCCCGACTGGCTTGCGACCACCAGCATGCGAATCCGAGCGCCGAGTGTGTTTGGCGCGTTCCGGCCGAGCCGCATGTGGACCAGATCTACCCCTCCCTCTCCCATCCCATTACTGCTGCGGTTCCAATGAACACTGGGTTCTTGCTCGGGGTCCATTGAACGCAGCAACCGCACCGCAGCAGTCTTCTTTTCGCTCCCCCTCCTCACTCTATCTTCGGACGGCAACGCATCGAAAAACCCAAAGATACCCTCTAGTTTTGTCGATGTCCATGGGCGACGGTGGCCACTTTCCATTCTCGTTTGTCCCTTATATATCATTAAAAAAAATTACGTTACTACACTTTCGTACCTACCCACGACATTTAACTTTTATCTATTTATAAAAATCTATTTAAGAGTGGTCTCTTGAAGAAGTGGCTAAATTGTTATTTAGACCTTACTTTTGCTATTAACGTAGAGAGAAATAGATATAATACCCATTACTGTACAGCAATACGTATACACATGCAATTTAGACTGAGGCGAGCGGTGCCTGGGGCTTGAGACCCAGGAGCAGGTTTAAAGAGCTCTTTCATAATATATTAACTCTCACCACCACCACTCGACCTCGCTAACGACAATAGATAATAAAGTAAACTTACGTGGACCTCGACAAGGGTAACCTTAATCACGACACTATAACACTAACTTCCATGTTCACTGCACGAAAACACCAGAGAGACTGAGTCTAATCTATTGCACTTAAGGTTATATAATGTCTTCATGTCGGTATACTAGAAATAATATAAAATGATCTACCCGATACTACTATTTTATAAACAGTGTTGCTAACACTTTGAGTTATAGCACTCTCATGCCTGTATACTTTTTAGTGATCCTTGCTTCTTGTTGTCTCCTGTTTTCTAGGATTTATCACAGAGTAATGATCAAGACCCAAACGAATCTAAGCTTGAAGGGTTTCGTCGTTTTATGACTGTTTCCTTGTCCTTCTGACTCCATCAATATTCATCAGATCATTTTCAAGTAATTATCATCTTTGACCTGTAAGATTTTATTACAGGCATACAGCTAAATAAACGCATGTTAAAAGGTTTTTAAATTAAAATACTACCCCTCTACGTCAACATGTCACAAGAAACAATATTCTTAAGGGAAAAAGAATTTGTGATAAAAATAGAACTCATATAAATTGTAGCGCGCGTTCAGCGTGTAATGGTAACCCTTACCCACGCGTTTCATTTGAATATTAATAGCATTTTATATAACTGACATTGAAAAACGTGTCGTTTAAAATGGGAGCAATCCTTGTCCTCCTAATATATTCCCACATATTACATTATACACGGCAATGCCACTCTAGAGTCTAACAGTGCACTGTTTAGAATTACCTACAGCAAGCTTACTTACATTTGATAAGTCTTCCTCTTAATGTCTATTGGTAAAAACCGCATTAAAATCATTTGCATTATTTAAAAGATCTAAGCGTGCAAACAGTAAAATTTTACTAATATATTCTTTGAGACGAATTAATAAAAAAATAATAAAATTCCATTTATGATGTACTAGTATCTGCTTGCAACTTCTTATTTAAACTAATTATACTTTTTATCTCGGTAAAAAATAAAATTTCATTTTATATAGTACCCGTAAGCAAAAATTTATTTATAACTAGCTGACCCGGCAAACGTTGTTTTGCCATATAAATTTGGGGTGGGCCACCCTTATCACTTCGGGGGATGAAAAATAGATAGCAGCCGATTGTCAGACCTACTGAATATGCATATAAAATTTTATAAAAATCTGTCGCGCCGTTTCGGAGGAGTATGGTAACTAACATTGTGACATAAGAATTTTATATATAAGATTTTTAACTTCTTTCTGTAAACAACTTCTATCCCAATTTATATCTTGTTTTTTTTCTTCTGAATAAAAGTAGGCTATTTATGTATGATATTAAGTATTTGTTTGCTTAGTTTCATTTAATTCCGTTCAGCCTTTTCAGTGTGATTAAGTTAAAAATATCTAAGCATCTAAATATCTAAACTTACAAACTTACACATTTATAATATTAGTAAAAAGTAAGTAAGATATTAGTGGAAAATACGTAGTTATTAACATTTATTTTAAGACTACAATTTTTTTATGGTAGATAAGATGCAAACGAGCAGATGGTCCTCCTGATGGTAAGTGGTCACATCGTGGTGACATCGGTAAAACAAGAGATACCCTCTTGATTTGTCGATGCTTTGCATCCTAGAAGATAGAGTGGGGGGGGGTAGTGAAGAAAAAAATGCTCCGGGCTCGGCGGACCCTGAGCAAGAGCCCACAGTTCACCAGATCCTCAGCATTAATGGGATGGGAGAGGGAGGGGGTAAGTCAATATGCGGGATCCGTAGGTACCAAAGGGGTGTTTGGTTACTCGACTCTTATGGTATGCTCTCCCAGCGGCAGAGGGGAATTGTATTCTAACCCTTACGGGTAAAATATAGTTATTATAAAAATAATTCTTTAGGACTTCCACAGTCAAAGGATTTGAATGTCAAATCAAGTTTCTAATTTCACTAACCTGTTGTTTAGTACAATTTGAACCATGAAATCTATTTTGTATGAGGCTTTGTAAATTGTATGTCCATTTAGAGCAAGGCCCGTAATAATTGTTACTCATACTTCTAAGGCGACGATAAGCATAGTAAATAAGCCCCAGAAGCATTTCAGGTCTTAATTTCAGAGTATGTTGATATTAATAAGATACATCGATCCTGCTAGTTTCAGATCTCGTTTATTCTTTAGAAGTCAGACAAAGCTGAAAGTCAGAAATATATTTTCTGAATTCTGAAATCTATATGGTATCTTACTAGGATCCTTATTACGGATACTACGGATGTAAAGTATTGAGATAAATTTGTTGAAATGATGAATTCTCGTTATAATTAAAAATATCCCACCCCCTTCCTCCCCTATTGCCCCTAGGCAATCGGCTCGCCTCCGATGCCGACACTTGCTTCCGACTAGTTTAGACTTCATTTTTGTTATTTATATATATAAAAATGAATCCCTATTTCCCTTGGTCACGGCATCACGCGTGTACTGCTGGACCGATTTCGCTAATTCTTTTTTTATTGTGTTTGTTTTTTTTTTATTAAGGAAAACATACAGCACAATATATTACAAAATTATTCTTACAACTAGTTAATATAGTCAGGAGAAGGTACTTATGTAAGAAACAATTAAAAAACGTGCGCGGAAAATTAGAATATTTATAAAGTTTTGTGAAAATGTAATGTTTGTGGCGTTTGACAACTGTCAGTCATTTGAATTATATTCATAGACGAGCAGCCTGCCCTCGCTTCACTCCGGGTATTTAAAGCAATATTATAATTGATGTTCTTAATTTGTCATTCAGTAATTGTGTAGATCATTATTTGAAAAAAAAGAGAGTGAGAAAAAGTTATAAAAAGAGAAAGGGTAGAAAGGAAAGAAAAACAGGCAAATACTCGCCTTACACTGACACACATGTCGATCGTGCTACTATAACACTAACACACATTAAAAGGATCAGTTAGAACTTACTTTTAAACCTCCTAGCTCAGAGGTCGCTCAATGTTGCTTCAATTATCACGCCCTTACGATATTGAATTTCAAAATTGAAATCCTGCAGATAAATCCACCAACGTGAGACTTCTTTTTACGTACAGTATCTTTCAAGGCATTGCAATTGTATGATATTAAAAGTTACTCCCAATCAAATAATGACGAAAATATTGCAATGCCTTGACGACCGCCAACGTTTCTAACTGACGTGACTTTACTAAAGTAAGCTACAGCCCGCTTACCACTCTTACAAACTTGATCAAAAGTGACATAAGGTTAGGCCAACGTAAATCTACCTCAAGGCTAACCCATCCTTAGGCTAACTTTCAATTCTAAAATTAGACAATTAAAGAAACCTAAACCGAACTACAAATAAAAAGAATATTGGGCAGAGTAACGACCTAAACCCAATAGCCATGTTACCAAACCGACGGGGAGAGAAATAGTAGTCCATTCCAACGCTCCGTGTCAGGCGTCCACACGCCTCGCCAGAGCGCCATGTGCTCGGCAGCTGCCTGAGTTTTCTTGTCATAAGAACCAGCCAGTAGTTCCAACTGAGAGTGATGATGTGGCAGTACACGCAGGACCTCATAAGGGGTCCCCGCATGCCAGAATCGAACTTCTCCGTGCTCTGCCTCCCAGAAGGACCTGGCTGTGGCTCAACATTATCTACGAGCGGGTTCGCCTCAGGAATGCGACTAACGCAGTTGGCGACTAACGCCTGTGGCGACAATACCATTGGTGATTAGCAAGTGCACAACCAATGCACCCACAAAGCAGGAATTTGCTATATGCGTTTCTATATATGATGCTTAGCGCCTCTCCTCCCTACTGCTTCTGATGACGACCCGATCGATATCCATTGCGTCGCAAAGATTCACCACGACAGCTACCCTCGGCTCCAGAGCGAGATGTTGTCTCTACTAACCTGTCACGTGAAGCATGTGGCATTTTGACAAAAATTAACGGTTGTTTACGTTTTAAAGGCTATTTATGAACAAAATCCTATCCCACTTTTGAATTTAGGTACCAGAAGTGCTAATCTTTATATATAAAAATGAATCCTTATTTCCCTTGGTCACGGTATCACGCGTTAACGGGTTTGTTGTTGTCAGGATAAGGTTCTTATGAGAGAAAAAATTAAGAAACGTGCGCGGAAAATTAGAAAATTAAAAAAACTCGACGACCAAATAAAGTTTTGTGTAAATGTAATGTTTGTGGCGTTTGACAACTGTCAGTCATTTGAATTATATTCATAGACGAGCAGCCTGCCCTCGCTTCGCTCCGGGTATTTAGAGCAACATTATAATTGATGTTCTTAATTTGTCATTCTGTAATTGTGTAGATCATTATTTGAAGAGAGAGAGAATGAGAAAAAGTTATAAAAAGAAAAATGGTAGAAAGGAAAGAAAAACCACAGATAACAAAAGAGGGAGAACAGAGCAAAAATAAAATTGAATAGATAAAGGAGAGAAGAAAAAGACAGAGAAATAATCGAAAGAAAGTGAAAAGAGACTGATCATTCTGAACAGAAATAAAGATAAAAATTAAAGAGAGAGGAAAAGAGAGAATGATAGTACATAAGAGGAAGAGAGATGGAAATACTATAGACTTCTCTCAGTGAATGAATTTTAATAATCGGATCAGTCGTAACTAAACTGCCAAGATCTATTAATTAAAAATGGCAACACTAAATCATCTTTGTCACGAATAGTGTAGCTTTCTATCAGTGAAGGAATTTTTAAATCGGATTAGTAGTTCCTAAGAAACCCTTCAATTTATAAAATGACCACGTTATAGCACTTAAATGGCCATATCTTTTTAATTATAATATTTATGGCAACACCAGATAGCCTATGTTACCCGGAAAGGATGTAGCTTTCTATCGGTGAAAGAATTTTCAAAATCGGTTCAGTACTTTTCGCAACAAACAAACATACAAATAATCAAATCTTTCCTCTTTATATGATAGTGTAGATAAGACCAGGACAACGTTTGTCGGGTCAGCTAGTATTATCATAATTTTGACATAAACATAAGATTACGTCATTTATTTATTTATTTATACTTTATTGCACAAATTTAGTACAAAGGCGAACTTAATGCCTTAAGGCTTTCTCTTCCAGTTTACCAACAGCAATGTTGACATAGTTAGGATGGCGTGCGCAGATACGTTCTGAGAGAATTATTATGAACCAAACATTATATTACAGTATCGATATGCCTATTATAAATAATATATAAATAACCATATAAATACATACCTATACACACATACATAGATAAATAGATATGTAATATCAATGAACATACTAATACATACGTCTATACATAAATATACACATATACTGATCCACCTACAAAATATACAATTAAGACAACATGCATTGTATTTACCTATTTTGCTCATTTAGAAAGTGTTCATGCACCTTAGTTTTGAAAATGTTAAGTGACCGAGCCTCACGGATATCCCTAGGAAGCTCATTCCACAAGCGAATAGCGCTGACCGTAAAAGAGTTTGAATACTGTGCTGTGTTGTGTACTGGAAACGATAGTATACTAGAATTTAAAGATCTATGAGTACGACCCTGAGCACTAAGATATAGGAAACGTTCTTTCAGATATGGTGGTGAATATGGGTCATGCAGTATTTTGTACAGTGTTGCAAGTACACGAGCATTCCGGCGAAAACGGATGTTAAGCCACTTTAATTCTGATCGAAATTGGGAAATGTGGTCATACTTACGGAGACCGAATATATAACGGATACACAAGTTGAGGAGGCGGTCGAGTTTATCGAGTAGCTCTTCAGTAATGTCGGTGTAACAGATATCAGCATAGTCAATTACTGGGAGTAGGAGTGCATTGACAAGAATTACTTTTGTTTTTCTGGGTAAAAAGTTTTGGAGACGCTTAAGAATATGCATTGAGAAAAAGATGATAGGTTAAAGGCCGAAGATTAGATAAATTATAGACATTCATCACAACATATTATAAAACAAAGTATATAACACTAATTTGAGTAGCGTTCTCTTATTTATGATGTTAGTAGGATTGATATGAGTAAAATATTTACTTTTTTGAATGTTGGGTTATTGACTAACAGCAAAAAAATACGAATAACTATTAATAAACGGAATAATTATTATTACATCTAGGAGTAACGTTGAAGGATTTTGCTATATACTATGTAGAGAACCTCTTTTTAATGTTAGCAAGAAATAGGTTACTTACTATCCTTTTGATTTTGAATCTATGCGTACTAATAAATAAAAATTATCAATTTATTCTAATTTCAAAAGAAACTTCCAACTCCCTTAAATATTCAAACTTTAAAACCTGTGAGTTAGTAATATATTCTCGTATGTCTAATAGTCGTATCGAATAATCGAATCGTCATCTCCATCATCATTATTTTACTCTAGCGCCATAGATGGCAATGGTGATTAGATTATTTGATAAGTAATTAATGATAATAATTACTATTTTTCCGACATACATAAACAGAATCCTGATACACTATCATTAACTGCTTTTACAGAACTTTAGAACAATAAACCTTCAAAACACGAGTAGCGTAACTCCCCAATCGTTGCAGGACTCCGTGGGCAGCGACGGTAACCCGATTGCTCGTTTACCTTCCTGTTTTATAAAAAAAAGTGTCTGGAATTGGGGGACGTGAAATTTAATGATATCAAGGATACTTATATCATAAAGTCGGATTTTATAATATGACGTCACTTGAACAAACCCATCTCTCAATATGTTCTAAAGCCACCATCAATGTATATTTTTTGCCAATGATTACTTTCTATGGTTAGTCGATTTTTACTTTAACGTAGATCTTGCCGCCGGGCTCTCGGACTATTAGTTATCATTAGCGCCCGCATTAGAGCTACGGCCGTTATTTAGTTTAGGCAGTTTGATTAGCTTTAGCACAGAGTACAAGCGTATTATTGTAAACTCGTGATTGTTGAATTAAAAAACATTTCTGAGATTTTATCAACGATATTTTCTATAGAGCTGTAAAACATATTTCCAATAAGAAAAGTTTGAATCTCAAAAAATTAATTGTAAAACATGTCTTTTAGTGATAAAGTTGTGCTTGTTACCGGAGGCAGCTCGAGAATAGGTGCTGATGCAGCTGTAAAGTTCTCTAAGGAAGGTGCAAATGTAGTTATAGTTGGCAGAGATCATTCTAAATTACAAAATACAGTAATGAAATGTCAAGAATATAAAAACCAACCATTTATTATAATTGCCGATTTATTAGTGAAAGAAGAAATGAAGCATGTAATAGACAAAACAATAGAGCAGTTTGGGAAATTGGATATTTTGGTAAATAATGCAGGCGCGTGCGGATATGAAAGTATTCTGTCAGAAAAGGCTTTAGAAGTGTTTGAATATATGATAAACATAAATTTGAATTCTGTTGTACATTTAACACATTATGCTGCTCCGCATCTTGTTAAAAATAAAGGTTGTATTGTGAATATGTCTAGCGTTGGATCATCGGCACCCATTGCTAAAGAAAACTTTGCTTATTGCACATCTAAAGCAGCAGTGGATCATTTTACAAGATGTATTGCGTTAGAATTATCAACTAAATGCGTTAGAGTGAATTCAATCAATCCTGGACCTGTAAGGACTGATTGTCTTAACAATGCAATTCCCGACGTCAATGAACAGCAAAAGCAGTGGGATTCTTTTGCTTCACAAACAGCACTTGGCAAAGTGTGTGCGTCTGAAGAAATTGCAGATTTAATATTATACTTGGCAAGTGCCAAAGCTAGAAGTATTACAGGTTCATCGTTTGTTATTGACAATGGGATGTTATTGAAGAATTAAAACTATTAAAAATAATTCATACAGTTAAATATGGAGAGCCTTTACTTTCATTTCATTCACTTCCTTAGTTCAGAATAATCGTTAATCTTTATTTGTGTGAAAAAAAATTAATGTATTTAAATGGCAAATAAATTCCATATCTTATTATTGTTTGTTATGGTACACATCATTATCATTGAATGAGGTCGTTACGCTGATCGCCTACTTTAATTGTTAAAAATAATTTAGTTAATGACGCAAGGCTCATCTAGGAAGATGATGGGATAGTTTATGTTGTTTTTTAATTAAATATTTCAAATAAGCAAATAAATCCTAAGATTTTTTTCTCCTCATATCGACCACTAACACATATATGTATATGCACAATTTGAGTACACTTATTTTTATTGATTTGTTCAATTAGCAAAAAGAAATTTCTAGTTTCGAATTGTCAGCGTATTGTATATCTATATTAGTAGTTCGATGCAAGACGTTTACTATTTTGACGAATAACAGGCGCGTAGGAACAGGACCGTCGCATAAGAACTAATAACGTTCTGTAATAGATATCGTTGTCTATAATTAGTAACATAATAATTCGTTATAAGACGTTCGATTATTATCTTTTATTTATCGCAGTTACAACGTTATTAAGTTTTAACTCACATTTTATATCAGTTTCGGGAGTTATTAAAAATAATTACAATTTGAAATCGTACGAAAAAAATACAACCGAATTGATAACCTCTTTTTTATTTATTTAAGTCGGTTCAACAGAAAAAACATAAAATGTGCTTATCTCATTAAAGTTTAAGTACACTGTGACTATTTTAAATTTATTATTTGCTTCTAACTCGATAAACGTATATTATTAATTATTATCTATTATCCTGAAGGAATTAAGCATTTTTCCATCTTGAGCTGTATCGAATGAAAATATTGGTTTAGATTGCGTTTTGGTTTCAAATATACCGTTACACTATAATAACTTTTTTGTGGCATAACGGATATTCGGAATGAGATAGGCGGTTGCCCGATACATACATCGATATGACAGATACAATTATTGGATTGAGAATTATATTCCATGTGTAAAGCAAAGTCTAAGTTAACAATAAATAAACTACGTATTGCACTGACAGTAGAAATCAATCGTAACTGACATATACGCCATTGAAATCTCGATGCCACAATGAGGGCAGCGGCTATTTACCGCGACTAGAGCAAACAAAGCAAACAAATCACGTGTACCTACTTGTATATGCAATATGCTTCTATTGTTGATAGAAACAGACATTATAATTACAAAATGTCAGAGTCAAATAGATATCCTGGTTATTTTTTTATGATAAGTGATAAACGAACACACATCGGAAGAACTAGAGATCGTTGCCACCTCGAAGATACAGTGAGGAGAGGGAGCGAAGAGAAGAATGCTGCGGTTTCAGTGGACACTTAGCAATAACCCAGGATTCACTGGAACCGCAGCATAAATGGGTTGGGAGAGGGAGATGTAGATAGTCCGTTGCATAGTTTAAAAGATCTAAACGTACAGACAGCACTACAATTAAAGCACTAACTCCCAAACTAGGAAACTATGTTATGGAAGCTAGTATCCATAATAAATATTTACGTCAGTCAACAGGGCTTTCTGAAGAAGTACCTATACGAAAGTTGATGAGTGTTTTTATGTTAGTAAGTATAGTCGTACAATATATGTATGTCTTTTTAAGCATTTTACAGAAACTACTGAATGGACTTGATCGTCATCATCAACCTATTGCGACTCACTTCTGCTTAGAGCTCATTCCCTATTGTGCCATTTTCCATGTCTCAGGCTCATCTTGCCTATTTATGATGTCTTCAACATAACCCCACTAAAAATCACGTCACTTTCAAATTTCAGAATAGAACCAACTTGTAGACTTAGAACCAACTTTGTCCAGGCAAAGAATATTCAACCCAACGGCTGCACATTCTAAACGTTTGATTCTTTAAGTCAGGGTAAAAATTTTCTTATTATCTTGATGTTGCAACATTTAATTAAAAATATTTTTTCAAAATATAATTAAAAATAGTCTGTCCAGGATTTTTTTAGGCAACCCATTCTTGACATATTTTCTAATATACTAAATTTGTTATAAAATATATTTCATTCTATTATCAGCTCTGTGAAGGTCGTTTTAGGTTCGGATCTTCTACTATATATTTCACACACATAGATAAAACTTATTAACCGCTACATTATTCACGAATATGACGGACATTTGTTTCTACGGCAGAAAGTCTTTACTAGAAGAGTAGAAGTCTTCGAAATAAGTAATGGTAAATTGTACAATCTTTTGCTTATCTGATATTTAAGGAAATCCCATAAAATGTCGCGCTGTACGAATGTAGCTAAAAGTTTGAGGGAAATCCCCACCAAACATAAACGACATGACAGAAAGGGTTGTGTACAGAAATATAAAATCGACAGAAAATTCGAATGATTTTTTGTATTTTAGTTTCTAAGTTTAAGTTTAGTTGGTTCCTTATTTCCTATTTAGGTAGATATTTCTTCTACTTAGTGTTCCACTAAATTTCTACCTACTTTACTCTATACCAGTAAGTATCGTATCAGATTTATCGACACCGAGATTAGTATAGATATTGTTAGGTATCGAGTACTTTTTTAAATTTAATTTAAAAACTTCCGATTGAGTAATATCCGATATACTCAAAAAAAAGCCAAAAAAATAGCGTCCAACTGTTGACCACTAAATGCTTTCTCCGTGTTCAGTATCACTCCCGCTGTCATTGCATACGCTCGAGTATACATTTTTAGAAACGAAAAAGTTAGCGTTCGCTTACCCCATCTAAATATATAAAAACATTGCAAGTTTTAATCTATAGAAAGTATATAATGACCGAAATCCGGACCTCGAGACGTTAAATTATTATTGTTGTATTATTTTGGCATATTTTTGTAAATAAAAAATATTAGACTCTATATGTAATAAAGTCCCTATTTTAAAATTAATTTTCAACTACTGGTATCATTACGCACGCACACTACGAAAATAAAAGTACGTGGAAGGAGTGTAAGATATAGCTGTCACGCACACTAGCATATAAAACTTGGCCTATTTTTATAACTTCGCTTGCACACGCTCTAAACATAAGCTGTTGTCTATATCTAATGTAGCTAATGTTGTGATTTAAATTTTGTTAAACGTATCTAGTACTTATAAAAGTACCTCAAAAATATCGGAACGCATTAGTATCGAAATGAAAGTATGTATCGATGCTACCTCAGGTATCGGTACCTTTTGCGGATCCCAACCTGAAGTAGGTTGGAAGGTTGGATGGTATGGATGGCTAACGGCTGGGTTGAAAGATGGAAATAAGTCAATTTTGCCGCCCCTCATTTTTGCCGCTCTGGGCAAATGCCCGGCTTGCCCCCCCCCCCCTAGAACGTTATCGACCTTGAATACGCGGAAGTTACTCTTAGGACCTTTGTATCGGGAAGCGCGGGGCGAGAGCAGCGCGTCATACGAGATTGGTTCTTATGCGAAGTCTCAGTTCCCGAGCGCCTACTATTTGTCAAAATAGTAAATGTCACGGATGGATGTAAAGTTAGCTGCTGGACACTATACCAATGTATTTAGAAAACATATAAAAGATAACAGTACAATAATAACATATAATATCATAATTCATAATATCATATACCGAAGTAAATAAAGCAGTCTTAGAAAATTTACATAAAATTATTAGAAGGTCAACAAGTAAAACACCAATTTTATAAGTAGGAAAGATTTGTATTTTTGTACGTAACGAGTAAACTTATAAACTACTGGACCGATTTCAAAATTCTTTTACCGTTAAAAAGCTACATTATCCCTTAGTAACATAGGCTATATTTGTTACTAGAAAAAATTAGAGATCCTCAGAAATTCTTACTAAAACCCAACTCAAGGTGTAAAAAAATTAGCCATAAAATGTCTTTCATCGCATGCGCTGCGGAAACTATTGATGATAGAACAAAAAAATGTTCTACAATATTATAGAACGTAACAATATCTACAAATAACTTCGCGAGACCATATTATAACTATTGTAGTTATGTCACTATAACTACTTTTTTACATTTTAAAAGTTGATAGAAATGCCTATCAAAATCCAACCATGTTATCTATTCCTTTGTATTAATTCTTATCCAAATAAATTATTTCGTATTCAAGACAGTTTTAATACCTGTTGATTAATTTTTAGATTATTGAAATCGGACATTCAATTCAAAAGATATTACGAAATTGAAAATGTCAATATAAAAAATTAGCCGCTAGTATTATATATAGCAAGTAGATTCTATTATGTATAGACACAAACTCAAATAAGGACAAATCCATAGATAATAAGAAGCTGAAATTAGATCATTCGATTGAATAGACTTTCTGACGTCGACGATTCACTAGTTCTTATTACCTTTCTAGAAAGTTCATATTGTATTGAAAAAACTTGCTGGCCATAATGCTAGGTGAAGCATGACAAGGGCTGCTACCTTTTTTTAAACTTTAAGTTAAAAAATCTATATTTTAAGAAATTGAATAAAAAATATAGAACACGACAGATACAACTTTTTAATAATTTTTGCCAAATGTATTTGTTATTACTTGTCTCCTTGGTTGTTACTCTGAAATTAAATAAACAATTCATTTTTTGATTCTAATAAAATATTGTCAATATTTTATTATATATACTTAAGTAAAAATGGAGATTGTAAATGTAGAGGGCAGAGAGTGCATTTATCATTAGCATTAGTTTAGATAAAAACACATGTTTTTACATATGCTGGTTAAGATGTTGGCAACATTAATTTGAGTAACATTTGAGTATAGAAGTTGGCCAACAAAAAGGTAAAAGGTAACCCCAAAAAAATACGGCCATTGAGAGAAATCCTGAAGTATTATTCTAGTCAAAAAGTTGTATTGGTTTTCTAGTTGTCTTACTATATTTTGTTCTAAATATAAATTATCTGTATTATTTAGGCGTTCAAACCACTGGTAAAACTATGGTATTTTTCATACTACATCATACATTTTAGTAAAATACTTGTAGTAAGGGTGGCAACCCTAACTGTGGCACAGGTAAATGCAATTTTCCAGTTCCAGCCATTTCATCGCCAATCACAGTTAGGTATCAGCGGGATAGGTTTTGGATAACATTGTTAGTATTTACTATTTGATGGAGTTCCAAAAATATCTGAGCTTTTCCAATATACCAGTGCTGTATAAAATGCCTTTAGTTATATTATATTAATGAAAAAATATATTTATTTGTCTACCTAAATGATATAATTATAAATTAAGATTTCTATCCCAAAAGATCTAGAGTTGTCGTCCAAATTATGGATCATAGGAATAGTTTTTTCCTTAAATTTGGTTTGAATAGTGGATAGAAAGTGAAAAGGTCTTCGAAACCTTCCCCTAGGTCTTAAATCTCTTGTTCACATGATTGTCATACCAACTTTTAATATAGAAAATCACTTGTCAGACTGTCTCAGTCAGAGACATTGTATCTTAAATAAATCTACAAGCAATAAAGGCTATCAAGTGTTGCTAACAGCCTTATGAATATCGTACAAAAAGAAATACGCCACAGTAACAATATGGTTATACACTATGCATAATTCAATTCCCATTATTATGTAAATTTTTCTGTAACAGTCTGAAAAAGCAATTTTATTTTTCAAGTATCGTATAGTTTGGAACATTCTTGTTTTTAAGGTTATTATTATTATTATTCTTTATTGAACACCACAAATATAAAATAAAAAAGTGGTTAACAAATGGCGGTCTTATGGTTAAATAACCAATTCTTCCAAAATACCTTTAGATTAGGAAAATTATACTAGAGAGGGGTATAGGGTGGTGCAACCATAAACTATGTACAAATATCTAAATTCTAATGCATAAACACACCTACGTGTATATATAAAATAGATATAATAAATATTTATAATACACTTATAAATATCAATGAAAATAAACAAATTAAATATACTTGTCGGGGATTTTAATGATGAGAAGAAAAGGGGGTGAGGGGAATATTGGAGAACACTAAAAGGGGTGATGATATTGAATGGAATATTGGGTGAATACTTCTACTGAACCGATAAATAATCAAATATGATCTCTAACAATTATGAGAGAATCCTAAGCAGTGCCTTGGACTTGTGACCAAGGTGTAGGCTAATGGACGTCCTTTAAGTGATCACGACACCCACCTCCACTGCTCAGGCTCTTTGTTTAAACGCATAACCTTCCCAAGCGGAGTCTTGGGAAGGTTATGCGGGGTTGGAGCAACTGCCCCTGAATGGGACAGTACAAAATACTACCTCTGAAGGAGATAGCCCGACCCGCTAAACCATCCGGGGTTCCTCTCCTCTGCAATAATGACGAGGTCATGGGATATGAAAAGCGCTCCACGACCCCGTCAGCAGCCGTCCAAAACCAGACCCTCTTCCGGGGGACCGAGGTGACAAGTCCCCCCTATCTCTTCGCATAGTGGCACATAAACCTAACCTAACACAAGACGTAGCAACTAGATTGTAAGGTACTCAGGTGACCTTCGGACGGCACTCCTAGCACTAACACTGCACTGCACAACACTAATACTATACAGAGACTACTTCACTTCTTGAGAGACTGCGAACGACTGAGACTTCAGTCAGACTGTCGATGGCATATAAAGGGTCGAGGGTCGAGACTGTCAAAACAACGGAAGCGACCACTACCCTACTCCAGCGCCACAGATGGCGATAACGATTATTCGATAATCTTTTACTATTCTCCGACATACTAAAAGATCAAATACATACGTAAAATAAGTTTAAAATCATCATCGATTTTCCGACACAAGATAAAAGCGTTCCATCGTTCAAAATTAAAAAGGAACCTCCACTTTGATGTTCGTCTGTCTGTCCTGCCCCTTTTCTCAGGAACTCGTGTCAATGCAATCAAAAATTACGGCAGTTTGTATATATTTATTTAATGAATCAAAACCTATTATGGGATGAAGTACCCATTGGGTTTAGCTAGAATTATCTAATTTGTAACTATACAAGGCCTTTTTAGCGTAAAAATCTAAAAAATGTAAATTTGTTAAATATTTTTTTGTAGTTAGTAAACTGACCATGACCTACATCGATATATGGGGACAGCAATTTTCCAACGACAAAGTTAACTTTGTCCCTCAATCAGATTATTCAGAACCAACTTGCGATGTATTTTTATTATTTATACCTTGCAACTTTTAATTGTATTCTTTTATATTTTACGACAACGCTGTCTTAGTTTATAAACTAGGGATTAAAAGATACAAGAATTTCATATACGAGCTCGATTTTAAAGTTTTAAGTGCTTTGCAAACTGATGCTTCTGATAGATATCGTCTCTTCATATCCGCATTTCTTGTAATCTAGAACTTCTATTAATAGAAACGCTTAAGCATTTACTACCATTTTTCGTTTGATATCCGCAATGATTTCTTCCAAATCCTGTTGCAATTTCATCATCATCATCTGCTATTCGAAATGGAAAAAGCCTTTCTCGAGATCTTTTTCCAATGCGTTTTAAAGTATATATGTTTGTATGTAATTAGGTTTTATATTTACTTATTTTACCATGTATGTATTAGCAAAGTCTCTAAAGGAATTTAAATATATATATACTTTTCTAGAAACAAAATACATAAAAATCAAAAACCCAAATGACAGCTTCTCAAGTCTTTTATAAAGTACCAATAAACATTATGACTCAATATACTTATTTTAAAAGTACGACTATTTTGTATAATTGATATAATTTATTCTTCTACTAGTCAACCTGCGCGACTTTACTTTATTTATTGGTTTTAGCGTGATGATATATAGCCTTCCTCGGGCTATCTAACACTGAAAGAATTTTTTAAATCGGACGAGTAGTTCCTGAGATTAGCGCGTTCAAACAAACAAACTCTTCGTATTATATATCTATATATAAAAAAAGTCGGGTTAGTTTGAACACTTACAACTTTTTGATTTGACGAAAAAATAAAACAAAAGAAATAAAATACATTATAAACATTATCCCATGCAAAATTGTGATGGGTTTCGTGACTGCAACATTTAATGTTCATATCGTCGATACGGTAAACTCTTCCCTCAAATTAAAGAACGTATGTAATAAAGGTTTTGAATCGACAAGATATATCCACAATATTCGGATAATGGCGTATATTAGATGTTAAAAATGTAGAATAATGTGAGTAATGAAAAAGGATTGACATAAGTCTTAGATATTGGTTGTCATAAGTTCAGCTAATCTGTTACACGACATTCATTAACTGTGAGACGGTACGAAGTTCACCGGATCAGCTGGTCATATAAAAATAATTCGGCCAAGTGCGAGTGTGGAACTTGCGCACAAAAAAGGTACAAACACTATCAAATCTTGATTGTCGTGTGCGGGTCAAAATATAATCAAAAGTAGTATTGTGGCGCGTTTACTCCCGACGCGACGTTAGTAATTCGTGATTCAATTGACATATTTATAATTACTTACAAAAAGAATATAAAAGAAAATATGATAAAACATTTTTAACAAATAAAATTAACCGACATCAAACTGAAAAGTTCTATAAAAAGTAATGTTATTACATTAAAATTATTTTGAAGTCGGTGACCATATATATCAATAACATATATGTCGGACACTAAGGAATAAGGAATGTACAATCATTTATAAGCATGTTATGTGCACAGCGGATGGCTTATAATATAAGCTACGGGCGCAATACGGTCAGCATGTAACTAAACACTACGATTTCTTACTATTCTGACAGAAACCCAAGCAGTGCCTTGGACTTGTGACCAAGGTGTAGGCTTAAATAATTCCGCTATTCGATCGAGACATTCACCTCCAATACTTAGTTTCACTGTTTAACTAACCTAACCTAACCTTTTTTTTTTTTTTTTTTTTTTTTTTACGCTGGAAATGCTACCTTATGCATACCTCCCGCCATCCAGCAGGAGGTTATGTGGGGCTCTCCTCGATGCCGCCCGCCGTTGGGCGAACGGCGGTTCAAGGCATACCCACTAAAACCAGCGATACCCTCTCCTCCGCCTTAGTGAGACGCCACGGGAACGCTTTCGCAAACAACCGCGACGCCTCGGCGGTCGGCCTGATCTACGCGGGCCGGCACACTCAGAGGAGACTCCCAGGGTACAGGGAGTTTCACCCCTCCGTCTAGCGATCCCGTCTACGACGGCGCGGCCGCTTTCCTTCCTTGGCGGGGGGGCTTACAGTTCTTGCCCCCCATTCTGTGGCCCGACGGCTTGCCTGCGTCCGCGCAGATTGCGCAGCGCATAGCGGCTGTGCAGAGGGCTGCCTTGTGCCCCTCTTCGCCGCACCGGTAGCAGAGGTCTGCTCGGTTAACCGGCGAAGGGCAGAGGACTTTCGTATGACCTAGCCCCATGCACTTGTAACAGCGCATGGGTAGGTCATCTAGTACTTGGACCCTGGCGGAACTCCAACCGACCAGGATCCTTCCTGCCTTGGACAGCACCTTTGCTGCGTCCACGGGGCAGGAGATTCGCACCCCCTTCATCCCTGCGCGGCCGGTCCACAATTCGCCGACGCGCACCGACTCTGCAGCACAGCCGCTTGCTCGCACGACCGCGGCAATCACCTTCTCTTTGGTGGCCGAGTCGTCGAGCCCGTCCACCCGGAGATTCACGGCCTTGGTTGGCCGGGCTACCTGCGCCAAGCCATCCAGAACGATGCGCATTCTCTCCGCCAAGGTCTCCGCCTGCTCGGGAGTCTGCCCCTTCGGCAACTCCAGTACCCGAGCCCCGGTCTTGGCCTGGCGGATCCTCATGCCGGCGCCTATACCCAGCTCCGCGAGGTCTATACTCATCTCCGCTTTCTTCAAGATTTTGGCATAGGTGACCCTTCTCCGCCACCTCGGGCAGGAGCCGCACGACGACAGCCGACGTGCGAGGAGCCACGAACCTCTTCTTGGGCTTAGCGGAGACCTTCTTCGCTTTAGGCGCCGTGACCGGCGCCACCTTCTGGGGCGGGGGGTTTTTCGCCCTCCTGCGACCACGCCGAGCAACCGTTGCCCAGCTATCGCCTTCTTGCTCCGCAGAAGGCGCACTCGCCAGAACAGCCTGTGTCGGTTCCTCCGTAGTTTGAGGAGCCTCCAGTGCTGTGGCCGCCACTTGGGAAGGACTCTTCTTTTTCCCCCTCTTTTGAAGAGGGGCTGCTGAAGCAGTGACGGGCTGGGATGCTGCGAGAGTGAGCGCAGTTGACGGAGCCAGCACCGCCTGCCTCCTTCCATCAACCGCGGGTGGCGGTTGTGTGTTCGCCGTCGTAACCAACCGTTCCTCGATCCTGGACAGACGAGTTTCCAGCATCGAGGTGATCGCCGTTTTGAGCTCCTCTGCCGCGTTTGCCACCACGCCGGACGACGAGGGTGCGGCTTGTTTAGGGGAACTCTTAGCCCTCATCTCCTCAAGGTCCCTCCTGTACGCCAGGGACTCGGCCTTTGCGTAATCGAGCTCCCTGCGTAGGCGAGCGTTGTCGACCCGAAGTCGACGAACCTCTTCCGCCTCTGTTCTGTCCGCCAGCGCATCCACGATCTCCCTCAAATTGCTGGCGGACTCCTTCAGAAGCTTAACATATGTCCCCTTGAGGTTCCCGGACTTTTGAGCCAGCTCTATTATTTTGGATGCGCTCCGTCCGGCATCCGCTCGCAGCTCGTCCGCGTTCTTCAGGGTCGGATCTCTCCTGTCCACTTCTGACGCAATATCCGAATCGCTAGGGCCCTTGGCCGCCGCTGGAGTTGGCCTGCGGAGGGTCCTAGCCCGAAGCTTGCGTTTAAAGGCTTCCTCTACCGTATCGCACTTTGAGGCCACCTTATCCTCGGTTTCAGTATCCGAGTCCGAGGATCTAAGAGGCACCTGGGGACGGCGCCGTCCTGTCCCTAGTCTGGAGCCCTGTGCACCAGACATATCTGTACCCGCAATATTTGCGGGATCATTCGCTGCAGCCAATGCCGCT
Source organism: Limenitis camilla (assembly GCA_905147385.1). Lineage (NCBI taxonomy): Eukaryota > Metazoa > Arthropoda > Insecta > Lepidoptera > Nymphalidae > Limenitis > Limenitis camilla. Next base: position 5,521,472 of record LR990241.1, read on the forward strand.
GCGTTCTTTGAACCCGACATGGGATTCACACAAGATCTGCCTTTGAAAAACACCTAGTGTGCCCCGCTCTACCTACAACCCTAAAGGGGAGGGAGCTGGGGAAGGAATACCTTTGCGTATTGCACACACTGAGGTTACCGCACTAGCACACTTCAGCCACCCGCCTGCCACTCCGTTACGGTGGTCAGGACGGGGCCCAGGGGAAACGACGAGGACGTATGTGCTACTGAACCCCCAACCTAACCTAACCTAACCTAACCTTTTTTTTTTTTTTTTTTCGTTGGAAATGCGCCTTATGCATACCCCCCGCCGACGAGCGGGAGGTTATGTGGGGCTCTCCTTGATGCCGTCCGCCAACCTAACCTAACCTAACCTAACACAAGGCTAAACCTAACTCACACCTCCGACATATATATTGTCAAATATAGAACCTTCTTTTTTTGGAGTGGATTAAAATATTTTACATGTTGTCATTTAAAAACATCATATCGTCAACAATCGTTGCTAGGATACTCGCTCGAAATAGCTTTAAATTCATTACACATGATACGACAACAAAAACGTCGATGTTTGCGATTTCACTAACATTCGAATATGTTATACATATACATTTCTTCGTTACAGATTTAAACCTTGATGAATATTAAGCTAGAAGGCTTTGAAAATTTGAGTAACTGGAAGAGGTGCCTTACTTTAAACATTATTGACCCTTCTAAAAAATTCAAATTTAATTAATTAATTATTGGAATTTATAGTTTACCAAATAATCTTTTGCATTACAAATTATTTCTTGGATTTTTTTTTTAAATTTCAATATAACGAGCTGAAATAATACTTTTTATCCTAAAAGAATGAGTAGATGCATGGTGTGTCTTTCTATTTACTCTGTACTTAATCTGGAAGTTTTCACGAACAAAGTTGCAGGCAAATAATACTCACATATATAGATGATGCGGTAAAATTTCAGACGATGAAAATTATTTTTAGTTCAGAACTCAAAAAAAAACCTAAAGTGCAAAAGTAGAACAAAATCTATTGTTCAAAGATAATGAAGGCACTTGACTCTTGCAATGCACTTAGTTACAAAGAAATTATTCCCGCAAACTGTTTCATCGCCTTTCTAAACGATTAAAACTTTTTATTCGATCTTAAAAGGAAGAAATGAAAGTTAATTTTTTCAAATTAAGATGATTTTTATCCAATTTGGGATTACCACTTGATTTGGTTTAATGGAAGCATTTCAATTCTTTCGCCTTAACTGTAGCTTACTGACTTACGTAGTTAACTGTTTTAACTTTCCTAATGAAAGCTACGGTTTCAGTGAACTCTGGGTTCTTGATAAGTGTTCACTGAAACCGCAGCATTCATCTCCTCCCCCTCCTAAATCAACTTTGGAGGCGGCAACGCATTGGCAAAACAAGAGATACTTACTCTCTAGTTTTCCCGATGCCCATAGGAGACGGTGGACACTTTGCATCAGGTAGACCCTTTGCTCGTTTGTAGTTCTTATGTAAAAGACAATAACACCAATGATCTGCATCTACACTTCACTATATATGATGTTGGCAACACTTATAATTTGAGTAGCATTTTTACCTTCTTGTATGTTGGCCAACTGATAAACACAAATCAAGGAAGTGGGGATTGCAAAATAAATACGCCGTCACGACACAATAATCAGGGATTACATCGCAACTATTCTAGAAGTAACTCTGAAGCTCTGATTCTAAAGTATAACCCCGGGAGTATATTCTAGTCAAGCCGTCATACTGTTAGTCTGCGTATAGACTACTACAACTTCTTTCTTGCTCTTTTATTAATTAACGGTATTCATCTATTCATTCAGTATCTACACACTACACTTCACTATATTTCGACATTGAAATTAACAGAACACAATTAATAATTAAATGAAAAGAAACTAAGTAGCGCCTGTAGCTTGTGACCTAAATACAGTTACACGTAGAAAAATAATGTTACTACACAAATTGTGAGAAGTCTTATCTACTTTAAGAGAGACGAACTTCTTAGCATTCCATGGATTCATCGTGCGGGTCCCGGGTCCATCGTGTGGGAGAAAGGGGAACTTCGAGTAGAGCCCGAGACTTGTGACATGGGAGCAGGTTTATGGGCCCCTTTCTGATGCACATCAACACTCACCTTCTCCACTCGGTGTTACTCTCCCTTCCCAGCCAAATTTGGTACGATCCTATCAACGCAGCTTTAGCTACTCGCTTTAGTATAGAATTTACTGCCGTTCTGGACAGGCTTAAGTCTTTCAACAAGTCATAGAGATATTTTGCTGGTATACTCCTACTTCTACAGCGTATAAATTTACTACGTAGCCGTTTCTCACCAATTGATCCATAAGTTCATAATATTTATTTAGTTTCATTGCGCCGGCTTTAGAAAAGAAGAAAATGTCCGGACTGGATGACGAAATACCAACATCCTAGGGGATTTTATGTTTTTCAAACGTTTCAAACGATTCTATTCAATCAATAGGATTGTATTTTTTCAAATTCTATTCTATTCAATCAATAGGGCTTGTTTTTAGAATTTAGAGTTGAGCCTTCTTTTACAAAGTTGGCTCAACTTACTACTAACTAATTATCTTTATCGTAAAATGAATAGAGGTAGAAGATATTGTCAAAATAAAACTGTTGACGCCACGTTGTCAATACCTTTCCTCCAATGTGGCAATGCGAGCAGCAAAGAAACAGTTTCAAATTCGAAAAGATCACGCCAAAACCAATAAAGTCCACGAAGTTTCAACATTTTCGATAAACTTCTCAGGTAACCTATTTTTTAACGCCAAATGTGTTACCTCTGTAATTTATTCCATCTCTAGACATGACAAATTTTAAATTAAACTTTTTTTAATTGGAAATTTCTCTCCCAGATTCAGGGACGTCTCTAGCCCATATAGCACCCGTGTGCAATAAAAAAAAAACTCTTCGCCACTAAATTCTATGTACTCTATGAAGCTTCATTGACGATGGTGACCTTTTCCCCCTTCATTATTTATTTGAACACAGCTAGTTGAGAAATCGATATTTTCCTAAAACAATCGCCTGCGATTGGCGTTCGTTATAAAACTCGCGGCGCCAGTGTGAACCGCACAACTTGCATATAGGTAGAGCCGCTCCTGCTCAAAATATCAATTATAAACAAAATTTGTTTCATGATTTTATGTATGAAAAAAGTGAGGGCAGTCCTGAACTTCTTATAAAAACAATCACGCAACAAAAACACTAGTAGAAGTGTAAAAAAGAGACTGCTACAAGTTTTGTTTAATTTAGCATCGTAAAGCGGCTGCGAAATGAAAAACAGTTGGTACGGGATTTAATACTTCGCTGTAATCTATTTACTTACTGGATTCACCGGGTTTTTTAATTTCAGACTGGAAAATTGTAGAGGAAGATTTTTATATTGATCAGAGGAGATTATACAAGATGAAATATTCACGTTATCTATGATAGAAACATTTTGCCCGAAGATTACTTAAGTACATACTGATATACTGTGTATTAGAAATGCAGAGGATTTTATAAATTTTTTATCAAAAACACATTAAAATAAAATTAGCAAATTGGTGTTTTTGTGTATAATGATTTTTACATGATAAATTGAAGGCAGTTTTATTGCAATGGTTGAAACTCCTAGCGAGTGTTAAAACTCGATATATAAACGAGTTTTTAAATTTTAACTCCAATTGCCACCTGAGTTCACTATTCAACTTCAGTTGGAAAAGTTTAACGCTATAATGTATTTGCTGTTCATTTGAATGTTTTAAACGAAATACTTTTAGGATGGTATAACTTTTAAATTAAAAAATTAAATTACCCCCGTCAGAAACTAATTTAATACAGTCGCCAAGTGTCGATAGCCACACGACATTGATTTAGAAGAATCGTTATTAACTCGTATAAGTAAGTCGATCTTTTTGTATTGTTGAAAAATATAGAAACAGCAATCAATACTGATTTAACAAATTTTCATAAGATGCAATAAAAACTCGATTCTATTCGATTCGTGATATCGAAAGAAAGGTATCCAGCAATATCCATTCATCTCTACTCAGTGTCAATGTGTTGCCATGAGATTTTAGGAATAAGCTGATAGTCTTCAAACGACTGACCAGATCTTCAAAAATTGTAACTAAGAACCATCACGGTTAAATTACCTTTCAAACAAATAAAACTTCATCAGAATCGGTCCATTATCTTGTGCGCCATACCACGATATATACCACGATAGATATTAAAAAATCAGTTTTTTGTTTGCAGATAATTAATGATTAAACAAAGTTAAACAGGTAACTGTCTAATTAACTAAAAATATTTCCTTAAACAAAATTAGGAAATTTATGTTCATCTTAATTTTAATTCACGGCCAAAAAACCTGCGGAATTATTTTTTTCATTTTCATCATTTCATTTCAGAAACAGGAGTGTCTTCAAATATACTTTGTACAATAATATACTGATGTTGAAAGAGACCTTTTCCTTGTTAATTCACATGTCGTTTGCAATTCCATTATACTTTAATTTGAGAATAAGTCAACCAAGCGTTCTACCGTCTTTATTACCGTCTCATATATTTATATATGTCGGAGCATAGTAAATGATTATCGATTAATCGAATCGTTATCGTTGTCTATGGCGTTGTAGTGGGGTAGTAGTCACTTCCGTTGTTTTGACAGTCTCTACCCTCGACCCTTTATATGCGATCGACAGTCTAACTGAAGTCTTAGTCGTGCGCGGTCTCTCAAGAAGTGAACATCATCTAAGTAGTGCTAGTGATAGTGATAGTGTCAAGTGCAATGTAGTTTGGAAGTGCTGTCCAACTAAGGTCACGTAAGTCCTTACAATGTAATTTCATTCTTATTCTATTCAATACCATCACCCCCTTTTAGTGTTCCCCAATATTCCCCACCTTCCTCCTTCCACCTCCTTTCACATCGTTTTAAAATCCCCGACAATAATACTGTTCATTACTATTCTGTTACACAGTTCTTGTAGTAACGAAAAGGCCAAGCCACATATATTGATTAAGATATAAAATTTGTGAAGTAAGGGCTTGTAGATGTTAAACGTGTAGAGTTAGAAGCTTGGCTCTACATGAGATCTGATTACTTTTTGACAGTGCGAGGTGTATGGTCTCATCTTGCCTACATTTTACATGAAAATATTTTTGGGGGGATAACTTTTACAGGCTAAGGATTATAGAGGATTTAGCATAGACAACAAGAGGAACAAGAATATCTGATGGACCTAGCAATTCATTAAAAAAAAATCCAAGCTTAGAAAATATGCCATGTGCTACCACGAAATATTAATATTATAAAGACTCGTCAAAAGGTTTCAAAATTATCAATATTCAGGTGCTTATAACAGTAAACATAGTATACTATTATTATCCCGCAGGAACTCTGAATTTTTTTCGAGATAAAAAGTAGCCTATATGTTAATTCAGGTTATAAAGTATCTGTGTGCTAAATTTTATTGAATACAAACATTCAAGCATACAAACTCCTCGATTTTACATAAAATTTGTATTACTATAAAATTGTAATCCTTCTAGATTTCCTTTTATTTAGTTTCGCTTTGATTTGATTTTAGTTGCTCCATTAAAAAATTTCAATTATCTTTTCATTTTCTTCAATACCTAACCATTGTGGCATGTAAAATTGAAACTCAAGTCTTAATTATACAATAACTAGCGGCCGCCCGCGACTTCGTCCGCGTAGAAGTTCTGATTTTCTATGAGATTATAAAAAGATAATTTTTCCCACTGCTGTAATAATCTAAATGCCAATTTTCATATTCCCGCTTTTCTAACCTCAAACTTTAAAAGCATAGGACTTTTATATAACCTTCAAACCCCCATTCCACCCCTTAGGAGGGGCACCCCCGTAAAAAAAATCTTAGCTGACACCTACCCTCTAGAGAGAACCTACTTTCCAAATTTCAAGTTAAGAGTGACAATAAATTAAATTTTCCCATACAAACTTTCATCCCCTATTTTACCACCCTTAAGGGGGTATTTTGCAAAATAAATTATACAGATTTTTATTATTGTAAGTTATTAATGTAAATACCGATTTTCATAAGTCTAACTTCAAAAACATAGGACTTTCATATAACCTTCCAAACCCCATTTTACCCCCTTAGGGGAGGATTTTCTCAAATCCGTTTCTTAGTGGACACCTACGTCCTAGAAGGAACCTACATTCCAAATTTCAAGTTTGTAGGTTTTATAGTTCCTGAGATTTCGTGATGATCAGTCAGTCAGTCAGTCAGTGACTTTTCGCTTTTATATATATATAGATAGATTACTTGCAAAAAAATGCACAACATTGTTAACTATTATAAAACACTGTAGTAAACTATTGCAATAAAATGTAAACCTCATCGAGGATTACGTTAGTCTTTAATTTTATTACTAGCTTACTTAGATGTAGAGTAATGGAGGCGAGAAAGGAAGATGGCGATTGCTAATGGGTCTCAAATTTCGAGCACTGTGAAGTATTGGTGTTCATGCATAACTATAGTCTACCCGCCCCGGCTTCTCACGGGTGCTATTTACCACGTGTATGTTTAATTTTACATTTTAACTATTAACGACGAGGAACTTCCAAAAACATAAACGGTCCCACGGCTCAACATGTACTTTCGACCCAACCTCAAATTTTCATCTCTTATTTCAACCCCTTCCTTCAAGCATACGTTGCGCGATAAAAGGTAGCATATTTCATTTCCTAAGCTCTAGTCTATCTCTATACAAAATTCAGTAGTTTAGGCGCGAAAGCGTAACAGTTTTTTTTTTTTTTTTTTTTTTAACTATGGAAAATGCTTTTACGCATCCTCTCACGGAGAGAGGTATGTGGGACTCGCAGCGATAATCACTGAATACCCACTAAAAACCATCGAAACCGAAGCCGTCTTTGAGTGGGCACCACAGGATCGCTTTATATGCACTCAACTGTGGTGTCTCGACGGAAGTCCACGTGAAAGGCAAGCCTATTCAGTTCGTCGCGGAGAACTTCTCCGAGGCTTCGTTAAGAAGCCTGGGTCATCCGCACTGCATAATTGCGACTGCGGATTCCCATTCTCCTCCTTTAGAAAGAAGGCGCCGACGTCTCCGCCTCTCTTCCGCGTTCTGCCGCCTCCTTAAGCCTCATTACGGACTCGCTGTAGGCTGACACAGCGTCCCATCCCCTCTTATTGGCTATCATTAAGCCCACCAATTCGCACAGAGTGGAAAACGTTCCCATCTCTGAGACCAGAACATTTCTTTGTGGCTCCCATGCGGGACACTCTACGAGCGTATGCAACGCGTATTCAACAGCAGCACCACACTCGTGGCAACCTTCATTTGGCTCCTTACCAATCTGATACAAGTACTTACCAAAGCAGCCGTGCCCGGTAAGTACCTGCGTCAGACGATATGTCATCGCACCAAAACCTCTGCTCAGCCACTGTCTAAAATGGGGACGAATGCCCTCTACTGTCCATAGCCCAGCCGCCGGCCTTTCCAAATCGACGCCCCATCTAATTAGTACCGCGTCTTTCGCCGCACTCCTCACTCTTTCGGTAAGCTCCCTTGTGGGGTTTACGCCCTCCGCCCTTGCCATCCTTCTGTAACGAAACACCTCTGCTAATATCTCGGCCTGCAACTCCCAGGGAGGATCTCCGGCCAGGAGCGTAGCTACCGTCCAAGAGATTGTACGGTAGCCACGAATCGCTCTACCAGCAACCACCCTCTTTGGTCTTCGAAGCAGTCGTCTAGTATCAGCAGAAAGTGAACCTGCCCAGATTGGGGCTCCATACAAGGCTATACTGCGCAAAACCCCCAAGTAAAGCCTCCGGCATGTAGAGCCCGGACCTCGGCTGTTTGGGAGTAACCTACTTAACGCTGCAGCCGTGCCCAATATCCTCGGAACCAGAAGTTTAAAATGGCGTAGAAAACTCCACCTCCCGTCTAGGGTTAAACCCAAATAATTCATTTGGGAATTAACAGTTACAGGAGTCCCCCTGATTACCAATCTAGCTCCTGGCGGAGGCCCTCTGCGTGCCCCGTGAAAGAGGAGCGCTTTGGTTTTTTCCATAGAGACTTCCAGTCCCATCATGTGGATCCTGTCGACCATAAGCGAGGTGCCGACTATTGCAAGACGAGCAGCTTCAGCATAACTTCTCCCCTGAGATGTTACGAGAGTATCGTCTGCAAAGCAAAAGACTCGCATTCCGGTCAAGAGCGGACATCGCAGAAGCCAATCATAGCTTAGGTTCCACAGGATCGGGCCAAGCACCGAACCCTGTGGCACCCCGCGCTCAACTTTGTGGCTATGAAGGTGGCCTGGTTCGTCCTCCCATACTATCTCCCTATCCTTCAGATACGCCTTCAACAGTCGCACCAAGTAGAGAGGTACCTCAAAGTCTCGAAGCGCCATCTCTATAATTTCGTGGGGAAGGCTTATGAAGGCATTCCTGATATCCAGGGATACAGCCAAAACTACTTATCCCCTCCCGATTGCCTCGTCTGTGTGGGCCTTAAGGTCCGCAAGGGCATCCATCGTTGAGCGACCGACTCGAAATCCGTACTGAGACTCTGACAGACACAAGGCGTTCTGTTCCATGTGTTGAGAAAGTCTAGCAGCGATCACTCTTTCAAAGACTTTGGCTGTCTCGTTTAACAGGACAATTGGTCGATATCCTTCCGGTGAATCAGTAGGGCGTTCTGCCTTTGGAATAAGGCACAACTTCCCCACCTTCCACTTTGCAGGAAACTTACCCTCACGTAGACATGCACCAAACAGTGCCCCAAACTGCGCTTTCCATGGCTTCGATACCACACAAAGAATCTTTCCATGAATTCCATCTGGACCAGGTGCCGTTCTCTTGTTCCTCAGTCGCTCAAAAGCTGCATGTAATTCACCTTCAGATATCGGTTATGGGACGACTTCGTGTCGTAACCTTGCGACGTACTGCCCGATAAGGTCTGCCCCATGGGTACCTATCTAGATCCGATAGCATATCCTCGCGTGCTTGAGTCTTGGCACGGCTAATGGCCTGCTGTAGTGATTTCTTGGCTTGGTGAAAGACGAGTTTCAGCTCCTCCTCTAGAGCAATGTTCAACCCGTTTCGGCGACGGCATCGGACGTAAGCCCTGCGTGCCCGATGGCATGCTGACCTCAGGGCCGCAATCTCAGGTGACCACCAGTAAACTTGTTGATGTCGAGGCCGGCGCCAGACTCTGGGCATAGCGGCATCGCAAAGATCTGTCAAATCTCTACACAGACGCTCTGCCATTTGTTCGACGTTCCTTTCCGTGTCAGCACCAGTAGAAGCCCATCTTTGAATTATTGCCGCTTCTTCAGCTAGATCCCTATCTATTTTTGCGATCGCCCAGCGTGGAAACCGACTGCGGTGCCTTCATGAATTGCGTGTGTTTGGGGAGTGGGTGACTTCGAATCGGATATAATTGTGATCCGATAAGGTCTCCACTTCCTCAATCACCTTCCAGTGGTCAACCCTACTTGCAATGGCTGGAGTGGCGAACGTAAGGTCCACCACCGACCCTCCCTGTTCTCTGACACATGTGTGGACCGAGCCTCTATTCAAAAGGGTCAGACCCGCTTGCAAGGCCCACATCTGTACAGCCCTTCCTCTTGCATCATTCATCCTGTTGCCCCACTCCCTTGCTTTGGCATTGAAGTCACCGAATACAATTACCTGTCTAGGTGACTGTCTGGCTACTGCAGCATTAAGCTCGTCTAGGAAGATCTCAAATTCTACCAGAGCGCGGTTTGGTGAAAAATAAACCCCGCATATTGAGAGCTCCTTCCACTGCACCATCACGAAACCAGAACCTCTATCTATCATAGTAGGTACAGTGTCTGATGGATCTCCAGTGAGTACGGCCAACGTACCAGTCTGGTCCCCCGCCCAGCGTGCTGTTGAAGGGACAAAGTATGGTTCGCATACTAATGCAAAGTAGTATGCGAACCATACTTTAATACTCCACTCCGCGAGGGACTGCAGTAGTAAATCTTGCGCTCTCGCGCAGTGGTTGACATTAGACTGTTGGAATCTGTAGGGTTGTCTAACCATTAAGATATTCTCTCAACCTCCCTCGTGTCCATTTGTCCGTCGGCAGCCGTTAACCTTGACCGTTGGTCGGCTTTACCCTTCTGTAAAGGAGGGCAACAACCCCTACTACCCATGATGTGGTTCGCTAGTTTATTTGCGTCTGCGCAAACTATGCAGTGACTCGCATTCATGCACTCTGCAATCTTATGTCCGGGTCTGCTACACCGGAAACATAAACCGTCTCTTGCGACACTCGAGGTGCATGTTCGCCGTGTATGTCCCAACCCCATACACCTATAACATCTCAAGGGCTTCTGTTCCAGAACCTGGACCCTTGCCGCACTCCAAACCACCAATAATTTTCCTGATCCCATGAGGTTCTTGGCCACCCTTGCAGGACAGCGTGCCACGACCATACCCATCAATCCCGGTCCAAGATGTATTTCTCCCACTCTTATTTCTTCCACAGAACAATTTCCTGCCCTCGCAATAGCCATAGCTACCTTCAGTTTAGTGACGGAGTCGTCGAGTCCTGTTACTTTGATCGACGTAGTCTTGGTAGGCCTTACGATCTCTGCTACATCTCCTAACGCATCTCGCAGCTTCAACGCCAGTTGGTCGGCCTGCTCTTGCGTTTGTTCCTTGGGCAATTCTAGAAGTCGGGCGCCTCTAGCCGCTTGGCGAATTCTCAGGCCTGCGCCTATCCCAATCTCGGCTAAGTTTACCGATTGTTCAGCCCTCTCTAACACTTTGGCATAGGTCACGCCTTTGTTAGCTGCCTCCGGATGAAGCGAGATGATTATCGCTGCTGTGCGTGGTACAACCAGTTTTGGCCTGCTTGACTGGGTTTTTTTAGTTTGTGCAGACTCAAGAGTAGAACGCCTCTGAGCTGATTTATTGCCCTTCCGCCTTACAACTGTATTCCAGTTGTTCTGGTTTTCCTTCTGGTGAGCAACCTGTTGTTTTTGTTCTCCCTGTTAGGAAGAACCTGTTGGTTCCTGTCCTTGCTTTCAGAAGAAACTCCGCTCCGCTGTTGCCCTCCTCCTGACTCCACTGATGGTAATGGAGGGTAGTCTCTCTCCAGCAGCACTTGATCTTGACTTGTAACTTTCTGGCCGTGCTGTTTTTTCTTTTTGACCGATGCTGCGGCTGGTGCCGTAGACAGCGTTCCTCGTGCACTTTGTGTCGTGTTCACCATTGGTTCTAACGGCATCCGCCTTCTGTCTGCTGCAAGAGGCGGTCGGACGATGGGCGCAGGAAGAAGGCGTTCCTCTAAACCCGCAAGGCGGGAATTTAACATATCGCCTAACGTGGTGACCAAAGATGCCTTAAGTACCTCGATCTGGTTAGGCTCAATCTCTTTGACTGTTTGTTGGAAGGACAGAGGAGGAGTTCGTTTCTGTACGGCCTTTTCGGCTCGGCTCTCCTCATACTCCCGGCGAAAAGACTTCACTTCCTCTTTCAAATTCTCAAGCTCTCTTTGAAGTCGTGCGTTATCCGCTCTAAGGCGGCGATTCTCTTCCGAATCCGTTCGGTCTGCTAGCGCATTCACAATATCCTGAAGAGCGTTTGCTGACTCTTTTAACTTTTTTACAAATGTGCCCTTCAGCTGTCGGGATTTTAATGCCACCTCTAAGATCGATGCTGCATTGCTTATAGCGTCAGCACGTAAGTCCTCTGCGTTCCGTCTTGTCGGTTCTCTTGTAAGTGCCTCCAATACTGCCGTATTCACTGATTCCTGACGTTTTGGAGTTTCTTTTCGGAATGCCCTTCTTTCCAAGTCGCGTGTGAACTCCTCTTCTTGAGCAATGGCTTCCAGCACCCGTAGGTCAGCCTTCGCCTTGGCGAGCCCCGCCGCTTGTTTTGATCGGAGCCCAGTTTTAGCTTTAGTGACCCCACAGCCTCTTCCCGCATGGATCTTACCTCTTCGAGCCGTATTGTACTTGGCCACCGGCTGCTCCGTGGCCTCCATCTCTGAAAAACTCTCTTCTAATGGCCTTTTCCTACCAACATCCATTATACAAGCAATTCGAGTATCCTTATTAGCAAAGCCTAGGTCGTTTGTAGTCGCACCCGCGATCGTTGCGGGCGCTTCCACCTCTTCTACGGTTTGGCACATGTTGCCCCCCCCCAGATTCGATGGGGCGCTCGAGATCCACATCCACATCTATATTTAAATCCACGGACCTGGTACGGGATTCTCCGACCGCAGAGCGGTCGGTACCCGCCTGGGGTAGTCTATCGTTTACATTTGCCATCATTGAGTTCCTTCGTTTAAGGGCGAAGGTCCCTGTTGGCCGCTAAGGGTGGCGTTAAGGCATCCACCCACTTCTGAAAGCCCCTGATACCGCGAACCGCAGCCGGGATTTTGCCGTTTGGCGTTGACTATACTCCGCTGTGTCTGTCGCCCCGTCCACTGTGCCTGTCGTTAGAGAGGCGCTTGGAGAGGCGGTTCTGCGGATATTCGCCACCAGCTAGGGACTGCCCCTCTTACAACTGAAGAGCAGTCACCACCCGGCGTTGCCCAGGGTGCACCGACCCAGATGCTACTTTTCCGCCTGAATTCCTAAGAATGAAGTGAGAACAGTAGCAGCCGGGCACACGGGGAGGTTTCCGCAGCTAACACCCCAAAGCGTAACAGAGTTACTTTCGCATTAAAAAAAAATAATATAATAAAACATAGTTGGAATTTATTAACATGAAATAACTAACCTAATCAAGAATCTCTTTACCGGTAAATATAGCAACAAATGAGATTTATCCGACTAAAAAGAAGTTAATTTACGTGCTGAGTTTTATTCAGGATAAAATAGGCTTGCCGAGGCGCAGGAAATGAAGTTATCTCGAACTCGACGGCTTCCCCAGGAAAAGGTTCTATAAGCACCTATAGACTAGTCTACAGACACAACATTACTTCTAGTTGCATCTAAGTTTTAATATTAGTAACCTACAAAATAATAAAGACAAACAAACAAGTTGCTCATTCACACAAAAATGGCTATATGTATGAAATTTTGTTACACAGATACTTTTAAAACTTGAGAAGCTACTACGCATCGTCAAGTCAGTCTCGTCCTTTAAAAAAAACTTAAAACAAGTTATTCTTACACAACAAATAAACACCCCACGATAGTTTAAGTTTCCATATACAAACAGAGAATTTTTATTTCTTGTTTAAATTTTATTTATTATTTATATTATTATTTCTATTGGTTCAACCACTAAAACTTATTTCTTACCACCTTCATCTTAATTCTCTTTAAATGATATTACCACACACTCGCACGTCTCACTCGCGGGAGCCGGGAGAATATTTAGTGTTTAAGTCTTTTGACTTGACAGCAGCTAAAATGCTGAGACGTCTCCTTTTTCTCGTAATTACACAGTGGTGTACTAATTAACTACTAGCTTTTACCCGCAACTTCGTTTGCGATATTAGGGTAGTTATATTAGCCTACAGGACATCGTCTGTAGACATATTTAATAATTTCATGATGTAGTCATACTAACATTGTACCCCCCGTTTAGCCCCTTAAAGAATTATTTTCGAAAAAATATTTTACCCCTGTTTCATGACATCCAATGAAGAACTGTCATACTGAATTTCATTTGATTATACTTCAAAAACGGCAAAGTTTTAAACTAACTTTGCACCCCGTTGTAAGGGGGTAACTTTTGGGGGTGAATTTTCAAAATTCCTTTCTTAGTGCTCCCCTAGGTTATAAAAGGAATCACTGTGCAAGATTTCAAGTTTTTAACCCTTATAGATTAGGCCCTGCGTTGATATGTCAGTTAGGCAGTCAGCTTCTCCTTTTATATATATAGATAGATTATATATTGTTCTCTTATTTTATTAAAGTGAAACTTTTTTTTTTATACCCCGGAGTAGATGTAAAGTAAAAGGCGGTCAGAAAATGTTCACAAAACCACTAATTTTTTTTTTACATACCTTTGTCTAAATTGTTCTAAGTTTCATACAGTGTATTTTTTTTCGGAAATAAATGTCTATCTGTTTATCTAAGCATGCAGGATACAGTTTATCCTGAAAAATTAGTTCCTGTTAGTGTGATTTTCTTGATTTTAAATAAAAAAAAGTTTTTTATGTGTCAGTATTATAGAAAGAACACTCATGATAAAATAATAATGGCTATCTATTGTTAATTTAAAAAGGAGTATGAGAGTTATACTTTAGAGTCAGAGCTACAGCGTTACTGCTAGAATACTCGCGATGTAATAATAATGATTCTGTCGTGACGGCTTATTTATTTTGCAATCCCTACTTCATCCATTAATGTTAATGTAAATTAGTGTTACTAACTTTATAATTTCCCCTGATGCAAAAAGTGGGGTGCTATAAGTTTCACTGCTGTATGTGTATCTGTCTGAGTAAGGGGGAAAACCATTTGAATGCAGTTCTTTTAATTTGTTTTTTATTACCCGCATGTGTTTACTTAGTACAGAGAATATTTCTAGAGCGAATCCGGGACGAATAACTGGTATAAAACGATACCTTAAAATCACAGGTAAAGACTGAACTAGTAGTAGTTCCATTAAACGTCTACTTTAGTCCACCTCAGGCTAAGTGCTTTTATGTGCGGTGATACGACCACTAGAAAATGGAAGATCGACTAAGAATATGAGGACATTGTGTCTATGGCTACACTTATACTTTAAAGTGCACTTAGTGAAGAGATACTTTGATGTTGCCAACATAATATTGAAAGCAATTGATTTTTACAAGCTTTTATTAAGCTTATACCCGAAGTTAAAAACCGTTATCTATGAGCGATAATGCAAGCAATTGCAAGCAATGGTTTAGCTAAATTTAATATGTCAGGGTGCCAAGATGGCGGACCAATTATTTTAATGCTGTCAATGTTGTGGGTATCGATTAAAGAGGTTAGGAAGAGAATACTAAAAAGTAACTTTCTTTTAAAAGCTCATTTATGAAGTTTAATATTATTTTGCTACATTTCTGTCTGTAGCATCAAAAATAGTGGACCGGTTTTGATAAGATTTTATTTGACTGAAAGGTAAATTAATCGAGATGGTTCTTAGTTACACTTTTTGAAGATCTGATCAGCCGTTTGAAGACCACCAGCTCATTTCTAACTTGAGAGCTGCGTCATAATATTAATATATAGACAATTATAACAATCTTGTAACCATGGTAACACACTGACATTGCTTACACTAAGTAGAGATGAAACGGTATTTCTCGATACCTTTCTTGCTTTTTTTTTAAATTTTGATATTATGAATATTTATGATGTCTTTATTTGACTACCGTTTTATATTTTATTTTCAAAAATACAAAAATATCGACTTATACGAGTTAATACCGATTCTTCTTAGTCGACGTCATGTGGGTATCGATATTTGGTGTATCAAATTAGACTTTCAGTCAGGAGTAATTTAAATTATTAATTTAATAGTTATATTGCTTCTTATCTGATCATTCTCAGTAACATATTATTAAGTTATTTGGGACTGAAAAATTGAGCTTAATTTTACAAAAATATTACTTATTATCAATTCATACTAAAATGTCGCAACATAATACAAAATTGTAACACCTATTTCCATTAAATCCTAAATCGAAGTTTTACATGTTTTGTAATGAAGTAATTTGCTTCTAAGTGTAATTAGACAACTTTTAGTCTTTTTATTTAGCTTTGTAGATATTAGAAACTTACCTAATAGTCTAGATTTCGTCGTACGCGTAATACCAACTCAAACATGTAATAGTTAAAAAGAAAGTATCATCTCCACATACATTATGTGTATACGTAAATGACAAAATAGCTCACAAAATATTTACTTCGTCTATTCCTGGCAACATCGTGAATTTCTTATAGCATCTTAGTCACGCCGTAAAGTTTAGTACATCTGCCTTAAAGCTTGTCAACAGCCGTAAACGCCTCATAAAGCCTGTTAGGATTTAGTTAATGGTAAATTGCCGTTGAAAATGTGTCTTTCCACATTAAAGGTTGCTATTAAACGTAAAAAGTATCTAGAATGTAGCCTGCTACCCGAACTGCGCGACTTCATCTGCGTGATTCTCAGCTCCTATTGGTCGTAGTGTAATCTTATATAGTTTATAGCCTTCCTAGATAATTGGACTATCCAGCACTAAAATAATTTTTCAATTCGAAACAGTAGTTCCTGAGATTAGTGCGTTTAACCGAAAAAACAAATTTTTCAGCTTTATAATATTGGTATAAAAATTACCAATATAGATAGCAGATTTACGTAGCTCCTTTACTATGGACAAACTTCCGCCTTCACTGCTTGAACTTTACCTAACATTTATCCATGTCAAAAACAAAATCAAAGACTTACATGATACTTAATAAAGCTTACACCTCAAGCTCGCACTTCATTATGGTAGTAGATATATAATATATTAGGCTACTGTTACACATGGTCTAAAATAGCATGCTAAAATGCGTGTTACAAGTATGCTTATTATGAGCATGCTTACGAACTGTTTACATTTGCAAACAAATAAGCATGTCAGTTTTAAGTAGGCTCCTGAATAAGCATGCACAAAGCCAACACTTTCACTTTCAATCAAATGGCATGTGTCCAATACACATACTCTCTGGCAATTTAAACAAAACTATGGTAAATCAAACAGCCATCCACATGGATCTGAATAAAATGATACTTTTACTGACCATGCAATGCATGCAAACTTCTCTTAGCTGGGAAAAGGAAAAAAGGAATAGAAAGCGCGCCTTGCAAACAAGATCAATACTAGCATGCACTTTAAGCAAACGCTTAAAGAGCATGCTCAAAGATAGCACGGCGTGCTATCAAGCATGCCACTAATAAGCATGCCCTGCTCAATAGTAGCATGTCCTGTACACACGCTAGTAGGTAAAATTTGCTCAATAATAGCATCCTTTCGTGCTAGTAATTAGCATGTGTAGCAGTAGTCTTAAACTACTTGTCAAACTACATCGGATATTTTAACAATAATCTAATAATAGTTGGTTACAATTAAAAAAAAAACTAAATTTCCGTCATATTTCTAACTTAGAACTATTTAATCACAGAAAGAAACATTATTACGAGATAGTTAGTATATAATTGTGTAACATATTTTAAGAAGACTTACGGTATTTAGACTTTCAAAGTGATTAAAACTTTTCACAACTTTTTCAACATGGCCGACGCAGATACATGCATGTTGAAAAACTATAGTGTTTGTTATCTACAAGAGAATTGATTACTCAAAACACATTAAATAATATAGTATTTATGTTTGTGTATCGAAATTTAAGTATAAATAGCAACACTGTTTATAAATTAGTATTCGAAGGTTCATTTTATCTTCTTTCGAGTAGACAATACATAACTTTCGTTGCGATAGGACTGAGTTAGTCTGTCAGGTTGTGTCACGCAGTACATATTAAAATAGTGAGACTAATAGTGTAGTGTAGTTTGGCGGCGTGGTGCTAGCCTCCGTTGTCGAGAAGCACGTGAGTAATGTACTTTATTATTTTAATATTTGGTAGCGAGGTCGAACGGTGAAGGTGGGAATATGCGTTTGTAAAAGATGTCTTTATACCTCCTCCTGGATCTCAAGCCCCAGGCACTATTCGGCTTTAATCCAGTCTAAATGTTAATGCTTACAAAATAGTAATACAATACATAAATAATTTTTTGAAAAAAGAAATTCAAAATTAGTAGCAGTAGTTTCTAAGTTTACTTCATACTTATAAAATGGTCATTTTATGGCACTTAAATGGCCATAATATTTTAATTATAATATCCATCATACAAAAAACCAAATCATTTCTCTTGTTAAAAGTTTGGCAATCTCGTAACCGTCGAGTAACCAAGGAAACCGAAAATTTAATTAAACTTATGGACTAACAAATCTAAGGAAGCTATAACTAACTTATATTACTTAACTCTCCTTTAGGTAGTTTAGCCCAATAAATACAGTTGCAGTCATACTAAGGAAATAGACTTCCGTGACGTAACACCCAATAAACCTAAACGTCTTGTGGTGTACGGGAAATGCTTTGGATTGGAATATAGTTGTGTATTGGGAATATTACTAAATAATAAATAATCAATTGGTTCAATCAGAAACTCCAAGGAGAAGAAATTTACACACACTACACTATTTTATAAAGAGAAAGATTTGATTGTTTGTATGTTTGTTTGTTGCAAATAGGCTCGAAAACTACTGAACCGATTTTGAAAATTCTTTCACCGATAGAAAGCTACATCCTTTCCGGGTAATATATGCTATGTTGTGTTGCCATAAATATTCTAATTAAAAAGATATGGCCATTTAAAGGCCATAAGGTAGCCATTTTGTACAGTGAAGGTTTTCTCTGGAACTACTGATCCGATTTTATAAAATCATTCGCCGATAAGAAACTACACTATTCCTGAGTGACAAAGTGATGTAGTGTTGCCAGTACTTGTACTTTATAATATAGAAGAATAATATAACTGACATTGTCATTAGAAAATAAGGGAATCAAAAAGGTTATTATCCTTTAAATCATAAATTTCCGCAAAGTAATGCCTGATTCAATTCAATCAGGTTAGTTCAAAATCATGTTAAGTTTTATTAAAATAATAATACTAAAAAATATCGATATAAATATAATTAGAATAATTTGGTCAAGTAAGTCTACGACCCCACCAGCTGTCATTATAGTGGGAACAGATGAGGGGGGTATATCGTATTATAAAAAGGATGACTTTTACGCAAAAAGTTTCGTTGCTCTAGGAACTCGTGTGATTTCAGTGTAGTGTTTATTACACATGATTACTCCTTAATTACCTTTTTCACACAAATGGCGACTGTAACACGATAAATGACAATAAACTCCCCTTTTTCAGTTATTAATACTTTTCTGTGGCGATTTACAGTAATTCTTAGTTTCTATCTCGCAAGATAAAGATTTTTAAACATAGGAGAGCAAAGGATTAAGTGTTACTTTCGAAATTTTGAAACAAAAATATAAACTGCACGGATATTTTGTAATACTATCTCTATCTCTGTATTTAAATGCCGTGACTATGTATCTTACTAATGTCATTAATGTGAAAGTTTGAATATTTGGATGTTTGTTACTCAATCACGCAAAAATTGCTGACCGGATTTTAATAAAATTTAGCACATAAATACTTTATACCTTATTTAGCACATAGAGTACTTTTTATCCGGGAAAACTTCAAAGCTCTTGCGGGATAACAATAAAATATGTTTACTGCAGTTAGCGCCTGAATATTTTGATTTAGCAATAATATATTTAAAATTAAATTATTTTTGATGAAATCTTAGTATTATACGTAATATATAGCACCCGCGCGAAGCCGGGGCCAGTCCACAAGTAAAATATAAGTACTATAAACTTGCTTCTAATTTTGTGTCTGTATAAAATAGATCTAAATATTTGACAATATAATTCTCTCTTTTTGATATAAAGTTGAGATAAGAAATTTAATAATAAAATGTTAAGTTAATAATTGAATTTACTGAACTGAAATTTCATGAAAATCTGCTTATAAATATTTACATTGCATATTACAGTAGAGAAACTGTGCCAAGTCGGGGTGACTTTATTGTTGATACACGGTTATGTAAAAAGGGCCATAGGAAAAGGTGCAGTATACAGATATTGATATAATCAGATACGCCACAAATTGAAGCGCGGAGACTGACGCCTTTGTGTGGAAAAAAACAAACCTTGCTTTGAATAATGAGATTGCGCCCTACAAAGAGTTTGCTACCTATAGAATATTTTATTATACTACTAGCTTCCAACCCCATCTTTACATGGAGTGTAATTCCGTTTAAATTGTAATTAAAAGTAAAAGAAAAACTTATGATGTTGGTGGGATTGATATGAGTAGCATTTTTACTTTCTTGAATGTTGGACTCTGAGTCTAAAGTATAACCCCCAGGAGGATTTTCTAGTAAAGTTGACATACTGTTGGTCTGCGTATAGATTACAACTCTTTTTTAATTAACTATACATAAACGTCAACATCAATAGAAATTTAGGAACTTACAATAGTTGTACTATTTGTTGAATAATGACCATTTAATTTACAATAAAAATATTGTGGTCATTAATCCAAAAAAGACTCCAAATCCAAAAAAAAAAATCTTATCTAAAATTTCATGTTTGTTATTTCAAGTATCAAAGTATCGTCAAACTGTATATCAAGATTAATCTTCCATAGAGTTACAAGCAGTGATGGCTAAGTGGTTAAGACATTGATGTCTTACTTGGGAGGTCCGAGTTCAATCTCCCAAACAGGCACACACCCCTGACTTTTCTGAGTTATTTGTGTTTTAAGCAATTACATATCACTTGCTTTAACGGTGAAGGAAAACATCGTGAGGAAACCTGCACTCCTGAGAGTTCCCTAAAGTTGTAAATGATGTGTGAAGTCTGCCAACCCGCACTAGGCCAGACTATGGACTATCCCCCTCCTCACTCTGAGGAGGAGAGCCGGCTCAGCAGTGGCCTATTAATAACTAGACTTACACTACAGTGGGCATATTGAAAATATTAAAAAATTAAAGTGGACGGAGGAGCAAAAGAAATCTCTAATTCTGATACATTTTCAGAAAAGGTTTTTCAAATACTTAAAAATAAAGAAAAAAATGTCTTATCTAGGTCATGTTAGACAAAAGTATTACTTTATCCAGATAGTCAGTGTGCTGCTATCTGTATAGTACGGTATAGGTATTAAGTCTCAAAGGCTTGAGGCGGAGGTCTTTGATGTGCCAGTGCCCGTTTTTGTGATGTTCAGCTGTAAATAACACTATTATATGCACTGCAGAAATATAAAAAATGTTTATATGGAAAAGTTATTTCGGTCAAAAAGGGTTTAGCTTACTTTACACTTCAGTTTTTAAGCTACAACAGAACTTTAATGACTTTTTGATGAAGTAGTTAGTAGCACACGCTTTAGCTCTTGCGATATTGCATGCATATATAAAATGTTTTAATTACTCTGATAATACTTTTTTTTAAATAAAGACGATAGTTAAAGGTTTGTCCTGACTCAACAAAGTTGACTAACTAACCCTATTACTAAATTATAACCAACAACCAAAGTATATAGTGTTAGTTATGATGTTAGCAACACTAACTTGCGAACATCAGCATGCAAATCAGACAGCCAATCTTTGACGCGTACCGGTCACGCCGCATGTTGGCCAGATCTACCCTCTTCCTCTCTCATCCCATTAATGCTGCGGTTCCAGTGAACATTGAGTTCTTGCTCGGGGTCCGCTGAAACCGTAATAGGGCACAGCAGGAAATTTCCTGCTCAAATATGGAGCAGCCCGACTGGGGTAGTACCTCGACCTTACAGAAGGTCACAGCTAAATAACACTACTCTAAAGCAGTGTTGTGTTCCTGTTGGTGAGTAAGGTGACCAGAGCTCCTGGGGGGAATTGGGGATAGGGTCGGCAACGCGCTTGGGATGCTTCTGGTGTTGCAGACGTCTATAAGCTACGGTAATCGCTTACCATCAGATGAGCCGTACGCTTGTTTGCCGACCTAGTTACATAAAACAAAAAAAAAACCGCAGCATTCTTCTCTTGGCTCCTCTTTTTCACTCATCCACCACTGGCGACTTTTCATAAGGTAGACCGTCTGCTCGTTTGTCCTTTATCTATCCTAAAAAAACTAATTTGAACGGCATACTGTTAGCTAAGATGTTGGTAGCATTGATTTGATGCTACATCGTGTTATGATATTTATACTTTCGAATGTTGGATAACAGATTAACATCAATTGGAAAAGTAGGGAGATAGCAAAATAAATACGCCGCCATGATAGAAATCATTGTACAACATTGCGAATATTCATGCTGTGATTCTACATCTCTGGGTCTAAATTATAACCTCGAAAGTAATATTCTAGTAACCATTCCGTCATACTGTTGGTCTGCGTATTGAGTATTACCTGTATTTAACAATAGCTAGATGTTTGTCTACTGATAGAAAATGGTGTTATTGTTCTCCAGTTCTATTTGTTGATGGAAGATAGGTTTTCACCTTCCATAAATGTTCCAGATACATTCATGATTCGCAAACCGAGTTTCTTCAGCTTGTAAAGGGCGATACTGAGTTTATTACGAGTAAAATTTAGGCATAGCGATCTGAGACGAAAGAATAAAAACTCGATCTCACACCATAAATATCGACATTCTCTCTCTTATTTTATATTTCTAACCAGTGTTTCCAATCAAATGAAAACGGATTATAATTTGAGAAATTCTTATAAGCTCGAGGGGTGGATATTTTATATACTATTTTGGTCTCACGTGAGATTGAGGGATGGGGGAGGGGGTTGAATAAAATCTCACGACATCTCACCAGGGGGGGAGGGAGGTACAGAAAATTAAAAAAAACACCTCACGTAATTTATGGATGTCCCCCTTTAGGTGTTGCATCCACCTTTATTTACCACTGAAATATTTAGATGTATCAAAAACATTCAATATATTGTAGTTAAATAAAAATATTGAGGGCCTACGACAGTAAAAATATTTTATTACTAGCTGCGCCCCGCTATATTTTGTATAATTCACACTATATCATTATTAATTATAGCCTATGTGTTATTCTGATGTGTAAGCTATATTATACATCAGAAACTTTGTAAACTTATACACATACACTTACACACACTCGCATACACATACATCACACCACACAACACTATGCACCACACCATATTAATTAATAAACAACCTTCGTCATATATTATAAAAATAACCTCAAGCATGTTGCAACGTTTTTCCCCATGTAAAATAGTTTTAGCTATATTTTTGTTAGACTTCCATACATGTATCGACAATGGAGAAGCGAGACCCCCCAACACAAGTATTATTATGCTTACAGGGAGGTCTCAACAACATGAAATGTAATGTAAATAAAATCCATTCATTAGTTTTTGCGTGAAAAAGTAACAAACATCCATACTTTCATACAAGCTTTCGCGTTTATATTATTAGTAGGATTCATCGTCACCATTTAATGGCCCACTGCTGAGTCGGGTCTCCTCCTCAGAATTAGGAGGAGGATTAGGCCATAGTACAAAACGCTGGCTAAATGCAGGTTGGCAGACTTCACACACCTTTGAGAACATGGAGAAATCTCTCAGAAGTGCAGGTTTTCTCACGATGTTTTCCTTTACCGTTAAAGCAAGTGATACCCACATAACTCAGAAAGGTCAGAGGAACTCGGACCTTCCGAGTAGAAATCAACGTCTAAACCACTGGCTACCACTGCTTATTTATTATTATCTCGCTGAAATTCCAAAAATTTTTTCTTGGATAAAAGAGCCTAAATTTCACTGAAATCCGGTTTGTGTGATTAATTAACGACCGTCTAAATATCCAAACATACAAACTTTCAAATTATAATATTAAATATATGAGATTAATACGTATTTATTTGTCAAAATAAACCCATTGTTGTTTATTAACACATGCATTATTTACTAAAACGTCAAATCAGCGTCGCGTTGCTCAGAAATATGGCGCATCTGGAATACAGAATGGTTCAATCGAGTTGTTTGGAACACTGCCCGGTTTGACACTTTCAATATTACGTACGAATTCACATACAATTTTTTTATTCACTTGTACTCTCATGAAATGTTAATGTTGATGCTTATTGCCTTATCAATGGTGATTTATAATTATTTCTCCCCTTACAGTATTGCTGCGTTTTTTATAAATAAAATAAAATTCTATTCGTTATTAAGCACATAACTCGATGGGAAACGGATATCGGAACCGTAAATTTAGATTAGTGTTTAGGGCTTGGTTTAGATTAGTGTTAGGTTGGTAACTTAACCTAACCTTTAGCTTAGACGGAGAGCCTGAGCGGTGGAGGCACATTCACATGTGTGGCAGGGCAGCCCTCAAATCTACACCTTGGTCACGAGTCCAAGGCACTGCTTGGGTTCCTGTCGTAATTGTAAGACATCATAATGTTAAGTTATTTATCGGTTCAGTAGCACTATCTACGTTGCGTTTATCTAAAAGTTTTAATGTTCTCAATACCCCTCATTCTCCGACTTTTATACATTTTAACACATATTACGTAAATTGAATTAAACACAGAAAAAAACTATTTTTTATACATTTATTATTATATGTAAATTTAAAGTTTAGCTGGCCATCAATAAATCGATCATAAAGGCCAGATTGATAAGTTAGGACAACGTTTATATAAATAAAAAATCTATTTTTTGCTTTATTAATAAACTCATGTGCTTAAAAGAATTAAAAAAACAGAAAATTTCAAAAGTTGTTAAACTGGTTTTAATTAAATTTTTCACACAGTTTCTCTACCGTCTGGATAAAATAGATCACTTTTTATTCCATGAAATCAGTCCCAGTTTTTACTCAAGAATTTTTTACCCAAAAAAAGGCTGAAAGAGATTTGGCACACATAGTTGTGAAAGTAATGATTTATTGATGGGTAAGTGTGTGAGTGAAATACTAGGTTGAATGAGAGAGTATATGAATAACTGAATGAATGGTTAATTAGTTAAAAGGCTGCGTTAATAATAATATCTATAAATGAGAGACTGGGAGAGTGGATCGATGAAAAAGTGAATGATTACTGTGAAAATGGTGGAGTGGGTGAAAAAGCGAAAGGAGTCTTCTCCATCTTTAAACTAGATAACAATAACACGATATATAAACAATGTTATATATGTTACCACGTTACTTTTATGAGCAAGTGCAGTGCTTATTGCTTTATTGTTAACAGAATGCATAATGGGCATTATGCGGCTTCAGTGAAGGCTTTTATGTGCTCAATTAGGACGTTTTATCGTGTTGTAGGTTTCTATTGCAATTGTGATTTGTTATTTATTAAATAGATTTACATCTATACTTTTAACTCCGTTATTACATAAATACATATAAATATGTATGCTTATAACGCACGCTCGCATGTGAAACAAAACTTATGAGGTTACTTATTCGTCTTATAAAGTTGACAAGTAGATTTTCGTACAAAATTCCATCCCTTTATTCATATACAGTGTCATAGAAATCCACATACTAATTATGACAGTTGAGACATTCATAAATTAGTCTTTTATCTTTTTCTTAATATATATGTCGGAGACAGTGAACGAAAAAAGTAGTCGGAGAGTAATAAAGGATTATCAAATAATCCAATCGTCATCGATAGCTATTTTTTTATGATAGATAAGGGACAAACGAGCAGACTGTCCACCTGACGGAAAGTGGCTACCGCTGCCCATGGACATCGGCAAAACAAACTAGAGGGTATCTCTTGTTTTGCCGATATGTTGCCGCCTCGAAGATAGAGTGAGGAGGGGGAGCGAAGAGAAGACTGCTGCGGTTTCGATGGACCCCGATCAAGAACCCGGTGTTCATTGGAATCGCAGCAGTAATGGGATGGATGATCTGGCCCACATGCGGCTCGGCCGAAACGCGTCAGAGATACTTGGCGGTCTAGTCTATGGCGTTGGAGTAGGGGAGTTAGTAGTCGCTTCCGCCGATTTGACAGCCTCGACCCTTTATATGCCATCGACAGTCTGACTGTAGTCTTAGTCATACGCGGTCTCTCAAGGGGTGAAGAAGTCCCTGAATAGTGTTAGTGTTATACAATGCAGTGTTAATGCTTGGGAGTGCCGTATAATTAAGGTCACGTGAGTACCTTACAATGTAATTGCCACGTCTTGTATTAGGTTAGGTTTATGTGAGTTTTACCTTGAGTTTAAACAGAGAGCCTGAGCAGAGCTACACCATGGTCACAAGCCCAAAGCACTGCTTAGATTTCTCTCGTAATTGTTAGAGATCATATTGGTTCAGTGGAAGTATCTACGTTGCGTTTACCCAATAGTCCATTAAATATCATCACCCCTTTTAATATTCTCCAATATTCCCCTCTCCTCCTTCCTTCTCATCATTAAAATTCCCTAAATATAAAACAAAGTCGGGATTGTTTGTACACTTTAAAGTTATCAACGGTGCTGTCTTACGCTACAGGTACTGGTCGGCATACTATCTAGATAGCTTGATGGATAGAAAAAAAACTTAAACTATATATAGAGCTCAGCTTATAACGAACAAAATAGAGTGTTGCAGCAAAAATTTTAAACGAGGCGACGTGGAGTAGCGAGTAGCGACCCGGTAAAGTAGGCATACGGTTATTACGAATTGGAGTGGAGCTGAAATTGCACTATCACTTGCGAATTTCATAACATGCCTGCTAAACGATTTTCCTCGACAAAATGAGTGTAGATGTGGAAGTAGGTTTTTACTTGTTGAAGTTTATTTTTAAATCTTGTCTACACATTTTAATCTACTATCTAGATTATTAGATGTTTGTTGTTCAATCACACAAAAATAGCTGAATTGATTTGAATGAAATTTTGCATTATCAACGTATGAGAGAGAAATGATACCCATTACTGTACGTAGTATATATGCAATTTAGACAGAAAGCCGTGCAGAGCCTTGGAATTGCGACTAAGATGTAGGGTTAAAGGCCTTTTATATAATTACTAGCCGACCTGCGCGATTCCTTCGCGTGTTGCTCCGCTCCTATAGGTCGTAACGAGATGTTAAATAGCTTAAGTTACTCCTTGTTACATCAGCTATCTGTCAGTGAAAGTCCCGTCAAAATCGGTCCAGCGATTTCAGAGATTAGCCGTAACAAACAGATAGACAATGTTGTTGTTGGTATATGTACCGTGTGCGTCTATACATCCATATGCACTTAGTAAAAAGCGGTTATTTTAATATTTCAAACAGACATTGAAATTTTATTTATTTGTATGGATATAAGTAGGTTATAAGATATAATAACTAAAAGTAATGATAGATTTAAGTATATTAATAAGTTTTAATTTAAAAAATAATATACCTAACCACAACTGTAATAATTTCTGTAAAGAGTTATACAAAGTGAGAAAACAAAGGTTTTTATTTTTTAGTCGACCCGCGCGATTTCGTCCTAGTGTAGCTCCGCTCCTATTGGTCTTAGCGTGATGATATATAGCCTATAGCCTTCCTCGATAAATGGGCTATCTAACACTGAAATCATTTTTCAAATCGGACCAGTAGTTCCTGAGATTAGCGCGCTAACTTCCATGTACACTGCGCGAAAACGCCAGAGAGACTGAGTCTAATCTATCGCACTAAGGGTTATTTTACATTGTCTACACTTGGGTATACTTGAAATAATATAAAATGATCTACCAGAGAACACTAGTGTGTTTAAACGGTGCTGATAACTACATTTAGATAGTTTATAAGATATAGACTATTTTTATCCCATAAAAAGCAAATGTTCTGTGGTATAAAAATGAATTGTTCACACAAGAACAGGTCAACAGATTTAAGTGAAATAATATGTCTCGCTGTGCCACGCGGTTTCACCCGCTGTATTTTGAATAATTCACACTATATCATTATAAATTATAGCCTATTTGTTATTTTGATGTATATATTATTGTAAAGTTTCATCAAAATCCATTCAGTAGTTTCGTGTTTATAATACAAATAGGTTAAGCTGGAATGGAATGACTTCTACTGTATCTTTAATACAGTATGTGAGAGAGTGAGTAAGTCTGTTAGAAGATGATGAATAATATAACTCTATAAAAGTTTAGCAGCTTGAAAAATTAATAAGAATTGTTAAATAATTTTGCGAACATAGAAATGTAAATATATTAGCTTCAACATGTATATGTATGTATTAGTTATATCTGTATACAAACCCAAGCAATCTCACAGCGCTGCATTTTTCGGCTTTATTTCATCCACCATTTGCTGCCACTGAATACAATTTTGTGCTCTGAATTTTTTATCATGAACCTTTAAAAATGCACTACGAACAGTATAATATTAAAATATTTTAATATTCTTTGTTCTAAATTCGGGTTAGGTATAAATATTTTTTCCAAAAATAAAATTTCATACACAACAAATCTATGATAAATAATTGTAAGTTATATTTTAGGCGGGATGGCGTCGTCAGGAGGGGAAGAAAATCCGGAATATTCTAAGAATTATATTTTCTTAATTCTTTTACATATTTACTTAATATATATTATAACTTAAAACTAGAGGAGTGAGCTCTGCGCAAGTTGGGGGCAGAGACTGACTCGGTGAGGCGGTGGTTCTACAATCCTCGATTATAAATTCCCACGGAGTCAGCGAAATCCGGGGCGTGAAACATGAGTTGGGTATTCAGGTGTGCAGCGCCACCGCTAGGGTTCCGTGACGTGTATAAATGTGAGTGTAAATGCTATGAAATTATTATTATTAAACAAAGAAAATTTCCCAACATTCCATCAGTAACTTACTATCCAGGGATTCCAGATCTGTTAGATTTAACACTGCTTACCATTCAAGTGTGAGATAGGAGTGAGCAAGATAGATAGTATAGATTGTCTCGTAGTAACAGAGAGCGGATGTTTATGGCGTGACCTCGACAAGTTTGCGTATTATATTCATCCCTTTCTAATATATACGGGATACTCGGGAGGTCCGAGTTCGATCCTGGGCACACACCTCTGACTTTTACGAGTTATGTGTGTTTTAAGAAATTACATATTACTTGCTTTAACGTTAAAGGAAAACATCGTGAGGAATCTGTATTCTTGAGAGTTCTCCATGTTCCCAAAGGTGTGTGAGGTCTGCCAACCTGCACAAAGGACTCAGTGGGTCATTCATGGGTTATTATGATGAATTATCCATTTTTCTTTTCTTTCCGAACAATCTGATATCTGCATTGGTGCGTAGTCGTAAGTATAATTTTATATTCGCTGTTTAATGCAAAAAATTTAGTATATAATCCGTTTATTTATTCCTGAATTATACAGTTATATTAACATGTTCCTATTCTGACCGAATTTCCAGTTTCAAATTTAGACATTCATATACAACTAGAGAATTCAGACTAATCGGGTTATTGAAGCGTCCAATGTTCTTGGAAACATTATATACCTATTTAGATGTAGATTATGTAAATGTGTGTGCATATCGATCCGATTATAACGGTGTATGTAATAATATGGAGCCAAAATACCTTAATTTAATTATCGATAATATAACATATTTTGTAGTATACGAAAGCAAACTTGCTCGCTCATTAACCTCAAAGTGTAAGTAACTTACAAAGCATAAGTATTAACTTGAAATACATTTACGTTGATTATCAAGAACACGAGGATAATTCAAATAATGATAGTAAAATAAAAGCTTTGCTTGTTACTCGTTTATCTGTCAGATTATTTTTCTCAGTCATACCTGGAATATAGGAATAGCAAAATGGCATTAATTGTAATAACTCTGTATCCCCTGGAGCTGTGAAAATATCAAACTTTTAGGCGAATATTATAATCATACTTTTGCAAAGGGAATCAAAACCTGTTAAACAAATTGTATGACGAATCATAAAAAATTTAAAAGAATAAATGAAAATTCAAAACATTACAAAACATTCGTTGTTAGTACGATATAAGGGGGACAACAGTTTACGACTAGCAAAGACAAATGTATCCTTTTATTTAATATATATATGTCGGAAACTATTAAAATAAGGATATAGCTGGATGGCCTATCTCAAAAGCTATATGGGCGCAATACGGTCAGGAAAACTAAACGTTACGATCTCTTACTATTATGACAGGAACCCAAGCAGTGCCTTGGACTTGTGACCAAGGTGTAGGCTTAAGAATATCCTTTAATTGATCATAACACTCACCTCTACTGCTTAGTTTCACTGTTTAATCTTAAGATTAGACTAACATTAACCTAACCTAACACAAGGCTAACCTAACCTAACCTAAACCTAACTCACACCTCCGACACGGCCATTCTGACGCACGACCATCCTCGGGCGATACTGAATTTCTAAACCACACTATCACAAGGAAATCCGCTCGTCTTTCCTGACAATACTTTATTCAACGCGAAGTTTTAAAATTGGTAAACGCACTAACTGAACTGAACAATTAACTAGTCATTAGTCTACACCAAACGACATTAAAGGAACTTATTTCAAAGTATCACAATCGAAGTAATATCGTCTTCATCTTAACCGATGAGCTGGCTAAACATTAATTTAAACGATTAATCAAGATTTAAAGCAAGTCTGTATCTTCAACGTACCGAACGCACACGTTATACTATCTAGTCTTTACTTCGCACCGATTCCTATCAAGGTACTAAAGAAACTAATTCTGGCGAAACTCACACTGTGTCTGATCGGACTACTATCAAATTAAGATAATGACAATTTTCTATTACACGAGAACAACATCATCAAGTAGAGCCAAGTACCAGAACTGTTTATTCCAATTTTCAAAAGCAACATACTAACAACTTCTATAAATCCTTGAGTGATACCCTCCATCACCACGGCTCTCACAGCCGACCGGTAATCGCAACTACCATCACACGCGCATCCACCTCGTAGATCGCAACTCTCACGCACATCCATCACATGGACTGCAACAAATTTCAATACGGTCGATAGATTCTATCACTCATGAAACCAAAATCCATTTTACTAATCATGATCACCATTGACTTCAACTTAATTTGGTAACTGGTACATGATCTACAATATTTTTTTTTAATCGCACGGGTTTACATTTTCTAAAAATCTTTCAACGTCATAATCTAATAACGAGAATGCTGATAGACCCCATGTGAAGCGAAGGTCTATCTTACTTCAAAACATTTATCACGAATTCATACTACCTTCGCAACTATTTTTGTATTTTCATTCTGTACTACCCACTTTAACTCGCACCGAAACCGAGATAATTTATTGTCAGGTTAATACGCAAAGAAGCTTTAACGCGAACTTGTGGGTCTTCGGGGCGGGTTCTTTATCCCACGTCTGTTGTCGGAAACTATTAAAATAAGGATATAGATGGATGGCCTATCTCAAAAGCTATATGGGCGCAATACGGTCAGGAAAACTAAACGTTACGATCTCTTACTATTATGACAGGAACCCAAGCAGTGCGTTGGACTTGTGACCAAGGTGTAGGCTTAAGAATATCCTTTAATTGATCATAACACTCACCTCTACTGCTTAGTTTCACTGTTTAATCTTAAGATTAGACTAACATTAACCTAACCTAACACAAGGCTAACCTAACCTAAGGCTAACCTAACCTAAATCTAACTCACACCTCCGACATATATATATTGTTGCAAAAGTTTAAAGAAATGTTATATATAGAAAGAGAAATTATTCAATATCCGCCTTTTCACAATAACTTAAAAATATTATACAAATCAACATTGTTCTGGGATTGATTTCAAGTAATAAACCTTTTATATTTGTTTCAGGAGAGCGCGTAATCGCGCGAATGGTCGCCGGAGATGAGAGCGCCGCGGCGCGTGACAAGTGCGCTGCTGTTGCCCTTCGCTCTTCTGTCCATCCCCCAAGCCTGTGCTGGCAACATCACTACTTACCGGGTAAGCTGTTAGCATTTACTATACTAGCATGAGACGCTCTTACTCGACTGCAGCCAAAACTACGTAGAGCATAAAACCTCTTACATTTTGGTGATATTTACAGTCTTTCATAGCCCAAAACAATATATATTAATAATTGTTTATAATTATTAATTTGTGGAACACATGTGTGTATAAAACATCATAATATTGTAACTACTACTTTAAAGAATCGTATAATGAACAAGAACTTTGTGTTATGTCGATGTGATGGTTTTAAGGTATGTCACCGGACAAACTCCACAAGTGTGTTGTCCTTACTACGTGACGTTGACAAAGTACCCTGAGCATGTCTATTGTGCACAACTAAAAGCCTCAACATTATAAGAAATAATGTTAAGGCTTTTGCGGCTGTATGGAAAGTTGGAAAGAAAGAACTTGTGTTCTAATTAAGTTCTTTGCTAGAAACGTTTTCTAATTAACTGAAAACTTTCTCCTTTATTTAATTATATTGCAGAATAATACGGTATAAATAAATCCCATTTCAGTTCAAAATGACTTCCAAAACTAATACGTTACAAAATACAATGTCGATAAAATTAATAGTTCCACAATCTCCCCATTTAACTTAAGCCTGTACAAGCACGAGTTCGGCTTAGTGAGTGTTGAAACTCTCGCATCTCAGTTTATCAGACATTAAGAACCTATTCACACTTCAAATTGTTTCATAAATGAAAATTTGACATTACTCTACTATACTATACACATATAAAGATATAATTTAGGTAAACTCGGAGTTAATGATGAGTAATGGCCGCCTACTGCTTATGAAAAGGGGATGTTTTAAAATGGGCTAATGTATCCAAAAAAGTAGAGAAAAATACTAAGGATGTGGTAAAAATATGGATTATATGACTACTTTGTTGTAATTAATTGATATCTATCAACGGTTGAATCACTTTTCAAAATGACGTCTTAATCTTCTTATATATAAAATTCTCGTGTCACAATGTTAGTTACCATACTCCTTCGAAAAGGGTCGACCGATTTTTATGAAAATTTATATATTTATTTTATTTATTGTAATTTTTTCTGATTATATTGACAAACGAAAACTAATGAAATATATTATTTGTAGAATAAAGTTTTATATCATATTAGTTTATTTGATAAAATTGTGATTATTTGGAATATAATGGACGCTAATTCAAGACATTTATGGCTTAAATTAGGCTTTCTTTAAGATTTTTTCCGTGAAAAATCAAGTAATGTAAAGAAATTCTAAAACTCCAATAAACAAGTAAAACATTTAACTTATATATAATGAATTTTAGCATTTATAAAAATTGAATGTAACAATGTGAATTTCAGCGTCAAAGTTCCATCGCCGACGGTTATACTTGCAAACTGAGTTCGTAAAACCATTTATAGTAAATTACACGAAAAGAAAAACGAAAATGTGTAACTCCAACTTACAAGAAAGAGAATGGCACTATCGTTATTCATAATCAAATAATTAAAATATCTTACTGTTACCAAGTGACAACTACATAATAGATTCCGCATGTTGAACATTTTGTTCCGTGTCAAGCGTGGATATTCGCTGAGAAAGGTGCGGGCGCGCGGGGAAGGACTGATACAGTTTGACTGGTCACTTCAAAAATCATTCAAATAACATACTTGTTGTAGTGATGGGATAGGGACGTTAAATATTTATGCTGCTGTCGATAACTTTGACAATGTATTGATAGAAAAAAAATCGTAAAAGATAATAAAGTAAAATTTATGGATGAGTTTCCACTGCATTTTATAGCACAAGAACTCATTTTCGTAAGATTTCTTTAAAAAAATAATTATTTGACTGTAAGAAAAGCTAACGAGGACTCACAAGTCTCATGACTGGTCGATACTGATTTTGTGTTTACAAGCGCGTCACATTGTTTTGTAAAATATATATAAAATAGTAAAATTTTTCGATAGTTTTTAAATTTAGTATTTTACAATACTTTTAAAAATAATCGAACTTTTTTGAGAGAAAATGACATAAATATAAAATAATGTGATGTGTGAAAGAGACAAACCTTACAAAAAAAACATAAAATCAAACATAAATTAAATTAAATCCATTATAACTTGACCTCTGCTAGACTGGACTAATTTAAATTTTTCTTTAAAAACAAAATTGTTAAAGTATACGAAAATCTAATCAGGACGCGTCCGCACAGGTCTGACTAACTGGTTACTGGTCGATACCAAGTTGGTGTTTACGAGCGCCGTTTCGTATATGTGACAAATCACATATGTATGACACACTCTTTCGCCCTGAATGCGGCATTCTACTTCATAGTGTTAGGATAATTCTACTCTATTTAATATTAATTTCTATATAAATAGTATCGATATTGTAATCTTACTCTATTTAATAATTTCTATTACCGATGTTGTGTATTTTCGACCAATTGATTATTTTTAATATTTATGGCGGTGGTAGGGTAATCGTCCCTACCTTTTATAAACGCCGGTTGTTAGAAATTAGATTTAGTCTATTCTGTTTTTTGAAAGAGTGAACATTAAAACCCAAAGTATAATTGTGTGCTGTGTTTTCCTTCTGGTCATCCCTTTATCTCAGAAGTGGGATTTATGGTGTAATCACCTGGAACCCTAATCACTGTCATCAGTTCGAGTTATTGTTGTTGAAATGGATACTTCTGCTGATCCACCGCATGAGTCTATGTCATGAGCTAAATCTTGGTATGAAGGATTAACGTCATTATTGTTTAATTGGAGCGAGTGGAAAGATAAGCTTATGGAATCCTTTCCAAGCAGAAATGATTACGCGGAATTATTAACGGAGATGTTATTGGTCAAAGCAAGAGTAAGCGACTCGTTAGAACATTATTACTATGCTAAAATCAAATTATTAAATCGTTGTGAAATTCTTCATTAACGGGCAGTAGATTGTTTATTATACGGAGTAGACGATAGATCAGTGCGACTTGGTGCTAAGGCGGCAAATTTTTCAGAACCGGAACAAGTGTTAAAATATTTTAAGTCCGTTAAACAGCATTCACGTGATACAGATAAAAATAATTTTTTGTTAGACAAGAGAAATAATCCAAACTCCCTTAGTAACAATTCAAATTATAATAATAACAAAACAACACGTTTACATACTGACATTTCTCAAAGAGTTTGTTATAATCGTAATGAACCCGGCCATTAGTTTCACGTGCACAAAGCGAATATTACGTTGTACTATTTGTCATAAAATAGAGCACTTAGCGTCTGCATGTCCAAAACTACCCACATCAAACGCGGATAATGAAAAAACTGACTGACAAAACTGTTCTGAAAATAAATTCTTGTAATAATGATTCCAATCTAAAATATATGCTAAATATGGCAATTAACGGATTAAATATAAATGGCTATATAGATTTAGGAAGTTAGTGTACCCTATTACGCTATAGCATTGCCACAAAACTTAAACTAAAATTAAATGTAGACAGGATACATAGTTTGAGAGATTTAGGTAACAATGTCGTAGTGCCGTTAGGTTCGGCTTTTGTCAATTTACGAATCCAAAATATTAACGAAGTTATTGAAGTATACATTGTGGCAGATGATATTATTAATTACCCAATTTTGGTAGGTCATTCTTTTACCGAAAGACCTGGTATTATTCTTTTGAACAATATCCAAATGAGAAAATGTATTTGTTTAATGTTGAAAATATTAAAATACCCTCGAAAACCATACAACTTGTTAATGTTATGTCGGAAAATAATTACTCTGGTTCTATTTATGTGCAAGGTTCGTTGCGAGGTACATTTTTAAATGAATATTATTTAATGCCGGGTGAATATAAACTTAACAATGGACAGTGTTCTATTTTAATATTAAACGTATCCCAAAATGATGTTATACTTTAAAAAGGATCCCTGTTACACCGGGCTAAAGTAATTTTTGATGAAGAGACAGTACATGTACTAAGTTATGAAGATTTAAATAAACTTAATGTTGGTAATAATATAACCGAGGATCAGATAAATAATTTAAAGAAGTTGCTAAAGGAATTTGAAATCTGTTTTTCAAGTGGACTTAAAGATTTGGGTTACACGGATGTTGTTAAAATGGAAATAGAATTAACTGACTCCAAACCGGTGGTGTACCGTCCATATAGATTGTCATACACAGATCGAGAATTAGTACGTGTAATGGTCCAAGATATGTTAGACGCGGGTATTATAAGAGAATCACATTCATCATACGCTAGTCCTATTGTTCTAGTCAAAAAGAAAACGGGAGATAAAAGATTGTGTGTCGTTTATCGTGCATTAAATAATAAAACAAAAAAGAACATTATCCATTGCCTCTCATTGATGATCAACTAGATTTATTAGCGGGTAATAATTTATTTATTTCACTAGATTTATTTTCTGGATATTATCAAATTGCTATTTCTGAAGATTCCCAAAACAAAACTGCGTTTGTCACTCCGGACGGTCAGTATGAATTTACTAGAATGCCGTTCGGGTTGGCAAACGCCCCGTCAATTTTTCAAAGAACAATAAACAAAAATAAAATATGCGCTAGTCTATATGGATAATATTTTAATACCGGCTAAAACTTACACGGAAGGAATCAATCAGCTACGAGAAGTATTGAATTTATTAGAAGAAGTGGGTTTAACTTTAAAACTAAGTAAGTGTCATTTTTTCTACGATAAAATAGATTTTTTGGGATTTGAAGTAAGTAATGGTATACGACCAGGTTATCAAAAAACATTAGCAATTTCTCAATTTCCTAAGCCCAAAAACATACATGCCATTAGAAGATTTATAGGATTAACAAGATTTTTTAGAAGATTTATAAAGAATTTCGCTATCATTGCTAGACCATTAACAGACCTTTTAAGGAAAAATTTTTCGTGGAATTGGACAGACGAACAAGAAATGTCATTTTCAAACTTAAAAGAAAAATTAGTAAAACGGCCATTGTTAGCACTATATGACCCTAAACTTGAAACCAAATTACATACAGATGCCTCGAAAATAGGTATCGCTGGTATTTTATTTCAAAAGGGAGCTGATAATTTATTACGCCCAGTCGCTTATTATAGTTGAAAGAATATTAGTGATGAACAGCGTATGCACTCATTTGAATAGGAGACACTTGCAGTTATATCTTCATTAAACCGATTTCGCGTATACTTACTTGGAATTAAATTTAAAGTAGTCACGGATTGTAGTGCATTACGCACAACTTTTACTAAACGCGATTTAATTCCACGAATTGCTAGATGGTGGATTCAATTCCAAGAATTTGATTGCGAAATTGAATACCGACCCGGTAAACGAATGGGTCACGTTGACGCGCTTAGTAGGAGACCCGTTAGTGATGCAGCAATGAATTACAAATATTAGATGTATTAAATATTAATATCGAAGATTGGAAAGCAACCGTACAAAATAATGACGAAGAAATTAAAAGAATAAAAGACGTACTTCAATCCAAAAAAACTAATGATACAGTCGAAATATACAATAATTATCAATTAAAAGGGGGTAAAGTTTACAGAAATGTAGATGGAGGTATTAAATGGGTGGTACCAAGGCGTTAGTTGGCAGATTCTACGCATGAACCATGATGACATAGGTCATTTTGGATATGGAAAAACATTGGAACGAGTTAAATCAACATATTGGTTCCCAAAAATGCGGAAATTTATTAAAAAATATTGTAACTCATGCCTAGAATGTGCCTATCATAAAATACTTGGGGGTAAGAAAGAGGGGTTATTATTTCCTATACATAAAAACGACATACAATTTCATACCATTCACGCAGATTATCTTGGACCGTTTGTTCGTAGTCGAAAAGGAAATACCTATATTTTAGTTATTATTGATGCATTTACAAAGTTTATTAATTTAACGACTGTAAGGAATACTAAAACAACGACCACGATAAATGTATTCAAAGATCATTTTAGTTACTTCGGAATTTCTCAAAGATTTATTACAGATAGGGGTTCTTGCTTTACAAGTAGTTTGTTCAAGCGGTTTCTTGAAACACGTGGTATAAAACACATTTAGAATTCAGTAGCAACACCTAGAGCTAACGGCAGGTCGAACGTTTTAACAGAACGATTTCTCACGCGGTCAGTACAAAATGTCACGGATTAAAAGATAATTTATGGTATGAGTGTTTACAGGACATACAGTTAGGACTAAATACAACTGTTCATAAAATAACACAAAAAAGTCCGTCTGAGTTATTGTTTGATTATAAAATAATAAGTAATACTGAAAATATAATTAATGAAGTATTTGGTGATACTATCGAAAGGTTATCAGAAAATGAACTTGTGGCTATAAGAGAAAAACCTAGTGATCTTATGGTAGAGAATCAAAAAACTATGAAAGATAAATTTGATAAAAAACGGAAGGTTGGACATACATATAAAGTCGGTGATTTAGTTAGAATTGAGCGAACATATAGTGAAAAAGATAGTGCAGGTAAACCAAAAATACTATTACCTAAGTTACAAGGCCTGATAGAATACTTAAGGTATTGCCTAATGATCGATACTTATTCGAGGACACGCCATTAACCCGCAAAAATAACAAACGTTGTGAAAATGTAATTTCCGTAGATAAATTACACCCGTGGCTTACTTTTCAAAGAGATATTTGTAGCTCTCAAAGTGATGAAAGTAACAATGAGTCAGAGTAATCATAGCATTGTTATTCAATAGTATTTGATTTAAGTTTTTTTTAAATTAGATTCTATTTTGTATAATTAGTCAGTGCTGAAGCACAGATGGCTACAGTAACAGACTACAGCGTGGGTAACTTTGTTAGTGCAAAGATACTGCACAGATAACATAGTCGCAGACTGCGCATATGTAGGCTACAGATGTGGTCAGTGCTAAGAATTGTAAGGCTCAGATGACTGTGGGCAGACTGCGAGCTCTGAGCTGTACAGTGAGTGTTAGTAGACACAGATCACCTCAGTAGATCAGTGCTGGTAGGCCCTTGATTCAGTCAGTGCAGAGATATGTGGCACAGATGACTAGTGATGAGAGTAGATGAATGAG
This sequence comes from Limenitis camilla, assembly GCA_905147385.1. NCBI lineage: Eukaryota > Metazoa > Arthropoda > Insecta > Lepidoptera > Nymphalidae > Limenitis > Limenitis camilla. The sequence continues at coordinate 5,560,141 of LR990241.1, forward strand.
AAATTGATTTGTACTTAATTATGAAAAGTTGATTATATAAGTAGTTATAATAAGATACTTTTGTTAAGCTATTGTTATACTTACATTTTAATATATTGTAGGCAGTTTTATATAAATTATGTTGAATTTTTAATTTGAATATGATTTTATGTAATTATATTATTTGTATTCGTTGATAGGTTCCGAGAGGACTCGCCTAGATTCAGGAAGGCCGAGCTGTTACGATAATTCTACTCTATTTAATATTAATTTCTATATAAATAGTATCGATATTGTAATCTTACTCTATTTAATAATTTCTATTACCGATGTTGTGTATTTCCGACCAATTGATTAATTTTAATATCTATGGCGGTGGTAGGGTAGAAATTAGATTTAGTCTATTCTGTTTTTTGAAAGAGTGAACATTAAAACCCAAAGTATAATTGTGTGCTGTGTTTTCCTTCTGGTCATCCCTTTAATAGATCAATCAAATTTTGTGTGTGTGATTTCAAGTATAAATTCTTGATTCGTTATAATAAAATAATTCAATTTAAAAATAGCCGAACAGTTGTAAACGTTTAATAGAAAATGAATTACTTTTTGACCCATGCTCCATACATTATAAAACATTTCCATTTCAAATACTTATTATTGAGTTATGTTTCTGTTCTATTATATCCTAGACGCATGATACTTTTGTAGAATAATTTAAAATTCTGTTTCAATATTTTTTCATATCGCGAGCAGCTTTTGCAATTAACTTAAATGCAAAACCTATATATTTATTATCTAGACCACCGTGAGGGGACGGGTTAGAATACTATTCCTCTTATGTCGCTGATGGGAGAGTGTCTTTTAAGAGCCTTGGTGGTAGGGGATCTGTTCCCCGACTGGCTTGCGATCACCAGCATGCGAATCCGACCGCCAAGTGTAACCTAATGCCGCAGTATTTATTTCTTCACTCCCCCTCCTCTTCGAGGATGCAATTCATCTAGAGTCCATTACAGGTGGACCTTATTTACTATTAAAAAAAATCAATTTCTTAAAATCTTCTTATTCCTTAATCTTGTGTTATTTGTTGACAATCTACATATATAACAAAGTCGGGTTAGTTACACCAATAATAATTCAGTAACTGCTGGACCGAATTTATGAATTTAGGTTCAGCTTGGGAAATGACATTTTTTCCCAAAACAGGTTTAAAGTGAAATAAGGGATGAAAGTTTGTATCGGAGTTCATCATACACATACAGAGAAAGATGTTAAAAATTAAAATGTAAAATAAAACATAAATACACAGGGAAGCCGGGGTGTGTCGACTTGCTAAATTGATGTTTACTTTGACAATAAACGATCAAAAAAAAGGAATTTAATTAACAAACAAATAAGATGTTTGCGCACGTCTTCACTTGCATTCTGGCTTAAATGTTTATTTCCATACCATTACAGCTAAGCGCCTGAACGTGTTTGAGCTTATTACAGGATTTTTGCCTCGTTTCCATTTTGTTTTTGTATTTTCTTTAATGTTTCTATGTAAGTAATTAAAAAAGTAGGAGCGCTCTTTCCTTGTTTAAGTGTTATGCATATAATAAATTAGTCTTAAAATGGTTTTAAATACGAAATACTTTCAAATTATTGTATAATTGGAATAATACAAAAATATTCAGGTTTTCAATATATCTTACTAAATTCTATATAAAGATATTAAAGTTTTCCAAAAAAATATTTTTATCAGGAATATGAATTTTTGCGCGATAAAAGTAGGTTATATGTTAATCTAGATTATAAAGTATCTTTGTGCTAAATTTTATTGAAATCCATTTATCCGTTTTTGTGTGATTAAGCAACAAACATCTAAACATACAAAATTTCAAATTAAAATATTAGTAAGAATAAGAATTAAAAAAAAGTAAGAAGTAAGATTGGATATGTGAGATATTATGCGCAGAACAACACAGAAACACACTGAAAAAATAATCAAGACAGAAAACCGAGCAGTGATTGAAGATTGAGGCCCAGGAGCAGGTTTAAGGAGCTATTGTTGTACACGTCATCTCTAGATCGATTTCATGACCCAACATTTCAGCAACCTTTTTTTTTTTTTTTTGTTAACCCGGAGGAATCTGCGTACAGATATTATGCGGGGTTGGAGCAACTGCCCCTGAAGGGGACAGTCCAAAATACTACCTTACCTAGCAAAATCCCAATTAATCCACGTAATCTTTATTAATTTTATATTTCAGTATGATTAGTCAATATTTACTCAAGGAAATTATTAGTCACACTGTCTCGGCTTATCTATGCTTAGATCTTTAAAACTAAGCAACGGATTTTGATGCGGTTTCTTTGTGGTTTCTAATGTGATGTCGCAAATAAACACATTATTTGCGCTTACATTGCAAGCGCTGGCTGAACCCTACGAGATAGATCAAAATAATTTACTACAGCGATGGTATATGTCTATCTCTTAGGGATAACCTACAATAACCATATTTTATCCTTTACTTTTTACGAGAAATAATAGATTATTTACGAAGCGATTTTAAACAATACAGCATTAATCCTTATCCAATAATTTACCTTTAATACAATGTACTTTTTATATAGGTCAATATGGCCCTTTACAGCATGAATTTTAAATGGATATTTCCGAAGATGTTGCGGCAAATTGCACCCTAGGGCTAGTTAACAATATGCCTATACAATCTCACGCTATAAACAATGTTGGTAGAAAATAAAAAAAATCAATATCGAATCCAGATTATACTCCCACATGCCTAAGCTTTCAGCTATATTTGAACGATCACGGCGTCGGAAAATCACTTTTTAATACTGACGCTGGAAAATACCTAGAGCTTTCCATTGGCTGATTTTCTGAATAACTTACAAAAGAGAGACATTCTACTTAATATACTGATATACTTCTCAATCTGTCTATATGTTGGACATCACTGTTTGCTTCTAATATACATAGAAACTAAACATCTAAACTGAAACATTAATTTAATACAGTCATCGAGTATCGATTTGCTGGAAACAAAATTTAATAAAACATTTTAACAAAAAATTTAACCGATTTTAAACTAAAAAAACACTAAAAGGTAAGCAATAATTCCGTTATATATTAACCTCCCATTATTAGGACAATAATATACAATAACTGTTACTATCAACTAATGATAGATGAAGCCGGAAGGTTTAAGAATCTACTGGTGACACCTACATGATAGGTACTTAAATTTTCTCATAGTAATAGTTGCTTAACATTCTTAACCATATTATGGCTACCTGTGGTCTTCCTCATCAGTTCCACTTAACCAAATGATAAATTCTGAATGCAAATGCATAAAACTCTCCTGAAAATATCAAAATCACTCATATGTGAGCCTATAAATATTGAGTTCTCTCAATTTCTCGAGGATCCCAATATCAGAACTGGATTTTGAAAAAAATGGGACCAAATATAAAAAGAAATTTTCGATTACATAAATAACCGAGTTCTGAGGTAACAAACATAAAAAAATAGAACCGATTTACACCTTTTTTTGAAAGTCGGTTGGAAACAGCAATCAGTCACAGATTTAACAAATATTGATTAAATGTAAAAAAAAAACAAATTATATATACTGTACGTACTAAAGTACATTTAAAAAGCTTGATTCTGTTCAATACTTGATATTGAAAGAAAGGTATCGAAAAATTCTGTTTCATCTCGTGTTACCATGATATCAAGATTGTTATAATATTAATATTAAGTTTAATGTTTAACTTTGACTATTTCTTATAATGATAATTCATGTGAAATAGTCAGTTGTCCTTTACGATTTAAGGTTGGTCTTTAACCTCGAATAACATCTAAACGAGGTAACTTAGCGAAAAATCATTTCAGACCATTTTTGAAGATCGTTAAATTTACTACAAGAATATGTTTTGATTTTCACGAGACATTCGTGTAAGTGCATTAAAAATCCAAACAAAAACATTTTCCTATGATCTTTAAATGGGAAATAAAAAAGTACAATGAGTCACAAAATTAAAATTAATATTAAGGGCGCAAAATATACCAGATCTTTTTTTTCTTCATCTCAGACGATATATTATATATATACTTTTATCCTGAAAAAAAAAACACAGTTCAAAAAAGAATTGAAGAGAGAACGAGATTGGCTTTCTCGTACACTTTTCAAGTATGTACTTAGTTAGCAACACCGTTCATAACTTTATACTTGATATAAAGTATGAACGATATAGTTGAGCCTGGTAGTAGCCCCACACGGGAGGTAGTAGAGCGCTGCAGAAAGAGAGCGCAGAAGGTCCTTGTTAACCGTTGGGAGGAGGATCTGGGCAACCCGGTAGCTGGCATCCGATCGGTGGAAGCCTTGAGACCCCATTTGAGGACGTGGTTGACTCGAAAGGGAGGTACACTTACGTAGAGACTGACGCTGGTGCTTACCGGGCATGGCAGCTTCGGTAGGTACCTGCACCGGGTTGCACGTAGGGAGACGACAGAGGCCTGCCATGAATGTGGTGCAGAAGTAGACACTGTGGACCACACACTTGAGCATTGTCCAGCTTGGGAGCCACAACGCTTCCAGCTACAGTGTGTGGTTGGTGATGACGTGTCGCGGACGGCGCTCATAGGGAGTATGTTGTCGGAGGAGAGGAAGTGGAAAGCTGTGACTGCGTTCTGTGAAGCTGTGGTCAAATTAAAGAAGACTGCAGAACGCCATAGAGAAGAGGATAATACTTCGTACCCCTTGCGCAGGAGAAGACCGGGTCGGCGAATGCGTGCATTCACGCAACTGACGGGACCCCAGGTATAGGCTTGAAACCCAAGCAGGTGGGTCCGACTGAGTGTTGAGGTAGAATGCTTTCCCGCGAACCCCCAGCACCCAATACGCGACGGCGGCGGTACCGATGGGTTTTAGTGGGTATTGGGCGCTTCTCGTTGTGAGTCCCACATACCCCTCCAACTCAGAGGGGATGCGTAAAAAGCATTTCCCATAAAAAAAGCGTGTTACTGTGCAGAATGTTCCCCATGTACATACATAACAACTTTAAATTAAGCGAAGTAAAGCCACCTCACTAGAAGTAAATAAATAGTAATTAACATATTGACAGCACTGTAAAATACCCCGCGGGAGGTTCACAGTTTAGATAGAGATAGGTACTTTAACTGGGTCATAGATACTCGTAGCAAACAATAAAGCCTTGTTGTTGTTGGCAACAGTTGAACTGCCTATTTATTCTAAAGGCAAAAGTATTTTATTCATCGCAATAGAACTAGTTTATTAGCTAATGAAACGTTAATTGTAGATTGCAAACTTGTACCCGAAGTTTAAATATAAAATAATAAATCAAATTAAAAAATAAGTCTCTCGGCCATTAAATATTCGGCTATATAATGCACAAAGAAATGAAAGTCTACAAAACAGATCACGTTACTCATTCGTAACAGTTCCCTCAATTTCAATTGTAATTATTCTTGATAGTTGAATTTAGTTAACATTAAATTGTATTGCTACTGACAAAATTGTGGACATTTTCCCCTTTGTAGATGTTACCTTTAGAGTTAATTAAATACTGTTTAATTAGCTAAAAGCACAATTTAATTAAGCGGTACATAATATGTGTATTGTGTTACCAGGTATGTTAACTCAGAAACAAGATAAAATTTGGCAGAATAAATTATAATAATTAATCTACTTAGTAACGTTGATATTGTTAACAAATAACATGAAATTACTTTTTAATAGGATTACGCTCCAAGTTGTTACATTAATATGTGGGCAAGCTTTTTTTTATGATACATAATGGACAAAAGAGCAGTCGGTCCACCTGATGGAAAATGGCCGTCGTCGCCCATTGACATCAGAAAAACAAGAGAATCTCTCTTGTATTGCCGATGCGTTGCCACCTTGAAGATAAAGTGAGGAGTTTACACTCCGAAAAGAAGAATGTTGAAGTATCAGTGGATCGTGAGCAAGAATCCAGAGTCCACTGGAACCGCAGCATTAATGGAATGAGAGGGGGAGAGGGTTAATCTGGCCCACACGCGCCTCGACCGGAACGCGTCAAAAACACTTGGCGGTCGGACCCGAATAGATCTCCTACCACCAAGGGGTGCTGGGTTACTAGTCTCTTACGAGATGTTCTCTCTCAGCGGCAGGGGGAATTGTATTCTAACTCACGGGTTTTATGACAAGCCACTTCAACATCTTTTGTTATCTAAGTTAGGTACGGATGCAATAGAGGGCGCCGGGTTAACTTTGCAAGCGTTTACTCCTTTTAATGTTTTCTGTTTATCTCTACTACCATACTAATACAACCTTCCACATACATTATTTTGATGACAAAAGATACCCGCTCGACCTCGGCCTGGATTATATAGGCCACTGTTGTAGCTACAGTGCTGCCACACGCTGACAGGCGCAATATCCTGTCGTGCCGAAACAGTTTTCTCCAATCTCGTGTAATGATCCGAAATTTTAAAGCAGATACTCTGTTCATATTGCTTATGCCCATTGATCACGGTAGTCATTGTCCATCAAGTGGATAGTTTGCTCGTTTTCATCCTGTCTTTCATAAGGTAAACCATAACTAGAAATTAAAAATATACTGTCAGTATTTGTACGTCTGCACATAAGTAGGGGAGACAGTAAAAAGGCCCTAAGAGACTTCTGCGCATTCAAGGTTTCAACTATACGTATAAACAAACAAATACATTTATAGCAACTTAGACAATTAGACATAGAATGACCAACTATCTATTTTTTTCCTGTCAATTTAAATTAAACAAAGCCTATCTTTTAAATTAGCCCTACAGCAATATTACTAACAACCGAATCCTATGTTGTGCTGTCGCGGACGCGCCAAGCATCTCCTGCGACCTCGTGCTAAATACTCATGAGCGCCTATAATTTTCAACCCTGATTTTTATAAGAAGACCAAAAAACTTGCTGTCTTAGCCCATCTACAATAATCTGATCTTGCGCCCCTCTAGTAGTTTTTGATGCCCCTGTCTAGAATTACTTTAAGTGACAAACTTATATAGAGGGCATTGAGTCCTTAAAATATATCCAATTTTTGAACACTCGAGTCGCTCGACGCGCTTTTTAGACCAAGTTTTTTTTATGGCGCCTCTTGAAAACTTAACGGCGCCTTTTATGCCCTGGCGCCGTCGTGCGCCACACGGACTTGCATATATAGACGGCGCGTCCTTGAGTGCAATAGTTTTCGTGTGATGCGCATACAAAGTGACAGACTACGAAAATTAAAATAAAATGTTGTAACTTCTATCAGTGTTATAAAGACCTCGCAAATTTAATAATAACTAAAGAAAAAAAGGCTTTTACCTGTTGTAAAATTCGCTAAATAGACTTGATCACATTTTTAAAGTGGAATATTGGCGCGGTTGGACAGAAAAGTGAACAGAATTCAATTTGTAACAAATAAGATGCTCGCGCACGACTTCACTTGCATTCTTTTTGCTGTTTATTATTTCCATTTCCAGATAAGTGTTTAAACGTGCTTAATAATAAAGGCTTTTACCGTTGCATTTTGTTATCCTTCCTTTTATTTTACCTTAAAAGGGCACGTATAAAGATGTTTTCATTTTCTTGGTATCGATTTTGAAAGCGCACAGTGCATACTAATAAATTGCAACGTTTGTAGCAAAAACAACAACAAAATAGACTTTTTCATAGGTTTTTATTATATCTATGGAACACATATTTGGAGATAATATATACAGAATTTGATAACATGAAACAAAATGAGTCAAAAAACAAAATTAATGTGAATACATACATTTATTCACTCGTTCAACTGTACAGGCAATTACAATATAGTCTAACAGTATAAATATAAAAAAATATCCTTTAAGAATCTACAGATTTCGTCAATTATAAGAGAACCAAGTGACTAGTGTGAAAGTGTAGGTAGTTTGTCCCTTCACACACACATCACAACATGAGCAGACAGACCGACAAACACACTTTAACATTTGTGATAACATTGGAAATATGAAAAAGTAATATGTGCTATATAATGAGAGGAATGATAGCCATTACTGTACAGCAATACGTATACACATGGATTTTAGACTGAGGCAAGCAGTGCCTGGGGGTTGAGACCCAGGAGCAGGTTTAAAGAGCTATTCATAATCTATTAACTCTCACCACCTCTCGACCTCGCTTACGGCAATAGATAATAAAGTAAACTTATCGCGCTAAAGGTTATATTTATTTTCTTCACGTCGGTATACTTGACATAATATAAAATGATCTACCCGCTACTACCACTTTATAAACAGTGTTGCTAACATATGGAGGAAAATTCGAGAATAATAATAAATATAGAAACGATTTTCTGACATTCGCAAAAAGTTCCATGAAAGATATAAGTAAAAAATAGGGTAAATTGTAAAAAAAAATATTAAGTTAATAGATTTGAGAAATAGGTTAATAAATATATAATAGAGTAAAAACGTTACGAAGACTCCGCTGTCCGTCCGTCTGTTCTGTCACCAGGCTGTATCTCATGAACCGTAATAGCTAGACAGTTGAAATTTTCACAAAATATGATGTATTTCTGTTGCCCCTATAACAACAAATACTAAAAACAGAATAAAATAAATATTTAAGGAGGCTCCCATACAACAATTTTTTTGCCAAATATTGGTACAGAACCCTTCGTGCGCGTGCCCAACTCGCATTTGGTCGATTTTTTTTATAAATACGACATAATATAGACACTCATATTGATATTTTAAAGGATTCTGAGAAACAATTTAAAAGTAATATTAACAAAATATTACAAAATTTAGTTTTAACATTTTTTATTAGTTCGTGCTTTTTTTTAAATTTATAAATATAAGTTTTTTTATTCTTGTTATTTTGCCATCATATGCCATAAGTTTAGCATTTTTACTGTTGTAATTCTTTTAATTTTGTCATGTAACTTTTGCCTCTTTACTATTGCTTCTTCTTTTATTTTTTAATATCATTTGCATGCCATGTTAACCTATAAGTGGAGGTATACAACGTGAATGTGTTAGATAAAGTAATTGTGAAAATTAATTTAAAAAAAGTTATATGCTACGTTAGCTTCCTACTTAAAATTCATTATAAACCAGATTTGAACACATTAAATTGCGTTTAAAGACAGTTTATAATTACAGCAGTGCTGGCATGAAAGGGCTCTTGAAATAGAGTGTCCCTCCAACTGATGAGTACACATTTAGCTCAGAGCGCTTCATTGCGCTGACGTCAGATCTAGCTGGAATTACAGGAAACGTCACACGAGCTTCATGTGACGTGATGTGATGTGTGAATTGACGTTGATCTATACGTGATAGAACTTAGCACACAGGGGGATTGATTGAAAAGTTCGGAATGTTGACTTATGTTGTTAACTTTAACTGTATAGCAAATACGTACATGCAATCAATTTTTGTACTTCAAATGAGAGCTGTTCGGGCCATTTATAATCTTCGAGCACGAGATTCACTTAAAGATGTCTATAAAAAAATAGAGGTCTTTACAGTCCCATCACAATACATATATTGTAATATTTTGTTCATTTACCAGAATATCGATTCGTATTCAAAACACAGTGACAAACATAATGTTAATACTAGAAACAGAAATAAACTTGTAACGCCTTACTTTCGTATCCACAAAGTGAGTAATAGCTTCATGGGGCTTGGTGTTCGCATCTATAATAAGATTCCACAGCCTATATTAGACTTGCCACTTCAACAATTTAAAACTCGTATCAAGAAGTCATTAATATATAAAGCATACTATAATGTACAGGATTACTTAAATGATGAGAATGCTTGGAATCTAAGTGACGTTGACTCTCAAGCTGAATGATTAGGTATAACAATTTATGTAAACATGACTTTTTGAAAAGAGCGACTGTTGAGTTTCTGGCCGGCTCTTCTCAACAGAAAACTGCATTCCGAGCTGGTGGTAGCTTCAGACAAACTAACTGACCGACCAATTTTTGACGTATCAAAAGTACTTTTATACAAAAGTCTAATTAAATAAAATATTTTGGGTTTGAGTTTGACACAGCAAACAACACCTGGAGCTTATGATCCAGGTACACGTTTACAAAGCCCTTTAAAGGCTAAAATTAATAATCAATTTCAATCTAAAATAATTGGATTATCGATTTATGGATAAAAAATTCAAAATTAGTATCCTCAATCTGTAATCCAAAGATTTTGGAATTAGACAATGTTTACTGTTTCAAATTACTTGTCAGACTGCCTCAGTTCTATCGTCAGAGGGTTGTCGAGCAAGTCGAGAATAAAATAAATATATAGAAACTACTAAAAGTCTTGCTACAACTTATAAACTAAAATATGAGGCAGCAGACGAAGGAAAAAAGTGACTGGGGCTTGCGAACCAGATGCCGGTTTAAGGGATCTTTTTCTAATGCGCATTGTATCGAACAATAGTAACATAATTAAGTATCAAACTTGATTTATTTGAACTCACCAATTACAACCTCATTCTACAAGTTTAGAATATAAAATTAGATGACTTTTATACACACTTCTATGTACAAATTATACATTAATAAAATTATATATTCATTACTAGTCACCTGCCCTGGCTTCACACGGGTGCAGTTTATCAAGTACAATACTTAGATTTTACAAAATACATTTAATTTTTAATATATTATTACTTAAGTTATTATTAATGTTACTATCCCGCGGATACTGTTTTTTTTTTTCGGGATAAAAAGTAGCTTTAATGTTAATCCAGGAGAAGCGTATGTGTGCCAAGTTACATTAAAATTCGTTCAGCCGTTTTTGCATGATTGTGTAACAAACATCCAAATATCCAAACATACAATCTTCTACATTTATAATAAGCTAGCTGACCCGCGCGACTACGTTCGCTTGTTGCTCCGCTCCTATGGGTCGTAGCGATATGTTAAATAGCCTCAGTTACTCCTTGTTACATTAGCTATCTGCTAGTATAAGCCCCGTCAAAATCGGTTCAGCCATTTCAGAGATTAGCCGGAACAAACAGACAGACAGACAAAAATTGTAAAAATGTTGTTTTGATATATGTACCGATACCGCACAAGATAATAATAATAATATGAATTTAACACAGATACCCAGCATCACGACACCACACCACTGCACATCCATAGTAGTCACGAGGCGAGCTCCGTATGACAACTGGCTAAAGTCTATCGGATCAGAGGTTATATACCACATGGAATAAGATAAAAAGTACCACCCGCGAATATAAAGATATCAACGGTGTTGCTACCTTTCGTCTAATTTATCGTATGTATTATCTCGGCTAACACTTACTTAAACATAAACGAAAACATTGAGAATAATGGAGTCCGCATACGGTAAACAGTTTCTTTGTTGCGTCATAAAAATGGTAGTAAATACAAGTGTCTCTCAAGTATCACAATTAATTAAAATGTCGACGTAGAGCTCATGCAGCTCATACTTATGTATGTGGTTTGTTTTTCATGATATTGTATATTTTTCCATTAATACATTGAAAAGTTACATTTTAGATTGCGTTTTTTAGAAGACGCAATTTTATTGTTGGGATGTCTAGAGGAGAGCCGGAAAAAGGTGCGCAAACGCCTTTTTCGTTATATCTCCGAAACTATCAATCGGACTGAGAGTTTGTAAAGACATAATTTATAGCAAATTGAATTGTCTACAATTTTATTACTATTAATTTATACAATAAAATTATAAATAAAAGAGTTATTAACAAAAATAAGAAAATTTCTCAACTAGTTTTCTTTTTTGTTATATAAATTATTATATTACAATAAAATTACCTAAGACCAATCATGTAGATTAGTAGACACCTCTACACATCCAAACAGAATTTGAAGCGTCAGTAGCTCAGTGGTTCGGGCGTTGGATTCACGATCAACAAGTCGTGGGTTCAAATCCTGGACATTGGACTACTGACGTGGCCCACTCCTGACACAAGCTATTTATTAGCTTACTAGGAGGGGTAAAGGGAATACTAGTAGTATGTGATCCATACTGCTAGTAATCTTAAAAATAAAAAAGGAACTACTCGCGAATATATATTTACAAACAGTGTTGCCTAACTCTACATACACAAAATGGAATTAAGACCAGTTTTATAAACTTAACTTAAGAATATCATAAATACATTTGCATTAAGATTCTGTAAGTGTAAATGTTCATTGTAAATGCGGGTAGTTCTTTCAGTTTTACCTCAAGTATACTGTCATGACAATATATAACATCTGCCTCGTTAGATCTGAGGCAGTCTGTCAAGTGATTCTACACAGTAATCATCATTTCGTTTCTTGATGCTATTTATTCCTTTTCAAAAACCACGAGTGTTTTTAATATGTATTTGTTTATTTTATTGTTGGTTTTAATCTAGATGACCTCTATTTTAAATAACATAGCTCAAATTTTGACCGGATAATTTTTATTTGGTATCCAAACGATCCCCTAACGTAAAAAATGTTCAACAGCCACCCGGCTTCCTTCGGTGATTACATTAATTTTATATTTAGTTATACAATCTGAACCAAATAAATTAACTCTTCAATTACCGAACCGCTAAAACGTACTATAAATTACTGTTCATTTCATAGTATAGTGTACAGTGATTTATATTCGGTGCATCCAGATTGGTTGGACAGTTCTAACAAACGGTCAGCATAGAGCGTAATTGCAATGCATTGCGTTTCCGCTCTTGCTAACAAGCGTCGTTATTAGTTTGTATGTTAAACGCTATACGAAGAAAATAACTAGGCTTCGGGATATTTTTTTATTGAATAAGTTTTATAAATGCATTGAACTACATAATTAATGTCATATTTGTAAGACTTCTCGAGCCCTAACTTCCTTAACTTTATCAAGACAAAAGATATTGTTACGAGCTTGAGTTCCAGATTGGAATAAATTGATAGATGCTTCGTTGATAATGAATTTATTAAAAAAGTCCAACTAAATCTTTACAAAAATAACCCTACACTAAGTTCTCGCACTATTTACACGTCTCCGATATTTACAGTTCTTATTCTCAATTTACACAGTTCCACACTTATTAGGCGCACTTCTCATGAAACACTATTTTCTCTGTTGTTCGTCGCTATACACTTCACAATATTCCAACACTACGACTAGGCACCACTTTCTCTGCACTTCGATATCTCTTCGAACTCACTTCGTCACTCTCCTCCGTACAGACCTTTATATAGAAATATTTCATATAGAAACTTCTCGCAACTTGATTCTAGCAATTTAAAAAAAGATTATTCTGACAAGCCCTGGAAAAATCTAGAGTTATACTCATCTCACTCGGACACATAAATTTGCCTAAAGCCATCCTTTTCCAACATGTCAATCATCGAAGGCTCGCGAAATTTCCGGCAAACGACATCTTGATATCCCGCTTAGTTCATCATGCCGTCTTTTTCTATTTTGACATTTTCCAGCAAGTTCAAACTAAAGCTTGTTCTAGGCATGCGAATTGTTTTGATGTTGTTAAGCTACTGAAATAATTAATTATAGACTTCCTAGTTACTAACCAATACAAGGCTTCTATTCTCCTGAAATCCAATCTTTTACTTAACAACGTCACAAAGCCGACTTAGATGATGAGGCTATCCCGTACTTCGCTTTCCAATTGTTGTGCCTCCTCCAATTTCTTCTTTTGATAAGATTTAAAGAAATGGACAAAGCTTCTATAATCTCCTTAGTGGAAAAATTAAGTTAGTCAATGAACCTAACAAAAGGACGGTGAGTTTTATCTATATTTAAAAAGGTCGCCACGTCGTGATATTAAAATATAAGGCAGCAATAGTTATATTGTGACCATCTAGATTAGTGGCGGCCATCTTGTTCGTGCTTCGATAGGACTTCAAAAACGTCAACCTTCTGACTTTACCATACCTTAAGCTAACAATACCGATTGTCTGTCTATAACATTATTTTTGTTTCTATAGACTCCTACGACATGTCGTTAAGCTCCTGTGATTAACTACCCATCAATAGATTTCTATTAGCCGATTTAGATGATGAGACTATCCCGTACTTTGACTTTGATAAAGGAAAAGGCAAAGGTACGTGTAGTCCTATAGGCTCCTAAATGGAACAATTAGGTAAGTCAGTAATTGCGTAATTTAGGTTAGATTGAATAGTGAACCTAATAAAAGGACGGCGAATGTTATCAATATTTAAAAAGGCCTTTCAAACCTACACTTTAGTCAAAACTTCACGTCATGAAAGAAAGTAAACATTTGTGACCATCTAGATTTGTAAGGGCCATCTTGTTTGTCCTTACGCCTTAAGATCTATGATTATAAAATGTATTTATGTTTCTATTGACTCTTAAAACATATCGTTAAGCTTCTATGATTAATAGACTACACATCAATAGATTTCTATTCTCCTGAAATCCAATCTTTTATTTACTCGTAACAACGGCGTAAAGCCGATTGCGATGATGAGACTATCCCGTACTTCGCTTTAGAATTATTGTGCCTGTCTCCAATTTCTTCTTTTGATTAGATTTAAAGAAATGGGAAAAGTTTTTAATGCCAATCGAGCGCTTTTCCTTCTTATGAAGTAAAGTTTAAGGATTTAGAATTATAATCGTTTTTATCGACATCGGGACTGTATTCATTTTCATATTTTACATTTTGTAATAGATGATTTTTTTTTATAATATAACTTCATTCATTTTAAAAATAAAATCTAAAAATATTGTGGGTAATATGTCGTTATTTGTTTTGTTAATTAAAAAGCAGTTATAGTCAGTCAGTCGTAGTACAACAGTATGAGGCTTGAATATAATATCCTCCTGGGGGTTATACTTTATACTCAGAGCAACAGCATTACTGCTAGGATACTCGCGATGTAATAATAAGTATTCTGTCGTGACGGCATATTTATTTTTGAATCCTTACTTCTTCGATTTGTAATAGAATGCTTGGGGCTTGAGACCCAGGAGCCGGATTTAAAAGCTCTTTCATAATATATTAACTCTCACCTCCACCACTCGACCTCGTCAACTACAATAGATAATAAAGTAAACTTACGTGGACCTCAAGAAGGCGACCTTAACCACGATACTAACTTCCATGTACACTATACGACAACACCAGCCAGTCTAACTCTAATCTATCACACTAAAGGTTATATATTGTCTACACATCTGTATACCTTCCCGCGAATACTAATTTATAAACGGTGTTATTAACAGATCGAACAATATTTAAGAAAGAAAAAATGCTACTCAAATCAATCATACCAACGGGATAAATAACAGGACATCAACATTGTTGATAACTTCTCATTGACGAGTAGTTACTTTAAGTTTTTTTTAAATACTTCCAAAACCTCGATAAATTATACTATCTATCGCGATTGGTCAACGGCAATCTGAAGAGTGATTTCATAGAGTTAACATTAACTATCACAGTAAGCTTATTAAACCGATTAGTTAATGGCGAGATCGATTAGTAGGGGCAAGAGTTTGTGCATAGCCAAAGAGCTCTTTAAACTTGCTCTTGGATTTTAAGTCTTACTACTCGCCTTCCTGTTTAAATAATTTTCGTCTTCATATGATAAATTCTACGAATTCTCAACGAAATTTTATGAAAAACTCACTATTAGACAAACGGCTACATTAGGTAAATTCAAGAAATTACTTAATGATTATTACATTGATAAGTGAAACGACATTAATAATTATTATTTACCATAGAATGATATCTATTTATTAAATTTACTTATGTTGATGTAGTATATTATTTTTTTACAGTATTATATTTGTATGTATATAAATTATTGTATATATGTATGATGTTTATGTATTGAGATGTAAATTATTAGTATTAGTATATATTATGCTACACCACCTTCCTCAATCCCATGATCGTTTTCTTTTCGAAACGAGGGTTGTCTGGAAGAGATGGGTAATTAGTCATAAATAAATGTTGGAAATGTGTGTTTATATACAGATTTAAGGATATTATATTTACCTTCCAAGCTGTGTGATTAATTGAGCTCGTTAACGGTAATGAAATTAATTCAAGAAGGGCAATATTGAAGCTTCGTTAGATTATGCAAATAACGTGTACGTACAGCTATTGTGTCGGGCTTACGCTTGGATTAATATTTTATCCCACTCGGATATCGGAAAGCTTTTCATCAATTAAAATTATCCCGTATATTTGTATAAAGTTATTAAATCCATTATCAGTTCAGATTATACTCTATTAAAACATCATTACCGCTGTGATATTGGGAGTGAATTTTCAGAGGACATTCAATTTAAATGTCCGTTTCAATTTTAGTATGCAATAAGAGAATTTTTAATAACTTAGGTGATATCATTATTATCATACTTATATATTTATTGAAGTGAAAGCATTCATTTTGACGTATTTTTACATAATATCTTTAGTCGATATAAACAAATACAACAGCATCCAACAAAACGCTTGGAACAATCAAAATGCTTGGAAATGAAAACAAAACTATCGCTCAAAAACTTAAAAAAATATACATTAAAAATTTAACTAAACGCGAGTAAGACTCGTGCACTGATCTGGATTGAAGGACAAACTTACTCTGCAGATGGAAAACTATTGTACAAAGTTTTGGGTCTCGGATGTTTCTCTGAGTTTCTCGCGCCCGTTCTTGAAGTGAAAGGTTATTCTTATTTTGGACTTAAAATTACATTGACATATACATACATGAGTTTCGCAAACGAAAAATATCAATAATTGATGTCTTTTGATGATTAAAAATATCTCACATGTCAATACAAATCTTCTCTTATATATAAAAATAAGTCCCTATTTCCCTTGGTCACGGCATCACGCCTGAACGGCTAAACTGATTTAGTTAATTTCTTATTTGTTGTGTTTGTTATTGTCAGGAGAAGGTTCTTATGTAAGAAAAAATAAAGAAAATTGCGCGGAAAATTATTAAATTTAAGAAAAGTTGTCGACGATATAAATTTTTCTAATGTAATGTCGAAAAGTAACAAAAATCGGATACCAATAAAACTTTAGCAATTGACTTGACACTGTATAAAAAAATCTGTTATCTTTATGTAAATTATAGTGATTGTGTTTGTAGGAAGAACTGGAGTCATCTCTACGGCTAGTGCACGCAGTCGCCACGGGCGCCACGGGGGCGCTCTGCGTCACGCACCACTACGGCCGCCTGCGTGCGCCCATGTACGCGTCGCGATGGGACGCCGCGCGGGCGCGCGCAGACCTCGCTGCGAATATACTGCACCAATTGGGGTTGGAAAAAGCTGGTAGGTGATACCGTTTATTATAACCACTGTCCAACCACTGAGGTAGTTCTCCAAGTGATCTGATACTGTTACGATAGCGCCAGTGATGTTAGTCATTTCTTGAAACACATGTAGTTTTTATTATTGATGATCAACAACGGATGGAGAGCGTCATAATTATATAAAAGGGCCCTTTACCTCTACGCCAGTCCAAGTCGCAGGCTGGCGCTGAGTGAAATTAAATATTTGCTATAACAGTAAAGGAAAACAGCGTGAGGATACTTGCACTCCTAAGAAATCCTAATTTTCAAAGGTGTGTATAATCTGCTTACCCGCACTGTGCCAGCCTGGCCTAATCCCCTCCTCATTCTGAGGAGGAGTCACGGCTCAGCAGAGGACATGGCTCAGGCATTGACGGATATGATGATGATAATGGCTCCAACATAAATAATAATAAAATTTAAAAAAATGTTATATTAACGTCCTTCATACGCAACAATAATATCACCAGCGATCATACAGCATCACCAGTTTCTCCATCGAATTATTTGTACCAATCTGACTCAAAAGATATGAAAGAAAAATGTTCTGACCAATACATTATTTTTTATTATACATATTGCTATATAGTAATACTTATCATTTCTTAAATAAATACATTTTTGTCCTTAGTGTAATGACTTATATTTATTACTGTATATAGTCACTCCTCACTATGAGGAGGGATTAAGCCATAGTCTACCAAGCTGGCCCAGCGTGGTAGATTACACACACCGACAGACAACATAGAGAACACTCAGTAGTGCAAGTTTTCCACGATGTTTTCCTACACCGTTAAAGCAAGTGATATTTAATTTCTTATAACACACATAACTCAGAAAAGTCAGATGTGTGTGCCCAGGATCGAACTCAGACCTCCCGATTAGACATCAACCTCTAAACTACTGGGCTATCACGGCTATTATTAGAAAGATAGAAAGAAAGAAAATACTTTATTGAGACAAAGTACCGTTATACAACATATTATATATAAAGTAACAGCAAGAACGTATTATATAATAATACGTGTAGTATTACTGTACTGTATACGTAAAAACATGCAGTTTAGACAGATGTTAACTGAGTGAAATCAGCTGTCAGACTGCCTCAATTCAATCGAGACAGAGACTATATACCAAGCAAGTAATGTGTTCTAAAAATAAATACAGCTACCAAACAAATATATCAAGTGTTCCTAGTTTCGTGCTATATTCCAATACCGTGAGATATATAACGATAATGTAGAGCTTTTTAATCCTCAATTTAGGAGATATTTTAATTTAAAAAATTATTTCAAAGAATATCTAAGGTTAACGTTTAGCATAAATTTATCTGCCTTTTATATATAAGATGCCTTTAGAAAATAAACGCCTCAAAGGCCGGCGTCATTTAGTCTAGGAATGAATAACAGAGATTTACTAAACAGGAAATAGTACATTAGTATATTCCCTTTCAATTCGCAGAGGCCATTCATTTTATTTAATACTAGCGACCCGCTCCGACCTCGCCCTGGTACTCATGAAAATGAAAAATTTATGAAATAATATTCTGTCTCTACAAGATTTAAAGTTATGCGTACCGAAAAGGATTTTTTTCAACTTTGGTTACATTATATGCGTACGAAATCAAATTCCAGTCGGTCTATCCCTCGGGAACCGGCGTAAAAAGCGTCATGTTTTTTAATCTAATAAAGCAGATACTTGTAGGCCAAATTTCATTTAAATCAGTTCTATGAAATTTGGCACACAGATGTTTTATAACCTGGATTAACACATAGTCTACTTTGTATCCCGGAATAATATGGAGTTCCTTCGGGATAATAATAAAATAGGTTTCCCGTCGTAAGCGCCTGAATATTTAGCAACAATGTATTGAAAAATTATAGTGTTCGAAAAATTCCACCTTACTAGTTTTAATATACAGGCCATATGCATTAATATAAGTGTACGTAAATACAATTTTGGGACACTTTTTCCTAATATTTTTATAAAGACACATCGTCCATGTTACTATAAGACGATGTTAAAAACCTTTTTAAATTACTATGAAGCTAAACTGATAATATAGCTATTTGATATCACGACAGAGGCTCAAAGGCTTCATCTAATTAGTGGTAGAGTAGAGAGTAGAGAGTACAGAGCTGCTCCAATAACGCTTGAGGTTAATGATTTTAAGATATAATTCACTGAGATTATCGTTGTACGGGTTTCATCTAGAATCCATTAGATTTTATCATATAGGCTTTTGTAATACTCTTTTGTGTTATATAATATATATATATATATATATATATATATATATATCTTCGTCGATAAGGTCTTCGTACTTAAATGTAGAGTAGTATTGCAATCTTAACTGGATATTTATGAAAGTTAAATTATTCAAAGATGTCCTACTTGAGTTTGGCTCATCAATTAGTTTTTGAATCCAGTTATTGAATCCATTTATTCAAAGTTCAGACGAATGAAATTCAATAGCATGTTTCATTTAACCTCCGACGATACAACGATGCTATAAGTTTAACGTGTTTATCTCTATGTCTGTCTGTGGTATCGTACCACCATTTTGCCGTCAATTGGCGGGAAAGGAAATTTTTTTTCTAGATTTTCGTGAAAATATCAAAAATTACTTGTTTATAAAAAAAACGGTTTGATCAGGCACAACATTATCTATTTATAAAACTATTTTTTTTATCCGATTCATTTTAGATGAATCTCCAAGGACTTATGATGATAACCGCAAGGACGCTTCTGTTGGAACTAAGTCGATACAACTAGAACTTTTAAAATTATAATTTTTTTTTCAAAGTTTTGTAAATTGAAGTCAAAACATTGTGCCATATTATTTGAACTGAAAATTCTCATTTTTTCATGTCTCTGACTACCCCTAACCTCTTAATCGAGATGGTTTTAGCTATAATTTATCTATAGCAATGTAAAAATAGAGGCGAAATAGCTATAGGAGATTAAAGTGTGTATGGGAGTTCGTCATCCATACAAATAAATAAAGTTGGGGTGTCTGTTTGTAATATTAAATATACCAATACATTTTTTTATAATTTATGTGTGTCTGACTATCTGTCTGTTTCTACCAGCTAATCTCTGAAATAGCTGGACCGATTTTGATCGTACTTTGACTGAAAGATAGCTGATGTAACAAGGAGTAACTTAGGCTATTTAACATCTCGCTAGGATCCTTAGGAGCGGAGCAACACGCGAACAAAGTCGCGCGGGTCGGCTAGTAATATAATAATTATATTATGTTGAAATCCTATATAACTACTATATTTTACATTTAAATTTTCAACATCAATACAATTTATTTATGACTAATACGCAAAGGCGAATGTTCTTTCCCAAACTCCAGTCTATTTCTGTACTAAAGTTTAACAAATTCAGTTCAGTGGTTCAGACAGGTAGAGATAGTTACTTTCACATTTATAATATTAAGTTGGGATTAATTTTTAAAGTTTCACTTTACACACTTCTACAGTCTTCAGGTCTACCTTAATATCTATATCTATACTAATATTATAAAGAGGAAAGATTTGTATTTTTGTATGTAACGAATAAACATAAAAACTACTATACCGGTTTCAAAAATTCTTTCCATTAGAAAGCTACATTATCCCTGAGTAACATAGACTATATTTATTACAAGAAAAAATTAGAGATTCCCAGAAATTCTCACTAAAACCAACACAAGGTGCAAAAAAATTAGCCATAAAATATCTTTCATCGCATGCGCTGCGAAAAGTATTGATGATAGAACAAAAAAATGTTTTACAATATTATAGAACGTATCAATATCTACAAAAAACTCCGCGAGACCATATGTCCAACTATTGTAGTTAAGTCACTATAACTACTTTTTTACATTTTAAAAGTTGATAAAAATGCCTATCAAAATCAGACCATGTTTTCCATAACTTTGTATTAATTCTTATCCAAATAAATTATTTCGTAATGAAGACTGTTTCAATACCTGTTAATTACTTTTTGAATTATTGAAATCGGACATTCCAGTCAAAAGATATTACGAAATAAAAATATCAAGATAAATAAAAAATAATCCCAGACGGGCCGCCGGCGCGGTGTGGCGTGCCTCGCAGCGCAGCGAGTAACGCGGCGATAGAGAGAGCGACAGAATGCGGGAGCCAAAATGTTAAAAAAAAATTATCCACCCGTGCGAAGCCGGGACGGGCCCCTAGTAGCAAATGAAAACAAAATAGTTTATGAAACCCATATTTTAACATGAATTGGAATCTCGAATAATTCTCTATATTTATTCTAGTGAATACCAAGTATTCAAAGAGTGTTCAAAACTTATATAGGTACATATAATATCCTTCGCTTGGATGTTTGCACTTCTCTAAGTTACAAATGCATTAGTTCAACTAGAAGTAACTTTAGATAACAAACTTGCTCTAGATGTCTCAAATATTGATATAAGATCTTCGTACTTAAGTGTAGGATAATATTGCAAGCTTAACTTAGATATTATTACGAAAGTTAAATTAATCAATGATATCCTACTTGTAAGTGTTAGCTCTAGAACTATTAACACAGTTATTTCGTAAGAAAAACACCAGCACTTACACACATAACCACTTTAATAGCACTTATCACATCAAAAATCAAAGAAATACTGCACTCTGTTACCTTGCATCATCATTTTATATCCTACCTTAGCCTAAAAAAATAACGGAAACAGTATCAATGCTGACAATTCATCACTAATATGATCTAACTCATAGACAATTCATTTCCTGTACGGTAAACAATTTATCATATACCATAGATAATATTCAATCATTGTACGGATATATAACAATCATTTATATAAAATTAAAACGGATGCTAACACAGATTACTAAATAAAGAGGTATTTCTCTACTTTATATGTTAAGCGCAGAACATACTGAGTGCGTGTGCATTTAAATTATAACATATAACAACAATTTCGATAAAATTAAAACGGATGCTAACAAAAGTTTGTCTAATTATATGAAATACATTCATTCAGAGTTTAAACAAATGATATTCGATTGCATGTTTCGCTTTCAACCTCCGACGCTACAATGACGGGATGTTTTTATATTGACGTATGTATCTATGTGTATGTCTGTGGCATTATAGCGCCCTAGATAATAGCCCGATAGTGCTGAAGTTTTATTTGTTTCAAAGGTAATTTAATCGAGATGCTTCTTAGCTATAATTTGTGAAGGTCTGTTCAGCCGTTTGAAGACTATCAGCTCATTTCTAACTTGAGAGCTATGTGGCAATTGTATAGAAAATTATAGCAATCTTGTAACAATGGAAACGATACCTCTTTTTCGATAACAAGTATCTGTCATTTGTTTTATTTTACAGTTTTGTTTTAAACAACACAAAAAATCGATTACAAGTTGATATCGATTCTTCTAAATCGATACCCATAAGATCCATATTTGTTGTTATGACGAATATTTAAATTTTTAATTTAATTGTTAACTTTGTATGTAAATTAAAAACTAAAGTAACCAAAAAAAATAAAGGTTAAATGTGTAAATTTTTACGCGTACCTAGTATGAATTTTTTTAACATCAAAATTGAATAAAATATTATTAGTTCATCTTAAAGTCTACCGTCCTTTATAAAAAAGGATTTCCTAATCTTGGATTAGATTAACCACACATAATGTACCCTAATAGTTTTTTTCCACTATGGTAAATAAAAAGTTGCGTTATATACTCGAATTAAGGCTTTAAAATGAAATTTGTGGCCCTGATTTGAAAACTCTCAGGTCCTTACGATTTTGCAAGAAATGACGTTTCGAAGTTCTTTTTTTTAAGGTAAAATTGTTAAGTAGTAGTAACGTTTATCACATTGTAGAAAATCTATATATATTTACACAGCGTTTATTATAGATTATGTTTTATTTTTTTTATATGTTTAGAAGTCCTTATGGCTGCATCTCAAGGTCTAGTCCAGGGTGGAAGTGCATCAGAGCGAGCTGTTGCAGCCCGAGCTATAGCGTTGAGGAGTGATGGAGTGGTTAACAGCGCTGTTGCCTGGGAGAGGTATGGGACTGCTGAACCTGTGGCTGCTGTATCTCCTCAGCTTGAGAAACCACCGGATTCTGAGTATCCCTGGTAATTGGTATGAATATTATTAATATTTCAATATATATGAAACAACAAAGTTTTTAGGAATAATTATTGATAATTAATGCAAGTGGAAAGAACACATATCGAATCTGAACAATAGAATAGAAAAATTTATTTATCTGTTGAACCGGATTGAGAAAACTGTTTCAATAGAAGCTGCATTAATAGCATATCATGGTTTTGTCTCATCCAATTTGCGATATGGTATAATTATTTGGGGAAATTCGACAGATTTTTATAAGGCTTTTATAACCCAAAAGAAATGTATACGAATCATAAACAGCGCAAAGTATACAAGTAGCTGCAAGCCATTGTTCAAGCAAAATAAAATTCTCCCCTGACCGTGTCTATATATTTACGAAATGAGCTTATTCGTTCGTAAGCATAATTCATTGTTTGAAAATTTTTGTCCAATGAAATTTAAAAGTCAAAGACATAAAGATAAATTGAAGGCACCAATACAAAAATTATTAATTGTAAGCAACAACTGTATGGCGATAAAAATTTATAATAAGATACCAACTGAATCAAAAATTGTGATTCAAATATATTTAAAAAGAAAATGTTTGACTTTTTAATGGCGAAATGTTACTATAAAGAATATTTAGATGAGTAATAACATTGACATTGTATTCATATTGATATGACTTAATTATCTATCACCTGACATTTGTATCAATTAATTTTAATATTCATCAATTTTACTTTTCTTAACATGATTCTAAATAAATAAATACAAATATAATATAAATACTAATATTTGCACGCCTAAAGGGCAGAATATTTTAGAACTCAATTGTTATCTACTAACACCAATTATTGTACTATATTCTAGCAAATAAATGAATAAATAAAATAAATAAATACTAATATTGTAAAGGAGGATGAGTACCTGATAAATTATATACGCTTTTGCGGGAGAATATAAAATTCTTTTATCAACTTGACTGGCTGTTTTAATATAGCAATTAGTTGAAATTAAATATAAAATGACATATTTTTTATTACACTTGCAAAGAATATTCAGCTATTGTTAAGCACATTTATTAATATATAGTTATAGTCGTATAAACTATCATCAAAATAGTCATAGCTTATAAGTCCAATCAACCTCTTTATTAAAAAAAAGCAATCAAATAAATGATGATATAAATTTGCTTCCTTATCAAGGTACGTATCAGCACAAGAAAGCGAAACATTAAGATCGCCGAAGTTTATGCCTTCACCACCAGGAGCCACAATGGAGGGTTGGTGGACCTACCCCTACTACAGTTGCGAGGCCAAGCGTTGGCTGCTATCTTATACGGTCCCTGTATCAACAATCCGTGGGTAGGTTTGAATTATTCATTATCATCTAAGGACATTATTTCCTTCTACTAATTGTTTAGCTAAGAGATTAGAAGGAATGCTTACATCGTGTAATATTTCTTCGGATATTCTGACCTTTCTATTATTCATGATGTTTGCTTAAACACTGATTAGAGAACATTTAAATATTACGTAAGCAGGTTTATGTTTGCTTTTACCCCTCGTTTTATTCTTACGAAATCATTTTTAAGTGTGCTGGACATTTTGACTTAGCATTCTCCTTGAATCCCTTGCAGCAGAAGCAAGCAAAGCTCTTACCACTCGTCCTGTGCTTACAAAATCATTAATATCTCTAATGCTAGACATTTTGACCCTCATTCTCCTTGAATCCTCTGCCACTCAAATAAGCAAAGCTCTTACCATACGTCCTATGCTTACAAAATCATTGATATCTTTTCAGCTAGACATTTTGGCCCCCCATTCTCCTTGAATCCTCTGCCACAATAAGCAAAGCTCTTACCATACGTCCTATGCTTACAAAATCATTGATATCTTTTCAGCTAGACATTTTGGCCCCCCATTCTCCTTGAATCCTCTGCCACAATAAGCAAAGCTCTTACCATACGTCCTATGCTTACAAAATCATTGATATCTTTTCAGCTAGACAGTTTGACCCCCCATTCTCCTTGAATCCTCTGCCACTCAAATAAGCAAAGCTCTTACCATACGTCCTATGCTTACAAAATCATTGATATCTTTAATGCTAATAAAATAATGACATTTTGACCCTCATTCTCCTTTAATCCCTTGCAGCAACCAAGGAACTATCTCCCTCGCCCTATGATTACAAAATCATTGATATCTTTTCAGCTGATCATTTTGACCACCTATTCTCCTTGAATCCTCTGCAGCTCAAATAAGCATAGCTATTACCACTCGTCCTATGCTTACAAAATTATTGCTATCTTTAATGCTAATAAAATAATGACATTTTGACCCTCATTCTCCTTTAATCCCTTATGTATTACTTGATCAGCCCTTTAACACAGGTATGACTCTCCTTGAGATAGAATCTTTTTGTAGTACAAACGTATCGTATTTTAACTGTCTGGGTCTGTATTACTTTTTAGTCAAAATTTAAAGTAAAAATTTATGTGTATTTTACCTTCCTAGGAAGGAGAAGCTACTACAAAATCCTCTTTAGTTTAGTATTTCTAAGTTCCATGAATATTGTAACAAAATGTAGAGAAAATCTCTTAACATCAGATAAGATTTCGCTAAGGCATTATTCGCACAAGCTCTTTAATACGTCAGCGAGAATTCGTGATTAGAATTTTGTAAACGCTTATCTATCCACTTTACTTTGATTTTATATTATTATCATTAATCTTTTAATTTATTACTTTTTTTCCCCTGCTAAGCAAAAGATTACGAAGACAATCAGAGATCTGAGATCCGGTTTAAGTTTAACTCTAAATACAACTACACTATTAGTATAAATACACATTTTAACGTCGAAAATTGCAAATATTATTCTAAAATATATAAATACTACCGTTTACTACTTATGATATTGTTTTTTTCTCAGCAAACCCTTTCATATGATACCTATATTATGAGAATGCTTAAAACTGACTAGTCTGCCATCTTGGATAGTCCGCCATATTGAATTTAGAGTAGTCTTTTTATTTTTAGCGTATTTCAAGGAAATCCTTTCGTTTGATATCGATAACATGAGCGTTCGTAACTAGGGCCTTCCGCCATATTGGATTTAGAATGACGTGCATATGTACACACATTACAAGTAGACTCTCAAACTCAAGAGACTGTAGTAATTTCTAAAATAAATAGATACACATCAAATAACTATAAATCTAAATGTGTAGACAGCGGGTAAAAATCCGCTCGATTTTATCATTATTTATTCAAGCAGAAACCAGTTTCAGCTCTTAAAATCCGATCTAGACCCAATTTAACAGACCAGAACATGAGCACGTTTTCTCGATTCTACGTTTTCTTAAAATGTACGTAAAATTCATATATATGATTTTAATTTTAAGTATGTATATATGTGTGTGTATGTAAATTTATGAACGTGTACTTTATGCATCGCTATGAACTCTCTGACATATCTTCCATTAGATAAGTTTGTGTGGAAGAAATTACTTTAGCGATAAGGCCACCTTTTCACACTCGTATTTGTATAGTTATAAGTCCTATTAAATCTGTAATATTGTATATTTTTTTGTGTGCAATAAAGTATACATATATCAATGAAGGAAATCCCTTATAAACAACATCAATTAAAATGTATTATTTTTTCTGATAATAATTTAACCTATTTTAAAATATGCTTACAATTTTCCATACATATATTTAAATACACATATATGAACATATTTTTTTACCTGTTTACTTACGTACTCTTCCTTTTTTATTTAGTATTAAATTGAAGCTATAAACACATAAGTCACTCTGGAATAGTGAAACTTTCCATCAATGAAAGAAATACTCGTATAATCGAATCAGTACAAATATCATTAGTTTGTGCGAATGAGATCAAACAGTTGATAATTAAAAGATAAGTAACATTATTCTTTCTTTTCAGATTAAAAGGCGTTGTTTCGCTGGACATTGATATATCTAATTTGGAGATAAACCAGTGCGAAGATACCGAGGGGGAAAATGATAATCAAATTTACTCATTCCACGGAACCCATAAATGTCCCAACGAGACTACTTTCGTAAGCTTTTATTTTACTTTACTGTATTGTTTTTATTGCGTATTTTTACTTGTGAAATAGAAAGAAGAAAGAATGAAAACACTTTATTGAGACAAACTACATTATACAACATATTATATATATATAATAACAAGTAACAAAGAAACAAACAATATATTATGTAATAAATATATACTGACAATATTAACTGACTCTTTTTCCAGAAATCCGATTTAGATTAAATAAAACCTATATTTTAAGTCAGTAGTTTAAGTAATTTTTTAAAATTTATTTTGACAACAAACAGACAACTCATAACATAGTTTTATTTAAATAATAAATTATGTCGAAAATTAAAAACATTTTTTGGAGCTAATAAATCAAAATACTAAGAGACAGACAAGAAATTTAAGTGTTTTTTTTTTTTAGCTTTTATTGATGTTACAGAGACATTAAGTTTTGTTAAATTTATTCTTATACAGGCATGCGATAAATAACATTTTTATTTTATCTAGAGAAAATAGATTAAAGTGTCCGAAAATAGCGTTGACAGTTTGTTCATTGCGCCTAAATAAACTATAGGGATTTTCCGTTGTTCCGCTATGATTGCTCGACCTCGTTTAATATTTAAAATCTGAGCGTTTACGACACAAAGTAAATGTTGTTCTAGAAAATCTTACTACACCTATCCATTCTTAATATTCAGGAAAACAATATCTTTCAATAACGCCTCAAACTTTTTGAGATATTTATAAGAAAATGTATTTTATCTTACTTTTGCCATAACAGTTATTATTATGGCCATAATTGTTGTACTTCAGATTGTATAATACTTGCTGACCCGGCAAAAGTTGTTTGTTCATATAATTTAATTTCTGGAGAGATGCTCTTATCACCTAGGGGTATAAAAAATAGTCTATCTACGAATTCTCAGACCTACCAAATATACTCAAAAAATGTCATAAAAATCGGTCAAGCCGTTTCGGAGGAATCATAACAAACACTGTAATACGAGGTTTTTATTAAATTGTCAGCTTCAGATTTTTTGCATTTTTTTTTCGGCATAATAAGTATCCTATATGTTAATTGATTTTCTAAAGTATCCGTGTACCAAATTTCATTCTAATCAGTTCAGCCATTTTTCCGTCATGCGTCCCACACATGGTAATTATACGATTTTATTATATGTATAGATTTAGATGTTTATGAATTAAGTGTCTGTTTGTTTTGCTTCTAATTCCCAGCCATAAAAGGAATCATCATAAAAGGGTTATTATAGATAGTAAGAAAAAGCTATGAAATACAAAAGAAACTTTCTCATATCCCACTAATTGCAATTTTAAGTCAAGTTGATTTTAATGAATACTTCTTTAAATAGCAAATTTCTTTACGGGTTCAGTGTATAATTTCAGAGAGAAATCTGCTAATTATAGTTAGATAAGGCGATACTGGTATAGGGTACAAAGTACGGAAATGTTTGTTCCATCACTTGACAAATCTCCTTAATTACGTACTACGTTACGAGTACGGAGCTTTACAGCTGCTCTAGTTCCTTATCAGAATTCAGAGTGTATTCAAAGACTGGCATATTTCTTCATCAATGTGCTCTTTAACAAATTAATGTAAATTCTTATACTAATATATGAAGCTGAAGAGTTTGTTTGATTGGACGCGAAACCTCAGGAACTACTGGTCGGGTTTGAAAAATTCTTTCAGTGTTAGATAACCCATTATCATCATTACACTACGACCAATGGGAGCGGAGCTATATGCGGACGAAGTCGCGCGGGTCGACTAGTCTTTGATAGAATTTTTAAATAAGTAGTCTTAAATCTACCATACTGTAATTATGATAATCATTTTTTGTATTTAATAACATCTCTTATATTCTAAAACATTGTCTTCAAGACGATTAATAAAAATATATGACGGATCCGCTGTCCGTCTGTCTGTCACCAAGCTGTGTCTCATGAACCGTGATAGCTAGACAGTTGAAATTTTCATAAATGATGTATTTCTGTTGCCCCTATAACAAGAAATACTAAGAAAAGAATAAAATAAATATTTAAGGGAGACTCCCATACAACAAAAGGGTTTTTTTGCCAAATATTGGTACGGAACCTTTCGCGCGCGAATCCAACTTGTTTTTGGCCGGTTTTTTTATTTCTATCCCACCAGTGAAAACAATTTCTCGTATTACTCTCACTATCTGTCCCTTTATATTTCAAAATCAAAAAATCAAAATTATTTATTTCCATTAGACTTTTTTGAAAAGTACTTTTGAAACGTCAAAAATTTGTCGGTCAGTTAGTTTGTCTGAAGCTATCACCAGCTCGGAAAGCAGTTTTCTGTTGAGAAGAGCCGGCCAGAAACTCAACAGTCGCTCTTTTCAAAAAGCCATGTTTACATAGCCTGTTATGATTTGTAATCATTTAACTTGAGAGTCAACGTCACTTAGATTCCAAGCATTCTCATCATTTAAGTAATCCTGTACATTATAGTATGCTTTATATATTAATGATACGAGTTTTAAATTGTTTAAAATAATTTTGAATCTTATTATAGATGCGAACACCAAGCCCCATGAAGCTATTACTCACTTTATGGAGACGATAGTAAGGCGTTACAAGTTTATTTCTGTTTCTAGTATTAACATTATGTTTGTCACTGTGTTTTGAATACAAATGAATATTCTGGTAAATGAACAAAATATTACAATATATGTATTGAGATGGGACTGTAAGAACGTCTATTTTTTTATATACATCTCTAAGGGAATCCCGCTAATTCGAATTCTAACTAAAGCAGTAAAATTCAATCGCTTTTTAGTTAACATTACCTGAGTTGATTTGCAGTGTAAGAACTCGTATTTATCGTGTGAGTCCTTACCTTGTATTTAGTGTTTTAACACAACTTCAGGTCGGGTTAGCCTATTGTTAATCTAACCCTAGGTGAACTTCGACAGTGGAAGCGAGTTCACATATGTGGACGAAGCTCCTTAAACCTACACCTTGGTCACAAGTTCAAGGCTCTGCTTGGGTTCCTCTCCCGAATAGTAAAAGATCATAATATTTCTCGTATAAAAATCGAGTTAAGTCCAACCCTATTATTATTTTATATGTATAAATATGAACTATAAAAAAATCAAAATCACAATTGGCTTTCAAGCAATCATGGCGGATTGGTACAGAGTATAGTCTTATAATTTATTACATAATAAAGACTTTGTAAAGTCTAAATTCTATTTAATACAATTTTGGTAACTCTAGTCTGCTATCATCGTCCCAACTCTTCATTTCTTCCTTAATAAAAAAAATAATCATAAACGCATGAATAAGCTTTGATGAATAGAGCTGAAATCGTTAAAATCATCGCATTTTTTTTAACTTATGGGATACATTAACCTTTTCAGTGTGAATACAAACCAAACCGAGAGATCAGCGTCCGATATGGCGGTTGGGCTCGAGGCGTTTATCAGTGCCGATGTAGACAAGGATATTATTCAACTCATCATCCGGATGGGTTTAATGGCTCTTTGGTTGAAGGTGAGTATAACAGGTTATGTATTTTACGTCATGTATACTTAGAAAGCAATAAATCACTTATCTATATTTAATGTAACCATACGTCCCATGTCAGTCGCGTAGTCCCGAAAGAAAGCTTCGTATAGTATTTTTTTTAGAAAATAGTTTTTGGAGAGACTATCGTCGTCACTATGATTTGCCTATTACAAATACCCGAGGCGAAATTGCTTTGTTTGATTTTGCCTTTTCACCCGTGCATGTCTCTAAAACTCCCGTCCCTTTGCCTCTGTCCCGTATTTAGTAAAAATGAAATGGTCAGTTTATCTATATATATAATTTAGATGTTTGTTTTCTTGGAAATTCATTGGCATTAGAGCTTCGACTTCGAAGGTACCAGAGAACTCGTCAGACTCTAATAGAATACTAGCATTATAGATCACATACTACTAGCATTTCTTAACTCCTTCCAAGTAAGCTAGATGCTTGTGTAAGGAGGGGGCCACGTCAGTAGTCACATGACTGGGATTTGAACCCACAACCTATCGATCGTGAATCCAACCACTGAGCTATAGTTTGATGTTGGTGATTTTAATAAATAATATTAGTTATGATATTGGCAACATATATTTGATTAGCAATTTATTTTCAAAGGTAGGAGGTAGATAAATAATTCGCCGCCGAAATATAACGTTCGGCACTAATCATTATGCCATTAATTTGATTCTTCTTTATTATAATAGTGGCATATCAAGAATATGAAGAAAACGGTTTAGGAAATTGGAGTGAACCATATGAGTGTCTGAAATGCCAACCAGGATGCGACACATGTCGGGGACCGGAACCTTGTCTTGCCACATATAATTGGCCTTTTCGGTAAATAATAATTGTTTTAGCTTTCTGTAATTTTAAATGAAGTTTTAGATCTTTAGATTAACTGGTTATTGAAAAAGTAAAATTGTAAAAAAAAGATTTTTCTCGCATTGATTTAAATTTTTAATACAGTTTGAAGACTAATATTAATAGCTCGTCAAATAAAATTGCTCTATAATTATTTATTATATTTAATTTTAAAGCCACCAATGTTGGTACAATTAAAACATTTTTTCAAACCTCAACATTTTAAAAAAGCTTACTTGAAAAGTATACAGATGATTTCTGCCATCAATAAACACATTTTTTCCAATATTTAAGCAGTTAAATATTTTCAGGATATCGTTGCTAGTAATATCGGTATCCTGCGCAGTAATGACTGTACTCCTTACGATATACACACGTCATCATCGACGAGTGAAGGTGTTCAGAGTTGCAAGCCCGGTGTTCCTGTCTATCACACTTCTCGGTTGTGCAATTATGTATATGGAGGTAAGTTCTATTACTATTCTTTGAAATGATAAATAAACTGAGTTGGATTTTAGATTATACTCATTTAATGACTCATTTAAGAACAAATTCATCATCAAAACCCATTAATGGCCCACTGCTGAGCCGGATCTCCTACTCAGAAAGAGGAAGGGGTTAGGCCATAGTCCGACACGCTGGCCCAGTGCGGGTTGACAAACTTCACACGATGTTTTCCTTCACCGTTAAAGCAAGTGATATTTAATTGCTTAAAGCACACATAACTTAGAAAAGTCAGAGGTGTGTGTCCAGGATCGAACCCGGACCTCCCGAGTAAGACATCGATGTCTTAACCACTAAACAAATGATTTTAACGTAATTATGAGTTCATAAGTTATTTTAGAAATAAATGTCTAATATTATTTCGTTCAAAGTTCTAGAATGGGTTTTATGTGGAATCTATTTTTACGAAACTCCATTGTGAGACTAGTTTTTTTACATTTTCTGTTTTTAATTAGATCGATCTTTCTTATCACCAAGATTCGTATTTCTAATCGTAAAACTATAGATATAATATGTTAACGGATATATGAATGTAATCCTTTGTCCTTTATATTTTTGTGTTCAACATTGTATATACCTACAACAGAAACTTGTGCAATTCAATAAGAAATGTTTTCAATATAAATTTCCAAATTTCTGTAGGCACAGCAAAGTCTCATCATTTCACTTTCTCATGAAGTTAAATAAATGATCGTGTTAATTTTCAGTTTGCTTAATGTAAATTACTACGTTTTATTTATGGAAATTCTTGCGTACAATTTCATAGAAACGTTTCAACATAGGAACTGTTCATTCGAGCTTAAACATTTCTTAAATAATACCTATTACATATTTATAAATTCGGGTATATCGAGTTTTCATACTAGCTAATTAATTGAAACTGTAGAAGTTACGAGCTCAAGAGACCGGACGGGTTTGTTCAGCAAAGTTTTTCTTTCTAAAACTTCTCTGAAGTAGTAATTAAGTAGCTCACAATTTTTAATCTAAAAGTGTTTTATTAACGACTTAAAAGGGCCCGGGTACTATTGAAAAATATATACCTACCAATTTTAGTACCTAAATAGTTTAATTAATAATAATCTCACCATGTTATAATTATTATATTAAACATTACAATAAAACACAGTATTAATAATATTTCAATTTAAAAAATAAATTGTATCGAGTACACAATTGCGATCCGAAATCGAAATCCGATACTCATATGAGTAATATTCATATTCGGCAAAAGGAGGTACGCAAAGTGCTATGCAATCTGGATGTGAACAAGGCTAGCGGACCTGATGGTATTCCAGCTATTGTTCTAAGGAAATGTGCGCCTGAACTGTCTCCCATATTAACACGCTTGTTTCGATTCTCTTTTGAGACTGGTCAAGTGCCTAAGTCGTGGAAGCTAGCTAACGTGCAGCC
The DNA here is from genome assembly GCA_905147385.1 of Limenitis camilla. Classification (NCBI taxonomy): domain Eukaryota; kingdom Metazoa; phylum Arthropoda; class Insecta; order Lepidoptera; family Nymphalidae; genus Limenitis; species Limenitis camilla. Next base: position 5,593,985 of record LR990241.1, read on the forward strand.
TGTGCCCAAGAAAGGTAGTCGTGCCGACCCTGCCAACTACAGGCCTATTTCGATTACGTCCATACTGTGTAAAACAATGGAACGTATTCTTAACACGAGGCTCATGACGTACCTAGAAGACAACGATCTTCTCAGTGACCGACAATACGGATTTCGCCGAAACCGGTCTACTGGTGATCTACTGGCGTACGTCACGCACATCTTGAGTGAGGCCATTGAGAGACACGGGGAAGCGCTGGCCATTTCCCTGGATATCTCGAAGGCCTTCGACAGGGTTTGGCATGACAGCCTTATAAGCAAACTTCCATCTTATGGCCTGCCCGCTAGTCTCTGCGCGTGGATATCGGACTTTCTGAGAAACCGATCATTACGAGTGTTAGTTGATGGCCACACATCTGATGAAAGGGCCATCAATGCCGGAGTTCCTCAGGGGTCAGTACTCTCTGCAACGCTATTTTTGCTGCACATCAACGATCTGCTGAAACCCGGTATTTTTGGGTACGCAGATGACAGCACCGTTGTTGAGAGTTACACATCTAGCGCAAGAGCTAGCGAGACCGAAATCCGGACACAAAAAAGAGGCCATTTCATCTGACACCCTCTTTCCGAGACGTATCCGTGCCGATAACCGACCACCTGGAGCTTCTAGGCGTTACTCTCACTCCGGCTATGAACTTTGGCTCATATATTGAGTCAAAAGCCCAGCTATCAGCCAAGAAATTGGTATCCTCTCAAAGGTGAGACATTATTTCACTCCAGAACACCTGCTCAGCTTGTACAAAGCGCAAATCAGGCCGTGCATGGAGTATTGTTCTCATCTTTGGGACGGCTCTGCCAAATATCAACTTGAGGCACTGGAGCTGATTGAGAGGCGCGCCAGAAGAATAATAGGAGATGACACCCTGCTCAAGTCTCGGCTGCATAGCCTCGAGCATCGACGCAGGGTTGCCTCCCTATCGGTTTTTTATCGGATGCATTTCGGTGAGTGTGCCCGGGAGTTACATAATCTTATTCCCGCCGCCCCTTTTTTTTTACAGGACTCCCAGACAAACCCGACCGAAGCGCCATCGGTACATGGTGAACATTCCTCGGATACGTACCAAGCGTACCGTACTTTGAGTCCACGTTTGTTATTCGCACTGCGAAGATGTGGAACGATCTGCCGGAGTCTGTATTTCCTGAAAAGTATAATGTTGGTGCTTTCAAATGCAGAGTGAATAGGTACCTTCTAGGAAAGCGTGCTCCATCTTAGACCGTGTCGTGCTTTCAGGCAAGTCATGGTCAAACGCTGACCTATATACCATAAAAAAAAAACAATTATCAACTTCAACTACAGTGACTTTATGAAGAACATCTTTTTATATTCCTTCATATAAAAATTGCTGCTCAACGTGCTATGGAGAGATGTTGGGTGTTTCCCTACGTGATGGAAATAAGGAGATCCTTAGAAGAACCAGATTCACCAACATAGCTCAGCTGATTGCCAAGTTGACAATGGGCGAGGCACTTAGCCCTTAGAACCGAAGGCCGTTGGGCCAGAAAGGTTCTCGAGATCAACAACCGAACGGCGAAGCGTGGGAAGGTCTTCCACAAAATGGACGGACGGTCTGGTCAAGACGGCAGGGAGCTTCTGGATAGGTTGCTGCGGTGATCGGCCGTACTGAAAATGTCTGGGGGAGGTCTATGTCTAGCAGTGGACGTCCCACGGCTGACACACGATGACGATATCTAAAAATTCTTCAACTAAAACTGATTTGGATTAATATTAAATGGAACGTGGTTTCATTAAAATCCTTTCAATTTAAAAAATAAATTATATCAATAGGCTCAAGGACGAAGTGCTATAAGTTTAACATGTGTATCTGTGTCTGTATGTCACTCTGTGGCATCGTAGCGCCCAAGATAATGAACCGTTTCTGATGAAGTTTTATTCGTTTGTAAGGTAATTTAATCGAGATGGTTCTAACTTGAGAGCTGCGTGATAATATTATTGACAATTAAATTAATTAATATCGACAATTATAATAATCTTGTAATCATGGTAACACACTGACATTTCTTACACTGAGTAAACATGAAACTGTATTTCTCGAAACCTTTCTCTCGATATCAAGTATCGAATAGTGTCAAGATTTTTTAAAGCACGTAACAGTATATATTTTATATTTTTGTTTCTGTTTTATTTTTTTCAACTATTCAAAAAGATCTACTTATACAGGTTAATATCGATTCTTCTAAATCGATGTCGTGTGGGTATCGATTCTTGGTGACTATAATAAATAAGAGTTTCAGTCGAAAATAATTTAAAATTCGAATCACTTTTGTTACAGATGGCAGCTATATTCCCTGTACTCGATAGATATTCTTGTATCGCCACCAAATGGACACGACACATGGGCTTCTGCATCACTTACACTGCTTTACTGATGAAAACATGGAGGTAAATAATCATCACATAATATTTATCTCATCATAGAATCATTAGAATAAGTATAGTTCTTTTACTCTAACACTACTACGTATTTTTAACGCTATTTATTTGTTTTTTTTTTCAAAACTGCTCAACACATACAAGTTCAGTTTCGAAAAAAACTCAAATATAGTTGATTGTTTGATAATTTTTAATAACGAAATAATGTGTTAAAATTGAATAACGTGAATGTTGCCAATAGTGAATAGTAATAATATTTTTATTAAATCTGTAAAAATATTGTTGATGCGCAAAACGCAAACGCACACACAACGCACAAAACATTACCCGTTTTGACTTGTCCAAAGCCTTCGACACTGCATCAATTCCATTACTATTGCACAAACTGGAATCGATTGGAGTCAAAGGGTTAACCTTAAATTTATTTAATAGCTACCTAAGTAACAGAACTCAATGTGTCACAATAAATAATATGATTAGTGCTGATAATGACCTTACTTATGGAGTTCAACAAGGCAGCGTGTTAGGCCCTACCCTGTTCTTAGTTTATATTAATGAATTATGCAGGCTTTATCAAATTGCAAAATTGTAACCTATGCGGATGACACTGCATTACTAGCTTATGGTGATTCCTGGGATGAGGCACGGGAGAAGGCGGAATCGGCCTTGGCTATTGTTAAGAATTGGCTGTCTTCTAATCTGTTGACACTTAATATAGAAAAAACACAGTTTGTCACATTCGGTGCCAGTCGTTCTTTACCAGTGTGAACTTTCACCCTGGTCGCTCACGAATGCTCTCCATGCTCTTGCTCATGCCATCACATTTCTAGCACTACTACCATTATGCATCTTGGGGTGACGATTAGTGAGTGTCTAAGTTGGAATGACCATATATCGTATTAGGTGTCCCGTATAAGAAAGATGTCAAACGTTTTAGAAATTTAAGAGCGTCTGTCGGTGTGCAGACACTAAAGCCAGTTTATTATGCTCTTATACACTCTGTAATTTCCTACTGTATTACAGCTTGGGGCGGTGCGAACAAGACCAGTATGCTTCGCTTGGAAAGAGCACAGAGACTAATATTAAAAGTAATGATGTCTAAACCTATACGTTTTCCTACATCGGAACTATATCCAATTTGCAAGGTGTTAACAGTACGCCAGGTTTATATTCTCTCCTCGATTCTCCGGAAACATGTGCATATTCCATTTGATCCAATACTTTCTCAAAACAAGCGTAGATCAGGCAGAGTGTGTCAAACTATGGCTCGTGTCTCAAGCTTAACAAGTCAACAATATTTTAAATATTTAAGCCCAATACTTTATAATAAGATAAATAAGGAGAAAAATATTTACTCACTTAACTACTTCGAATGTAAATCACAAGTAACCAACTAGCTTCTGAACTTAGATTATTATGAGACTGAAAATCTTATTACGCATATTGTTTAAAATTGAATCCCTCCTTTATCCTATCCCCTACCAACAATAACTATTTTCGTGAAATTGTATTTGGATGTCAAAAATATTTTATTAAATTTTGTTTGGATGTCGTAACTATTTTAAATCTTAATTTTTTTCTTTTATATTTTTCTTTAATTGTTAATAGTTTTAACTAATTTATTTGTTTGTCTTAATATTCAAAAATTTATTTTTTTGAACATTTGTAAATGCGCTGAGTTGGCGGGCGTTAGTAAACTGCGGCACAGTTTTTACTAATGCAGTTACTATCGTTTGTGATGTTTCAGAAATGTGTTTCGAATAAATGATTTTTTTTTTATTTTTAATGTTACAACCATGGCAATATTGACGATATCTAAGTTTTAAATGGAGTCAAGTTTGGAGGAAATTATAATTATTACTTTTTAACATCTGTGCGAAATCCTGAAGTGTCCGTCATTCACTGAATATTGATTCTTAAGTTTAAAAATAAATAAGCAATTATCGTTAAGATGACATGTTATTCCATTCGTAGGCCAACTATGTATAGACTATAAAGGATGGTCATGTACTTTAATAACATTTTAGGATTACTTTAAAAATTGTGACAGATAAAGTTGTGACAAAGCAGCTTAAATTATACCTGGGGCATGATGTCCAGGTGTAAATTTAGGGGACATCATTGGTTTTCTCTTCCGAGTAACAACAGTAACTTAATTTGGTATCGAGGTATATCGATTCTATCATTATAACCAGAACAAGTGAATATAGTTTAAAACAACACCTTACATGATTGTCTTTGCACTTGCAATTTAATAGATTACTTTTCCAGAGTATCTCTAACATACCGTGTAAAGTCAGCACACAAGCTCAAGCTGACGGATAAGCAATTACTTCAATGGATGGCTCCGATATTACTCATCATGTTGGTCTATCTCGGTACTTGGACGCTTTCTGCTCCACCTGATGCTGAAGTTGTAAGTTATACTTGAAGTTTTTTATATTCAAATACATTTTGATATATTTTGGTCTAAAGTAAGTAAAGGGGAGGTAAGTAAGTAGTCTACAGGCCTTGAATACGAAATTATTTATTTGGATAAGGATTAAGACAAATGTATGTATAACATTGGCTGATTATGGGCGGCGTTTTAAAGTAAAAAACATAGTTATAATGACATTAATACAATAGTTATATGGTGTCGCGATTTTTTTGTAGCTATTGATATGTTCTTTAATATTGTAGAACATTCTTTTCTTTTATAATAAATAGTTTCCGCAGCTCATGCCATGAAAAACATATTGTTGCTAATTTTTTTACACCTTGGGTTACATTGTTGAAATTTTAGTAAGGATCCGTAATTTTATCAACAAAATAGTATAGCCTATGTTACTGTGGGATAATGTAGCATAGTCTGGTAGTTTTTGAGTTTATTCGTTACAAAGATACAGAAATACAAATCTTAGTATAGACTTATAGATTATAGTCGGGAATAGGCAATTACAAATAATTGCAACACTGACTATAAACAACTTAACTTTTCTAATTGTAACATCCATGAACATATATCAACATATTTAATTTTTTTGATTTATGGTATTGTTTTTCAGATAACAGATAATTTAGGGCTAAAATTTAAACAATGCACATACAACTGGTGGGACCACAGTTTAGCAATAGGTAATGTATTTATTCATTATTTAATTATCAATAATAAACAGATTGCCTGAGTAAATAAATAATAATGTAATGTTTAGGAGAAATTCTCTTTCTTCTGTGGGGCGTGCGAGTGTGCTACCGTGTGAGACACGCGGAGAGTCTGTACAACGAAGCGAGGCTCATATCTATCGCCATCTACAACATATTTACAGTCAATTCTCTTATGATTGCCTTCCAGTAAGTTTAACTTCATTCATTAATTTTAGCTTCTATACACATTTTAAAAAAAGATATTCAGATTACGAGTTTCACGTAAATAATTCATGATATATTCAATTTTAAAATATAATTATACTAATTTTTTTTTCAGCTTACTCATCTTACCACGAGCCGGCCCAGACATAAAATATTTATTAGGATTTATACGAACACAATTATCAACTTCAACTACTGTGCTATTAGTATTCTTACCAAAAGTAAGTAATGAGATAATGCTTCATTAAGAACATCTTTCTATATTCCTTCATTTGAAAATTGTTGCTCAACGTGCTATGGAGAGATGTTGGGTGTTATTCTACGCGATCACAATGAGGAGATCCGTAAAGAACCAGAATCACCAACATAGCTCAGCGGATTCGCAATTTGAAGTGGCAGTGGGCTAGGCTCTTAACCCATACAGCCGATGGCCGTTGCGGCAGAAATTTTCTCGAGTGGAGACTAAGAACCGGACGACGAAACGGGGGAAGGTTTCCCATAATATGAACGGAAAATCTGATGATGTCGACAGGGAGCCGCTGGATACAGGTAGCAGGTGACCGGCCGTACTGGAAATGTCTAAGGGAGGCCTATGTCCAGCAGTGGACGTCCCACGGCTGACACACAACGACCACAGCTAAACATTCTTCACCTAAAAATAAAATTAATTTGGATAAATATTATATTGAACGTGGTTTCATTCTTGTAGCATTTCAGGACTAAGTTTTTAATATAAATTTTCAGGTATTACGAGTAGTACGAGGTACAGGTGACACTTGGGACAGTAGAGCACGAGCTCGAGGAGTTCCAGCGTCCTCCTCTCTCAACGGCATCGGTCTCGTACCGGATGAACCACCTGACCTATTTCAAGAGAATGAGGAATTAAAAGTAAGATTTAAAATAAGCTAAATAAATACTTGTATAGGAGCTGTATTGTATGAGAAACGAACCAGCAACCGCTCGATATTAAATTCAAAAGCCCTTGACAATTTGATGCGGAACAGAATTGTCAAGGGCTTTTGAATTTAATATCAATATTCAATAATACCACAAGTTGGTGTAAACATTTCCTACTCGGACTTCTGATTGTTTTTATGACATCTTTTTGTAAACTATGATCGGAGTAAAATAACAGACAATTCAGACAGATGGTAAAGTGACAACCGTCACGGTCATAAGTGAAGATTAGTAACACATGAGAGTGTCTAATGTTTTATTAAAACGTTGCTGTTCATTGAATAAAGAAGGGGATTGAAGAGAAGAATGCTACGATTTCAGAGGACTGAAAGCAAAAACCTAGAGTCTACTGGAACCGTAGCATTCATAGGATGGGAGAGGGAGAGGGTGAAGTCTGGCCCTAATATGCCATGACCGGTACGCGTTATTTACATTTGGTGGTCTGATTTGCATCCTCTCTGTAATTCCTTTTATCCATATCATAATTCAAAACTTTGTCTTTTCAGGAAGAGGTGCAAAAGCTTGCTGCGCAAATAGAATTTATGAAGATAGTACAGATGGAGATGCATAACCGACACTTGCGGCCGCGCCCTGGAGGGTACTTCACCCCTAACGCTGCCAACGTTCCACAGAGTCCAATGCATGCTAAGACTGTTAATATTTCACAAGTTAGTATATACTTCCAAACGTTTTACTTTTGATCTTCTCTAGTTATGCTGAAAAATTTAGTTATCATAAGTTTTAAAGTAGGTACTAAGATAATTAAGGCTCTAAAACTACTGAACTGATGTTTCACTGATAGATAACTACCCTACAGTAAATATATTGTATCACTTTATAGGTGACATAGATTTAGGTATTGTCCAGTAATCAGACAGATTCCGAAAATCTAGTAGGTAATAGGCAACAACAGCTCTTTATTCGTAGATGACCTTCTTTTTCGTCGCCAATATGATTTATGGTGACAACAGTTTACGTTTTGAGTACTTCAATGTATTAAACCATCATCGAGCTGACTAGCCCTCGTTTCACTGAGATTGATAGGGCTTACCTCGTTTTAAATACTTAATACAAGCCACTCGGATTTACGAGTTGAGTACTTATCAACGGCAAAGTTAACCTTTTTCCTCAATTCAAACGCTTACTCCTTCATATTAGATGATTTTCCGATTGTTTTTCAGGAAAACACAGATTGGTCTGGTCCTGTGTGACTGGTAGCATTAAGCGACAGCGCATGGCAGTGGCCTGGGCCGTCAGGCAGGCGAGTGGTGACTGCAGTCGACGAGCGCCCGCCCGCCTTCGTTTGATTACTGACTAGATAAGAAAACGGGTACTTAATATTATTGTGTATTAAATGTGGTAATAGACTAGTTTCAATGTTACATAGGCAGCGTTGATGTTATTTGAGTTGCAACTGTAGATAGACACATTGGTGTAGCCAGGACTACACCAATCCTAATCCTGACTACGCCAATAACAAATAAATAATTATTGTCATTTAATGTAGTTTTTACTTGATTTAGGGCCTGTTTCACAATGTTTGAGTAAAGGGCCATAATTTACAAACAATCTCAATCCAGAATCCCAGATTATCGATTCAAAATATGTTCCAAATTTTAATTTTATTTGCGCCTAAAATTAATAACCAATCTCAATCTAAAAAATTTGAATTACAGATTCTCAAAAATCCAGAAATTCCAAATTTGAATTTTGTATATACAGTTTTGAATTTGGAATCTATTTTCAATTCAAAAATGTTGAATTATAGATTCTAAGAAATCCAGAAATTAGATTCCAAATTTGAATTTTCTATATACAAATTTGCATTTGAAATCTGCCTTCAAACTGAAATTCAAAGATTCTGAATTCAGATCATTAATTTCGGCCGTTAATATGAGACATGTAGTAGTTAAAATACCTGTTGAATAACCATTCAATACTTTGTCATTGTGAAACAGCGCTTTTACTTCTATATAATTGTGTCATGACTATTCGCCTGTAAGCAATAAGTGAAATAATATTCTCGAAGATATAAGTTTACGTCAGGAAATTAGAAAATAAAAATATATAAGTAAATTCGAGAGAGTATATTCATATCACTGATTTCTTAAACAAAATTACAGATTTATTTTGTTATGAAAATACCTAAGTGTTACTAAAATTAAGTGTAAATAAAATATAAATAATTATTTATTAATTTTAGTTAGATGACTGAGATGTTTTAAAATGCCGAATGCCTAGGCCGATTACTTGTATACTATATTAAAAAAAAAATACAATAAAATAGTTTTGTGTCACTTATAGATGAGAAAAGTTTAATATTTTTTTTTCTACCACATGGCAACATTACTGTTACTCAACTACTAATATAGCAAAGCTTTTTTTTTTGTTTAAATAATTTTCTGGCAACACTAACCAAACGTTATTTGCCACAATGCCCACTGTTACATGACAATTACCTATAGAAAACTCCCTCATAAAACCGGGGGTAGTTTATAATTCTCATCTAAATGAATCTAAATTATTTTATTTAAAGAGAAATGATTTTCTCTATAACTAAACATGGGAATTAAAGAGTTAAAATTGTATAATTTGTTGTTAAAATATTTATTTACAACTTTAGATTGTAGCACACTACAAAGATCCATCATGGCGGTTGACGTTTTGACAATAATTGACAGTCTTTTATATCTGTGAAAGATAGAGTTAATTTGAATCTCTATCTTTATAAACCTTACTTTATACCAAAAACGGTAAATGAGAAGCAATTTAATTATTTTGTGTTTTTATTCCATAATGTAAAAGGCACCGTACAGCCTTGTCTTTAGTAGGTTAATTCCTTATTCATTCCAAAGCCATGTCTAAAATTCCTTGTGGTAGTAGATGTCCTTGTATTCATAAGTGAAAAAAAGAAAAAAAAAATTGCTCCTAGACATTCTCTAACAAAATCAATAGGTATATTTTTTTTAATTTATATAGGTGTATAGACAAACATTCTGCCAGTGTCGCGTATAATTAAAAAAATACTAAGGAGACTGAGCGGTAATTTCGTCGAAAACTCGAGACTTCGGGAATATATAACTCGATGATGAATAGAATAAATGTTTATAAAAAATACTATCTTACAACCAGTCTAAAGCAATAAAACTTAAAAATAACACAACTTACAATTTTATTTTTAAGCCAAGGAATTTATATGATAATTGGAACGCTCACTTAAAAATATTGTATATTCAAATATGCACCTTGATATAATCGATATAAGGTTAACATTTGTTTCAAACACGTAATGAGCAAAAGTAATTCCGAGCAGGACCGTCTCCGTCTAGACCGTCAGGACTAAAGGGGATTTTGTCTTTTTCTTACGGTGTTTTTCTTAGGGTGTTTGTGACAATGTGCCATACAAATAATTTTAAGAAGTTAAATAAACAAAAGTTAATGTTATAGTAACACAATATATAATTTTTCTCTATTCCTTAAAGCAGGTTCAATGTTCATACTGGTAAAAAGAGATGCAATCCCCTATGACTGTACTCTTCGGAACGTTTTATGAGTGCACGTGCGCATTCCAGTTTATATTATGAATGTCATGTATAATGAAAAAAGCATGGAGGAGACTGCGCGGTAAATCTTGCCAAATAGATAATGAGATTGTCACAACTTACAATAAAAAATACTTGAAATAATTCATAGTCTAAAGTGACAGTTAACACAATATATAGTTTACATTTTTTTTAGAAATTATTGTTATTGTATATAAATAGTAGGTATATTAAAAATAATGTATATTTTTAGCGAATTACTAGAATTTTAGCCGATTTTATGAATCTGACCCATTTTGAAACATCGCCTTTGTATCTAGATGTATAATAAATAGTTAGATATTTTAAATATTCATGGATGTTGTTAAAATTGCTTCTTAAGTTATCAGATTGTATTTTTTATATAATAGGGTAAACGTTGGACGTGTGTTCATCATCGGACAGACAATAAAAATTATTAATATCTTATGTTTAAAATAACAATTTTGCGTAAAGAAAGTATACCCTAACTAAGTTAAGCATAAACTTTAATATTTGCATTTAACTTATTTAATTTAAATTAATATTTGTGTCGTGAAAACTCGTTTTATTATTAGAGCCATAGAGATATAAAGCATTTATTATAGAGCAAGAGCCCGGGACGATTAGACTATCGTGATTTTATAAAACCTGAAAGCTTTGCTATGTCTCTGATAGAGATATAAACGATCCCCAACTATGATGTTTGGATCACGATTGCTTAAAAAGGTAACAATTTTTAATGTGTGTGACAAGATCAAGGTAAGAACCATCTCTGATTACTGAGAAAATATCATGATATATATTTAAATAACATATTTTTCTTAATTGTAGATAAGGCACAAACAAACAGACTGTCATGATGGTTAGTGACCACCGTCGCCTATCAGCAATACAAGAAATATTCTCTTGCTTTGCCGGTGTGTTGTAACCTCGAAGATAGAAGGGTATTAGGAGACGTGTAAAGAAAAACGCTGCGATTTAAGTGGACCCTGTTTAAGATCCTAGAATCCAATACATCCGCAGCGTTAATGGGATTGAAGAGGGAGGGGTTAAGTCTGGCCAACATGCAGCTCGGGCGGAACGAGTTAAAGACACTTGGCGACCAGATTCGCATGCTGGTGGTTGCAAGCTAGTCGAGGAACAGATCCCCTACTACCAAAGGGTGCTGGGTACCTCGGCTCTTACGAGATGCTCTCCCAGCGGCAGAGAGGAATAGTGTTCTAACACTTCCCCTCACGGGACAATTTAAAATTAATCTTATAATATGTATATAACGCAAGTATAGTTATAATTGAATAATATTATTAATTTAAGCTACAGAGGGTTGCAATTGTACTAGTTGTCTGTCAATGGACGACGTGGTATAATATTAGAATATTATTATAATAAAATATATAAAAACTGAGCTTTATACTTATACATATTTGATGTGCAATTTTATATACGGTTGATAAGTATCAAAGCATCCGACAACTGTGATCCAAACATCATAGATATCATAGACATATTACTATTAGGGAAATAGCAAAACTTTCAGGTTTTATAAAAAGGTCTGACCGTCGCGGGTACTTGGACTATATAGTTTAGACGTAACTGACATAAAATGTAAATAAATGTCATAAAGCATGTATTCTAAAGTGGTGTAAATAGATAGATTAGCTACTATTTTATTTCTGTGATATTATTTTATAAATGTTTAAAACACATTGTTACGAAGGACAAGTGTTAGGTTTTTGGTCTTAGTTCTTTAAATAGATTTTATTCCAAACCATAGATAAAATAGTCAATAGAGATTAGATCAAATACACGTATAAATAAAACCATAGATGATTATTTAAACTTTAGATTTAGATGAAAAAAAATATTATCTGTATTTTCTTTTAAAAGACGTTAGAATTTTTTTGTAACTTATTTTTACAGGGAAACGTTTTTTAAAGGTACTCAATCCCCAGAGATGGAACAGATTAGTATTTACTACTCGACCATAATTAATTCATTAAAAGCAATTTAAACGTTATTTAGAATATCAATTTAAAATGTTGCCCCATTTAAAAAATGTTAAATATTTTTTTAATATTTTGAAATCTGAACTGCGATTAACTTCCAGGAAAGGGATATTTTTATACACCTTTTAATGTCCTATAATTATTATAATTTTGACGTATTGTTATAAATGTTTAGAATAAGTTAGAATCTCAGCTAAGCTAAGCTCATTGATCTAAATGTTGGTAGTTTAAGCCTCAATGTGATAACAAGTATCAGTTATTAGTTTATATAATATATAGATATAGATGTTTTAAATTTAAATGTACTTAATATATTTAGTGCTGATACATGCATGATTCAGGGGTTTGTTTGCTCTATCTCCAATCATTGCGCTACAGAAGTAAAAACTTCACCAAATTAAAAAAAAGAATACAAGCATTATGGATTACATACTACTAGTATTCCTAAATGTTAATATAATAATGAAAATTTAGATTTTTACATTAAGTATTTGAATTTATTTTTACGATAAATAAAACAATTTTCCATTGGATTGTCATGTATCTATTTCCAATATTATTTTTCATTTGCCCGATATAAAAAATATTATAGACTTCCTTTGTGAACTAGGCGCTGTAACTAAATGAAACCTTTTCTACCCTTCTTTTTTTTTCACCCCCACCACTCAAATCGCTAGATGAACATACATTTAAAAACAGTGAGTAGTGACCTGTCGGACCATCTAAAATCAATATCTGACATCTTGCTGCATGTTATATGTCCCTACGACGCTCAAGTAAATACCCATTTATCAACATGGCCTCCCCCACTAATACATGACATTCCAATGGAAAATTGTTATATTTCTTGTAAAAATGAATTCAGGTACTTAATGTAAAGTAGTAAATTCAAAGACATTTAACGAAATAGTATAAATAACGTTTTCCATTCGAGCAATAATTAATAAACAGCCACAAAGTTTTATTTTAATAATAATATTGTTATGTACCTAATATGAACATGCCATCAAATCTCTAGTCTTGAACTCTAAATGTCACTAATATAATTGTTGTGCCAAAATTTTGAATGGTATCATTGTTAATATACTCAAAATATGTAATGTTATTCACTTAGTGTATGAAATAGATGTGAAGATGTTGAGTATAGATAAAACTATTCTGTAAGTTGTGTTTTTACATTAAATGACTAACTGTTTGTTGTGTTTTATTAGACTTGTTGAAAGAAGTTTAAATTCACCATGAATAGAATAAGTTTAATATTTTTTTTCTACCACATGGAAACATTATTGACTCACTCTACTATTACTATAGCAAAGCTAAATAGTAACACTATTTAAATATTTTTTCTGGCAACACTAACCAAATGTTATTTGTCAAATTCATTAAGGTAAAATCTTGACTGCATAATGGCCACTATAATTTTTATTTTATTGTGTTATCTAAAAAAAAGGCATGACATAGATAAGAATTGTGTTTAGTCAATTAATAAAAAAAAAACACCAATCAATCTCTGCCTAAAGAATTTAAAGATTTCCTAACAATGGTCTGCAAGTTCCCGATCAGTCTTTTGTGTCCTTGTACAGCTAAAATTAATCTCAATACAACTCTTCCACATTGAAATTTATTTTACTTTACAGATTGAAAATAGATTCTAAATTTGAATTTGGAATGTATTGTTCATTCAGATAGATTATTAATTTTGGGCAGCAACACACTAACACATACTTTCATTCTTAAAATCAAAACATTTTAAAACACATACTGCTTGATAAATAATACAAATAAATCAGATTAATTTATCACTAAGAAAAAAAAAACAAAACATTCCTAGACAAGAAGTTGTAGTTCAAATGTCCATGGAGATTTTATAGAAAAAAGGGAATATATATAAGAAATTGCAAAGAAAAAAGGGAAGTATATAATAAGTTGTCTTTACTTGATATTTATCAAAGAAATTGCTGCTAAAATACATAATGATAGTAAGTTAAATTATCTCCTTTTATTCTCTTTTCAGTTATCGAAAACTATATTTAAAATAAAAATATAAACATCACCTGTTAATGGCCCACTGCTGAGCTGGGTCTTCTCCACTACGCTACCACTGCGTTTTTGAGTTTTAAATAAAAAATTATATGTAGTTTAAATAGTTTATAAGAAATCTTAGCTTCTTATTTTTAGCTTAAATCAAATACTTGTATATTTTATAATTAAATATTTGTTTATATTATTCAGCACATGGTGTAAGACGAAAAATAAATCATAAAGATTCTTTTTGGTTCATCTTACAAATATTACCATAAGAACACAAAAATATTTCATCGAAAGTTTATAACATTTTCAAGTCCTTTAATTACACATAAAAAGACCAAATTAAATTGTACACATTCATACAGTATTATGTCTTATGGCATTTTACTGTGAGGTACAGCTGCGGATATTGAATCTATTTTTATTCTTCAAAAAAGAGCAGTTTGGACCATTTACAATCTATATTTATGTATTTAACAAAATAAATATTCTTACAGTACCTTCACAATATATTTATTGTAATATTTTGTACTTAAGGCAGAATATTAATTTATACTCAAAACAGTGACAGACACAATATAAATATAAGAAACAGAAATAAACTTGTTACCCCATACTATATGGTATATATACGGTTTCATGGGGCTTGTGTTCGCATCTATACCAAGATTGCAAGGCCTATTTTAGAATTGCGACTTAAACAATTTAAAATTCATATTAAAAAGCCTACTATTCTGTAAATGATTACATGAACCATGACAAAGCTTGGAATCCAAATAGTGTTGATACTTAGCTGAATGATAACACAATTGTAAAACAAATACATGGAAACAATGGGGTTTGAAAAGAGCGACTGTTGAGTTTCTTGACAGTTCTTCTCATCAGAGACCCGATTTCCGAACTGGTGGTAGCTTGAGTTTGAGTTGAAATTATAACAATTCTATTAAGTCAAGTTATACCCACCTTTAATTTTTACTTCTGTTTTACCAAGCTGAATAGAGTACACATTATAACAATACAAAAAACTTATAAATTCCATATTGAATAAAATATGTTACTTAAAATACATACAAAGTAAAGATCAGATGTCTTCATCTAATTTATGTTCATGTGATGGTAGTAATGAACACATTAAGTTTATTTCTTTTTGAATAGTTTTGGTAGTTTCCTTACTCTCCAATTCTTTTTGTAGCATATCTAACACTTCCATATCTTGCAAAGCAAATTCACATTTCTTCGCTGTATCAGATAATTCTTCTTCTTCCGATGCTAACAGAGATCCCATCAATGCTCCTCGCTCTACTCTTTTCCTTAACGAAGCAACTTCTTCCTTCAATTTCTCATATTCATCATCACTTACTTGATTCAATTGTACTTCATCTTCAGGTAACAAAACATTATCAGGTATTTTAAGTAATCGTTCAATCTCACCATCTATCACCTCCAAAGAAGGCCCAGCCCTCTCACAGTAAAGACGTATTAGCTTATCACACGAGTGTGTTAATGTTGCTTTGTCTTTCTCATTCAAATCCAACGATTCCTGGAGATATGATTCCATGTCTTTAACTCCATTTTTTATCTTTTCTTCAACCATTTGCCGCACAGCTATTTGAAACTTCTGAGCTCCGAAACCGAAATGTTGAGTCTCGTACTCTTCATCGGCTCCTCCAGTCCATTGCTTAGTTTTGATCATTTTTGCATATATAAAAAAAATACAACTAAGTTTTGTTATGAGAACTGAGAAACCAGTATGAAACAATTTGAAATTTTAAGTATTTCCAGTGTTGCCATTTGCCAATAAGACTGTTGATAAAATATCGATATTATTATGTAGAAATATCACAGACATAGAAATATAGATATTTATAACTTATAACTTTCTTTTTCGATATATCGATAGTTTCATATTGAAATGAAGATATTAATTATCGATATATTTTTAAATGAGTCTTAATTTTTCTCTTCTTAAAATGAACCAAATCATTGAAAACTTAATCTACATTATTCACATTGTTATATTTTTCTTAACATAGTTGTTATATGACTACAAAGCTGTTATATGTGTACGGTATAATACCTTTGCCTTTTCTGTAGTGGAATAAAAACTGAGAAAAAAATATTTGCACCTCATAAGGTTTATTAGTATTTTATGTTTGTAACTTTAAGCATTCATTTATAGTTTAATTTATTTAATAAATATATTGGATAATAAATTGTGTAAATCATTTTTGAGCTGACTTACTATTATTTTTTTAAATAAAATTGAAAAATAATATCTATATTGATATACCTGAAAATATCGATACCTATATCGAAAATCTGATATGCTTTATATTTCCAGTGTTGCCAATTAACTATGTTAACTATCCATTAAACTATTCATAATAAATAATAATATTATTTAAAATCACAATATTTTTAAAATGTAAAAATAATTTATATGCCAATATATTATATGAGTACTGAAAAGTGCTTTCAATATGGTGATCTGATTGGATTAATAAAAACCGATTTCTTGTTTAAAGAGCTGACTTTTCATATCGAAAAACCATTGATATTAATTGATTTACGTCATACATAATTTAAGCCATGTATGACAAGAATCCAACGATTCCTGAAGTTATGACTGCATAATATGTCACTATTAATCATCAATTGAAAATCGATTCTGGTGCATCGATTCAAAACAAATTGAAAATCGATTTATACTAAAGTAGTAAATTACAGTAACAAATATGGACGTCTAATTAATTTTAATGTACTTTCAAAAAATATATACAATTTATTAAACTGAGTATACCTATATTAAATTTCATAATTCTTTAAATTTTCGTGCAATTTTTAAAGTATCACAAATGGTAGATTTTATTATTACGGCAACACTGGATATGTAAATTATGCTCACAGAAAATATTCACTTAAGCTCTGGTTTCCTAGGATAGCGGTGCCGTCATACAGCGATCGTAATATACGGACGAAAAAAGACTTATTAAGTATTAACACACCGTCAACAAACGTATCCAGGAGAGAAAATGGACGACCTTGATTTAGCTTTAATAATTTGGAGGATGAACTATCATCAGAAGAGGAAAATAATCGTATACTTCGTTCAGGTCAAAAAAACACAAGTACGTGTAATATAATTATAAAAATAGCTTCACCGCTATTAATTAAACGTTCAAGAAATATCCGACACCGACCAGACGGCCGTCATTTAAATGGCGGCACCGCTTTTTGACGTTACGGCGTCAATTATCGCACTCTAGGAAACCGCGCCATTTTGTTTGCATAGATAACGTTCTAGTGACGTCATTCACCGCTGTATTACGACCGCTATATGACGGCACCGCTGTCCTGGGAAACCCAAGCTTTAATGAGGAGCTCTACGTTGATATCATTCTAATAAAGATGGCGCTATTGTGATTAAATATAACAAAGCATAATGTACCAAGAGATGGCGCTGTTTTATTTAATTTATTCTATTAAGTGTCAGAACTCACAGAAGCCACTGCTTGTGAGGATTTACGATCGATAAGTCGTGGGTTCAAATCCATTGGACTACTGACGGGGCCCACTCCTAACACAAGCATTTCAACTTACTTGGAGTAGTTAAGGAATACTAGTAGTGTGATTCATACTGCTAGTAATCTTTAAAAACAAAATCATCACTTGATTATTGACCTGCAGTCTATTAAAATATTTTTATTTAAAGATGTATGGATCTATGGGTCATTTTAGTTAGCTTATAATTTATATAATTTTGTACATTTTTTTATAATTATTAGTAAAAGATTTAAAACCACCAATAAATTATACTAATAAGAATAACACGACCTTGCCTTTGTCAATGATTTTTTGTCCATTGCTTCCCTACCGTGGCAGTTCAAGGCAAAACAAATTTGTGGAAAAACACTAAACAGATATAAAAAAACAAATAAAAATAAATAAAGTAAATACAAGTAATACGATGAATAAATAAAACGATAAAATGTTTAATTTCTAATCTTGTAGGTAATGAAACAATATTGACTATAGCTGACAAATGGATATAATTTTTAATAAGAATAATATCATTTAATAACAAAAATTTTGTAATAAGTTGATAACTAATAGCAGACGACAAGTTCGAGTTCACTTTGACAACAGCAGTCTATCAGAACAGATACTTATATACTTGTAACATGAATTTGAATAAGGCGCTATCATCGTACTTCAATGACAACAAAAAAGTAAGGTAATTGCCCTACATTCAATCTACTTTCTAAGCAATAAGTATAATTTTGTTATCCCTAATTTAATTAAGGGGGCTTCTATGTAAATTAAATTTCCATTTAAAAAAAGATCAGATGACTGTTAAGTAGCAATGTCGAGCGGTATAGGTGAGAGTTTTTTTTTTAGGTAGATAAGGTGCAAACGAAGAGGTCCACCTGATGGTAAGTGGCCCTCATTGCCCATGAACATCGGCACAACAAGAGATATCCTCTTGTTTTGTCGATGGGTTGCATCCTCGAAGATACAGTGGGGGAGGAGAGTGAAGAAAAAAATTCTGCGGTTTCAGCGGACCCTGAGCAAGAGCCCAGAGTCCAATAGATCCGCAGTATTAATGAGATGAGAGGGAGGGAGGAGGTAAGTATGACACTAGGCGGTCGGGAAACAGATCCCCTACCACGTTTTATATAACTTTGCATGCATTATGAGTGAGAGAGACGTCTAGATAATTGTTAGACGAAACGTATAGATAAAGAGCGCGTGTTTTGCAAAATATTAGTTTTTCTTTTTCTTCTGAAAAGTCCTAAAAACTAAGCTTTTTTACCTTTGTTTTGTAGACGTCTTTTTACAAAATGTCATTTTATTCATTCAGGAAATCTTTTCAATTTATTATAATTATAATTTATCGTTTATTACGAAACTGATAATAAACTGATAAATGGTATAGATCAATAGGTAAAGATTAATCTGATAAATTCTCATCATGCGATTGTCCACGTGAACTATAATCACTACGTCAGTGTTATGAAAGTTTCAGTTTTCGAGTCACTATAAAACTTTGGTTCATTTTCCTCGCTTCGCTAAGGAAAATAGGATCTATATGGAAGATGAAAATAAAAACTAAGTTTGCAATTTTCTTCACTCATTGACTCTCGATCTTAGTAACACAAACTGACTCACTGGCGTAGAGTTCATACAGTAATCTAGTTATTTCTATTGTGTATTGCTTTCTATTTATCATCAAACATTTCTTCCGGGGGTTAAAAGTTTAAACTTCTCTACTGATTAGACTAGTAGCGATATTAACTTCTTTATCTTTTTTTACATTTCGATAACTAATCGACTTGCCCTGGCTTCGCACGAGTGCAATTTATCACTTACTTGTCGACCCGCACAACTTCATCCGTGTATAGCTCCGCTTCTATTGGTCTTAGCGTGGTGATATATATATTATAGCCTTCCTCGATAAATGGGCTATCTAACACTGAAAGAATTTTTCAAATCGGACCAGTAGTTCCTGAGATTAGCGCGTTCAAGCAAACAGTATAAGACTAACATTAATCTGAGTAACATTTGATTTTAGAAGTTGGCACTAACTTAATATCATTTGGTTGTACCAACGTACAGATTAAACCAAACCAAAAGTTTTTTTTTATTAATAATGCCGAAAGTTAAAACAATAATGACGTAGTGCAGGTTATTAGCTATGTTCTGTGTAGTATTGTGCGAACAACTACGTCGAAACGTACTCGTAAGTGATAAAGCCGCGTACAAACGATCAATCTGTTTAAAGAAATTTTGTTTTTTTTTATACCGATTTATACAAAGCGTAGTTTACAGGGATTATTATATTCATTCATTAAGTATTCGATACTGCAACTGTTTTGAATGCCTTTACCTCAATATAATACTAAATTATTAAATAAAAAAAAGACAAGTTAAAAAAGGACAATGAACTTCAATTGAAATGAAAATAATAGCACAAAATATTATGAAAATATATATTTTTAACGACTTTCTTGAAAACTGACAGAAGCGGCTTTAGGGGTGGATCAACTGGAAACTGCTTGAGGCGTCGACGTGTTGGGGGCGCCGTGACGAGTCCTAGGGGCGCATCGAAATCCTCGGATCCTCGCTAGAAACAAAACCCAGAGCGCCACGGTTAAGGTAGATAATTAGAAAATTATTTATTTGCTAATAAAGTAGTGCCTAATTTATATACCCTATCGATAAATTTTGATGACAGCAGATGATTGCGTTGTAAATTCTCCGATTTATTGTATAAATATCCTCAACTCGAAATATCAGTAACTCGACAATGTATAGGCTACATTTCGACATATTCACAGCAGTTTAAGCAGTAGTGGCATTGATTAAATATTTCGTTGGCGTTATTTCGTTGGTAACTGTCACCTGCACTGCTCGATCTTAGGCTTAGGAATGATTAAACCCCAAGTATTGCTCGGCTTAGGTGTAGCACATACTTGATAACAATTAATAAGGTCGCTGTCAAATAGTTGAGTAAAATCAGTATCAGTATCATAATAATGTATGCAGACTGATCGTGTGTCGTATCTACGCGACTTGTATAGTGTATACTTATGCTCATACCGCATACGTCATTTTCGTTCGGAGCCGTTTCGCATGCCGCAATTCACTCCAAGACTCGTTCAGTTCAGTAATATAGTTGAGTCCGTGAAGCGTCGACGTCCGCTACCACAACAATAACATAACCTCTTTGTTATTGCATTATCGCGAAACTTTCACTGGCAACTTTTAAATACAAGTGTTAATAGTGTTTAACTATAACCGTGACATAGTTCTTTTAATAGTTCCTGTGTGAACTATTTCCCAACGGGATCTCATTTGACCGCGTGTGCGTGTTTACAAAGTTAGCATTGTTTGATTTTGTGTTATAGTTTGTGTGTGTCGACCGTGAACTTGTTGCTGTCACTAACTAAGGTAGGTTTTTATCTGTAAATTAATATGTTGTGGACTAATGAATTTATTGATAACTTGAGGATTTTAGATAAAGAAGAGTTAGATACTCGTACTTGTTATAATATGAACGAAGTTTACATTTTTTAAATTCTAGTCGAACTAACCTCGCTTCGCTCAAGTAAATTTTTTTAATGAGGGTAACTACGGTGGTTTTTTCTCGATGCACTAACAGACATTTTTTTTATCATGACTACAGCATAATTATGCTTTCAAAGTTATTTTATTAAAGACTAATAATAAGCGAGATTTCATAGTCATGCATTTTTAATCGTAAATGGCAGCGAATTTTTATTAACCTGTCAAGTGAGTGAAGATTTTTATTCGAAAATTCATTGTATAAGATCTATCTATATCTTTATAATTGCCAAACAAATTACCAATTGCCTGCCTGTCTATTTATTCTATATATGCCTTTTTAGAATTATCAAAATTAGGTCAGTAGTTCCAGAGATTACCATACATGTTACATACCAAAAAATCTATAAAATATTACTATAGATATAGTTACACGTGACATACGAACAATTATTCATTATACATGGAAATTCTTGTATAAGAGCATCGATCTTTTTATAGTTTACACGTGTAAGTATAATTTTTACTTTACGAATTGTTAGATTTTAAAACAATAGACTTAACTTTATAACACATGTATTTATTATTATATTATTAAGTTTTTGTTGGCAAGTATGAAGAAAACATGATACAATTTACGCCATTTTTACTACGTTTTTAAATATGTTGTATTTGAATAATCAAAATAAAAAATTGCTATTGAATAATGTTGAAAAGTTACATTCACTCACATACTCACTCGCTAACTCTCTTGCCCACCTGCCACCCCCAACTATGACTATGCTATTTTCCCCCTATTTTCCGTTTAATTTCTATTCTATAATGCGTAGTATGATACTAATTTGCAGTGGAGACCATCATTTCAGTGACTGTCTTCTCTCTTACTCTTTTTTTCAAATATTCAAATCTTGCCCTGAACTAACAAAAAAAAAAAGAATGTTCCGAATTGCGAAATTACATAGAGGCGATACATTTTTATTTATATAGAGATTCGTTTTTCGGATTAATTATTCTCATAACCGGTCTTTATTGACCTTCATGGTTTGATGACGAGTTGAGACGAGAGACAAGGGGTTCACGTTAAAAAATGGAAATAGAAAGATTGTAAACAGGGGGTCGCCCCTAATAATAGTTGTATTAATATACATTTTTTTTGATACCTCCTCGCGTTCTAGAAAAACGGAGTCTTATCAGACAGACCATGGTATTATAATGGTTCCTATAATGATTTTGAGGTACGGAACTATAAAAATTAACTTACATTGACTGGACCGATTTTCGATTAAATAATCTAATACCGGCATCCCTATTCCCTTCTTTACATAATATAAAAGTTTCAAGATACAACGCAATATTTTGAACCTATAACAATACATTTGGCTGCGTCTCAATTTTCCAGTTTTAGTCGTCGTAATTAGTTTTTGTCCAAACGTTGTTTTGCGTTCCAGAGTCCAGACTTATAAAGTTATAAATGTGCCAGTGGTCTTTATTTAAGGAACTTACATCAGTTGTGGGTTATTTAGGTTGTCTGTTGTATTCGTACCATATTTATTCCATTGTGTCAAACGAAGATAAAAAAATACAATACAATTACAAACTTCTTAAATAAATCTTTTTGTTTGATTCTCATATAAATGTCAATTTTATTCAATTAAATTTTTTCATTAAAAAAATTACTAGTCCAAAATTTTAATAGTTGTATGAAAACCTATAATGTCCACAGACCGTTGTAGTAAATTTAAAATTAATCAAAAACTAGATCCGCGGGCATCTTGCCGCTCCGCTGAGTGGAACGCACACATGCAGAGCGCAGCACTACGCGGGGATATCGCGCGACAACGATAGTTAGTTAAAACATGATTTACACAATTTATAATCCAAGCTATAGCAAGAGTAAACCAATAATGATTCTATATTAAAAAAAATTAGATTAGTAGTCACTGGCTGATGATAGCTACCTAGGTTTATAATAAATGAATAATATGTCTTAATAAGTCACTGTCCGTTAAATAACTGTGAAGTACAGTCTATTCCCAAGTGATGTACATTGTGTTTAGGGTTGCCACTCTTACTGTATAAATTCCGAAATATTTCTAGTATTTGCGAGTAGTCCCTTTTGTATTTTTTTTCAATTATACCCATTACCCACGTAACAATTTATAACGAGACAATATAAAACCTCTGTTCTCGCCTGCATATAATAGCTGAACAAATGGTGTGGGACTTATGAATTATAGTAAGTACAAGTTACACTCAATAGATGTAACTATTTTCAAAATAACGAAAAGAAATATATTAATAATGACTAAAAATAAATCTTTACAACCCTTAATCCTTTTAGATTTATTACCTTGTAGAGTTGTAGGCCCTACGAAGAAGCCTCATCATCAGGGCTTGAGATCAACAGTATGAGGACACTAGCTGAGTTAAACAGGTACATTATTTCTTTCAAAATAAGATGGCAACCCTTGCAAAATAAAAAAAATATAGCCTTTATAGTGAATACTAGATATTATCAATGCTGAAGTGAAGCGAAAGATTTCGCAAAGTATTCTAATGTGTTTAAAATGTGACAGTTAATACTTGTTATCATTGAACCTCTACGATAATGCAATCAGTTAGGTAATTTGAATGATAAGCTGTATCAATACGCAATAATATGTTACGTTCATAAACCACGTGGTGACCATGATAACTTCTGCGTATACAAATTCATTTTAATAAATGGATTCCATAACATCCTAGATTATTAAACATTAGTCTCACAGACTACCACGCACGCCCCGCGCAATACTTTCCTTAATTAGCTATTTAGTGACCGTGCGTGTAATTATTAGGCGTGCAAGTTGTTTTGTTGTCGAGATTCGACTTCAAAAAAAGGGGGAGATTCTCAATTCGTATATTCCCCGATTTCTCGAAGACGCCTGGACCGATTTAAGTAATTCTTTTTATTCGAATGAGTGCACTTCCCAGGTGGTCCCATTGGAACCAAGTCAGGATCTGATGGTAGAATCCGGAGAAATCGAGAGAATCCCTCAAATTTCATAGGTGCTTACAATGTTTTTCACATATAAATTTGCGCAGTTTTTCCTAATGGTAGCATAGGATAACAAAATTCGCGGAAACCATATAGCCTCAGTTTCTTTAGTTATTTATAGTATATTCAGTCAAATCTAATAAATATTCTTTCATATACTATTTACTTTTCAATTGATAAAACGTGTACAAAAAAAAATTATTAATTTTTTATTTTGTTAATCTGTGAGACTAATGTCTAGTGACAGCGTAACTCGAAAATATGATTAGTGATCTACTAATCCAAAGTGAAAAAACTACTAATCCAAAGTGAATAAATTTTGATGGTTCTTATATTGTATGGATTTGTCACTTGAAAATTGAAACCAACCGACAACAGCAAAGATGAGAACAATATGGTGTAGACGGAAGTGTTGAATAATATTAAATGCAATACGGAGTCTATACGCTTGCCAAATATCAACTCACCGTCACAAATTCAAACGATAGACAGTTTCGCTTGATTTGTTTAGGTTTTTGTCACAAACAATTGCGTCGCGTCCACATGTTTGTGCGCACTTCGTCTTGTTTGTACAGAGTACGTTCTTATTGTATAAAAAACTAGCAGCGTAATTTCGAAGCGTCAGTGGTTCGGGCGTTGGATTCACGATCAACAAGTCGTGGGTTCAAATCCCGGACATTGGACTACTGGCGTGGCCCACTCCTGACACAAGCTATTTATTAGCTTACTAGTAGGGGTAACGGGAATACTAGTAGTATATAATCCATACTGCAAAAAAAAAAAAATTAACGAATTTAAATCATTTTAAGAAAAAGTTTAGTAAATGAAAATTCATGTTTTATTTACATATTAATAGAACTTTCTCAAACATTCTATATCGATTATAATAGTTTGCATTCATTTTAGAATTTTCTAGATCATTCCAGAATTTTTTTAATTTTGAGATCTTTTGAGATTATCTTCTTCTCTTATATGTAAAATTCTCGTTCACAATGTTAGTTACCCTACTCCTCCGAAACGGCTCGACCGATTTGTATGAAATTTTGTGTGCATATTGGGTTGGTATCTATTTTTTATACACCTAAGTGATGGGTGGCCCACGTTAGCAAAACAACGTTTGATAGGTCAGCTAGTATATTATATATAAATTAGTGACTGTTCAAATAAAGATGTCTTGAACTTCCTAGAATGTTACTGTTTATGTTATTTTTTTAAAAATATATTAGCCGACATAAGATGGATGTCTGTCATGCTTGCTTCCATAATACACTAACGTACTTGCAAGCATGTGGAATCTAGATGGAGAAGTTTGTTTACCAAAATCAAGGCAAACTTTTGCATACCTAGATTTGGAGTTTGCGGCAAGTGCACAGCGTATGGTTGAGTTTACTATTTACGAAGTTTTTTCATGTTAATACGACTTAATATTCAAACTTATAACTACTACAATGAGAGAGTAATAGTCGTTAACGAAATTTAAATTTTCATTGATCTTAAGTGGTCATTCAAAATTTTAAATGACCAAAGAACTTATCCAATGATATCCTATTCAATACAATTTGTTGATTATTTTTTACAATGTGGCGTATGTAGTCGGATGGAAAGACAGAAAATAAACTTGAAAAAAATATTACAAAGTTTGTATATTTATCATGATTAGTGATCACGATGAAAAATTACTATTAATTTATATACTTGGAATCAGTGGCGTAACTCCACCGTTCGAGGCCCCTGGCAATTTCATCAGATGGGGCCCCCTCCTCCAATATTAAGAAACTTAATCCAGGCACGCGGCAAGCATCTTCTGCGCCGGTGTGCGAAATACTTATGAGCGCCTATACTTGAAGAGCAAAAAAAAAAGGTCGTTCGCCAACAAGTATCCTGCGTGGCAAATAATCATGAGCGCCTATACTTGAAGAGTAAAAAAAAGGTCGTTCTCCAACAAGTATCCTGCGTGGCAAATAATCATGAGCGCCTATACTTGCAGAGTAAAAAAAAAGATCGTTCGCCAACAAGTTAATCCTGCGTGGCAAATATTTATGAGCGCCTATACTTGAAGAGTAAAAAAAAGGTCGTCCTCCAACAAGTATCCTGCGTGGCAAATAATCATGAGCGCCTATACTTGAAGAGTAAAAAAAAGGTCGTTCTCCAACAAGTATCCTGCGTGGCAAATAATCATGAGCGCCTATACTTGAAGAGTAAAAAAGAAGATCGTTCGCCAACAAGTATCCTGCGTGGCAAATAATCATGAGCGCCTATACTTGAAGAGTAAAAAAAAAGATCGTTCGGCAACAAGTATCCTGCGTGGCAAATAATCATGAGCGCCTATACTTGAAGAGTAAAAAAAAAGATCGTTCGCCAACAAGTATCCTGCGTGGCAAATAATCATGAGCGCCTATACTTGAAGAGTAAAAAAAAAGATCGTTCGGCAACAAGTATCCTGCGTTGCAAATAATCATGAGCGCCTATACTTGAAGAGTAAAAAAAAGATCGTTCGCCAACAAGTATCCTGCGTGGCAAATAATCATGAGCGCCTATTCTTGAAGAGTAAAAAAAAAGATCGTTCGCCAACAAGTATCCTGCGTGGCAAATAATCATGAGCGCCTATACTTGAAGAGTAAAAAAAAAGATCGTTCGCCAACAAGTAGCCTGCGTGGCAAATATTTATGAGCGCCTATACTTCAAGAGTAAAAAAAAAGATCGTTCGCCAACAAGTAGCCTGCGTGGCAAATAATCATGAGCGCCTATACTTGAAGAGTAAAAAAAAAGATCGTTCGCCAACAAGTAGCCTGCGTGGCAAATAATCATGAGCGCCTTTACTTGAAGAGTAAAAAAAAAGATCGTTCGCCAACAAGTATCCTGCGTGGCAAATAATCATGAGCGCCTATACTTGAAGAGTAAAAAAAAAGATCGTTCGCCAACAAGTATCCTGCGTGGCAAATAATCATGAGCGCCTATACTTGAAGAGTAAAAAAAAAGATCGTTCGCCAACAAGTAGCCTGCGTGGCAAATAATCATGAGCGCCTATACTTGAAGAGTAAAAAAAAAGATCGTTCGCCAACAAGTATCCTGCGTGGCAAATAATCATGAGCGCCTATACTTGAAGAGTAAAAAAAAAGATCGTTCGCCAACAAGTATCCTGCGTGGCAAATAATCATGAGCGCCTATACTTGAAGAGTAAAAAAAAAGATCGTTCGCCAACAAGTAGCCTGCGTGGCAAATATTTATGAGCCTATACTTGAAGAGTAAAAAAAAAGATCGTTCGCCAACAAGTAGCCTGCGTGGCAAATATTTATGAGCGCCTATACTTGAAGAGTAAAAAAAAGGTCGTTCGCCAACAAGTTAATCCTACGTGGCAAATATTTATGAGCGCCTATACTTCAAGAGCAAAAAAAAAGGTCGTTCTCCAACAAGTATCCTGCGTGGCAAATAATCATGAGCTCCTATACTTGAAGGGCAAAAAACAGATCGTTCGCCAACAAGTATCCTGCGTGGAAAATAATCATGAGCGCCTATACTTGAAGAGTAAAGAAAAAGATCGTTCGCCAACAAGTATCCTGCGTGGTAAATAATCATAAGCGCCTATACTTGAAGGGCAAAAAACAGATCGTTCGCCAACAAGTATCCTGCGTGGAAAATAATCATGAGCGCCTATACTTGAAGAGTAAAAAAAAAGATCGTTCGCCAAAAAGTATCCTGCGTGGAAAATAATCATGAGCGCCTATACTTGAAGAGTAAAAAAAAAGATCGTTCGCCAACAAGTATCCTGCGTGGTAAATAATCATAAGCGCCTATACTTGAAGGGCAAAAAACAGATCGTTCGCCAACAAGTATCCTGCGTGGAAAATAATCATAAGCGCCTATACTTGAAGAGTAAAAAAAAAGATCGTTCGCCAACAAGTATCCTGCGTGGTAAATAATCATAAGCGCCTATACTTGAAGGGCAAAAAACAGATCGTTCGCCAACAAGTATCCTGCGTGGAAAATAATCATGAGCGCCTATACTGGAAGAGTAAAAAAAAAGATCGTTCGCCAAAAAGTATCCTGCGTGGAAAATAATCATGAGCGCCTATACTTGAAGAGTAAAAAAAAAGATCGTTCGCCAACAAGTATCCTGCGTGGTAAATAATCATAAGCGCCTATACTTGAAGGGCAAAAAACAGATCGTTCGCCAACAAGTATCCTGCGTGGAAAATAATCATGAGCGCCTATACTTGAAGAGTAAAAAAAAAGATCGTTCGCCAAAAAGTATCCTGCGTGGAAAATAATCATGAGCGCCTATACTTGAAGAGTAAAAAAAAAGATCGTTCGCCAACAAGTATCCTGCGTGGAAAATAATCATAAGCGCCTATACTTGAAGGGCAAAAAACAGATCGTTCGCCAACAAGTATCCTGCGTGGAAAATAATCATGAGCGCCTATACTTGAAGAGTAAAAAAAAAGATCGTTCGCCAAAAAGTATCCTGCGTGGAAAATAATCATGAGCGCCTATACTTGAAGAGTAAAAAAAAAGATCGTTCGCCAACAAGTATCCTGCGTGGTAAATAATCATAAGCGCCTATACTTGAAGGGCAAAAAACAGATCGTTCGCCAACAAGTATCCTGCGTGGAAAATAATCATGAGCGCCTATACTTGAAGAGTAAAAAAAAAGATCGTTCGCCAAAAAGTATCCTGCGTGGAAAATAATCATGAGCGCCTATACTTGAAGAGTAAAAAAAAAGATCGTTCG
This sequence comes from Limenitis camilla, assembly GCA_905147385.1. Taxonomy (NCBI): domain Eukaryota; kingdom Metazoa; phylum Arthropoda; class Insecta; order Lepidoptera; family Nymphalidae; genus Limenitis; species Limenitis camilla. The sequence goes on from LR990241.1 coordinate 5,623,152, forward strand.
CCAACAAGTATCCTGCGTGGTAAATAATCATAAGCGCCTATACTTGAAGGGCAAAAAACAGATCGTTCGCCAACAAGTATCCTGCGTGGAAAATAATCATGAGCGCCTATACTTGAAGAGTAAAAAAAAAGATCGTTCGCCAACAAGTATCCTGCGTGGAAAATAATCATAAGCGCCTATACTTGAAGAGTAAAAAAAAAGATCGTTCGCCAACAAGTATCCTGCGTGGAAAATAATCATGAGCGCCTATACTTGAAGGGCAAAAAACAGATCGTTCGCCAACAAGTATCCTGCGTGGAAAATAATCATAAGCGCCTATACTTGAAGGGCAAAAAACAGATCGTTCGCCAACAAGTATCCTGCGTGGAAAATAATCATAAGCGCCTATACTTGAAGAGTAAAAAAAAAGATCGTTCGCCAACAAGTATCCTGCGTGGTAAATACCTTAGTTATAAATTTTACTAAATATTGTAATAGTAAATATTAAGATCCACCTGTGCTCACAACCTTCTCTGACCGGGGGCCCCCTTCGGCTCGGGGCCCCTGGCATTTTGCCGAAATGCCCTAAAGTTACGCCACTGCTTGGAATATATTACCGAGTCATCGTTGACGATTCGCTTTCCCAATAAGGTTTCAGAAAAGTTATCATGAAAATATTTATTTAAAATCGTGCCAAGCAAAGTATGTTTTTTTTTCTCTATTACTTTGTACTCTTTGTTTCAATATTAAAAGAAAATTGGACTGTTTTTGGCTTTGTATTCTTTGAGAATATGTTTCTTGCCAAATATGATTACAATAACAGAGTAGTTTGTATTTTTTATATATTTCGATCATATAGAATCCGTACCTATTGTGTTTAATAAAAGCTTATATTCTTTTTACAGATTCAGGGGCTTTTGTTTGTCCTTGGACCTTGTATTCTGTCTGTTCACTGGTCCCGAGACAGAGTATTTTATAATCGGACTGACGGATTACGCAACAAGAATATACTATAAGTATATAAAAAAACATACTTAGTTATAAAAATTATAAATGCGAAAGTAATAGAAAAGGCTTGAAGGCGTTGAAATAGAGGATGAAGAGTACGTCAAGCTGTAATCGTTTATCTTTGGGAATTAGTCATTGCACCCGGGCAAAGTCTGGGTCGGTCGCTAGTCAACGTCGTTACTTATATTTATCAGTTAGATCAAATTATATTACAAAGTACAAAATAACGCTTACAAAATAAAATTTACCCGTGATAGTAAGCTTTTATTCGTGTTAAAATGGCTTTCCTGTACTCGTTACGAACGGTATGTTTTACTACCTTAATGACCTTACAAAGAAAAGAGTTCATTAAAGAATCAGGCTTTCAAGTAATACCTGGCACTTGTAACCTTGGAGCAGGTTAAACTTAATTCTATATAACGTTCTAGTTGACTTAGAGATGAGACACATAAACTACACCTGTAAAAATCATAAAAGAAATATCTAATATTAAGAAACGTTGGCAAATCGTATATATGTGACATTGTGAGTACTTGGCCGACATCTTTAGTTGAGGGATGCCCAAATGGCTTTTTCCAGAACCTTCAAGATCGTTGCGACCCAAATATTGTCCCTTTATACACGTGTTACAGTAAAATGGGATGGAATTACTTTATATAAAACCTATGTTTACTTTCTTCTTTTTACAGCTGTTACACTTACGAGCTTTTATTTAGTTTTACCTGTATAGGTCTGTCTGTAATCAAATATTGTTTTTGACCCAATTTTCAGTTTTTGATTAAGCTGAAATATCAAATATTACATAATATCTGATGTCAAAACCACTATCTTTTATTATGACATGCTGATCTGATAGAATTCTGTAAAAGGGTTTTAATTCAATTTTTTTTAATTAAAATAAGTTAGATCACATCTAGAAGACATTCATTTGTAATCTTTTTTTTTTAATTACGTTACTATTTTTCACATACTTTTTTTTATTTATCATAAAAAGTACAATAATCTAGAACTCGAATTATTTTTTCGTTTTAATTTTAGACGATTTTTTCGTTATGATTACATGTTATTCCGTTTGTAGGCCAACTGTGTATCGAGCGTGGTCAAGTCCTTTGAAATTGGAAAATTAGTATTTTCAAACCATAATCCAAAGATTCCAGATTAAGCTTAAATATTAATTTCAACCGTAAGTCGATGTATTAGGATAAATTCTCTAAAAATGTAAATCTAATCGAGGTACGTACGGGTGTAACCCCTAAATAGATCGTAAACGTTCGACTTCGCCTTGCAAAGATAATAAAACGAATTTTGTTACTAAAGACACTTCTCCATCATTACTGTTATTGCAGTAATACTCGTAAAGGTTGGTCCGCCATTAAACTGGGTATATGTTGCTGGTTGTGCTTTTATTATGTCACATTACACATATATCTTTATGTATACTGAATGCAACGGAAATAATGTTAGCTATACTACGCAGTAACACTCAAACGACAATAGTAAGGTTACTGTTACACATGCTAATTACTAGCACGAAAGCATGCTATTATTGAGCAAATGCTACCTACTAGCGTGTGTGTACAGGACATGCTACTATTAAGTGTGTGTGTGCGTTTGCTTAATGAGCATGCTAGTATCGATCTTGTTTGCAAGGTGCACGCGCTTCTTATTCCTTTTTTTCTTCTTCGTAACTGAGAGAGGTTTTGGGATGCATTGCATGGTCAGTGAAAGTATAATATTAATCAGATCCATGCGGATGGCTGTTTCATTTTCCATAGTTTTGTTTGAATTGGCAGAGGACATGCTATCAAATGGCTTTGAACATACTTAAAACTAGCAAACCAACTACCTACTACCAAATGTAAACAGTTCATAAGCATGCTCATAATAAGCATACTTACAAAACTACTTAAATACTTATAGAACGCATTTTAGCAGGCTATTTTAGAGCATGTGTAACAGTGCCCTAACATGTAATCTAGATGGAAGCCGAGAAGCGCCAGGTTTAAGGATGTCTTCTACTCCGCATAAACTCTCCCACCTCCACCGCTCGAGCTCGCTACCGAATATTAAAATGATAAAGTACTCACGTACTCCTCGATGTCGATAACGGAGGCCTAATGCCACACCATCAAACAACACTACACTATTAGTTTCACTATTAAATATTGTCTACTCGAAATAAGATGAAATGAACTACCGGCGAATACTAATTTATAAATGACTAGGGGCCCGTCCCGGCTTCGCACGGGTGGATAATTTTTTTTTAACATTTTGGCTCCCGCATTCTGTCGCTCCCTCTATCGCCGCGTTACTCGCTGCGCTGCGAGGCACCCACACCGCGCCGGCGGCCCGTCTGGGATTATTTTTTATTTATCTTGATATTTTTATTTCGTAATACCTTTTGAATGGAATGTCCGATTTTAATACTTAAAAGAGTTATCTACAGGTATTAAAATACGAAACAATTTATTTGGATAGGAAAACATGGTCTGATTTTGATAGGCATTTCAATCAATTTTTAAAATGTAAAAAAGTAGTTATAGTGACATTACTACAATAGTTGGACATATGATCGATCATATTGATACGTTCTATAATATTGAAGAACATATTGTTTTTCTATCATCAATACTTTTTGCAGCACATGTGATGAAAGACATTTTGTCAAAATGTGATTTATTTTGAAATTATAGATGACTGAATTCAAGAAAACGAAAAATACATATTTAATACGATTCTTTTCGTATACGATGGATGAGATGCGCTTGACAAATTTATTATTGTCAGCCATTTCCTTAAGTAATCGTCTATCGTAGTGTAAGTGAAAAAATTGCAATGCTCTTCCTTATTAATAATCTTACTTGGTTTAATTATATTATGTTAGATGGCGTCCTATATATTAGCTCCTGGGGCGCAACTCGAAGCTCTAGCACTGTTTTGCTTGTCCGTTTATGGTAATTCTAAAATAATTTAGTTTCAAAGTAGTTGTAAAAAATAGTTGGTTTATCGCCATTATTATATTAGCTGAATAGTAAAAAATACCAAATATCATTAGTGGTCAGCGGCGCGCGGCCTCGCTTATCGCACTCGTTATCTCTTCCTATTTCTCCGGATACTATAAAATATTTTTCATATTTAGGGTTCCGTGTATCAACATAAAATAATGAAATCGTTCGTTCTTTAAGAACACTTCGTTGTACCTCTCTTTTTCAAGGCTTATCTGGTCTTCAAGGTCGGCATTCCCTTGGAACAGTAAAAAAAATTCAACTTGTACGGGAGCCAGTTTCAAATTCGGTCAATCATTTCCTCTCGAATAAAAATTTGTATACTGCATAAGGAATATATATTATGATTACTCGTGGCCGTCAGCTGCGATTCCGTGGGTGGTGCGAGCAGTGGCAGCCTTCCAAACATGAAACATGATGAACACAAAAAATTTTTTTTTCAGTAATTTCCTCCCGTTTAAAAATTTGTTGGATTATAGTTTACCTAGTATCTTGAAGGAAAAATAAAGTCAGCTGACCATAATGTGGTGGAATACACGTCAGCTGCTGAAAGGGACTTGGTCATGAAAATCTGTCACTGGCTCCCGTACCATAAGTGAAATTATTTAAAAAAATACTGCCTACACTGGTTAGGGAAGCAAAATCTTTAGGGTAATTCCGGCTGCTACGGAATCATGAAATTTACTAAGAAACAATAAGTAAATGGGGAAATAGGGAAGTTGAATTGAAAAATAGTATTTACATGGTAACGGAAACATCGTAGATATATTAGCCACAGATATTTATTCAATCAGTTAAACGATCGCGATCATGCCGATGTATAGAGACAACAGTTTTTCAACGGTAAAGTTAAATTTGTCTTTGAATGCACCGTACGGAACCTTCAAACCTCGAGTCCAACTCGAATTTTTAAACAATGAAAATTAAACATTACTGGATACGTTAACAAACAATTCTCTTGTTCCTCTCATATTTTTATTTTTTATTCAATTGGGTAGGCATGTATTATTTATTTACCAATAATTACAAGTAAGGAATTTTTATACTTGTAATATTACGAAAGCATTAAGATCAAATTACTTTTATTACATCCTAATCACATTATATTTTATAGTATTACAAATGTTTATAATTTGGATATGGACAACATTAACATGTTTACGAAATAAGTAAGATATATAATATATTATGTTAAGGACGAGATTTATAATTTGATTCAATAATTAATATTTATGAAATAGGTATATTTTTCTTGTAGTTATTTTTATGATTTGTGTATACTCCATAAGAATTCCACCACCAGAGTTCCCTACAATCTGCAACATTGAACAACACCAGGAGCCATACATTCCTCAGCAACTTACCAGCAGTGCCTAGAGCAGGTTTGAAAGGCTCTTTCATAATATATTAACTCTCACCTCCACCACTCCATCTCGCTAACTACAATAGATAATAAAGTAGACTGACGTGGACCTCAAGAAGGGTCACCTTAACCACGACACTATAATACTAACTATCATGAAATGAGAATCATAGTACCCATTACTGTACAGCAATACGTATACAATTTAGACTGAGGCGACTGAGGGTCTCAAGCTCCAGGCACTGGTTTAAAGAGCTCTTTTGTAATATATTAACTCTCACCTCCACCACTCGACCTCGCTAACGACAACAGATAATAAAGTAAACTTACGTGGACCTCGAGAAAGGTAACCTTAATCTCCTCCTTCTCATCATATTTTCTCCGAGATGTATTCAAGTATTTTTGGAGGGAATTCTAATTTAAAACTCGAATAAAGAAAATGTCCTTAAATAAATAGAAATATTTGAATTTGATGATAGAGTAATAGATAATTTATTGAGGAGAAATGTAACATTTTAATGTATATAATAGAAGAATAATCATATAGTTGATACTTTATGTGATATATACCCTAATACCCTAATATATACTATTTCAGCAACGGCTCCGATTTTGAGGAAATTTCAGACAATCGTCAGACTATCCCAGTGGGTGATTCCGTGAAGTTTAGTAACGATCATATTAAAAGTATATTTAAATATATTTTCTCCTACCAAAGCGAGTATAGATCAGATAGATTGAGTTCTGGATTGACAGAAATTGATTAATGCTTCGTTGGTAAAGGATTTATTTAGAATGTTTAGAAAAGTCCAATAAAATCTTCACAAAAATAATTCTACACTACGATCTCGAACTATTTACACGTCTCCGATATTTACAGTCCTTATTTTCAATATTCACAGTTCCTCTCTTATTACATGCACTACACCCGAATCACTATTTCCACCGCTGTTCGTCACTATCGTGAAGTGTTCACAATGATCCGCTAGTTCGACTGCACCACTCTCTCAGCACTTCGATATCTCTTCGAATTCACTTCTTCACTCTCTCGAACACATAAATTTGCCTAATGCCGTCCTTTTCCCACATATCAATCATCGAAGGTTCGCGAAAATTTCCGGCAAACTACATCTTGCTGTCCCTCTCGATTCATCTTGCCGTCTTATTCTATTTTGACATTTTCCAGCCAGTTCGAACTAAAGCTTGGTTTAGGCATACGAATTGTTTTGACGTTGATTCGCAACAACAATAATGTGTTCAGACTAGTAGATCACAAACTTTAATGAGTTTTTGAAACCTACGCGGTTTAAAGTAAACCCCTAATGTTATTTAAAGTTCCTGATCTCTCTACATTACTAGTTGATTTCGGTTCGTTCGTTCACTATAATATGAATGTATTATACATATAAACTTTCCTCTTGAATGACGATTGAGAGAAGCGACTTTGCGTTATACTGTGTAAAGATTCATCAAATTTAAAATTGAATTAAAAAACGCCCTCCTTTCGGTTTTGAATCTTCTTTTTCGTGTACTAAATTTTATTAATAATGTATAATTTTATTTTCGGTGCAATAAACGTTTAAAAGCATTTTAATTTACTAGGTTTGTTTTCGGTTTTAAGCTTAAGTTGTTAATATTGATAAAAATTGGAATTTTAAATGTTGGTTTATCGGAATTTTCTGAATGTATTGATACTGTTTCTCTGATTAAATATGCTGTTTTGAGAAACTCGTTTTTATGTATATCTCATCTGATTCTATCGTAACAACTCAACGGCATTGACATCGGGCACCTGGGTGCCACTTTCAATACGTAATCGCGTATATTAAATGTTTTGATTTACAATATTATAGTCAACATTAATATTGCGTAAATTCTGATATCTTGTATGAGCTGAATATCCCTTTCATTGGATATCCAACAAGACCTCGAAAGAGCATTGAATGAATGAAGTGTGATGTCAAATAGTCTAAAAAATAACTAAAAACTAAAGTTTGTTTCGATGACAAAATAGATTTTTTTTTGTAAGACGATTCTGATTATTTTTTGGGAAAAATCGTTTTTTACAAAAATTCTCATTAAATATGAAATATTTATGATTTTTTCCAATAATTATATTTTATTTCAAATCTATTGTATCAGCGTAATTTAAAAGTAGCAGAAGAAATTTAACTTGGATAGTTTTACAATAAACCCCTCGCATATTTTTAGGGGGCTTTGGTAATACAATAGTTTCTAATACCCAGTCTGTATGTCAAATGGTAAAAATCTGCTAAATTGTTTGACTGAATTAGAGATTTAGATTTTATATCTATGATACCTTCGAAAACATTAAAGGGCCATATTGACCTATATTAAATGCACAATGTATTTAAGGTACCTAATTGGATAAGGATTAATGCTGTATTGTTTAAAATCGCTTCGTAAATAAACCATTATTTGTTGTAAGAATTAAAGGATAAAAAATGGTTATTGTGGGTTATCCCTAAGAGATAGACATATACCATCGCAAACTCTTTTGTAGACCTTTTTGAGGTGTACAATACTGTAGTACATTATTTTGATCTATCTCGTAGGGTTCAGTTCAGTTTGCAAAGTAAGCGCAAAAAAATGTTTTTATTAGAAAACCTCTAAAATTATCAGTGTTTCTCTACTATATTATGTATGTATTATACATAAAAACCTTCCTCTTTAATCACTCTACCTATTAACAAAACAGTATCAAAGTCCGTTGCTTAATTTTAAAGATCTAAGCATACATATGGACATACAGACAGACAGCGGGGAGCGACTTCATTTTATACTATGTAGTGAAGTGATGCTGGATATTAAAGCAAATTGAAAATGTAATGGCAATACTTAACTACTCAATATGCACATTACATAACTTTGGTATCGAGTTGGGTTTTTCAAGGCATCAAGTACCTACACTTTTGGATATTAAGGAAGCTAACATACCATTAAAGAATAACATAATTACATACTTATAACATTTATAATTTATTCATTGTTAAATTTGAAGAGGTGTGGCGAGGTTATTCAATATGTAGTTAATTTTTCTTACTACACAATTTTCTTAAAATTAAGAGTACAATTTTTTGTTTAAAATATTTACAGTAATTAAACATTAATTTAAATATATTACGTGTAATTTGGAAATATATTTTTTCTACTACCATAATTGTAAAGTTCCATTACCTTGAAATAAATCTCGAAAAACGGACTTTCTGTGCGAAGTAACTCAGACCTCAGTACACTGGACATTACAATGTTATTGTATGAAATTCCATATCATATTTTTTACTAGGGGCCCGTCCCGGCTTCGCACGGGTGGATAATTTTTTTTTAACATTTTGGCTCCCGCATTCTGTCGCTCCCTCTATCGCCGCGTTACTCGCTGCGCTGCGAGGCACTCCACACCGCGTCCGCGACCCGTCAGGGATTATTTTTTATTTATCTTGATATTTTTATTTCGTAATATCTTTTGACTGGAATGTCCGATTTTAATAATTCAAAAAGTATTTTACAGGTATTAAAACAGTCTTGAATACGAAATAATTTATTTGGATAAGGATTAATACAAAGTTATAGAAAACATGGTCTGATTTTGATTGGCATTTTTATCAACTTTTAAAATGTAAAAAAGTAGTTATAGTGACATAACTATAATAGTTGGACATATGGTCTCGCGGAGTTTTTTGTAGATATTGATACGTTCTATAATATTGTAGAACATTTCTTTGTTCTATCATCAATACTTTTTGCAGCGCATGCGATGAAAGATATTTTATGGCCAATTTTTTTGCACCTTGGGTTGGTTTTAGTGAGATTTCCTGAGGATCTCTAATTTTTTCTTTTAATAAATATAGCCTATGTTACTCAGGGATAATGTAGCTTTCTAACGGTGAAAGAATTTTTGAAATCGGTCCGGTAGTTTTTATGTTTATTCGTTACATACAAAAATACAAATCTTACTTCTTTATAATATTAGTATAGATTAAATCTCATTAATACAAGAACTTACAATTTGACAAGAAAATATTGAAAACACGACGAATTTTTCTTAACCCATTTCTTCCCATCGTCTTAGTTTTAGGACATGTTTTAAATTATCTTTAGAAGTTCACTTTTTCACTTTCTTTTTTAAGGTAAGCAGAATTCGAAGAGATATGATGTATAACCGGTTATAAACATCTTAAGTTCATAATGGATGGTCTATCTCGATATCTACGGACGCGATCTCTTACTATCCTGACAGAAACCCGCTAAGCAGTGCCTTGGACTTGTGACCAAGAGTGTAGGTTTTTCACTGGCTAGGTCCTCTGTCTAAACATAACTTTAGACTTACATACCTTTTTTTTATAGCTAACCCAACACAAAGTTAACCTAACATAAAACATTACCAAGCCTAATTTACGCTCCCAACGTATATTTATTCCTTTTTATAGGACAGGATAATTCAGCAAGAAAGGATGGACTATAATATATTTAATAAAAAAAATTTATGCCTTCAATACAAATTTTTAATAAATAATTCCAAATTGTTTGGTTTAATTAGTATGATTCTGATTGAGTATAACAATTTCAGGTAGAAACTGATCTAAAGGGAAAGCTTTCTGCTTAGAACTAATATCCCTCGGGAAGAAAGAAATAAAATAAAATTCTTGTGTCATCAATGTTGTAGGTGTTTATTTTTAAATCTTTTATTAAAGCTTAATGTGAAACCATTATGAGATATCTAAGAGGTATCTTCATTGAACTGTATTCAGACAGAAGGCCCAGTCGAGATCAAAAGGAAATGAAGGGCCGCCGACGTTTCATTAGTGAGAATTATTTCAAAATTTTGAATTTAATTGTGTTGGATTTCTATAGCGCTTTATGAAAGTTTTCCACAGCCTTGAAAATTATTTGAGCTTGTATTTGTATAGACTATTTAGATAATAAAGTTCTTCGAGACTAATTTCAGGGTAATGGAACTATTCAATTATGGAAGTTGAAAAAATATATAACAGTAAATATTCTAAATAAAAAATAATAAAATATTGCAATAAAACAAAAGTCACTTTTTAAAAACTACATTACATATAGTAATGGTATACAGGCAGTCCTCGACTTACGTCGTTTCAAGTTACGTCGAACAATGTTTTTACACTATTCCTTAAGCATACGTCAATAGCCTTAAAGCATACGTCAATACTTTCGATTTCCGGCATAGGAGAATTCATTTGTCCCGAGTTCAATGTCGGTGTCGGAGTTTGGAAAAAGTATTGCCCACATTTTTTTAAGCCATCTGAAAGTTCTTCATCAACAGATCAACCAAATATCGATGAGATCACAACCGACATTGTTCATTTGGATAACTGTTCGCCTGACATTGCAGTTACTGCTGATGATTAATGATCTGTTATGCTCACATTCGCCCGAAATGACTGATGAAGATCTTATTGAATTGGAGGCACGAGTACAAGAGGAAGCGATCGAGTCACAAGAAATAGCTTCTTCTATTAGTAACTCTGAAAAAGAACTTACACTAAAAAAGCTTTAGGTAGCCTTTGCAAATTTGGAGAATGCCATGAAAATTTTTGAAGAAAATGATCCTAGATTTTAGAGAAGTTTTAATGTTAATAACAAAATTTGTGCAGACTATCAGTGATACCAAGACCTGTATGATAGATAATCTGATAGTTTCTTTAAGCCAAAAGTTTAATTTATTATTTCTCATTACATATTTTGATTATTAAAGTTTTATCATTATTATTAAAATTAATAACTCACACATACCAAAAATAACTAGCAATTTCATAAGTAGTATGTACATGTATAATTATTTTAAGAACTTATTTTTGATAATAAAGTATGTATATCCTATGTTATAAATGCAGTTTTTTTTTTAATTTTGAGTTTGTGTGGGTCCTAACTCTTGAGTTTTACATGTAAACATATGAAAAAATATGTCTTGACTTATGTCGTTTCGATTTACGTCGCGTATTTCGAGAATCTAACGTGCCGTAAGTACGAGGACCGCCTGTAAACGGCTTAAAATTGACAACGCTTTTAAACGTTTTCCTAATTTAATAAGCGTCATTTCTAACGCTTTTCTATAGTCATTGAGCAAACGTAGCAAACAGCAATATTATTATTTACAGAACACTAATTAATTATACTTTCTTCATGAAAAGCTAAATTATTTACAGTCACAATTAGGCATGCGCCAAGCATCTTCTGCTCCGGTGTGCGAAATACTTATGAGCGCCTATACCTGAGGAGAAAAAAAAGACAGTCCTGAAATCGCACCCGAAAATCGCCGAATCGCGCATTGTTATAAAAATCTACTCAGTGCACACTTGTTGATAGTGAAAAGCACACTAACGTTGTATTTACTAAACGCAAAAGTCGTTTAAACGAAAGTATAGACAACAAAACAATGAGGTATGCTTTAAAATCAAAGCTTTAATATCAATCTTATATCTATAGGATTCTCTAGATCTCTTTTTCTTTTTATAAAGGATTTAGTTTAAATGAAATCGACTTACACTTATAAGCGTGCTTGTGAACTTTTTTTGAAAAGCAGACATACATAATTACAGTGAAAACAAATTGCTAATACTACTTTTTGATTGATTTTGAGTCCATTATATTTAAACCTTTTCAGCTCTTCAACATTAGTTTGTTTGTTTGGGCTGACGAAAAAATATTATGATATTTCGATATATCCAAATTCAATATTCCTTTAATTTCCAGGAACGAATGTCGAAGTATTGATTATTCTGAAAGGTCAAAGTTGGGATAGGACAGTATATTTCCGACATCCTTGGCTAGAGCTCTTTTATGAGGTAATTTTAAATAAGTTAAAGAATATACAGGATGGATTTTTGAGACGGGTCAGTAAGGGAAAGTACCTTAACCGTTATAGTTACACGAAAACGTTCCTAAGAGACCATCCATAACTTTTTAAGATATTATGAACTGCATTCATAGGTTTTTGAGAAAATGTACGGTTAGCGAAAAAAGTGCTAAAATAAAAAAAAAATATTCCTAGCGATCCTACTTCCTATGTGATCAAAAGACTTTGGGACCATTTAAGGTACTAGAAATGTCAGAAAACTGTATATAACAGTGGTGTTATAACAAACCTCTCTCTCTCCTTCTTATCCTTCTTATGTGACGCAGACGAAATCGCGTCGATCAGCTACTATATAATAATATTGTTCAAAATTATCTTTTAATTGTTTTAGAGTTTTTAGTATTTTTAAGATTCATAATCTAATTCATATTCATATATCTCAGACGTTGTTCATGTTGGAGTTATTTTTCCGACGAACAGTGTCAGTTAATTGTATTTCTAGTAATTATAAGAAACAGGAAAACCTAGGACAATGTAAGACTATTAGATCAACATTCATTAACTTGCAACAGTTACGTAAGCTTATATGAATATTGAATAGAATTGAATATGTACGTAATTATTGGAAAAATATCTACAATTATAAATGTTTTGCGTCGTATTTTTACAGAACAAGACTTAGACTCAGAACAGACGTTTAATTTCGCAGCAATGCCTGGAGATTGAGACCAGGTTTAGCGACGTCTTTTATAACGGTAAACAATAACGGAGACCTACTACGGCTTACTACTTATCGGAACTAAAGTTATATCCCTATATAAGAATACTCGATATAAGATAAAATGAACTACCCGCGAATACTAATTTATAAACGGTGTTGCTAACAAACGGTTTGCTGAGAGGAACATGAAAAGTAAATTGACTTAACAATCTAATATGGCGGACTACCCAAGATGGTGGACTAGTTATATTCAAGCACTATCATAATATGGGTATCTAATAGTTTGCTGGGAGGAATATAAAAATAAAATGACGATACATGTAATATGGTGGATTGTCCAAGATGGCTGACTAGTTATTTCCCTTCCTGGGAAGCTGACTTATGCTAATATGGGAGCTATACTGTGCAGTAACACTTACAATAATATTGAAATGTAATCTAAACGAAAGCTGAGAAGTGCCTGGGGCTTGAGACCCAGGAGCAGGTTTAAAGAGCTCTGTCATAATATATTAACTCTTACCTCCACCACTCGAACTGATATTAAACTTACGTGGACCTCAAGAAGGGTAACCTTAACCACGAGACTATAATACTAATTTCAATGTACATCTATCGCACTAAGGTTATATATTGTCTACACGTCGGTATACTTGAAATAATATAAATAACCTACTTGATAATAATATGGATGGATGGATGGATATAGAGACTGGAACTGCTTGATGGTAAATGGTAGGATAAGCTTGTAATTTTTTTAATAACAGAAACTATCGTTAATTATAAATCACATATGCGTTAATTAACCTTACTCATATTATAGTATCGCATTCCTAACTAATTGTAATTTAAAATTAGTATTAAGTAGTAATTTCCTTGTTAACAGGTTATTCAAACAAACGATAAGAACGTCCTTCAATCAAACATTCAAGGAGCATCTTTAATATATTTCCAATATTATTTTACTTTTAACATTTATTTGGCTTTTTGCTAGAAAAACTAAGAATACTTCATTTGCTTGCTAACCTTGAATAACTTTGAAACGTGTCAAGTTAGCGAAAAATTATATAAGACCTTTTTGATGATCGTTCAATTTTCTACAACATACAGATTTGTTAGGACGTAATAAAATTCCAAATAAAATTAAAAAAATCTATGAAATATAGAAAATTAATATTAAAATTAAGAACTGATACTACAAATTTTTTCATCGTCTTGAAAAAATATTTTCATTTTCAGATCATTCAGAAAAAAATATTATATAGGTATAAGCGCTGTCGGGACAACGCTGAGGCAGTCAAGTAATTAGTATTAACAAGCTCCAACAGTGATGTTGAAGATTTTTTGTAATTTAGTAGGTCTAAAAAAAGGGTAAAAACTAGACCCTTTTAGACCAGGCTGTATCTCATGAACCGTAATAGCTAAACAGTTGAAATTTTCACAAATGATGTATTTTTGTTATCCATACAACAAACGTGCTTTTTTTGCAAAATATTGGTAAGGAACCCTTCGTGCGCGAGTCCGACTCGCATTTAGCCAGTTTTTTAAACACTTTTTTAGTATTTTTTAGTTAGTTTAACTGAGGTAGGGCACAGCAGGAAACTTCCTGCTCAAATATGGAGCGGCCCGACTGGGGTAGTACCTCGACTTTACAGAAGATCACAGCTAAATAACATTACTCTAAAGCAGTGTTGTGTTCCTGTTGGTGAGTAAGGTGACCAGAGCTCCTGGGGGGAATTGGGGATAGGGTCGGCAACGCGCGATGCATCTGGTGTTGCAGACGTCTATAAGCTACGGTAATCGCTTACCATCAGGTGAGCCGTACGCTTGTTTGCCGACCTAGTTACATAAAAAAAAAGAAGAAAAAAAAAAGTATTTGGAGTAGTTAAATATACAATGTCGTAAAAAAACAATTTAAATCACAAATGCGAGCAAAAATCCATTTCCAATCGCGATATAAGGTCATATCAGCAAGAATGTTTGATGTGGATCGAATTTGTTTAACATCGATGACATCATTATACAAAGCAGAAACGCAGAAGACTGTGGAATAATAAAACCACTATACATCAACCAAATTCAAGAGAGAATTAACCTAAACCGAATTTATGATCATTACAACGCCGAGTCAAATAAAAAGTTTTAATTACGATTTGGTCCCCAAACGAGTGTCATAATAGGTAAGTGACGTGAAAAATGAAAATAAAATATCAGTTTCAACCTTTCAGTCAGTGAAAATCATCGCGAATTTAAAGTTTGACTTCTCAAAATGACGCCACCTTTTTGTTTTAAAGTTATATTTTAGGTGGGGTAGCGCCGTCAGGAGGGGATAATCCGGAATATTTCTTAAAATTATATTATTCTTATAATTAAATCTTAAAGAATAGAGAGGTGAGCCTAGCGCGAGTTTGGGCTAAGACTGATTTGGTGAGGCGATGCTTCTACAGTCCTCGGTGATCTATTTTCACGGAGTCAGCGAATTCCGAGACGTGTAATATGAGTTGGGTAGTTAGGTGTTTAGTGCCACACTCAAGGCACTTAACAAGTATTAACCACCCACTTTTTTATTTACAAAACAACTTTCACAAATTTGAAAAATGAATTCTTTTTGTTAACTTATATAATTTAATTATAATATTATAATCTATACTAATATTATAAAGAAGTAAGATTTGTATTTTTGTATTTTTGTATGTAACGAATAAACATAAAAACTACTGGACCGATTTCAAAAATTCTTTCACCATTAGAAAGCTACATTATCCCTGAGTAACATAGGCTATATTTATTACAAGAAAAAATTAGAGATCCTTAGGAAATCTCACGGAAACCAACCCAAGGTGCCAAAAAATTTGCCATAAAATATCTTTCATCGCATGCGCTGCAAAAAGTATTGATGATAGAACAAAAAAATGTTCTACAATATTATAGAACGTATCAATATCTACAAAAAAGTCCGCGAGACCATATGTCCAACTATTATAGTTACGTCACTATAACTACTTTTTTACATTTTAAAAGTTGATAAAAATGCCTATCAAAATCAGACCATGTTTTCTATAACTTTGTATTAATCCTTATCCAAATAAATTATTTCGTATTCAAGACTATTTCAATACCTGTTAATTACTCTTTGAATTATTAAAATCGGACTTTCCATTCAAAAGATATTACGAAATTAAAAATATCAATATAAACAAAAAATACACGACGACGCGACGGGCCAGTATAGCGACGCAGCGCAGCGAGTAAGCGGCAAGAGAGGGGGCACCGAAATGCGGGAGGGCCAATATATTTTTAAAAATAATATTTCACCCGCGCGAAGCCGGGATGGGCCGCTAGTTAATAATATTTTCGTAAAAAAAATAATTAAAATGTATGATAAAAAAGATTTGGAATATTTAGCTGCCAGTGATTGCAGGCTGTATTGCTAAACATTCTCTACTGAACTTGTATGAGGTATAAATTTATATTTTTGGAAGGTCAAACATTTATATTTGTGCATTTTGACCTCCATTATAACTGATTTGATTTGAAAGAATTTATGTTTTCTAAAATAACTTTATATTCACGGACAGTTCCTTTGGTTTTATTTCTAGACTGAGTATAACCTTTGTTGGGATATAATTGAGCCAGTTGTCAAAAGGATGTCACTTGATAGCCATTAGGGTTGCGGGAGTGGTGTTGTGATGCTGAGACTCCATTATGAAGGATTGATTGATTGATATAATAGTATTTGCTCGGTTTCCGTCTAGAGTGTATATTATTATTATATTTTACGCGTTACTGTACGGTATAGCTGCCACGGCTTCACACCTGATTTTTATTATATTATGTATGTGTTATACATATAAACCTTCCTTTTGAATCACTCTCTATTGGTGAAAACCGCATTAAAATAAGTTGCGTAGTTTAATGATTTACGCGTAAGACAGCGGGAATCGATTTTATTTTATACTATGTACTTAGATTAGTGTTATTTATTTATATTAGGTTGGGGAAAAAGTTTCTTTTGGAGAAAAAGAAAATTCAAAACATTTTTTAATATAGATTATTTACATTTAAGTAAAGTATGTAGGTACCATTTTGTTCGATAACTTTTTGCCATCTTGTAGGTAGGGACATGATCCCATTGCTATAGAAATTTTGGGGCTTCTGACCAAAAAATCGCGACAAGTAGTTTTGGCAGTCCTCTCGTGATGTTAACCTGACACTGCCTAAAGAATTCTGAAGAGACCGAAACAGGTCGAAATCTGAAGGTGCAAGGTCAGGACTATACGGCGGATGCATTAACACCTCCCAGCCAAACTTAATTTTTGCTGAGTGGTGTGTGAATGTGTGAAAAACCACACCTCTTCTGTTGATTAATTCCGGCCGCTTTCTCTTGTTTTAATCTCATCAGTTGTTCGCAGTACAGTTTAGAATTGATGGTCCTGCCTGGTGGTTCATAATGAATAATGCCCTTCCAATCCCACCACACACACAGCATCACCTTGTTGCGAGGTAACCCGGGTTTCGCCACAGTCTGTGAAGCCTTTCCTAATTTGAATTTGGAATTGTCTTCTTTAAAATGTAAACTTTGAATGATACCAAAACCAGCCAGATACAAATAGTATAGCCAAAGAGATTTTATTACAAGTTCATACATACTATAATGCGAAAAGACTTTTTCCCCAACCTATTATATATTGTACTAGGGGCCCGTCCCGGCTTCGCACGGGTGGATAATTTTTTTTAACATTTTGGCTCCCGCATTCTGTCGCTCCCTCTATCGCCGCGTTACTCGCTGCGCTGCGAGGCACACCACACCGCGCCGGCGGCCCGTCTGGGATTATTTTTTATTTATATTGATATTTTTAATTTCGTAATATCTTTTGAATGGAAAGTCCGATTTTAATAATTCAAAAAGTAATTTATAGGTATTGAAACAGTCTTGAATATGAAATAATTTATTTAGATAAGGATTAATACAAAGGTATGGAAAATATGGTCTGATTTTGATAGGCATTTCTATCAACTTTTTAAATATAAAAAAGTAGTTATAGTGACATAACTATAATAGTTGGACATATGGTCTCGCGGAGTTTTTTGTAGATATTAACACTTTCTATAATATTCTAGAACATTTTTTTGTTCTATCATCAATACTTTTCGCAGCGCATGCGATGAAAGATATTTTATGGCTATTTTTTTTGCACCTTGGGTTGGTTTTAGTGAGAATTTCTGGGGATCTCTAATTTTTTAGTGTAATCCAAAAATACAAAAATACAAATCTTTCCTCTTTATAATATTAGTATAGATAAGAATCACAGTGAAGTAGAAAGAATACTAAGCAATATAATATGTCATACTAATTTCAATATTGTGTATAATAATAAAATTGATCAATATTTGTTTTGGATTGTAAAATGATGATATAGCGAGTAGGGTTTCACGTGTAACTACATAATATTACTAACTAGCTGACTCGGCGAACGTTTGTACTGCCTAATAGTCAATGAATGTCGTGTCACAGATTAGCTGAACTGTTTACAATCAATATATATGTCAATCCTCTTTCATTACTCACATTCTACATTTTTTAAATCTAAATTACGTCATTATCCGAATATTGTGGATATATATTATCGATTCGAAACCTTTCATTAAATACTTTCTTTCATTTGAGGGACGAGTTTATCGTATTGACGGGATGAACATTAAATGTTTGACAGTAACGAAACCCATCAATATTTTATATTCTTTTCGGGAGGGAGACAAATACAACAAATCAAAAACCATGAAAATCGGCTAGTTCTCGAGTTATGTGTTCGAACAAACCCGACTTTGTTTATATAATTTATAATTCCTTACATCAAAAAGAAAAAATGCCACCTAACAATCACTTAAAGTTACAAAAGATACGACCATTTAGTCCTCGTAAGGGAATCAAAATTTACAGCGTACTCTATTTACTTAGCATCATCAAATTTGGTTAGAAGCACTTATAGCAAAAATTAAGAGGAAAAACCGTGAATTTATAGATACAATTAAAGCAATTCAATATTTTTAACTAATTACCTTTATCAACAATTCCATAAGCTAGTGCATTCAAAGTGTAGTGTATGCATTTTTGATATAAGTATTTGAATATTTAGGTTTATACATTTAAGGATAGTATATAGACAATCCAGTCTCATGCACATCATGTCAGTGAGGGCTGGGCTTTTGACATGCTTGTGTCTATATACAGGATGGATTTTTGGTTGGACTAGTAAGCGTTGGCGTTTACTTCATAAATTGCTATTATGGTTTTATGTTTCACAAGTATTTATTGTTCTAAAGTACGATAATAAAAATTAAGAAGTGTAATCAACATCTAATATAACTAAAACAATTATTTTTTTTAAAGATTACTAGCAGTATGGATCGCATACTATTGGTATTCTTAGCCCCTCCAAGTAAGCTAAAATGCTTGTGTTAGGAGTGGGCCACGTCAGTAGTCCAATGACTAGATTTGAACCACCGACCTATCGATCGTGAATCCAACGCCTGAACCTTATTTAATAATTTACAGTTCACGTTCACAGTAAATACTGATTTGAAAAAAAAATACATTGTCATCTGATTTCTCAGAATTCTGAGGACTCTTTAGACAGTTTCATGCTTGAAGAAATAATATTTTGATTCTTGCTTAAAATATTATTTGAATTTATCCTAGACCGTTCATTTGGAGTAACTTAAAATTCAGATCACAATGGTTTCTGTTGCCTTTGTTCCATTTAAAATGCAACGTCCACGCGTTACCCGTCATGACTTGATAAAGAACTTTCTGAAAATATACGAATTAAGTTAATTTATCTGGTATTCAATACCACTTGTAGTACTTCTTATTCACTAACTCACTTACTTTATATAGATAAAATGGATGGTGCCGAAAGTGTAGTTATACCAAATTTTTTGAGAAGGGCATTTTTTAAGGTGTAAAATGTAAATATTTCGATGAGTAAATAAGAATACACAAAACTGTCCTAGACCAATAATTATAAGTTGTATGCTGTAATTAATGGATTTAGTATATTCTAGGATAAACTAAAAATATTTTTATTCTAGTATTGATGAAAGAATAAGGCATATGTATAAATACTGAGATAGCTACCAAAATGATTATCGTATATGTATATGAAAATCTCTAATTTATGGCGTCTCGAGTTTTAGATAGTTAGTAATTGAATTTGAAAATAAAAATAGAGGAAAAATAGCATTCACATATGGGAGTGGCAAAGTATGAATACCTATTTGAATGAGTGTGTGACATCTCAGCGTAGCGAAGGCAGGTCGGCAAGTTTTACATAAAGACTTGTTTCATTTTAGATAAGCAAAATATACAGTGATACTTGCTTCAACGAATACAATGTTTTTTTAAAATGCAAATATTATACCTAATTAATCAATATGTGACATATCATTATCGGTAATTACAAACACGTATAAAGTATACTAATCTACAGCTACAGTGGATTCCACATCTTTTGATACAAGCTAAACGTGATAACGATAAGAACAACACGTGCACACGTTTATATAAACACATAAGACACAATTTTTTACATTTATACAATTATTAGCTGACCCAGCAAATGTGTTTTGCTATATAAATTTGGGGTGGGCCACCTTATCACTAAGGAGGATGAAAAATAGATAGTAGCCGATTCTCAGACCTACTGAATATACTACATAATAATATTTTATAAAAATCGGTTGAGCCGTTTCGGAGAAGTGGTGGAATGGTGACTAACTTTGTGACACGAGAATTTTATATATAAGATGATTACTAGCTTACCCAACAGACGTTGTCCCAAGTTTACATTAGAAAAGTTAATATGGTCGTTAAGTTTTTTTTAATTTTCTAATTTTCCGTCCAACTTTTTTAATTTTTTCCTCCATAAGAACCTCCTTCTGACAACAACAAACACAACAAAAAAGAATTAGCGAAATCGGTCCAGCCGTTTACGCGTGATGACGTGTTTAGTTTTTTAATTCTGAAGTAGAATATACATTATATATTTCCTATTAATATTATACAATTCCTAAGTTTATCTTATTTCTGCTATAATATATATATTTTTATATATTTATTCAATCTCGCTTGTTATTTCAACGAAAGTAATAGAACTAGGGACAATGTAGGCGTCTTTCGTCTGACATATTATGTTGATATTAGCAGATAAGGACTTGGGATGTGTTAATGTAATGGCTTTGCAAGTTAATTGTATGCTAAAGATAAAACCTTTTATATACAAAATATATAATATTCGTATCGATTAGATATTCAGTTTTATCGTTGTAATTGATTTCGCCATTTTTTCTAGAAAGCCAAGACAACCCGGAAAAGATAGTGCTTAATGTTTTTGAGATAATGTGACTTTAGATAAGCTTCTGACATAGAGATAACGGATGAGAGATTTTGTTAATTTCTACGGTATTACGCAATATACATACTAACACTTTAGTACATACTGTTATATAATAGTTATACTCTATACGTATACCAACAGTATGATGGATTGATGTCTAGAATATTACTCCTGAGGGTTATATTTTAGAAACAGATTACTCAGAATTTAATAATAATGATATCTGTCATGGCGGTGTATTTATCAGTAAAAGGATGTTATTTATAGCAACCCTACCAACATCATAAAACAGGATGCTATTCAAATTAGTGTTGTCATCTAAATAACAATACACTTTGTCCCGGAAGAAATATTATAGATGTGTCAATGACGTCGTGAAACTTGCTCCTGGGTCACACTTACCAGGCACTACTCATCTCAACCTTTAACACAACTTTTGAAAGAACATTTTATTAACACTATGTTACAAACAAGACATATAGTTATTATGTTTCTAGTACTATACTTGTATATAGATAGAAAATCATAACTATAGGAAAACATAACAAACAACAGGTCGCTAATAGGTCTTGGTCTTGTGACATTGTATACTATAAAACAAACATTTATGTTTGTGCTAATATCTTATATATACATGTGCTGATAGTGTGTAATATGTATAGAATATACCTAGACTAGTCGACCCGTCCCGTCTTCGCCCGGGTACAATTTAACACGTGTATTTAGCCGTAACCGCTATGTCCCTGCATTTTAAATCTGTAATATCTTCGAAAATATTCATTTAAATTACATACTGTAACGGACCATATTGATCTATATAAAATGCACAATATATTTAAGGTACCTAATTGGATAAGGATTAATGCTGTATTGTTTAAAATCGCTTCGTAAATAAAACATTATTTTGTAAAAAGAAATGGTAAAGTTACTGTGGGTTATCCCTAAGAGATAGACATATATAATCGCGGATTTCTTTGTAGCCCTTTAAAGGTGTACAATACTGTAGTACATTATTTTGATCTATCTCGTAGGGTTCAACCAGCGTTTGCAATGTAAGCGCAAAAAAATGTGTTTATTTACGACATCTCATTAGAAACCTCTAAAATTATCAGTGTTTTTCTACTATATTATGCATGTATTATACATATAAACCTTCCTCTTGAATTACTCTGCCTATTAAAAAAAACCGCATCAAAATCCGTTGCTTAGTTTTAAAGTTCAGACAGACAGACAGACAGACAGACAGCGGGAAGCGATTTTGTTTTATATTATGTAGTGATATAAATTAACCGTTAGCGTATTAATCATAAAAGGCTCAAAGCGGTTTTTAAATAATACTGGACTCGTACTTTGTTCTGTTGAAATTAAAGCAACATTTTTACTTTTAACGCAATAGAAAATTCTAAGTTGGGATTCAGCGAGACTTTACATCTATCTTAGTAATTTATTTATTTATTAATTTTTCGTCTCGGACTATGAGGTCTTTAAATAAAGACCAAAAAGTGAAACAAAACTATGAAACTTCAATTACCTTATCTTACTCTACAAATCTTAGTCTGAATACGTTTATGCTCTAAATAACTTTCATATAATTATTTTCCTTTAATTACACTAAGTTCGCTAGTGGTTTATTAGGTCTTAGTGGCCAACAATGTTTTAAATGTCCCGTGAGCTTCATTAACATCGGAAAGTAAAGGTGCGGTTAAAACGCTATGCAACCATTATGAAGTGCGTCTGAAATACGATTCAAATAAAAATATATCATTTATCTTTTAAAAACTTACAACCTTTCAATTTTTAAAGTTGGAGTTCTGGGATGGTGCACTGAAACCATAACGTTCTTCTCTTCACTCCCCCTCCTCACTATTTTCGAGGTGGGATGTTAAGTGGGCGACGGTGCCCACTTGCCATCAGGTGAATGGTCAAAAAAATTGAAACTGGAATTATTAAGCACTCCTGAGAAAAAGGGATTACTTTTTATTGACTCACAGAGAGACTGGAAACAAAGTGATTCTACAATTGTTCCTGTTTCGTTAAGTATCTTGAGATAATATTAACGCTGTCTACACATATGTATGTAAACCGGGGAAAGTCAGCTTTGACGTAAGCTTCAGCCTTCAGGGTACCCTGTCAAGGGTAACGCAAGGATCTAAGTACCTTAAACTCAACGAACCGTTAGGAGATTTGATGCACGCCCTTGTGTCGTACATTTGTACAATGTTATTTGTATTTCCTGTTTGAATAAATTTGAATACTATGAAGTAGAAATTTTTGAAAGCACGTAACTCAATTATAAGAAAAGTTATAATAAGTTAAAGCATTTTCTAGGGAGGTAGAAGTTTATTATACAACTCGACATATCTGATTATTTTCAGGTACGCAGTTTACGAAAATACAAAAGTTCTGGATTGGATCTAATTTATGATTTGTGGAGCGAATATAAGGTTCTATTTCTATATACTATACTCATCTGTGTAATCTGAGCAATTGTTCAGAGAAATAGGACCTAAATGTGATGGTACAAAAGATAGCCAAGTACAAAAGATTTTGATGACGTAGGGCATAGGGAGGGGAGGGAGTTTGCATGGTGATTAAGTCAGCAATAAACACGCACATCCATTCGTGAATATCACTTCTAAAAATGAGGAATGAGTAAAAATGAATTTTTCTTCTGCTGCTTCAATGTTTACGAATGGAGGGGGGCTAGGGTTAAGCGTTAGCAAGCAGATTTAGAGAGCAGGTACATAACTCCTGTCGCTGTCTTCATCATTAGATCAATTCAAAGCTTGCAAAAATTATTTGAAACCACTTCAATATCAAGAGCCAAAACCCATACTTAACCAGTGTTATTGATAGAAGAATTAATATTAGAAAAAGAAATTATAATGTATCATTGTGGTTGCTTTTCATCGAGGTCAATTCGGAAGAGTCGAGGAGGTTTAAACAAACTTTGAGTTAGCTGTGAGGCACTTGAAAGATGACCTCACAGGACTATCACATTATCCATGATCTAAAGGAAATAGTGATTGTGTGCTTCTAGTTTAATGTTGTCTCTAACTATTTAGCACATGTGTTGCCAAGTTATTTTAAATGTTCGACAATTATATTTAACTGCAATGTGCTCTTGATCCGCTTGGATGGTAATGAAATTATCTATCTTACAAGCATCTTGCATTTCTTTGTGATAAATGGATTATGGCCACTCTTCACCATTAGATGATTCGAGTCTATCCTTCTTTGTGTAATCTTCTCTGTGTAATTTACCAGGTTTAATTTCACATTTTAATCGCTATTACATGATATTTTAAATTTTAAATTATATATGACTAATTCCCCCAGCCACACAGCTCGACACGTAATATACCCCCACGTCGATAGATGGCGTAATCGCACACTCATTTGTTTACTTTCAATTTTCAAGTATTTTTTTCTTGATAAAACAGCCTATTCTTCAAACTCTACTTTATCACTGTTTCATATGTATGTCATCAAAATCTGAAGCCTATAGATGTTTGTTTAGTTTGTATTCTTAAGTATTAGTTAGGATTTAGTTGGGATTAGTAAAACTTACTTTATAAAAGTAAAATTAAAAGGAGGTAATTGCCTCACATTTAATCAGTCACATCTCAACATTTAACGTTACGTAGTTTTTTATCGAAATCTCCTCTCGATCCAAAATCTCCCTATCGCAGATTGAAAATATTGTATATTTGTAAAAGCTTTATTCTTATAAGTTGTGGATAAAATGTCTTCCTAAGTCATCATAAGTGCTTTAATTTGGAGATTTAATTCCAAAATTTTTTTTTATTAAAGTCTTAAAAATGTTAGGAATGAAACAGATTGATTTGTTTATAGGAGTGAGTGAGAACAGATAATTTTTAATAAATTCGGCTTAAATCACTATAGTTATATATTCACCATTTATTAGTAAAGATATGTTAGTGTATACGGCGTGTATTTATAAAATGTATTTGGTTGAGGCTCGGTTCTAATTTGTGTGTTGATTAGTCGCTCTAACAACTCTTAATTGCTGACCTTACGCATGTACGTCTCTGAAAAGCCTCTGGCGAAATTGGGGTACAGTTGTTTTGATTGTATAGATATAGGCCAAGAGGGTTTTAAATTCTTTATTAAGCATAATAATGTTAATGATATAACAATATTTGGAAAACTATTCTCTTATATTCTTTTTTTTAAAGATTACTAATAAGCAGTAAGGATCACATACTACTAGTATTCCTTAACTAAGCTACTTGTGTTAGGAGAGGGCTACGTCAGTAGTCCAATCCAACGCTAGAACCACTGAGATACTAAGGCTTAAAAGTTATAGTTTTCTATACTAATATTATAAAGAGGAAAGATTTGTATTTTTGTATGTAACGAATAAACTTAAAAAATATTGGACCGATTTCAAAAATTCTTTTGCTAGTCGAAAGCTACATTATCCCTGAGTAACATAGGCTATATTTATTACTAGAAAAAATCGAGATCCTTAGAAATTCTTACTAAAACCAACCCAAGGTGCAAAAAATTAGCCATAAAATGTCTCATCGCATGCGCTGTAGAAAGTATTGATGATAGAACAAAAAAATGTTCTACAATAATATAGAACGTATCAATATCTACAAAAAACTTTGCGAGAATGTCACTATAACTATTTTTTTAAATGCCCATCAAAATATTTTCCATACCTTTGTATTAATTCTTATCCAAATAAACTGTTTCAATACCTGTTGATTACTGTTTAAATTATTGAAATCGGACATTCCATTTAAAAGATATTACGAAATTAACAATATCAATATAAACAAAAATTACACGCAGACGGGCTGGTGTGGCGCGCCACGCAGCTCAGCAAGCAACGCGGCGTGAGAGTGAAGAGAAAATGTTTAAACAAAAATAACCCGTGCGAAGCCAGGATGGGCCGCTAGTATAAGATAAACTGAATAAAATGAAATAAGCTACGCATTTATAGGAACTGAAATTCCAATATTTCTTTAATAAGACTGTCCTCGTGTTTAAATAATCATTACCATTTAGAAAGTTAACCATATTTAATGCGTATGATTTAGGGAGTGTGAAGGGAATAATATTTAGACGCTCCAGCAATCCACAGGTTTTAAAAAATTATAAGATACTAACTTTAATAAGTGCACTTAGTATTATCCTCAAAACGATTTAAAAACCGTTATATTTATTTAGGTGTCTTACCATTGTTTGTTCATTAAGTTTGTCTACCTTCCTCTGTCTGGTGTCTACCAATTAAACAATGTTAATGCCATACACGTCTATTTATTTTATGTACATAAATTTACAAAATTTAGTTACTTTTGCCGTTTTAAAGGTGACGGTAATAATTTAAGACACATAAGTTTTCGAATTTTATTCTTCATCGAATGTATTATTTGAAAAATGTTCCTCATTCCTAAATTATGTAATTTCCACCTTTGTGTATTAAAAGTAATAAATGTTAGCAACACCATTGATACTACTGTATTCGCTTGGTGACCATTATGGCTGTGCAGTGATGTGCAGTCGTACTGGGTCTTCATTACTAAGGTTTGGACTTTGGAGTAAGTGTTTATTATTGGTTACTCGGTTTCCGTTTTAAGCGTATATTATTATTGTCTTGTGCGTGTTACTGTCTCATCTAGTGTGTGGTACTGTCTCATCTAGATATCACAAAATATTTGTTTGAGTTGATTTCCAAAATGAAATTTATAAAAGAATATTTCCAGTTTTCCAAACATTTACAAAATCCTTTACAATGGAGTCCCAGTTTAATGACGCCACACCATTTGTACAGCTATGATCACCAGTTGAGATCCGTTTGACAACTGACACAAATCTATCGGAACAGACGTATTATACAAGCTAGTAAATTTTAAAAACTAAACTTATACACGATATAACTTGTATGCAGCATAATAATTAAAGTGAGTCTACGACTGACGTGACGTCATATCAGAAGGCTTCATCAACATTATTTGAATGGTCGGAGTAATATCTGTAATTACACGCGGCAGAGAGTACCCTGTCACGAAGTTATTAGCGGTGTAATGGATTTTCTGCGACTACTTGTTGTTAATTAACTTTCAGTGATGATGGTTTTATTGGAAGTTTTTAATTTCTACTTTATGCTTACACTGCCCACTTTAATACATTACACTTAACGGTATTAATGTAAAGTGCACTTTTCAGGGTACCTTAATGCGAAAAAAATTACCGTTTACTGGATCATCATCATCATCAACCTTTTAATGTCCCACTGCTGAGCTGGTTACTCACAATCTCAAGTTGTCCAGGATGCTCACAATCTTTAATAATATTTAACGAGATACCCGTGCGTCGTCCACGACAACCACCAATGGATATTTCACTCCAGCCAGTATTTATAACCAATGACTACAATGTTTTAGCTACAGTAGCGATAACACGAAGAGGATCGTTTACTTATCCTGTTTTACTGTTTATTTGATATTAATGATTATTTTTGTCAGGAAGGCGGCGTGGAGGTATCAAGTGAATTATGAAATTAATATCAAATTCTCAGTTCTGCAGTCCCTTGGTGGTGTCGATGTTGGGGAACACCAGATTTTCAACGGCAAAATTAAGTTTGTACCTCAATAGAGATTGTACAGAACTCAGCACGAATACGATACGTACTTTTCTGGATATTTTAATAATTTTCTAATTGGACCGAATATCTAAAGCAATATAGCTCGATTGTAATCAATCTTTAATACATAAAATGCTAACGATTAAATTACGGCGATCTTCAAACAGCTTTTTCTGCTTACTTGCTAATAGGTACAAATAGCATCTATAGTTAAACCATCCTTATTTTCAAAAAAAATATCGAACAAACGCTGGTGAAATCGGAACAAAATTCCAACATTCGTTGCGTAATTTAGAAGTTAGAGTAATGATTCACAAAGTGCTTCAAAGAATCTCTACGTTTGAGGATAAATAGATAGAATGACAGATATAGAAAGCAACTTTTACTATAAATTATTTTGGTTGATACTTATGTCTGTGATATTATGTTTCAAACAATTGGAATAAGGAAAAAGTTTAAATTTTTTAAAAACTATGATTACACCCCCTTTTCATGTAAGTGTTAAGTACCGCTACATATACATAATATTTAGTATCATCATAGGCTAAACAAAAAGTCTGACGTAGGCAGCTATATTTACTGAAAACGTTTATTCGTAAATATTATATACAAATACTTCTGATTTGATTAAAAGTATTGATATATGATTATAAAGTAAATTTCACGTGATTTGGAAAACAAACTGAATGATGCGATTTTATTAAACTAAGTATTTTTTCTATTTTGACGCATTTGACACCAATGATGTATACTTAAACTATTGATATATAATATTATTAGTTTTTTTTAAATCACGGATCGATATTGTATATAATATGAAATCATTTATGATATTTTAAGCAACATTTTTTCTTGGTAAAGACAAAGTTTTAGTATTTGGGAGCCCTGGAGAGCTAGACCTTCATATAAAGCCAATTACAATAGCAATACTTATGGCAATCTCGAACTACAGAGGCGAGACTATCAAGTCAATTGTAGATAAGTACCTGTATAAAGTTGAAATTACATCATATACTCAATGATATAATACTTAGACATTATATAAACACGCAATTATTTTATTAAATGACAATTGAGCTTAATGCAACAAGTCACGCATGTGTTGGAAACGTCCATCTTTGGTTTTAACCGTATGAAGACACTATTTGAGCTACAGAAAGAAATAAGTAACGTTCAGCTTAATCTCTAAATTGAATCGCAATATTACTTGGAAAATTACAACGGAATGAACACCGCTCATATATTTGAGGCTATTTTAGATATTGCTGGAAAACATC
Organism: Limenitis camilla; assembly: GCA_905147385.1. Lineage (NCBI taxonomy): Eukaryota > Metazoa > Arthropoda > Insecta > Lepidoptera > Nymphalidae > Limenitis > Limenitis camilla. The sequence continues at coordinate 5,652,361 of LR990241.1, forward strand.
ATTTGTTTTACTTACGAGCATGATTAAACAAACATGTAGGTCGAAATAAACTCGTTAATTAAGTCATCATTACATTAAACTGTAGTCATGACTAAACTGTGCTAAAAATAATGTAGAATTAAATAACCCAGAGGTTTTTATATACAAATAAATTATAAGACGTCCTAATGTCCGTTACTAATCAATCACTCACGGCTTAATGAAATCCTTTCTAGTGGACAGAACATTTTGCAATTAGTCGTGACCTATTTTTTTTCTATATAAACAGTATTAGCAATTTTACGTAACCAACGTTTAGCACTGATATCATAAACCTCAGTAAATAAGCTGTGACTTCCCACTAATAAAAGCAAAGGGAAAAAAGCTAGCAAAAAGTGAAGAAAAGGGAAATGTTAAGCAGATACCAAGGCGGAGAAGTAATCCAGAAAGAAGCAGACTAAGCAGGAAAGCAGAGGATAAAGCTATAAACTAGATAAGCACATCAGAAGTATAAATAAAACTATAACTAGAACAGGACTAAAAACTAAAACTACAAGCAAAATAAAGACTAGAATGAAGGAAATCTCCCGTCTCATTCAAGGGTCTACAGAAAATAATGAAAGAGGAAAAGACGAAAATCCCTAGTAACTGCGCTACAGATGTTTCTAATCTCTATCACGTTAAATGGAATTGAGAAAATTTAAAGAAACATTAACAAAATAAATGTACAATTAACTGCCTTACATAATATAAAACTGGATATTTATATAAATCTGAAAGCAGACATTCCCTTTTCATTCAAATGCACTTCCCTCAAGCCGACTAGCGGCTGGGGCAAATTGCCTCCCTTCTGGTATCTATCGACTCTCTTTTATTGCGTGCCTTTACGGCTATTACCTTTGGATTTACGCTCCGTAAACACCTTAATAGGATTGGTCTATATTTAAACTTTTAAAGCAATCAAGCTGAATTGTAAGGTTTTATTTAGCTTTCAGGAATATTAACAAGTTAATTATCCATTCATATGTCATCCGCAGTTATTATAAAAACTTTCGTTTTCTGCCTAACTACGTTTAGAAATAAAGAAAAGAAAATGTTTATACTGATTTTCAAATTTTTTATTAATAAGATTATTTGCATAACTTGTAAAAAAACGGTTTTTACTTATAACTTCCAATTAGCAACTAAATAGTGAATTTTGAACATTTGAACCTTCACTTCTTCAAATTTTGTATTTTGAAAAGATTTTTCCATTTATCTGTCTTGCATAAAGAATCGCGATTTTTCTCTTCTTCTTTTCAAATACCTTTATCTGCTCTTCTTCTTAATGTAAGCCTATTAATACTTTGATTGTTTGTGAGAATGTTTTTATAAGAGTCGTCTTACATTTTATGATGGACTGTAGGTTTTTGCTTCTAACACTAACATTAACTTTAGTAACATGATGTTTTTAATGTCTTATTTTCCTGTTGCTAATTTATGAACAGTGTGACGAAACTTAACACTTTTGTTAGATAGTATTGAATATTCAGGCTGCGTGTCGGTTGTTTGAACAAAGGCACTGTAGATAAGATTCTGTGCACGCCCGGAACACGTAAAATCTTTGGCATCCTATACGTTTCTTGAATATTGTTTCATTATACTGCCGTTATTATTTTACCTCTCTATCACGACTTCAGTCATTTATTATGCGCCAAAATATTTCTGTAAGGTAGTAGAAATTACTTTGTTAAATATTTTACTATGATGTTTATTTGTCTTTGGATTGTGTTACATTAATTCTTGCGGAGTCTAAAGTATCTGCCCATTTCTGAAAATTAAAAGACAAAGGTCTAGTTATAATTTAGTTTTAATGAAAATCGTAAAACAAATGTGATAGCAAAGGATGCATGAGTAAGAATTAAATTAACATCTAATTGGTTAGTCATATAAACTAGCGCTTTTTATCTTAATGGATTTATTTTTGTACCACTAGCCCTTATGAGTAATACAAACATATTTACTTTATCGTTTCATGTGAATGGGATCTTTATAGCAATAATAGCAATATACATTTCATTAGAATCTAATATTTTTTTGTTAAGTGCCAAGACATAGATTTTCTACCAGGAATTAGCGAAAAATGTTCGTCCTAATAAGAAATTAACATGTCTATGATGTCTTTCTTCCAATCTTTTCCTTCGCCTAGATGTCTATAAATATTTAGGTATAACAGATCCCCAAAAGTAAAAAAAAAATCGGTTAGCTGTAATTTATTATAGTATCCAATTTGTGTTAGTTTCAACGATGCGCGATGGAGTAATTTCCTTGTATCCTTACGTGTAATAGTTTTCTGGAGGAAATATGCTTTTTGTAAGCTCGCGGGTCAATTTAGGGCTTTAACTAAAGCATCGTTATTTTAGATATTAACTGTATAAACCATCAAACAAAGATGAATTTTATGACGTAAACGAATCATAAAAGTCTTTAAAATTGGTATAAAAACCCTACACAATATCGTTTCGTTATTATGCAAACTCGTAAATTTCGCCTAACCAAAATATAGAATGATTGGCTCGCTATGGCGATTATATTGTGTCATTACTTATCAAATATACATGTCGGAGAACAGTAAAAGATTATCGAGTAATCGAATCGTCATCGCTATCTATGGCGTTGAAGTAGGGTAGTAGTCACTTCCGTCGTTTTGACAGTCTCGACCTTTTATATGCCATCAACAGTCTGCTGAAGTAGTCTCTGGATAGTGTTAGTGTTGTGCAGTGCAGTGTTAATGCTTGGGAGTGCTGACCAATTAAGGTCACGCGAGTACCTTACAGTGTAATTGCCACGTCTTGTGTAAGGTTAGGTTTATGTGAGTCTAACCTTGGGTTTAACAGAGAGCTTGAGCAGTGTAGGCGAGTGTCTCGATCGAATAAAGGAATTCCTTAAGCCTACACCTTGGTCACAAGTCCAGGGCACTGCTTAGGTTTCTCTCGTAATTGTTAGAGATCATATTTGATTATTTATCGGATCAGTAGCAGTATCTACGTTGCGTCTACCCAATAGTTCACTCATTGTCATCACCCCCTTGTAGTGTTTTCCAATATTACCCTCACCTCCTTCCTTTTCATCATTAAAATCCCCGACGTATAACAATTGTAAACTAATTTCTTCTTACATTCCTTTTTCTTATGTCATTTTCGTCGTAGTTCGCAGTTTCAAATGTTGCCAAAAACGCCTGGCAGCTGAAAAGTAAATATAATTTATTTACACATTATGTTTGTGTACTTGAAACGATGTTAAATTTATTTGATCTGACTGAAATTCGTTGAATTTAAAAGAGAAACTAAGTAATACGAGGGTATTTTTGATATGAGTACGAGAATATTAAAAAAAGAACTTTCTAGATATAATCCTATATATTCTAATTTCATATTTACGTCAAACGTTTCATAATTTCCTGAAGGATATATTTGTAGAGAATAGACATGAAGTCCATGTGAGCGAAAAAAATAATTGAGGCATGGTCCAGGTCCAATATGATGTATTTTATTTTCGTAATCCTGGCCGTCTTTTTTTTGGTATAAATGATATGTTATATGAGTTTTTAAGTCTTTCCACAAGTAAAAGTCCGCATATTTACTCGTCAGCGTATCTCTTTAGGTACTCATTGTTGTGCTTATTTAACAATTGTTACATAAAACAATATATACAGCTTCCTGGCGTAAAACTACAATAATACGGAACAAATAACAATTTTCATAATTTCTGGGATAAAATTCTACTATTTAAAGAGACTGAAAACTAAAGAACTAGCCTTAATAATAATAATAAATTAAATGTATAACTTTTGTCAACACGATCTCATGATACCATCAACATTTCAGTTTAAAGACTCCACAATACAAATACATAACGCTGATTATTACTTTAAATTTAACTTAAGTAGTTGCGACCAATCAACGTCCTTCGTCCACGATAAACATCGACGGACACGAGAGTGAAGTAGTAGTAGTACTAATAGTGAGTGAAGATTTGATGGGTTAGAGTTAATAATTAATGGAAAGGAAGTAATAACCTTTATACAATGGTCTCCTAACATGAATTAATGCGTAAATTGTTTATTTTACTTTCATGTGTACAATAAAAGAACACATAAATATTAATGTAAAAGGTTGTCTGTGAGTAAAACCCTTTTCACCTAGAATTTACAATTACTTGTGAATAGGATTAGCTTTTTTTAAAGAAATACTTTTAGTACTTTTCTTAAATTATGTTACACTTTTATTTTCATTATATATTATTAGATAATCTATATTATTATTACACTAACTGGTTTCACCCGCTATATTTTGGATAATTTACACTTTATCATTATAAATTATAGTCTATGTGTTATTCTGATGTGTAAGCTATATTATTGTAAAGTTTCATCAAAATCAATTCAAATCAATTCAAGACAGAGTAACAAACATGCATCCATACATTCTTACAAACTTTCGCGTTTATAATATTAATAGAATTAATTATATACATATACTGCACAATAACACGTAAAGGACGAGAAATATAATCCCAAACACACAAAATCCTTCACAATCAAGTCCCAGCATATCGATACCTGTCAAATACCACAGCGTCATGGTCACCAGGGGAGTTTCAATTGACAACTGAAACATACTAATCTATCGGAACATTTTTTTATAAAGAGAAGAATCGAGAGTTATTAGTGTTTGTTATCAGTAATTGAGACTTGCTCTATTTCTTTTTTTCTTTTGTAATATTTATGAAGTTACAAGAAAATAGAGAAATATTTCTTTTTTTACTAAAGTAAATAAAAATTCAATTCAGATATAATTTAAAAAAAAACACGAACGATTTATGTATGTGGCAAACCCTTTTGAATAATTTGAAAAGATGAAACGAGTCACATTATAAAAATTTGTTAAAAAAGGCGAATTTGACATCTACATACAAATTTACATAGTACCTATAAGTCGCATCCTGCTGTCTGTACGCTTAGATCTTTAAAACTACGCCACGGATTTTATTACGGTGTAGTGATTGAAGGGGTAGGTTTATTCTAATACAAACTAAATAATAGAAAGTTCGATTTAATATACTACTTGCGCCATCTATCAACGAATAGATAAAGTAGAACTTGAGGAATGCTAAGATATATGGAGAGAGATATGATACACATTACTGTACAACAATACGTAAAGACATGCAATTAAGACTGAGGCGAGCAGTGCCTGGGGCTTGAGACCCAGGGGCAGGTTTAAAGAGCGCTTTCATAATATATTAACTCTCACCTACACCACTCGACTTCGCTAACTACATAATATAAAGTAAACTTACGTGGACCTCGAGAAGGGTAACCTTAATCACGACACTATAACACTAACTTCCATGTTCTGTCGGAGACTATCTATCGCACTAAAGGTTATATATTGTCTTCACGTCGGTATACTTGAAATAATATAAAATGATCTACCCGCTACTACTACTTTATAAACAATGTTGCTAACAGAAAAGACATAGGCTATGTTTTATCGCGAAAAATGTCGAGCTGTGTGGCCATAATATAGTGATATAGCGATTATGACATTAAACCTAAATATACTATAGCACCCGGGCGAAGTAGGGATTGGTCAACTAGTAACTTTTAGTAGATAATATAGTTTAGTCACGACGTAGTAAGCATTCGATACAATACAAAAATTAACTTATCGTTAGTTAACCATAATTTTAATTATACTGAACAACTATTGTTAATTCTGTACCTAATACGATTAATGTGACGGAAGTAGCTACAGGGTATACCCATTGTGTTACAATGATGTGCAGGAAGTGTGTATCCATTAGATTCAAAGTTAATTAATCCAAGTTCTATTAAGTTACTAAGTTGCTTACTTCGCTGAGAGTTTGGCTTAGCCGTTAGAAGGATAATAGCAGCAGAGGAAATTCTACCATCTCACTGACTGTCTTCTGTCTCACTCACTTGTTCTTTTATACAAACCTTGTCCTGACAATGATTAACACAACAAAAAAAAATCCGATTTGATGCAGCGTTTACATACATAGAGGTGATTCATTTTTAGAGTTCCGTACCCAAAAGGTCACCAGTCACCAGGTGTATCTCATGAACCGTTATGTATTTCTATTGCCCCCTATAACAACAAACTGGACATACTTACAGTCCTTTTTAATGTTTTAAAATCTTCCTTTCTCACTTACTTATATGAGCGTTTTCAGGTAGCACTTCCGAGTGTAAGACCTCTACGCTCATGTGTAACCGTTAAAAGGTTAGAGTTGCCAATATTTAATACAACTTTTAACGAGCATTCGTTTACAGTAATAGCTACAAAATTATGGATTTCACTTCCAAAGAATATTTTAAATGATAACCCATTCACATTTTGAAGTGAAACTTCTTTAGAATCGTTGTGATTTCAAACCGGATGCAACGGAAAAAACGACAGGTAAGAGACACAAATACAAAAATGTGTAGGAAAGAATGAGACAGAAATATAAATACTATTTTATATGATTATATATATTCATCTCATTCTTTTGTCTATTTACTGAAGTTTCACTTCTATCGTGTGTGAATCGCACACACACCTTTTTTTTATTTTTATTAACACATTTAAAATGAGATTGAAGGACTACCATCCCAACTTTAAAGTTTGAAATTGTGTATATTATTTACATTGTATTTATATAGTATATTAATAATACACTATTTTAAGTAGTATATATTTGTTTTGGTTCGTTTCTTTTAGTTAAATAATTTTTTATACCTATCTCGCAATTTCCGAATTAAACTTACCCACACTCAAGGGTCACTGGAAGAATTTACAATTTTACTTAGACACTTGTTTAACATTTATTATGGTACATAAATAAATAAAAATACTCCAAAACAGAATTATGGTTTTAATTTGTTTAGAAGATAATATTTTCATGTTCTACGAATCATACGGCTATATTTTTTTTTATTTTTATGAGGCAAAATACATGCTGGTCATCCATGGTTTAACAAATCCTACTAATATTATAAACGCGAAAGTTTGTAAGAATGTATGGATGTCTGGATATATGTTTGTTCCTCTTTCACGCAAAATCTACTAAATGGATTTTGATGAAACTTTACAATAATATAGCTTACACATCAGAATAACACATAGGCTATAATTTATAATGATATAATGTGAATTATCCAAAATATAACGATAAATGTCAAGTAAGTAGGTAAAAATCTGCCATCTGCGAGCTATTCTGGCGTGCGTCGCAAAAACCATTGGAGTTACACATATATAATGTATATTGGAAATGTTTATCATAAATAGTCCTACCAAAAAGCCCGCGAGATCATATATCTATTTTTTATATGTAAGCCATTATCGCCAAAATATTGAATCATATAAATAACAGTAGTAACAAATTAATCCTTATATCAAAACAAATAATTTCATCGCATCTGGTATTTAAAGCAGATGAAATTTTTCTTATAGACATTGAGTACATCATTTAAACAAATATTTGAATATAGTTATGACGATAAACAATCAAGTGCGCGATATTATGGTGCGATCCAGCGGCGGACGCACGATTGCGGGGTGGGGGAGGAGGTCGCTCATGGCTGAGTGCGCGACCCGAACACGGGCAGACACGTGAGGGCAGACGCCGTTGACGGTTGTGTCCGTAATGCCAATTTTCAAGGCACTAATCCTACTAATATTATAAACGCGAAAGTTTGTAAGAATGTCTGGATGTATGTTTGTTACTCTTTCACTCAAAAACTACTGAATGGATATTGATGAAACTTTACAATAATATAGCTCACACATCAGAATAACACATAGGCTATAATTTATAATGATATACTATGAATTATTTAAATTATAGCGGGTGAAACCGCAGGGCGCTAGTGTTAAATAATTTCATTGTAATCACTAAAGTAATTTTCGAAAAGGTTGAAAAGCCTATTAAAAGTTCACTAACTCTACTTTCGGCATTTTCCATAGTTTAATTTATTCTAATTTATTTTGTTTCGGTTTTTCTTTAAAAAGTGTGGAACTTCATAAAGCCAGTTTATATGAAGGATTGAAATAATTATAAATTAATTAAATAAACACTACACACACTACAATAACTATATGTCACGCACATATATACATATTAAATATTTACTTACCGATAAATAGAGTTTATAGTCCACAGACCTGCAGTATCACTGCTTGTTGACTAGAATTATACTCTTGAGGCTTATACTTTACTAGCGACCCGCTCCGGCTTGACACGGTTACCTACTCTACTATAATATGCATGTATTATACATACAAACCTTCCTCTTGAATCATTCTGTCTATTAAAAAAAACCGCATCAAAATCTAAGCATACTTAGGGACAGATAGACTTTTTATACTATGTAGTGACCAGAAAAGATTTATTTATCTAAAGGAAGGTATTAATAATGATTTCTGTCATGGCGGCGTATTTATTTTGTTAGCTTTTATCTTTACGTTGGCACAACCGAATGTTATTCAGTTTCAGCCAACTTTAAAAATCAAAAGTTACTCAGACTAATGTTGCAGACATAATAACAGTACTTTTTTGTTTATGTTTGTCTATGGTCAAACATAAAAGATTTAATTATAATTTTAATTTGTTAATAAATGCATAACAAATTAGGGGCCTTTCATTTATTACGTAAGACGATTTAGGAAAGGCGGAAGATTTAGGGATATCTTATTTTATCTTTCAAGGGGGTGGGAAGGAGTCTCTATAGTTCTTACGTAAGATTACAAAATGGATAGTTTAAATTATACTTTGAAAAAAAAGCGCAGGTAACCGCGCGTGCCGAGGTTCACTTTAGGTAAACAATGTTCCAGTGGAATGTCCACGTTCCGAGTAGGTTTTGAGCCCCTAGAATAAAAATCTTATGTAGATAAAGATAAATGATTAAAACCAAAGTTTATTACTACAAAAAAAAAATATCAGTACCTTTGTAAGTACAAATAAACCTTTCTAAAAATTAATACTTTGAACAATAAACATTAAAACAAACCAAACGAATATTAATTTTTTCCGTTATATTCTTACGTAATAAAAATTAAACAGGGGAGGAGCGGGTCGCCCTATATAAGGGGTGAGGGTGGGGGGGTCAATAACTAGCGAAAATAGTCTTACGGAGGGGCGTTCGCCCGATTCCCCCTCGGCATACAGGCCTATCGTGCTGTTGAACGAGACGGGGAAGTTGCTGGAGAGGATTCTCGCTGCCCGTCTCGTTCGACATCTCGAGGACGTGGGTCCCGACCTGGCGCCGTACCAGTTCAGGTTCAGGGCGAGCCGTTCCACATTGGACGCTCTGACCGAGTGACTTGGTGATGGCCGTCTCCGTGGACGTGGCCAACGCCTTTAACATGAGACTATTTTCGCTAGTTGGATGTATTTTTATTTAAGTAAAAATAGTTTCAGTAATTTAATTAAGTTCTAATAAAAGGTATCTCTTGAATTGTTGAGACAAAAGCTTATTACACTTTTTTCCCGCTCGATAACGTCTTTCTAAATTGAGTAACCGATAGTAGGTCACTGTAAGGATTCGTTCACACAGGGGAAGCATACTAATGATAAATAACGTTTACTGTGTCACTGTTTTTTATATACTAGTGACCCGCCCCGGCTTCGCACGGGTAGTAGAACAAATTATACCTTAAATTTTCTCTGTCGTTGGATAGTATCAGCCTAATAATGAATTAAGTTTTAAGACTTGATATTTTTCGACATTTTCAATTATTATCGTCATATTTCAACCAATTTATACAAAACCTTAATAAATTATACACTTAAATCTTCTTCATAAATCACTCTGTTTGTTGGTGAACACCTCATGAAAATCTGTTTAGTAGTTTTTGAATTATCGCGAACCAACTGACACTTGTGAAGTGGGACTTTGATTTTTAATATGTAGTGATGATCACTTAACTATAACTATTATTAGGTATTTGGTGTCAAACATTTTATGTTGTAAACCTCATTGCATTAAAAAATTGTTTATAAATCCAAAAATTACTCAGTAAGTCTCCTAAGACACCTCCTAAAAGTGAGGAGAGGGATAGGCCATAGTCGACCACGCTGGCCCAGTGCGGATCGGCAGACTTCACACACCTTTGAGAACTTTTAGGGAACTCTCAGGAGTGCAGGTTTCCTCAAGATGTTTTCCTTCACTGTTAAAACAAATGATATTTAATTGCTTAAAACACACATAACTCAGAAAAGTCAGAGGTGTGTGCCCAGGATCGAACTCGGACCTCCTGAGACATCAATAGCGTTATTTCGAAATATTGATTAATAAAGCATACCTACTTCATAAATATTACTGTTCACTATATTTTGTTATTATAGATCGTGACGTCATGGCAAACGCCACAAAACGACGCGCGACGCAAATTTTTATCTATGTGTTTCTTTTCCCAGTTTTTTACCTAATAAGAACCTTATCCAGCGCGAAAAGAACTTTTATACAATATTTCGGACTGACTTGAGAATTATTTCAAAACACAAAAAAAATATTTGGTATCAATTTATTACATTAGAATGTAATTACACCAATTTACATAGTTATTCAAATTTGTTTTACATACAATCAAAACATTTGTATAAATGTTATTCAATATTCACTATAAGTCACATCTGGTTTTATTTGAATATCGCTGCTCCTTTGTGTGATCTTAAATTAATCTGTGATTATTTTGTGATAAGAAACATTCAATTTTCTAATGATGGAATGTATTAAGATATAATAACAAAAGATAAGAATGTTATTATCGCACATGAACTATGATTTTTTCCGGGATGAAGTAGCCTATGTGTTAATCCAGGTTATAAAGTATCTCTGTGCCAAATTTCTGCGAAATCCCTTATGCGGTTTTTGTATAATTGAGTAACAAAACTTGTTCTGTATTACGTAGAATACTTATTAAATATTTATTATTTGTTTATTACGCCACTTGGTTTCTAAGTTATTCAGTAGAGAACCTTAATATCTTTCGAGGAGAAATTTCCTATTCCTTATTTTTAATATCGTAGAAATACTTAGCGAGAAAATTGTTTTATGAAAGATGAACGTGAACATTTCTTACTAAGGATATCAGAATAAGAATCTTGATATAAGTTTGTTATATTATTTATACTAGTCTAGTGTACATATACTACGCATTGGAAAAATATTTATATTATCTACATATTGTCGCTCATGTGATTGTTTACTTTAATTATGTTGTTTGTTTACGTCACTTATTTTACATTTTTGCAGTAATGTATTAAATACCATTACTATAAAATTAACATTATAGTTCATTAAGAAAAAAATAATGCAATAAATAGTTTATGTACATCGTGTAATAATACATTAAATACATTACACACAATACCCCATACAATAATATAATAATACTAGCTGACCCGGCAAACATTGTTTTGCCATATAAATTTAAAAAATCTGGGGTGGGGCCCCCTTTTCACTTAGGGGTATAAAAAATAGATGGTGACCGATTCTCAGACCTACCCGATATGCACACAAAATTTGATAAAAAATCGGTCAAGCCGTGTTGGAGGAGTTTGGTAACAAACACCGTGACACAAGAATTTATATCTTATACTAATATATAAAGCTCAGGATCTACTGGTCCGATTTAAAAAATTCTCTCAATGTTAGATAGCCCATTTATCGAGGAAGGCTATAGGCTATATATCATCACGCTAAGACCAATAGGAGCGGAGCTACACGCGGACGAAGTCGCGCGCATCGAGTAGCATAAGATATTTTTATATCTAAAGTTGTCCATTGAACAACTTTTTTTTATTATCTTCTGGGTTTTATGTTTTAATAATATTTTTATACAAAAAACTATGCCAGTTTTCATTTATTGAATTTTTTATTTAATAATACATATTTCTATAAATAATTTTCATTTACAGCGCCATCTAGTGGAAAAATTCATAACGAAGACGGGTGAATGGTCTTAGCACAAAGACTTTACCGTGTTCATCCATTTACCGTAGCGACTAACTAATATGTAACCGTATCGATAGATGTCGCGATTTTATAAATTACAATAATTTTGATTGAACTACGTTGTTGTGGTATCATGTATATTAACATTAGGTATTTAAATCCTGAAATAGTACTAAAAACTTGATGAATAAACGGAGAGTAATATTTTAGCTATACTAATATTTTACTATGAAATATTATAAAATAATGACATGAAAAAACCCTTGGTACAGCTGTCATAGACAGATATCCAATTATACTAAGATGTTTGAAACTTAATTATTAGCGTAAAACAGACAAAAGCTAATTTAAAAGAATCTGGTCTTTTTAAGGTTTAGAAACAGAAAAAAATACATTACTTTGTTGATCTAAGTTATACCTTATTATAAAAATACTACTCGATCCGTCCCGGTTTCGCCCGGGTGCAATTTACTATGTGTATTTAAGTTTAATTTCACATTTTTGTTATAGCACTATATTTTACATTTTAACTTATATATGACTGATTCTAAAAGACAACACTGTGAGTGTTCGATATACTCTTCATCCCCACGTCGATAGATGGCGTACGAGTACAGTCATTATTGTATTTTTTCGCGATAAATCATATCCTATGTACTTCCTCAAGTTCTACTTTTTCTTTGTATCGTATTTAATCAAAGTCGGTTCTATGATTTAAGCATGATTGCGTTACAGACAGACCATCTATCCGTCAATAGATGGCGTAAGTAGTATATTAAATTGCACTTTCGTTTGTTTAGTTTGTATTCTTAAGTATTTCCTGCGTTCCTTAAGTGTTTCTTTAGAAATTATAATATTGGTTAATGGAATTATTATTTATATTGCTTTTGTTTTTTAATAATTTGTTTGTTTTCTCTTATTTACAGGTAGTGACGGCCTCAAGCTGGCTTCGTCGGGCTCGGGTAGCCCGGCGCCGCCGCCGGTGCAGTGGCGTGTGCGGAGGAAACCAGGTAAATATACAAAGAGAATCGTGCTACCTTATATTATTTTATAAATGCGAGGAATTGATGTATATATGTTATAATTAATTAATATGAAAAAAATCTTTTTTATTTATTAATTGAATGATTGCTCTAAAGCAAACGTTAACATAATATAGTTTTTAAAATTTAATTTAATTACGAAGTTTTTGTGATTTTCTATCGGTCAATTATTGGTGAGCCCTTTTGCTTTTTAGGAAATTTATTATTATAATGAAAGCGTATGAATAAAAGCCAAATTGTGCATATCAACCCGTCAAGGGGGATAAAACTCCTGAGCCGTCTGCGAAATGGCAAGAAAACTTATATACGACATGTTTATTGCTTATTTAAGAAATGCATCTTCGGTGTTGAAAGTTGCCCCCCTTCGTTACGTCAGCACTTGGAAAGTCCTTCCAAAGCGGACTTCTCATAAAACGATTTTCATTAATGTTCCTGTGTTATCGTAACGTGATGTTAATAAAATATTTTTTTTGACCCAGTAGTTCCTGAGATTACTACATTCGACCAAACAAACAAACTCTTCAGCTTAATATAAGTATAGATTTAAGAACTGAATCCTCTTTTGTGGAACGCGTGACTTTTCATAATACATACGAATATGCTTAATACCGATAAGTATTGGATTTTGTCTGAAATTGTATGCGTTAAAGAACATTACGTCTATTGTCTACGTTTTGTAATTTAAAATTTTCTATTGTTTAGATTTATTTGAATATTACACGTGTATTTAAAAATGCATATTTCTAGACTAGCCGACATAACTTACAGGCGACTTAAATGAAACAAGACCTGTATTTAAATCAGGTCTGTAGCAATAGAATTATTGTTTTGGCTCTATTAGTGTTATAGATTCCTCAAATTGTTTTATTTATAATATAATATATGAATAAATTGCAGCAATTTTCAATGTATTGTTGCTAAATTAAAATACTCAGGCGCTTACGACAGTAAACATATTTTATTACTATCCCCCAGGAGCTATAAAATTTTCCGGGATAAAAAGTAGCCTATGTGTTAATGTATGTGTATACTAAATTTTAATGAAATCCGTTCAGCCGTTTTTATGTGTTTGCTGATTTTCATCACGACCCTTCAATGGCCCACTGCTGAGCCGGGTCTCCTCCTCAGAATGAATGAGGAGGGTATTAGGCCATAGTCCACCACGCTGGCCCAGTGCGGGTTGGCAGACTTCACACACCTTTGAGAACTTTTAGGGAACTCTCAGGAGTGCAGGTTTCCTCACGATGTTTTCCTTCACCGTTAAAGCAAGTGATATTTAATTGCTTAAAACACACATAACTCAGAATCAGAGGTGTGTGTCCAGGATCGAACCTCGGACCGAACCGAGTAAGACTTGAAGTCTCAACCACTGGGCCATCACTGCTTCACTGCAAGTGTCAGTTAGTTCGCGATAACTCAAAAACTACGAAACAGATTTTAATGAGGTTCACCAACAAACAGAAGCTGATTGAATAACAAAAATCAAAATATACAAAAAGTAAGATTATAAGTCTCAGTCTCTGATATAGTTAAGCTAATTAACGGTTAGGTAACGAGATCAGGCAGTATAGGCCTTATAATAGTATTATCTTATACTTATATATATATCACCATTTCCTTTAACTATGATATAATAATGTTTTACGTAAATAAACCAACGGATACTGGGAGAAACGTTTCATGATTCATAAAATGCTTTACCACGTTCAATCAGCTTGTTGATCACGAATAAACTAAATATAAACACATTTCATCATTAAACAATTTATTTAAAAAAAATAATATTCATCCTATTCATCAGTAATTTCTTAAACAATCAAAATTTCAAGTCGTAAATATATTTTGCATAGATAATTAAATCACTACATATTTAATATCCAAGACTAAATTTCGTTAAACAGAGACAACAGATATTTTAGCTAATTATTTATAAGTGTTTTTTTTTCACTCACGGACATGCAAACACAAATACAAATATTTATTCAAAGTATTATTCGTTTGTTTATGTCCACCTTCCATACATAGTCGGCCTACGAACGGAAAGATATGTCGTTATAACGAAAATTAATAATTTATTTTCAAACTTAAGAATCAGTTTTTAGTAACTGACGGACACTCGGAGGATTCCGAACACATTTTAAAAAGTAATCATTATTATTTCCTATAAATCAGACTCCATTTAAATATAAGTAATCATCAATGTTGCCAAGGCTGTAATAATTCCCCCCATAAGTTGCAATTTATTATCTAAGTTTTAAAAAAAATATTATGTAGTTTATAGCGTCGCTTTAGAAATTAAGTAATATTCTAAAATTAGTATAATAAATATAAAATTATTGAAATAAATGACAGTATAGATTTATTACAAAACAGGGTTGGCTTGATTAAAACAAAGTTTTTTAAACACATGTTTAAAACAGTTTAATTTACAAAACAAAGATATGTCGGCACTCAGCCGTCGAAAATAAGTAATTCAATGGACTAGTGGATATTCCCCTTATTTAAATATAAAATAATATAAATATTGGGGTTTCCCTTATTAAAAATGAACATTAGTTAGAACATACAGAATGAATGTAAAGCGTTTAGTACGGATTAGAGATATACGCAATAAAGAATAAATGTTGATCGATTTTTGTAAATATTTAATTTACTATGGCGAATTTAAAAATACCTCGTCTAGAAATTAATAATATGGGTCTATTTGATTTGAATTTAACCCTAAACGAAAAAGAAAAACATAAAAAAATACTTGTTTAAAACAATTTGAACTGTTTGATTTATAAAAAAAAAAAAAAAAAACACGTTAACAATAAATAAACATCCCAACCCTATTAAAAAATAATTTATTAACATTTTAAAAATAATTCTGCTGTTAAATCTTATAAACAATACTCTAATAATGAAAAACATCACCAGTGTTGATAAACCTATGAATATTCACCCTTTTTTAAAACTGTTGATATTTTTTATATGTTGTTAAAATTAACTAGAAAAGTGAAGAAATGCTTAGTAAACCGATCTACTACAATAAATTAGATAAACGAATATAAATTCCTTAATAAATGAATTAGAAATTAATCTTTACTGTCATTTATTTCAATGATTATATATTTATTATACTAATTTTACAATATTGCTTAATTTCTAAAGCGACGCTACAAACTACATAATGAATTATAACCTATGGGGGGTATTATTACAGCCTTGGCAACATTGATGATTACTTGTATTAAAATGGAGTCTGGTTTGGAGGAAATAATAATAAGTACTTCTTAAAATATGTTCGAAATTCTCCGATTGTCCGTCAGTTACTGAAAATTGATTCTTAAGTTTAAAAATAAATGAGTAACTTTCGTTATGATGACATGTTATTCTACGACACGACATGTTTGTAGGCCAATTTGAACATTGCCCTTTGACATCAAAAGAAATTTCCAAGTAAACTAACAATTTTCCGAAGCAATTAGTACAAAGTCAATTAAAATACAGTCGCCCTTTAATTGCCAATAGAATTAGACGAATAGAATGGTAGTGGTACCAGTAAACGACAAGAAACAATAATGGAAAAATAAATGAAACTTGTGTTACAATTAATATCAGTTTTTATATTGTCTTCATACAGACTAGTCCATCCAAAAAAATTTCCAATTTCCCTTCCGACTAGATAATTTTAAGCTAAGTCTCATACAACTATAGAGTTTAGACACAGTTTTAATGTTTATTTCTTGGAGTTTATTGTTTTAAATAACTAAATTAATTACTTAGGTTTATTTATAATTTATTAGAATAGATCAAGCGGTATAGATGATAGTTAACATGTATTAAAAGAGCTCTCTAAACCTGCTCCTCGCTGTCTAGCCCAGGCACTACTCGACTTTACACCTGAAATACATACTATTTATTTTGAGTGTTGCTGTGTAGTATAGCTGATACATACTTAACTAGCTGACTCGGGCTGTAAACATATTTAATCCGATTACCACGAAAAGTCTTTTCCTTTTTCAAGTTCATATATAACTAATGACACTCACAAATAATTTAGCTTTCTATTAGTAAAAGAATTTTCAAAATCGGTTCAGTACATTCAGACATTTGCCCCCTACAACCTCATAAACTTTACTTCTTCATAATATTGGTATAGATTAAATTGTTATTAGAGTTAAATAGAAAATTTACCTATGAAATTGTTATTGCTATATTTCATGTCCATCACTAGAATATTTACTGTAGGTACATTGACATTATTAATAACTTCCATTACTCAGTCTTTCGATTACCTCTAAATGAACAACAGATAGTATCTGTAATGATATTTGATAGTCTTGGTCAACTTAGTATAATTGCCACGCGATGGTCTTTCTTCCTGCGTCATCAGTTTTATTTTGATAATCGTACTTTTCCTTCGACCTTTAGAAGTTGACAAGACCTTGGTTTTGTTTGTGATAGGCATCGCTTTAATAGACTAAAGGTTCTAAAGGCTTTGGGATTGTATTGTTTGCCGCTTTCTTGACATTACTCTAATGGATGGACGCAAGAGTTTATTAATCACGTTGTTATTGTTATTATGAAGACCTATTTTTTTCGGTTATATTTTGCCAGTCTATACCTTCTGTCCAATAGTATCGTTGTTTCATCATATCTATTACTGATTGAATTAATAATGGCGATACATTATACTTCAGTTATCCTCTTTTTTTATTTTCTTTATTTGGAACAACTAACAACTATACAATACAATATTATTTAAATAAGTTCTAGATCTTAAATATTCTTATTGTACATCCCACATCGTTATCCACAAGTACAATAACGAAGACTTGAGAGTGACATGGTTACAAAATCGTGTAAGAGATTATTAAAACGATATTTTCAATTAAAAAGCAAGTTAGTTATGAAAATTATAAAAATAAAATCTACAAGCTAGAGTATAAAACTATGTTATTTTGTCTGCTTACGCATTTTAATAAAGCTGAGGATTTTTTTTTTTAATTTATGTTTCTATGTGCAATAATGTGAAAGCAAATGTGACTGTAATATAATATTTATTGGTTGTAAAAATATGAGTATTTGAAAATTCATAGAATATTAAGCTATTTCATATTTTTAGTATTCTTGGAAGCGATTTCTTGATTCATTTAGTCTACGTCATTTAAATAAGACGCATTTCATTGATTTTTTCAACAGCCTGTAACTAAAGAATGAAATCTCTTGGCAAAAAGTTTTCAAAAGTCATCCTTTTTTAGTCTAAATATTATTAAGAGTATGGAAGCTTTACTGCACAGTAAAACTCGAACGACAATATTACCATGTAATCTAGACAAGATGAGCAGTGCCTGACGACTGAGACCCAAAAACAGGTTTAAAGTCATCTTCTACTTCTATGCATAAAATATCATCTCCACCGCTCGACCTTGCTCGTTACCGAATATTAAAATAATAAAGTACCTACATTACTCACGTGCTTAACTTTTTTTTATGATGGAAAATGCTGTTATGCATGCAATGCAGGACTCCCGACGTGGCACCATCCTACCTGCTAAAAACCATCGAAGCCATCATCGTCATGAAGAGGCGACACGGGATCACAAAAGTACTACGTGTACGTGTCGCCCCGACGAAAATACAGCCCTGTGATCTATATTGTGACTTTACTCGGGGAGGAGGAGGGCATAGCGCCGTCTACGCTCACCTGATCTTCTCCTGCGTGACAACTGACACAAAGTTATCAGAACGAAAGTTATAAAGTAAAATAAAGTACCCGCAAATACTAATTTATAAACGGTGTTGCTAATAACATAAGCAAGAAAATGATATTTTGGAGTCCTTGTAAACAAACTAAAAGCTAGAATAAAATAGTTTAGCCTCATTTACAAGCACGCATATTTGTAATTTAGCAACTATTTTCATGTCATATAAATTTGCGTGAAATACTAAGAGGTCTGACACTTTAATTTAAGGAGGCATCCAGTTTAATTGTTCCTCTGCTGAAATATAGACAGAGTAAATTCCCTCAAGGACGTTGTATATAAGCGAACTTCATGTAATTCGCGCCTCGTACAAATATTTTATAAGTCTTACACTAAGGGTATAGAATTATACATTACTAGGTGCGCTCCGCGGTTTCACCCGCTATATTTTGGATAATTCACACTATATCATTATAAATTATGGCCTATATGTTATTCTGATGTGCAAGCTATATTATTGTAAAGTTTCATCAAAATCCGTTCTGTAGTTTTTGCGTGAAAGAGTAACAACAGCCATACATCTATACATCCATAGATTCTTACAAACTCGCGTTTATAATATTAGAAGGACTACGTATTGTTATCTATGTTCTTTGCGTTAGCAACACCGTTTATAAATTAGTATTCGTGGGTAATTTTATCTTGTTTCGAATAGACAATATATAACTTTTGTTCAGATACGATTGAGCTAGTCTGTCAAGCGATATTGTGAGACTATCCGTTATCAAGGAGCACGTGAGTAATGTATTTTATTATTTTATTATTCAGTAACGAAGTAGTTGAGTTAACTGTTATAAAAGACGTCCTTAAACCTACTCCTGGGTCTTAAGCCCCAGGCACTGGCACTGGCACACACACATACTATTAATAATATATGTCGGAGCATAGTAAAAGATTATCGATTAATCGAATCGTTATCGTTGTCTATGGCGTTGAAGTGGGGTAGTAGTCACTTCCGTTGTTTTGGCAGTATCTACCCTCGACCCTTTATATGCGATCGACAGTCTAACTGAAGTCTTAGTCGTGCGCGGTCTCTTAAGAAGTGAACATCAACTAAGTAGTGCTAGTGATAGTGATAGTGTCAAGTGCAGTGTAGTGTGGAAGTGCTGTCCAACTAAGGTCACGTAAGTCCTTACAATGTAATTGCCACGTGGTTAAGTAAACACAATGTTAGGTTAGGTTAGCCTTAGGTTCGGTTAGCCTTGTGTTAGATTCGGTTTATGTGCGTTTAACCTTGGGTTTAAATAAAGAGCCTAGCAGTGGAGGCGAGTGTTGTAATTATTTAAAGGATATCCTTAAACCTACACCTTGGTCACAAGTCCAAGGCACTGCTTAGGTTTCTCTTGTAATTGTTAGAGATCATATTTGATCATTTATCGGTTCAGTAGAAGTATCTACGTTGCGATTACCCAATATTCCATTCAATATTCCCCATCTCCCTCCTTCCATCTCCTTTCACATCGTTTTAAAATCCCCGACATATATATTTCGAATTATCACATATTGTATCAACAGTAGCAATCGTTTCAAAAGTTATGGGCCTAAAGTTATTTTGGTCCAAATTACGGAATACATGTGTTAGACATCGCGAAACTTTTAATAACATAAGTTTCCTCTAACTCTAGAGTACATACAGTTTTCTCTTGTTTTCGAGCGTGGGTGCTTTATTAAACCGCTTTTGCTCGGGGATTTTCCGTTGATAGTCACAATTGAAATTAAAACTTGTTGTATGTTTGTACGCGTTAATTAAAGTAATTACTAGGCCGGTACAACAATACTATGCGTTTATTAAGTGCTAGTCGACCCGTCCCGGCTTCGTCCGGGTGCAATTTAACACGTGTATTTAGCCGTAACCGCTATGTCCTTGCATTTTAAATCTGTAATATCTTCGAAAATATTAATTTAAATTACATACTGTAAGGAGCCATATTGATCTATATAAAATGCACAATGTGTTTAAGGTACCTAATTGGATAAGGATTAATGCTGTATTGTTTAAAATCACTTCGTAAATTAACAATTATTTTGTAAAAAGTAATGGTAAAAAATGGTTACTGTGGGTATCCCTAAGAGACAGACATTTACCATCACAGACTTTTTTGTAGACCTTTTTAAGGTGTACAATACTGTAGTACATTATTTTGATCTATCTCGTAGAGTTCAGCCAGCGTTTGCAATGTAAGCGCAAAAAAAGTGTTTATTTACACATCCACATTAGAAACCTCTAAAATTATCAGTTTCTCTACTATATAATGTGTGTATTATACATATAAACCTTCCTCTTGAATCACTCTATGTATTGAAAAAAAACGCATCAAGTTATAAAAAGAAAAATAATAGAAATAAAAAGAAAAGTAAAGCGACAGATGCTAAGAGAGGGAGGACAGAGCAAAAATAAAATTGAATAGGTAAAGGAGAGAGAGAAAGAGACAGAGAGAGAGAGCGCGAGAGAGATAATCGAACGAAAAGTGTAAATGGCAACACTAAATCACCTTTGTCACACACAAATAGTGTAGTTTTCTCTAAGTGAAAGAATTTTAAAAATTGGATTGGTAACAACAAAATGACCATATTCTATTAATTAAAAAGTGCATATGGCAACACTAAATCACCTTTGTCCCTCACGAATAGTATAGTTTTCTCTCAGTGAAAGAATTTTAAAAATCGGATTAGTAACAACAAAATGACCATATTCTATTAAATAAAAAGTGTATATGGCAACACTAAATCACTTTTGTCCCGCACGAATAGTGTAGTTTTCTAACAGTGAAAAATTTTTTTAAATCGGATTTGTAGTTCCTGAGAAACTCTTCAATTTACAAAATGGCCACCTTATGGCACTTAAATGGCCATATCTTTTTAATTAGAATATTTATGGCAACACCACATAGCCTATGTTACCCGGAAAGGATGTAGCTTCCTATCGGTGAAAGAATTTTCAAAATCGGTTCAGTACTTTTAGAGCCTATTCGCAACAAACAAACAAACATACAAACATACAAACATACAAACATACAAACATACAAACATACAAACATACAAACATACAAACATACAAACATACAAACATACAAACATACAAACATACAAACATACAAACATACAAACATACAAACATACAAACATACAAACATACAAACATACAAACATACAAACATACAAACATACAAACATACAAACATACAAACATACAAACATACAAACATACAAACATACAAACATACAAACATACAAACATACAAACATACAAACATACAAACATACAAACATACAAACATACAAACATACAAACATACAAACATACAAACATACAAACATACAAACATACAAACATACAAACATACAAACATACAAACATACAAACATACAAACATACAAACATACACACATACAAACATACAAACATACAAACATACAAACATACAAACATACAAACATACAAACATACAAACATACAAACATACAAACATACAAACATACAAACATACAAACATACAAACATACAAACATACAAACATACAAACATACAAACATACAAACATACAAACATACAAACATACAAACATACAAACATACAAACATACAAACATACAAACATACAAACATACAAACATACAAACATACAAACATACAAACATACAAACATACAAACATACAAACATACAAACATACAAACATACAAACATACAAACATACAAACATACAAACATACAAACATACAAACATACAAACATACAAACATACAAACATACAAACATACAAACATACAAACATACAAACATACAAACATACAAACATACAAACATACAAACATACAAACATACAAACATACAAACATACAAACAATCAAATCTTTCCTCTTTATATAATAGTATAGACTAGTCAACCCGCCCCGACTTCGCCCCGACTTCGCCCGGGTGGAATTTAGGACATGTTTAGTTTTAATTTTGTATTTTAATTTTTTACACTTATGCACTATACAGAGTGGATGCATCTGAACTGCATTCACAGATTTTTGAGAAAAAGTATGGTCAGCGAAAAAAATGCTAAAAAAAAAAAAAGTTATGTCTATCGATCCTACTTCATATGGGGATCAAAAGACACTAAGGGACCATTTAAGGTATGAGTACTCGGAAATATCGAAAATCGCCAAAAACATTTTCCATAAATTTTGTACTGAAAAACGATATATCAACTCGTAATATTCTTTATTTCTAAACAATCTTATTTCTTAGATACTGTGATTAAAAAATATTATATAAAGCCTTTATTTCACGATAAATCGTAGCCTATGTTCCTTCCCAAGGTCTGGTCTATCTCTGTACTAAATTGAAAGTGTGAAAGCGTAACAGACAGACAGAGTTACTTTCGCATTTAAAATAAAAGGTAAGTTCAGTCAGTTTCGGTAGTGACTAATGACGTATTACAAGGATAATCGTTACTATCTAAGTAACGACTCTGGGTTTACTCCAAGTTAATTGAGTACTAATCTACAAACTGTATTAATGTTGAGTGAATCATTTGTCTTGGAAAAGGAATGGGGAAGGTTACATAAACCATATATGTAATCTTATATATGTAAATGAATCACTATTTCACTTGATCACGCATAAACGGCTGGACCGATTTCGCTAATTCTTTTTTGTTGCGTTTGTTATTGTCAGGAGAAGGTTCTTATGTAAGAAAAAATTAAAAAAGTTGCGCGGAAAATTAGAAAATTTAAGAAAACTTAACGATCATATTAACTTTTCTAATGTAAGCTTTTGATAGCTAATAATCTCAACAAATACGGAGAACTCAATATTCAACAAATACGGAGACTAGATCAGAGGTTCCCAAACTAATTTAATATTTCGGACAGTGCGCGCAAGAAGTACATGATCTAATTATATAAAAATAATTTTGCTTTTTTTTATGCTAACGACTAAAGAGTGGAACCGGCGTCAGTGTTTGCGAACTCTTATCATTTAGATGTCTTTAAACGGAGAGGGAATAAACAACGATATACTATTGTCATTAAAAAACCACTTGTCTAGTTCACTTGCAGATAAGGAAGCCTCATTTCTGTATTTCTAAATGATAAACACAATTAGAAAACTGAAAAAATAAATAAAAGCAAAAGTTAAGAGACTATAAAATTAAATCATAATGAAATTATAGATAGTATGTATCTATGTATGTTTATATGTTCCACTCTAGCGCCTAAAATACTGAACCAATTTTAATAAATGAGGTGTCAATAGATTCGTAATAATGGCGCGTGTGACATAGGCTATAAAAAAATTATGATTTTTTTTTTAATGACGGAATTTAAAAATCAGATTCTTACCTCGAAAAAATTAAACTGAAATAATTATCACGTGTTTAGGATCAAAAGAAAGTTCTTGGCGAGCACATTACAAATATGTATATATATATATATATATATATATATATGTCGGAGCATAGTAAAAGATTATCGATTAATCGAATCATTATCGTTGTCTATGGCGTTGGAGTGGGGTAGTAGTCACTTCCGTTGTTTTGACAGTATCTACCCTCGACCCTTTATATGCGATCGACAGTCTAACTGAAGTCTTAGTCGTGCGCGGTCTCTCAAGAAGTGAACATCATCTAAGTAGTGATAGTGATAGTATCAAGTGTAGTGTAGTGTGGAAGTGCTGTCCAA
Source organism: Limenitis camilla (assembly GCA_905147385.1). Classification (NCBI taxonomy): domain Eukaryota; kingdom Metazoa; phylum Arthropoda; class Insecta; order Lepidoptera; family Nymphalidae; genus Limenitis; species Limenitis camilla. The sequence continues at coordinate 5,676,805 of LR990241.1, forward strand.
CTAAGGTCACGTAAGTCCTTACAATGTAATTGCCACGTGCTTAAGTAAACACAATGTTAGGTTAGGTTAACCTTAGGTTAGGTTAGCCTTGTGTTAGATTCGGTTTATGTGCGTTTAACCTTGGGTTTAAATAGAGAGCCTAGCAGTGGAGGCGAGTGTTGTAATTACTTAAAGGAGCTCCTTAAGCCTACACCTTGGTCACAAGTCCAAGGCACTGCTTAGGTTTCTCTCGTAATTGTTGGATATCATATTTGATCATTTATCGGTTCAATAGGAGTATCTACGTTGCGTTTACCCAATATTCCATTCAATACCATCACCCCCTTTTAGTGTTCCCCAATATTCCCCATCTTCCTCCTTCCATTTCCTTTCACATCGTTTTAAAATCCCCGACATATATATATGTTATAGTTTAAGTCAACATATATGTTTAAAATGCGGTCGAATAGTCTGCGCGTTCCAGTCGTTGCAGTTATTTACTCGTGTAAGCAAATAAAAACCAACATTATGTTACAACATGAGATTATAAAAGTTATCTTGTTCGGGAAACGGAAAACTATTAAATAAAAGAATAAAGTTTAAAACACTATAAACCGACTACGTAAAAAAGTGGTCTAAAAAGGACGAAACAAGAAAATAATTCAGATGGAAACACAGAAATGCATAAAAATGGTCAAGGTAAAACCGTGGTCGCACCCATGTATACCTATGCCGATATGGATCTCTTTGGGAATCGTTGCTGTAGACAGAATAAATTACATGGAGAAACAATTTTACAACCTATCGGACTTCAAGTAATTATTTTAAAATACTCGTAACCTCTGGTTTACGATGTAGTAAAGCTTTTGCATAATAAATTAATATTGATTTTTCAGGCAACCTTTGCTGAATAGACTCTCAAATGAATTATTTAAGTCTTTGGTTTTTTCAGCATAACGGCTGGCATATCGTAGTTGCTAGGTCGGGTTTTGGTATTGGGTATTGTGATAGATTCAATAATGGCGGAAGTGATAGATTCAATAATGGCGGAAATCGAATTTGTCATCCCAAGAAAATTGATATACATATATTTTCGCACCCAAGGTGTTGATTTTCATTAAATTTTCTGTTGACGAATGTTTACGCGTTAAAACCTTTTTTTTTAATATTTACATTTTTTTTTCGTAAATTAGTCCTTAAAATTTTAAATCGTTAAAATTAGTCGTAACATCAACTTGTATTAATTTAGTACTAGTAGTCCCGTCCGGCTCGAATCGGTTCAACATATTCTCTATATGGGGTATTCCATGCCAAATCGACCACTTTTGAACCCGACCCCTTTAGATTTAGCTGAAACTTTACTATTCTTTTCTACCCTTTGAAAGACATTTTTGAGAATTTTTTCAAATTTTTCATCCAACCCAAAAAAAGTTATGAATTTTTCAAAAAAATGGCTTTTTTATTTTCAAATAGCCGTAACTTTTTTAAAAATTGACTTTTAGGTACCTTTTTTTTTTTAAATTTTTGTTTTTGAATGTACTTTTCGAAAAAATATACGAAAAAAATTTAACATGATCAATTATATAAAATAATCGGTTTTTTTAAGTAAAATCGTCATTTTTTCGAAGTCCGCCATTTTCTTTTTTTTTTTTTTTTTCTCAAAAAAAACTTCAATTTATTTGACAACTATCCCCGCTAATCCCGATTAGGGCCGATTTTTTTTTATATTTTTTTTATTCATTTAAAAAAAAATTGTCAAATTTTCAAAAATGGAAAAATTTTTGTAAATTTATATTATCATGAAGATGATTTTGATATTCCTGCTGAATGGCATTTTTCTGCGACTGCAAATGGCAAAGGTCCGTGTGATGGAATTGGTGGCATCATCAAACGACACGCAGCAAGAGCAAGCCTCCAGCTTGCAGTTGATAAACAAATAACAACACCGATAGAATTTTTTGAATGGGCTTCTAATCCGAATAACTTACCAAATATCATAGTTAAGTTTTCTCCAGAAGAAGATTATAATACAGCATTAACTGATTTAAATGACAGATTTTTGAAAACGAAACCAATTGTAGGAACTCGACAACTACATTGTATAGTTCCGGACAAAAATGGTTGTTTGTATGTTAAAAAATTTTCGAACTCTAATGAACACAGAATTTGTAAAATATTGAAACGCGAAAGAGAAAATTAATAAATAATTTTTCGTATTGTTTTTGTGAAATCATTGGATACTAACTGTATTAATCATTAAGCTTAGTTATTATAGTCATAACTTAAATCTATAAATTGAGAATTGTATCACAAAATCGTTAAATTATATTTATTTTATGATAGAAATAAAATTTACGGAAAAATTTTTTTTTCCATTTTTGAAAATTTGACAATTTTTTTTTAAATGAATAAAAAAAATATAAAAAAAAATCGGCCCTGCTCGGGATTAGCGGGGATAGTTGTCAAATAAATTGAAGTTTTTTTTGAGAAAAAAAAAAAAAAAGAAAATGGCGGACTTCGAAAAAATGACGATTTTACTTAAAAAAACCGATTATTTTATATAATTGATCATGTTAAATTTTTATCGTATATTTTTTCGAAAAGTACATTCAAAAATAAAAATTTAAAAAAAAAAGGTACCTAAAAGTCAATTTTTAAAAAAGTTATGGCTACTTGAAAAAAAAAAGCCATTTTTTTGAAAAATTCATAACTTTTTTTGGGTTGGATAAAAAAATTTGAATAAATTCTCAAAAATGTCTTTCAAAGGGTAGAAAAGAATAGTAAAGTTTCAGCTAAATCTAAAGGGGTCGGGTTCAAAAGTGGTCGATTTGGCATGGAATACCCCATATGTACTCGTATATGACGAACTCACATACAAAATTACAATCCCTTCAATCCGTTTTACGGGATGAAAGTTAACCTACTTATGTCATTTCCCAAGCTCTATCTGTGTATAATATTTATAATTATGTGTCTGTCTGAACTAACGCGATTGTCACTAAAACCGAAGTTGAGTGCTCGTAAGTTTAAAACAACTCAGTCCAATGTCTATTCTAGTCCTAGGTACTCTAACTTCAGTTCTCAGTTGTCAATGGAATAGAAACTAATTAGTTTAGTTCAGTAGTGGTTTAGTAGATTAATAGTTTGTTGTTTATGTTGGTATTGAATTATGTTCTAATTAAAACTTTAAAGAATGGACTATTGGGTAAACGCGACGTAGATATTGCCACTGAATAATCAAATATGATCTCTACAATGTCGAGAAAAACCTAAGCAAGTGTCTTGGCTATTGGCTGTTAGGCTTTAGGAATTCCTTTATTCGATCGAGACACTCGCCTCCACTGCTCAGGTTCTCTGTTTAAATCCAACGTTAAACTCATATAATCCTAACCCTACACAAGACGTGGCAACTAAAATGTAAGATACTCACGTGACCTTAAACGGACAGCACTCCTAGCACTAAAACTGCACTGTACAACACTAACACTATCCAGAGACTACTTCACTCCTTGAGAGACCGCGCAGGACAGATTTCAGTCAGACTGTCGATGGTGTATAAAGGGTTGAGATTGTCAAACCGACGGAAGTGACTACTACTCTACTCCAAAGCCATAGATAGCGATGACGATTTGATTACTCGATAATTTTTAACTATTCTCCGACATATTTGTACGGTATACAAAATAGAAATAGCAACCACAACATAATAATACGTTATAAAAAAATGATGTTCAAATTGATTTCAATTCATAACTTGATTTTTATTAATTATTCGCATTTGTAAATATATTAAGATATGATCAGACATTCTGTCGAGACAGGGCAAATCGATATATTACTAGAAAATAACATAAAACATTTTTTTAGAAAATAATTTTCATCATCATCATGATCATCGCAACCCATTAATGGCCCACTGCTGAGCCGGGTATTAAGCCATAGTCCACCACGCTGGCCCAATGCGGGTTGGTAAACTTCACACACCTTTGAGAACTTCAGGGAACTTTCAGGAGTGAAGGTTTTCTCACGATTTTTCCTTCACCGATAAAGCAAGTGATATTGATTAAAACATATATAACTTGGAAAAGTCAGAGGCGTGTGCCCAGGATCGAACTGGGAACTCCCGAGAAAGACATCAATGTCTTAACCACTGGACTATCACTGGCTTAATAAATTAGCCAAATCGTTCCAGCCGTTCTCGAGTTTTAGCGAGGCTAACAAACGTCAATACTTTTTTAAGAATGATAAGATTATTAGACAAAATAAAAAATCGCTATACTATTTTCCAAGTAAATTCAAGTGAAAACCCTAACTTCATTTATGTTTAAAATAACCTCAGAATATAAAACAATGACGTGAATTAGATCTCCACGTGCTGACCCGGTTACTGATACTTCATAAATAAAATTTGTTCTTATTAATGAAATTCCGTATCGTGTGCAAATCGTCTTTTTGTAATCTTAACGTAAATCCGTGCGTCACTATTTTAAAAGCTTGGCATCCACCTGAAGATAGTATGCGAGTTGTATATCCTGCCCATGCCTGGAACTTGAGACCTAGAAACAGGTTTAAAGACATTCACAAACTCACCTCCACCGCCCGACCTCCCTACCGAATATTAAAATAATACATAACTCACGTGCTCCTTGAGAACGGAGGCCTAACACCACACCACCAAACAACACTACATTATTAGTCTCTTTAATATGTTCTGCGGCTCAATCCTATCGGAACGAAAAGATATATATTGTCTACTCGAAATAAGATAAAATGAACTACCCGTGAATACTAATTTATATAGTGTTGCTAACGATATTATGTTTCTATAGCGTTCCGTAATCCGTAACTCAAAATAAATAATAACCCTTTAGGATCATTTTATTATCCATCTGTCTGTCGTAGCGTGCAGGTATCAATTTAGAAAGAATATCAAACATCTGAGGACTGGAGTCCCTTGTAGCTGTAAATACTTAACCCATAACTTCCCAAAAAAAATGTATTTAATGCCTTAATATGCTTAAAAAAAATAATATAACACAAAACGAAAAATTTAGTTCATCCTTTTCTGCTGGATCAGCTTGTCTTATAAATAGGAATAAATATAGATTTGATAAGATAAGTAATAAAAAGAGAAAATGTGAAGTGCTAAAAATAATTTCAAACGGACGGAAAAATAGGACTGTGCGAAGGAATGGGTCAAAGTCAACGCAATCAAAAGATATAGAAGTTCACGTAATAAGTTGAATGGAAATCATAACCTATAGAGCCTCCCGTTGCCTAGAATCCTGAACAGTAAAAGTAAAGAGAAAAATCCGAAAATGATTGTTCAATTAATCTTTTTTATTTAAAGGTTATGGAGTTCAGATAGGAAGCATAGTAGTGTAGTCCTATGACTCACGAATATTTTAACATAGCCTTTTCACTGTGTATAAATACTCGCCTTTACCACTCGACCTTACCATCTGACATCTGAGTTAAGTAATTAAATATTGTAATCAATATTTGTTCTATTATATAACTCTAACTGACGTACGTAACAGGGCAAGGGCGTTTAGTGGCGTTTAGCGGCATTTAATGGCGTTTTTTATTAAAATAGAATTTAAAAAAAGTTTAAGGTATAGATTTTATAATTAAAACTAATTTTAATGTTACGTAAAAAGAGTCGATTTAACTATGAAAAGAACTAAAAGTTCTGAAAAAGTTTCCTGCATTACACTCACTCTGCAATATACAAGTTTATATTCATGTTTACGGGTTTTCTCGGATGATAAATCAGTAAAATCGACGCATTTAATAATACAAAGTAGTCGGATAGTTTCCGAGACTTCCGAGTATATTGAGTCAACTGTTATTTTGCGATTTACGGATAACGGTGACGAGAAATAAATGAAAAGAAACTAAAGAGTAATATTTTTCTTATTAGTCATGTTAAACCAGCGAAATATGGTTAACAATAAATAAAAATTCGGTTAAGTGCGAGACGAATTAGCACTCCGAGGATTCCGTACCGGATCGAGGATCGAGCTTAAATTACCCGCTGGAAAAGTACGGTCGCTATACAACTAAGTAGATCAAGGTTAGTTTATCAATTGAAAAAAAACAGTTATGTAAGGAATACACGATATTCCTTTCTTGCTCTGTGTATTTCTTTCTATGTTTAAGTCCTTGCTACGATATATGGAATACGAGATATGGAATCCTTAAAACAACTCAAATCTTCAAATGCTTCCAATAAACCGATTCTTATTAAGCTATATTCAGTACCCGTGATAATATTGTAATATTTTGACCATTTCAACTTAATATGATGAAGTCAGTGTCTTCCGAGCTTAAGCTCATTCAGTTGGTTTTAAAATTCGTGTACACTATAATTAGTGACGAGGTTCTCATGATGGAGGCAGATGGTGAATTGGTTGAATTTTCTTTAAATTTGGGCCCCTTTGATTGGTTTTGATACTTATAGTTGTAAATAATCTCAAGTTTTAATTAATACGTATAACAATATAATTAATTTATTATAAAAAATCTTTCCGATTCCTTAACATTCTAGAAAACATTAAGTAGGAGGATGAGGTAAATATTTTCATTAAGACTTCCATCACAAATATATAGCCATTAAATACATCTAACACGATGAGAATACCTTTAAGTGACGAAGACGACGTTTATTGCTATCTCATAAATCACAGGAAAGTCCATTGAGAGGCATGAACTCCAGGTTATAAGGATAAGCGATATCGATCACTTGTTTGTTTGTATTACTTCAGCGGTCGCTCACCCAGTCCCATATGCTGCCATGACTTCTACACAAGCTAAGCCAAAAATACTTTGTGAATGAAATCCCGAGGCAGCCGTGGAAAATTTTACATCCGGCATGTGTAGTCACCATTTCATTTTATACTCAAAACGGGACATCACATCTTTCATAAGACCACAAATATTTTTATTTGTAGCAGGCAAGTCACAGCGACGATGAAAAATGAAAAGGTCTTTGACCTTAACCTAACCTTTGGTGAAAGTTAATAGGTATTTAGATTAACTAAAAATGTGACTATGTATTTAATTTTTTACTCAAAATGATGATGAATGAATCTCAATAGGCGCTTAAAAGTGTCTAAAGCAAAAGAGTTCCACTTTGTAACCTTCCCCATGTGTGCAACTTTTCGAGCATAAGGTCGTACTATATTTTTATTAGTAAAATTGGATTTTTATATAATAATACGCACATTAAATCAAACGTAACTATGAATTTGTCTTTGTAATTAAATTTAACATGCAATTACTTGAAAGAGAAAAATATATACAGATTTGAATCCATTTAAATTTTTACGTATATCCACGAAAAATCGGTAAACATAACAATAATATTACACACTATTTGATAATTTTTTCATGATATTTGTATTCCTGCATCCATATTATGGTCCCAGTCAAAACTTTTTGTATTTTTAACTATGTATCAAGAGACAATATCGCTTAAGTATATATCTAACTAATTGTTGTCTCGCTAAAAACAATGACTGCATTTTAGATTGCTGCACAACGCTGGACATTTTTTGGGCTTAAACATGAATTCGGGACAGACAAACAATAAATAGACAGTCTCGTTTAAAACGAGAAGAATGGTCAAGCTAAGAGCACGCTAACATTTTCCAATGTTATTCTAAGCTGTAATATCTCTTATTTCCACTACATTATTATTGAAAATCGTTTGTAGATCCGCGATACAATACATCAATCGACATGTTGGTAAGTGCAACGTAGCATTTAAGATATCAAATATATCGCGGAGATTCAGCTGTTTGGTATTCATGATCTTCTGGCATCTTTACTGTGCTCCATATATACATCTCTTTAACATTAATTATATTGGTAGATATTCCGTTTAATGTTACAAAGCTTTATTAAATTATAAAAGCATACCACGGATTATATAAGCATAATCGTCCTTAACAAATCTTACTCCTTTAACTTAAAAATTCAGTTCGTAGTCTTAATAGTACCTAGGACTTGCGGTAAAGGTACTGGTTTAAGGAATACCTTCATTATGTACAATTGTACATTGACAACAACAATTACTTATACAAACTTGTACCTATTTGCATAAATACTACATTTCTGTCGCTTATTGTTTATCTTGTGTATAACTGCTGTATTACATTTTATTGTCTTAGGTTGTTCCTGTATCGTAGCATGCATCAACATTTTATCATAATCACCTATAATCTCATTAACTTTTTGGCACAATTTACCGCGCAGTCTCCTCCGTGTTTTTTAACTATCTGCCTCATATTACACTTTTCCTAACTCACGTTATTACATACTATAGCTACCGGCACGTAAGTATAGGTTTGATCTTGAATTTGCTGAAGTCACTATTAGGGCCTTATTAGCGGGAAGCCCGGGACTACGACGCTCACTATGCGCAACTTTCCCTCAGTATTTTTTCTGAGACCTAAAGTTAGCTGCCGGCTACTAAACCAAATTTTATTATAAATACTTCTTGTACGTTGTAGTTCGTACGTATCACGTAGAATTATTTCCTGTACCTTTTGTCTCCGATATAAGGATATAATTTTAAGTACCTACTTTAAAATATCTTTTTGATATAAAATATATCCGTTAATATAGAGAATAGATTCAACCCAATAATTAGGGACATCACTGCTCCTGACAACGATCCGTTCTCTAAGACGCGATAGACTATAATGAGCGCAGATTGAGCGTTGCCGTTGAATTTATAGTGTCACGTAGTGGTTTGACAAGTTGTAATAGTTATGAAAGGCAAAGAAACTTAGTAGTCTAAAAATTTAAACAATAGAATAAAAGGGTTTTAAGGTTCACTCTCTTAAAACAGCTCCCAATGTAGAATAACAGTAAGGTACTGCTCTGGCTAGCGAATAGTCTTCCTGACTTAGCTCGTATTTGTCAGAAACCGGTCTAGTCCTCCACGACTGCAGTACTCTTCCTGAGTGAAGTCGCGTACTCCAAAATTAATCAGTGCGGTAAGTAGTGTCGATCCTATTTGACATTAGTAGATTTAGAGATAAAACTGGGAGAAGGTAAGCAAAAATTACGCTATATTAACAAAATATTAGCAAAATTCTTACAACACTTACCCAATTCGGAGTTGAAATCAGATTATAAAAAATCCGAAAACTTCCGAAAATCCGAACGAAACTCCTGATTGTAAAAAGCTACTTAAATGATAACTGTGAATTTGCTATAAAAAATCAAAATGTAAGAATAGCCCGTAACAATAGATATCGGGGGTAGTGGCATTCAAATTCGACTTTAGTATTACAATATTTTATTTACGTATATCTTAAAACGTATTGAACATCTGTATGTAAATCATTATGCAAATATACTGCGATATTTTGCTGTAGGTACCCACTGTACGCGGCATGTGACTCTACCTCGTCATCTCAGTATCACGTAACGCACATACAATAATAACGTCAGTAACGCAAAAAAGCTTTCATTATTAGCCATTTGGAATACTTTTTTATGTATACTTTCTATGTTAATCTGGGATTTCAAGCTCATGTTAGCTTTATTAAATTATTTAAAGGGAAGTTTTAAACATTAACTTGGCAACACAGGCCTACGACCCCGCTTCTAGTTATTATAGTAGAGGGTATTTTATATTATACTTAGTATTCTTAAGTATTTTTTTCACGATAAAACATAGTCTATGTGCTTTCTCAAGCTCTACTTTATCTCTGTATCATATCTCATCAAAATCGGTTTCAGTGATTTAAGCCTGATTGTGTAACAGACAGATAGATGCCGTCTAATTGTCAATAGATGGCGTTAGTAGTAAATTGAATCTCAAGTTTCGTTTGTATTCTTAAGTATTACTATAGAAATTGTAATATTAGTTAGGATAAAGGATAATTACTACGCAAGAAGGTTTATTTATTCCCGCTACTCTTGTGACTTCAGAGTGCTGTGTTTGTTAGCAACACCGTTTATAAAGTAGTATTGGCGGGTAGATAATTTTATATTATGTAAAGTATAACGACGTGTAGACAATATATAACCTTTAGTGCGATAGATTAGACTCAGTCTCTCTGGTGTTATAGTGTCGTAACGTAAGTTTACTTTAATATCTATTGTAGTTGGCAAGGTCGAGTGGTGGAGGTGAGAGTTAATATATTATGAAAGAGCTCTTTAAACCTGCTCCTGCGTCTCAAGCTCCAGTCACTGCTCGGCTCCGTCTAAATTGCATGTGAATACGTATTCCTGTACAGTAATGGGTATCATACCTCTCTCATTTTAGGGTCAGGAGTTGGAGGGGTGAAGGATTGTTTACTGGTAGTAGAAAAGCCTTTTAATCCAGCACCTGGGTCGCATTATTGTAATTTTTAAACACTCAATATAAAAATATGTTATATAACTAGTCTCGATCGATCTGAAGCAGTATGACAAGTAGCTTCATAGTGAATATCGTTTAACGTAGTTCAAGTGGAAGCATCGTTAATAAAAAAAAATCTTTATGGCAAGCCTCTAAGTATTGCTCAGTTTGTAATTTGAAAAGGTAAAAGTTTAATTAAAATATTAGTAAGAAATCACAAAAAAAATCTTACGTAAGTTTTTAAAGGTTCTCTTATTTAAAAAAGTTTAAAACTTTTCATAAGGAAAAAAAAACTAATTTTTCATACAAAAATTTAAAATAAAAGTACTTTATAAATATATATGTTATATAATATTGTTGTTTGTTTAAGGATAATTATGTTTGTACTCTGTAATATTTCTAATGAACTATCAAGTTTGTGGGTAGTTGTATAATATTACCTTTATTTTATTAAGTTATATATTGTTATTGATAATAGACTGTGATATATTGTTCAGGACAATAATAATAAAATATGAGTAAGTAGGAAACGTTACTAATTAGTAGATATCTATTTCTAGTCTTCATTACATTGTTAATAGTGTAAGGCTAGGTAAATTAAGCGATTCTATTGGTTCTTTACAAACACATTCGCTACGTATCCTCGCTCATCTTTGATGGAAATTGAATTGAATATAGCATATTGAATTATTATGAGAATGGAGTTTCAAAAAGAAAAAGTGGATGGCTACGACGCCACAGATAGACATCCAGATAGGAACGTTAATATTTTAATATCCCATTGTTTTATTAAGAACATTTTATTTAAATCCACATACGGCAATATACGCATCCAAATATTTTTTTTGAATAATAGGTAAGTTTTGAAGGTCAGTGGATTAAACTTATAATACAAAGAATAGGTCAATTCTACAATAATGAATATCCAATACAGGTAAGTCAGAAAATATGTCAATTTTGTCACTAGAATAACAAAAAAGACTATACTTAATTAAGCAAAAACGTCAGATGAAATTAATTTAGAACAAAAACGATCCGCGACGTGGAAACAAATGATGATACTTTGTTTTAAAATATAATATTACTAACAACTCCTTTTTAGTCTCGTAAACTGAGCTATCTTGACAGATGTTATTTATTTGAGTCCTTATTAAATCATTCTGACGCCGAAAGTGTATATAATTAGCTGATATTAAATTCCCGTCATGTTTGATGTGGCTAAACAAACTAACGAAAAGTTATTTCTTTATTATTATAAAGAAAGAAGACGATTTAAAAATTAGTTTAATGTATCATTATGAAATGTTTTTCTTCATTTCGATTCCTACCTTGAAAATAAACTTACATAAATGAACACGAACACAAAATTTTGCTCAAAGGTTCCGTACATAACGTAGGCTTTGGTTAAAGTAAAAAAAATGAGATATTGTTGGTAAAGTGGAGACAAAATTATTGAAACGTTTTGACGTTTAATACAAAATTGTTGCATTTTTTTTATTAGTTTTTTTTTATAGCATAATTATATTCATTGATGAGAATAAAGCATAATCACGAATGCCTATTTACACGTGCCGATAAACACTAGGTTTCGTTAATAGAATAGGGACAGAACATATTTTTAGCCACGGTTATTTAATTATAAGGTAAAACCGAGCAGATATTTTCAATCAAAGGCAAATCAATGTAGGGTTCCATAACAAACAGATTCAGGAACAAATCTAATTTTGTCACTATTTAGAAAACTTTTGTCTCCATATCAAGGGGAGGCATGGAAGAGGAGCAACTACCCTTTCCCCCTATAGAAATAATAAATGTGACCAAATCGTCAGAATTCGAATAAATTCGCTCATATTTACGAAATTTTTTATAGGATCTATCCTGAAATCAAGAAAAAAATCAGCTGTTCCATAGAAAAATGTCAAGGACACGTAAAAATGAAATATATCCCATAATTCATACTTTTCCGACTCTCTATTTATATCAACTCCTAGAGGAAATCGGCTGTAATTGGCTTCACTCGACTGGCGACGCTCTTGTTCCATACATCCCTGATTCAAAGCTGGATAAACGGACACAAAGTGTTTTTCCTTTTGAGATACGTAACCCTAATATTGTGTTCAACTGAAAGCCAAAATAAAAAATAGAACGTAATATTAACTTTATTGGAGTTTCAAAAAAACCCTTTTTAGATATAACTTTAACGTTGGCACGAAGTTCTGAAGCAATGATATACTGGTTGGCTATTGCCAACGAAATTTCTGTTTGTTTCATCCGACTCTTGGCTTGACCTCTGGCGCAGTTGGTAGGAAAAAATAAAAGTTTTAACATGACCCCATTCGACAATTCGGCAGTATGTACTCTGAAATTTATGAAATAATAGCTAGGAATGTAGAAACTAATATTTAAGTAACTAAAACTAAAAAAAAACAAACTTTATATCATAGGCCACTTAAAATGTGTTTTTAATTTAACTAATTCAAGGGAAGCATTTATTACAGTAATTAGATGTAGAGCAAAAAAATATTTCATCAATATTTCATTAATGAAAATTATAGACTCTTTTACATCTCACAGATCTCCAAAAGGGAATTTGCGTTGTAAAAATGTTGATGTGACAGCTTAAGTTTCTTATACATAAAAAAATATCCAGTGTCACATAACCTAAAAGATAAGGAAATAAAATTTATTTTTAAAAAGGTAGACAGATACGGGCAATTTAAACATCCGCTATTTTGCCTTCTTTTGTACTACGTTAAGACGTAATCTCTAATAACAAAAATACAGTTAGTAGTACTATACTGTATAATTTGTCAATATTTCGTATTTTACGACTATTACACATGTAGAGCAACAAATAAAAATTACAAGCACTGTTTTTTGCCAATACTACATACACAAATACATTTTTGTTGACATTAAATTGCATACTGTTACGTCAAACTCTATAAAATCAATATCAATTTGATTTCGATTATTTTTTAAATTACTAATTATGATTGTATAGTATTTGTCTATAATTTTAATTACCCACATAGACCCTCTGAAAGAGAAATTCATCGGGGTTGATATAAACCCCTTTGGGATTAAGTGGACAGGTCAATAAAGACACTCATCAAGGCAGTCGTGTATTATGAGCTGAAGCCCTTATTTCATTTTCCGCATAAGACTCAAGTACACTACTATAAATAAATAACAATTAGAATAATAAACCTTTTACTCAAAGCTATGCATAGCAATGTCTTATCGATTCCTTAACCAATTTATTTATTGTTACATCCACACAGAAGGTGAACTCAAGGGATAAAGGTGTAATCTAAGTGTCGACCTCGCACCGTTTTACATGAAACCAATAGAAACAAAAACTTTATAGGGAACGTGGAAAATTTCTACAGATACAAAAGAAACAGTACTGTAATTTTGGTTTTATCATGTTTTTATTAAAAGGATATAGAAATTTAAATTATTACACATTAGAATTTCATTTATCTTTGTGAGCAATAAAGTTGTTAAATAAATTAAATCTCCCGTTATATTGTTTAAAATTACTTTTTTTACTGCAAACGATTTCTTATTAGTAGCTGCATATCCTGGTTAATAACCATGTATGTATTGAATTGATTAAGGCATTACATTGCGGAGATCCATGTTTAACAAGAAATCAAAACAATTACTTTGCTATAATCCGCAGACAACACGTGAATTTGTATAGTGTGACTTGGGCCCGAGGTGCCAACTGTTGTTATTGTAGTAAACAACAAGTGATAATAATAATTATTGTTATTGTAGGTTATATATACGAGTTGTTCTGACGCACAACTCACTTTACCACTGACTGTTGTAGAAACTACATCTCCTAAGAATGCGTTGATGTCGGAGCGAAACGTACGTTGAGTATTGTTTTGTGAATTGGTGCGGTGTTTTTTAGTCCAGGCTACCAGTTTTTACAGTTGGTACAGATTATAGCAAAGTAATCGTTTTCATTTTTTGTTAACCATGTATGTCAATGAATTTCTTGCAATTTAAATAATACTGTCAAATAATATTTATAGAAACGATAACGATGTTACAGATTTTAAGAAATGTTCGCTTAAAATTTGAAAAAAAAAAACAGGTTTGTTAACAAAATGTATAAAAAGTAATATCTTGTTTTTGCGAAAATGTCTATGTCAAGGAGTTCAATAGGTTATGTTATCGCTAATAATTAAGATTATTCGACATTTTAATAATGTGTAAATACAATATTCATGTAAAAAAATCTTAAAACATATTTGTTGTGAATGAAACAGGTTGTATTGCTTCCTAGAAAATCTTATTTGAGACTTATGAGGCTTTATAATTAACGATTCAATTATATACAAATATGTACCGCACTTATGTTCTTAACCGCTGAAACTAATTATACTTACCAATTTTGTCGTCAAAAAACTTTGTATTGATAAGTATCTTTAAATTACAAAATGATGCGGTTAAAAAGCGCGCTCGGTAACCATAGTAGCCACAGTGGAAAAGTGTAAAATATTTTTAAATCAACAAAAATATTGATTTTTTTAAATTAAACCAATTACAATTCATTTTTTTTTACCTGACTAGTAACAAAATACAAAAAGGTTCTTGCATTTTATATTCGTCTATAACAAAAAATGTAGTGTTACCAGCTCTCAAAAATATTTCTCCCTAAAGCTTCAGTCTTTTTCTCTCTGTCCTGGTTTTCCAGCTTCGTGGTGATCAATTGTTTCCGTTTCAGTTTTTCTGTCGGCGGCCATTCCCACTGTAGTGATAAATTTACCAACTTCGGAGTCCCTTAACTGGTCTGCCCATCTATTTGGTGATCGGCCTCTCAACCTTTTGCCCTCGGTGTTGCCAGTTACTATTAACCTTTCTAGGCTCTCGTTCCTTCGCCGCATAATGTGTCCGAAATATAAAAGCTTCAGAAAATCTGTAAATAACAATGAAAATGAAAATACCATTAAAAAAATGATATAACATCCAAAAAAAATTACCCTATTCTAGTTTATAAAAGGAGTCTATAACACCAATAGCCAAATCGAAATTTTTAAAAACGATTGTTTGTCTGACTGCATGTCTTACATTGCTACAGGCCTACTAACTGAAATTAAGATTTTGCAGTCAGAAAAAAGTTATTGTCATTTAAAAATGTTTTCACTCGGCGGTGTGTTAGCTTGGGCGGTTCGACTAATAATAAATAATTTTTCAATATTGTTTTAGTTTTTTAATTTTTCTACTTGGCATATAAATTTTCCGATAGTATTTTTCATTTCAGGTAATTTCCATGCCGTAAGAAAATTAGACGGATTTCACACATGTGAGTACATTTTTTTATTTTTTGCTTTCTAGCTTATAAGGTTATCTATAAAAGTTATTGATATATAAAATTACTATTTTTATTATGTCCGTCTGTTTAGCAGTAAGTTGACATGATGCTGTTTCATTGTTAGCTGTTTTTTACTTTTACTTTTAACACGGCCAAATATATTATTTGATATTTTAAATATATATTTAAGTATCTTATAGCTAACACATCGAAATAATTAATAATAGATAAACATAGTTACAATTTAAAATTGCCCATTCCTTAATAGGTATAGTTAGCAACACGCTTGATAACTATTCGCAGATAGTTAATTTTATATAACCTTTGTTGCGATAGAAATGAGCAGTCAGTCAAGTGGTGTCGAGCAGTGCATATTAAAGTAGTGAGATTAATAGTGCACGTGAGTAATGCACTTTATTATTTTAATATTGGGCAGTGGAGCGGACCTGTTCCTGGGTCTTAAGCCCTAGCACTGCTCGTCTTCCAACTAGATTGCGTGCTACTGCGCAGTAAAGCTCCCATACTCTTAATAGTAACAAAAGTAGTTAACCCAGTTATCTCGGTTTAAAAATCAATGCACATTTTTGCTTTACGTATATATGAGAGTTTTTTAAAATAAAATTAATCACACGAGTCACGTGATACAAGTAATTAATTACACAGACGTCACGGTTTATCTGCCAGATTTTAATTTAACGACATGACTCGTTCAGATTTTTGCCTTCTTGAGATTTACAACATTACTTTGATAAGAGCTATCTGTTCGTTTGGAGTACAAGTTCGTGACAGGAAAGCTGGATATGTTTATGCATCGTTGTTTTTAAGCTGTTTATCAGTTTAGTGCGCGTGTAGAGGAATTGGCATTATCTGTGCTGTGTGTTGTGTACTCGGCGGTAGTGGTGTGCGCGAGTGAGAGTGTGGGCGTTCTTCACGCGAGGTGCGGAGCGGTCGGAGGCGCCAGTTCAGTTCGAAGCGTCGTAGGGTTGCCGTGTTACTGGCGCGTAGAGCCCTATCTCACGAACTTTGTATACTGGAAACTTTTGAACATCTTTTTACCTAGTATTCAGTACCGCGTAAACGTACCTTAGCTGGTCGTTGTCTGTATTTGTGTCCAAAGGAATCTTGATACGGTCGCGCGTGTTTCAGAGTCCGTCGGTCTATTTTTGAATATCCACTAAACGCTTCGCTGCGAAGTTTTCGAAACGCAACCCGCCGGGTTAACGGCCGCTGTGTGCGCCTGCACCACATCTCTAGTGTTTTTGTTAACATTTGTGTTAGTTAATCTCTACTTGTGACACGTTATCTGTAAGTATGACCCTGCTCGATTTACGATACTAGCTATAAGTTATAACATAATGCTTAAAACAAGTTTACCTGTTGATTATCCCAAGTTAACTTCATTTTGAACGTCTCGAAGTATTTACATGTTATTCTAAAGTCATATTGATGCATATTATAAACATGTGAGCGAGAAACATGTTAAGTGCGCTTTTGTGTACGTACGTAGTATGTATGCAAGCGACCATAGGTGCGTTATTATATTCAATTCTATGTATGCGTTTAATACAAGTGTGTACGTTGGAATTTTATTTCATAGCATGCTGTCATTTTTTACTAATGTTTTACTGTTGAGTTACACGTAAAACGTTTATGTGATAAAGAAAAACTATTATATACTGTGCAACTTTTGCAAGAGCAATCAGTGTCCGATTTGTTGACATCCCGTTAAAATTTAAAATCTTTTATTGCTTTTATACATGTTACCTTGATAATATCGTTAGCCAGATTATAAACTTTTCATTACGAGTTTATAATTTATCGTTCTTTAATTCTTAACACCATGTAGACTAATAACAGAAGACGTTTTAACAACCATGAAATTTCAAACCGTATTTTGATTGTATCCATAGAATTATAAATAAATAGATTGGTTAAGCGTAATAAAACTTAACGTTTAAATATTTAATTTTTAATGTTATAAGTTTCTTGCGACATTAAAAACTCACTACTTTCTTTTCTTTACACACACTGTGGTAGCTCTATAAAATTAAAAAAATATTGTCAATACACCATCACTTTGTAAGCTGACTAAACTAATTCTTATTACTTTCCGATGTCATATATATTTAGTAAATAATAAAATAGGTCAAACAAGATATCGATATTATAAATGTTACATGAGCTACTTAAATATATGCGTATTAGACAAACTCGTGTGTATTTAATAACTACGTAATTATGCTTTTTTATACAATATCAAAGTTAATTTATTCTAATTATATTCTGTTGTAAAGTGAATTGGTAAGGTCGATAAAATACTTAACTTATATAAAAAATAAACGAAGACCTAAGTAAACAGCAAAAATGCTTTTAGTTAAAATATCCAAATAAGTTAATGGTAAGAATACAATTTTTGTTCAATAAGTTTTATAGTAATTCTTCTGCTAACCTTCTAGCATTAGCTTAGTAACGAGATAGTTATAATTGTCAATATATTAATATTATCACGCAGCTCTCAAGTTAGAATTGAGCTGATAGTCTTTAAACGGCTGACCAGATCTTCACAAATTATAGCTAAGAACCATCTCGATTAAATTACCTTTCAAACACATAAAACTTCATCAGAATCGATGGATTACTTTAAGCGCTATGATACCACAGACCTACATAGAGACACGTTAAACTTATAACACCCCATTCATATAGAGTCGGGGGTTAAAATACAATAAATTTGTACATTTATAAACAAGCCTGGACGCAATTTACAACGTGTATTTAGGGCTAATTTCATATTTAATTTTTCAACATAATATTGGTTTAAATATTATGACGATCTCCCTCAAAAACTCATCACCTATTGCTCTATATTTTCAACTTCACCATTAATTTGTATATAACTAATTCCCGAAGAAACGATCACACAGTTCGATATGCACTTCATCTCCTATTTCAACATTTTCAAGCCTTTTTTTCCGCAATTGAACCAAAACCACGTTTCCCAAGCTCTTGTCTTTCTCTCTACCAAATATCATCAAAACTGATTCACTCTTTTCAGCGTGAAAGCGTGGCAGACTTACTAGAATTCTAGTTAATTTCCACCTAATCTCTATAGTGTAAATAGAACTTCAAAGACTGCAAAGTCAGAAAAAGCTACTTTAAACAAAAATTGTTTCATAACTTGAAATATTTATAGGATTCCATTATATAATTTTTTTTTGCTATATTTGTATGATAAAAACACATATACATTTTTGTATATAAATATAAGCAATATGAAAATATATGCTTCTGATTAACTTAAAATACTTATTCCCAAACGATTAGGTGGTTAAAATAAGGTTCAGATACATTTACCTTTACCTTTTCGTTACGAGTTCTTAAAATGATCGACCTTTCAATTAATAATAAAAAAAACAGAATTCAGCTAAGGTAGAAATTTTTTATATTACATCAAAATATTTGTCCTGAATCAATGCATCTAATTCTGTGTTTCCACCTAAGACGTGTGAGGATGTTTAGCGAGCGACGTGTTTGTTAAGAACTCCTCATCCTCACACATCTCTGGTGACAACACAGCCTAAATGTCGAATCATATATTATTTTATATTTAGAAAATGTTACTATTCATGGTATTCATTGGGAAATAAAATACCCCAATAATCAGTAACATTCTGAAAAAATACTTTCTAAGAAATTATCTCTCAAAGGCTACGATTTCGTAGAAATGATTAATGAATACGATAAATTAAGATAAATATTACCCATCCATATCTAAACTTGTAATCTTGAGACTTGAACCATATTTTTTTTTACCTACTATTAAAGTCACATTTACTAGTTGACCTAATCTCGCTTCGCTGAGGCAAAAGATCTTTGAACTTTTCATGTTTTATTTTTTAATATAATGTTTTGATGCCTTTTGAAGTCAATAAATAGGTGAAGCTTTTATTTCGCTTTCTCTACCGTCACGTAGATTCAATAATTTTGACTATGTACATATTCTCTAATTTCGCTTCCCTGGGGTGTATTCAAATCGTTGACTCACTCATAGACCCGTTCAATTTGTATTCTATAATACATTGTGCGTCACACTTTAACACTATCTTCTTTTTCACTCACTTTTTCTTTTATACAAACCTTGTCCCTTATAATAACGAACACAACAAAAAAAGAATTATCCGATTTTTTGCAGTCGTTTTGAAGTTATGCGCTTACCCAGAGGCGATCCATTTTTATTCATATGTATTAAAGATTTCAGTTTAATACTCTATTTTCAACTATTCTTGACCGTCGTAATATATCGAATTTCATGATTATTAGCAAAACTATCAAGGTGGATTCATTATATCTAATATATACACAAATATAGAGCTACCGGCACGTAAGTATAGGTTTGACCTTGAATGCGCAGAAGTCGCGGGGCGAGAGCGGCGCGTTACACGCGATTGGTTCTTCTGTGGCGTTTTAGTTCTCGTTCACAATGCGCAACTTCTCCCCACCATTTTAGGTCAGACCTAAATTTAGCTGCCGGCTACTATATCTGTTTGTAATGGAAATTATTGATGATGATTATTTTCTGTGATTGCTTAATATTTTTAAATCTTCCTAAAAAGTTTGCCAATTTACGATAAGCCTATATTAATATTGAGAAATATTGGCAAACGTCCCATATGTTAAATGAATTCAAAACAATAATAAAATGATTTGTATGGGAAAGTTTTAGATGACATCATTTGTAGGTCAATTAAAGTTCAAATTAATATATTATATATAATTTGTCGACTCGCCTGTAGTATATGCATTTCTGATATAAGTATTTGAATAGTTACATTTATACTATTGAAGGTAGTAATATATATAGGGATAAATACGATCTCTTGCCCACCAAGTCAGTCGAGTGAGAGCCGTGAGCCGAGAGCGACATGCTGGCTCCTTTGCTTCGATGCACTTTAAATGACAATAACTATTTTCCCTGATATACAACTTAAATGAAGCAAAACCTATATCTTAATTTAGATCTGCACCAATACAATTATGAAAACCGTATCCAATTTTGTGTAGTAGTTTTTGCGTGATGCCCCTGCATACGTACAGACCTAAAAAAAAAAAAATTTTTTTGACCCCTCCCTTTAACAGATGAACGATAATTTATATTTTGATTATACACCTATAGATATTAATTTATATGTAATCAACATACAATTAAATTAAAAAACAATAATGTTATGCAATTGGAAAATTTGAATTTGCGAACTATAAATATTCATCGATGTTTTAATGAATCGGTGTTGTTGCTATTGGTTTTCAATTCTGTGATAAAATATTAATTGAGATATGTATTTTTATTGCAATTGAATGACTTTTATTAAATACTAAATGATATTCGCTGATTTTAACGTTACAAACTTAATTAAGATTTGACTTATCCAGTCTAAAAAACCTTTACGCACAAAGAACTAAGTAACTCTCGACGTTCCTTCAAAACCTTTTTTTCATTTATTTAACTACACGACCCGTCTCGCTTCTCTGAGTTGTATCAAAATCCTCTAAACTTTCCCTGGACGTCCACATATTTCTACATTAAAATTAGGCAAATCTGTCCAGCAGTTCTGAAGTTTTAGATTTACGAACAGCAATACATTTTTACCCGCAACTTCGTTTGCGATATTGAGGTAGTTATAATAGCCTACAGTAAATCGTCTGTAGACATATTTAATAATTTTATGAGGTGATCATACTAACTTTGCACCCCTTTTTTACCCCCTTAAGGGATGATTTTTTAAAAAAAATTTTACACGTGCTTCTTGACTTTTAATGAAAAACCTTCATACTGAATTTCATTTGAATAACTTCAAAAACGGCAAAGTTTCATACTAATTTTGTACCCCCGTTTTACCCCCTGTGAATTTTCAAAATTCCTTTCTTAGTGCCCCTACTTTATAAAAGGAACCCCTGTGCAAAATTTCAAGTTTCTAACCCTTATAGTTTAGGCTCTGCGTTAATATGTCAAGCATTAAGTCAGCTTCTTCTTTTATATATATAGATTGAAATAAAGATTAAAAAAATAAAAAATAGAAGATCCTTCATGTTCACCTGAATTGAACTAACTATAAGCCGCTTTAAGAAACTGCGTTTCTAAACCTTCTGATATAAAAAAAAAATAGAAAGATTTGTGCAAATAAGACTTATATTGATTAAATAAAGTTCAATAAACAATACCGTGTAGAGGCAAAAAGGAATTAATTTCCCTTGAACCGATTCGGACGCTGTAATCAAAAGAACTAAGCGGGTCGAACTTTCATTACTTCTATGCAAAAAGCTCAGAAATATCAGTAGAGAAGCTTCGTTGATGATTGTTTGATAATCCCTAAGCGGTTTTTGATGACCTATCTGACGTTGAAGCTAATTTCATCGCCAAAACAAATGTTACAGATTACAGTTACGTCAGTCATTTTAATTATTGTTTTTATATATAACGAGCGGCCTGCCCTCGCTTCACTCCGGGTATTTATAGCAATATTATTATTGATGTCCTTAATTTGTCTTTCTGTAATTGTGTAGTTCTACATTATTTGAAAAAAGAGAGAAAGTGAGAAAAAATTACAAAAAGAAAAATGATAGAAAGAAAAAGAAAAGAAAAGCGACCGATAATATAAGAGAGAAAGAGAGCAGTAAAAATAAAATTGAGTAGATAAAGGAGAGAGAGATAATCGAAAGAAAGGAACCGGACAGAGACTGACCATTCTGAACAGAGATAAAGATAAATATTAGAGAGAGAAAAGTGAGAGGATGAGAGAGAATGATAGTATAAAAGAGGAAGAGAGACGGAAATACCATAGAATTCTCTCAGTTAAAGACTTTATAAAATCGGATTAGTAGCAACAAAACGGCCATGTTCTATTAATTAAAAAATGTATATGGCAACACTAAATCACCTATGTCACTCACGAAAAGTGTAGTTTTCTATCAGTGAAAAAAAAATTAAAACCCGATTAGAAGTTCCTGAGAAACCCTTCAATTTACAAAATGACCAGGTTATGGCATTTAAATAGCCATATCTTTTTAATTATAATATTTGTGGCAACACCACATGGCCTATGTTACCCGGAAAGGATGTAGCATTCTATCGGTGAAAGAATTTTCAAAATCGGTTCAGTACTTTTCGAGCCTATTCGTAACAAATAAACATACAAACAATCAAATCTTTCCTCTTTATATAATAGTGTAGATGTAGACTAGTTGACCCGGCGAACGTTCGCACCGCCTAACAGTCAATGAATGTCGTGTTGCAGATTAGCGGAACTGTTGAAAACCAATATATATGTCAATTCTTTTTCATTACTCACATTTTTCTACATTATTAAATTCTAAAATACGCAATCGCGTATAATGATCCGAATATTTTAGATACATCTTGTTTAATATACCAAATGTATGTGGAAAAATAAAATAGCGTATTCAACATTAAACTGCGTTATTACTTCTTTCAAACATCGTCAATCGTCATCTTATATTCAGCCGTTCTTATCACATAAAATTTCTTTCATACGTCCGTCCTTACATTTGAATCTAAATAACAATTTATTATTTAAATTAATTTAAGGTTTAACTTTTTTTATCATATAAAGTTAAACCTCCCAAAGCTAAATCGAGAATCCTTCTTCGCCGTAATTTAGGGGGTATGGATTTGAATCGACTGTGTGAAGATGCTGGGAACATTGATTGGTCAGTAATAGATAGTGCTAACACAGTAAATGAAAAGGTAGCTATTTTTAGCTCTCTTTTAACACAGCTATACGATAGGCATGCTCCTGTTAGACCAGTTCGTGTAAAACATCTCCCGGGTCCATGGTTGACAGATGAGATCAGAAAATTGCAGCATAAAAAGAATATCGCGAAGGCCAAATATGCACTAAACTCTAGTGATACTAATAAGGAAAACTATATTAGAGCTCGAAATCTTTGCAACAGGGTGTGTAAAGATAGTCAACGACGCCATATCTACAAATCTGTTTTGGAGGAAGAGAACTCTGAAAGATTTTGGCACTTTCTCAAATCACTAGGAGTTGGAAAAGCTAAATGTATTATAAATACCCAGAACCTAGATTTAAATCATCTTAATATGCACTTCTCTTCTTCTAGTACAATTGATAGTACTAATAAAATAAATACGTTAAATTTTCTTTCAGCTTCATCGACTCCAAATATGTCCAGTTTTTCATTCGACCAATTGTCCGAGAGTGATGTTAAAAGAAATATAATAGCCATTAAATCTGATGCTGTTGGTGCTGACTGCATTAGTCGTAAAATGATCATTCCAATTTTAGGTGTTCTTTTACCTGTTATAACCACAATTTTTAATTTTTCTCTAAGATCCAATGATTTTCCTATTTTATGGAAAGACGGCCAGATTATCCCACTTCCGAAAAAAGTAAATCCATCTTCTTTATCCGACTATCGCCCAATATCCATTCTACCCTTCTTATCAATAGTTTTGGAGCGTCTTGTCCACAATAGCCATTAAATCTGATGCTGTCGGTGCTGACTGCATTAGTCGTAAAATGATCATTCCAATTTTAGGTGTTCTTTTACCTGTTATAACCACAATTTTTAATTTTTCTCTAAGATCCAATGATTTTCCTATTTTATGGAAAGACGGCCAGATTATCCCACTTCCGAAAAAAGTAAATCCATCTTCTTCCGACTATCGCCCAATATCCATTCTACCCTTCTTATCAATAGTTTTGGAGCGTCTTGTCCACCGTCAGTTAAATTCTTTTCTCTTTAATCATAATCTTTTAAATCCATTGCAGTCAGGGTTTCGACCCGGTCATAGTACGACTACAGCTCTAGTCAAAATAACCGACGATATCAGAAAAGGCATGGATGAGCGCAAGGTAACCATATTGGTATTGTTAGATTTCAGTAATGCTTTTAATACGGTAGACTTTGATATCTTGCTTGCTATCCTTAAATCTCTTAACATATCTCCACCGGCAATTGAATGGTTTCGAAACTACTTGAATGGACGCCGGCAACGTGTATGTGTCGAAGACTTCTTTTCCGAGTGGTCTGACGTTTCTGCTGGCGTACCTCAAGGTGGCGTGTTGTCTCCTCTTTTGTTCTCAATATTCATTAATACAATATGTCCCAATATTTCTTCTCTTTACCACCTGTATGCCGACGATTTACAAATTTATAATCAAACAACTCTACCTGACTTTCCTAAAACAATTGACCAGATTAACACTGACCTTGCTAATATTACAGAGTGGGGGAAATGCTATGGATTAAAGCTGAATCCTGTTAAATCTCAAGCAATAATAATCGGTAGTCAAAGATTGATGGCAAATATTGACACATCGCAAATACCACCAGTAATACTTGACAAATTCGATATCAAGTGACTGTTAAAAATTTAGGTATTACGTTTGACCAAAATCTATCCTGGAGTCCGCAAATAGGCGAAATAAGTAGAAAAATGTTCACTGCAGTCGCATCGCTTCGCAGATTACGTAATTTTCTTCATATACCTACCAAAATTGCGTTAGCGAATTCGCTCCTACTACCAATTCTCGATTACGCTGATATTTGTTATCTTGATGTAAAAGAGGAGCATTTACTAAGACTTGAGCGCCTTCAAAACCTTTGTATACGGTTCATATTCGGCCTACGCAAATATGACCACGTCTCCGAATTTCGCAGTAAGCTCAAGTGACTCCCAATCCAACTTCGCAGGAATACTCATATACTTCACCTTCTACACTGCGTACTGTACAATCCATGTTTTCCGAATTACTTGGGAGAACGATTTGAGCTTTTGAGGGATTCTCATAGTCGTGCACTCCGGTCTAACGATAATTTGTTACTAAACCTTCCAATCCATTCGTCTCACTTTTTTACAAATTATTTTACAGTTGAAGCTGCACGTCTATGGAACTCTCTTCCTCAAAATATTAGGTGTGTAAACAATATTAACAATTTTAAACGTGTTTTAAAAGATTATTATCTTTCTCAAATATAAATTATTTAGTTTAGTGTGTTTTTGTATTTTTAGGTATTACCTATATCGTATAGTAAGTATTAATATATATGTATATTATTTATTAGTGTTGTATATGTATGTATATTATACTTATTATTTTATATAATACTATATTTAGTATATGTAGTGTATAGCTTGACATATATTTACAGTAGTATTATATGTATTTTATGTATTATTTTTATTTTTCTAAGCAAGTGCACCACCTACCTTATTTCTGTGGATTGATATCCTAGCATCTTGGTTGCCTGGAAGAGATCGCTCTTAGCGATAAGGCCGCCTGTTGTGCGTCATTTCTTGTATGTTTGTATTCCTAGTATGTTCGTATTTCATGGTGTACAATAAAGTGTATTTGTTGTTGTTGTTAAAATTCCCAATCCTACATGTACATTCATTACTTTACTGACTATCTTACTGGATTCTACAAGTCTTATTAAAAGCAAACGGAAGGTATATTGAGAAGCATTTCCTACGGAATTGTACACAGGCATGCAATTTTTAGAAAATAAAACAAAATCAATAAATTTCTTATAATATTATAACTACCTAGAAAAGATGAGACGAAGAGATGGTTTTGGTTAGTTAAAGATTATTTTATTTCTCGACGTCAACAGCATAGAAAAAGAAAAGAAGATCACAAACTCATTAAACCTAGACAAATTAAATTTAGAAAATAGAGAACGCAATGTTGCCATATTCATCACATCACCATGCTATGCAAACATTTTGGCGTCTTTTTCATAGTATTTTTTTAATAAACTTCAGTAGTTTAGTCTCGGCGATGATGAAATAGTCAATCAGGATAAATTATAACATGACATTTATAATTAATAAGCGTGTAGTGTAGTTATCTTATCAGTAGATGTTTATGTTTGTGGTTTGCAAACTTTCCCTTGTTAATTTACTTAATAATATCGCGCATTTTCTCTATAATGATACAGAAAATCATGTTATCGCGATGACACTTGTCTTTACGAATGTCAGAGTACTATTTAATAATGCTTTGTTAAATTTTCCACAGTGGAATAATGGTACTTCTAGATACGTTTAGACGCTTTATAGTAAGCAAAAACTGGTATTCAAAGTTTAAAATTTTGTTTATTTATTTCTAACAGTTCTAAGTATTTTTCCATTCGGTTTATGATTCGTGTAAACATATCCATGAACACACATGCATGTTAGTAACAACATATTACAAGCATGCGATTGTTCCAACCGATTGCTTATTCAATTGCAAAATTGCTTATCCAAGATCTGATCTTAGAGTCGATTTTACACGAGAACTTCGCATGTTACGACTAAAACATTTCTACATGACAATAACTCCTTTTCCTGACGTCCGATTAACGTGAAACAAAGTGTAGATTTTAAGTAAGATCTACAACAATTGCTCTGTGAAAACCGCATCCAATTCCGTGCAGTAGTTTGTTACAATTGGTGTTATAAAGAGTTACATGTTTAGATAATTTGTATAGACGTATAAGATCCGAGTTTTTCGAAAATGAGTCGTTGCTCCTGTTCTCGCAAGTCTCTATCTCATTCATGGCGTATATCTGGCGCCTCTTAATTGCCCTAGACTAATAATTATTATCAGTTCGCGTGCGCCGCCCCGCCCTCTCCACCGGTTAAGATACGCAATTACAACTACAAGTACACTAACTCATACACAGACGAGTAGACACGTGCTGTATAATTTATTACTTTAAATACGAAAAAATAAATAAAATTTTAGTCTCATTTGCGTCTTTTAAACATACACCTAACTTTACTAACGTTATAAAGCTGAAGAGTTTAAGAGATGCAGCAGTATGATGTAGCTCTAACTTAAATTTAGATTTTATTTCATTCAAATCGAATGTCAGATACAAAACTCGAATGATCGACTAGTTTTTATAAGTTACATCACATTGAGCAATAGTATCTGAAGAAAATGTATTCTTAATAATATTGAGTATTTGCATATACTTGAATGTTGAATATTATTATTCAAATAAAACTACATTAGC
The DNA here is from genome assembly GCA_905147385.1 of Limenitis camilla. Lineage (NCBI taxonomy): Eukaryota > Metazoa > Arthropoda > Insecta > Lepidoptera > Nymphalidae > Limenitis > Limenitis camilla. The sequence goes on from LR990241.1 coordinate 5,704,527, forward strand.
TCAATGTTCAAGATATTGTATTTACTATCAAGAGATCGTGGTCTCAATCCACTACTACTACTATTAAAGACAATATGCCAAACAAATTCAAGCTCAAGAGTTAGAACATTAGATTTACAAACAAATGGCCGTATTCTCCATCCAAGCATTTTCATTACTTAAAGAGGATAAAATGGCGCGTGCAAAACGAATTGCTTTGTAAAAAATAAAATAGTTATATATTTTTAAATATATTACAATATCTATGAGCATAACAAAAGCATTAGTAAAACATGCCATTAATTCCTAAAGGTGAACAACCCCACGCGCTGGAACCAACGGCGTCTGGAATAGCAATTATTGTTACTTGAGACTGCTATGTTCATTTTAAACTTACTTTTTTAAAGAATTCCGGATTCTTAGTGCTAAACTTCTTCCGACAATCATTAACCGAAGATTTTACTTCAGTTCTAAATTGGCGAAGCTTGTTATCATCGACATTTCTCAAACAGCACAAACTTGTGTCGCAGATTACTAACGCTCTCCATCTCAGCGACATTAACCAATGTTCCAAAAAATGAATTGATGAATATTTAAATTCAAAATCAAATGTAGTAAAAAGATAAAAAAAATTGAGTAAAAATAATAATAGTGAATAAAAATAAATAAAAATAGTTAAAATATTTAAATAATAAACTTCGCATAGAGTGTTTTGTTGGGAGAGGATAGGATAAAGGAGAGGATTGATTACTAATGAAGATGTTATGAATACCTTCTTGCCAGATAATATTATATTATCTATACGAGTCTAATACATTATCTAAAGAAGAGCAGCAGTGCAATAATGGGTATAACTCCTTACATTTCTAATACGTGAGTCAAGTTTTTATTGACAGTTGCGACAAATTCAAAATATGAGTGTAGAGGTAAATCATATCATAATGAATACAGTAGCGTTAGTGTACAGTTTTATTGTATGTTTGACCTCGTGTTATCATGGCAAGCCTCCTCCGTCATCGTGTATAACTAATCGCTCGCTATCGCAACTCAGTGACGTGTCTCCTCTGAGTTGACTTATTTCATTTCTTTTTAGTTACATTTTTATCAGTCAAAAACCAAGTTTCCCATGTTTGTTTGTTCCTTGTATTTACATATAATGTATATCTTTCAATTACAAAATTATGCGGTTAAAGACTGCCTGCTGTTAACCGTGTTTTGGCCTTCGGATAAACTCTGGAAATAATTGCAAAACAGAGAAATGTTGACACAACCTTCATATGAGATTTACAGTTTTGATACTTGAAAAACATTATTAAACAACTTGTACAGACACAGACTACATAATTATTTAATTTAATCGAAATAAAATTAAACGGCTCTTCTTATACGTAAAGAGTTTTAAAAGAAAAAAAAAACTGCTCAAGGTTTTCCTTTGTACGCAGTAGATTATGTAAATATTCTGCGTTTGTAAGATGTTGCAATAAAAACCTAATGGGAGGTTTCTATAGAATACACTTGTGCAGTATTAATTACCAGTGTGTAATAATGTATGTACATGAATTATATAGTATTAACGTCTACGTTTTTAAACAAATAAACAGATCCGCGACGAATGCTATTTCGTATACTTTTGTACTATTCTGCCGGGAACCAGACAAAATACTTTGCCTTATTAATAAACATATTTTACCCATAAATAATCATTACTTATTAGTCTCAAGTTTCAAAGAGTGAATACGTAAACTTTTCTGCTATGTTACTCTTTTTCTTTTCGTAGATATCTCTGCATAGAAAGCAGAAATTTTTCCGCTACGTGCTAACCGAATACTATTCCCTAATTTTCGTGTACTCATCGTATGGGTGATACTATTCTTTGTAAGTCTATCAATTAATAAATTATAGATTAAAAAATATCTGTATATATGCAGGAAGGGCAGTATTTGTGAATTGTTAGGCAATAGTTTACTCTTTTTCTTCTCGCAGATATTCGGTTATTTGACGTATGGTCGAGTATAGTATTCGTTGCAAGTCTTATGTAGCTTTAGGTAAAAATAATAAAAATCATCTAAGATCAGGACAACGTGAATTATTAATAAAGAGAAATAATGAATTCATACTGATTAAATATTGTGGTATGCTTTTCAGTTTAACGACAGATACGTGTCTGCTTACAATTGTAACTAGCGATTATACGAACCAAAAAATGTGGTATAGAGCGTTACAAAACTATTGTTATTATATGATACAGAGACCATAACAAAGTAGTTATGGCGCTAACTTGATCGTTTGTAGTCCACAATTCCACACACGGACCACACGTGCGCCCACATCTCATTAATTCAATCGATACGCCCTCACTAACATTATGTTACACTATCACTACTTTATTGCTTTCAACTGGTTGGATTTCACTTAACGGTCGTTTTGCTGTTTGGAGAATCTCTAGTAATATTGATACTTAAAACCAAGGTTCGCTGATATATATAATTATAATATTTATTGTCTCAGCTAGAAAGTTAACCAACCCGATGTGACGCTGGCAACATTGGCCTGAAGTAGCAATCTTACTTACTAGAAATTTCGGGTATTCCCCTTAATATGAACGCAAACGGTTAGTTTTTTTGTGACTGAAGTGGATTAAGTAAAATTCTATAATATTAAATTTTTAACTTGATAGTTTTATTTCACTTAAAACTTTAAAGTAAATAAAAATTTAAACAACAACGGTTAACTGTTGATCAAGTAAGACTGATTGTAATTATTAAGTATTATTAAACTAAATTAACAAGTCTCTCTGATCAAACGAGCAGGGAGACCACCTGATCATAAGCCGTGACCATTAAACACGGTAGTATTCATACATTTTTATACGAGTAAATTAAGGAGTGAACTGAAAAATCGACGCACAGATACAAACTCCTGGGAATAGAACCATGGGTTTCGGTGCAACTATAGACTATTGGAAGGTTAACTCTTAAGGTAAAAAAATTAACAGTCTCATTTACTTTTAATTTTGAGGGTCCTAAAGTTTTTTTACGACTGTACAAAGATTTTCATCTAAATATTTCTCAAGAGTAGCATTTCAGTAGTTCGTCAAGATTTTCTTTTTAAATAGTGGCAATTTTAAATTGACAGAAACTAAAATGCATTTATAGAATTACTATAACCCATTAGTTTATTAATAAATGCAAAATGTTGAATTCTGTATCGAGTGAAATATTAAAGGTTTTCACAGCGTCTATTTTCTGTCACTAACGGCGAGGACACGACCCCGCGCGTGACGTCCCCACACAGATGAATGAACAGTTACACCCCCCAACACCCCAGTGCCACCTAATGGTCATTTTAATACACGCTGTGAGCTTAGATATCAAAGCCATACCATCTGTTTCATCTCGAGAATCCATTACTCTCTTATTTTTGCGATTGTAACTACGCACGTATGTGTATATTAGTGGAGATAGATTAAGACTTCGTGAACTACAAAGATTTCGAATATAGCATGAAACATTATTTTATTGAGGTGAGAAGATCAGAGAAAGAGTCATTAATGAAGCTTTACTAGTTTGAGATGTCGATGATGATGATAATGTTGTTGACAGCAAATCATATGGGGTAGCCTTAAACCTTAACGAAAGCTGTAGTCCGTGACTGACTATATTGACGTCAGTTCCCAAATACTATACGCAAAAGACAATGAGGGCACATTACAAAATAATAGTTCCCCGCAAACACTACAAGGATTACTGTGGTGTATCGGAATTGTAATTTGTCATTGGTGACAAGCAGACGTGCGCAAACCTGTCATAATAAATTTTCAAAATGAGCACACCTTAGAGTCCAGGGACACTACAATGACATTGCTGGATTTGTTATAAAAATAATTATTTGTTGTTTTACCACAAAGCAAAACAAGACGTAGTAATTACCTTCGCCAGTCCGGTTTCACGACTTGGTGCAAAAAACGACAAAGGGTCGTACACTTGAACGAATACCGTATTTGGTCTAACGCGAAGCATCCAGCTCTGGCGTGTGTAGTGTATAGTGTGTTTAAACATACAAAGGCTTACAAGAAACAAAATCGATTACGTCTTCCCAGAATGTTGATTGATGTAGTAGATTTACGACGGGAACAACGCGAATAATAAGGAAATAATGTAAGAGACAATGTTTAGCCAGAATTTGTCTGTTACGACTTCTGATATTCAACAATAAACTGTTTTATTGCAAGATGTAATTTTAGCTTATTAATACATATTATAATAGTCCTATAGCCTTGGCCAACCGGGGTCTAATTTACTACTAAATTTAAAATATTTTAGAAATCAAAGTTGATGAAAAATACTAATATATACAAGCCTTCTCTATCTCGTCATATGACTATTAAATATTACCTTTCATTTAGTTTTCCTCTTCCTGTATATACATTTAAACTGTTAATTGAAAAAGTCCTTGTCAGAGCACGGTAGGTGTATTATCGAGTTTGATGGCTGTGTGTGGGCGCCTTGACCTTCCGCAGCCGGTCTGTGACCGCATGCAAACAAGTTGATAGATACGACATGTACCCCCAATAGTGTTTCTGACAAACCTCTCGTATGTTCGAATTTCGTCAATGTTTCTGTTTATATATTTTGAGGAAATAATTCATATTAGTGTACTGTTGTAGCGACCAAGGTGTAGGGTGAATGGGGTCCCATTACATAATAACAACGTTTCCCTACTTTAGTAAACATACATGAACTTCAAAAAGGGTGACCTTAACCATGACAGTAAATCAAACCACTTGTATCAATTGTAACCTCAGAAAGGACGAAAGTATTGCTAACAATACTTAATAGTAATGCACTTTTCTGATTTTCTATTTAAACACTCAAATCATTAGCGACCTTACTAATTTCACTGACTCCATATTCGGCAAAGGCAAAAGCGATATCGAAACAGGTTTTAACTTTATTCTTTGTAACCAGATCTGAGCATCTGCCCTCATTATTGTATTAAAGTTGAAATAAATTCCCATCTCTACGCTACATAATTTAGTTGTATTTTGTGGTACAATGAAGCAAATCGAGGTAATAGAAACAAGTTATAATAAATTAGTTCTAAAAGATTAGCGCAGAAGATTTTTCTACTAAAATACAAGTGACATAGTTTTGGTTCATTCCGAGTATCGGTGTCACTTTTTCATTAACATTGAACAAGTGTTGACAAGATTATGAATCGCCAATGTCATGTTAGTACATTAGAGAAACACTGACATACTTCTACTTTCATCATAACGGCAAATCACAAAAAGTCGCTGGCGTATTTTTTGTTTCGTTCTTTCGTGACGAGCGGCAGCGGAAGCATATTATTATGGAGCACTTAACAAGAACTATTCAATGCGTCTGTCCTACTTTATTCCCTATCAAATTTCCCTTCTATTTATGTTTTCTTTGGGGAGGGGTACTACATTTTTTTGTTTTCTTTTCTTTGCAGTTAATGTTCGCTGCACCCGTGTAGTGTTTGGCTGGAAGGGTGATGGCTACAGATGACCTTTTAGTGGTATTTCCTTGTGCATAGTGGTTGTGAGTCGTTGGCGAGTAAACGACTAGTGTAGTGTAGTTAGTGCAGTGATGTAACGGTCAAGGTGTGCTCGGAATGTTCACGAAGCACGGCAGGGCTCCTGAGCGGTGCCACCACCACTCGCATAGGAGCTGCAAGAAGAAAAAACACCCCCAACATACACCCTGGAAGTACTTGATGAATTGCCCACTCGTTAGGAAATGTTTTGGTATAGTATTTATTTTTCTGATTTATTTTCGATAACTAGTTTTTTTATGGTTAACACCAAAGACCATATATATACGTTTGTTTTATGTACGTTACGTACGAAAATGTAGCATGTTTATATTCGGTTAAGACCTATAGAATAATGTTCCTGGATTTAGTTGACGATCCTATTTATATAAGTTTCTTATTTTTTTATTTAAATTCATACTGCGTTTTAGGAATTTTCTTTAAATTGTTTATTAAACTAACCTTCGCAACCAAATAACGCCCGACTAGTCTGGAAAATTCCGTTTTGATTATTAAAACTAAAACGATGCTCAACCTTGAACGTTGCGAACGTTTACTGTTTTTGTTTTGAAAAATGACAGGGCTGTTCAATCAAATCTTTGCCTTTTTCAATATTTTTCTTTGATTTTGTTTGATGTATATGCGTAAGAAGCAATCGCCTTTATTTCTTTGTTATTCTTTTACATGTAGTGTAACAATTACCAAATATTAAGAGAAGAGACTTAACATTATCTTCGTTGGCTATAGTGTATTTATAAATCTGACTTTTGTAGTTCAAAATATCCACACCCGCTACTGGATATAGCTTTTAGTCGATTATCTCTATAATTAACCAAGAATGTGACAGTGACAGGTATATCATGGTAATCTCAGAGCGTCGGTTGATGAACGTACTCGACCTTGCGACGGCATTCCGTGATACTACATCTGATCGTCTGATTATCACGGATATCGAGAAACTAGTTCAACAACTTTTCTATTTTCTCTATCATGTGTAAATTTAAATATTTTTACAAAGTTTTACAATGTACTTTTGACTTGAAATATTTCGGTCAATCAGTCAGTTTGTCTAAAGATACTATAAGCTTGGAAAGTTACCTGCTGAGAAGAGCTGACAAGAAACTCAACAGTCGCTATTTTCAACCGACTTCCTTCAAAAAAGGAGGTTGTATGTTTGATTGTATCTATTGTGGACCGATTTTCAAAATAATTTTCTTATTCGAAAGAGCGCACTTCCGGGGTGGTCCCATTGGAATCAAGTCAGGATCTGATGGAGGAATCCGGGGAAATCGAGGAAAATCCAAAGGCACTTCCAGTGTTTTCACATATTTTTATCTAAATAAAATAATCAGATATTTGTGTATAATGTTATTGCTGAGCTATTGTGACGGAAAACACAACTCCTCAACGGTTAGGAGTTAAAAGATATTTCTTTAAATATTACGGGGACGTACAGACAAGTAATTGATTATCAACGTCATTTGTTAAAACGCTTTATTTTAAATATTAACCAGCGGGTATTTTAAAGCAATAAATATTATCACATATTATTTATCACACATTAGGTATGACCCAAACACGGTTACCATTGTTCATTGTCTTGATAAATTGTATTGACAATGACATCGATTCTTTTAACGGCCCACAGGCTCAAGGATGCTTTTCAAGTTTTACTTTTTCCTTACCTTAATCAAACCAATCTTTAATCGAGACTCGTATAACCTTTTCCTTTATAGGAGAAACAGGTTCATAAAAAATAACTTGCACCGGAATGAGTCCTATGTGAGGAATGAGTCATCCGTCGATTCTCAGTACCGAGTAGTTCCTGTAGTGTAATCGAATAGGATTATTCGTTCGTACAAATTATTATTATTTACATGGGAGCTATCTACATATATAGAGAATCCTAGCATCACGACACCACATTATTTGCACAGCTTCAATGGTCACGAGGCGAGATCTTTATGACAACTGAATCAAAAATGTCGGAACTAAATTATATATTGTCTACGCGTGGGTATACTTGTAATAAAAAAGTAATACTAAGTTACCGCGAATACTAAGTTATCAAAGGTGTTGTTAATTTGATTTGCACAAAACATTACCGAGCGAGATCCTTTTGACATCTAAATCTAAACTATCAGAACGGAGGTTATATATTGTCTACGTGTATTGTCTACTCGAAATAAAAAAGGAACTACCCGTGAATACTAAGTTATCAACGGTGTTGCTAATTTGATTTGCACAAAACATTAAGGTTTGGCAACATCTTTTTGACAACTGACTCAAAACTATCGGAACGGAGGTTATATATTGTCTACGCGTATTGTCTACTCAAAATAAAAAAGGAACTACCCGCGAATACTAAGTTATCAACCAACTTGATTTGTACAAAATATCATAGTAGTTGTTGTTTTGACTTTCTTTTTTACATGATATCTATTAACATGTAACGCCTTCTTCAGCCCCAATGAGAAAATTACACGAATACCTTGTTATTTATGACACCCAGCAACAATTTGTCGCTGCCAAGGGATCATGTGTCTGTGTTTAAACATTTACGCTGTCAGTTCCCATAGTATTTTCTCTACAAGTGAAACGAGCTGGATACTTAGCTACTGGATGTAAAAAGCAGTAACGGTGCTAGTATTAATCTTTATTTTTTAATAGGTTAGATAAATAATAAAGAGGTTGACACCATCGCCATGTTAATATGTAAATATTTACGTTTAAAAAAGCTATGAAATTTAGAATGATAATGATTATCAGAAACAAATTACATGTTATGCTATTTCTACGTATAAAAACAGAAGTTGCGAGAAAATAAAACATATTATATGATTATGAAAACCATCCCAGCCAACCCTCTATATGTATTAAGATGACACCAAACAAAAAAAAATACCTGAGAGTTCAAATCAATTTGATACAGCAGGTTCGTCAATTTTTTTGAATCGCCCATCTCTAGTCTAGTTGAGTGAGCACTGAGCACACTTGTTGCTCTTTAGCAATGACGGGCATCCATCTCGCTGCTCGCGTCGTCGGTTGTTTCATTACGTTACATTACGCCAGTGATTCCCAAAGTTGTCTATATTGACCCCCAGGCAACGACAGCAAGTTACAGGGGGTCAACGTAAAAGAAAAAAGAATAAGTGGTCGGAGTCACACACACAACAGGAGTCTGTGATAGTGTATTTAATTTTTGTAATCCAGGAGTCAGGATATAATTTCAGTATTCCATATGCTGGAAACACTGTTGATAGCGTTTTGTTGGCTAGTGTTTGTCTATTAGTTTATTATAAAAATATCCTACTGACTCAAAAATATTATCATCCACCTCAAATAAAACCTTCAGGAGTTGAATTCAAGACGTTGGGTTCAAATCCCAGTCATCGAACTACTGACGTGACTCCCTAACACAAGTATTTTAGCTTACTTGGAGGGGTTAAGGGATACAAGTACCTAGTATGTGAATGTGAACCATAATGCTAGTAATCTTTTTAATATATATAAGCTCTGTGACGATAAATCCGAGGTAGATTTGACAAGTAATTTCGTAGAGTAGGTAAATATTGAGTAACGTGGTCGACTAGAGGAGATGAGAGTTGACACCTATTAAGGAGACAACTTTAAATCTGCCCCTGATTCTTAAGCCCCAGGCTCTGCTCGGCTTCTTTCATTGTCTTTTGAGTGTTACTGCATAGTATTATACAATTTATTTACAAAACAGTGAGTTTTTTGATCCTTGAAATTGTGTAATATGATTTAAATTAAAAAGTAAAGAGCAGCATTACAAGAAAGGGGGTCTACGAGTCAGTTAAGTTTGGGAGCCTTTGCATTTCACAGTCGCTGGGTAACTACTAGGTAGGGGCTCCTGATACTGGATAGCGTTTTAACGAGATTTTAATGCTTCGACCGGCTAAATTTATTACAACTGGCGCCATCAAGGAATCTGAGCGTATATGAGGTGTATAATTGTAAATTATTTATGAAATTACTAACTTTACTTCTTCTTCAGACTTTACTTACATGTTGACAATATAAATCAGAATGTGTTTATTGGTTATTTTTTGAGGTTCTTAAAATTGTTTAAATTTAATCCCCAAAAAATGCAAACTTCTCACATGAATTTGAATATTAGAATTTTTGTTGCTGAGTGACACTAAAACGGCTGAACAGATGTGAATATAATTTGGCACATAGATTCTATACAACCAGGGCATCGTACATCGTCTTCTTTTTTTTACCGAAAATCGATAGTGTGGGATAGAATGGAGTAGTTTACTCAAAAACAGCTTTATAAGCTGGAATAATATATTTTACTTTGGACTACATGTCGGAAGATTCTACGGACAGCCTGAGGTTTTTTGTAAGACAATAATTACAAAATAATCATGTTCAATGGAAATTGTTCTCGTATGAACTGTGGACCCGAGGGGTGCCTAGTCAAAACACATTTCTAACATATCAATAATAAACGTAATAGTAGCGGTAATTCATCCTCGGTGCAATATGCAAAGGCTCCCTCAAGGCGACAAGGCAACGCAATCTCAGCTGCCAGTTAAGAATACTAAACACCTGTAATGTATTCATCTGGGAAAAATCGTGATCCGCCCGCCCCAGGTACACGCTTCGAATGAAATATCAACCGTGAACCAAAATATTCAAGTGCTTAGATTTTATTTTTTTCAACACATCATTTCAATTTTATATATTAACTAACTAGCCGAGACTTGCGACTTTATTTACTTGTAGCTCCGCTCCTATTGGTCTTAGCGTGATGATATATAGCTTAAAGCCTTCCTCGATAAATGGGCTATCTAAAATTGAAAGAATTTTTGAAATCGGACTAGTAGTTCCTGAGATTAGCGCGTTCTAACAAACAAACAAGCTCTTCAGAAAAATAAAGATGAAAATTTAAATACACACATTAGGCAAAATTCGACTATTCTACCATTTACCATGAAGTATCGTATACAAAGTTTCAGCTTAATGCGCCATTTTTAATTTGTAGTATAGTCATTTTATTTTTCGTATTCGATGATAACACCAAACTCTTTCATTTCGTATTTATATCATGGGTGTGCACAAAATATAACAAGACCGCCATTTTGGACCGACTGCCATATTGGATTCGTCATTTAGTAACCATATATTGTCATAAAAAAATATCATAATTTAATTGATTCCGACTCGATAAACATTTTAATATTATCCTACTTATATTATAAACGCAAAAGTTTGTAAGAATGAATGGATGTCTGGATGTATGTTTGTTACTCTTTCACGCAAAAACTACTGAATGGATTTTGATGAAACTTTATAATAATATAGCTTAATACATCAGAATAACATATAGACTATAATTTATAATGATATAGTGTGAATTATCTAAAGTACAGCGGGTGAAATCGCGTGGCGCAGCTAGACAGATATAAAAGCAAGCGTACTAACTAGCTGACCTGACAAATGTTGTTTTCTCATATAAATTAATTTCTGGAGAGGGTCACCATGTCACCTAGGGAATAAAATAATGTACGACCTATTTTCAGACCGACCTAATATACACAAAAAATGTCACAAAAATCGGTCAAGCCGTTTCGGAGGATTTCGATAACAAACAGCGTGACAGATTTTAGGTTCCGCAAGAAAACTGTGTTAACAAATGAATAATAACTTCCTTGACTTAAAATGCCAAGAAATTAATATGTATGTGTGTATGTTCTATTAGATTCTTTGTATTGTTTTAACCATAGAATTATTACAACATTGTTGTGTGCTTGTTCAGCGAGCAAGAATCACGATAAGAGCTCATATAAATCTCATTATTAATTTCCTACCCTAGATCGAACACGTACATGGCTTCGGCTTTGTATACTTTGAATAGTTTTGGACTAAATACCCTGATCAATACTCTATTATGTCTATTGTTATTGATTTGAATTGAGTTTTTGTATCAAGTTGCACCACTGTTACACTTCCGTAGGAAATGCGTTGAATATAACTTCCGTAACTTGTAGTAGATAGGTAGATTTATAAATTACAATTGTATTACGTTGACTGTAGTAGTCTGTAAAGTTAAAACTTAATAGTATCTGAACTAGTAAGTATGGACGGGTTTCCGTACAAATATCACGAGAAAAGTGTAAAAAGTTGGATCTCTTTTACTACGGACCCTTTAAGCCCTTACTTGATAAGTAATAAAATATTGGTCTAAATAATTTAACTCTATTATATGGCGATAAATTTCGTTAGCTTAATCTTGGTTAATTTGTTTGTTTAATGTGTTTTGTACTTTAAATGTAATTAACTTATTACGCAAATGTGCCCTAAATTATCCCAAAAGGGATATTTTCCATCCGTTATTACTTTTAACGGTCAAATAATGATACAAACTTAGAGATAAAGACACCAATTATGGACACTAAGAACATTGGTGAAGGAAAATTTCTTCAGTCTTATTATGTTGAAGTTCAAAGTCCTTGTTTAATAAATACTATTAATACACCAACAAAATAGCTACATTTAAAAAAGTAAAATGTAAACACAATTTTTTTATGAATAACCTAACTTATTTTAAACTAGCAGCCGGTCCCGGCTTCGCACGGGTGCTAACACACCTGCGCGTCGGCGTGTATTTTTTGTTTATATTGACATATTTAATTTCATAATATCTTTTGAATGGAATGTCTAAATTAAATAATTGAAAAAGTAATCAACAGGTATTGAAACTGTCTTGAATACGAATTAATTTATTTGGATAAGAATTAATACAAACGTAGAAGTATAAATATAAAGGATAACATGGTTTGATTTAGATAGGCATTTCTATCAACTATTGAAATGTAAAAAAGTAGCTATAGTGCAATAGTCTCGCAAACTACTACATAGAAATTTTTGTGTTCTATCATTACTACTTTCCGCAGCTAATTTTTTTACACCTTGGGTTGGTTTTAGTAAGAATTTCTGAGGATCTCTAATTTTTTACAATAACAAATATAGCCTATGTTACTCAGGGATAATGTAGCTTTCTAATGGTAAAAGAATTTTTGAAATCGGTCCAGTAGTTTTTAAGTTTATTCGCTACATACAAAAATACAAATCTTTCTTCTTTATAATATTAGTGTAAACTAGTCGACTAGCTCCGGCTTCGCACGAGTGCAATTTAACACGTTTTCTTAGATTGCAATATATTGCTATATAAAATATTAAGGCGTTCAAATTTTTTGTTAAAGTAATTTCAACATTTTACAAATTTTTTTTGCATAAATAGTTTCTTGTCTATGACCGGTGCGTTTACTTGTTCTATTTAAAGGACATTCTATTCAATACATTTAATTTTATATTTGTATTACAAAAAGGCAGTAATAAAATTATTATTAACTAGTATGTGACGGCGATTTCTTCCACGGCATCTTTTGAAATCAGATCCAAAATGAATCGAAAGAAATTTAATCCAAGTTATAACGTATGTGTGTGCCAAATTTCATCGAAATCAGTTTAGCCAATTTTGAGTGATTCAGTAGTAAATATTAACATCCTAATCCTAACTAATAATCTAATAATCCTATCATAAATGTGAAAGTAACTGACTGTCTGTCGCGTTTCCACGCCAAAACTTCTGAACCGATTTAAATGAAATTTGGTATACAGTGGAAGGACATATGCTATTTTTTAATGCGAAAAAAGGGTTGCAAGGGGTTAAAAGGGGGGGATAGAAGTATCGTTATTTTTGGAGAAGCTTAAAATTTATTTTTTAGTTTAGATTCGATATAAATAAATATGACCCGCCAGATATGAGAGCCAGGGCCAGACTTACTCCTCCCTCTCCCATCCTATTAATTCTTCGGATCTCGTGGACTCTTGCTCAGGATCCGCTAAAAGCGCAGCATTTTTTCTTCATTCCTCGTTCCCGCTCTATCTTCGAGGAAGCGTTGCCGGCTGATGTCCATGGACGTGACCACTCACCATCAGATGGACCTGCTCGTTTGCACCTTATCAACTATAAGAAAATACATTCAAAGTTTGTAAAAGTTTTACCCTCATGGGTGTAAAATAAAAATAGGAAATAGGGGATAAAAGTTTGTATGGAAATATGTAAGGTCTTTGCAGGGAAACACTGCAAATAGCTCATTAAAGTTACGTTTGTGTCTTATTAAAAATGCATCTTAAAGTTAGTTTATAATATAAATAAGAAGAAGGATTATTTTAATAATGATCTGAATTAAGTATATTTGTATAGTCTGTTGTAACTCGTAATCTAAGTCATTAATTACAATTTGTGTGTCAGTCTTAATAGCAGTTTAGCGTCATGCCCACGCGCACTGTCAAATGTTCAGCTCGTCCTAAATGCCTCAACGTACCGTTATATTATACTCAATGCACAGTTTATTACTCGGTCATTATCTATATATATAACTAGCTGTGCTCACGACTTCGCTCGCATGGAATAGTGTCTTTGGGTATCATTTTTAATTATTTAGGCTAATTATTTTACAAATAAGGCACATACGTATCTCTTGTCGCAATCATATAAACCTTACATATTTCCACACAAACTGTATGTATATATATAGAATTAACAGCCTAAAAAATAAGCTCTAAAAACGACGATACTACCATACATCTTTTCATCCCCCTTTTTCAAACCCTTACAACCCTTTTTTCACATTAAAAAGTAGCCTATGTCATTTCTCAGACTCTGGACTATCTGTATAACTAATTTCATTTTAATCGGTTCCATAGTTTTACAGACAGACACTATTATCTATTTGGAAGCTATACTGCACATTAACACGTAAAAGACAATAATATGCACTTTAGATGGAAACTGAGAAATATAATTCTATACACTCACAAAATCATCCACAATGGAGTCCTAGCACAACGACATCACACAAGTTCCACAGCCTTTATGGTCACTAAGCGAGCTTCGTTTGGCAACTGGCACATCAAATCTATCGGGACAGAGGATATATATTGTCTTGTTATAAATTGTTACGTGGGTATAATTGAAATAAAATAAAAGAAACTACTCGTAAATTGTCGTGTTGCTATCTGTCGGATTAATTACAACATTTATAACTCAAGAACTGCCGGACCGATTTTGATGAAATTAAGTATAGAGATATACTAGAGCTTCGGGAATAACATAGGCTACCTTTTATTCCGAAAAAAAGGCCTGAAGGGGTTGAAATAGGGGACAAAAGTTTAAAGGTAGTTTTTCATGTGTATTTAGAGAAATATGTCGAAAATTAAACATAAAATAAAATTGACCCGAAGCCGGAGCGGATCGGCTAGTATAGCAATAAAAGAAAAACAATTTGGTTAAGATTTGATTAGCTACATTAAATTCTTATTGATTTTGTACGATAGCAATTAATTCTCTCGGACTGAAGTTTGATGTAATTTATTGCTATACTTACTTTTCTTTTTATAGTAAAACCATTTTAAAATCTAAGTCTTAAACCTGCACCTGGGCCACAGACCACAAGCCAGGCGCTTCATTAAGCAATAAATATTAATTAATATACAAGTTATTCAATTAGCTAATCGTTATTTTATCTTACAACTAAAGTTTTGATCACGTGAATTAATCATAACATATACTAATTATGTAATTGTACAAGAATCCTCACTTTGCTTACTTTTGATGATGTGGGGGATGAGAGGTCTTCATGGTGATTACGTCAGCTTTAAAAAAAGTAAACACGCACTTCGGAACGTTAATATGATATGCTCAGAATGATGGAGAAGAATGTTTAAAAAGTTTACTTAAGAAGGATTAGGGCTTTGTTTACTTTTGATGACATGGGGGCGGGGGGTTGATAATTGCAAAAAATCTGCCTACGTTATATTTTAACGGCCCCTAATATGTAGTTTCCGTAAATATAACGAAAAGCAGAAAACATACTATTTCACTTAGTCATCATCACGACCCTTCAATAGCCCACTGCTGAGCCGAGTCTCCTCCTCAGAATGAGGAGGGTATCAGGCCATAGCTGGCCCAGTGCGGGTTGGCAGACTTGTGAAGTTTTTGGGAACTCTCAGGAGTGCAGGTTTCCTCATGATGTTTTCCTTCACCGTTAAAGCAAGTGATATTTAATTGCTTAAAACACGCATAACTCAGAGTCAGAGGTGTGTGCCCAGGGTCGAACTTCGGACCTCCCGAGTAAGACTTGAAGTCTCAACCACTGGGCCATCACTGCTTAAAAATATGTTAAATAAAAAGAATTTTTATTTTAAACATGCTACTTAAAGCTCTATCTGGGTTAGTTTGACGAGTATTTTCGTATATAAAATATTGACTTTCATAATGAAGTGTCAATTTGTGAAGAGCTTTAAACCTGAATCTGAGTCTCAAACCCCAGTCATTACTACTATATTGTCATTTACATGTTACTGTGCAGTATATAACTCATATATTTTTTACTTTTAATTTCATTTACGTATTTATTCCTATATTTACTTACGTCTATACTATCAGTATGACGGCTGGACTAGAATATCCTCCTGGGGGTTATTTAGACTCACACCAACAATATTACTGCTGGAATACTTGTGATATAATAATAAATATTTCCGTTATGGCGGCGTATTTATCTTTACGTTGGCATAACTATATTGATATTCAGTTTGTGCCAACTTCTAAAATCAAATGTTACTCAGATTAATGTTGCCAATATCATAATTAACAGGCTAGCACACTAATCAGTGTTGCTAAGTCGTTAAATTGTAATATTTTATTATACTATGAATTAAATAGAAAGTTTTTTTTTTAATTGACGTCAATGTAAATAAATTATTATAAAGTCAGGTTTAAATACAAAGGTTATAATAATAACGTCTCTTTGTACTAATTTATATATTACTAGTCGACCCGCGCGACTACGTCCGCGTGTAGCTCCGCTTCTATTGGTCGTAGAGTGATGATATATAGCCTTTAGCCTTTCTCGATAAGTGTGCTGTCTAAAACTGAAAAATTTTTTCAAATCGGACCTGTAGATCCTTAGATTAGCGCGTTCAAGCAAACAAACAAACTCTTCAGCTTTATATATTAGTATAAGATATTATTTTACATCTAAACTAAATAAATTAAGCTACTAAACTAAACATCACGACAGGAACCTTGGAACTGGTGACCTAGGTGTATAATATAAATATCACTCGTCAAACTGCCAATGATGTATAGGAAATCTAGAGATTGCATTCATTCATTCTTAATTGTTGAATATTTTTGATTGACTTGTAATTTCTATAGATTGGGTGACAAGGGATTTAATGCAGTAAACATTGTCTAAAGTAGATAAATACTAGGCTTTATGTACTTTAGTTAGGTGCTGCGTAGTGAAGTAAAGCAGTGTAGGCAAGTGTTTATTGACCTTATAAACCATCCAAGGAGCCCCAAGCTAATTTATTATCATACATATAATAAATGTAAAATATTGAATATTGTGATGCAACCATGCACCTGGGACATAATCCCCAGGTTCTGCTCGATTTCTCCTTTATATTGCTATGATAGTAAACATTTTACTTACTTCAGTATATACAGGTTATATATAATTCACGACACTACATTTAGAATTTCCTTTGGGGCGTCTCTGCTGAATATACGATGAGGTGATAACACTGATAAATATCTTAGTTCACTGACACGAGATTTTATGGAATTGCTTGGCTATTGGCATCGATCGGAATGATTTACTACAACCTCCATTCATGAATGACATCTAACGCAGTGGTTTCCAAACTTATTAGAACAACATCACATAAAATGTTATTGGTTTTTTCACTGCTCCCTCTATGCAAAATTATAACAAAAAAAAGTCAATTTAAACTAGTAGTTCCTAAGATTACCAATTTTATACGTTCCAATAATAATAGTTTCGCTGAGATTTTATGAAGAGATGGAAGGTGGATGGGGAATATTGAAAAACCTTTAAAGGGGATGATGATGTTGAATGGACTATTGGGTAAATGCATATATAATCAAATATGATCTCTTACAATTACGAAAGAAAACTAAGCAGTGTCTTGGACTTGTGTCCAAGGTGTAGGGCTTAAGGACGTCCTTTAACAGAATTCCAACAATCACTTCCACCAATCACACACTCAGGGTTACTGTTTAAACCAAACCTAACTTAACCTAACCTTACACAAGACATGGCAACTACAATGTAAGGTACTCACGTGACCTTAATCAGACAGCTCTCCCAGCCCTAACACAACAACGCACTTAACTCTTTCACCAGCACTGTCCAGATATCCACTTCCTAAGAGACCTCACGTACAACTTAGACAGCAGTCCTACTGTCGAGGGAATATAAAGAGTCGAGACAAAGTACACCGACCCCTCGTGCTCGATATAGACAACTTTAGAAATCACTGATCTAAAGCTTGTACACGTATCGATTAATCAATGACATTTGTTTTGTACTGGCTGTCAATCGATTCTGTTACTTTCACCATTTGCTGCGATGTACCAATTTATCAAATGGTACTGCTCGTAAATATGTACTGCTTTGACAGGATATTTTTAGATTTAGTAAAATATTGGTTTCTATTATAAATAGACATAATTTCAGCACATTTTATAAATAATCCTAACCAATATTATAATTTCGAAAGTAACACATAAGAGATGAAGGAAATTCTTAAGAATACAAACTTAATAATCAAAACTGCGATATAATATACTACCTACGCCATCTATTGACGAATAGATGGCGTCTGTCTGTCTGTTACATAATCAGTTACACTACTTGCACTGCTTTAAACTATGTCTCCTTTACAGAAGTTACACGTCAGACTGTCCCACTTTTGTCGAAGGAAACGTTGAGTTTTCGAAGATATTTAACGAAAAACATAAGGTCCTTGTTTTCGCATTTCATAATGAACAAAAAATACTAAAATAACGTCTAAATTAAAAATACTCGTGCATAAAACGTGAAACTGAAACTTTTAGTTAAAAAACTATGAGTTATAAATTAAAACATGAGTGTCTTTGATGTTCACTGTGCTTGTGATATTTTTATTAAATACATATACTTTTATGCTGGCTTTAAAGTCTGGTAGTGGAAATTTTATTTTATAGATAAACTTATGTGTCAATTCTTTTTCTTTTCTTAAATAAATGACAATTAAGAATATTTACATATTATTAAAACAAAATAGCTTCCCGCTGTGGGTGCGCTTAGATCTTTTTCTTCTTTTTATTTATTGACCAAAACAAAAAATATACATACTTTATAAGAAGTTACACCTATCCACAAAAGCTATTATGGTTTCTGCGTGGATAGTGAGTTCCTTAAGAATACTTATGGTGACATATCAATGTTATTTACTATATCAGTATATAGCATTTGTAAGTTCAAGGAGCATTCCTAAAATACTCCTTGAGCCTAAATATGCATTTAGAATCGTTAAGGTATATTATCTACATCTACATGTACACTAATATTATAAAGAGGAAAGATTTGTATTTTTGTATGTAACGAATAAACATAAAAACTACTGGACCGATTTCAAAAATTCTTTCACCATTAGAAAGCTACATTATCCCTGAGTAACATAGGCTATATTTATTACAAGAAAAAATTAGAGATCCCCAGAAATTCTCACTAAAACCAACAAAAGGTGCAAAAAAATTAGCCATAAAATATCTTTCATCGCATGCGCTGCGAAAAGTATTGATGATAGAACAAAAAAATGTTTTACAATATTATAGAACGTATCAATATCTACAAAAAACTCCGCGAGACCATATGTCCAACTACTGTAGTTAAGTCACTATAACTACTTTTTTACATTTTAAAAGTTGATAAAAATGCCTATCAAAATCAGACCATGTTTTCCATAACTTTGTATTAATTCTTATCCAAATAAATTATTTCGTAATGAAGACTGTTTCAATACCTGTTAATTACTTTTTGAATTATTGAAATCGGACATTCCAGTCAAAAGATATTACGAAATAAAAATATCAAGATAAATAAAAAATAATCCCAGACGGGCCGCCGGCGCGGTGTGGAGTGCCTCGCAGCGCTGCGAGTAACGCGGCGATAGAGGGAGCGACAGAATGTGGGAGCCAAAATGTTAAAAAAAAATTATCCACGTGCGAAGCCGGGACGGGCCCCTAGTATAGTATATATTGAATTTCCGAAGGTAGGGTGTTAAGTATATTGGGTAACATATAATTACAAGTTCTAGTCCCGTATTTATTTTGGTATGTAGGTAATATAAATTTTTCTTTATTATTTACTTGTTGTAGTCGTGGTTCTCTTAAACCACGCAACGGATTTTAATGCGATTTTCTTCAATAGATAGTGTTTAATACATGAACAAGAGGAAGGTTTAATACATGCATATTATAGAAAAGAAAACGTGTGAAGCCGGGGGGGGCTAGTTTTGTTATAAAAGTTTATAAGGGCAGAAGCCCTTGTTTTGGAACGAACTATATATTAAATCGCATTTTCTGCGGAAGTGCAACAGTAGTGTTATTTTTGAGCTTAAAACAAAACCTACATCTTCAGTAAGAATTCCTGCCTGCCAGTGACATTAAAGTCATGACTTATTTAGTAGAACCGCTACATTTAATGCAAGTAACGAACTTTGTAAATTCGTAAGCTCCGTGCGTAAGGAACGAATATGTTATGAGTTTAACTCCAGACTCAAATGCAAAGCGTAATTTTGGTTTAATTTGGCCGGAATATATTTTTAGGGTTACATAACTACAAGGAAAAATAGCATTTCGTTGTTTATCTATCTTGTCTGTTTCATGGAGATGTTCCTCTAATCATATAAATAATCATAGTAGGTATGGGTGCGACCACGGTTCTACCTTGACCATTTTTATACCGATGCATTTCTCGGTTTTTATCTGAATTATTTTCTTGTTTAGACCACTTTTTTACGTAGTCGGGTTATAGTTTTTTAAACTTTATTTTTTCTATACCTGCTTCCGAAACAGCCCCTCACTGTATACACTACTACCGATTCTAAGTCTGAATATTCGGCTGCCGAATATTCGGCGCTTGGGCCAAGAGAACCGACGAATATTCGTTATTCGGCCAAATCGCTATTCGTGGCATCTTTAGTTAAAGCCTATAATGTACTTCCTGTATACCGAGAATTACAAAATTTGGTGTTATCTACATAGGACTTAAACGGAAACCGCGTAACCAATATTAAAAGAGTAATAGAGACCCAGCATCACGACACCACACCACAGCACAGCCACAATGATCATCAGGTTGGCTCCATTTGGCTCAATTTATCGGAATAGAGGCTATATACAGTCTTTGAATAAAATAAAAGTACTACCCCTTACTACTGGTAAGAAGCAATTACAGCGCAGCGCACGTACAAGGAAAAATCTGATATAGTAATCGAATCGTAAATATACATTTTTTCGCAATATGTAAAGTGACTGTGATGTCTATATCGATGTAATGGAACAATTTTTTTTGTCCCTCAATACAGAATGTGCGGAACACTGAATGCGTTAATTCGACTCGCATTTTGCCAAACTTTCGTGTGGAGTGGAGTCTTTTGTGGTTTTTCTACTTGTTGAATATTTTGTTAAATAACTTGAACAAAAAGAGTATGCAGTGTCTGCAATTTATTTAAAGTATTTAATTAAATAAACCTTTGATTGGGTTATAGAACCCATTGGTGTTAAAAATGTACGTCTGGCTTGACTATTTTTTTTCTGCTGCAATTTGACAAATGATTTTATAGAGTCAACATTGATAATAATAGTACAGTGTGTATCCCAGACCATAATATTATTTTAGTGTTGGGTAGCAAGACTGAGCAATGTATGGTGTTAGTTGATACAAGGAACGTCCTTAAACTTGCATATGGGTCTCATGCTCCCAAAAACTGCTCGGTTTTAAATGTTTTAAATGCTTTTTAACTACTAACTTATATATGGAATATTATATGGGAAAATCAACAGGGTTTAAACTTTAAATTTTAACGTAGCTGGTATCGCAAAGCGATGTTAGCTGTGAAGGATGTGTAGTGTAGTGTGAATGTGTCGCGATGTAGTGTAAGGGAGGCGAGCAGTGAACAGTGAGCCGACAGATGGAGTCGTGGTCGCGGTAGCGCCCGCATGGGGCAGACGGCGAGCATGTGTCGCCTCCACGGATCATGTCTCCATCACAAGAAAAGTATGTATATCTATGGAAACTGATGTGATAATTACTCATTTCATTTTATAAAGAAATTAACGGTATCTCACATAAATAAAGTCGGAATATCTTATTGGATCTTCATCCATAATCGCTGAAGATACGACACGCACGCGCCGCGCACTACTTCGGGACTATAGTTGGAAATTCTGACTTTATTCACGTGGGTAACCGATAAGTTATTTAATCGAATGTCTCGAATATCCAACTATAGTTTCGACACGTATTAGACAGAATTTATCGTGTATTAAAGGGTTACAGAGCGTATAAAACTGTAGTTGGTTATTTAGATTGTATTCGCGTTTTTATTTAAAAATCACTACTAATACTACTATTATTTTCATAATTGAGATATGGATTTATACCTACGTTTGTATATATTGTATTTCATTCAAAATAAAAAAAATATAGGTATAGAGATTTACATGAGTGATAAAATTTAACACTATCACAGTCCAAGTAATGTGGAGTCAACAATATTAAAATCTTATGTCCATGGATTTAATATACCTGAAAATCAAGAACCTGTAAAGATATGTCATTTTTATTTTTTTATTACCTCAATAATAACTTTTAGACACTGTATAAGTATGTACTTTATAAACTCTATTGACTAAAATTTTTGACTTGAATATTATAATCCCCTCACGACATAATATTACATAATTATATACAAAACAATACTCTGTTAGTGATGGCAATATCTTTACGTAACCAAAAATTTGGCAGTCTTGTCATATGCAGTAGTGGTGCTTCATTAAATAATTCATACAACTAACGCCAAAGGAATCTTTCATTGAACTATGTAACAAATATTCACTCGAATACCGACTGTAGCATAGTGCATATCTGTCGTGCCCCCGTCAAGTCGAGCAAAGCAAATGAGTATAGTCCGTAATATCATTTTCTCTCAACCTTTAGTGATTTTTTAGGTTTAGAAGTTTTTCATACATATCAGTACGGTAACGATATTGCAAATGGCAGTCCAGAAGGCCTCCTCACATATTATCGTATTATTTTGTATGAATATCCGACTAAGACAAACAAGAACAAAGACAGATAACCCAAAATGCCGTAATACATAGTCAAAAGCATATAATGACTTGGCAATCTCACGATTAATATTTATCAATGTACTGATAGTTAAGACTTACAAAGCGATTTGTGCAGTTTATTAAACTTATATGTGTAATTGTCAAATGATAGTAGTATATAGTATATTTTATATATAGTATTGAAGTTGTTGAATTGGTGATTTCATAGGTATTAGATTATATGAGAAATAAGAAACATTATGACTGACTAAGTTTAATATGAGGTCTCACAACTTTTATGCGTAATTGCGAGACTGGAATTTTTACATATTTATGCTTCTGCCAAATGAGTTGTCGCCAATACGAAGCTTTCAGTTATTCAGATACATAATCAAAGTCACGTTCAATATATTCAAACCTTTCTTAAAAACATTAACATTTTTTAAATTATTGTATTTTAATATTCTGTACTCGTTCAGCGTAGTTTGCAATTAACTTTGAAATACGATACGTCGCTTCGCTTTGCACAAGCTATTATTTACGTTACGAGATATTATTAATCATTCTATTTTATTTACAATTATGATTTAAATATTACATTACAATATTATTAATTCAGGAGCAATACAATCGTATTTTTGTAGCGCACACTAATAAAAATATTTTATTCGTTTAAAGAATCGGAATTGCAATTCGGCGGAAAATACAGCCAATATACTTGCTATTTAATCTTCATGGAAGGGATAATGTATAAATTAGCACATAATTTATTTAATACTATTCGAAACCTAGCTTCCCTGGGCTAAAACGTTTTTAAATGGAAATCACTTTCCTAACATCGATTTAGATATTAATACAGATGTTAAAACCGATATTGTATCAAAATTAAAAGGAACCCGAGAATACTAATTTATAACGGTGTTGTTAACCTTTAATCGTTTTATTCCATTAGGTTTTTTTACTATACTTATTATGATACAAATTAACATTTAGACTACAGAGAGATTACACTCAACGGATTTGGTTTGTGGAAACTGCGCTCATTCAATAAGGAAATAGCTACTTGACCTATATCTGTGTAGCACTAGTTAAATAGACACAATCAATCAAATAATTATCTAATAAAGATTGTTTCATAAACAATTGTCTCTGTAAATCATATTTATTATGCTACTTTGTAAATGCAGCTGTGTCTCTAGGTATTGATTCATTGCATCTTATGTTGTGCCAATATATTTAGTTTCATATAAATTAGAACCGCGAGAATACATTTGACCAAGAGAATTGTATGTTATGTATAGTGATTTCCTTTTATATGCTACAATGTTAAATATACTAATTTTATAAAGAGGTAAAGTTTGTGAGGTGGTTGGCTCTGGATCTACTGAACTAATTATGAAAATTCTTTTATTAATAGAAAGCCACATTATTGAATGTCATAAACCCGAAAAATAAAAAAAACGGTCGAATTAAAACGTTTCTTATTAACGCTGCCTTAACGATGAGAGATATATGATTGAGTTCCCGAAAACCGCTGTAGAGCTTGATAATGCCTTCAAAAAGGACAGCATCAGCATATGTTTTACTTTTATATTTAATTCATTTTATTAAAAAAAAATTTAAATCATTAGGTCAGGTTTATTCAATTATTTACGCGGGAGACACTCTTGGTTATTGGTCAATTAAATACAAACTAGTGAAAATACACTTTAAAGTTGAGTATTGACCTCTGCAATTTAAAAAAAAAAATTAATATAAATTTTGTTTAGTAACTTTATCCAAAAAATTTCTAGGTTAATAAACTTTTTATTGTTTTTAAAATCATACAAATGTAAAGGTTTTTAAATTAAAATTATAATAGTATGGGAGCCCAAGAGGGAATTTTTGGATTTACTCGAGCGCGTCTGATTAAGGTAAGGTGGGTTAATTGCATGATAGAATGCGTGTATTTTGAAAATCTGACGATTTGGGCGTCGCGGACCGCGGACGAGCTCGTACCATCACCACACCGCTTTCCGACGTCATAACATCATCACAGATACTCACAAAACAACCCATTCATGTCATTTTATTTATGTATGTATCACTTAATATCCCCTCTGAGTATCTATGGGCGCTTGAATACATTTTTTTTCGACCCTTCTAGATTGCCACCCCCACAGCTCAAGTCGGTAGATGAACATACCGTCATATCAGTGGTAAGTCAAACCATCTTAACAAACAATATCTGACATCTGGCTAATTATCTTCATGTCATTTTTTAATTTTACAATTTTTGAAAAGCTATAGATGTTTTTCGGAACATTAAAATGGGAAACGTTAAATAACCTTTTATTCTCACTATCATCTAATCTACAAAATGATATATGTCACTAAGACGCTCGAGTATATCCCTATTTAGCATCATGGCCTCCCCTACTAAAAGTAAAGCAAAATAAATCATGTAAAATTACGTGGTGTTAAAATACGTAATTATTTTATAGTAGCTATTACTATTACTAATTTATAAATTTATTTACATATATATTTATAGAAACACAAAAAAAATACGTCAACTTCATAACCTATTAAACAAAGAATTTTTGGCAAATGATGCGCCAAATATGTGTCTGTATACATGAATTGCAATTATTACTTGGCGTTATCTATATTTATTAATCCTTTTATCTTCCATCTAATTGAATGGTTTACAAGTAATACTTATATATACATATATATATCGATCGAGCTAGAACTCAAGTGTGCCTCTATCGTTATCGGTGCATGTATTGTGCTCATAACACTTGATTACTCTGGGCTTAGCGCTTATTACACTACACGATTTCAGGAATCATAATTAGGCATTATAAATGAACGAGACGCTTTTTCAGCGTCAGTAGCTCAGTGGTTGAGGTGTTGGATTCACGATGGATAAGTCGTGTGCTCAAATCTCGGACATTGGACTACTGGCGTGGTCCACTCCTGACACAAGCATTTTAGCTTACTAGGAGGAGTAAAGGGAACACTAGTAGTATGTGATCCACCCAGGTGCTGGTAAACAGAGATCCTTAACTCTGGCTTCCTAACAATAACAACAGTTCCTGACAGTAACATCAATCTGATTTGTACTTACTCCTCCGAAACGGCTCGACCGATTTTTATGAAATTTTGTGTGCATATCAGGTAGGTCTGAAAATCGGTCAACATCTATTTTTTATACCCCTAAGTGATAAAGGTGGCCCACGTTAGCAAAACAATGTTTGCTGGGTCAGCTAGTCCTACTAATATTATAAACGCGAAAGTTTCTAAGAATGTATGGATGTATGTTTGTTACTCTTTCACGCAAAAACTACTGAATGGATTTTGATGAAACTTTACAATAATATAGCTTAAATATCAAAATAACACATAGGCTAAAATTTATAAAGATATAGTGTGAATTATCCAAAATATAGTGATTGAAACCGCGGGCCGCAGCTAGTAGTATATAAAAATAAAACGTAAAAGACAATAATTACAAAAACTTTAGACGGAAATCGAGCGATTACTGTCAAACATTCACAATACTTCGTAATGGAGTCCCAGCATTCTGACACCATTCCGGCACTAACATAATGGTCATTAGCGAGCTTCTTTTAACAACTGGCACAAATAAGATAACAAACAATCTTATAAATTGTTATATGGGTATAATTGAAAATAAAGGGAACTACTCGCAAATACAAAGATATAAACGGTGTTGCTAACTTATGAGTGAAAATGTATACACTATAATTTCGTTACATTAAATTAAACACAGAACAATTTTAATCATAATTATTTCTATACAGTTTAATTTGTAGACTATCTTACTACAACTTGACAAAATTTAGAAATTTAATATAATTTATTAAATTATTTTTCATCAGCGTATCTTTAATTACGATATTACTATCGAAATAATTTCGTAAAATATCCATATAAATAATCCATCATCCATATAATAGCAATGAAAATGTGAAAGTAATGTTATAATCAAAGCTTTTTTTTTGTGGTTGAAAAGGAAAAAAAAATTAAAAATGTAATTTATGTTTCCTGAAAAGCGTGCACTGTAACAAGCGCTTTAGCAAGCCTACACGTTATTACTGAGTCTGACGGCAGTGGGATTTAGTTATTAGTTTATGCACGCTTTGAATTAGGGTAAAAGCTTTGATAAGCTAAAGTGCTTTAACAATACCTGTCAACTTAATTTTACAAGCTACATCCTCATTTCGACGAATATTTGAATTAATTTCAGATCTTTTATAGCTTGCAGTAATTCATTATAACATAAGGAAAGTGAATGAATGAATTTCTCAAACAAATCCTATTTTTTTGCAAAAATATAAGTTTTTGGAAGGTGAAAAAATATAAGACGAAAAATTATCTCTTTTAATTCATCTTTTAACATAAGGGAAAACAATAATTTATCTATTATCTAAATAATTTATTACTAATATTATAATTGTAAAAGTTTGTAAGCTTGGATGTTTGTTACACAATCGCGTAAAAACGGTTGAAGGGATTTGAATGAACGTATATACTTTATAATCTGGATTTACACATAAGCTACTTTTTCTGAGTTCCTGTGGGATAATAGTAAAATATGTTAACTGTTGTAAACACCTGAGTAATTTTATTTAGCAACAATGTTAATAAATCTTAGTATTGTGCGTTATAAATTGCGCGAAGCCGGGGCGGGTTGACTAGTAATACATAAATTTAATTTAATCGGGTAACGACGATAAATTGCAACATAGTTTTTAATAAAAAAGAAAAATATGTAACTTTTAGATCAAAAGTGAGTTAAAAAATCATAAAATTTTTATAACCTATGTCACCTGCGCCATTATTACGAATATATTGACACATCATTCATGAAAATTGGTTCAGTAGTTTAGGCGCTAGAGTGGAACATACATACATACATAGACTGCCAAAATCAACCCTTCCTTTTCGTCTTTTTACCCGACTATGCAGTCGGGTAAAAAGATTATTCAATAGACGACGAGTGAACCAAAGCATAAAGCTGACGTTGCCGTAAAATATTGGTCATGAATCTTTTAAATATTTTCCATATCGCTTTATGGGTTGTTATTTACTATTACAATTTAATATTCAGCTTCACACTTTTATGATACAATCACGCTTCAATATACTTGTAAATAAAATTTACAAGTATGTTTTACCAAGGTATAGATTGATATAACTAAGTGGCATCAAAGTTTGCATCATTTAATTAGTGAGAAGAACTTACTTCTTGGACTTGTTATTCTTATTTATGATTTATGTAAGGTACAGATACCGTTCGAGTATTTTGCAATTATTAACCCCCTCGCGCCCCCCATGTCTCCTCCACCCTGTGCTTACGTAAACATTGATGCATGCATTTTTCTCCCTCCTCATTCTGTGAAGATTCACTTTCCTGTGAAGATTTACTTTAACTTAATATCCCTTACCATTAACAAAAGAAGTTAAAAACAGTTAGGTTAGCCCATAATGTTGTATGCAATTCCATTTCACACTTGGTTAGGTTCTATTCAAGGCCAATTTATAAAGACCCACAATGCTGTTTTACCTGTAGTTGGTGATAAAAAAAATCGTAAAATAATATTGGTTACTTTGAACAGCGTAGCGGCCTTGTAATAGACCTTTTAATTTGACAGGAAATCACTGACTAAATGGAAAATTTTGGTGAATATAATTGAGATCCTGTACCTAAAATACCTACCATTTTAGGTACAGGAAAATAATATCATTTGTTTTGTAAGATAACGATACTCACAGTATCAGTAGTACCTTCTGGACTGGATTTGAATGAAATTCGCCAGCAAATATTCTACCACCAGTAATTATATTCGACACGATATTCGAAACTCTAATTTAATATAGTTTACCTAGTATCGATACCCACATGACATCGATTTAGAAGAATCGATGTCATATTAACTTATAAAAAACAATCTTTTTGTATTGTTGAAAAAGAAAAATAAAAAGAGTGGCCAATACAGACTTAACGTAGTAGTAATTTCCGTCATTTTGACAGTTTTATATGTCATCGACAGTTAACTGTAGTCATAGTCTTGCGCGGTCTCTCAAGGAGTGAAGTAGTCTCTATATAGTGTCAGTGAAGTGTTGTGTTAGTGCTATCTGATTAAGGTCACGTACCTCATTCAATATCTTCACCCGTTGTATTGTTCTTCAATATTCCCCCACTCCTCCTTTCATCTCTTCATAAAAACCTTGATATTATTCATTATTGATTCCATTCGATACTTAATATCTAAAGAAAGGTATCGAGAAATACCGTTTCATCTTTACTCAGTGTAAGCAATGCCAGTGTGTTACCATGGTGATAATTGTCGATATATTTATATAGCCACGCAGCTCTCAAGTTTGAAGTGAGCTGATCAGCTAAAAATCATCTCGATTAAATTACCTTTTGAAAAAATAAAACTTCATCAAATTCTGTCCTTTATCGTGGGCGCTACGATGCCACAAACAAACACATGTTAAACTTATATATAGGGGTTAATTACCTAGGTCTACTTTTAACTTCAATTTCGAAATTACATAAGGCCTCTTTACTCGATACCTTTTCTACAGTATAGACTAGACTGTAGTGTAAACGTGGGACTATCTACGTTGTAAAACCGTAATCGATAGTAGATGTATTTATTACTGTCGTATAGCCGCTTCCTATGTGATATTTATTAGCCATAACATTCGCCGTTTATTTAGGAAATAAATTTTCAAAGCTGCTTTACGTTTTTAAAGTAGATTAAATATCCTACTATAATATTATAAACGCGAAAGTTTGTAAGAATGTATGGATGTATGTTTGTTACTCTTTCACGCAAAAACTACTGAATAAAATTTGATGTAACTGTACAATAATATGGCTTATACATCAGAATAACACATAGGCTATAATTTATAATGATAGTATGAATGATCCGAAGTACAGCGAGTGAAACCGCGGGGCGCAGCTAGTAATGCTATAATGCTTCGTTCTTAGTTTTTTTTTAGAAAATTTGTGTGCATAGTGAATCGGTGATATCTGGTTCATCATTTCAAGGTATGTTGGTACTAATAAGATACATTGATGCTGTAAGTTTCAGATCTCTATCTATGTATTACAGTTTTTTCAAAAATTAGAAAAAATGTAAAAAAAAATGTATTTTAGAAATCGAAATCGATAGACTTGAATTTTAGATAAACATATTTTGGGGGCTGATAGTGGCTTCTAAAAAAAAATTTAGAGCTGTTTCGGTTCTTAAGTAGAGATGCCACGAATATTTGGAAACTATTCGATATTCGGTCTATTCGGCCATTTTTTTCACAAAAAAGAATGCATTATCATATTAATTTAAATAATACTTAAAATCTACCTTAACTTACTACTAAGTTATCATGAATGAAAACAATTTATTTAGAATTCGTTGATAGCAAACGTTTCACCACATTTCTTGAAAAATAAATATTTTGTAGAAGATAAAAATAAAAATCCAAATACTTGGTTATTTGATTTTTTCACATAAATTTTATGGTTATGGTTAAGGTTATGTGAAAAAGTGTAAATAAATAAAAAAGTTGTAGATCTTTTTATTGCCTACAACTTTGCCATTTAAATTTTTTCCATAAGACTTGTAGTTTTGCCGGAAATCGAGATAAACCGTTTTCTTGCCCTTAAGGGACCCCTCTTTTCACTGCTCTATTTTGTGATATACTTTTCCTTTTTCAGGATTTGTTATATTCTCATTTTTGGTTTAAAAAATTATCGACCTTGGTCTATTAGTGAAACACACACGAAAGATTGCTCTTGCCGAATATTCGGCGCTTCGGCCAACAGACTCGCCGAATATTCGTTATTCGGTATTCGACCAAATCACTATTCGTGGCATCTCTATTCTTAAGATCCTGATAAAAAAAAAATCATTTAACTTTTAACCCTAATCGAATTTTTGCACAATTATGAAATATTATTTTTTAATTTCCCACAAAGTTATGAGCTTTTTAAATTTTATAAAATGGTACGCCATATTGAAAAAAAAAACATACGTCCTTACTTCTATGAAGTGTATTCCAATCAAATTGTTGACATGATAAAATCTCGAAATAATACGTCTCGTTTTACGTTTTATATTTTTTACTATTTATAGATAATAAAAAAAGGTTAATGCCGTAATATTTAGTAAAAAGGAGAAACAATTAATTGGCTCTGTTTTATCACAACAGCAGAGGTTGTTCACTCACCAAGTTTAAATTGCTTTGTGGCGAACACTTAACAACTTCTATTCTTAACTCCATTATCTACAACAATTTGAAATTTAATCAACTAATTATTATCAACATTTATTTAGTTACTAGTATCTGAACGCGACTTTGTCCGCGGAAACTTTTGTATTTCCAAAATCATGCAATAATATTCTTGATATTAATTACTCCAGCTTATGAAATATCATTGACTAGTTCTTGTATAAACAAATCCGTTTATCCCGCAGGATCTTTGATTTTATTCGGGATAGAAAGTATCCCATGTATTAATTTAGATTATAAAGTATCTGTGTGCAAAATTTTATTCAAATCCGTTTAGCGGTTTTTGTATGTTTGAGTAACAATCATCCATACATCTGAACATTAACTTTCATATTTATGATATTTGTAAGAGGTAAGATTAATATTCATTACGCATTTTAGACAAGAGAAAAACAGTGCCTAGGGCTTGTGACACAAAAAGAGGTTTAAGGACTATCTACACTATTAAAACTTACAATCTTTCATTCTTATTATTGAATTTAGTAGTGCAATATTCAACAATAGCTACTGTGTGTAAAATCTCTTGACATTGTCTATCATTGTTGTGAAAGTCGGTGAAGTAACACAAAAGGAACTGCTAAACAACACAAAGTAATCTACAGTGTTGCTAACTCCATGTTACTTTAAACTAACTCGGTTACCTTTAACAGACGAAACTTTGCTAAAACAAAATCTATTCTTACATAAAATACTTCATCTTGGAAAGCTGACTTACGACTAAAACTGTACAAAGCAAATAGTTCATAAAAACGTTTCTCCGCTACATTGCTTCAAGTTTAACTTCAACATTGTTGTCGATTGCTGTTTTACAGGAATTTGCGATGAAAGGAGTGCAACTATGTTCATTTTACGTGGACTTGTTTCCGTTACATTTTTATAAGTTTTAAAACACTATTTTTATGTTTTAGATAAACATGTTTATAAACTATACTGGCTGACCCGGCGAACTTCGTACCACCTAACAGTCAATGAATGTCATGTTACAGATTAGCTGAACTGTTTACAACCAATATATATGATGTCAATCCTTTTTCATGCGTAATGAATACTCACACTATTCTACATTTTTAAAATATAAAATAAGCCATTATCTAATTATTTTTGATTTATCTTGTCGATTCGAATTTTATAATTTGAGGAGAGAGTTTACCGTATGGACGAGATGAACATTTTATATTTGACAGTTACAAAACCCATCAACATTTTGCATGGGAAAATGTTTTTTGTTGTTGTTTACGATATTTTACTGTATGAAATCACGCTTGGACGCTTGCTTTAATCTAGCAAGAATTTAAAGTTTTAAAAGAAATAATTAACCCTACATAGCTATCATTTCCAAAATCACCATAAAAGCTAACTATTCGACTCTTTTACGATCGCATTTTAAACTGACTTGAATCACATTTTATATTTGTACTATACTTTATTGTATTATTATGAAATGTTTGATATGTAATCAAACGACATAGATTTTGGTATTAATTAAACAAAATATATACTAGACTATATTTGCCACAAATGAGAGTCCGTGAATATGACAAATATAAAAATTAAGTAAAAGCTTAGCTCAATTACCATGCGGCATATCTATTGGTCACTTAAGTGGCGCCATAAAAGAGCCATGTAATTTACGTAAGAGTATTGAGTTAAAGCTGAATCAAAAATGTTTAAATAAAATGATATGTTGTAAATATATAATATAAATTTTAATTATGGTCATCGATTCCTCTTGTATCGAAAAACAATTGATGGAAAAATTTAAAAATTACAGGGATCTATGGCAAAGTTAACAGAAGAGAGTTTTTTAAGTCAGTCTTAATGTGAATAAATCCTTTTAAGTCATAGCAAATATTTTATTTCTTTTTTTAATTACATGTATAGATGAGATAATTAAAGACGCTAATGAAAAAAGTCAGCAACGCCATTAATAACTTTATATTCGTGGGTAGTACATTTTGTTTTATACCAAGACTAGATATAACCTCCCATTCCCATATATGTATATGAGTCAGTTGTCAAACGGAGCTTGCCTGGGGACCATTATGGATGTTGTGTGGCAACGTGATGCTGAGTCTCCATAATTAAGGTTTGGAGTAAGTTTTTAATATTGATTATTGTCTTGTGAGTGTTACTCTGCGGTATTCGCTCCCATGTAGATAACAAAATTATTAGATATTCGTTATTTTGACGAACCTTAGCTGTCTAGGGTTAAACATTGAAATTGCGGTACATAAATTTAATTTCCTCTTAAATATTGAACAGAGTTTTATGGCATATAAAAGCAAGCTTATTTTTATGAGGCAATATATTTGGGCATGGAATTATCTGGCCAATAGTCTCCGAATCGATAACCTCTTCAGTTAAGTGCTCGTTGGCTTTAAGGCTTACAAATAACTAATGGTTTCTGAGTGACGATTCCGTCCAATACTGCATACTGTGAAACATTAAGGAGAGTATTGTTTAGTATTTATTTTATTTTGGAAGTGACGATATTTTTAAATGCAATTCTTCCAGTGTTATCACCAAGTTGTATCACTCAAACTTCCAATAATCGTCAAAAACTAAAAGGGATGTTTATTTATTTTTCTTTAGAAAATTTTTCTGCGAAATTTCAAGTGAAGATTTTATTTTCTCTCCCATTACATTCGTTTACTTCTTAGATATTAAAAATTGTGCTTTTTGGGTTTCTTTTCAAATTTCTAACCAAATTTTATGTTTTAATTAGTATACTTAAAGCTTTTTTATTTAATTTAGAAAGTCTACCACTTTCTATATTTCATAAGTTAGGGTACAGTAATAATTAAGAAAAATCAACTATATTTAGATGTAGAATTTTTATGATAACTGGATTGTTAATTTGTTAACATTTTTATTGAATAAAATAAAATGTTTTTGATAATTATCATATTGCTCGATTTTCTCTTAACATTATAAAAATATAGAAAATTTAAACAAATTCCAGATCCAGATTACCGGCGCGTAAAACATGACTAGTTTTATTATTTCCGATGCCGTTCCAGGAATCATGATGAAGCAAGATTAAAACAGCAAGATGGAGGATAATGCGCGAATTCTTTCATTATTACCGAGAACAACATTATGGAGATTAATTTTTATCTGTTTTATAATATAATATACTTAGGTTTAGGAAATCTTTTTAGGTTCTTTATTTAACTTGTACTACAATTATTATTATCAAAAATCCAAAAATATGTAATAAACAGAGCCTACTTTTCTGTTAATGATTACTTGAATGATGACAAGCTTGGAATCTAAGTGACGTTGACACTCAGCTGAATCATAATACAATAATTGTAAAACAGACTGATGTAAACAATGTCATTTTGAAAAGAGCAACTGTTGAGTCTCTTGCCAGTTCTTCTCATCAGGAAACTGCTTTCCGAACTGGTGGCAGTTTCAGACAAACTGACTGACTGACCAGTTTTGACGTGTCAAAAGTACTTTGTAAAAAGTAAATTTGAAATAAACTATTTTGAGTTTCTGTTTGACTCTCACTCTCAGAGGGCGTATATGAGTTTTGCTGTATATCTCCTAAAGCGGTTTGTCGGACGCCAAAATTGTAAAAGAACTTTTTTTGGGTAATCACATGTTCTTTTATTATGTCTAAATAAACTTTGTGACTAAACTTTGTAACTGAAGATCAAAGTTAGGACATGGACATAAGATCATTTTATCCTTATGTGGTCTCAAACCCCAAAAAAAATATTCTCTACGGCCTTACGGATAAATCTACGGTTAATTTAACGTTGTACGATAATAATATAGTAGTAGCTGGCAGCTAGCTTTATTTCTGAGAAAAATAGTTTGACAAATAGAGGACGCTCGGGAACTGAATTTTCGCATAAGATCCAATCGCGTGTGACGCGCTATCGCCCTGCTCTAAAAATACCATAATAGTAACTTTGGCGCATTCAAGGTCAAACCTATAGTTACGTGCCCGCAGCTATATCTATGGTCACGGTTGTGTCTCGTCATTTAAAGATTATAACTGAATCTAGTATCACAATTTTACACAATATAAAGCTTCATGCCGCTAGCAGGCATATACAGAAATCAAAAATACATTTTTTATTTTTAAAAGAGTTTTGTTTTGGTTTTCAGTAAGGGCTTGCGTCGACTAGTGCTCGTTAGCGATGTCAGTCCATGGGCGATCACAAACAGGTCACTCGCTTCAGCGTCCGAACTCATAAACTCAATTTATGTGTATTTCACCAAGTGTCTGGCTAGCTAGGTAATATTTTTAAACTGATTTCGAGCAATTTGAATAAATATAAATACATATATTAGATGTTACATGTTAACTTTAGGTTTCTCAGTTTCTTCATAAAATATCATCGTAGTATAAATGAAAAATAAAGGAGACTATTTATATTTAAAGAAATATTACAATTGATGTCCTAAATTTGTCATTCAAAATAACAATTATTAATTAAAAAATGTATATGGCAACACTAAATCAACTTTGTTCATCACGAATAGTATAATTTTCTATCAGTGAAAAAAAATTTTAAATCGGATTTGTAGTTCCTGAGAAACTCTTCAATTTACAAAATGACCACCTTATAGCACTTAAATGGCCATATCTTTTTAATTAGAGTATTTATGGCAACACCACATAGCTATATTACCCGGAAAGGATGTAGCTTTCTATCGGTGAAAGAATTTTCAAAATCGGTTCCGTAGTTTTAGAGCCTATTCGCAACAAACAAACATATAAATATACAAACAATCAAATCTTTCCTCTTTATATAATAGTGTAGATAACTTATGTTGTTAAAAATATAATATATTATTGCTTTCTATATAACTACTTATAATTTTGCCTGCAGTAATATCTAATGCTTGGGACTCAGATGGACAGCTATGGGTTCCCCTTAATTATTTTATTAAACCAAACTTGATAAACAAACAAGTTCATTAATGAAAAGACTTCAACCGAGTTTAAAAAAGGAGGAGGTTTTATATTCGCATATGTAAATATTTTCTTCTGTGTGT
This sequence comes from Limenitis camilla, assembly GCA_905147385.1. NCBI lineage: Eukaryota > Metazoa > Arthropoda > Insecta > Lepidoptera > Nymphalidae > Limenitis > Limenitis camilla. The sequence continues at coordinate 5,740,624 of LR990241.1, forward strand.
CTACGTAGTCAAATTCTGAAAATATTTTACTTGAAACTAATTATTTTATATTTGAAAAGCTAATGAAGGGATTTTTGGGAACCCCCAAGAAAAAAGCAGGAATAGAGGCTAATGACACGTTGCAATTATTTCTAAAAACTTGGTTTATTTTGTGAATTTACAAGAATTTTACTCAAAATCTTTCCGGAAGATACTAAACACATAATAATACATTATGGAGCTTCCAAAATTTAAATAATGTGTTGTTAATGTTAATCGTCTTTACAGGAATATTTATAACACAAAGTTTTCAAGTTTCAACATGTGAGAGGAATATGAAATTAATCTAAGTATGCAAATAGGTGGGTTTGGGTTTACTGAACTTTGTGGTTTCGTGTCTGACTTCGTATATTCTAGTAGATCCGCCCTAGCTTCGCAGGGCAGGGAAATAATCTTACATTAAGTTTTCTTAAATATCTTCTACATACATATAAAGCTAAGGTATTTATTTCGTTTATTGAAATTGGTAATAGAAATATTTTTTATGTACATATATTTTGTTATTTTATGTAAATCTATAATTTTTATTGTAGATTTTAATAAAAATACAAAATAGAGCAATAAAAGTGTGGACTCGTTAGCTTGCATAGTTATATCATGAGCATGGGATAATAAAAAACTGCATTTATAAATGATTTGTTTTTTTAAATATTTTATGACTAGTCTACCCGCCCCGGCTTTGCATATTGCAATTTACTATGTCTAATCCTTAGATTTATCGAAAAAAACATTTAATTATCTAAATCATTCAGGCGCTTACGTCAACAAATACATTTTATTATTATCCCGCAGGATCTTTCGTGATTAAAAGTAACCTATGTGTTAATCCAAGTTATAAAGTATTCGTGTACCAAATTTCATTGAAATCCCTTCAGCCGTTTTTGTGTGATTGAGTAACAAATATCCTAACATACAAACTTAATACATTAAAATCAGAAAATTGATTGTTTTGCTGATACAGAGTATTCATTATAGAGCTAATTTAATTTTGATATTGAGAATCATTATTGGTAAAATTATTATAAAATCCCTCTATAGTCTAGTTTCATCATATTAACACAAAACACAATTAACATTTACTTGAGTGTTATAAGAACAACTAGTATTGATTACAGTCGGTATAGTATCATTGAGCTTTATTTACTTATTTTCAAGTTACAAATGATAAGTTATAAAGCTATATAATCCAAATTATCAAACCCTAAATAACTGTCGTAAATCCTTTATTGGATCTTTGGATTTACATAGCTAATGCAATAAGGGCTGAAAATGCCATTAGTTACGATAAAATAAACTTCGGGGTGCTTCACTAACACATTCAGTTTAGCTTTATTACATTTAGTTAGAATTAATACAAGTCAAATTTTGTTCAGTTGTATCAAGTCACAAATTCTCTAAAGTTCATCATCACCACGACCCGTCAATGGCACACTGCTGAGCCGGCTCTCTTCCTCAGATTGAGGAGGGTATTAGGCCATAAAGCAGTGATGGCCCAGACTTCAAGACCTCTGACTCTGAGTTGTGTGTTTTAAGCAATTAAATATCACTTGCATTAACGGTGAAGGAAAACATCGTGAGGAGACTGGCACTCCTGAGAGTTCTCAAAAAGTTCTCAAAGGTGTGTGATGTCTGCCAACCCGCACTGGGCCAGCGGGGTGGGCCAGAGTGGAGGGCCATTGAAGGGTCGTGATTGAGTAACAAACATTAAAACTTGTTTGTACTGCAAAATAGTCAGTTTTAAATTTATTCTATTAACTGTATATGAACTAGCAAAACAAATTGAAACAGGATTACAACACATTTTTACTCTTACCTCCACTGCTCGAACTTCCGTACCGAAATCGGCATATACTCCTAGCTGTCGCTGATTAATTGGAACAGAGTTTATAATTTGTGCAGCCTATTTTTCTAGGGGAAAATTACTATTATTTTTGAAGTGAAACTTCTTTAGAATCGTTGTGATTTCAAACCGGATGCAACGGAAAAAACGACAGGTAAGAGACACAAATACAAAAATGTGTAGGAAAGAATGAGACAGAAATATACATACTATTTTATATTATTATATATATTCATCTCATTCTTTTTATTATTAACAGGCCTCTGAAACAGTGTTGCTAGCAAAGTTAGAAAATTAGGTAATAAATAAAAAAGAACGATAACACGGGGGCTTTACACATTCAAATGCACACTATGCTTTTACTATGCAACGTTAAAGTTTAAAACTTGTTTGAAGTAAAACACTTCTGGTATTAAAAACGCCATCCTATTATAGCACGTCAAAAGCATTTCTGGTAATAAAGTTCCAAGTTGTTTGCATGCCCTCAAGAGATGAGGGTCACAATAAGCATTTGCATAACAGGGCTCAAGTCATTCTCGCTTAACCTCCGCATGTTTCTGAAGCGAATCCTAGGGCTGCAAACATTTGCTTTATTTGCTGGATTAACATTGCCAAATTTGCCTAAAACTATGTTTGCCTTAATGTTAAAATATCTTGATAAATTGTTTTCTTTGATATTATGACTATATCTATATCATCCGTCCTTCCATCCATCCATAATTGGGGCCAGAGTGAGGCCTTCATTCATTTACCCTTATAATGACAGATTCACTCACACTCTCGGGCACGCATTTTAATTTAATTAAATTAAAAAAAACCGGTCAAGTGCAAGTCGGACTCGCGCACGTAGTGTTTCATACAAATATTTGGCAAAATAATTACGTTTGTTGTATGGGAGGCCCCATTAAATATATATTTTATTCTGTTTTTAGTATTTGCTATTATAGGAGCAACAGAAATACATCATTTGTGAAAATTTAAACTGTTTAGCTATCACGGTCCATGAAATACAGCCTGGCGACAGACAGACGAACGGACAGCCAAATTTTAAGTAATACCTGTACGAAAGGGACTGTGTATGTGTGATATAGTAACTATCATATCATTTTTACATAAAATTATTTGTTAGTAAATGGTTTGAAATTTTTTTTTTCAGTATTGCTGTTTTCTTTGTTATTAATCTCTTAATATCGTTTAGTGATCGGTATTGTTAATAGGCATGATGACTGATTTTGAGAAACTGTTCTATAATATTCTGAAATACCTACTAATTTCCAAAAATATATTATTTCATAAATAAATACAGATTTAGAGGAAAAAATTTATATTTTAATTTTATGTTTTTAAACTAGCGCCAAAACGGTCACTGGTGTCATGGCGTCTGCTCGTGACGTCACGTCTATATAAACAATCAATTGCAATACAGCTTTGCTTGTATCTTATGTTCTGGACAGATTTTAGCTATTACAAAGCTCATATTTCCATCACGTTTTAACTGTACATAACTTACAGCGTCATCCCCATCCATCCAGACCGTCTTAATCTGGAAGATCTAAAGCAAAGAGACTAATATGTAAGCATGTGTTATATAGTATACATAACATAATCTCTAATATTACAAATATCAAACAGAGCTTTTATAATTTGATTTTTTTTAATAATTTATTTATAGATTATTAATGATATGCTTACATTGTAATTTGTAGCTTTAACATTTATAAATTCTGCTGAACAGAAATCTTTGTTTGATGCCAAGATCGCCCCCAACATCATCAAATCAGGCATCATTTAAGCAAATTAGAGCTGTTTTCCTTGGTATATCCTTGTGCCATGACTTAATTTCTTTTTGAGATGTCTTAGAACTCAAAATTAAATAACAGATGGATTACAATTACGAAATAAATGCAAGTAAAACAATTTTTTATCTGAGGTCGTCGATGTTCGTATGAAATTAAAGTGACAATGACAATATATACACAGGCGTGACGTCATTGAATTTGATTGGTGTTTAAATGAACATGGCGGACATGTGTGTTTTGTAGTTTTATTTAATTAAATAAATTAATAATCTCGCAATAATAAATTAAAATAAACGTTTATTATTCTAAATAATAATTATATTTCAGTAGAAAACCCCTTATTTTTGTGATTTTCGATTACTGTCATCATGCCTATTATGGTGTTGGTAACACTTATAATTTGAGTACCATCCTGTTACTTGATGTTGGCCAACTGATAAACACAAATCAAGGAAGTGGGGATTGCAAAATAAATACGCCGTCACGACAGAATAATTATGGATTACATCGCAAGTATTCCTAGCATTAACTCTAAAGCTCTGAGTCTAAAGTATAACCCCCAGGAAGATATTCTAGTCAAGCCGTCATACTGTTAGTCTGCGTATAGACTACAACATTTCTTCTCTCTTTATAAATTTACAGTATATATTAAGGTCCCGTGGCTAAATAAAAGCTAAAAAATTATCCACAGCATTGTCAATATATCATTTACTCTTATAATACTCGGAAAAGCCTACAGCGAAAGAAAAACGTATTAAAGATCAAAATGGATTCCTTTGTGATATGGTATATTTTGTCCTATTTATTATATAATATTACCTATTTATTCTTTTGCGAACACGCTTTTGTGTAGTATAGCGATAGATGTTTCATATGTACTTCGTTCATTAGATAAATGATAGCTTATCTTTGTAAGAGTGTTTATTTGACACTAGCCGACCCGCTCTCGCTTCCCTGAGGTGTTTACTCACTCACATAATCGATATGTATATTAATTCAAAATCTACCCGCAACTATGAATCATATATCTTTAATCGCTTAAGTATATTTCACTTACAAAAATTTGACCCGCTTGTCCTTCAGAATCTTAACTGCACAATGGCCAAAAGACTTTTGGAAGACTTCCTTATGAAAATGGGGGTAGTTTTATAATATTTTTTTTGTTGTCAAAATTAATCTAAAGGGAAATATCCATTTCTGGCTCTTTTTGTGCAGAAAGCTCAGCTAAAAACAACTATACCTAAAATTATGTTTGAATAAATAACGCCTCTAGTCGATTTTTCGTAGTGTCAATCTACAGAAATAAAATATTTGATTAATGAGTATGTTAATTAATTTTTTGCCTTATAATTGACATTTTATGAATGATTTCTAACCAACACTAGGTTAAAAAGATAAACTATTCGATCATCCTAAAATAGATTTCGTTTATTCTTAATTACTTTAATAAAAAAACAGTCGTAAATAAAATAATAATTATTTAATAAATGGAAAAAATATAAACCAATAATAAACATTATTTTAAGTAAATATAATATAAATAAACAAGCAATATTATCACAATAATAATTGCATTAAGTTCAATATTATAAAAAAGCAATCGATTTATTTGGAATCGATTCTTAAGTCGATACATTATCTTATTTAATCTATGGAGCAGTGACGGCTATTTGTTTTTTCTATTGTTCAAATCACGTTTCATTTCGCTTTCATTGTGATTGAACTACCTTTTTTATGTAAATTAACTAACTATTTATTTTTTAATGTTTAAATATGTATTGTGTGTATTTTATTTTAATTAAATAAACAATATGGAGGATGTATGAGACGGATCACGGACTGAGTTAACACTTAACGGACAGTAATTAATAGTTTATTCTATTTTGTCATTGGTATCTAGTTTCTGGTTTAATTCATTTATGCTACTACCTTATTCCTAACTAATATATCTATTACATTATATAACAGATTAATAAAGAAAAGTTAATTACTTAGATTTTTATAGTTCAAAAGTAAAGTTCTAAAAATTCTATATATTTTTTTTAAAACTGCCGGGAGCTCAAGTATATTATTTTTCTAATACCCTGTTAGTAGCCCTAACAATTTTACATATTTATTTTATCCTTACTGCTTGCACGCTCAGGGCCAAAATGCCCAACAATGTGGTCAATCCCATGGACATGGGAATTAGAGTTAAATGGTTTTTAGTTTATACTTATTGCTGTACATTAATAGGGATCATCGTCTCCCTATCTTTTATAACGCATTCAAACAAATGAACACGTTATTTCATTACAACAACCCCGTTGAAATTCTTATTACCAGCAGTCACAATAGTTTGTATTTGAATGCGATGGCTCGTGTCAATTTCAATTAGGCGAAAGCAAACGTGGCTTGGTTGTATAATTGCTACTACTCGTAGCTAGCATACGATCGCCGATAACCATCAGAGCGTGTTTATTGCAATTAAGAGATATTACAGTATGGCGTTCGTTCTTAATCGGTTTGTTGACTGACTACTGAACAGAAGCTTCTGTTTATTACTATTGGGAATATTAACTACTTTCATTATTATATTTCATTGCTAAATATGATGATTCAATGGATTGAAGTGTGAGAGACTCTTACGCTTAATTTATCCCAAGAGCAGAAGAGAGAATAAATTCGCACATCTTTACGAACTTTGCTTTGATAGCAATCATAAAGTCATGAAAAAAATCAGCTGCTTCATTCAAAAATATTAAGGAAAAAGTACAATTTCATACTAGAATATTCCAGTATATTCTGTGCCACAAAGACTAAGCTTCTCTCCGGGATAAAAAGTATCTTAGGTCTTTTCTAACTTATAAAATATTTATCACTTTTTGTGCTATACTCCCTTATATTTAACAGGACCTTGCTTTTTTTGAGGGATAAAAAGAAGCCTAAGTGCTAATTTGGGTTATGGAGTAACTGTGTAACAAATCTCGTTCAGTTGCAAACATCTAAACATACAAATTTTCACATTTATACTATTAGTAAGATTAAAGGAACAATAAAGATTATAATATGCACAAAACTACTTTTTTTTAATTTTTTTTTATAGCTGGGAAATGCTTTATGCATCTCATCTGGGTATATTAGACGAGTATGTGGGACTCATTAGATACCCACTAAAACCCAGCGCTGCCTCCTTTTGTCATTATGAGACGTCACAGGATCATTTGAGGAATAAAACACGAGTACTTATTAATCACATACAAATTAGTTTGAATATTAGAAAACCCTATAATGATTAGAAAAACAAAAATACTATATGTAGCTACCGAACATAAGACTTCTTTTGCGACTGAATTTGTATGCGTTAAAACGTAGTGTGACCTTAGGGAAATTCACAAAATCAGTATGTCACACTTCTTCGTGCATTCAAGATAAATTAAAAGAGTATATACTTAATATAAGTGTTTTGTGTTTAGAGAAAATATTAATACTTGCATATGATATGTAGAGAAACCGTGCAAGTCGCTAGTTCTTTTAAATTTTAAGTATAGAAACTATTTTTATTTACTAGCTTAGAATCTTGGGTTTGAACTTTTTAATAAATCTTTTTTTTTTTCAAAATAATCAAATTGACGTGACATTGTGATAGCATTACCTGAAGTATCTGAAATAATTCGATCGCTCGTTTTATTATAATATTAGTTTTGTTAACATTCTATTAACATACTTGAAGATCAATTAAAATATGAATTTAAATTTTAGCGAGTACTCTTATTGGTGCACTGAAATTCCAAGTAAGAACGGTTAATATTAAACGATAAGTAAAATTCTTTCTTTCTTTGGTTAACTCCTAATTTGTTTAATTTAAATTTGGTTCTATAATGATCATGAGAATCCGTAGTTTGTTATTAAATAAAATCTTATAGAGCTTTCACTGAATGTCTCTTTGATTTTAGTAGATTTTTCCATGTACTTATTTGATGTTTATATCAACCATATGATTAAGAAAAGCGTCTATTAATTAGATATTATATTTTTATACTAATGTGGGCTCTTAATACCCAAAAATCTTTAAGCTGCGGCTTTATTAGACTATTAAGACCTTTACAATGTTACTTATTTTAAGGTAGTGTGTTATATGAATGATGGCATAAATAAAAAAAATCAAGGCTAACTTTGCATTTTAATTTTTCACAAAGAGATTCGATGTATAAAAATTTATAAGAAAATGTAGAACCGAGTAACTGATTTATCTTATTTAGTAGAATATGTAAAAATGAATCACGTTACTAAACTCTTTCTCAATTGTTACAGGTCTACAGCTGCGGAGCATAGAGGAGCCGCAGGGAGGCGCGGGCGGCGGCGTGCCCGCGCCTACCTGCTACGACGCAGAGTGTGCTCGCACAGAAGCCTGGTTAGACGAGAACCAGGAGTTTGTGCACGACTATTTCTTAAGGTTTGTCTAAAGATACATAATCTGTTATCTATGAAACTTTGCATAAGAAAACTAAGAAATCAATGAGCACTTACTTCTAACCAGACTAATAACAGTCTATGAAAATAATCATCACGACCCTTCAATGGCCCACTGCTGAGCCGGGTCTCCTCCTCAGAATGAGGAGGGTATTAGGCCATAGTCCACCATGCTGGCCCAGTGCGGGTTGGCAGACTTCACACTCCTTTGAGAACTTTTTGGTAACTCTCAGGAGTGCAGGTTTCCTCACGATGTTTTCCTTCACCGTTAAAGCAAGTGATATTTAATTGCTTAAAACACACATAACTCAGAGTCAGAGGTGTGTACCCACTTGAAGTCTCAACCACTGGGCCATCATCTGTGCAACATCACTGGGCCAGTTTTAATATGAAAATAATATTAAAACTTATTTTAAGTAATATGTATTTAAGGGTTTGTTAGTAATCACTGGTAATGTTTTGCTAGGGGGGCATAAAGAGCACTTCGATTTCGTATAAATTATAAAGTACTCATTTTATCTTACTAATATAGTAGGTGTAGGGTGTGTATTACTAATATTGTGGGTATAATGGGAAGAGGGGAGGAGATTTAACCTTGGTATTCATTTTAAACATTTTTGTGTATTAGTTTTAACACAGTTTATCGCAATTTATGTGAACATTAACAAAGTACCACAAAATTGTGCAATCTAATCAGAATTGTCGGCAACAGTTAAAAGGCCGGGGTGAAAGTTACTTTCAATACGTCGACTCCTTTGCTAATGAATGTCAAACTTTGCCCTTTGGAGCAACCGGGTAAATGAGCTAAAATAAACTTTATTTTCCTTATTTTATTACGTACAAAGGGTGAAAAAGTCTTGATTAGTTGTTAAATTCCATCAAACGTTTGTAAAAATTGGAATGAACGTGATAAGTCTTTTGACTTTCAAAAGACAGTTGGTCGAAAATACGAAGATAAATTTTTCTTCGTGTATTTCATGAAGACCGTTAAAGAATTTTATTTTATCGCATTTGTGGTAAAATTAGCTTTGTTATAACGATGCATCAATTGAAAATCATAAACAAGCTCATGGTAGCTTGATATAACATACTTTTCGGATCTACTATGTTTTCTTCAAGATGTATGTGTAGCTTTATTCTATTTAGGAAGTGGTTGTTATTACTATGGGGTACATACAATGTTGTTTTGAGTGTTATTAAAAACGACATTTTAATATAGACTTTCGATATAGTATAATTGGTATACTTAACTGGTTTATGCCAGTAGAGTGTTCGTCGAGTTCATTAATTGTTTCACGCTTTAATTAAGCGGCTTATTGTTTAAAGTTAGTTCATAAACTTGGCTTGCAAATTTTATAGAAATTGACTTTATATGTGTATGTCGGGGATTTTAAATGATCTGAAAGGAAATGGCAGGAGGAAGATGGGGAATATTGGGGAACATTAAAAGGGGGTGATGGTATTGAATGGAATATTGGGTAAACGCAACGTAGATACTTCTACTGAACCGATAAATGATCAAATATGATCTCTAACAATTACGAGAGAAACCTAAGCAGTGCCTTGGACTTGTGACCAAGGTGTAGGCTTAAGGATATCCTTTAAATGATCATAACACTCACCTCCACTGCTAGGCTCTCTGTTTAAACCCAAGGTTAAACGCACATAAACCGAATCTAATACAAGGCTAACCTAACCTAAGAGGCTAACCTAACCTAACATTGTGTTTACTTAACCACGTGGCAATTACATTGTAAGGACTTACGTGACCTTAGTTGGACAACACTTCCACACTACACTGCACTTGACACTATCACTATCACTAGCACTACTTAGATGATGTTCACTTCTTGAGAGACCGCGCACGACTAAGACTTCAGTTAGACTGTCGATCGCATATAAAGGGTCGAGGGTAGATACTGTCAAATGAACGGAAGTGACTACTACCCCACTCCAACGCCATAGACAACGATAACGATTCGATTAATCGATAATCTTTTACTATGCTCCGACATGTATATATAACATAATGTATTTTTATAGAGTTTTAAGAGGTAACGAATTGATTTTTTTTTTTTGGGTTCCGTACCCAAAGGGTAAAAATGGGATCCTATTACTTAAGACTCCGCTGTCCGTCCCCAGGCTGTATCTCTAAACCGTGATAGCTAGACAGTTGAAATTTTCACAAATGATGTATTCCGTTGCCCCTATAACAACAAATACTAAAAACAGAATAAAATACATTACATACGCGATTTTTTTCCAAATATTTGCATTTGGCCGATTTTTTAACTTCAAAATATGTTAAACTAGTCAACCCGCCCCGGCTTCACACGGGTGCAATTTACCACGTATACTATACGTGGTAAAGTTAGTTTTATAAAAAACATTTAATTTTCAACATATTATTGCTAAATATTCAGGCGCTTGCAACAGTTAACATATTTCATCATTTTCCCACGGGATCTCAGAGTTTTTCCGGGATAAAAAGTAGGCTATATATTAATCCAGGTTATAAACTTTTGTGTGATAAAGTAACAAACATCCAAACATACAAATTTTAACATTTATAATATTGGTAAAATTAAGTATGATTATGTTTACCAAATTTTGAGTTTTAGCTTTTTTGCACTACTCTACCATTTATGCTCACGAGAACGGTGCTTATCGGGATAAAAGGTTCCCGGTGTGTTAATTAACCTTTTAAAGTATCCGTGTACATTCAACTCGGTTCATCGTTTTTAAACGTGATATGTGCACAAATACGGAAATTCTACTTTATTATATGTACTATTCTTTTCTTAATTTAATCAGTAGCTCTTTAATAATTTGAATTTTTTATTTCGCTATTTTGTGTCAAACTCGCATGATTGCATGCAATTTTAAGAATGCATGACATGCAGTATAAAATATTAATAAATTACCAAAAACTTGTTAAAAACCTTCACATACACATATAAAGAGTGTAATTAATGTTAAACGACTTACGTTTAAATCTTTATCTCGTTTAATAATTTCTTTTTAATTATTGAAATATTCTCGTAATGGAATTCGCACGCCGTTCAAACATTTAGTATAAAATGTTACATGCAATTAAATATACAAAACTTCTGATATCCCTTTTCAATTATTTCATTAAGTTAATATAACTTTTGGATGGATGGATTTTAATATACAGAGTAATTAAAGAGTAAGGTGGGATGTATAATACATGTATATTATAGTAGAGAAATACTGATAATTTTAGAGGTTTCTAATGTTTTTTGAGCTTATATTGCAAACGCTGGCTGAACTCTACGAGATAGATCAAAATAATGTACTACAGTATTGTACTCTAGTACTATCTCTTAGGGATAAGCCATAATAACCATTTTTTATCCTTTACTTTTTACGAGAAATAATGGCTTATTTACGAAGCGATTTTAAGCAATACACGATTAATCCTTAACCAATTAGGTACCTTCAATATATTGTGCATTTTATATAGGTCAATATGGCCCTTTACAGCATGACATTTAAATGAATATTTTTGAAGATATTTCAGATTTCAAATGCAGAGACATAGCGCTTACGGCTAAATATACGTGTTAAAATGCACCCGGGCGAAGTCAGGACGGGTCGACTAGTTTATTAATAAAATGCAGTCTTTACTGTGAAAACTAAAAGACTAGCGTTAATTACACTGGTTAACAAAATTTTAACTTTTTTTTGTCACATGAAAACTTATATCAAATTTTGAATGTACTAGGGCCACAGTAGATGAGAGTCCAGCTACATATGCTGGACTTTTTAAGGACATATTACACTCCAAACCTTTATATGACATAATAAGTTAATTAAGTCTTTGTAATTTTCCGATTTAGGGTTCCTAGAAAATTTTGGATAAGGTTCACAAAACATTTCCAGGCGAGTTTTTCCTGACCCTTCAGTTTTTATTCAAAGCTCTTATTCTTTATCAGTCGCCGTATTTTGGACCTACAAATATTCCCTCTTTAATGTTTGCTTTGCTGAGTTTGGGGAATTTCTCTTTCAGATATGTTCACTACCATTTTTAGGCATTTTACAAAAATTTTTATCAGATCAGGCTTTATGTGCAACGGTGATAAAAAATGGCATCAGGGTTCAATAAAGGATCAATTTTAACATTTTTACGGCCTGGAAAGATCATGGGCCACACTTTCTTTTGTTTGAGTCAAACAAAAATAACAAATCCTTACAATATGATCTTCTGGTTCGGTTCAAATCATTGGTATAGCAAATGGCATATGTCTAGGTTCTCGTTAAGCCCGATCTAGTAGCAGTCTCACACATGTTACAGAACATTTATGGGGAACCCAGATTTATCTTGATTCCTCACAGGAAATCAAAAATAGTCTACATAGCACTGTTCAATTAATAATGAGAAATTTGGACGCTGAGATGTAAAAGTTAATTCTCCACACACATAACAAAAACTGTCGGGGTTGTTAGAACACTTTCGTGGCATGTTTACGATGTAACAAACGTACATAAGATATAAGTTAGTTGAATGCAATAGTTATACAGTCACCTAAATGAAGTTATTCAAATAAAGGCACGTATATGAGGTCATAAATGAATATATAGCTGTCACAAAAAAACTGGACGTGATTGAAACAAAATTATTATATATTATTATTGAGGGTACACAAACATAAACAAAAATTTGTAGTTCGTGTGACAAAAACAGTGTTTACCAGTGTTATTAAGCGTCAGTAGCTTAGTGGTTCAGGCGTGGGATTTACGATCGATAGGTCGTGGGTTCAAAGCCCAGTCATTGAACTACTGACGTGGCCACCTCTTAACACAGTATTATGCAATCCAATCTGCTAGGTATCTCTTTTTCTTTTACTTTTGTTACCACGTTTCCTTCTACATTTCCACGGACACAAACATTTTACGTTTTAACTTTGTAATTATCACATAGTGGCGACCTAGAGACATCTGTCGTCCGGCGGACTAGAGAGTCTATTACAGTGGAAGTAACTGTAAATAGTAAATATTGAAGGATATATATGAGCAATATTATTAGTTAGTTGCCTTAATAACCTATTCAGTAATCACAAATGAATACTCTATCTCATTAAATAACATTATCCCATATAGGTAAACAGAGAGACAGCACAATAAGGAAACACACTTAAATAAGCTTTAGCGATGATCATAACAAGACAATCTCGTAAACTATAATAAATATAAACGCGACTGGATATCACTGCTTCGCTGTAGTATTGTACGGAATAAGTTAGTTTACAATGAAACTGTAATTTTAAGTCACTCTGATTGCCTTATTACATAAATGGCTGTTAAACCGTTGATACGTAACTGTACTGGTTTGTTTTAGGTTTGCGGACTTATATCTAAGCCTACGTCTAGTCTGCTTTCCATTTTCATTCACTACACTATCAGTTTATTCTCTTTTTTAGCGTAAAGCTACTTTTAATTCAATGAAAATTAAAAGGGTCTGCGGAATATCTGTAAAGCAGCATTAGGGTATCTGAATCATTCCTATATAGCGTATATAGTTATAGTAAGTACTCATATATTTTCTGTATTTGTAACCATTTCCATCGATCAACTCACTCATCCGTTCATACATGCATCAACCCACTCGATCAACCACCCATTCCTGTAAACACACTCACTCATCATATTCTCACACGTTTATCGGATCAGAAGGGTCTAACTTTTTGTAGCGTTATTGTAATGAACTACAGAGTAACATAATTACAACGTACTTATAACGTTAATAACGTAAGGTGAGCGCAGATATTAATAATGGGATGCTCATTACTTACATTTGTAAATATATAAAAATTACGAAAATATGAAGAACATTTTGATGGAGACTATTTTTACCTTTTTTAACCGACTTCAAAAAAAGGAGGAGGTTCTCAATTCGTCTAAATCTTTTTTTTATGTATGGTCCCCGATTTCTCGAAGACGCCTGGAGCGATTTAAGAAATTTTTTTTTATTCGAAAGAGTGCACTTCCGAGGTGGTCCTATTGGAACCAAGTCAGGAAGAGAAATCGAGGGAAATAATCAAATTTCAAAGGCCCTTACAATGTTTTTCACATATTTTGAGCTATAAAATAATCAGATATTGTGTATAATGTTATTGCTGAGCTGATGTCATGAAAGACATAACTCCTCAACGGTTAGGGGTTAGAGGATACTTCTTTAAATATTATGGGGACGTACTGATAACTAGTTGTATACTTTGGAGATATTTAGGTAAGCTGATAAAAAGAGAAAAATAAAATATTTAAAAAAAAATTGAACAGACGAAAAAAAAAATTGACCGAGCCCAAACAATACAACAATAAGAATATAACACCGGCACCGACTTGAAACTGATCAGTTGGTAGTGTGTTAAAAATCTAAGTTTAATTATTTTTTTACTTTTTAGTGAGTTCAACAATTTTTACTTCTTTTGTTAACGTAGCATATGTGTAAAACTTACACTCGTGCAATGTACATATGCCGGAGCTAGTCAAGTACTTATGCTTCTAGCTATTAGCACCGGTTTTAACATATCACTGAATAGGTCAAATAATTTAATTTATTTCTAAGATTTTTTGAATGCTTTAAAATAATTGTTTGATAATTTGTTTGTGTGTTATACAGGAAGGCGACGCGGCAAGTAGTGGACGCGTGGCTAGTGTCCCACGCTACGCCACCCAGTGCTGAACTCGCGTCTCCTTCACGAGCTGGCTCCGGCTCTGGCGCAACTACTCCTGTCAGGTATAGAACAACTTATTTTGTCATAGAAAGTAATGCGATTTTTACAAATTTATTCATATAAATAAGAATTAAGTTAGAATTTTTCGACAAAGGTTTCGCCCACGTTAGATGGTCATCATCAGGGAGTTATCCACGCGCATTCGTAGGCTCACCGTTCATTCAAAACAGTCTAATTGCCAGATTCTTTGTTTTCAATGTGGTTGGTTATTCCCTTCAATAGTTATAGCTCTAACTCAAAAGTTATTTGATTGACAACTTAGGAAGACCAAATACTACATAGGCCATAGATCCCTTATTACTTCTTATCGACCCTATTTTTTTACGTGGAGGGTCCAACTCATCATGATGATCACGATATAGATCGCTTCGGCAATCACTGTTCTAACTTAATATTAACATATACAAATATTAACAAAGACTGTGTTTTCCAACATAGATGTAGATGTAGGCAGAAAATTGAACCATTCCAAGAAACAAGTCAAAATCTAATAAATTACATATTTACAGAAAACTAGATTTAGCTTACTCTCTGTACCCAAAATAAATGACTAATTTTACTACAAATATAGAGAACAGTAGAACATCTAATAGAAATTAAGTTAGTAATTGGCTATTAGCAGCTCATAACTTGCTAAGGGACCCTTCTGTTTGAGGTTCGAGCACATTGAGTTAATTAGTTAAATCTCATTTGTGCCTGCCTTTTGTAGTGATAATGTCGCTAAGTATATACAATATTAATTAAATATTACTATACTAACTAACTGTACGTGTTTATAACGTATATTTTAGGTTATAATAAGAATATACAGATCACTAATCACTGAACAAATGATCGCTTTATTGAGATTAATTCACAATTTTCTATCATTTACATGAATATTAAAAATAGATTGTATTGAAAAATTTAGTATATATCTTTGATTTAATTTGGTTTAAATTGGAAGACAATACATGGTTATCTAAGTGACGTCTTTACATTTACAATATGGCGGACGGCCCAAGATGGCGTGCCAGTTGTTTATTGTTGAAAAATTAAAACTACTTAAAATGTTAACTATTATTTTATTATTTCGGTAACGACTTGAGACATTTCATTAAAACTGTATTTCTAGATAAAGTAAAGAAAAACTCTATAAATCTCATATTAAGTTTTGTTGAGAAAAGTTAAAATTTATTATAAGAAATTAGGATTTCAAAGAATTTAGGTTATTATTGTCAACCCTAATTGCGGCTAGGCTATCTTGGGTAACGAAAATGAGACATTACAGAAAAAATTAATATTTTAACTCTGTTTTCTTGGTAGCGATAAATAATTCTTTAACTATGAAAAGAGGAGAAAATTGAAGAGGATTAAGTATGTAACATTAATGAATATGATTTTATATTTATTCATAACTAGTCGACCCGTCCTAGTTTCGCTGGGCTGTCACATTTTTAAATGAGAATACCCATTTCCACTGACAAACTATTTAAATTCAACAAAGCCTGTATCTTAAGTTAGACCTCCAGAAATACATCTGTGAACAGTATCCAATTTCGTGCACTTTTAGACAAATTTTTTTTAATGTTTGTTTTAACTTCTATTAGTCTTATGAAGACTCCTCACATAAAGTTTACTCAAATATCTTCTATGCACATATAATCTATAAATTTTTGTTATGCGTATAAAAGAATAATTGAAGAATATATCACAAATAATACAATTTGAAGTAATCCATAATGTATTGTGCTAGTACATTATTGGAGCGTCAATAATTCGCTTTATCCGAGACGCCCTAACCTGCTCTTGTACTTGTAGCCTTCATCAATCTTATGTCACCCCACTATACCAACTGCCACGTGAATAGGGTTGCCAGGACATGCTTTATGAAATTAAATATCATTTATAACTTGCTGACTATGGTCCAACTTTGAGCCAGCTTTTCTTCTCAGTGTGAGGAGAGGGTAAGGCCAAAGTCTACATGATGTTCCTGTTTTTTTTTTGTATATTATATTTGGAATTTTTTAAACTAATGTACTAGCCAAATCAATGTTACCAAAATTATCGTATAATTTAATATTGCTTGTTTAATAAGTTATAACATAAAACAGAGAGCAAATGAAATAGGATTGATTGTACTCAAATCATGTTTGAAAATATCATTAATAAGATAGCCGTTATTAATTGTATCAAGTTCTTACCTGTTTTCAGAAACTATAATAAATATTATTCGGGAGAATTGTTATGCTAACAATATATCGTTAAATTAATAATTAAATAACTATTAAATTAAAAATTAAATTACTCCCGACTTAAACTCTAGGAACTAAGGAACCACATTAATAGTCTTCAAACGGCTGACCAGATCTTCACATATTATAGCTAAGAACCATCTCGATTAAATTACCTTTTAAACAAATAAAATTTTCTCACAATCGGTCTATTATCTTGGGCGTTACACACAGATACACACGTTAACTTATATACACGTTATAACACCCCGTCGATGTAGCATCAGGAATTAAAAAGACTGTATTTTATAAAAACTGAAGAACTTTTCCTAAATGGCAACCCTACAACATGGAGCCTTGCTTAAATAGATTGCCATCCCCACTCGCGAATACGACACATTTATTTTTCTAATATTAACATAAAATGTTTTACATATAAGTAATATTATTTCTTTTTTAGTACAAAAATATCCACAAAGAATATTTTTTCATACATTTAATATTCTGAACTCGTAAACTATGTTAATATTTCAATGGAATAGCAAGTTTTATTGTTTAACCTAACACCACCTTTATAACCTAATATTGACATAAAAAACATATCATTTACCTATAATAAAATGGACTTTGGGTCTTCCTACAAATGTCACGAAATAAGTTTCCGAAGTTCGCACCGCACACAATAATTATGTTTTTTTCATAATCTGTCTTTTATTAAGTTTATTCGGTAGAAACATATAATCCGTAATATACGTTTCTTTTCAGATGTTTTTTAAAATGTTTGTATAGTTTTTTTGTATGTACGTTTAAACGATACAGTAATAATCTGCTTCCTATAATTAATATGATACACTATAAATATTTCCTACGTTTCACAATCAGTGATTAAAATTTAGTCAGACATAGTATTTATAGGTCAATGATTTATATGTATAAAAATAGGAAAATAATAGACTTTTAAACCGCATTTTATTTTCCTACATTATTAGTACGTGAAACAAATTTAAGATATATGTGGAAAATATCTTTTACTAGACGACCCGCGCGACTTTGTTCCCATGTAGCTCCGCTGCTATTGGTCATAGCGTGACGATATATACCCTATAGTATTTCTCGATAAATGAACTATCTAACACTGAAAGAATTTTTCAAATCGGACCAGTAGTTCCTGAGATTAGCGCGTTCAAGCAAATAAACTCTTCAGATTTATATATTAGTATAGATGAATGTTGTTTTAGTTATTTTAGTAGCCGAGGTTTGTGACTTCGTCTGTGTAGAATTTAGTTGTCTACATGCTCACTTTTAATTTTTGCCACATTTTGAACAGTTATCTTCATATTTTAAGCAATATACACAAAACCTTAACGAATTATACATCAAAACTTTCCTCATTAATCACTCTGTCTATTGGTGAAAACTGCATGTATAGTTGTTGAGTTTATCGTGAACAGACAGACAGACAGACAGTGCAGGGTGGGACTTTGCTTTATAATATGTAGTGATGATGACACATGTACAAAAATATGTTTTATGAGTATGTTTTATATCATATTTGTATATTCGTAAAGTATTAAAATTTACAGTGGGCTATTGTTAGAGGAATATTTTCTTGAGCAAATATTTACAAGAATATCTTATGTTATTATACAGATTTATCAGAATTTCTCACCCTCGCGTTAATTAAAGGCTGCTCGCTAATTAAAGAAAATGATAAATACAAAGATCGTAAAATTTAGTATAATATTTTAATACTAGTAGATCCGTCCCGGCTTTGCTTAGGTGCAATTTACCACAAACTTAATTATCTGCTATCTCGATCGATTTTCACAAAAGATATATTAACGAAATTTTATTGTTGCCAGAAGCGATTACGTTTTTTGTAAATAATAAATACGGAAATTTGATTACACTTTAGTTTCTTCCTAATATTATAAAAGAAAGGTAACATAGCAACATGGTTATCTAGTAAATGAAATAAATAACAAATATATCACTCTAAGCACCACTTTTTCAATCTTTTAATTCTACATTCAGTCGCATACAGAGATTTTTAACAAAAATTATCTTTGCATATGAGCAAATTCGTGCCGCGCACGGCGGCGCACGGGCGTAAAAGGCGCCGTGAAGTTTTCAGGGTGCGCCAAAAATAAAATAAAAAATTTGGTCCAAAAAGCGCGTCTAAAGTACTTTATATTTTTGGCAAATATATTTGTGACTTAAAATAATTTTAGACAGGGGCGCCAAAAACAACTGGAGGGAGCGCAATCAGATTATTATAGGCGGGCTAAGACAGCTTTTTTGTGGGCTTCATAAAAATCAGGATTAAAAAAATATAGATGAATATTTAGCGCGACGGCGCAGAAGATGCTTGATGCGTATTATTAATATTCTTAATATTCTTTCAATTAATCATAATTATTATGGTGGAGAACTTTTTATTATGCTTTTTACAATGATACATTTATAATCTTTAAATGACTGAATTACTGATGACGTGACATCTACGTAACCATTAAATAACAGGGCGACAAAGCTACTTTTTTGAAATTGATGTTGACTACGTAATGGAGCTTTTTATTCAAGTTACAAAAAAGTAGTCTTCTTATATTTGTTACGCATTGCTTTTATCATAATAATTTAAGAGATTAATCTTCAAAGTAAACAATTAAGTTGCTAACTACGACAGTGACATTAATTTAATATCAATTTTAATCGTGTAAAGTGAAGGAAATACTTTCTTTGTAGTCTGAGAAAGTTTGCGTCAGTCTAGAAAAGTTAAATTTGTATTAAAAAGTACTCTTGGCATGCTAATGTAAAATGTTTTTATGACGTAAAAATTTTCCATAAAATTTTAGCACCACAATCCAAACGTATCTGATGAAATTTAGAACTTAATATATTTACTTAACTCAAAGGTTTGTTTGGCTGCGTATTATATGTGACTTTTATCTTATATAAGTTCGCCTTAATAAGTTTTTATGCGTCTTTCAGTTCTACATCGAGTTATAAAGATTCGTTTTTCTTTCGAAATTGTTTCAATATGTATGCCGATTTGAATTTATGGACATATCGAAACTAATAAACACTCTTTAATTTACTTCGTTACTTATAACATTTCGTCGTCTCAGCCGATGGATGTCCACTGCTGGACATAGGCCTCTCCCATGGGTTGCCACCTAGAGCGGTCATATGCCCCTTGGATCCAACAACTGCCTGCGATCCGCTTGAGGTCGTCGGTCCACCTAGTGGGGGGCCTGCGAACGCTGCGCTTTCCGGTGCGAGGCCGCCATTCCAGCACCTTTTTTCCCCAACGCCCATCGGCTCTTCGAGCTATGTGCCCCGCCCATTGCCACTTCAGCTTTGCGATTCTCTAAGCTATGTCTGTTACCTTGGTTCTTCTACGGATCTTCTCATTTCTGATTTGATCTCGTAGAGATACTCCGAGCATAGCTCTCTCCATCACCCGCTGAGTGACTCTGAGCTTTCTTATAGTAAGCGACCAAGATTCCGAGCCATAAGTCATTACTGGAAACACGCACTGTCCAAAAACTTTTGTTTTTAAGCACTGAGGTATGTTGGACGAGAAGATATAACGTAGTTTCCCGAAAGCTGCCCATCCGAGCTAGATTCGGCGGTTGACCTCTTTCTCGAAGTTGGACCGTATGGCCTAGGTATACATATTCGTCAACAACTTCAATTATTCTTTAAAATAATAACCTTTATAACATTTATTCTTTAAAAAAAATACTAGCAGTGTGGATTCTTAACCCCTCCAACTAAGCTAAAATGCTTGTGTTAAGGGGGTGGGCCACGTTAGTAGTCTAGTGACTGGGATTTGCAACTACAACCTATCGGGAATCCAACGTCTGAACCACTGAGCTGCTGACGCTTTTTGAAAGAACGAAATACATCTTGAACATTTGTATGAACTTTTTACTTAGTTATTAGTATGGCCGTGTGCCGGAAGTGTTAAATACTCGTGTAAAATCCCAGAAAAATCATATTTCTAGTATGCTAAAAGTTAAGAATTTTATATAATCGTTAGATAAAAACATAACTACTTTAAATAGTAAGAATATATATTTTAAACTAAGTAACGGATTTAATGTGGTTTTCATCAATAGTCAGAATGATTACAGAGGAAGGTTTATATGTATAATACATCCATATTACTGACAAACCATACACTAAATCAATGAGAACCGAATAGCATTTCTACTTAAATCGCTGACTATGTTTTATTTAATATATATCTGTAAGAATTTATAGTACAGTAGTATTATAGTGGACATTTTTAAGAATAATTTTCCACATGTCTCTTATCATGATTGATGATGATTTATGTTTTTAGACTTACTAGCTGTGTCCCGCGGTTTCACCCGCTATAATTTCGGTAATTCACACTATATCGTTATAAATTATAGCCTATATGTTATTCTGATATGTAAGCTGTATTATTGTAAAGTTTCATCAAAATCCATTCAGTAGTTTTTGCGTGAAAGAGTAACAAACATCCATACATCCAGACATCCATTCTTATAAACTTTCACTTTTATAATATTAGTAGGATTAATCGTAATGTTTATAGTAAATTTTAATTAAAAAAAAAATATAAAACGATTTTAATATACATCCTGAATAGGTTTGAAAATTCTGTATAAGAAAAATGGTAGTTGTGAAAATAGAATGTCGCTATAACGGGACTCGCAGACGGAAAAAAGAATAGCAAATGTTGTCTATAGGGAGTTCGCATACTGCTGGATATGTTGACTTTATTATATTAAAACTTTTTAATATTTTATGTAGATAAATTTAAACTCGAATGAAACCAGGAATTTTTCAGTTTTCAGAGTTCCTCTCGTTTACAGAGTTTTATGTACGTTAAATTTTTTTGTAAAAAATGTTTTATTATAATTGTAAATATGTCAATCTATTTTGAACATAAGCTTTTCATAGAAAGACGTTTGAATATTAAGAAACACGCATTACTTTTGGATGTACTTTGACCCGCACACG
The DNA here is from genome assembly GCA_905147385.1 of Limenitis camilla. NCBI lineage: Eukaryota > Metazoa > Arthropoda > Insecta > Lepidoptera > Nymphalidae > Limenitis > Limenitis camilla. The sequence goes on from LR990241.1 coordinate 5,762,744, forward strand.
AAAATCAAAAAATGTGTTTGTCCTCAATTAATTGAAATTGTACGGAACCCTCAGTGCGCGAGTTCCACACTCGCACTTGGCTTATTTATTTTTTTGGATTAGTATCCGTTGCTGAGTTAAATAATGGAGTAACAGATATGTTGGGGACTTTGCATGTTGCTGAACATTTTTCGTTTGCATTTTAGACGACCAACATTTCAAAATATCAGAATATACTTATTTTAAATTTAACTATTATGTTTTAATTTCAACTACTATGATTGCAATTACTAAGCAGTGATGGCCCAGTGGTTGAGACTTCAAATCTTACTCGGGAGGTCCGAGGTTCGATCCTGGGCACACACCTCTGACTCTGAGTTATGTGTGTTTTAAGCATTTAAATATCACTTGCTTTAACGGTGAAGGAAAACGTCGTGAGGAAACCTGCACTCCTGAGAGTTCCCATAAAAGTCCTCAAAGGTGTGTGAAGTCAGCCAACCCGCACTGGGCCAGCTTGGTGGACTATAGCCTAATACCCTCCTCATTAATTCTGAGGAGGAGACTCGGCTCAGCAGCGGGCCATTGAAGGGTTGTAATGATGACTATGATTGCATAACACATTAGCCTTAATTCGACCGTTCGACTGTTCTGACCCTACATCCATACGCATTCGTCCGAATCCTGCGCCGTCCGCCATATTGGATTTAGAGTGATGTCGTTTAGCTAACCAAACTTTGTCATTCAATTTTAACGTGTATGCGAAATTTCATGTCAATAATTGCGGATAACAGCTATAAATGGCTGCAAGGATTAACCCCAACAAATTGCTTTGAAAAATATATATTGCTATAAAAAAATAACTGTTTTGTGGATAAACTATAAAAGCGCTATCGCAATAATGTTGTAAGTGCATCATTAGGCTGAATTATGACTAGATTTATTGATAGAAGCATTAAACAGGTATAATTTATTGACAGGAAGATCTCAGCGCACGAGTTCGAGCGCGGCGGGCTATTGAAGCCGTTAGTGACGACTGTCGACGGTACCCCCACCTTCCTTGGCGACCAGCCTCCACATGCGACGCCGTCGCGGCCGCAGAGGCGGTCCAGACATGAACTACGGCAGCTGGATGAGAAGGAACTCATATTTGAATTAGTGAGTATTCATAATCATAATCTATGCTAATATTAAAAAGGTGAAATTTGTTTGTTTGGTTGAAAATGGTTTTATTATAATGAGTAAGACTATAGCTTAATATTACGCTGTGACCTATAGGAGAAAAATGTTGCTATAAAAGGAAATATTTATTCCTTTATCTTCGCTTCCGTTGCGTGCACTGCGTAAACGGCGCGTTAAGACAAAGAAAGTTTCAGCAAACTATTGTGATATTACTTAGTATGATATTATTTAGTAAATTAATACTAACAGACGTGAATAAAGCCGAAATAACCTCATATATAATATTATAATATAGTTAGCGATATTTATCAGATCCATCGGTGCTCATGTACTTTTATCGTTTAAATTTTTTTTTATAGTAAATAAGGTGCAAACGAGTAGATGGTCCACCTGATGGTAAGTGGCCACCATTGCCCATGAACATCGGCAAAACAAGAGATACTTTCTTGTTTTGCCTAAGTTTTGCATCCTCGAAGATAGAGTGGGGAGGGGGAGTGAAGAAAAAAAAATGCTGCGGTTTCCGCGGACCTTGAGCAAGTCCATTAGATCCGCAGCATTAACGGGATGGGAGAGGGAGGGGGTAAGTCTGGCCCATTTGCGGCTCGACTGGAACGCGTCTATGACACTTGGCGGTTGCATTCGCATGCTGGTGGTCGCAAGCCAGTCGGGGAATAGCTCCTCTACTACCAAGGGGGTGCTGAGTTGGGCTCTTACGAGATGCTCTCCCAGCGGCAGAGGGGAATAGTATTCTAACGTCACGGGTAAACAATATTATAGTATTATAATAAAGCTATATTAAATAATGATTTAAACATGATACTAAGTCTTAATTTTTTTTAAATACTTCTCATTTGAAAGTAAATCAGTAAGTTCCAAATTAAGACGTACAGAAGAAAGGACTACAATGGCTTCGTTCCCGTATAAAGGTTTCAATATTTATGAACGAGCTAGTTGATATAAATATTATGTCTAGACGCCATACTTTCTCATTGGAACGTAATGTGACATTTTAAAGAGGAGTTGATATCATTATCATAGTTGCGTTATGGTCTTAGTTGATGGAAATGAAATGAAAATTTAAAAGACTTTAATTTATTCATACTCAATTTTTATTTTATGCGTTTGTTGGTGGTTTTATGTAATTGTATAAATTGTATTATAATTTTATTACTTGCTGAATGGATTACTGAAATTTATTTAATTTAATAGTCTAATAGAAATAAATGTTTCATGAAGATAGCTTGAGGGAAACGATTGCATTCATAATAATTTTTAAATCTTAAAAATTGGATGAATTGTTGATAAAACTTTATACTCTATATTAATGCGTAATTTTATTGTATGAAATAAAAGTAGAAGTACTCGTAGTGTATTTTCTACTCAGTGCTTTTAAAAGGTCTAAGTGAGTCATGCTGTATAACTATATACTTTTAGGGTGATTGATGCCTTACACAGGTTATTTATCATTGTCACTCAGAAAGTATTTCTCATCTTGTACTACATCTAATTATTTTTAGAAGAAAAACATTCTTTACTGATTTGTCTTAATTTGGTTTCAAATCTTGGGTCATTTTTATGAATATAATAATAATAATTAATTAGTAGAAAATACTAAAGAATAAGATTAATGTTAAATGTAAACCAATCCTAGAAATAACGGACAAAAGAATACATACGTTTTGTGGAATAATAATTCTTTACGTCGCCTCGGTTGGGCCGATAACGTCCTGGTGTGAAATATTGAAGTAGATAAATTGCGAGGCTTTGAGCCCAAATGTTACATTAATACAAAAATATCGCATGTTCTACATTTTGATAAAGTTCGGCGAAGTGCGAGTCGGGACTCATATACCGGGTACCGTTCAATGCGGATTGCATTACATACTGAATTTTTTCGTTTGCCAAAATATTTATTTATTGATGTATCTACAAATATATGGTTTCAGTTTTAATTGAGATGAAAAGATATTTTATTTTTTTAATACTGTCATAAATTCAGAATTTCATTGTAGTTTCGCTATTCTTACTCCCTCCCTTTGCTTTTAGATTTAAATAATATGAAAAAGGGGGATTATATACAAGGTAAAAAAAATTTAAGTTATGTAGGGGTTAAATAACTTTGGTAACTTTTTTTATATAACTTTGATTTATAGCTCACATTTCTTGGAACCTACACGTATTTCAGAGACAAAGGTTTTTGTCACACAGTTTCTTTTTTCAATTTTATGTATGGAACCCTAAAATTTACGAATTTAATTTATTAAAAAAACATTATTTTTCGCATATTCAATGTATTTTAAATTGAATGTGAAGAGTGAGGAAAAGAAAATGTGTGTTGTAATAAATTATCCGAGAAAATTATGCCTAAAAGCTTATTTACACGAATCGAGGGCGAGATACTTGTTTAAACGTTATGTACTCATGATAATTAATTGGTAATTGTATATGAATTGATAATAATGAATGGATATTAACTTCCATTTTGTGATTTCATGCAATTTTCGATACGGAGTTATAAGTGTTTACTAATAACTTGTTATTGTAAATCCACACTTTATTTTTTTCCCAACATATATTATAAGATGTTGAATTTTTTGCAATAAACTTAAGAAATAATTATATTGGCCTTTGTGACTGTATACTATATTGACAAATAGCAGGCGCGTGAGAACAGAATCATCGCGTAAGAACCAATCACGGGTGGCGCGCCCCTCTCGCTAAAAATGCCCTAATAGTGACTTCTACACATACAAGGTTAGAATAATACTTAGATGCTTTTAATTTCCCGGTAGGGGTTGCGAAAAGAAAAATAATTTGTAATAAGTGTAAAAACTATCCTATCTCTAAAGTTGGACCAAATAACACACGAGCAAAACTATTGTTTTATCGCCTCTATAGTTTTATCATTATTGTCATTGGTTATAAATACTGGGGGGTAAAGGTGGAGTTCTACGGACGTCTGCGGGACGTAACTAATTGAGTGTGAGCATGATACCAAGAGTAATGTAATTACATAATAATTAGTTTTCATTATCCTTCGATTCTAGAAGTATTGTTTACAATCATGACAAATTCGGTTTATCAGTATGTTCATTTAAAAACAATATAGTATTATACCTAAATAATGTGGTCCAAATGTGCTAGAGACTTGCGTGTTATTTGATCTCAAATGTATTTGATGTTGAAACAATAATTTGTATTTTAACTACATTTCAGTGTCTAGACTTATATTTAATGAAATAGTAATTACAATTGTAATGGCAAAGACACTTATAGCAAGATAAACTGCCCTTGAGTCTATAGTCTATTTATGATTTGTTTTGAATGATTGCTAAACACTGCAAAATAACACTTTAGACTACAATAATATACAATCTCTCCTTAACCGCTCGACCTCCTGACCCAATATTTTACACTTCTTTAGCAAAACATCAACTACACTAATTATTTAAATATTCTAAAAAATATCTCTAAATACACAGCATTTGAAGTCACACGAGCTCCGAGAATAACTAACCTCTCCACTAATATGACGACAGGTAGGCCTGTGTTGCCAAGTTAATATTTAAAAACTTTCTTAAAATAATTTAATAAAGCTTAAATACAAATATCACTAAAAGTATATGAAGTTTTTACAAATAATAAAATATTTACTGAAGTCGTTATTATCCGGATATTTTTTATATAAAATTCAGTAGAGAAAAATCAAACAAAATGATAAAACTTTACAGGAAATAAACCAAGCCTGATTTTTAAATAAAAATATCGATTTTTAGGGAAAAATATTCAAGGAAAATCAAAAGAACCATAAAACTAAAGAGTTTATCGAGGCCGATAATATAATATTAAAGATCTAGGGTTTTCCTGTTATTAAATAAAGATTATCCACTTCATTAGGATTTATAAATTACACTTTAATTATTGCTACTTATAATTTATAAATTATCCTTACATTATCATTCTGTACATATTTTTACTTAAATAAAATTGATTGACTCTATGTATGTACGCGTATAACTTCGGAACGACTGCATCAGATCTGTTAATTCTTTTTTTCGTTACTGTCAGGACGACGTTTGTATAAAAGAGTGAGTGAGTGAAACAGTCTATAGTCAGTGAAACCACTGCAAATTAGTGACAGACTACGCATTAAGATTAAACAGCTACATAAAAAATAATAGATCTAAGAGACATAATATAAAAATATGGTCTTGAATAAAAAATTAAAATATAAAATGTTAGTAAAAGATTTTTAATATTATCACTTTATGAGAGGTTCAAGGTAAAGTCGTGCAGAAAATATGGCGTCTGCGTTAAAGAGCTAAATTTTTCACTTAAACTTCAATCTCGGTGAAAATTAAACTATTTTGAGACACACCAGAGCATTTTAAAGTAGAGACGTAACGTTTGAAATAAAATTGTATAGGTAACTTGTTATAACTTAAGAAAATTATTATTTAATAGATATTACGTAAATAATGTCGCTATGCGTTAAGCTAATATCAACAATAAGTTATATTATCTCATAGAGATTTGAGGTAACAATATGCTAACATCTAATAGCAGGTAAACAAGTATAAAGATATAGAAGATTTTCAGTCAGATTTTTAAAAATCCCGTCCATTCAGAAATATTCAGATATAAATTTCTTGATTAGAGTAGGTTTGGTAGTAATTGCCGTCATATTTGCTGCCAAAAACCTGAAAAACTTTACATTTATTTTTATTTAATTTATTTGTACAACAAACGGCCACAAATTAACAAAAAATATATAATTATTTTTTGTATATTTGGCCAAAATAGTCTTCACCAGTGGAACAGCAAATTGTAAAACTATATACGAAAGAATAAGCTACATACGAGACAAAATTATGAGTAAGAAATTAATAACAATCACAACAAAAATATTAACTTACACAAACAAAAACAAGACTACTTATCATTAAAATTTCTTGTATGAACAACGCCAAATGGAGTTATTCTTAGTGTTTATTAGATAAGTTCATTTAATACATGTTCGAACAGCATAAAATCCTTGCTTTCTTATCAGAATACGGATATAATATTGTATCTACGCTTTAGTTTCCTCTAGGAAATGCTTACGCAAATCACGATTATCCCTTACCCCTAAAAACATATGCGTGGTCTTCGGATCACGATAAAAGCTATTAAACCAGTGGGATGCGAAACGTTTAGTGTTTACATGTGTACCAATTTATGCCTCTGAACCGGGAGGTCAACCGATAAAGCGGCGGGCCAAGCTTGATAATAATTACATGTACACAACGCCACCCACGGTTCAATGGAGAGGCAAATTATTATACTATTAATGTTCGATGAGATAGTTACTAGTTACGTCATAGTTAAAGGAATATTTCGAAAAAAAAATCTTATGGCAAACAGACAATTTAACGATATCTCTCTGAGTCTTAGTTATACCTTCAAGAGTTATCCCAAAATTGTTTTTCTATAATCTGCAATATATAGCATGATCCTTCAACGCAATGATAATGTACGAATCATTATCATATCAAACCGTCAGTAGCGCCAATGGTTCAGGCGTTGGATACCCGATCGATGAAGTCGTGGGTTTAAATTCCAGTTATTGCACCATTGACGTTGTCCACTCCTAGTTGGAAAGGTTAAGGAATACTAGTAGTATGTCATCTATACTGCTGGTAATCTTAATTAAAAAAGAAATATCACTAAAATGTTTAATTAACTTTCGGGTTGTTTACAATCGAGTAAGATCGAGGAAAAAGAGAGATCGATTAGACCCACATCAACCGGTACCGCGATTACATTACATAACGTTTTGTAATAACAAAGATAGACAATGTAGAAATTGCATTGCAACAGTGATACTGTAAAAATTATATTTTATTTTATTATACTTTACTTGAGTTTTGTTAACTTTACAAAAAACTTTACGAACGAGAAAGATTTGTAAATTATTTTGTATGCAGGAGTAAGTGAAATCGGATGATTATGTAGCGATATCGTTCTAATTATTACATTGGTTTTAGTGCAGTCATGTTAGAGTATCATTATTAACACACCCATTATTGAACTGCTGTTGAACCGGATCCCCTTCTCAGAATTAGAAGGTCATTGTCTACCACGCAGACAGCCAGTTGGCGGCCGTCACATACCGGACAGAGAAAATTATGGAATTATGTGCAGGTGAAGTTTGCGTTAAAGTAAGTAATAAAAAAAACTGTGTCGATGTCTTACTCGGGAGGTCCGGGTTCGATCCTGGGCACACACATCTCTGACTTTTCCGAGTTATGTGTGTTTTAAAGCTGATGGAAAACATCGCGAGGAACACGCACTCTGCCAACCCGCACTAGGCCAGCGTGGTAGACTATGACCTAACACCCACCTCACTCTGATCACCCGAATTAGGAGTAGGTCGTTAACGGGTTATGATGATAAAGTGACATTTTGTTAAGTTACACTCTGTTTTCCTAACCACAAGGTTTCCTCGCAGTTAGTGTATAAAATTTTATTAATTATTATTTTAAATTCTTTTAAAGTCCATTAAGTACACGTTTTCGTATTAATAAGACGGTTTAACCTTTATTGAGAACATAATACTAATATTCCTTTCACGCAACCAACAGAGCTGTCAAGAGATAAAATGAAGATAAAATTCAATTGTTTAAGGTTACGGTGTCGTTGACTCAGTGTTTTGTAATCGTTCCCTTAGTTTAGCGCAATCACGATACTGTATAATATTTTAATTGATTTCCTGTTCGTAAATTGTTATTTTACGAATTAAACTGTGTTGTATTTATGAAGGTAACTTACAAAAATATATAATAGTAGTGAAGGAAGTACATGAAACATGCTGCCGCTCACAAATGTCATCTAAATTATTGTTTTTGTTACGTGATGTAGTGAAATGTTGAGTAACGAGGTCGAGCCGTATGGGAGCGAGTTTACAAGTAGTAGAAGAGCTCTCTAAACCTTAACATATCATGTAACATAGTCAATAAGTTTATGTATTTTATAATTTATCATGAGAAGAATGAATCGCGACCGTTCGTTAATCTCGATAAAATTAGAGAATGGTTAGGCCAATTGGTCAATTTTTGTTTTGAAATATTTATGGAAGGAAGTCCAGAAAAATTTAAATGAAAAAACAAAAAGAAAATTTAAGTATCAAGTCTGGTCATATTCATCTAATTTTTAGACGTCTGCCTGCCTAACGGAGACGTAGAGTTTTAACCTGCATTCGAATCTGACCGCCAAGTGTCTCTGACGCGTTCCGGACGAGCCGCATGTGAGCCAGAGCTACCCCTGCTTCTCTTATCCCATTACTGCTGCGGTTCTAGTGAACACCGGGTTTTTGCTCGGGGTCCATTGAAACCGCAGGAGTCTCTTCAAGGCAGCAACGCATCGACAAAACAAGAGATACCCTCTAGTTTTGTCGATGTCTATGGGCGACGGTGGCCACTTTCCATCAGGTGGACCGTCTGCTTGTTTGTCCCTTATCTATCATTAAAAAAAATATATCAAAAACACAAGTATAAACACTAATTTACCTTAAATTCAAGTCTTGTGCCTTAAATGTACCCAAGTCAGAGGTTTGATTTTATATTGATAGTCAACTGTGGCAATATTGGAGTTTTATTTTGCTTTGTTAATGATTTTGCATGTCTGAATTTTGTGATATGGTTTTGATTACTTTTCTCTTGATATGTCATTTTCAGTATTTTCGATTCGTTTTGTATATACACGGTTTATAGTCTTTGAAATATCTTTTATTAATCCCAACTATATATTTAATTTAATAATATTAAAGCGAAAGTAACTTGTCTGTCTGTTATGCTTTCACGATTATACCACTGAATCGATTTTGAGGAAATTTGGTCTAGATAAAGCTTGAGAAAGGCTACGTTTTAATGTACATACATTTTATTGCAACAAAAAAGTTTGAAGGGGTTAAAATACATGTCGAGTTGTGTAACCGTTGTGACGCTTTGGGAGTTACTTAAATATTAATTGTGTTGCTGTCTAAAAATATCTGTATTTTTATTTCGGCGCGTAAGTAGGGCTTACGTTAACCTTAGGTTTAAGCAGTGAAAATAAGCAGTGGAGGCGAGAGTTGGAATTCCGTTAAAGGACGTCCTCAGACCTACACCTCAGCCACAAGTTCAAGGCACTGCTTAGGTTCCTGTCGTAATTGTAAGAGATCATAATGTTTAGTTATTTATCAGTTCAGTAGCAGTATCTACGTTGGGTTTACCCAATAGTCCATTCAATATCACACCCCTCCTAATTTTTTCAAAACTCCAGCTCCCCTCCTTCTTCTCCTTATCATCATATACTCGGACATTTCTATTAATATTAATGAAACCTCAATAAACTACTAGACTCGACTAGTGTTAAATAATTGTATGTTGTCTGAGCGTGTCATAGTCAGTATTATTTAACAACTGTTCCTACATCTAGGTAAACGATTTGATGTTATTTACATAAGTTTTAGAAATATTTTTTGTATACGATTACGATGTCCATCACGTGAGATTAGGTGTGAGTAATGCACGTTATCTTCATGTTTATTTTGATGATAATCATAATGGTTCTAATTGTATATGAATGAGATTACTTTAAAGATTGTACATATTATCTTCTTCATTTTCATTTGGGATACACTACACTGTTTGTCACCAGAGTACTCCCGGATGTTTTTGTAAGGTTTCCTTTTAGTTTTGGATAATTGGTAATCACATCATAGTTATCATAGTATTTTCGATCGCGAAATCCTCCTTTTTAAGAAACAATATTAATTTATACACTAGAGATAGAGCATTGTCTGTAGTTTGATACTGGAAGCAGATTTAAAAGACAAACATTTACTCCACAAAACAAACACAGGTCAAACTATCATGGATCTATCGAATAAAAGCTTGTCTTTTATTGAGTCGGCGGGGGTACACTTACTATTAATCAATAGAAGTCAAAAAAATATCCAATCGTTCGCTATCGATAGTGTAGCTAGCACCAGCGAAGGTTAGGTTGACAGTTTTTCCACATATCATTTTTTTAATCATCACCATCACAATCTACTAATGGCCAACTGCTGCGCCGAGTCCTTAGGAGGACTGAGGAGGATGTTCATCACTCTGGCCCATTGCGAGTTGGCAGACTTCAACCATCTTTGAGGACTTTAAAGAACTCTCAGGAGTGCAGGTTTCCTCACGATGTTTTCCTTCACCGTTAAAGCAAGTGATATTTAATTGCTTAAAAACACACATAACTCAGTACCTGTGGAGTGGGATCAAATTCGGATCTCCCGAGTAAAACATTCACGTCTTAACTACTGGGCCATCACTGCTTTTTGTTTATTTATTTAATTATTTATACGATATATTTACAGTACTTAAGAAATAATAGTTTTATTTTTACAATTCTTTTGCTTAATCATACCTACTAGTCAATTTTGAACTCAGTAGCAAAAGAAATAATATAAAAATTCTTTTATCTCGTAGATTTGATAGAGGTGGTCATGTTCGACCCAAATAGTCGATTATTAATCATTCCCTGTATCAATCAGGAGGGAGATAAATCGTTATGGCGGATAAAACAAATGTTCGGCAGTGTCGCGGAGGACTAAATTACGACAGGGCTCCCATGAAATATTATGCGGAAAAATGGATTGGTGTTATCTTTATATTTTTTACAGCCTAAAATGATAAAACATTTCTTTTATTTTTGTTCCATAATTTTTTTATAATTACTTTGATTGTTTACAGCTTTTTATCTCTTTTAATACATATCCTCAAGACAAGCTAATTCAATGAAACTGTTTGTCCACACGACTACACTGGGCTGTAGTTCTTGCATAACTGACCAGGGTTACTAGAAATGCTGAGTGAATAGTAGCGAATCCTTTCGGGAAAAACGTAGAGTAATCCAAAAAACCGCCCAAAGTTTAAAAATGAAGAAATTTTTAAACGACAACTAAAAAAAAAAGAATTTCTAGAATTATCGTGATAGGGAGGGGTATTTGATTCAAGTTTTGAAGGGAAATATTTTTGGAAGTTGCCAATGTCATCAATTAACATTCAGTTGCGGAAATTTGCCCTGGAAACTCTGTAACTGACGTGTTGTGTACGAGATTGTGTTTGAATGTAATATTCAAATTAGAAACGATTGTAAAGGATGGACATATTTTTTTTTTATAATTAATAAGGGGCAAACGAGCAGAAGATCCACCTGATGGTAAGTGGTCACCGTCGCTCATGAACATCTGCTACACGCCGCCGAGCTGCCGATGCGTTTCTGACCTCTTAGGAACCTGTACACACGCCATTTAAAGCCCCTTATATTGTAGTCCTCTGGTAATACCTCTGGGGGAAGGTCATTCCATAGCTTGCACGTGCGTGGGAGAAAGGATCTTGACGCACGTACATTACTAGGACGCCAAGCATCCAAATAGTGAGGGTTGAACTTGTCTCAGCGGCGGAGAGCGCGATGGCGGAAAAGAGTTGGGGGCACTAAATCGAATAGTTCTTCAGAACATTCCCCATTGTACAGACGGTAGAAGACACATAGAGGGCCTACATCTCTCCGGAGACTTAAGTCATCTAGACCGTCTGTAAGCATTGGATTTTCGATAATACGAATGGCCCGGCGTTAGATAGATTCAAGTGGGAGCAGTTGATATTGAGGAGCGCCAGCCCAGAGATGAGAACAGTACTCCATGTGCGGACGAACCTGGGCTTTATATACTAAAAGCCGGTGTCTAGGTGAGAAGTACATTCTCGCTCTGTTTAGCACCCCTAGTTTTTTAGAAGCCAGTTTGGCTTTGCTCTCCAGATGACCACGGAATTGAACTACATTCGAAATATCGACTCCTAGAATTCCAATGCTGTTACTGATATGAAGAGGAAAGCCCCGGAACCTGGGTGCTGTAACAAATGGGGTCTTTTTTGCGGAAAAAGCGCATACCTGTGTCTTCTTGGGATTGAACTGTACAAGATTAAGTTCACCCCACTCAGAAACCTGCTCCAAAGAGGTCTCGATTTCAGACACTAGGTTCATCCTATTCGCTTCCACCTCGGCACGAGGAATATTTGTCCAGCCAGTGTAGAGAGCATCGCCTGTACTATCATCTGCATAGCAACGAAAGCTGTTAGATTGCAGCATATCGTTGATATGCAGAATAAACAGTGTCGGCGATGGTACTGAACCTTGGGGTACACCAGCATTAATGGGCATTGTCTCCGAGCATACTGTATCGACAGCGACCTTTATGCTTCGCCCACTAAGAAAGCTAGTTACCCGACTGCATAGTTGCTGAGAAAAAATAATGGTGGAATGTTGCATATTGTGAGCGTGCTGCGTGTGTTTAAAAAAGCCCTAATAGTGACTTCTGTGCATTCAAGGTCAAACCTATACTTACGTGCCAGTAGCTATACCTTTATCCTTACGCCAGGGCTAAAATCTTCAGATCTTTGAAGGCGAAATCTTTGATAACAACGTGAAACAATATAACATGGTAGTTTAATTTAAATAATAAATACAAAACACCGGATTTGATTACATAACATCATGGACGCGAGGTGCTAAATCAATTCAACGGAACACTGATAACGTAATCCATCAAATTATAATATTTATTCAACTAATACACACTTATCATTCTCATATAATCTATATTATTTACATTTAGTATTAATAAATTGTAAAACTCAATGTTGGGCGGAAATTAGATCATCAAGACGCGAAACTTGGGTACGAAGCTGGAATGGAAATCTGAACGTTGCTCTGGGCGCCTTTGTCACTTAATAACAAAGCTGATGATATTTTTATTATTTTCTACAAAGATTATCACAAACTAGTCTAGTGGCGTGACTTCGTCCACATACAATTCTATTCTAAGATAAAGCTTACAAACCATATGTATACAAAATTCCATTCGTATTTGTTTAGTTGTTCTTGCACGAATTCCTGGATATGTTTAATCGAGTGACACAATATTTTTGTTTAAAAATTTACATATATGTCGGAGGTGTGAGCTAGGGTTAGGTTAGCCTTGTGTTGGGTTAGGTTAATGTTAGTCTAATCTTAGGTTTAGACGGTGAAACTAAGCAGTGGAGGCGAGTGTTGTGATCACTTAAAGGACGTCCTTAATAAGCCTACACCTTGGTCACAAGTCCAAGGCACTGCTTAGGTTCCTGTCATAATAGTTATGTTTAGTTATATCTTGACCGTATTGAGCCCGTAGCTTATATTATAGGCCATTTCCTTTTTAATTGTATCCGACATATCTTTAGCTATTTTTCTATTTAGAAGGAGGGTATTTCTTCCCTCCAAATCCACATGAAGTGCGCATTGTTATGAGATAAAAAGTAGCCTATTTGTTAATCCAGCTTTCAAATTATCTGTGTACCAAAATTCAATCTAATCGGCCCAGCCTTTTCAATGTGATGGGTCAGACAAATCGACAAAATACAAAAATTTTAAAAACTGTTTTTGTATGTTCAGTGTTTATTGGAATTATTTTATTATATTTTTAACTGTGGTTTTTAATTAAATAAATACTTAAATTAGTTTTCGACTATAAACATAAAGTAAACATTTATCGAGTTTTATACTGAGAAATTCGTTATTTAATATTTTGTTCTATTGTAAAAACTGTTGCAATTACAGAGGTCAATTGATATTATAAATTTTAAAGTTAAACAAACAAATAATAAAAGTTCGGACTCAGTGGGAGGTCTTTGCTTGACCTTTAAGCTAGAAACTTGCCATTTTTACTAATATTGGTTAATACTATGATTTTACTTTACACAAAGAATAGAAATTAATTCAAAAGCTGTTTTAAAAGTTTTTTTTTTCAGAAATTATACTCAAGCACGATTCCTGCGGAATTACTTCAAAAGTTACCACAAACAGTATTTAATATATACCGCTATAACTGAATAAAGATATTTCTTCCAGGTTAAAGACATTTGCAATGAGCTGGAGGTGCGAGTGCTCTGCCATAAAATCCTCCAGAATGTGTCGATACTGCTCGACGCGGACAGAGGCTCTCTATTCCTGGTGCAAGGAGAGAGGGCGTCATCACCTCATCCTCAGAATGGAAGGTATGTGATATTCATAACATTTTTATATCAGAAATTTTGCATGCATATTTAATAAAAAATTTTGACTGATGATGGTATCTGTATATATACTGATGTAATAAAACATCGCAACTCTATCGAGTTCGTTGTTTCTTTGATTCGTCTTAATAATCACTGAAGTTAACAACTCACGAAACGCTTGATTTTGAGTGATTTATATAATCTTGTCATTGATAGAAACTGGAAAATGATGTGAATTTGAGGAGAAATATTGGCAAAATTTAAGGAGAAACACCTCAGATTTTACTATTATACAGATACAAAACTAGAGTATTACTTGTTGATATTATTAATTTATCGATAATAATATCGATTACTACTAGCTATTACAAAAGTTAATATGGGAAATGACTGGTATTTTACGAATATGCGTAAATTAAAAATTAACATATTCCAGCTATATTATTTTTTTGCTTTGACGTTTAAACCACTGAACCAATTTTAATGAAACATAGGCTATGTTTTATAGCTAAAATAAAGGCTTTAAAAATAGAATGGATTAATTTCAAAGTGTGAGACTGTTTTTCCTTGTGAATTAGTCATGTATAAATTATGTTAATGATGAAAATAAAAATGAATCCTAAACGTGGTAAATTGGACCCGGGCAAAGCCGGGGTGAGTCGACTAGTATGTTAAAATTTAATATTCAGTTGTATGAGTTACAGAGTAGTTATAACGTGATCCAATTATAAATGTATATATTTTACTTTCCAAATAGGTTAAGTTATTTTAAAATAAGCTATTTAAATTCAACATAAATTTAAAATCTGGCAACAAAATACCGGATAAATTGCGTCATAGTCTCTGGCGCGGCTATACGAATAGTAATTAGAGAGCTAGGTAATAAAAAGAGTCTACTGACGTCGAAATCGTAATGAGAGTTTGCACTTGACTGCAAAGTCCATGCTAGTAATCTGAATGTATTGCACCAGGAAAGAAGCTTCAAAGTTACTTTAATTAATTAAATTAAATATTTATAGGCTTTAAAAAACTTTGATACTGCTTCAGTTACTAGATTTTAAGACAACATAAATAAATTTTAATGCAAAACGATATACTTCTCCAGACATGTGTTTACTTTTACCTACCAAAGGCTTGATGATGTTTGTATGGAAAGCGACAGGCAATAAATTTTAACTCCAATATCAATGGGGTTTAAAGATAAAATAATATTAAAAAAGTCATATATATTTTTAATGTAATATTACAAAAACTTTGTTTCAGATATAGAAATTCACTATATTTTAAAAATCATAGAACATAGATTATGAAACATATTTTATTTCGGAACATCTCGCATTTTTATGAGATGTCGCCATAGTAAATTTTAGCAAGATGTTTCGTTTGAGATACATTATAATATGTTAGTCGGGAGAGCGTTTTAAAATACTACCTATAATAATGTAGCTAATGTGTTAGCATAGCATAGATATTCGATCTATATATAACTCGGAGAAAATAAGAAGGAGAGGAAGGAGAGGCAGTATATTGAAAAACACCACAAGGGAAATGCGATATTGAATGGACTATTTTGAAAACGCAGCCTAGATACTGCTACTGAACCAATAAATATGATCTCTTACAATTACGAAAGGAATCTAAGCAGTGCCGTGCGTGCAGTTGTGACCAAGGTGTTGGCATATAGGCTGCCCTTTATTCAATTAAAACACACGCCTCTACTGCGGTTCTCTGTTTACCCAATCCTAACTTAATGTCGCTAAAACTCGAGAATGACTGGCTAGTTTAGGTCTCGAAATGTATGTACTTCAAGGAAGGTTTAAAACTTGAGAAAATATAAAGAAATTGTTAGGAGAGTATGTAGTAAGAACAACTATTTTGTTTTCCCACGCTCCCATGCGTTCAGAAATAGAGATCGTAAAGAAGCGATGAATATCTTAATTTATTTATATAAGTTTATAGTCGCAAAATTAATTTCTGTAAGCATCCATTTCTGTCTGGATTACGAAGTAAAAATAGAAATTAGTGGGAAAATAGCTCTCACTAAACTCACCCACCGCATCTATGAATATCATACATAGTTTCGGTGGGTGAGTATAGTGAGAGAGTGAGTTAGTTTGATTGAGTAAACAAGTGCCTTACTCGTGATGTGTGTGAGCGAGTAGGTGTACGAATGTACGGAATGAGTGATTAAACGATTTGAATATAGCCCTGTGGAGGTGCGGTTGCTATTTAAAACTAAAACGGTCAATATGAATGAAAGAGTAAAATAATATTAAATTTGAAATAAATAGTATAAATTAGTAATATTGAATTGCAATTGAAATAGTGTTTTCAATAAATGTATACTACGGAAACGAGTTTACAGTCGCACTCTCGGTGCATTAGATGTGATTTCATTTCCTTCATGTCGCCTCATTGTCGGTGGACTTTATGAGATTTCTTAGACGAACGAACGGTTCAACTTTTGATTTTATTCATAAATGTATTTTATTTTACGCGAGCACTTCAAACTTCACGCGACCGGAGAGCTGTTTGTAAAGTTTATTTTTCTTGAAATTGTCTTGTTAAAGTTTTTTATTACATGGTTTTAAAATTAAGTTTTTACCTCCCAGTTTTACATGACAACAATTTAGCACTTATCGTGTACTTAGACTTAACAAAAAACGGATTACAACATATCTAACAACTTATAGAATATTTTATTCAATTTGAATATTATGTAAAAACAGGCTTAACTTTATAATTATTTCGCAGAAAATATGATTTCCAGTGATAAGTTAATTTTAGGCCTATAAACTATCTTAATACATGTGGATGAAAAGAGATTTTCAGGTCTTGTTCTACATACAGTTATTTTTTAAAATTAGATGATAATATAAACATTTTTTACGCTACATACTAGACTATAGAATAAACAAACCCACGTAGCATGACGTTTGTTTTTTAACAAATCTATATTCATTCCATCTATATATCTAAAGGAAAAACTTTCCGTATAATTCTTCTTGTGTTCAAAGGCATACCATTTAAAACGCGAATTTTGTCCTCTTTTATTAAAAATATTATATTCATACGTGATATAGCGGGGACTGCAAAAGCATTCATGAAAAATTTCATCCGTTTCATACCGAACACCCGTTGCCATTTTTTCCCATTTCATCTTTTCCGGAAACATCTCTTTGAGGTTTCTTTTAACGTCTATTTTTAGACCAAATCCTAGCAGTTTTTGGTAGTAAAACACCTACAGCGTAAGCAATAAAAATATGTTGTGATTTATTTGCTATAAATTGAATCGTTTGTATTAGAATAGGCAACTTGTAGGAAATAAGATTTCGCTAAGTAAAATATTTTTACGCTTATATTTCAATTATTGAGAAAATCAAAGGCGTCAACCAACAATACGAACTGTATTTGAGTACAAGAGAACATGGGGGTTTAAATTTATGATCAAAATAAATGATAGAACTCACGTTTTCTACTGATTGGCTATAATTAACCATTCCTATAGAATAAATGCCCTATACTTATAAAGTGAATAGCTAGCTAGCAATACAGGAAGACCAAAACTTAACTAAATGTAAATAACATCATTGGAATATATTTAGGCTCTACTATATTTATTTCGGCAATAAATTCACAAAAAAGATAAGGATAGCATAAATAGGTATCCAAGAGAAAGAAATTGGTCGGGAAATAAGATCACGTTGCGTCATATCCTGTGTAGGAAAAAAAATTCTGTTCATGGCAATCCGAGAATCGTTTTAGAAAACCTTTTTCGTTATTAGACCGTGACAAAGGAGAAAAATCGGAAGTCCAGTACACTCGTAAATGTCCAACATCCGCCGTGGCCTACACTTTTTATGACTTAACGGCGTGTGTCTTCTGTCACATTTATTTTCATAGCTGCCCTGGGTAATGTAACTAAAGCAGACTATACGCAGATATCTTTAGAATTTAACTGTAGTTCTTGTTAAATGGATTTTGTATGTATCATCAATTAATTATTTTCTTTGTCTGACACTGCAGTTAACTTGGAGTTTTTTTGAGTCTTTGATTCCTGTACTCAATAGGGTTGATTTGTTTCTTTCGTAGCTACTATTATCAATGTGTTCTTATAAGTATTACTGCTATTTAAAAATATTACAACGGGCTCTTCTCTAAATATTGACTATCATAATGATGTGCGAGTTAAAGAGGTTGAATGGTTGGTAACTAATGTGCAAGAATTTGTGTGTAGTGGTGCTTTTGCTTGGTCTTTAATCCGGACACTACTCGAGCAGCGTTACCTCTTAATTTCCCTTAATCTATCATGGTAAGCAACTTAGAGAGTTAAAACTGAACCACGATCGATACCTGGAATCAATGAAGTGTAATAATAAAATTGTTTATAAATTGAATCATCTTTTTTATTATTGTTTGATGTCAGCGCCAAGTCTGTTATAAGATATTGTCGCCACTTATTCTCATATTACCTTACATCCTCATGTTATTACAATGATTCATATATCAGTCTTTTTCAATATTTACAATTGCTCTTGTTAGTTCTCAAATTCTTTTTGATATCAAAATCTTTTTTCATGCTATCATTTCCACTACCGATCGCAAATTGTAGTTAAATTTCAAATTATGTGATTAATCACGGAGTAATAATCATAGTTAATAAAAATAGTTCTAAAATGGTTCAAGACATCTGGAATAAAAGACAAAGATAATTTTGGCTCTGAAAAACTGCTTTTTTCATATCTACTTTACCCCTAACTTTTTCCTAATTAATTTTGACCTTCTTACTAAATTTTATGATTCTAGATCAATAAACAATGCCCTATAAGTTTAGATTTTCCGCACGAGTAAATGGCCATTTCTTCTAGCTGCGATCAATTAGAAGAAATGGCTAATTACTCTAATGCATATTTGATACCTCCACGTATTCCTGAGAAAAAGAGTATTGACAGACAGACAGGCATGTTCATGTGGCATGTTCCTTAAGGGTTCATTTTTCCTTCTGAAGTACGGTTCTCTAAAATTTTTAACACATACATATTGATAAAATCATGTATAGTTGATTAAAAACATGATATTTGTTTCAAGTTTAACCTACAAGATAATAAAAAGGATGTAAAGCCATATTT
Organism: Limenitis camilla; assembly: GCA_905147385.1. Lineage (NCBI taxonomy): Eukaryota > Metazoa > Arthropoda > Insecta > Lepidoptera > Nymphalidae > Limenitis > Limenitis camilla. Next base: position 5,782,131 of record LR990241.1, read on the forward strand.
ATGATATGTACGTGTGTACGAATTCATGAGCTTGTATTAAATAAGAGCCTTATAAATGTAGAAATAAAATCCTGCAATGCAGCCATTTATTTAACGTAATCTTGCCCTTGTTTCAGGTTTTGTCTTGACGAATTCTTACTTGTTTATTGATGACAGTCTTTGGTTTATAATAATATAGACGCCGGATCTTAAAAATGCCACGAAGCAAATAAAAATAAATATTTTTGTTCTGTCTTCCTAATATTATCTGCTTGGGGACCCCTATTTCTCATATATTGTCAAATCCTGTACTCAATTTCAAAGACAAATAAAGGGAAAGGATTTAGCTAGGACTGGGACCGCGAAATCCTTCCCGATCAGAATCTCTTATTCTCTAAAAAATGTTTTTAGACACTTCACGATGTCAAATATTTTCTTTCTGTCTTCCGAATATTATCTGCTTGGGGACCCCCATTTCTCATGTATTGTCAAATCCTATACTTAATTTCACAGACCAAAAAAGGGAAAGGATTTAGCTAGGACTACGACTGCTAAATCCTTATTCTCTAAAAACTTTTAACCATATTATTGTCAATTTGGGTTACAAACTACTATTATAAACTCCTCCATCTAAGCTATATGCTAAGTGTTACGATCATGAATCTAACGCTCTAACCAGCTTCCTGCTTCCAGAATTGCATCTCATTTCTCATTTTGGATCTCTTGCGATATTTTTGGCGGTAATTGTGACTCCTACACTATAGTTGAATAATGGTTGGCCGTAATCCAACTTACTTAACTAATCGGGCCATGTTTATCGTTGGGTCGGACAAGAAGCTTCATCGCCGCAATCTGTCTCCGGTTACACACTCCATTTAACCATCACAATAGTATATCATGTACTTCGTATAGGATTTGTGTTTTCGATGCTAGTTTAGTGCTATATAAAGAAGGCGCTTACGCTACATTTATCGTATAATGTTTTCACCACTTAGGAGATAGGATCTTAACCGCCACCATTTTCGATAAAGTTTTAGTCAGAACGTTTTAATATTTTACTTATAGCCTGACGAGGAAAATAAAAATGCGCCAAGGGGAAAAGTATGTAACTATTTTTTTCTGCTGGTAAATTTTTTTTGTGTTTAAATAAACTAATAATTATTAAAAGATTAATGTGCCAGTAATGTGTATTTAATTTTAAATGATTTTGATGTATTAGGCATCACCATATTAAAATGAATGAGTATAATCTACCAAAATTTAATTTTTATACCACTTTACATATGAATTAATATGCTCAGTGGTATAATTTAACAAAAAATAGATTCCAAGTGGCGCCGTTAAATCTTTTTTTTTATTTTACTGCTCAAACTATAACTTAATATCTCAATATCTGTCAGTGGCTTTTTTCTACTATAGATGAACCGCAAATTGAAAAGACGGGATTATAGTATCACCAAATGTTTTAGGGACATCTTCAAGGCCGCAAGGGTACGAATAAAGGGCACTTTACTGACCTAATATTTGTTCAGGCTAATCTTAAGTCTCTTATATTATTTCATATGTCTAGATTCAAAGTATTATAATGACATTTCAAGCGGAAGAAGAAAGAGTAGTCTAAAAATTATTTTTTTCCTTAAAATTTAGTTTATTAGGTAAGTCATGGTACTTATGATTACGTTAAAATAATTAAGAAATTAAAAAAAAATTACAACCTTTTACTACTTATTATAATTATAAGTTACTTTTGCTACTTTTGATAATCATAAGTAATAAAAGACATCAATTTTACGATGACATTACTATTATGATTCGTGGCAAACCCTTATATTTTTAGTATCTAAATAAGGTGGTTCATTTTAAGTGGTCCGCCATATTGAATTTAAATTAAATTAATTTTATTACTCGTATTTTTCTCATCAAATTCTTTTGTTTACGCATACCATGGACGTGAACAAGAAGTAACTATTCCTTCTGCCATATTGGATTCATATTTTATAATAACGTTAGTTTGTTCATAACGCAATATCTTCAAAATTTAAGTAGCAAGATTTGATCCGAACATACAAACATTCTAGGTAAATGTTTGTAAAATAAGGTTAGTCTTGATATATTTATAAATTATAGGTTTGTTTTTGCTTCGCGTTATAAATAGATAGTTCCTTGAACTTTAATTATTTTTCTTAGATATATTATTGTGTATTTTGCCTGAAACCAATTATGACGGTCACAGTACGGATATTGCCTCGTGTTCCTGGTATTCGTATCTCCTGGGCTTTCCGCCGCGCGTATCTAGTTGCTCAACACTTCTAAGAAATTCACTTTAAAACTAACCTCAAACTACTATTAGGCGAAATTAAATTACTTAAATAGATTATTCTGGTTTTATAGTGACTTAAATGTTTATAATTGACAAATAAAATGAATAAAGTTTAGATTTATGGCAATAAATATAAATTAGTATAGAGATGAGCACGAAAAATATATTTGAGGATATTACAAATTTTATTGTGAAAAAGTATTTGCGTGTTAGCTAAAAAACCCTGTGTAAATATAGCCGCGTTTTTGGATTATTTTTAAGACTAAATGGTAAACAAACTGTCTTATTTACATTTATGAATCATTAATTTAAGTCAGTACATACGTATGTTACAATGATAGAGTTACAGAATTAACGTTATAATTAGAATTGATGAAGAAAATATTTATCATCCTTAAACAATTTTCAGATGTCCTTCCAAATGTACTTTTTAACAGGAAAAACCAAGTTATTCTCAAAACAGTTTCGTCAAATTCTTAAGGGAATTTGAGCGACGATTCCCTTCGGATAGCTGACGCTGAGATTATTATTGCTTTGACACAAAATCATATATTGAAACTTCTACACTGTTATATTTAATACTAGCGACCCGCCTCGGATTCGCATGGTAAATTATTTTAAGTATATAAACCTCTTGAATCACTTTGTCTATTGATGAAAACCTTATCAAAATCAGTTGCATAGTTTAAAAGATCTAAGCATACAAACACGGTGAAGCGACTTTGTTTAATATTCTGTAAGATAGATTGTATTGTTATAAATATTACTCTAACCCGCCCTCAGCATTTTAAAAGGAATACAAATCACAAAGACGCCCACTTTTTCTAATCTAATAATGGATTCGTGTCTGAAAGTTCAGGGAATATCTAGATGTAGATTATATTTCATTACCATAATTGGTGTACCATAAATAGAATCAAAATGGCATCGTATTTATAAATAAAACATAGAATGTTATTAACATTGTTAATATTAGCACAGCGCCATCTATTGAATGCTTGCCTAATCTATAAAAAGATGTAGAAGTGTTCTGTCATTAAAATTACATACGTCATTGTTAGAAACTTATGAACCTTCAAATAATTATAAACTTTTGGCCTACTATTAAACTTTAATTTGCAATAAACTGGGGTTTATTGCAAATTAAAGTTGGGGTATGAGGTTAAAATAAGTCGTGGGTTCAAATCCCAGACATTGGACTACTACTACTGGCGTGGCCCACTTCTGATACAAGCATTTTAACTTACTAGGAGGGGTAAAGGGAAATTACTAGTAGTGGTCCATACTGCAAGTAATCTTTAAAAAAAAAACAAAAAAATCTGTGGTTCTGTCTCTTGCTTTAACATTTTACTCCAATATTTCACTCAAATTGGGAGGTTCCCAATTTTGTATATCGGTTAAGTAGTTTAGATTAATAATATTATTAAGAATATGAATCTTTCTCTTATGTCCACTTTCAAGACGTTTGTATAGAAATATTGGATACTTACACAAAGGCGAGTAATTGATTGAAATATTTCCAATGGGCTTTCTGCGGTTAAGGTCAGGGCCGAATTAAATGGAGGCTGTGGACGGAAATCACGTCCAAACAGAATCGTGGCGAACTTTTGTTGGGATCTTACAATATTGTTTCTTATTATCTAATATTTTTGTAAGATCTTTGTTATATTAGTACGTGGAAGTTGCATCATATGTAATGTATATCTGTGTGTTATATAACTGTGACACAAATCGAATAGGCCAAATGAGATCAAGGTAAATTAAATAACTATTTAAATTATTGATTACGTGTTTTTGTATTTTATTAAGTGTAGCTCAATGGTTCTCTAAAATAGATATTTTTTTCTTTTGTCTTTACTATTGACAGGACAAGGTTTGTGAAAAAGAAAACATAAGAAAAATAATATGAATAATTTTTAAAAGCTACTAAATGTAACGTAGACGAGTCGCGGGGGTCGGCTAGTTAGTAATAATATATTAAGCTGCTTAAGTTGTTTATGGTGTACACTTCGCTCTTCCTGAACTATCTGAATGTTTTATTATTTATAAAAAAAAAATTCTGGTCTCTGATAAAAACTCGCAATTATTTCAATACAATATTTTATGATCGGTGAATATTTTTTAAAATTTATTGTTTAACCAATCCTCCCATTCTTTAAGTCATACTTTTAGGTAAAATAATACTTCACGTTAAGTAGTTTAAGTTTCTAGTATGGTAATAAAATATTTGAAATTCACTTCATTCATTTAAATCAGAAAAGCGATACAGTTATAATAGAAGGCAACTTTCATTAAAATCACCATAAATCGTTATTAAAACCGCTGACTAACGCTAAATCAACCCGCTTCTTGATAAACTACTCCTTAGCTTGAAAATGGATGCTCATTTAAGGGAGGGGTATAAATTGATCGTCATTATTCTCAAGATAATGCCTAGCTTCTGCAAAGCCACAAATCTCGGCAGAATACTGCCATCACTAACAAGATTCAAGTTATCGACGTCTTTATTATCATTTTACCATATTCCTTGTAGCTATAATTTTAGGAAATTACTCTTTAACTGCTTTAAATTCATATGAACTTTAGACGTAAGTGCAGATTTAGATAAAAGTTTTACTGAGTAATTTGAAAACCAGGTTAACAAGTTTAAAGTTTTGGTACTCTTAGTTTAGACATAGAATTTGTGTAATATTATCATTTTATGATAGAAATTATTTAAAAAAAATGGTAATAGTAGCAATAAATATCTATAAATCAAGCAGATCAATTGCCACGTGTTTTGTAATTATTCAAATATTTCCTAAATACTTATATTAAGTAGTAATATTGTATTTCATGATAGTAGATATCTATTTAAATAACACAGACTCTTAACTCATTTTTTTTTGTTTTCGTATGTACGGTACGGTTCAGTAAATAAAACCGAGTTCTGTAATGCATCTGTCCGGTCAACCGTACCTCTGGATCGCATGTAGTCAATGCAGAACAAATTCAAATTTCTTCTTCTACGACTAAAATTCAAATTTCTGCTAGTAACATTTTCTCTAGTAAAAATCATGTTTTATTGATAAATACAGACTTCCGTGGAATCCATTATATACACATCCCAATCACTATAAACCATTTTTAGTGAAGAATCTACTTAATATAAGATTCAAATCCTTGCTCATTGGAATTATCTGTATCCAGTCCATAAACAAGTGCTCATAAGTTATGCTTGAGTATCCGTAATAGAAATATTTAGGTAAATAGTATAATACAAAGTCGCTTCCCGCTGTCTGTACACGTAGATCTACGCTACGAATTTTAATGCGGTTTTCAACTATACACAGACAGAGCGATTCAAAAGATATATATATAAGAATTTAAACGAATACTTTAATTATTATTATGATCAATTTGATAATGGAAATGTAATAATATAACCATGTTTGCTGCAGATAATGTGGTATATTTTTGTAACATTTATGTAAAATAAATCCAAAAAGTAAAGAATAACCCAAAAACTCATATAGTTATTTGTAGAAAAAGCGTCAGTAGTTCAGTGGTTGAGGCGTTGCTCACTTCTAACACAAGCATTTTAGCTTACTTGGAAGGGTAAAGGGTATACTAATAGTATCCATAATGCTAGTAGGTAATCTTTGATTTTTTTTTTAAAGTTATTTGTAGAATGAAATCGTCTAACTGAGCTTTCGGGACAACGATAAAACAAAGAATCACTGAATTTTTATTTGCACCGCTAAATTTTCCCAAATGACAATCATCCGAGTTTGATTTATTGTTGCCACTGAAAATACATTGAGGTTTTTTAACATTTTTAACGTGTGAGATGATGTTTTTTCAATTGAGGATTAAGGATTATGGATGGGATCTGGTAACTGGTATTATATCTAATATATATTATACCTTACCATATTCTAAGTTTAGGATTATTAATTTGTTGGCAACTTTTCTTACCTAATTATGCTTGTCACATGTAATAACGGACTGATAAGTGTTATGGGTGAGGTCGTCCGCCACTTTAGTTGCGGTGGTCGGTCGCGCTAGACTCTTTTATAAGGAGTGGTACGGGAACAAGTGACAGATTTTCATGACCAAGTCCCTCCCAAGCCAAAATTTGTGAAATGCATAAGGGGGTTAATTTTATGATGCATCGTGACCGTCAGCTGACAACTGAAATTTTCAAATTGGAGGAACTGCTCGCCCCACCCACGGAATCGCAGCTGAGGGTCACGAGTAATTTTAATATATATTCCTTATGAAGTATACGAATTTTTACTCGAGAGGAAATGATTGACCGAATTTGAATCTGGTTCTCGTAGCAGTAAAGGGCACTTCCGTAAAACTATACTGCTCGGGTTTCTGTCCTGATACTCAGATAGTGTCTTTTATTTATATTGTTTACAAATTACTTCTACGAACGAATCTAAGCAATGAAAAAAATAGTACTCTACTTATCTTGACGTGATTGGGATAAAAAATCAAGTTATGTACAAAGCAGTGGCCTTACAATCAAATTCCAGCTAGACCAAGGAATTTTCCAATCGACGAATACTAACAGGACATTTAATTTGAAAAACCCGACGAGTCGAACGCGTGTGGTCTGGTACTGAGGTGCAATAAGCTTTGTACGATAAATTTTCTGTGTGAACTGTGCACTGTGGCCAACACGATTAGATTATTGTGAATATAATACAACTCTCTTTACATATATACAAAACTTGAATCAAATAAATCTGCTAAAGATAAAGCTTCCAAGGTTATAAACTCTTTTTGAAGTTAAACATTTACAAATGTACACTATTATAAACAGGGAAAAGATTTGATTGTTTGTATTTTTGTATGTTTGTTGCGAATAGGCTCGAAAACTACTGAGCCGATTCTGAAAATTCTTTCACCGATAGAAAGCTACATCCTTTCCGGGTTATGTAGTGTTAAATTTTTTTTATAGATTTTGCTAGTCAATGTCCAAAAAAATTATGCCACGGTATTCTTTTGTAACTTCAATTTCTTATTCTTTCGTTAAAATCTAATTATTAGATGTTAGATTAGGTGTCCTGTATATAAGGTTTGATTGTTTTGATTCAAGTAACTAAACATATTCAAAATATTTTAGTGTCCACTAATAACTAATATTTATTCGACAAATATTTAGTATTTTATTTATAAAACATATTTATTATTTATGAAATAAACACACTTGAATTAAATGTTATTGTCTTAGATTTTAAGATACTAATCAGATTTTAACAGCAATATGACCTTCAAAAGTATTACCTGAGTAAATAGTTTTACCTTTGAAGGTAATTTGTTCTTAACTCTTTGTTATATTCATTAATAATATTACTTTACCTACAATGCTCAACATCGTTACCCAGTAGTTAAGTAACCTAATGTAATATTTAACTCTAACGCGATCCTCTACACGACTTAGCAGTTAGAGTTATACTACTCTAATGTTCGACATGTCTATGCGACATCACTTGACAGACTGGCTTAAATCTATCAGGAAAGAGATTATATACTGTCTACATGTGGGTATACTTCAAATATATCAATTGCGCGTATTTTATCAACAGTTTTGTTATCTTTTTAAAGTAACTGTTAAGTTAATAATGTTTTTATTGTTCACAGATGTCTTGTATCAAAGCTATTTGATGTTTGCTCGAAGTCAACACCAGAGCAGATGGAGCAGCTCGAGGAGATCAGAATACCATGGGGCAGTGGCATCGTGGGCTACGTTGCGGAAAGTGGGGAACCTGTTAATATACCTGATGCTTATAAGGTTAGTTCTGTTTTATTATTTTTAACAGTACAGACCAGAGGTTAAAACAAACTAGAGGTATAAACAGAAACTGTTCTGAAATTATATTAGTAGACCCCTTATAAACCTCCAATTATTATTATTCGTAGACTATGCAACTTGTCACCGCCCTTAAAGATTCGATATTGGTCACTTTGGAAATCACTGATATTGATTTTTTATATACTTTTTTACAACTTCAGCAGTGGTTTTATCGGTGATTTTTAAGAAGCACCAAAAAATAAGTATTTAAAATCTTGTTATAATTATTTATACAAAGTACCTAATAAATTATTACCTGCTAGTTACGTAATTTTTAAACAATCTTACTTTGAAAATACCCATTTAAATTTAATGTTAAAAATCTTAAACTTTTATTCAGAGAGTAAAACTTAAGACAAAAGGCGCAGAAACAAAAAGCTCGTAGGTTTGATTTTTCAAGAGCTGTAAATAAAATTTGACAATTGAAAAGTCTTCATTGTTATTATCTCTTTGAATTTTTAATAATATTTAGAATTACATTTCTAGTATTACATATCTAATATTTAGACAAAGAATCATAACAACCAAGTTGTTATGAAACTAAATAACAATGCTTCTAGGTATAGCAGATGTCTACAATGAATTTATTATGAAGATAAATTGTATTAGACTTGGTAGAATTTTTAGATAGTTGTGTTCTCTTATTTCTAGTTATTCGTATCCTTAAAGAATTTTGTGTTTAGAGACTTAACGAAATCTGGGGGCACGGTAGTTCCCCGTCAAGATGAGCCAAGCGAAGCAAGGGCATTACTACCTTTACTACCGTGTTTTTTAAACATGATTGATTCAATATATAAATTTTCAATTGCATATCTCGAATTCTTTAGTTTTTATTGACATTTAAAAAACCCCCGATTTGGGTGCTTCCCGAAATCCTAGAAAGCTGAAATTAGGCATGTTGGTTAGTATTAATATCACAGATCACATAATGTTTCGGAGGAGGGCGTTGATAGCTACAACACAGTTTATACATCTGTAGACTATCATCGTTTCCATTCAATATTATGCAAATGTACTTGTTCCCGAATAAAGTTTTTATTAAAAAAAAAAGAAAAAATATACAAACAATAAAAAAAAATTAAAATTTGGAAACTTTTACCCCCAAACCTAAATTAGAGGATGAAAGTTTATATGAGAATTATGCAATTTTGATGCCAGAGGTTATTGATATTTTGACTAACTCTTCATGAGATCTGATAATTTTTGACAGAGCGAGCTATAATATGGTCTCGTCTTGGCAACATTTTACATAAAAATGTTTTTAGTGGGATAATATTGTCTCCTATAGCTCAGACGACAGTTATGTAAGGAAAGTTACGCAAAATTTAACTGAACAAAAATCTTTCATTTTAATAATTTAGTTACGGTTTCTATGTTACTTGTAAATTATATAAAACTAGTCGACTGGCCCCGGCTTCAAGTGCAATTTACTACGTATAATAGTTAGGTTTATAGAAAAACATTTAATTCTCAATATATTAATACAAAATAAGAATATTTAGACGATAATAAATATAGCTAGCATTTAGGATAATCTAATAGTCCTTTATTTCTATATTTTATCTATAAACATAGTGTAGGTAGACAAGTGCGATAATAAATTTTAAGTCAGTCGTTAGTCAAGTAAGATGAATGGCCTCAGTACTATTTAATAGCTGACTTTAGGCTACCAGAGAAATTGTCTTTCACATTTCAAAACGTTGAAGTGAAAATGATTGACGTTCTTATTCAAAATTATTTCTAAATGATATTATTTTTCGCTTTAAGAAAATGGTGCTAGATTTAATATTAAATTTGTATGAAATCGCTTATAAGATTACTATTACTATATATATATATATACTCAGAAGCAGATTTGATATATCCTTGAATCTGATCATGACATACACCGTCTATTTCTTGTTTTCTATATGAAATAAAATAAAACTTCTTACGTGACACAAAACTACACTACTTTGCACTCCTTTAGACAATATTTTCTGTATGAAATCACTTGACAGACTGCCTCAGATCTTTTGGTAAAGATACAATATACTAGACATTGCGAAATATATTTAAGTAATTTTGCTAAATGATAATATATCATCTTAAGTATAAACAATCTTACCGTATTCATTTATCTTTCTAAAAGTTGTTAAGTTAATTGATCATTATATAAACATCAAACGATTAAAATAAATGCAAAAACTTTAAAAAAGCAGTTTTCCCGCTTGTTTTTTTACCTGCGCGCATTAATACAGATTTTTTCAAAGAAAATTCTTGAAAAAAATAGCAAGAAGTTACGCTGAACTCTCAATTTGCTTTCATAAGCTCGGTGGGACTGAAATAACCGTGAAGCATAAACTCTTTTAAAAACCGCATCGTTTAAATGTTTCCAGCAATTCTTAAAATACCTTTAGCAATGAAAATCCGCATTTGAGATCGTTAAGCGCATCTAATATTCGAAGCGGTAATGTAATATCACTATAAAAATAATGATAAGCATTTTCATATTCTTTAGTAGTCATATCAATATTTTTCGGTTTACACAAAAACATAATATATTCATAGTAAAAAGAAACGGTCTTTCTTAGGGGAGGATGGGATGAGATACAGATTTGGCGTCATCCACTACGTCTTATGATTAATTTAACCGTTAGGCTATGGATGACATAATATCTATTCAAGTTTTATTAATATTTTTTTACAAATAATTATATTTTTTTAATACTTGTACTAGTCGACTCGCCCTGGCTACGCATGGGTGAAATTTAACTCGTGTATAAAAGAAACGCAACTCGGCATGCCTCTAAGCAAAAGCCTCCTCCAGTTCTTTCTAGAGATTTCTAGGATACCATCCAGTCACCAATTTATGCCATTTATCTCATCAATCTCTAAGCATATAACTAGTCCACTTCCACTTTTGCTGATCAATTTTGTTTAGAACTTCTATCAGGATTGGTTTTTTGGTTTCCCTCAGGGCATCATTTTTTAATTCTATCTATCCTCTTTATACCAGTCATACTACGCATTATAGACCTCTGGTATTTTCAATATATTTATATTAATGATAGAACAAAAAAATGTTCTACAATATTATAGAACGTATCAATATCTACAAAAAAACTTCGCGAGACCATATGTTTAACTATTGTATTTAATTCGCTATAACTACTTTTTACATTTTAAAAGTTGATAGAAATGCCTATCAAAATCAGACCATGTTATCCATACCTTTGTATTAATTCTTATCCAAATAAATTATTTCGTATTTAAGACAGTTTCAATATTTTTAAATTATTTAAATCGGACATTCCATTCAAAAGATATTACGAAATTAAAAATACCGCAGCGAGAGAGGGGGCACCGAAATGCGGGCCAAAATGTTTAATAAAAAATTGTTCATACGTGCGAAGCCGGGACGGGCCACTAATATTATATATTTAACTATATATATATATATTGAGCAACAAACATACAAACGTTCACATTTATAATATTAGTAAAAAGTAAGATTTTGCGGTATAAATAGTCCCTTGACCAGTGCGAAATTAAATTTCATAATTCGGAAATTCGTTTTTCGTAACCATTTTTCGTGTTTCTAAAACGTTACGTTGAGTTATTAAATGAGGCTCTACTTTAAAGTTTTTTGTTAAATTTCGTGATAATGATGCTATTTTGTAGCAATGTATGTTTTTTTTATATTATTGAAGTGACGCTTTATACCTCTATGTATATGTCCGCTCGTAAGTTTAGCTTATGTTAGCCTAACCTTAGGTTTAAACAGATTTGGTTGGAACAGGTTTGGGTAGTGGAGGCGTGTGCAATTGTGTTGAAGAGCTCTTTAAACCTACACCTTGGTCACAAATCCATGGCATGGCTTATGTAATTGTAAAAGATCATAATGTTTAGTTAAACATTGGTTCAGTAGCAGTATCTACGTTACGTTTGCCCAATAGTCCATTCAATATCACACCTCTTAATGTTTTCACTATACCCCCTTTGGATTGAAATCATTCATGAATGACAATAATAATTTACCTAAAACTTTAATGCCGTATAATATTACTCTCAGAGAGAGCATTAAAACGTTTTTACATGTAAGAGTAATGCGGAAAATGTATGCTATGAAAGTAAAAAATATTATAATGTCTTTATATGGGCTGCCATTAAACTGAGGCAGTTAAATATCATATATGACCGTAAACATATTCATAGAGTGTATAAAAGTACTAAGGACACGCGCAGTCTTCGCATGCGGTTTATCAATCATACTGTTTACATTCTCGTTTGAAATCTTAACATACATACATAAATAAATATGTTAAATTGTTGTCGCAACGAATTTACATGTAGCACGATCTGTTTATGGAATCTATGCTAATATTATATGATATACTTTAGCTATGCGTTCTTCTAAACCGTTTTTGTGACTACAATATATATCAGGAAGAGTATTTCAAATAATTTGTTAATTAAAGCAATGATATAGATTAGCTTATTGCAATAAGATATCGATAAGAGCAAGCGAGTTTAACAACTACTAAACGGATTTTTATGCCAATATCATCAATAGATTTATGAGGAAGACATAAGTAATTTTTTAATGTTTTGTGTAAATTGGGGGAAAAATGATGATTAATTTTGAAATTGTCGGAATAAGTTAGGCTGCCTGGGAGCTGTCAAATCCTTATTTGTAACATCAAACCTCTTCTAGAAATAATATATCTTTTACAGTAATGAAATATACTGCTGTATGTCCCCTTGTTGACATTTACACCCCACCTCAATTTATTAACATTGCTACCATTATACTCTCAATGATTTTATAACATTGAAAGGTTTTTTGCCTGACACTATAACCTGACAAACCAGTGCCTAATTGTTATTTACTGCTAATTTGATTGAAAACTTCCCACACTTTTTTATGTAATAAAGCGAATGTTTATTACTCATTAATATTTCACAGACTAATATTAAAATAATATTTTCAATTCAGTTGTAAATTATTAAATGTTTGTTTCCATGAATGTTGAGAGTGTAGGGTTGCCAGGTGAAAACTAACTCGCAAACCAAGGTTTCGAGTTAGAAATGAGGGTTAAAGATGACTTTGCCGTTGGTAGACTTGTCACTTATACATCTCTCCGAATGACAAACTATTATTGCCTATTAGCTGCCATTCTCTTGTGTTGTATATGAAAATAATCACTTCTAGAATAGAATCCGGGACAATAAGTTAATTACTGGAAAATACCTTAAATTCCAGGACAATCCTGTATTTCCCGGCCATCTGGCAACCCTAATTGATAAAGTCTATGACTCCAATTCACGATTCCGAATTTAGTTTTATTATTGTATACATGAAATATGAAATGATTGGAATTAATTTTGAAACCATTATTTTTTTTGACATTGTTTTTTGAAATCCTTAAAATTTGAATGAAAAATAGAAAATACAGGTTGGTTATTGAAAATGGAAATAAATTAGATTATTTTTTGCTACTGTTCATTTTTATTGTTTGCTAGGAAATCTTACAGTATGACATACAAAGTATAAAAATTTCTTCTCGTTTATTGAAATACATGTGAGTTGTATGTACTAGTTGTTGGGAGAAAGACTTTTAGTTCACACATTTAATTATTATAATGTTTGTATCAAAATGCGGTACTGTTATTAGTTTGTATGATTTTATCTTAATGTTTGTTATTTACGTTTCCGAGATAGGTGTTTTGATAAATTATAATTAATTTCTTGCTTTAAAATATATAAGTATGTTTGGTTTTTTTTTCTTATTTCTTTGGTTTATTACTTCCATTTTGTTAGAAGTCTTAATTTATTGCTAATCTTATATGTCAAAGTATTACTGTAGCAAGAACCGCTGCAAGACATTAGACATTCTTAGATTGGCAGTAATACCTATAGATTTATATAAAAAAATATAATATTTTCTAAATCAGTACAAGTGGTGTGGTGCTAGGTCCCACTTCTTAAGGATCACATCATTAAGTTTGCTTTATTATCTAATGTGATTAGTTTAGGCAAGTTTTTATGCTAGGCCCGTTTTTCTGACAGTTAGGGGACAAAGGAGCGGACTGTCTACCTAATGGTAAGTGTCCATCGTTGCCCCACCGTCGCCCATAACATCTAAAATATGCCAGTAATGTTTCGGATACGTTGCCACCTCAAAGATAGGGTGAGGATTGGCTACAGTTACAGTAGACCTTGTATTGTCGATGTCAATGGGCAACTGTGGCCACTTACCATCAGGTGGGCCGTCTGATTATTTGTCCCTTAACTGCCATAAAAAAATTTTGACGCTTGGTGGTCGGATTGGCATGCTGCAAGGCGATCGGGAAACAGAACCAAGGTACATGTTTATGTGTATTGTTATATAAAACCCTATTCGGTATTATTCCCTACATTATGTTGCAATCAATAGGTTTCAGAGGTGAAAAAAAGCCATTAATATAAAAAGTTGGAAATAAAGAGGGCGTGAACGAGATCACAAAAAATTGAAGCGGTATTTATCATCGCCTAGTTTCGCTTTTGTATGGTCCCGCTAGTTTTATTTTGAATGAGAATTCTATATGATGCATTTTTTATACTATCATCATATAAAGTGGGACAGGAAAATGTCTGCACGTTGACCATTTTTTGTTTGGAAGCTTATGTTTTGATTGATTGGATAGATAAATATGTACTCTAATGTATGTCATATTTTTAGGGATCCATACCTTTCTGAATTTTTTTAAAAACTTTTTTATTTAGGAACGCGTGGAGGAATTTAGTTTTAATTGATAGATTTTTAGCATTAAGCAAAGTCTTATAGCACAAGTAGAGGAAAAATAGGATTCCCATTAATATTAACATCTCAAAAAGTTAAATAGTCAATAATAATCGATAAACTGAGCATGAGCATGATAATATTTGTGGATATGTTTTTCAACGACTAAGCTAAGTATGAGACCCTCGCAGGTCCAAATTTCAATTGGCACTTGTTTAGTATTTTTTTTCATGCTATGCCACGCAAGTTGCAATGTCGCAAAAGTTATTGCATTTTACAAGGATGACCCTAAGACAAAGGATATTGATTCTCAGCATTAAGAGTCAAGTGATAAAATATGTTTATCAAATAATAAAATGTTGAGGCAATTTTGAACATAAACAATGTTATAAAGAAACCGCAATTAAATATATTGATCATTATCAATCCACATAATTTGTAATCAATATCTTCTTTGGTTTAATTTAAATATATCTGTAAAATATTCCGTTGCAATAAAAAAGCTTATATTGCTTTTTTATATTTAATATCATCAAAATCAATAGATTATAATCAAACTCAGACTATTAAAACTTTACTTCTAATAATCAGATAGCTTTGATTGCTTGGATGGGGTAACTTGTTTTTTAAATTTATAATATCTAAAAGATATAGATTTAAAAATACTCTAAGAACTGTATATGTTTCTAGTATTTCTTTGGTCAACTTTATATAATTTCTAAATCTTTTGGTTTTTTAGAATTTGACGAACTGATCAAAGACCACCATCATCGCCTATTTGTCAATTTCAATTTAATATTTAAATGTAATAGTCAGGTGTGAATATAATGTAATGTAATACTAAGGCCTGGAAAAAAATCCCTAAAACTGTTAGTAGTAAACTCTCAAAAAATGTTTTTTAATTGGTTAACTCCCCGCAATCTATGTGATTAAAGTTTCTTATTTAATTTGTACAGAACGTTCGAAGCGCTACACCGACTCGCGCTTGGCTGGTAATTTTATTATATTTATCGATATTATATATTTTGTACTAAGCTGCCGTTGTATTTACATGTAAATTTTGTAATTGTTTCGAAATCTGTATCCATAAAACCCACCGTGATCCAGATGAATTACCTAATATTATGAATTATTCGGGGCTCGCCGTCTGAATAAACGGAGGCTATCCGTCTTTACTCACTTCATGAATTCCGTGATATAGGTTGCTTGTTTCAATATTATGCGAGTGAAATTGGGTAAAGCGTCATAATGAATTATTAATTTACACAGAGATATGTTTTGTACTAAAGAGATGTCTATCTCTAGCCATATACAAGTAATAGCTTGTTTGATGAACTGTTACATGTAATTACAGTGACAGAATATAGATTATAATGTTAAATTGTATTCTGTATACACTAAACGCTTTAAGTCATATAATTAAGAGATAGCGAACTGAGAATCCCTCATTTTGATATTAATAACTGGGATATTTGATGTTAAATAATTTCTTACAAAATGTACTTATATATTAACTACACGGTGTAGCTTTTGCACTTCATAATATAATTTTAAACTAGCGACGGTAGAGGCAATAAATGATCAAACGAACTTATCTATTGTGATGTACGATCATTATTATATGACATGCTGCCTTCCTGATGCAATTATAGTGCACAGGAGAATGAGAAATAATTATAATAAAAACTCTATAAAATTTTGAATTTTGTATACACTTTTAGATTGGATGATAATCCATGGTTATCTAAGTAACGTCATTCAAGTCATATGGCGGACGGACGATATTTTTTCTATGCATTTGCTGGGAAGAATACGACAATAAGACGACTTCACCCAATTCAATAAGGTGGATCACACAAGATGGCGGACTAGTTATCTTTAAGCACTCTTATAGTATGAATAGTGAGGGGCGGTTTAGAATACTATTTCTCTCTACATCTTCTTTACTCCCCCTCCCCACTCTATCTTCGAGGAAGCAACGCATCGGCAAAACAAGAGGGTATCTCTTGTTTTGCCGATGTCCATGGGTGATGGTGGCCACTTACCATGGAGCATATGCTCGTTTGCACCTTATCTACTAAAAAAAATGGGTATCAAATAATTTAGGTTAGCCGAGAAGTTGTTAGATTTTTTTTTAAATTTTATTAAACTTAGGTTCGTTATATCTAAGAAAAGGTATCCCGCTTTACTGATATACCTTTTCTGTGTTTACCTAAGAGGTGAATACATTTTTTTATCAACGGACTAAGAATATGGATAGGCATTCTATCCACCTCACCGCCTATTCGCATATTCTGTGAAGTGTGAATAATGAAATGGGAACAGAGGGCGTAGGTTTCTATGCCACATATTACATCATAGGAACTAACAAGCAATAATTAAACTATGTGTCGGTCCATTTCCCCGGAAGATTCACTGTTTAGAGTAATTTCAGCTTGAACATTTTTATAAAACGTCATTGGAGTACTTTAATGGACACTAATATGGGATGGAAATTTCGTCATCCTGACCGGACTTTTCTTCTTTTCTAGAGCCACTAAACGTAGTACTTACCTAAAGACCACGCATTGGAACTTACGGATGAATTGATGAGATATGGTTACATAGTAAATCTATATACTGTGAAGTAGGAGCGAGAGGTATATCAGCAAAATCTATAATTTACTGAAAGACCTAAGCTTGTCCAAAACGGCAGTAGATTCTATACTGGTGCGAGTATCCAAAGATGCGTTAATCGCCATACCAAATTTGGCTGGGAGCGGAGAGTAATACGAGTAGAGAAGGTGAATGTTTATGTTCCCGTGTCGCAAGTCTCGAGCTCAACTCGGAGTCTCTCTTCCACACGATGGAACCGGGGCATCCGCACGGTGAATTCATGAAATGCTAAGAAGTTCGTCTCTCTCTCTCTCTTTCGAGTCTAAAAAACCACTTACCGTTTTCCTGGTTATAATTCCAAACTTATATGTAATAATATAACATTCTAATTTTGTGTTAATATATATAGATATCACGCAAGTACGTTAATATTTCATATGTATTTCAACCATGAAAATTAGCAGCCAATGGATTTTCTGCCAATTTAAACCTGCCAAGCTTAAACGTTTTATTCAAATTTTTTCATTGGTGTTAAATTTTGACTCATTTTCCGGTTTCTGATTGAATTGATGTTTTGTATCCATGTGTAAATTGAATATACAATATTATCCTGCTTATATTATAAATGTAAAAGTTTGTATGGATTGATATATAGGATATTTTTTTCCCGAAAATATCATAGTTTTTAAATAAATAATCATTAAATATGTTTTGTCATAAAATATGTTTGTAGTAAGCAACTGAAATTTTTTATATAGCAAAACAAACCTATTATTGAAAATTAAGTTTAATAATTAAATAAGTACAGGTAGATCGATATATGTCATTGCTATACAATCTAATGATGAAGCCGAAAAGTAGGCATGAAAACTCTGTAATATAACGACGCAACCCCATCAAATATGGGCACGATTTGTCTTGACTAGTACACTATGATAATATACGACATGCGTAGATTTTTATATACATTCCTACCAAGCTGCTGCTGTTTTCCTATAGAGGCGTTTATAGCAATTGGCGCTTGTTATATACAAGGTCACATCTTAGGATTAATTCATCATCTCGATACCAAACGAACTGGCCAGCTTCCAAACCAGTGGCCTTGGAGCCATTAACAGTTATATTGTGTTTATGAATACTATTTACATAAAATATCAATGTTTTAGCTGTATTGGGCGCTTGCTTGCTTTGTTCTGGTAATTTTTTTAATTTTTGTCTAAAAAGCATACCAACGATAGACTTTATTTACGTACATTGGTATGTAAAATGTCTGAATCAAATATAAGATAAGGATATGTTAACAATTATGATAATTATGTCAGTTTTAATATTGTTAGTGGGACTGTGTGTTTGTCCTTTTTTATCGTTGGAACATAGCAACGAATTGTTGTGATTTTATGCATGGTAATAGCTCTTATGTATTATATATATAATATATATATATGCTGACTCTGTAACGGTTGTTTTGACATAATATTTTTTTGTTGTGCCCCCTTATTACTTTGAGGTAACCGAATATGCATAAAAAAATCATAAAAATCGGTCAAGTCGTTTCGGAGGAGTTTGGTTACAAAAACTGTGACACGAGAATTTTATATATGTAGATAGAACTAGATCAGCTAGTTAATATAACTCAGAACAGAACTGAACCGATAAATAACGTTATGATCTCTTACAATTACGACAGGAATCTAAACAGTTCCTTGGATTTGTGACCAAAGTGAAGGTTTCTTGCCACAAAAGTGAACACTCATTTCCAATGCCTAAGTTCACCCTTCCTACATCCGTTTAGAAGTTATTTTTTTAACATTCTTACGTCTAAAATAGTAATATATGGGCATATATAAAAATCATATTGTCATCCTTTCTAATTGAATTTTTACCTAACGCCCTTGTAAAACAATTAACACCACTTTACATCGAGAGTCTATTTGATTAACTAACAGGTATATAATATTTTGCATACCATATGTGACAGCTAATTGACACATTTATACTTTTTTTTTTCTACGTTTTCTTTGCTCATACATAAACCTGTTAAATAAGAATTAATAGTTGAGGAAAATCCCTTAAAAATACATAGTACATATGAGCACTGAGCATTCTGTTGACACTATTATAATTATATAATCCGACTGATATAACAAAAGTTTTGAACTTTAACGTAATATGTACGAATTATGTGCACAAATCAACTTTACACAACATCAAAAAAAAATATTTTGATTTAACTCTTTACATAGAAGAAAGCAAAGCTTCCGCTCGTCTGTAAGCTTAGATCTACGCAACGGATTTTAATGCGTTTTTCACCAATAGACAGAGCAAACGAGCACACGGTTACCTGATGGAAAGTGGCCACCGTCGCCCATAGACATCAGCAGAACTAGAAAGTTATCTATTGATTTGTCGATGCGTTGCCGCCTTGAAAGTTGAGTTAGGAGGGGCAGCGAAAAGAACAATTCTGCGGAACCGCTGAATGCTGAATGGAGTATTTTTTTTTTTTTATGTAACTAGGTCGGCAAAC
Organism: Limenitis camilla; assembly: GCA_905147385.1. Classification (NCBI taxonomy): domain Eukaryota; kingdom Metazoa; phylum Arthropoda; class Insecta; order Lepidoptera; family Nymphalidae; genus Limenitis; species Limenitis camilla. Next base: position 5,802,158 of record LR990241.1, read on the forward strand.
AAGCGTACGGCTCACCTGATGGTAAGCGATTACCGTAGCTTATAGACGTCTGCAACACCAGAAGCATCGCAAGCGCGTTCCCCCCAGGAGCTCTGGTCACCTTACTCACCAACAGGAACACAACACTGCTTTAGAGTAGTGTTATTTAGCTGTGATCTTCTGTAAGGTCGAGGTACTACCCCAGTCGGGCTGCTCCATATTTGAGCAGGAAATTTCCTGCTGTGCCCTGCCTCAGTTAAAGTATAAAAAGGATTAAGCTATATATTATTGTATGTTTGACAATTTAAAAACATCCAACGGAAAATGCTAAAGGCCTCAAATAACCTCTAAATTTTAAGCACATTAATGTTCAACAAAACAAATTTTGGTAACAATGGTTCTGGCATCTTTATTTAATCTCATATTGAATGGTTGTAACAATGGGTATTATATTCCAAATTATCATAACAATATCCGAGCTCAAAGGTTACAGGAAACAAAAATGAAGCTGAAATTTTTTATCGTATGGTAGGCTATATTATTTTATGAATTATTTAATTTTTTCATACAGAAAGTTTAACAATACTGTGTTGATTCGTTTTCAATTTCATTATTCACTAATTACACATTCAGTTAAACAAGTAGGCGTTCTTTATGAAGAAGAAATTGTCGCCTAAATATTACGATTGTGACAAAGTGGAAGACGTGTACCACGTAATAATGGAATATGTCAGGAATGAAGCATTAAAGTTTGTTATTTTAAACTCATATTAAATGTTAAAAGAGCATTCTATCGGATGGGGCTAGAGCGCTGAACAAACTTGTTAGGGTTGGTTTGCAGCTGAGATAGGATTCTGTCCTGGTCTCCAGCTCAAGTCAACCACAAAACATTTGTCTTGTTAGCCACAAAGCTCTTAAAATTAAGACGAAGGAATAGATGAATGTGAGTAAATGAAGGATTGAATGTGAAGGAGTTAGTTACTGAGTATGAATGAAGCAACATAGACTCAATTTCGTTATAAACTTTTTTTTCTAACATCATATAAAGTACCAAATCCCTAAAACTTGACGGATACTGCCGTTACAACTGAGGACACAAATCGTTTTCCGTTACTTGTGAGATGGGTTTGCGGAAACTTCAAACTTGATACGTAAGTTTATATGTCACGTCTAGATAGCATAACTTTATTCGTCTTTATTTTTTATTCGTCCGTTAAATTTAATATCTTCATCATCCTTTAAAACGTGTAGTTTTTAAACTTGTTTTTTAAATTGAGACACGAATTTCATGTTTTTTGACCCTCCTCCCTCCTTGTCACATATTTTGTAATTTGATATTTAGAAATTATTAAAGTAAAACAAAATGCTGAAATAATTATTCATTTCTCCCCCTTATAGTGTGACGAAATTTATGGATGGCCCCAAATTGGCATCTGAACTGCACACGCTAATAGATGGTTCAACGTCGTGTTTTAAAGTTTTTCTGTACAGTCACCGTTATTGTGGAAGCAAATATATCAAGTGAACAGCCGCCGATACTGTCGCCATTCATTTCTCGCGAGCAATATTTTTAAGCTGTGCATGAAGTATTACGCTGAATTTTGCTGAAGTTATCAGTTATGTTCTGAAAAGTTAATAGAGAGAGATATATGTATATTAATACACAGTTGTTGTATAATATAAAATATATTATTTGTTATTGTGACGTAATTTTTTCCTTTGTCAGATGTCTAAAAAATACATCCAAATAAAAAAGCAGTGTTTGTTTAAATTAAAAAAAAAATCACGTTTATTGACGTCGTTTACTTGATCGGGAGGATTGCTGTGTTGTTATTTTTTTAAATTATAAATCATTTATCTCACTTATAATTATAATAGTAAGTACGTTCTTTCTAATCAATGGATAGTAACTGTCAGTCCCATATTATAACACTATAAGAATATTTCTATTAAAACAATCATACACACATGAATCAAATACTAGCAAGCAATGTTAGTTATAGTATTAAATTGTGTGAAAATTATTAATTCGTCCATAACTTACAAAATCCTATTATATCAGTTGACGTATCCATTGGGTATATGAAACGATATAATTCCGTCTTTGGCTTGCGGCCATTGGTTTCCGCAAAATGATTGCCTACACTCTATCATATCGCAATTGTGTACATTTATATAATAATAGTAGGCTAATATATACGTTATGTTCATTCTATATTATTTTACAATAGAATCGTAATGAGTTGCTTATAGTATTACGTCCTATACATAAGTTGTACCTGAAAACAAACAACCATCCTTAAAGATTGAACAAAAAAGTAACAATTAAATCTTCCAAATTTTAACATAGAGCGTCATATTGATTTTTAACATGCTTCGACTTATGCACTCGAGATGCTATAAGGAATATTTAACGTCCAAGATATACCTTGGATCCAAATCAGCTCAGGCATTTAAAGATTATGAAGGAAATTTCTTTCCTCGTGCAACTTGAAGACAATCATTTTTAAGAAATTCTTAGGATCTTAAACGATGGTCATGAAAAGAAAATTTCCAGCATCCAAAAATAATGGCCATGAAAAGAGAATTCTCAGGATCTTAAAACGATGGCGATGAAAAGAGAATTCTGTATAACATCAATAAAACGTGTGACGTTTGGTCTCAGCTTGGGTTGTAGGATAAATAAAGGTGCTATAATATTTCTAATCCAGAATTGATGATAGTTTATTACACTTACTATTGCGAATGCGTCCACACCGAGACAGCTTCGTTAGTTTCTGACATGGTCTATAGTTCCCTTGGGCAAAGTTCTATGAACAACTAAAGATATTTCATTTATAAGCTTGTACATGAACCTTAATGGGAAACTTGACTGCTTTTATCAACTTCATTCATTTGGTCTGCTAAAACTAAAATAAGTTGCTCGTCATACCTATATATTACAAACGACGGACACAATATTCTATTTTATAATATTTTGCGTACTTTATGAAAATAATCAATCCAACTATGGAACATGTGGAACAGGAATAATCATCAACATATTTTATTAATGAAACAAAAAATAGTAAAATAAGCCTATATCATTTAGCTATGAAAATATTTCTGCCAAACGGTGATATGAGGTTATTGGTAATGTTGGTCATAAATTTGGAAATAAATATTTAATTACTTAAATTAATCAAAAAGACCCAGCAACTATAAGAGATTCGTTTATCTATAACTACTCTTAAAATTCGTAACTTTTACACTATTAATACTTTCATAACTTTTTTGCTGTTATTATATAGTCATTAAGCATTTCATAAATTAGTATGATTATTACTTTTGAATTATAAGTTGTATTAAAGCATTAAGCGAAATGCGTTACACATGGCGAGACTTGAACTATTAGTTCACTGGAAACAAGGAGCATATCAGATCCCATATTGAAGTTATTGCTGTGACGAGTTGAAGGAGCAATTAGAGTACAGAGTAGTTCTGTAGGACGCTTGCGGTCTGCGGCTGCCGGACTCCGATTACGTTCACGGCCCAGTTCCTATTCGATATGTGCTTGATCTAGAAAGGCTGAATAAATGTTTATTCAATCGTATCTAATTCTGTTTTTTAAATTACTTTAAGATAAGTGCTATCAGTATTGATTCCAACACCATTTTTAAGGTTCTGTCGTCATAGGAAGATTTTATTGTCCGTTCGTCTCTCTGTTTTCTTAGGATCTTTGGGGAAACTCAGTTCAAGTATCTCCTAAGTGACTGCCATCAAAATAAACAACAGTTTATGTCACATTTAAGTTGACACTTAGACACTCGTAAAGGAATCAAAACTTTCCGTTGACGTAAAATCATAAAACTTGACATGAAAGTAGCTAAATGTCTTACAGCACAAGTAAAGAGAAAATTCCAAAAGCCGTAAATTAGCAGTAATATACTTTTTTTTGTAGTCGATAAGCTAACCACAACCTCTATATCACTGTTTTCCGATTCCAAAGTCAAGTTTGACCCTCAATTCTGTTTTATTTCCGTTTCATACGAAATGTCTAACGATAAGCAGAGAGGTGTTATTTTAAAAATACACATGTATATATTAAAGAGATAGGTATTTAAAAATATATAAAATACAAATGGGATACACTAAAAATAAGATAGTAAAAATATTAGCATGACTCATATAGTAAATGTTGGCGTAGAAGAATGTTGTTAGCCAAATAATGCGTCGTTAATATTTTTTAATATTTAAAGTCTTATTTTATTTTTTAATATTTTAAAGTACCTACTTATTTTAATATTCTGTTTCAGGATGAGAGATTTAACCACGACATTGACCAACAAACGGGCTACAAAACCAGGTCGCTCCTTTGCATGCCGATCAAGGATATCAATGGAGAGGTCATCGGAGTTGCGCAGGTTAGAATTTATATTATTTACTGGATAACTTGACATTACATTGTAATACTCCTTTGGTGGCTGTACAAAGCAGAAAGTTGGAAATGTGGGGAATAATTTTATGAAGACCAACGTGACTTACTTTCTAAGTTGGTTTGTCTTGTACTCAGCGAAGCAGTGTCGTGGTTTGTTCATTAGAATGTTACTCGCCATCTAATAATAATCGTATCTGTCATGCCAGTGTATTAATTGGGTTACCGCCTACATCCCTTCTAGCTTCTACAAGTTTGATTAAAAGCTATTTTGAGAAATGCCAGCTACGTCACAATTAAACTTATATTCAAACGCATTTCCTACTGAAACGAAAGTGCAATCTAATACTATTAATAGAATAAAAAAGTAAAAAACATTTTGTTTATTTAAAAAATATCAGGAAAATTTAAATTCCTTCGTAATTACGTCAAAATTAGGGATTACTTAAATTCACCTGCCGAATCCACGTTTCATTGGGGAAAAATAAATTGGAAAAATTACGAATTCCTTGAAAATAATGAGCTGCGATGATTTCCAATTGAATTTGTTGTATTGATATATTGAATATCTGACTGATTGCTATTTCTTATTTCTTTCAATATTGTATTAATATTTGATATCTCTTCGTAATAATGTAAATATTACTGTTCATATCAATAGATTTTCACATAAGAATATGAGAATAATCCGATTTTATTACAATTTTATACAATAGGTCTCTCCGAGAGTTACGTCTACCCATAAATATTACTCGATTTGGCTTATCCTGATAAGAAAGGAGTATAATAAAAATGAGAACACAATTTTGACATGTTTTATTAGATATAGTTCAAGGTTATGTCTATATATTGTCCACTTTGATAATTTTCAACTATTATCACACTTCCGAGAGTAAATGGGTTTGAATAGATATATCTTCCATTATGATATAATGAATATTTGTGAAACCAGTTTTTCTTAAACCTTTTATTTAGTAGTGTGGTAGGACGCCAGATGAATACGTGGATATGAAAGATATCATGATGATCGATATTAGTATTTTAGTGAAGAAGTTTGTAGAAGTTGTTAGACTTGTGAAGACCAAAAAAAAAGGTTACTAGTATATGAAGTAGAAGCTAGCTTGACATTAAAAAGTATAATCATAAAATGTTTCCAGGTGATAAACAAACAAAGCGATGGCCCCTTCACAACGTATGATGAGAAGGTTTTCTCGTCGTATCTCCAATTTTGCGGCATTGGCTTACGAAACGCGCAGTTATATGAAAGATCACAGTTGGAAGTGAAGAGGAATCAGGTTCTACTGGATCTTGCGAGGATGGTCTTCGAGGAACAGAGCACGATAGAACATATGGTTTTAAGGATACTGACGCACACGCAGAGCTTGATACGATGTCAGCGAGTACAGGTAGGTAATAGTAACTGTTAAATTACACTTTATTATTTTAAGTTTATTTATCTTTAAGATTATTATATTACTTCCAATCTCATAAAATTACAATAGTTAGCTTCTGATTTTAAGATGATCATAAATTTAGTCTTAATATCCGCATTCATGTATATTTTATGCATTTTCGGTATAACGAAGCAGTTGCTCCCAAGTACCGAAAATAAATTTTAAAAGGTTCTGCTATATTGAAATCATTGTTTGAACGTCCAAAAGCTGACATTTTTACCAAACGGTGAAATAAAGCAATTAACGGATAAAATCCTTCAGGCAAACAAAGTGTGAAAGGAAATAAATCTGGATTATATTATATTTGATGAAATAAAAATTCATCGAAAAGACATTAAAATAAAAGTGGTAGGTAATACGTAGATGAAGTTAAATAAACTGTCTTAGGGAGCTTACCTTCAAGTGCACTAATCTTATTTGATTTGAAAAAAAATCGACTGCGGATTTTAGTTAAAGTACATTTATCCCGTGAGGGGACGAATTAAAATATTTCATCCCTCTGCCAATGGGAGAGCATCTCGCAAGAGCCGAGTAACACAGCATCCCTTGGTGGTAAAGGATCTGTTCCGACCAGCGTTTGGATCCGACCGCTTCAGACGCGTTCCGGTCGAGCTGCATGTGGTCCAGAATTACTCCTCCCCCTCCTATCCCGTCAATGCAGTTCGTTCTAGTAGAGGGTCCACAAAACCGTAGCATTCTTCTCTTCATCCTTCCTCACTTCCTCACTTTATTTTAGAGATGGCAACGGTGTCCATGGGCGACGGTGGTCACTTATCATCAGGTGGGCCGTCTGCTCGTATGCCTTTTAACTGCCATAAAAAATACATTGTTTTTTTTATCTTTTTTTTTTTTAAAGATTACTAGCAGTATGGATCAAATACTACTAGTATTCCAGTTACCCCTCCTAGTAAGCTAATAAATAGCTTGTGTCAGGAGTGGGCCACGCCAGTAGTCCAATGTCCGAGATTTGAACCCACGACTTGTTGATCGTGAATCCAACGCCCGAACCACTGAGCTACTGACGCTTCAAGACATGATATTTGTAAATTTTCAATGCTTGTGAATGTAGACATTAAATTTGACGTACTTTATAGTTAGCAAAGGCTTTATTGTCAGTGTGAACATAATGTTGATCGTATTAATTTGCTTTGTTCAACTAATGCTCCTAAACAAACCAACAATTGGCAATAAATACGCAATTGCGAGTATTTTCTATTTAAACTGTTATTTAGTGTTAGAAATCCGTTCTATATAAATACATTAATAATTTATATCCTTGTATTTATTTGACCTTACTTTGTTTTACTAGAAACATCGACTTATTAACCCTTAAAGTGGATTCATGCATATTATAAAACTAACCGACCCGCGCGACTTCGTCCGAATGTTGCTCCGCTCCTATGGGTCGTAGCGAGATGTTAAATAGCCTAAGTTACTCCTTGTTACAACAGCTATCTGCCAGTAAAAATCCGTCAAAATCTGTCCAGCCATTTCAGAGATTAGCCGGAAGAAACAGACAGATAGTCAGACAAGACAAAAATTCTAAAAAATGTTCTAGTATAAGTACCATACCATATGCACTTTATTTTTAATATTACAAACAGACACTCCAATTTTATTTATGTGTATGTATAAAACAAAGTTGGGTTAGATACATTATTTATAACTCAATAACGGCTGGACAGATTTCAATGACATTTGGTACACTAAATATAGGTACTAAAACCTAGAGAATGACATAGACTACCTTTTATCACGAATAACTTTTATATAGTAGTAGTAGGCTTAAACGGATTGAAATAGGGGATGAAGTTTTTTAAGGGAGTGGAGTAAGAGTCGAAAATTAAAACTAAATAATCTTGGTAAATTGCACCCGGGTAATAAAAAGATGCAGTAGTTGAAGAAATATTTTAAATCTTCAACTATATTCAAGATAGGAAAAATTATGGAAGCTCTTTTGTTCCAATCATTTTACTTTTGTTATTTTGTCTGAGACGTAGCTTTCTTAGGACTAAATGATATCTTATTTAGTTTAGACATAATATATGTATAGGCCTGATTTGACTTTTTGTTATAAGCTTTTAAGCAGTAGTTCGGGAGCTTGATTCCCGATCGATAGGTTGTGGAGTTAAATCCCAGTCATTGGACTAGTAAGGTGGGCCACTCCTAACAAAAGCAGTTTAGCGTACTTGGAGGTGTTAAGATTTAAAAGCTAACACGGTAGCTTAACTGCACAATTACACTCAAAAGACTACAATAATACACAATCCAGACGGAAGCCGATCAGCGCTTGGGGCTTTCGACTCAGGTGCAGGATTAAAAGGCCTTTCTACTAACAGTAAACACCGCTCGGCCATCTGACTCTAATAATTAACACTTCTTCAGCAAACTATTTTTAAATAGGCAACATTGAAGTCACACGAGTTCCGAGTCCCCATCATCTATTTCCACTATAATGACAGGTGGGTCTTATATCGACACTTCACAGTATCAATATTTTAATGCATTCCAACAAAATTCTAGTACTTTGTTATCCAAACTGCTGAAATTATTAAGATTTTTTTTAGTTTCAATTGCGGTGTCTGTCTGAAATCAAAACTTGCAAGTTAAATTTAATAAAATCTGCTTTTATTTATTAACTGGATGACAATGACTAAACTGATATGAAGAGGGAGTTGGAAGGTAGTTATGGGATCTCTGTATTGAAACGATTCCTTTGATTTGTCTTAACTGTTTAGTTCTATTTTATTAAAAACTAGTAAACGCTTGTTTATTTTAATAGTAAATTCTTGTTTTACGATTGTTTATATTGTCAGATATTAGCATTTCTATAGGTAGTTTATCGTTTCGAGATACGGTCACGTCCATGCTGTTGTCTGCAGTATTTTACGACGGTATGTTTCTGGATTGTATCCAAATATTATACACGTCATCTTTTTGTTTTATTGTTATAAATAAATATTATATAAACATAGTTTATTTTATTAAAAAAAAAAGGATCAATTTATTTCTCAAAAATACAAGGCTTTTCTCGTTTATTGATTATTTGAATGCAATCAAACTAATTTGAATAAATAAGTTTAAAATATATTATATCTTATTATATCTTTAAGATATTTTTATGATTATAATTATGAAATTAAATACCTTAACACTCACGTCAGATTATACTTTTCATTTAGAACTATATAATGTTCATTAGAATATAATGTCAAAATTATATAATAATTGCATGCAAGGTGTTGTATAAGGAATCTCAACTATTTTTACCATTTTAAGAAAGAACAACACAACTATCAAAGTAACAAAATGCTCCTGCAATTCCTATGCTAAGAATTTTCGTATAACGTTATCCAAACTCCATTTGAAACTAGAAGTCTCAAGTTTATACAGATAGCAGACCCGGATCCGATATTACAAGTTTATTCAGAAGAATAAAAAGTTTACGCCACTTCAGATTCAAAACCTGTCTGCAATAAAGTTGATACGACAGTAATTTTACATTCATGCCACTTTAAAATACCGTATCTATGATCTGTTTGTATATATCGCCGTGGGGTATCTGGATTTATTATAATTTCTGGCGCCGTAACTCGACCGCCTATCCGACGCCGGTAAATACTATTTAATCGACACCATGTAATGATGATTGAGTCGTCGCCGGCGCCAACCTTATCACAATAATCGCACAAACAACTGAATCTTAATTGATATTCGCTTAAAGTACTTTGAGAATAGTAAACTATCTAACATACAAAGCGCCATTTATACATGCGCTTTAATTCTATTTTTTTTTATTATGGTACAATCTATGGGAGTTTCCTGATAGATACAACGTTGATGTCGTCAAATCCAAACGATCGACATCTTAGTTTTGACGTTGTAGCTAAAGTAATAAAGAAATACGCTAAGGCTTTAGCGTAAAGGCCATCGAGCTCTTTGGTACCACACAAAATAATAGTGGTCAGATGAACATTAGAGACCTTAATTAGAGACACCAAGAAAGTTTTAATGGATGCGTTCTTAGGCAACTTTTCCTATTTGTTATAGCGAGATGTTATAAATAGACCCTATAGCTTTCCTCGATAAATGTTGTCAAGGCTATCGAACACTAAAATAATTTTTCAATTCGAACTAGTAGTTTCTGAGATTATTGCGTATAGATATGCGAATAATTGATATTCGCAAGTTTTAACTAGAATCTGATGGGAATACTCCTGTTTGTGTTGATCGTATTGTGTGCAAATCAGTAGTCAATGAGCGCGGTCCTTGTTTTCTGTCGACAAATATGGAACTCAATTTTCTCAGTCTCGCTTCGGTCCATCATTTACGTACCAGTTGTTCATCCAAATGAAGTTCCTGTTTCATTTAATTGATACGCTTTATTTAATTTTTTACAATCTTTCATTTAAATTGAAATGTTTTTGAGTTGTCGGTCAGTTTTGAAGACTTTTTACATCTGCTTCTTAATATCCGAACTGAAATCTAGCATAAGTGTCTGTCAAAAAGTGGCATGGGTATAGCTATCGATACGTAAGTATAGGGCCTTTTTAGCAGAGAGCGCGGGCCGAGAACAGCGTATCACATGATCACGATTGGTTCTTGTGTGATGTTTCAGTTCCCGCGCGTCTGTAATTTGTCAAAAAAGTAAACGTTACGGATGAAACTGCCAATACAAGCAACAGCAGCACGCTCACAATGCGTAACTTTCCACCACTATTTTTTCTCAGATCTAAAATTAGCTGCCGGCTACCATATATAAATATGGTGACAATTCAATATTATATTCCTTGAGCTGATTAATAATGGAGTCATGCGTATTAAACGTTTTTATATTCATTTTTGAATTTACGACTTTTATACTCAGAATTTCAATAAATTTGAGTCATATTTTAACCGGAAGGCATTTTTTAATAAATAAAAATTTAGCCTTCACACAGTTACATTTTTCGAGATATAAATGTTATCTCCAAATGATTTTATGTTATATTTATTCACAATTTCACATATGAAAATGTTGGTAGACTGAAGACAATGTTTTAATAAATCTTAAGAACGAGCAGCAATATTTATGATATAGCTTTCTTTTGTAGCCTTGTTATGTATGTAACAAATTGGAGTGCATTTTATATTTCTCGTTTCAGCAATTTATTTTTCTCTATTGTTTTGTATTAAAATTCTGGATGCAATGTAGCTATATTTCATATATCTCGTATAGTAGGAGATAACGTTAATTTTTATAAGTAAACGCTCTTGGCACTATTGCTACTACGTTTTGGCTGCTGTTCATTCTTAAGAAAGAACAATATTCCACAATGTATGGCAACATTGGGTGGTTGCCAACATTTCCGAATTCGAGAACTACTATTCTGATACTCTTGGAAATGTACGAGTGGATGAGCTTAAGGTCTATTGCACACCTTCCATATTGCCTAAGCGATTTCAATTTTACATAAAATGTCGTAGTGTAAATTAATTATACTTTTACTTGACCGATGACGAAGGTTGGAATCAAAATGACGTTAATACTCAAATTAATGATCATTATACCTTTGTAAAACAGACTGAGTTTCTTGGAAGTTCTTCTCAACAGAAAACTGCTTTCCCAACTGTAGCAGACAAATTTACTAACTGCTACTAACCTTGAGCTTGATATAGTAGAAAATAATTATTATACTAATATTGCGTATATGTATGTAACACAGGAGGATACCCGACTCAGCAGTTGCCCATTAACGGGTTGTGATAATGTTGATGATGACCAGTAATTCAATAATACCATAATATGGACAGAATTCACTTCATTTAAATACTAGTAAGCGATTGAAAAATGGTTTACAAATTATCTCGGACATTAAATAAAAGCTTTTTCCCAATTGAACGTGTGTAGAGCCCTTAAATGTATTGAACTCATTCACTGTAATGCACCCGTATTGTTTTACAAATATATTTTATGATAGGACCTAAAATGTTCTTTTCAAATGCAATTCAAATAAATGCAATAAATTATTCTCTTGTGGTGAAAACTTTGTGAAAGTTGTCATATCAGAATTTTTAGCGTTACTTTGAATTTTTATTGCTCACAAACTACGTATGTTCTGCTAACGATCTTAGTTGTAGAGATATAAAGTAAAACTTAGTGTAACTTGAACTGTACTTTGATATCCATCTATATCCATTATCCATTATGCGCTAATGCTTATCACTTTATAAAAGGATTATCGTGTTAAGTTAATAATGGTTTCAAATTATGGATAGGACTGTCTGAACAATGAAATAGAGGACTGTCTGAACAGTCAGAACTTGTACGAATTACGTGTGAAAAGCATTGAAAAGTTAGTTGCACTTCGAAAAAATTATTGCTTAAATAAGATTTAGTTAATTTAAATGCTTAAGAAACAATAAATGCACTTTGTGAACGTTTGTATCGTAATTTTTGTAGCCTTTCACGATGCAAACAGGCTTTTTAACCGACTTAAAAAAAGATGAGGTTCACAATTCGTCGGAGTCTTTTTTTATGTATGTTCCCCGATTTCTCGAAGACGCCTGGAGCGATTTAAGAAATTCTTTTTTTATTCGAAAGAGTGCACTTCCCAGGTAATCCCATTGGAACCAAGTCATGATCTGACGGTGGAATCCGGAGAAATCGAGGGAAACCCTTAAATTTCAAAGGCACTTACAATCCTTTTCTCATATTTTGATGTATAAAATAATCAGATATTGCGTATAATGTTATTGCTGAGCTGATGTGATGGAAGACACAACTCTTCAACGTTAAGGAATTAGAGGATACTTCTTTAAATATTATGGGGACGTACCGATAACTACTTGTATACTTTGAAGATATTTGCGTAAGCTGATAAAAAGAGAAAAATAAGATATTAAAGAAAAAATTGAACCGACTTCAGTGCCGAGCCCAAACAATAAAACAATAATAATATAACACCAGCAGTCTGCACCGACTTGAAACTGATCAGTTGGTAGTGTGATAAAAATGTAAGTTTATTATTTTTTTACTTTTTAGTGAGTTCATTATTTATTTTTTGATGTTGGTTTAATTTTTTTAAATGCACGACTTCTGACTGCTCCTATAATGAGACGCTCCGGCGAATTTGCAATTTAAGGGCCCCTTTACTAGAGACATTTTCTGTTGGTTTCGTACGACGGTAAAATTTTTTGACGGTAAAGTTTTTTATATCAGACTAAGTCATTAGTATGAAATCTTGGCAGAATTTTCGGTCATGTACATTATATTATTACTTAGTGACGTCATTTTCTTATTTGACTCTGATTTGATTTCGTGTTAGTAAACAGTATTATTAATAGTAAAAAAGAGTTTTAATATATTTAATTATTATTATTGAACTTAAAATTGACATTGAGGTTGTATCATTTTTATAGATGTTAGCTTAAAACTCTTTTGTTTACACAGATTTAGATTTTTCTTTCCTTTGTACGAAAGGGGATACTTTTCATTTGGCGCAGTTTAATCTTAGTCTTCGAACATACACCAAGGAAGGCACCAAAATTTAATATCGATTATTGAAGGTTTATTATACTTTATTAATCAGGCGAAATTTGGCGTTTTGAAAAGTGGGACTGTTGAGTTTCTTGCCAAAACTTCTCATCAGGAAACTGCTTTGGTGGTAGCTTCAGACAAAGTGACTGACTGACCAATTTTGAAGTCTCAAAAGTACTTTATAAAATGTCTATTTGAAATAAACTCTTTTGAGTTTGAGTTGCTCTTTGTAATAAGAGAAACGACAATTAAAGTTAATTATTCCCCCTCATTATGACTGATATAAATTATTTATTATATATATCTGTCGGTGGTGTGAGTTAGGTTTAGGTTAGGTTAGCCTTGTGTTAGGTTTGGTTAATGTTAGTCTAATTTAGGATTAGACGGTGAAACTAAGCAGTGAAGGCGAGTGTTGTGATCACTTAAAGGACGTCCTTAAGCCTACACCTTGGTCACAAGTCCAAGGCGCTGCTTGGGTTCCTCTCATAATAGTAAGAGATCGTAACGATTAGTTATATCCTGATCGTGTTGCGCCCGTAGCTTATATTAGAGGCCATCCATTGTGAACATACGATGCTTATTGAAAGATTGTATATCCCCTTCCTTAATTAGTTTCCGACATATATATTAGTAGTAGTTTTTCGAAACATTGTTTTTTTTCCTTTTATGGTTTTTCAAATAAACAAAAAAAGTTATATATGACATTCGAATAATACTGGTAAGCGTGAAGGTTACTATTATCAAAATAAACATTCTTCATTTTCTTTACATATTTATATATTTGTCTGTGAATATGTAAGTGTCTATAATGTTTCGATTTGTGCTTAGATTTGTCTAGTTAATAATAATCGTTGAATTTCTTTTTAACTTTGAATAATTGAATTATTGACCTAATATCTCGATTCGCAACTATTTCCCTAAATATTATACCAAATCTTATGCAGATCTATTAAACATTTATATCGTTTGTCCTTGTATAATGTATGATAGGGAACACGTCGATCAGTAATGACGTACATCAGTTGTGTAGGCGCGGAATTTCCGAGGGAAATTCATTTATTTGATTGAAACACACATTTAAGATAATTGAATGAAGAAAGATATGTGTATTTTATACTATTCGACGCGCCCTAGTTTCGCTGGTTTAAATGACAATAACTTTTTATATACTCACATCCAATTTAAATGAAACAAACTATATTTTAAGTTAGACCTACAGCAATATAACTGTAAAAACCATATACACATTTGTGCAGAAATTTTTAGGTGATTTTTCTACAAATTCAGACAGACAAATAAAAAAAAATTCTTAAAAAAAATCTTCTATTGGTGTCATAACACCTCTGGCGACCTCTCCTTAAGTTTTCATAACTATATTCTATGAAAAGGCATTCCATATGTTACATTTTTATAAAAAGTATAGATCCCTTTTTACCCGACTACGGCGAGGCGAAAAGGAAGGGTTGTGATTTGGGCAGTATGTATGTATGTTCCACCCTAGCGCCTAAACTACTAAACCAATTTTCATGAATGAGGTGTCAATAGATTCGTAATATAGATGCGGGTGACATGAGCTATAAAAATTTCATGATTTTTCTCCTCCTCCTCCTTGATAAGTCTCCTAAAAGGCATATGTTCACATATTTCCCAGAAGCTACAGAACCGATCTGCATATTTTAAATAGTCCCATGTGATCGCATATATTTTGTCTATGCCGCGGAACAGCGTATTTGCTTAGAAAATTGGAAAAAAATATTCATAGGATTTTTTTCGACGTATGTTTAATGTTTATGTTATTCATGAATTTGGTCTGTAGAAATATTGTGAAGATGCTACCATATTTAACTGACAGAAAAAAAGTAGCTTATCGTTTCTTTATATATTTTAGACATTTCCATTTTAGACTGGAAGCATAGCAGTTCCTGAGACTTGTGTTCCAGGAGCAGGTATCAGGATTTGTTCAGCAACATTAAAATTTATTGTAGTATCACAAATCCACCTGATGCACGACAAGTAGCACCTAGCACCATGACAATAAACTACAGGCCTAGAGCCTATGTATGTCGGCGCGTCAGTTAGGCTTAGGTTAACCTAACCTTAGGTTTAAACAGTGAGACTAAGCAGTGGAGGCGAGTGTTGGAATTCTGTTAAAAGGCCTTGCAAAACCTACATCTTGGTCACAAGTCCAAGACACTACTTGGGTTGCTGTAATTATAAGAGATCATGATGTTTAGTGATTTATCGGTTCAGTAGCAGTATTTACGATGCGTTTACCCAATAGTCCATTTAATATCATCACCCCTCTTAATTTTTTTTAATACCCCTTCTCCCTTCTCATCATTTTTCTCCGAGTTATATCAACAGTGCTGCTAACTCTTATTTCTGTTTTGGCGGAAAGAAAAATATATTATAGAGTTGTTAAATACCATAAACAGCTTCAGGCTATCAAAATAACATTATCAAATTATCGAAAGCACCACAAGTCTATGAATTTTAATTGACATTGTCTACACGACCCTAGCGAAGTTACAACAAGGGCAAAATTAAATTTGGATATCGCTTTGCAAACAACGGTAATCGGGTCCAAGGGAGGCATTTGTTTGAATACGGCTTAAATGTTATAGACATCAGATTGGCTGATCAATAATCGATTTCATCACTATTACATATTAAACTAAGTCCTACGCCGCGTCTGTTTGTTCGCGAATAATTGTAATTGTTAAAAATGTCGGAAAGAGTCATGTCGCCTGGGAGCTTTCATCTTGAACGTTATATAACCCCTTTATCCTTGTATCAAAAAATAAAAAAAAAAAGGAAAAAGAAACAAAAACATACACTATGGTACAAATAGTGGCCTCATCGCTAAAAAAGTGATCTCTTCCAGGCAACCAATCTGATATAGGTCAAAAAAGACATATGTTAAAAAAATAAAAAAAACTGAATAATGTGGACAAGTGGGACAGGTTGTAAAAGTATTTAAATTCACGAAAATAAATGTAAAGATGTCAAGGTTACGGCCACCCAGTAATGAGCTTGTACTTGGGTAACAAGCCTTAAGCAAGCTTGGTTTCCTGTATAAAAGGTTTATACAGTGATAGGATCACCCTCAAGAAATAATGTTAATCATTTCAGGAAAAGGACAATAACATTTAAGTTTTATCGTCTTTGAATTATCTTATAAACTTGACTATGCAGACACAGACAGCCAGAATGTGCGTAAGACTTCCAACTTCTAGACACTTTAATGATTATGGTGTCTTTTTGTCTGGTTTTATGAAGTTTGGCAAAGTAATATGATGACTTACACTGGCAAGTATTATGTATTTTGTAGTATAGTTGTGGTAGGGGATCTGTTTCCCGTCTAGCTTGCGACCACCAGCATGCGAATCCGACCGCCAAGTTTCATTGACGCGTTCTATAACCCTGGATTCTCGTTTAGGGTCCGCTGAATCCGTAGCATTGTTCTCTTCTTTCTCTACCTCACTCTTTCCTCGAGGTGCCAACGAATCGGCAAAAGAAGAGTGACTCTCTTAAATTGCCCATGTCCATGGACGACGGTGGACATTTTTATAAAATAGTATTATATAGAAAATTATAAAATAATAGTTATTATAGTCACAAACACTACAAGGTTATATTATGTACTATATGTATGTGTAGATTAAGCTGTCCTACTTCATCATCAATACTCTCCGCAGCGCATGCTATGAAAGACATTTTATGGCTAATTTTTGTACACCTTGGGTTGGTTTTTGTAAGAATTTCTGAGGATCTCTAGTAATAAATATAGCCTATGTTACTCAGGGATAATGTAGTTTTATAGTGGTGAAAGAATTTTTGAAATCACTCCAGTAGTTTTTAAGTTTATTCGTTACATACAAAAATACAAATCTTTCCTTTATAATATTAGTGTAATTATTTTTAAATAAAATACTTATTTAAAAATAATTACTACAGTACCCAGTCTCCCCTAACTTTTATCTGAAAATGAAATAATATTCAATATTAGATAATAAAAACTTACAAATTTACAAATATTCATTAAAATGTAGAAATAGATATAAAGTTAGTTTAGAAACAATCGTCATTAGATATTACTGTCGCGACAAACTTCCGGCAAACACAAATGTATATGTTTATATGTCGTCACTGTGAGATCTCATTTCCTTCTCGTATGATAAAGATAAAAACATATTTATTTAATGTGCGTTAATATGTTATGCTCTTATTTGTTTTTAAGATAATAAAACAAACACGTTGTTTAGATATTTATTTCTTATGACTTCCGTTTTTTTATTTCATACTAACCGACCCACCCTCGTTTCGCTGAGGTATAGTATGTATATTTTCTATAAAATTTAACCGATTACTCATTAATTGATTTGTAAAAATAACAGCATTAAAACTCAGCAGACATTGGCATGATATGATGTTAGTTAATAGGCTCAAACCGCTTATTAAATATACAATTACTCATTAGTATCCTATATATATATACGAGCGGCCTGCCCGCGCTTCGCTCCGGGTATTTAAAACAATATTATTAATTAATGTCCCTAAATTGTCACTCTGTAATTGTCACTTTGTCATTCATTATTTGAAAAAAGGGAGAGAGTAAGAAAAAGTTATAAAAAGAAAAATAATAGAAAGAAAAAGAAAAGAAAAGCGACAGATAATAAAAGAAACAGAGCAAAAATAAAATTGAATAGGTAAAGGAGAGAGAAAAAGAAAGAGAGAGATAATCGAAAGAAAGAAAGTGACTGATCATTATGAACAGATAAAGATAAAAATTAAAGAGAGAAAAAAGAGAGAGGATGAGGAAGAATGATATTATATAAAGAGGTAGAGAGACGGAAATACTATAGACTTCTCTATAGTATTTCTAAATCTAAATCGGATTGGTAACAACAAAATGACCATATTCTATTAATTAAAAATTGTATATGGCAACACTAATTCACTTTTGTCACACACAGATGGTGTAGTTTTCTCTTAGAGAAAGAATTCTTGAAATCGGATTAGCAACAAAATGGTTATATTCTATTAATTAAAAAATGTATATGGCAACACTACATGACCTATGTCACTCAATAATAGTGTAGTTTTCTATCAGTGAAAGAATTTTCTAAATCGGATTTGTAGTTCCTGAGAAACTTCAATTTACAAAATGGCCACCTTACGGCACTTAAATGGCCATATCTTTTTAATTAGATTTAAGTAGTATTAAATTAAAGAGTATTTACGGCAACACCACATAGCCTATATTACCCGGAAAGGATGTAGCTTCCTATCGGTGAAAGAATTTTCAAATCGGTTCAGTACTTTTCGAGCCTATTCGCAACAAACAAACATACAAACAATTAAATCTTTCCTCTTTATATAATAGTGTAGATAAAACCTTATCACAAAATCTGGTATTTCGCTGTTTTGGAACTTTTCTATATGTCTTATTATTTTAGAATTTTTATTTTATTTATGTGGAAATTTTCGAAATCCAAAGCCAATGAAATGACAATGTGACAATCAACATCCAACAAAAACCATTTCTAGCCGATTTATAAACCAAAAAAATCATGCAAATTTTAATTTCAATTTATCTTTGCTCAGTAATTTTTTTGTAGAGGTAACATTATTTTAGTACGAGAGTATTTTAGTACGTTAAAGAATAAAATTTAAAAAATAAAGTAGAAGTCATGAATATTCTGTGAAGGTGGTTTTAGAGGGTAACAGATAAAAAAAGGTGTGAGCCAAGCCGACATAGTATACTTTTTTATATATACGGGATATTAGGTCTTAGACTCTATAGGGCTCTTGAATTAATTATTTTTATTTAAATAATGATAGTTACATGGCATTTTGAAAATTAACCACCATTACAAAGTTACAAAGCTTTAAGTGTAAGTCATTATGTCGTAGCTAAGGTAATGTGTGCGATTAAACTAAATGTAGCCGCGACAAAGTATCTCGTCGTGTTAAACTATGTAATTTCTTTTTACATATAATAGGTTTGTTAAACTTACGTGTAACATGTAAGCACTAAAGTTCCGTGAAATCTATAATGAGTTTTTGTTCAAAAAGGGATTCTTGGAGTGTTTTTATTGTTCCTTACGGAGCACTATTATTACGTAGAACTTTTTCCTCATCTGTTTTGTCAAGCTGTGTATGTAACTTTAATCTTTATAGTTCTATGTAACTTTAATCTTTGTAGTCGACCCGTCCCGACTTCGCCCGGGTGCAATTTAACACGTGTATTTAGCCGTAATCGCTATGTCCCTGCATTTTATATCTCTAATATCTTCGGAAATATTCATTTAAATTTAATGCTGTTAAGGGCCATATTAATCTATATTAAATGCAAAATGTATTTAAGGTACTTTATTGGATAAGGATTAATGTTGTAATTGCTTAAAATCTCTTCGTAAATAAGCCATTATTTCTCCTAAATAGTAAAGGATAAAAAATGGTTCTTGTGGGTTATCAGTAAGAGATAGACATATACCATCGCAAACTTTTTTGTAGACCTTTTTAAGGTGTACAATACTGTAGTACATTATTTCGATCTATCTAGTAGGGTTCGGCCAGCGTTGGCAATGAAGCGCAAAAAATGTGTTTATTTACGACATCACATTAGAAACCTCTGAAATTATCAGTGTTTTTCTACTATAATATGCATGTATTATACATATAAACCTTCCTCTTGAATCACTATCTATTAAAAAAACCACATCAAAATCCGTTGCGTAGTTTTAAAGATTTAAGCATACATAGGGATATAGGGACAGAGAAAGCGACTTTGTTTTATACTATGTAGTGACTAGCTGACCCGCGCGACTTCGTTCGCGACTTCGTACCTCCGCTCCTATGGGTCGTAGCGAGATATTAAATAGCCTAAGTTACTCCTTGTTACATCAGCTATGTGCCAGTGAAAGTCCTGTCAAAATGATACAGCTATTTCAGAGATTAGCCGGAACAAACAGATAGACAGATAGACAAAAATTGTAAAAACTGTTGTTTTGGTATATGTACCGTGTATATAGACACAAAAGCGGTTATTAATATTACAAACAGACACTACAATTTTATTTATCTGTATGGATATCTACATCATCATGAACTGTAAGTCTGCAGCAAAACTGGACAGTAATCATGACTGGACAATTCTTTAGTAAGTGCGCAATACGTAAATCCATACCATGCCAAAACTATCCCTGAAATCGCCAAAAGAAAGATTTGTAAATCAAAATGGCGTAGTTAGGTTGCGGAAATGAACTAGCTGCTGCTTAAACTATATAATTCAATAATTAAATTAATCTCGATAGTGGAACAATACCATTCATTGATTAAGGATAGTACGGAGTGATATGAAAGACGCATGAGGGGACGGGCTAGAATACAATTCCCCTCTGCCACTTGGTGGTAGGGGATCTGTTCCCCGACTGGCTTGCGACCACCAGCATGCGAACCCGAACGCTAAGAGTCTCTGACGCCTTTAGCCCGAGCCGCATGTAGGCCAGATCTACCCCATCCTCTCCCATCCAGTTACTGCTGCGGTTCCAATGAACACCGGATTCTTGCTCGGGGTCCATTGAAACCGTAGTAGTCTTCTCTTCGTTACCCCTACTCACTTTATCTTCGAGGCGGCAGCGCGTCGACAAAACAAGAGATACCCTCTAGTTTTGTCGATGTCCATGGGCGACGGTGGCCACTTTCCATCAGGTGGACCGTCTGCTCGTTTGTCCCTTATCTATCATAAAAAAAAGACATGGGTCTCAAAGGTTTTATTTTTCTTTATTGATAATATTATATATTATTTAAATTCTAGCAAAGAGTATGGCCAAGGTTTAAATTCTAATAGTTTAAACCGTTTTGATTTGAAATTGCTTTCCAATCTCTATATTTATGCCAACATTAAAAAAAGGATATATTGTAGTCGGCAGCCAACTTTAGGTCTGAGGTCAAAAATAGTGGAGAAAGTTGCGCATTATAAGCATGCTGCATTGTATTGGCAGTTCTATCCATGACGCTCCCCGCTAAATAGGGCTTAATAGTGACTTCTACGCATTTAAGGTCAAACATATACTTACGTGCCGGTAGCTATACCAGCAAACTTCACCATCCGATCAAATTGGTCGTATTTTTTGTTTAAAATTATCTTGTTTCGTCTATTATAAAAGATACATTGTTTCAGATCCTACTAGTCCATGAAGCGTCAAAAGGCAGTTTTTCACGGGTTTTTGACTTGGAAGCTGGTGATGATGCAGAACCTGGCACACCACGCACGTCGCCCTACGAGAGTCGGTTTCCTATCAACATTGGCATCACGGGTTACGTTGCGACGACTGGTGAGGTAATGTATTTTAATATTTATTCTTTCTGTCAAAATGACGAACATTCAACCATTATTATGCATCTGGCTTTTCAATTGTCTTACGTACACACGTGTGATTTATAGATGAAATTAACAATCAATCTCAATCCAAAATCTTGTATAAAATTCATACAAATTTGGAATCTTTCTGCAAGCAAAAATCAAATTTTTAATCTCTATCACTCTCAATATCTTTAGATTATAGATATCAGTAGAATTGAAATGCGACATAATTTGTATATAACTAACAGGATGCTACGCAAATCAATCCTACCATCATTTAAAATAACAGGATGCTACTCCAAATAAGTGTCGCCAACATCATAATTAACATATTTTATTGTAAGTTTAAATTAAAAATCTATTTTTATTCACTTATTTTTTTATAAGCAAAACAAAATATCGATAAAGATCAAATTTCATATGCGATCGTTAAAAAGTCGAAGAGTAGTTTATATGGTGATTTTGGGAACGTTAGTATCAAGTAAATTAATTTTTCGACTTATTTATTAATATTGATAATTTCACAACAGATCAAAGATAATTTTGTGTGTCTAAGGAGCCGTTCAATTATTACGTAAGCTGATTTTTTATATCAGGAAATGTAAGCAAAGCCCTTCCCCCCGTTCTTTCGTAAACATTGATGCATGCTTTTGTCTTCCTCGTCATTCAGATCAGGGATATTTACGTTACGATGTGCGTGTTTACGTAATCACCATGCAGATCCCCCATCCCCCAATGTCATAAAAATTAAGTAACGCAAGAACTCCTCAACCCCGCCCTCCTTCTTTAATGCTTATCTAATACTACCAGAGATGAGGCTAGTAAATGAAACGACTGTCTTGGTTCTTCTAAACATCTTCGTCATAAGTAAAACTGTTTACAAAAGTTGCAGTTTAAAATAACTCTATGTTTATTATACTTTAGATACTCTATGATATTATCAGTTTGTTTACATTACATGTCACGAGTGCAAAAGTTTACGGCAAACACAATGTTTTGAACTTAAATCTCACATCCAAGTCTGTACTGATAAATCTGATACATACTCGTAAGTAGTTCAAGAAATTTATTAACAAAACATATATGTCAGCGCGTAAGCTAGGCTTAGACTAGCCTGAGGTTTAAACAGAGAACCTAAGCAGTGAAGGTGAGTGTTCACATATGTGGTTAGGAGCTCCTTAAACCTACACCTTGGTCACAAGTGATTGTAAGAGATGATAATGTTAAATTATTTATCAGTTCAGTAGCAGTATTTACGTTGCGTTTATCCAATAGTCTAATTCAATATTATCACCCCTCTCAATGTTTTCAATACCCTCCCCTATCCCTCTTTTTTCTCGGGATATATTTTATATTAAAATATATATAAATCTTAAGATTTACTTCCATAAATTGGCGAATAAAAGGATTTTATAATATAGTTGTCTTATTTAATTCAATTATTATTAAAAAATTTTACGACTATAATTATCTCATTTTGCGTTTTGGAACTCTTCTGTCTTGAACAGGTTTAAGCTGATTAATTATGCATCTGTTTTATAGGTCAATGATAACATATCAAATAGAAGTAATGATTTGTTAAACATTGTCTTATTCTACTTTTCGTGCAATATTTTTTTTTAGAATAAATGGCTATTAAAAAGGTTAGAAAATATAATAAAAAGGTGGTTAATCTTACTGCGGCTCTATTAGGCCATTACGTGTTGAGCTTCAAGTTTAATCTTTTATCAAGAGTTGTTCAAAGTTAAATCGCCTCATCAAATGTTAGGGTTTGTTGAACACGTTTAAATGGAATTTGGAACAAACTGACCTTCAATTTTATTATATACTAGTCGATGCGTCCCGGGTTCGACTTCGTCTGCGCAGGATACGATAATAGCTTACACATAAAAGATTTTGTAGAACTATTTAAGATAAACATATCCATCAGAATAGCTCGCTCGTTTACTTACTTGATACTTGTCCTTATATTTTGGACAATTCACACAATATCTTTATAAATTACAATCTATCTGTTATTCTGATTTATAAGCTATATTATTGTAAAGTATCAATAAAATTCATTTAGTAGTATTTGCGTGAAAGAGTAGTAAACATCCATACATATTCACAAAATTTCTCGTTTATAATATTAGTAAGAATTTTTTTTTAATTTTTTTTAGTATTACAAAGCATCAAATTAATATGAAGCTCTATAATAATCTAATTACAATCTAGCCTAACTAAAATGACTAATGAGTAATTTTATTTTGACCTAAACTTATTAAATTAATGTAATATAATAGCTAAGAATGCGTCCATTAACACTTTCTTAGTGTCTCTAAAGGTATAGTCACACTGTTATTGTGATTAATATTTTTAATGTTTCTACACTATTTTTTTTTATCACTTCACTCACAACTAAGGAATGTTTCTTTTTAATAGTCACTACACTAACTCGAAAGGTTTTGTCCTTCGCAGTCTTCGCACTAGTTGTGTGATATCAAGGAGCTGGATGGCCTCGACGTTCACATGATGGTGAAGCCTTCGTTCATGTGCTTCAGCGTGTTTCTTGATTATTTTAGCCACGACGTCAATGTTAAGGTCCCGGTGTAAATCATCGTTTCTCACGTACCAGGGAGCGTTTACAATTTCCCGAAGTACTTTATTTCGGAACCGTTGGATTATATCGATGTTACTTTGGCTGGTACACCCCCATAATTGAATACCATAAGTCCATACAGGCATAAGGACTTGCTTATATAGTAATATCTTATTGTGTACAGACAGTGGGAATGATTTACCCAACAGCCAACACAATTTTAAATAGCGTAATTCTAGCTCGTTTCTTTTCTTCTTGACGTGAGCCTTCCAGCGTAGCTTTGCATCAAGGGTCATTCCCAGGTATTTTGCTGTATCAGCATAAGGGACTTGCTGATTGTTAAGGTACACCGGATGGTACCGAGCCTTTTTGTTAGTATAATCAATGTGAATTGATTTGGTTTCATTTAGTTTGATTCTCCATTTCTTGGTCCAATTAAAAACTATATTTGTTGCCTCTTGAACTTTTTCTACGGCTTCTGCATGATTATTTCCTACTACTATAATAGCGGTATCATCTGCAAAAGTCGCAATGATGCCACTGTTAAGTTCTGGAATATCCCTAGTATACAGCAAGTAAAAGACCGGGCCTAACACACTTCCTTGCGGTACACCAGCTTTTATCTGCTTGAGCTCAGAGTAAGACTCTTCTTGTCTAATTCTGAATACTCTATCTGATAGGTAAGATTGTAAGATATCTACATAGTGCTTTGGGAGCATGAGCTTAAGTTTTTAGTTTAAACCCTCATGCTAAACTTTATCAAATGCTTGAGCTACATCAAGAAAGACTGTAGAGCAAACTTTTTTTTCCTCCAATGCATTTTCAATTATTGTACAGATTCTATGAACCTGTTCGATAGTGGAATGTTTTTCTCTGAAGCCAAACTGATGATTAGGAATAAGATTTCTATCATCTATGATTACTTTTAACCTTTTCAGTAACAGTTTTTCGAATATCTTTGACATTATGGGAAGTAGGGAAATCGGTCTATAGGATGCAGCTTCATGTGGTGGTTTCCCTGGCTTCAATATCATTATACATTCGGCGACTTTCCACAATGATGGGACTTATCTTAACCTAAACGCCGCATTAATTATAATCAATATCTAAATTAAATAAAGACACAAAACACTTCTTAACTAATTAATTGATTAAATACTTTTATGACTATACCTCTTAAACGTTAATGGAATACATTATTTACGAGATTATTTTAAGTTCCATGAAATGGTTCCTACATCGTCTCTTCGACTCTCCCCGGCTTTCGAGTGAATTCAATATATGTTCAATAAACATTTTATTAGTAACTTGAACTATGATTTTTTTCTGAAATCAAAAGTAAAATATGTCACATTGTAAATAAATTTTAAAACAACTCTATTGTCAAGTCTATGCTATTGACAATTTTATTTCTAAGTGTTAGCCTTTTGCCGTATCAAATCGCGGCATTGGCCATCACATGAAATTCCTAGGACTCAGTTCATTTTTTAAGGCTACTCTTTATTTCCCCTCTCGAGACATTTATAATTTCCATATGGGAACAAACTCATTTAAGAAAAAAAAGTAGCATATGTGTGAATTCATGATATGAAGTATCTGTGTACATAATTTTATCGAAATCCATTCTGCCATTTTTATGTGATAGTAACAAACATCCAAATATCTAAACATACATACATCCAAACTTCCATAGCTTGGTATTTTTATTTTATTTCTAGGAAGTCTCCAAAATACACGTAACCATAAAAATCGGTTTGAGAATTTACAAATAAAAAAAATCTTCTGTCTTTCTATATTCACATTATAAAATTAGTTTTTAAAACACTTTCAAATTTAAAAAAGGCTTTAATGTATCCTAATCACATAAATATAATATGTTTATGAAAATATTTTAACGATTATGTATTTTGAATTCATAATGTTAATGCCAAAATTCTCAAACCATGACATAATTAAGTAAATTAATTCTTACATCAAAAAACAATAACATCGTCGGAAATATCACCGTTGCCAATTATAAACGTATTTACTTTTTTTCCAATTAGTTTTAGCTTTAAGAATTGGACAGGGTTTTTAAAATACTCTGTATATTTTTTAAATACATTTTTAATTAATATTCCTTGAAAAATGTTTAGAACTTAAGAACTTAGAAAGAAACTTAAGTATTTTCCTTTATTGATTGGTATTTAGTTAAATTATATTATACTTGTTTTGCAGACTGTAAATATTGCTGACGCGTACCTGGACCCTCGTTTCGACCCCTCAGTGGATTATGGCGCGAGTTTCAAACACAACACAATATTATGTATGGCGATAAAGAATTCGGAAGGAAGAATTATAGGAGTTATTCAAGTAAGTTTACAATTTAAACAATAGATTCGTAGATCATGAAAATTAAAAATTAAAATTACCTTCTCTAGAAACTCTTATTTAATAGTGACCAAATATCGACACCCACACGACATCGATTTAGAAGAATCGATATTCACTTGTATAAATATAAGTCAATTTTTTGTATTGCTGAAACAAAAAAAATAACAGTCAATATAGACTTCAAAAAATATTCTTAAAATCAAAAAAGGTATCGAAAAATACCGTGTCATCAGTAAACAACGTCAGTGTGTTACCATGATTACATTTAAGATTGTTATAATTGTCAATATATTAATATTTTTTATCAAATTTAGTTAAGAATAGTTTGGAATAAATTACCTTCCAAACAAATAAAACTTTATCAGAATCGATCCATTGTCTTGAGCGCTACGATGCCATACAGATAAACAGATACACAAAAAAGAAAGTTGATGCAGCTGTTTTGTACTAGTAGATACACATATTGATACCCGATATGCGACTCATACTTACAGGCTCATTCAAATACTTTTTTTTTAAATTGTGGCGTCTTCTCTCCAGCGTGAGCTCGCGGAGTTCCAATTTTCAGTTTCATAACAGTCTTCTAAGAACAATTTTTTTTCTCTTCTCTTCTTCCCTTCCTTTTAATCTTCCATTTTATTCACTTTAATTGAGCTACTTCTTCCATATCTTCTATAATGTATTGTATTTATATATATTTTCATTTTTTGTTTATTTATGTACATGACAGTACTTTTTATTTTCATCTACATATGTTTTTTTTTCTTTTTCTTAAAATACATATTGGACAGACTACCAAATTGACTACATTCGATCGTATAACAAACAAGTCTCGAGTTACATTGTTACATTAAAAATAAGTATACCGTTTTAAATAATTTTGAATATTTCATATTCTAAAAGGGTAATGCAATAATGAATACAATTAACATTAAAGTAAAATGCAAATATTATATTATTCAAGTTATTCTGCAATTTTAATTTTATTTTTCAAGTATTATTCTATTAAAAATCAATATGTAGATTGTGCAGGAAGTAATTTAAATTGCAGTTTATTGGTTTGCAAGTGTTTATATATTGTAATGTTAATAAATTAATTTGGACTTCATGACTTTAAAAAATGTACTTAAAATACCGTTACCAAATTCCGATACGATGACTTTCAGAATTGATGAGAAGACGATGAAGGGCTCTATAGATATTGGAGATGTATCTTAATATTTCACTTTGATTTAGAAATCAATATTGCTAATTTAGCTAGATAACTTTCTAGCTTTATTTCAACCAACAGTATTCGGCTCATTTTAAAATATTTATTTCACAAAAAAAAATTGTTATGTATGAGTACTAGCTGCGCCCCGCGGTTTCACCCGCTATATTTTGGATAATCCACACTTTATCATTATAAATTATACCCTATATATTATTCTGATGTGTAAGCTATATTATTGTGAAGTTTCATCAAAATCCATTCAGTAGTTTTTGCATGAAAGAGTAACAAACATACATCCATACATTCTTACAAATTTTCGCGTTGATTATAGAATAACTATTATTTTATAGTTTTGTTTAAATATGTTAAAATTTACAAAAAATGTATTTTTTAATTTTTTTGCAAAATAACTAGCTATAACGATAGATCAGTTAAGTAACAAAAAACTTTACATCCCTTTTTATTGAAAGAAAGAAAGTAAGGTTTATTGTTAAAAATCATTTTTACATTTGCTACCCTATAAACTAATTAATAAAATTAAATCAGTTTTTATATAAAAAAAATTACTCACACAAAGGGGTATGATACACAGACACACAGTTAAGGGCAACATGGAAAATTGTAGAAAGCTAATTTTTTTATATAATGATATTAGAAATACATTAAATTAATTTAAAAAACATTACTTATGACAAACACGTGGTAGTGTGTGTTGATATGTAGGTATGTCAAGTTAATGCATAATTTAATTAAATATACAAAAAGGTCATTATTACAGTATAAATTTTTGTTAAACATATTTATGATTAATTATTATAAATAATTTGTATTTAAAATGAACTACATGTAACGTTATTTGTATTCGGGTCACGGCCTTTGTTTGCAGCGGCTGTAGAATGCGCTTTGCTCTTTGTGCTTCCAATTTCCAAGAGACGATACTCAAAATAAATGACAAAATAGCCTTTCTGCATTAAAAACTTTTAGTTTTAATTGTAAATGCATAATGTAGGTTAAAAGACAAAGTTGTCACGAAAGAGTTTCACTACTTACCTTGCTGCTTTATCAAATCTTTGAATAGGTGTCACGTCTTAAATAAATAAATTTTAATAAATAAAATATACTTAATGTAATAACGGTCTTTAAACAAGAAATAATTTATTCACTTATTTGGGTTCTTTGATTTAATTTAAGATATTTTCAAGTACCCAATGAAGAGTTCCGCTCCACCTGGTCATATTATATCATTTAAAATGCATGAACTAACATACAAATTATCATATAGGTACAATAATAAGAAGTAGCTTTAACAAAAATATAAAACATCGATTGTCTGCACTTAAAAGATATTTAAGAAAACTTGACATAACACAAACAGAAGCCAAAACAATAGTTTTTAAAATTTTTGTTTGTCTGCATGTTTTTAAATGGGTTCAGGAAAATGATTAATTGTCTTTAAAACATGTTCAGTTAATAATAACTCAAAATAATTGTAAAATAAGTGAAATCTATCTAGATTTTGAACTTGTAGATAACCAATATCGGTCTGAGCAATCTTTCAAAATTACAGGGGATAATTTTGAAAGATTACTCAGTTCTAGAAAGTTTTCCACGACATTAATAGACCGCAGCCATTCATAAAATTGTCGAGGGTATAAGATACAATGAATGACCAAAGTTTAGCCATTAATGTATCTTGGATCTCTGTAAATTGCCGAATAATTCAAAATGTTATACCGAAAAAACTTATCGTACCTTGTATACGTCAGAATGTTTTAAAACATTGTTTTAGGCTCATTTGCCTAAACCAAAGGATTTAAAGAATTAAAATTGTACAAAGAAATTTATTGACTTACAATAATATGGACGCTGAGTCTTTATGGCACGAAAATGAGTTAAAGCACATATTTTTTTTTTTTTATGGTAGATAAGGTGCAAACGAGCAGATGGTCCACCTGATGGTAAGCGGCCACCATCGCCAATGGACATCGGCAAATCTTCATTCTCCCTCCCCACTCTATCGTTGCATCCCCAAAGATAGAGTGGGGAGGGAGAATGAAGAAAATAATGCTGCGGTTTTAGCGGACCCTGATCAAGAGCCCAGAGTTCACTAGAGCCACAGCATTAATGGGATGGGAGAGGGAAGGGGTAAGTCTGGCCCTCATGCGACCCGACCGGAACGCGTCTATGACACTTGGCGGTCGGATTCGCATGCTGGTGGTCGCAAGCCAGTCGGGGAACAGATCCCCTACCACCAAGGGTGTGCTGGGTTACTCGGCTCTTACGAGATGCTCTCCCAGCGGCAGAGGGGAATAGTATTCTAACCCGTCCCCTCACGGGTAAATTATAGTCTTAGACAAAATATGTACATATATGTCGGAATTGTAAGTTAGGTTAGGTTGTGTTGGGTTAGCCTAACTTTAACTTTAAATAGAGAACCTAGGCAATGGAGGTGAGTGTTGTAATTATTTAAAGGATATCCTTAAGCCTACACCTTGGTCACAAGTCCAAGGCACTGATTGAGTTGCTGTTAGAATAGTAAGAGATCGTAATGTTTAGTTATATCTTGACCGTATTATACCCGTAGCTTTGGAGATAGGCCATCCGTTGTACATATACGGTGCTTATAAAAGATTGTATATCCCTAATTTAGTTTCCGACATAGCTGGTGTAAGAAACAGTTTCAGATTGCCTCTACTACCGAACTAGATAAACTGTATTTCGATGTTCAGCGTCAGCATCGTCCCCTTGGAGAATTTGTATAATATTAAAATTAGTCTCTAAACTCTCTGAAATCGGAAAATACTAAGAAGTTTTTCGGTTTCTTCGTATGAAAGTTTCTGCAAATATGTGTAAACCATTTGTTTACATAATGATCTACTTAGAGTGTATATGTTTACCTCCAAGCTTTCGAAGAGATTAATAATTTGCTTGACATCTCGATATATTCACAAGTAAAATCAAAATATTTGCATATGATATGAAGGAGTCGTTAATGAAAGTTATCTTAATGTAAATTACATTTTAATCTTCCTGTAATGTGTTTTTATATTGGTTTTCCCATAATTTAAGATAAGAGAATGTATTTCCATATCATATGTGTATCTCTTTCTAACGCTTCTTATTTACATTTTTTACATAAAGACTCATAAGGGAATTTTTTATGAATGTTAGACGGTAACAAAGTGAGTTAGCGTTTTGAAAAACTTTTATCTCAGAAACATAGGCGCTGTTTGTGAATCCAAAGTAATATAGGTCAATGTAACTAAATGTGTATATAAATGTGTATATATGGTGTGAAATAAAATGAATATTCCTGTAGGTATAATAATTTGTGTCGCATAAGGACCAATATTGTGTTGCGCATTGCGGGCGAATGAATGCGACAACGGATATGCGTGTAAGTGTTAACCCACAGATTATCTTAATCCACGGTCAGGAGTCACATGGTGCGAGTAGCTGTGCTAGTAACTACTAAATTACTCATCTTACTACATGATTATTGGTAGTAATATAATCTAGTTTATCTATTATTTCTACAGTTGTCAAAACTTTTAAAGAACCTTCTCCAATTTGGCTTGATGTTAATGACCCTTTATAAAATAATTATTTCAATTAGAAACATATTCTTTTAGTATAATAAATGTGAATGTTTGAGTGTTTGTTACTCAATCATTTAAAAAACTGATGTATATTTGAAAAATAAAATTTGGTTACATAATCCTCGAAAGCACTAACACATCGGATAATTTTCAGAATTCCAATTAATCTGTTAGTAGCAGTGTGATTGAGTGAGTTGGTACGTGAATGAGTGACTCATTAACTTTTCAAACCATTGTTTCCGTGGAGAAAGAGGTGTATAAACTAACTAAACATTTTTTTTAAATCGTACGAAATGAACGAGTTGAGAATTAGTGTGCGAGCGAAGGTGGGCAAGAGAGTTAGTGAATGAGAGAGTGAGTTTATTACATCTATGCTACAACTATCACTCACCGTGATTGAATTTGTTGCTGGGTATATCCTAAATGAAAGTTATCCGTCTATATTAAGTCAGTAACTCGCTCCGTGTATAATATCCGTAACGGAGATTACGTAAATTCGTGTACACATCGTCGCTTGTATGCATCAGGCTGTATAACGTTTTACTTTGTTCATGGCTATAAATATGCAAATTTGTTATCGCGCCGCTTGGATTTGTCTTTTTTTAACCAGGATTAACTAAAGTTACTTAAAATATTTTTTAAATTATATTGTTTTACTGTATTAAGTTAAGCGCTTAAATCAATGTGATAACAGAGGTTTAAAACGCAATAGGATATCCAATTCAGTTTAAATTAATTTGCGATCTTCGTGAGGGAACTTCTAATATTTATCGAGAAAATTATTGTGTATTTTTAGGAACTAAATTATTTATTTATTTGTCTTTTAAAAATATTTTGCAGTCAGAAAAATAACATTTTATTTATAAGTGAATTGAATAACTCAAAATTCAAATCATTAGTTTTATTACGAATATCTACTACCACACACAAGCCATATTTTTTTATATATGAGGGGTATTCTTTTTTATATTTATATGAAGAGAGAATATTCATTTATAATAGAATAAAATTAATTACCATAATGTTGGCGTCTACTGGCTATTTAAAATGCTCATTACAAGTAAACTCTACATATATTTACATGGCGAGTCATAATGTTTGTCGCGTTGCCGTTTATGGAGTCCTATGACTCTGCTTACGCACGAAGTAGGTCGTCTTACTAATTAACTACACGAAAGGTTTGTAGAATATGTCCTTTTAAAGTTGGTACACACGTCGCTGTATTATAATATGCATGTATTTTTATACAAATAAACCTTCCTCTTGAATCACACTTTCTATTGGTGAAAACCTCATCAAAATTCGTTGCGTAGCTTAAAAGGTTTCAGCGTACAGAGAGCGGGAACAGACTTTTTTTTATACTATGTAGAGAAGTCCTACGCCGATTCTGATTGTTTGTTTATCAAAATAAATTCAGAAATTAGTCAATGGAATTTCTTGCTGTTTTCATCAATAGATATAGTGATTCATGAGGAAGGTTTAGGTGTAATAATTTATTAGGGGTTCATCTAAATTGGTTGAAGTAGCACGATAATTATTAAAAATGTCGTCTGCCTAAACCCTTTTTCATATATAACAGCACTTATGCCCGTATGAAGCCGGGATGGGTCGCTAGTTAACTTTTATATGTAACATAATAAATTTCACATTTAATTAAGTCCAGAATTTTTAAAATAATTTTGACAAAAACAATAAAGAAATTAAATTTACTTTACCATTATCGCTTCTTATCGAATTCAAGTAAATTAAGAAATGTTTTAATATTAATTTAATAAAAAATAAAGTATTAACAGAATCCAAAAAGAATGTCTTTGATTGCATTCATTTGACGTTTTTTTTTTTTGGTGAACCTCGATGAGGGTCTCATTTTAATTTTTTGTTAGTGTTCTCTGTTCTTCAATTTAATAAGATCCAGAAAACTTGTCAAAATATTTAGTGATTTAGGAAGGTTAGAGATAATGAATTTTAAAAACTCTAAAATTTGTGACGTCATTATTTCAATTGATGCTAATAATGAACATAGTTACTGTTATCGCATTGTATGTTTCTGTACGATGCGAAAACAGTAGCTGTTCAACAAAACATGATTTTTACTAAGCGGTGACGTCATTTCCTAGATCGATTTAACCTACATTTTAAAAATAGGGTAGGTATTATGGATTTCTATTTTATTATTTACATAAATGTGCAGTTTTCCCATTATATTTTTTGTTGAAGTTGGATTCCTTTTTTTAATTGTCTACACTAGGAATATCTGGTCATTTTGTAACGTTTGTGTGTGTTAGAAAAATATTCCGTACATTAAAAAAAAATTAGTACTGTACATGTTAGAATAAACACCGCCAAGCTTTCTCGAATATTCCGTAGCACGCATTTTAAGGAAATTAGCGCATCAAGTTTCAAAAGGCGTAATTTCGTAGTATTTTTAATTAGCAAAGAACAGTTTGCAGGTAATTTCGGACTTTACTGGTAATCCTACTCTCCAGGGAAATTAGCTTTTTTATAAAAACTGCGTTATATTTGAGATAATGATCAGGTGGAAATTGTGTTTGTCGTTGCTCTCGTTTCCCGTTTATTTTTGTCATTAATTTTTTTTGGGTTTCATTTTGCAACGTTTTATAATATTTAGGCACCAGTTAAATTTAGTGTTATGACTTTAAAATTTTGATATATTTTTTGGATTATTCGATAAAAATACTTCGAGATATGCCATTTTTAGACAATATTTTCATTTTCTCTTACAAACAAATTGTACGCTTTCAGATAAATAAAAAATAAGTGTCTTTAAAAAATTATTTGAATAATAAATACCTTTCTCTGAAAAGAGTCAAACATTCTACAGAAATAGTCTCTGACACTTTTTAGAAGAAACAGTCATTTTAATAGATTTGGCAGTAGATTAAACAGAAAACATATTATATTAGGGATATTTTAGAATATAATTTATGCAATTTTTATCAGTTTTTAATTTTTATATGTATCTAAGACCGAAAAAAAAAAACTATTTTTAATAATGTCTGCCATTTTTTAATTTGTTATGTACTGAATATGACGCGAGCGAACTACCGTATAATATAGATTAGAAAACTAATGAATTACCTTGGTTCTTTAGTAGATATATAATATAGATAACTAAGTTTTATCATGACGCAACAAGAGATTAAAAATTATAGTTTCCGTACATCCTTGACTTAACGACCTTTTGCAGCGTTGAGAGCGTATCTTGTTTTTTTTTCATCAGTTTATTAAATTTGTGATATTTTATTTCCAGTTAATAAACAAATTCGACGACTTATTATTCACAAAGAACGACGAGAACTTCGTGGAGGCGTTCGCGATATTCTGCGGTATGGGCATCCACAACACCCACATGTATGAAAAGGCTATCACGGCCATGGCGAAGCAGAGCGTGACGCTGGACGTAAGTACTAGCTATTGTTTAGTTGTTCTATTGTACGATATTATTGGACTTTGCTATTTATATTATTTGTTTTATATTACATTTCTACTTTGCGTTAAGCCTGGATCACTTAAGTGTAGGTACTATTCGTCAAATAGACACCAAACTAAAATATAGTTGCACTCGGAGGAAAACGCAAATTTAAAGACGTAATGACGACACAGCTTTTAGCGAACAAACTGAAAAATAAATTTAAAAAAAAAAAAAAATTTTCTCTGTAAAACGTTACATAATGATTGTTAAATAACGGATTATTGTATTCACACAGACCAACAGTATGACGGCTTGATTAATAGAATATTACTCCTGATGGTTATTACTTTAGACCATATCCAGAATTACTAATAATCATTTCTGTCATGGCGCCGTATTTATTTAGTTACCTTTTAAAAGAGATTATCACATGTCATTTTCTAAAGCAAATCAAATTAATGTTGCCAACCTAATAACTAAAACTAAAAACTTCAGCAATTATGATTAAATAATGATTTACAGAAAGCATAAATATTCTCTACGTGAAATTATTCTTTAATATAGATTATATCTTTATTTATGATACCTTTGGTAACATATTATCATAAATAAGTGATAAAGATTTGATACGTCGTAAAGTTAACGAATGTTTAGATATATTGTTACTTAAAGACTTAAAGTTAAGAAATAATTCTTTATCATCGCATTTTTGCTTCATCATTATCGTAATCTATATCTATAATCTATATCTATACTCTATACTATTATATAAAGAGGAAAGATTTGAGGTTTGTATGTTTGTTTGTTTGTTGCGAATAGGCTCGAAAAGTACTGAACCGATTGTGAAAATTCTTTCACGGATGGGAAGCTACATCCTTTCCGGGTAACATAGGCTATGTGGTGTTGCCATAAATACTCTAATTAAAAAGATATGGCCATTTAAGTGCCATAAGGTGGTCATTTTGTAAATTGAAGAGTTTCTCAAAAACTACAAATCCGTATACAGATGATACTTATTCGATTTCAAAAATTCTTTCACTGTTGAAAGCTACACTATTCGTGAGTGACAAAGGTGATTTAGTGTTGCCATGTACATTTTTTAAATAATAGAATATGGCCATTTTGTTGTAGTTCTGCTTTGTTCCTCTTTTACCATCTGTCGCTTTTCTTTAATTTTGTTTCTATTATTTTTCTTTTTATAACTTTTTCTTACTCTCTCTAATTTTTCAAATAATTGAAATCTACACAATTACAGAATGACCATTTAAGGACATCAATTATGATATTGCTTTAAATACCCGGCGCGAAGCGAGGGCGGACTGCCCTATATCTATAGTAAATAATTTAGTATTTATTATTATTAATATATACATTTATTCGTCTGGTTCGTGTCTATCGACTTATATATTCTAGTATATTTTATGGCTCGAAACAATAGCCCATTTTAATCGAGAAATATTATAAATTCAGAGTTGTTTTCATAAAGTATTTTTAAAATTCTTTTCAGTCATTTCGGGTTAAAACTGTTTTTCTACGTTTTTAAGTCTTTAAAGGTTTTAAAATTGAATTTTAATTAAAATCTAAAAAGACTAGCAGATAGTTTTAGTCAAAATATCATCAATATTGTATCTATATTATATACTAGCTGCGTCCCGCGGTTTCACCCGCTATATTTTGAATAATTCTCACTATATCATTATAAATTATAGCCTATGTGTTATTCTGATGTGTAAGCTATATTTTTGAAAAGTTTCATCAAAATCCACTCAGTAGTTATAGCGTGAAAGAGTAACAAACACACATCCATACATCCAGACATCCATACATTCTTACAAACTTTCGCGTTTATAGTATTAGTAGGATGTATATGTCGGATACGTAAGTTAGGTTTAGGTTAGCCTTATAAAATAAAATCTAATTAAGTTTAGGTTTTTATCTATACTAATATTATAAAATGGAAAGATTTGTATTTTTGTAAGTAACGAATAAACTTAAAAACTACTGGACCGATTTCAAAAATTCTTTTGCCGTTAGAAAGCTACATTATCCCTGAGTAACATAGGCTATATTTGTGACTAGAAAAAAATAGATATCCTCAGAAATTCTTACTATAATCAAGCCAAGGTGCAAAAAAATTTGCCATAAAATGTCTTTCATCGCATACGTTGCAAGTATTGGTGATAAAATAAAAAAATGTTCTACAATATTATAGAACGTATCAATATCTACAAAAAACTCCGCGAGACCATATGTCCAACTATTGTAGTTAAGTCACTATAACTACTTTTTTACATTTTAAAAGTTGATAAAAAAGCCTATCAAAATCAGACCATGTTTTCCATAACTTTGTTGTTGCGTATTCTGTTGATTACTTTTTGAATTATTTAAATAAGACACTTTTCGGATTCAAAAGATATTACGAAATTAAAATATAAATAAAAAATACACCACGACGGGCCGGTGTGGCGCGTCACGCAGCGCAGCGAGTAAAGCGGCGAGAGAGCGGCCCCGGACCGAAATACGAGAGTTGTGTTAAAAAAAATTATCCACCCGTGCGAAGCCAGGGTGGGCCGCTAGTATTTATTATAAACAATGTATTTCTATAATATCATGTATGCAAGATAAACTATTACATATCTAAATAACTCAAAAAAACAAATATACAGTTGAAATGCTATTTCAGTGTTGCCAGATTAATAATAAACATGAGTATTGTTGCAGGTGTTGAGTTACCACGCCTCCGCTTCGTTAGACGACGCTCAACGGTTACGAGTAAGTATTATCTATAAGTATATTACATACCGAGTACGAAAATGCTTTTCGAGATGCTTTTGAAATTTTTGCGAATCACGCATACGAAAAACGATCATTTTATATTAAAGTTTGGATGTTTGTAACGCAAAAACGGCTGAACGGATTTCAATGAAATTTGGCACATAGATACATTATCACCTGGATTATTACATAGGCTACTTTTTATCCCGGAAAAAATTTAGTATTCCTGCGGGATTATTATAAAATATTTTTACTATCGTAAGTGACAAATGACTACATTATATTTAGAAGTAAATGTTTTTTGTAGTATTGTACGTTATAAGTTGCACCTGAGCGAAGCGGGGGCGGTTCCACTAGTAGATTATAAACCATAGATATTGTCAAGAATAGACAAAAGTATTTCGCAGTAGACTGATGTGATATAGCTAAAGCGAGAGACGACTTCCTGAAAACTGACTCTCAACTGGGTTAATTATAGTGTAAATAATTTCAAAAGACCGTCTTAAGGCCGTAAAGAGGAAAATCTTTTCGCGTCTCATATTTTTTAAAATACGCATTATAAAATTATTATTTATGTTTATATCAAATGTATTTGTGTTTAAAATATTGTTTAGGAAGCATTAACCTATGAACTGATGTATCAGAGCTGAAAAATTATCGAAACCAAAGAGATCCAAAAAATAAATAACATTTTTATTTTTAGGAAGTATATTAAACTATTTCACGTTATATCAGACATTTTATTTTTAACTAATAAACATATATAACGACAATAAACATATAATGATAAATTAGACTCTATATGTTTGTCTTAACTATTGATAATGCAATTGTTAGAAGACAGTATTTTGATATTTTACTTTAATTGTTAAGCAATATTAAAACAAGTTTTACACAAACATAAATATTTAAATAGCACATTTTTTCGTAATAAATATATGATTAAACGTAGTATATAATATAGGCTAGTGGTGTGAATGCTTTATTTACCTCTATACCATTGTATCGTATTAATGTGTCCATTAAATAAGTTTCTCACTTTTCGTTAATCCAGGAATAAGCTCAACTTTTGGGAAAAGTTTTATTAGAAATATCCATTTGATCGTGAAATAGAAGTAAATGTTGACATGCTTTCAAGTCTAAACAATGATATATTTTTCTCTATCATATTAGCAACTATGTCAGAAATTATCATTGTCATTAGAGATATTCTGATGCTTCAGTGTCGGATAGAACATGCGTAGAGTGAAACTTTATGTGCTACCTACTTAGTGTTTATGGGTGTAGACGTCTCAGTATTTTCTAATACATCCAAAAGTGCGTGAGCGTCAGGATCCTTAATTTAATTTTTTTTTAAATTTAATATGCGATTTCTTTTCAGAATTTACGGATACCCTCCTCAGTACACTTCAGCCTCCACGAGCTCGCGTTCGATGACATAGACATGTCAGATGACGACACTCTCCGGGCCTGTCTGAGAATGTTCCTGGATCTAGACTTTGTAGAACGCTTCCACATAGATTATAGCGTTCTCTGCCGATGGTTGCTGAGCGTTAAGAAGAATTACCGCAATGTGACGTATCATAATTGGAGGCATGCGTTTAATGTCGCGCAGATGATGTTCGCCATTTTGACTGTAAGTACTTAAAAAGTCTAGTCATTTGCTTCAAACTTCAAAAGGAGTCTGAACCATCTCTAGTGTAGAATATTGTTTAAATTTTTTTCCACAAATAACATGTACAAAAAAATATGTTTTTTTCTATCATTTAATTATGATTTTTTTATTCCATTCTTTAGTATTTGTTTTTAATCAATTAATTCATATTTCCAGGAAACTCAATGGTGGAAGATATTTGGAGAATTGGAATGTTTGGCTTTAATAATTGGCTGTCTGTGTCATGATCTTGATCACCGGGGGACGAATAACTCTTTTCAAATCAAGTAAGTTGTAATACAATTTTGTTAGTATCTACGAGTATACCGTATACTTTTTCACTCGCGTCCTGTGTTTGGTTACCATACGAGTTAAACCATAATGGATTAAAAAAATGAGTGATAATCGTCCATCTTTTCATCAAATACACAACGTCCAGATGACGGACACCCACTTGCACTTGGTGTTATGGTGGTGTCCACTGCAAGTAACACATATCTTTGAGTCAGTGTATGAATGAATGATTGAGTAAGAGAATTAGTGTGCGAGCGAGATGGACAAGACAGCGAATGAGTATATAAATGAATGTCTTTTTAAACTTGTTTCTTTTATTTCTATTTCCAGGGCTTCATCACCCTTAGCAATGTTATACTCTACGTCAACCATGGAACACCATCACTTTGACCAATGCTTGATGATTCTAAACTCACCTGGAAACCAAATATTGGCGAATCTATCATCAGAAGACTATGAGAAAGTTGTTAAAGTTTTAGAAGACGCTATTCTGTCCACCGATTTAGCTGTTTACTTTAGGTAAGCTATTGTAACTTATTTTATGCTCAAGCTGAAATATGTAACTAAGTACTTATTGTTTGACCCCCTAAAATATTAACTGTTATATCTATAAATTTTTTTTCTATGAGGAGATGGAAACAATGATTGCATAGCGATATTTCTAAAGTAATTCCGTCAATTCCCTTAGAAATAATCTAGTCAAATAAAAAAAAATTAAATTGTTATGAATTTTTTTGTTGACTAATACTGCAATTATAAATTTTTGTTCATATATATTTGATTAAGATCTAATAACACAATATTTTAGAAACCTTAATTTTTTTAAAAATGATGAATCAATAGTAGTCAGCTTCTTTACATAGAAAAATATATATGTAGGTATATATTTTACATATACTTCTGTTTCAGTAAACGCAACGGATTCATATCGCTAGTAGAAAAAGACCGGTCAGTGACTCCTTTGTGGGGTGAGTGTGAGGAACGCCGCGGTCTACTGCGAGCAATGCTGATGACGGCATGTGACCTGGCCGCCATCACCAAGCCCTGGCCTGTGGAGCGACGTGTGGCTGCTTTAGTCGCCGGAGAGTTCTTTAGACAGGGAGACTTGGAGAGGCAGAACTTGAATCTGACGCCTATTGTAAGTTGATTTTTATTTACTATGTGTGTATTTGTGAGACAAACTGTAAACAAAAAATTTTCTCGCATTACAATTTTATCGTGGTAGTATAAAACGTCAAAATCACATATAATAGTTAAAATTAACTGAAA
The DNA here is from genome assembly GCA_905147385.1 of Limenitis camilla. Taxonomy (NCBI): domain Eukaryota; kingdom Metazoa; phylum Arthropoda; class Insecta; order Lepidoptera; family Nymphalidae; genus Limenitis; species Limenitis camilla. The sequence continues at coordinate 5,843,086 of LR990241.1, forward strand.
GCTACATTGAATTGTTTTTATTATATATTCGATTAATGCTGTTTTTGCCTTTGTTTATGATTTGTTTACATTTTATCTCATACCAAGCCGTATAGTGGTTAGTGTTTCTCGAGCAATAATTGGGATTAAAATACATTAGGCGTAATAGGAATAGAATACATTACGTGTTTGTAAATAATACTTTTTTTATATATATTTTATAATAAGAGACAAAGACACAAGTTTTATTATATATGAAGTTAAAAGGCCATGAAAACTGGACGGATGAAATGTAGTTTATTTGTAAAATAAAAGAAAAGTTCCGCCTTAATAGTGACATAAAGTACATTACATTTTCTATTACAGGATATAATGAATAGAGATAAAGAAGATCAACTTCCTGCTATGCAAGTCAAGTTCATCGACTCCATATGCCTACCAATATATGAGGTAATTTTCCACGTTCTATATAATATATATTTATAGCAGAGTAATTTTGTTTTTATTCTAACAGTACAAATCAATAAATTTGTAAATAAATGATTCATTATTAATATTTTCAGGCATTCGCAGCGCTATCTTCAGCGCTACAATCAATGTTAGACAGAGTAAAAAGCAACAGAGCACACTGGATTGAACTCGCAAACAATGATAAGTATACCGGAGAAAAATACGACTACGCCATTGAAAAAGACCATATGGAAAAAGACAAGTCAAGTATAAGTTCTCACGTTGATGACACAGAAAATACATACGAAGGTGACAGCAGTGGAGCTGTCAGTCTATCTTCAGATAACTCTAAGTTCGATAATCTCGAAAATCCCGTTGTTGGTCTGGTCTGCAACAACGCTCTGCTACCAAGAGATCCTAAAATATGTCAACTTAATGATTAACGTCCAAAACCTCATTTAGAGCAATAGTTCATGCATAAAAACGTTTAATCGACATATAAGATTATTTCTTTGATGGTAAAATTTGACGCTTAAATGTTATATATTTTGAATATACATTTTTCAGATATACTACACTTATATATTGACCTATTTTTGAATATTAATTTGCAATACTGATCGAATATGTATTCAGATTTTAATATAAATAGGTCAGTGTATAATGTTTTATGGTACTTCTCAGTGTTTTAACCAGTTTTGTACCTCATTGTTCTGTTGAGTGGTGTGTTCCTAGTGGTCCGAAGTATTGACGTGTGTTTAAGTTATTTGAATTTGAAACGCGTAAATATAGTCCATTAAAATTCAATTAGCAAATTTGAATAATCTATTCAAATTGGCGTGAGACAAAATGTAAACAAATCATTAAAAAGTTGTATATTAACTGTTATATCGTTTTTTAAGAATTCATTTATAAACTAGTTCAAATATATTTATAAAAGTATTCATAATATTGACCAAGTTGAATTGTACACAAATTTGTATATATTACGTTAAAGTATGACATTTTGTTATTAGTGGATTCATTTCTTTGTTTACGTTTTATCTCACGCCAAACTGAATGGAGTAAAAATTCAAATTTAACTTTTAGTAATATTTAAATGTTAAATAGAAATTAGGACGTCCGGAACTTCATTTCTCAGACCAATAGTTAGCTAAGATCATTATGTACTGTTCTCAGTGTTTTAATATGATTGCGCGAGTGATAACTATTGTGTAGTATAGTAGACTTTGAACTGTTAGTTACATTATATTAACCATCACGACAATTAAAATTGTTTTTGTCATACTTACATTTTGTATGAACGATGCGTATTTGTATGAGAGATCGTAACATGTATGTAATCTGATTAACTTACCTCATTCGTCTATTCCTATAACATGAAGTTATTCGTGTGTTACTTTTAGTATCATTTAAGATACTTGTATGTTTTAGAATACGGTAATTGGAGGGATCGCTAAATCAAGGCCTAACTGTCATATTTAGCAAATAAATGACCAACATACCAAAAATTCTTATATAGTTAGGTATTGTACTAAATTACACTAAAATGCAAGCTTTTAGTATTGTGATTATACTGCACTAGGACGTTAAGTTTCTGACGTGTGTATAAATGTATATGGACAGATGCACTTTCCTTTGTAAATATTAACAAAACATGTTTGGTAAGTACTTATTTTACACGAGTTGCAGTTTAGTTTTGGGAACAGCCGCCTCGCTATCATTACAGACAGAAATCCATTCCAATTGTGTTGATATATATGCAATAACTTATAACAATTTGGTTTAACGTCAGACAATGTTAATTTTGAAAATTCTAGGACTGCGTCTGCGGATGGTAAGGCAACATATCGACTGAAATTTAAGTCTTAAAACGCAGGTTATTTTTTTTTTTCATGAAAGTTAATACTTGAGCGATTTAATTATATTTTTACATTTTTGGTTTTGTTTACTAACTAGTTCAAATAATATGCGATATAATTTCGCAAACTTTAAAGACCACTTACCATCGTAATAATGTAATATTTGGAATTTGGATTAATTTATGATGATTCTACAGTGACGTAGTTCTAGAAATTCTAAAATATCTATAAATTTTATTCATATGCGCTTTAATACGTCACGGTGACGTTTATACCAACGCTAAGTAATTTTAATGTTGGATTTTCTAAAAATTACACACAAGATAACTTTTCAAATGTAGAATTTTCAATATATGTATATTAATAATATTCTCATTTGAACGAAAATAGTTTTAGAATATCTAACATTTATAAATTGACTATTGAATATCGAATTGAATGAATAAAGTCCTCTCTTTCTTATTTTATAATAAGAAGAGTTTTAGATCTATGTACTATATAATCGGGCGTGAGCTAAAATGTAAACAAGGAATTTAGAATGTCAACAAATTGGTTTAAAGTCAAAATAGCGGATGCAACCCGACTTATTACAGAAATGTCACATTTGAATGTTATTCTATGAATAGTTAAGGTTTTTTTTTAAAACTATAAATCTAAGTCGTTTCCCGCTGTTTGGATGATTCACTAACAGACAGACAAGTATATTAAAGTAGAGAAGCTGCGGTCTGTCGCTAAAACTATTCTTAATTTGTTTACAATTTATCTCACACCTATTTGAACTTTATATATGTTGAGGTTATATTAACATAACCTATGTCATTCTCTGTACAATATATGACCAATTATGATCGTTCCATAGTTTTGTAATTGGATTCTCTCTATAACATTAGATATTTTCATAAATCTCAAATGAATTGTGGTAATGAAATGTACAACGTAAATTTTAAGATCGCTGTAAGTATTATTAGAAAGTAATTAGAGAAATAAACGTAATTCACTATGAAGAGTGTGGTGTGTGAATAAATATGGAGGTTGTTTTGTTCCAAACGAAAATGTTATTTATTTATGAATAAACAAATTTTGAAATAATTTTTACTTTTATTTTAATTTCCAAATCATACGCAATTATTGAATAATATTTTACGGAAGTAATACAATACATTAAAATAAGTAGGTTGATTTATTCCTCATAGAGTTCCAGAGGATTGCTATCTGGTTCTTCTTTACTCAATATATTTTTCTATATTAAAATAGAAACTACCACTACATATATAGTTAAGATTTGATGTTGTAAAGTTGACACATTATTTACTAATTCGTATTAACTAATAAAATTTGTAACTAGTCAAACTTGTATACTTCCAAAACCTTTGGATGACAGATCGAAAATAGATTCCAAATTTAAATTTCCTATAAACAAGTTTCGAGTTTGGAATCTATTTTCAATCCAAAATCCAAAGAGTTTCCATTGAGATTGGTTATTAATTTCAGCCGTTAATCTACGGACCAATCTATGTAAACGATACAAACAAAATGAAAACAATACAACTTTTAAATTCAATTATCGATAACGCTATTAGTATCGCCCTTGCGGCTAAATTCGTTTCGCAGTTACGTAAAGTTTTAATATTTATTTATTTAACAATAAAGATTCCCAGATTGTCTTTAAACAATTTGATGTCAAGTATTTAACATATAAACACTTCACACAATTTATTAAATGTGACGTAAATTTGAATAAAAATAAAAGAGTATCGTTGGTTTCATAATCTATATCCATACTAATACTATAAAGAGGAAAGATTGGTATTTTTGTATGTAACGAATAAACTTAAAAACTGCTGGACCGATTTCAAAAATACTTTCTCCATGAGAAAGCTAAATTATCCCTGAGTAACAAAGGCTATATTTATTACCCAAGGTGTAAAAAAATATTAGCCGTAAAATGTCTTTCACCGCGTGCGCTGCGAAAAGTATTGATGATAGAACAAAAAAATGTTCTACAATATTACAGAACGTATCAATATCTGCAAAAAACTTCGCGAGACTATATGTCCAGCTATTGTAGTTATGTCACTATAACTCCTTTTTTACATTTTAAAATTTGATAGAAATGCCTATCAAAATCTTACCATGTTATCCATACCTTTGTAATAATTCTTAAACAAATAAATTATGTCGTATTCAAAACTGTTGCAATACCTGTAGATTCTTTTTTGAATTATTAGAATCGAACATTCTATTCAAAAGATATTACGAAATTAAAAATATCAATATAAACAAAACATATACGCCGACGGGCCGGTGTGACCACACAGTGCAGCGAGCAACGCGGTGAGTGAGGGGGCGCCGAAATGCGGGAGAACCAAAATGTTTTAAACAAAAACTGTCCACCCGTGCGAAGCCGGAACAGGGCGCTAGTATTAGATAATTCGTAGCATTATTTATATTCAAGAGTGACTGATCTAATTTCAAGCAGGATAGATTAACACTCCGAAAAAATTATATAAAATTTATACAGAAAATTTTTCCGGGAAGCGATAGCGGGCTAGCTAATGATAGTACATTAGAAAAGATATAATAGTTATACTAATTAGCTTTCAGAATCTTTTTATACGCGAGATAAATAATGAAGCTTATTTTAGAAAGTAAGTAAAAACAGGTTTACCCGGTTTATTAGGGCACGCCATACGATATTTTTATCACTCGATTTTATAAGTGGCCAGTTGGCACAGCGAAGTGAAGTGACATTTATTTTGAAGTTTTCATTCTGTTTTGTTTTGAACGCTATAAAAGCTATTTATATCTACGTAAAAGCGTAAGTTTATTTTTTTATTTTATAATGCCGTTAGTAGATATAACTAATCCAGCTGTGATTATTTTTCTTATCGAAAACTATGAGAAGGAAAATCGGTTAAGACTAAACTGGATTCATAAACATTGGGAGCAAATCCAGCAAGCCGCTACTCTTACACGCGAACCGACAAATTATTACGAAACTGATGTCATTGCTCATAATATGGTTGGTGGTTTAGCTACTATAACTAGGGATCATGTTGTAGCTGGTTATAATAGGCGTAAGACACCTATTCGAGATGGTATATTTATACCCGGAGTAAAACATCTTCGTCACGGACATTCAATAGTTGATGTGGGTCTAGGAGATCCAAAAGAGGATGAAAGACTAACTAGACCTGATGAAGATACCTCTATCGATCCCAAAATGCGACCAGTGGATCCTGAAATAAATAAAATTGTATATAAATCAAAACCAGAATTTGGCAGAGAACAATATTTGACGAGGAGAGGTAAAACATGGCCTGAGAAGAAGTATTACTTCTCAGAATGCAGTAATTTCGAGTATGGTTGGCGGCTGAAAGATAGTGAGTTACGTCAAAAGCCTCAGTACGGACGGTGCTGGCATCTGACTAAAGCTCTGCGAAGCAGAGTGGGTCCTCAGCCTGACCCACGCCACTACAAGTCATCCGATCTTCCAGGCCCGACGAATTGCGCTGGCATTTAGATAGATGGCGGTATTTTATAAAGATATACCAACAATATTTATAGAAAAATTTAAATTTATTTTGTAAAATTTTGATCTAATCTTATTTTTTTATTTTTGCAGTTATAAATTTGTATTTGATTACTTTAGGATTTTGCAAAAATTTATATTAAAGAAAAAATTATTAAAAAAATCTGCTATTATCCACGAATACTACATAGATTGATATGATATACGAAGAACGTAAGGCTTAATTCTACACGCGTTTAGCTGCGACATTCCGACGACGGGTGTTCTTCAGGAGATGTTGACTCTACATGAGTCAGACAGAAAGACATACGTGATAGGATTGTTATGATTTCTGATTTTTAAACAATTTAAATATTAATTAAAAGCAAAATATAATAAGAAGCGCTATTCCCATTTGGCTAAATTTTCCTATTTTTAATCATGATTACTCATACGATTGTTTTGTTCTTAGGAATATTTACTCTATATAAATTATAGTGGTTGATAAATACAGCCCTTTTACCGTAGGATACGTAGAGGTCGTAGGCGTAGTAGAACCCCGTAAAAATGTGCTAATTACAAATAAATGTTATTATTAGCCTCACAAACAACAACGCAACCCCAAATATTTCCATCAATAACAGTGCGCATGTCACTCTTCATGAGTCCATCTCGTTCCTTCACTTTTAACGTAGAAAGAGATACAAAATAACCTAAAAATGTACGCATGCGTAAACAATTTAGGGGTGAAAAGTCCGGGGCATGTTTCATGGGGAGTCACAGTTACTTTAGGCACCGTAGGGCGCCTATTTAAATATATTTAATATAGTTTTTGTGATTTTTAATACCTCGTATTTCTAGGTACAAATTATGGACACCGTAACCTTACCTATAGCTTTAATTTACATAGTGTAATTAGGTTTAGGCATTTGCAACTGTGATATGTGATAATATTGGCCACATTATTATATTACCAGTAAGTTTTTACATTTATACAACATTTTTTAATCTTATAACAATTTTAAATACTTAAGGCACTGTACGCACAAACATAAATACGTATCTAACGTACGTAGTAATAGTGATCGCGTGACCTAATATTTTTGACACACTAATACTTTCTCTTCTTATGAGTATTCCATCGCTTTTTACTTCCTGTTATATAACTTCTTAATATTTTGAGATTACAGAATTCATTAAGGAATTTCTATTGACTACTATTATAATTCGAATACCTTGCATTGGCTAAACAATGTCATGTATACTCATTGACTATTTGGTCTGTCAATTAATAAGGTTAAATATTTACCTTTTGTTGCATAAATTCTTAATATACACAATACCGTTTTAGATTGTAGAATTATTAAAGATTGTATTTTTTGTAAAGGAATTTCCATTGACTAAAGTTATAATTCGAATATCTTGCAATTACTAATCAAACTCATGTATATTCATTGACTAGTGGTTCTATCAATTACTAGGTTAACTATTTACCTGATTATATACCTATTTAATATACAAACTTTCATGTCATATTGTAGATTTATTAAAGAGTGTAGTTTTCGTAAAATAATTTCTATTGACTAAAGTTATAATTCGAATATCTTGCAATTACTAATCAAACTCATGTATATTCATTGACTAGTGGTTCTATCAATTACTAGGTTAACTATTTACCTTATTATATACCTATTTAATATACAAACTTTCATGTCATATTGTAGATTTATTAAAGAGTGTAGTTTTCGTAAAATAATTTCCATTGACTAAAGTTATAATTCGAATATCTTGCATTGACTATACAAACTCATATATACTCATTGACTAATGGTTCTATCAATTACTAGGTTAACAATTTACCTTATTATATACCTATTCAATATACAAATTTTCATGTCATATTGTAGATTTATTAAAGTGTCGTTTTCGTAAAATCATTTCCATTGACTAAAGTTATAATTCGAATATCTTGCATTGACTATACAAACTCATATATACTCATTGACTAATGGTTCTATCAATTACTAGGTTAACTATTTACCTTATTATATACCTATTCAATATACAAATTTTCATGTCATATTGTAGATTTATTAAAGTGTCGTTTTCGTAAAATCATTTCCATTGACTAAAGTTATAATTTAAATATTTATGCATGCATTAGCTAAACAAAGTCATGTATACTAGACTAGTTGGTCTGTCAATCAGTAGGTTATTAATTATTTAAAATTTCTTTTTAGATTGTAGAATTTATAAAGGGTATTTTATTCACTAAGCATATAGCTTCTCTTGCATTGACTAATCATTGACTAATGTATAGGTAATGTATAAACATTGACTAGTTGATTAATCAGTTTATTCACCTCAACATGTTTAATTATAACTTAAAAATGACTCCGAGAAAATAATAGAAGGGGAAAATGCCTAATCATTGATTTAAGGACAGATATTTATTTTTTATATCTTATCTTACACCTTGTCTGTAGTTTCATAATAACTTTAGATAAGAAAAGTCGTAAAAAGCGAATTACGTAGTTAAGTGAAGAGAGAGTTTTACTAGTATAAATTAACGATAATAAATAATGTATGCCGGAAAACTTAATGGATAAATTGCAATAACGGTTAAATTAATTTAGTGTGGGAAAACTTGTGGTCTTACTAATGGAGGTCAAAAGTAAGGTCTTTGACTTAGAAATTATAGAGTAAAATATTCTGATTCATACATCAGTAGGATGTAACCTTTAATATACAGGTAGAGACAAAAAATATCAAATACTAGCTCTTAGTACTCATGATAAGTAATAAAAAAACTAATTCCCTAATTTTACTCTCTTACCATTTCTTACCAGTCCCCAAATTAATTATCAACTCAGGATTAATTATAGATATATTACATCGGGTTCTGCTTTGTTTGTTCATTTAATATTATTATATAGTGCATACCCCAGCAATAAGTTCGTGTCCTTCATTTCACCAGCTGACGCTACTTTTTATGGTTTCATATAAAACATTTAAAATGAGCTCAACAATTTCGGAATTTAGCGTGCATAACATGAATTAAAAACACAAATTAATTGCGTTTATGAATATTGGAAATTCAGCACGAGTCATATTACAATTGTTTACATACAATTGCGCATTGTTATTCGCTTCATGTTTACTTATTAATTAGAAGGAACTTATAAACATTTAGTAAATCTGAGCTTCATTATTTGACCTAAATAAACCAGACAAATAAAAACAGTTTTTAATATTTATTAAATTACATATTTTGTTCTGAATCAGCACCTCGAAAGACAGCTACAATAACAACTATTAAATTAAAAAAATAAATTATCCTCTAATTTAAAATAGGCACCAATTTGAAACCCACAGGACATTGATCTAGAAGAATCAATATAAGTAATAACTTGTATAAGTTGATATTTTTGTATTGTTGAAAACACAATGTAAGAAATATTCATAAAATGCAAAAAAAATATAAATAAAATATATACTGTTACGTACTTTAAAAAATCTTGATACTCGATTCTATTCGATACTTGATATCGAACAAAAGGAAACGAGAAATACCGTTTCATCTCTACTCAGTGGTAAGCAATGTTAGTGTGTTACCATGGTTACGAGATTCTTATAAATGTCAATATATTAATATTGTCACGCAGCTCGCTGATCAGAATTCACAAATTATAGCTAAGAGCCATCTTGATTAAATTACCTTTTAAACAAATAAAACTTCATCTGAATCGGTCCATTATCTTGGGCGCTACGATGCCACAGATAGACATACAGATAAACACATAACACCTCGTCGTAGTAGCGCCGGGGTATTAAAAAACAGAGCTTTTTACTCGAATATAAGAATAATTGAATACTCCCAAAAAGTTACCTTGAATGCCGAAAACTCTAAAATAAAACATATTAACTTTTTTACTGCATAATCATAAATAGTAAAGTAACATTGAACAGAATCAATGGTCAAAAAAGAAATGTTACAGAAGAATTGAAACGTCAAAATGAGGTGTGTCATCAACTATTTTGGCAAAATGTAGTTACATACAGAACCAGAAAACAACAATAACAATAGCCTCTACTATTCCACTGACTTTTAAGGAAGGTATGTTTAGGCTGCTTTACCATTCCTTAATCCAATAATTAGTCTGAAATTACAGCCTGTATAGATATTAATCGATTCGGAAGCTTGGTTAGATGACTAGTATAATACAATAATAATGACATATTCAAAATGTTCATAATGGAAGTATAATAGCTTTAGTAATGATTTAGTAATCAGGGCTTCACAGAAAAATTACTGATGGTTTTATATATATTAAGTTATTTCATAACTTCCGTAGAGCAATAACGATAGCCAATATGTAGTTATTTTTAAAACTATATATAGTTTTTCCAACATAATTTATGTTACCAGAAAGTATTATTTTTATAATCTCTTTGCTTAATCACAGAACTGTATTATCAAGTAATAAATTAATACAGTAAAGAGCAAAGAGTGGAATTTTAATAAAAGGTCAGGTATCTTTAAAAATGGACAAACTACTTTTATAATATGTACAATTGAATTATCATTAATAAAATAGTAATTGTACTATATTGTCGGGCAATATCTCCCTTTCTTCTCGGAGACAATCTCAGTTTCAGAGAATAAAGTCAAACGAGCGAGAAATAAATACATTGATAGTTGATACGAGTTTTCCCGCCAGGAATACTTCAAATTCAGTGTATGGGCGAATAAAAATAAAACCCCGACGCTACAACAACGGGGTGTTATGTTTAACGTGTGTATCTGTATGTTTGTGACATCGTAGCGCTCAAGATATTGGACCGATTCTCATGAAGTTTTATTTTTGTGAAAGTTTATTTAATAGAGATGGCCCTTGACTATAATTTGTCGAGATTTGATCAGCTGTTTGAAGACTAGCAGAAGACTAACTAGTAGAAGCTCATTGCTTACATTTCATGAATACTTGTTAAGTCTGTATTGAGTGCTACGAGTACTTTTATATTTTTTTTCAACAATACAAAAAGCCGAAATTAATGATCAATCGCAATCCAAAATCTTTGGATTACAGATGTATAATATTTGAATTTTATTTACACAAATTTTAATTTGGAATCTGTTTTGAGATGAATGAGATTAATTAACGGCTTGAATTTCTACCTGATAATATTTGCGTCATGCTCAGCGCTTCTCAAAACAAAACGAAAAGCGTATATAAAATAATCAAATGCTATTTTCAATATGTAAAGATTATTAATAGGTTCAGTAACTCTTATATAGTGAATATTTGTTATCACGTTAAACAGTGAGGCAGCGGGCATCGGTCTAGTTTAAGCGTATAATGTGTAAATGCTGTGTTAAATTAATATATTATTTGTTAAAGGTTTGCTGATTAATTGTATCCAGAACACGATGTCAAAATGTAAGTAGAAATTTAATTTTTTTTTACATATATATACTATTTTTAATTGTTCCGAAGAAACAAACTTTCATTATTATAGAAATCCCATAATTTTTAGTTTTAATAAAAAACATGATTGAAAGCATGTTTTAAATAAAACCGTGTGCCTTGACTGCAAGTATCGAGTACAAAATGACTTTTCTTGGTAAATAATTTTCTTACTGCATCATTTTGTACTTGGTACTAATATACTATTATATTTTCATTAGCTGACAGCTTGTGTATAAGATATACACAAGCTGTCAGCTATAACATCAAAATTTTTGTGTTTCATAAATTCTTGAATAAGTTATAAACAATATGAGAGAGCTGAGAAATTGGCTACGTACGGAATATAACAGTTTGAAGTAATTTTAAAAATGCTCTGTTGTACTGAAAGATATAATAGTTTATAAGGACGAAAGTAGTAATGATTTTTAATGCTATTATTAATTTATATGTCAATTGTAGACATGTAAGTCAGTAAGTTAAGCGGCAGTAGCGTAGTGGTTCAGGCGTTGGATTCACAGCTAGGGATCAAATCACAGTCACTAGACCACTGATGTGTCCCAGTCCTAACACAAGCACTTTAGCTTAGTTGGAGGGGTTAAGAATACTAGTAGTTTAGTTAAAAAAGGTTCGTATTTTTTTATTGCTGCTTCTCTTGCGGAGTGAGATTGCAGTTAATTTATATTATTATTTAATTGTTATTATTTATTTAATGCTTAATCTGCATAAAATAAGGTCTTCTCTCTAAGCGAATTTTGAAAAAAGTAATGATTATTAAGAGCAGAGGAAAAGAGAAGTTTATGAAGTAAATTGATAATATCAGAAACTTTATAAAATCGTTTACTCAAAATTAAAGTCTCCGTCGTTTTCCTGAAGTCTTTAATTGTTTAAAAGGAATTTGATATTAAATTATATTTCAAAATAAATTATGTATCAAAGTACCGCATTGCGGGTTATCAGAACTTGTACGCATCCTGTCGTTTCCGTTATACGTAAGCAATATCCGCATCTTTACGCATTGTTATTAAAATACAACAGGAGTCTCTTAATAAAATAAAAATATAATTTATTGAATGTCTGTACATTAAAATATTTACTGCAAATTGTACTGACAACATTCATTTAAAAATATTTCTCTATCTATCTTTCGGTATGTTTGTACACGCTTCACGCAAAAATTACTGCACGAAATTAGATTCTTTTCACAGTTGTATTGCTGTAAGTTGAACCCATTAGGCTGTGTTTTATTTAAATTAAATATCAAGAAAAGATTTATTGTCATTCAAACATGTTTTAGCCCAGCAAATTCAACGTGTGTATTGTAATAAATGATATATCTATAAATATACAACTACACTAATAATATAACTGTAAGTATATTGAATTTATTTGAGATTGAGATTTATATTGTTTCTGTTTCGGTACGGTGACTTAGTTATTGATTTCTAAACTTTTGTTGTCAAATTGTCGCAAGTCACGTGAGAATATTCGTCCAATTAAGTAAAACTCAGCTGGATATTAAATTAAGATCTAAGCTGAAACTTTTTTTTAAGCTAATAACCATTACACCATTTCTTATAAACAACAAAGTTATAAACAACCGCGTCGAGACTAATTCATATTTGGAGTCAGAATTCTTATGAATTCTCTCTAAATTCTAAAGACATAGGATCCCAGGCACTAGAAATTACATACAACAGTAATATTTAACAATATTCTGGATATAATTTTTTGTTGCTAATTGTTAGCCAACGTTTGTGCCTTTCCTCCTATGTTGCCTTCCCGTGCACGATGTTGTTGTCAGTCTGTCTTCGTTAGTCAGTTACTTGTTTTGAAACTATTTACTTAGGAGCGGAAAGGGTACGTATGGTCTGTCTGTCTGTTTGTCTTTTATTTTCTGTCAGTCCGCGCCCTCAGCAATACGCCACGCGGGCCCGGGCCACAATGTCCAATTTCCCGCGAGTCGTGAAGTCGTTGCTTAAGGCGCTGTGGCCCTCCGCTGGATGGCAGTTGCGGGAGGTCGGGGATGTTGTGGATAAAAAATAAAAAGAAGTCTGAAAATATTTATTGGCATGAATGTATACTATTCATGGAAATAAGAAAGAACATTTTGACACAACGGAGCCTAGGTAATAGTTTAATTCTTAAGTTTAGTAAGTTTATGGCTCCAAAAAACCCACTACTGAAAAATAATTGACAGAACGGTACTTACTAAAAATTTTTTTTTTTCAAACAAAAACGTTGCTATAAAAGAAATAGCTATGCAACATTAGTCTTATTAAATTACGAAAAGAAGTGTCATTGTATTAAAATAAAGGAATCCCCCTTGAAAAAATTATTTACTCCGCCTAAAAACGTCTCTACTAATGGGAGAGGAGTCTTGCCGTAGCCTCCCAAATATCGGAGGCTACAATCAAATTAAAAAAAAAAGCTGAATCTTAGAAGTGTGACTTTGAGTTATGTAGTTTTGGATGAGATTAGTGTATAAGGTACTTACTGTATGTTTTATTTATATTTTTACAGCTAATAAAAGATCAAAGGAATTCCTAATTTAACCTATAATAGTTTCAATCATATAAATTTCTTGTGCTAAATAGAAATTTATAATAAAATTAAAATAACAGAATTTACATTTGCTTATTGAACATCAAAATCTACCATAAATTCGAAACGAATCAATTCAGAAATAAGAAGAAAAGAAAAAGTAGGTACTTCTATATTATTATTATTTTCGTTACTTTTACTAATTCCACAAAAATCTCTAAACTGTTACATTGAACAACATTTTCATATGATTTGGTAAAATTTTAGGTTTTCATCATTTCCCAGTGACACATATACTATCAGAATACCATTCATAGTCCAATTGTTAGAAAACTTCCCATTCCCACAATAGTAACAGCTATTAATATCTGCTTCGTGTTTCGACTGAGTATTGATCGATGCCGTCCTAGGCTTTTTACTACTAAATGATTGATCGAAATACTCGTATACCGTAGGGTTGAAATGTTGACTCATCGTTTGTTAGCTTAGCTTAACAGATGTATTTACTCACGACTTTGTATCTATTGATTTTAGTTTTAAATATGCAAGTACCCTTTCTTGGTATTTGAAGACAATTTTAACCTACTTCCAATCGTTGTATTGATGATATTTTGTATCTTTGTATCTGTAGCTTGAATGACAATACAATAATTTGTTATTTAAGAATTGATCTTGATGAAACTAGGAAATAGTCAAACTCTTTATTAGCTATACCAAATAATAAAAAGATTGCCCGCTGGACTTGACATAAGTAGGGGCGTGCGGCACACTAAATTAAAAAATGTACTTCGAATCATTATCAAGATAAATATCAACGAAGTTTTTGATAAGTCAATAATTAATGTACAAGATGATCCTGATTGCTCCGCTGAAAGTGATTCAAGTGGGATGGATGTGGATATTAGCGATGATAAAAATTTATGAAATTAAAATGTTATATTTTATAATAGATAAGGTGCAAACGAGCAGATGGTCCACCTGATGGTAAGTGGCAACCTTGCCCATGGACATCGGAAAAACAAGAAACACTCTCTCGTTTTGTCGAATCGTTGCATCCCCGAAGATAGAGTGGGAAGGGGGAATGAAGAAGAAAAATGATGCGGATGCTAGGCAAGAGCCCAGAGTCCACTAGACCCACAGCATTAATGGGATGGGAGAGGGAGGAGGTAAGTCTGGTCCATATGCGGCTCAACCGGAACGCGTCTATGACACTTGGCGATCGGATTCGCATGCTGGTGGTCGCAAGCCAGTCGGGGAACAGAACCCCTACCACCAAGGGGGTGCTGGGTTACTCGGCTCTTACGAGATGCTCTCCCAGCGGCAGAGGGGAATAGTATTATAACCCGTCCCCTCACGGGGTTACTTCAATCATAACTTGCAATGCTAGACCGATTTTGCCCATTTTTATTTTAAACTGGCGTTATGGTTTGGCGTTAGGATGATAGCAAAAAAAATTGAATATACTTAACTCCTGGAAATTATTCAAATTATAGTAAAACTAAACATCTTATTTCTATGAGGTTTTTAAATACTATATATTACCTGTTCTACGGACAGTAGACGGTGCACGCAGAAATAACTATTATTTTTTTATGCTATTAAATTTCTTTTTTTTCACAACCTATACCTTATATTATCGTATCTTTTCTTTTTATTAATTAATTGTCAATTCGTTAAGTGACTGCTATACCAATATTGTCTCGCGATTTATTTCGGAACGATTTTTATATTAACGTCAGTGTCCGTCTCGCCCTCCCTCTTCCCACGCAGGCGATTTATTAGTTATATACGTTTATAGTAGTTAGATAATTCCCTTCATATTGATTCTTCTGAATTCTAAATTGAATATAATATTGCATTAGGTGTCAAAGGTGATATTCTAATAAAGCATGGACAGTACTACTATGATATTCATATCCTTTTTCTTTACTACAGTATCTTTATACACATAATTTATGTTTATACAATTTAATTTTTAGCCGTTCTGTCAGTAGATAGGATAGAATTGCTTGTAAGGAATTAGTATATTATGAAACTAGCGGCCCATCCCGGCGTAGCAAGGGTGGATAA
This sequence comes from Limenitis camilla, assembly GCA_905147385.1. NCBI lineage: Eukaryota > Metazoa > Arthropoda > Insecta > Lepidoptera > Nymphalidae > Limenitis > Limenitis camilla. Next base: position 5,858,970 of record LR990241.1, read on the forward strand.
TTTTGTTTTTACATTTTGGATCCCGCATTTCGTTGCCCGCTCTACTGCCGCGTTCCTGGCCGCACTGTGTGGCGTTCACACCGGCCCGTCGGGATATATTTTTTGTTTACATTGATATTTTTGTTTCGTAATATCTTTTGAATGGAATGCTCGATTTCAATAATTCAAAAAGTAATAGACAGATTGAAACATTCTTGATAATAAATAATTTATTTGAATAAGAATTAATACAAAGGTATGGAAAACGCGGTATGATTTTGATATGCATTTTTGTCAACTTTTAAAATGTAAAAAAGTAGTTATAGTGACATAACTACACCTATTGGAGATATGGTCTCGCGGAGTTTTTTGTAGATATTGATACATTCTTTATTATTGTAGAACATTTTTTTGTTCTATCATAAATACTATTTATGGCTAATTTTTTTGCACCTTGGGTTGGTTTTTCTTGTAATAAATATAGCCTATGTTACTCAGGGATAATATAGCTTTCCAACGACAAAGAATTTTTGAAATCGGTCCAGTAGTTTTTAAGTTTATTCGTTACATACAAAAATACAAATCTTTCCTCTTTATAATATTAGCATAGATAAGTAAATCCTATTTGTCTTTAAAATTTTGAAACGGTCTATCTTTATCATAAGTAGTAGAATATTTAAAGTAATTAGATATGTGTTTTATTATAAAATATCAAATTCATACTTTCTAATGATGTGTAAATTTACAGCATATACAAGTTTTGATGTAACGTGAAATTGCCTTTAATTTAATGGCCCGAATAACAGTTAATATTAACTGGAAATGTTTAAACTAAGTATATATGATGTTTCCAATAACCTTTTATAACTTACAATAATAGGGCCGCCACTCGCATGTGAGGTTATTTTTTAAGTTATTATTTAGCGTGATGAAGCTTTTAGCTTGTTTTAACCATAGATATTGATATTTAACTATAGATAATAACCAAAACTATTTTATATACCCGTCCGGAATAATATGAAGGTAAAAACTTCGTCATGTTTAATTTATTTTTATAAACCAAACTAATAGAATGCGTAAGTAGTTCTGTCTGTCTTGTTATGCTTTTATGCTTAAACCACTACACCGATTTTAATTAAAGGTCATGGCCCTTTTCTGCCTAATTCATATTTTGAATGTACAGTAACATCTTATATATCAATCATTGATAAAAATAAATATAAAAATTATAGTCGACTTTCTATACTTGTACAAGTATTTAGTATTTATGCGATTTTAAAGATTACTTTAACGATTTCCATATGAATATCATCAAATGGTATTTCATCTTTTATTGTTTAATTTCACACAGATTTTTGTATAAATAACTAATATGTTACATTATTATAAAAATATTTTTAAATAAATTCATAAATAAAAATATATAAGTACGTAAATATTAAAGTAATGCTACATACTTATTATTTCATTAGTTAAAATTATGTTTATAATACTTGTAAAATAATACCCATTATCCTCAAATATTGGTGAATGTTGCTAACGCGTAACGGAACGCGTACGCATTGAATTAGACATGCATGATTAGACGCTGTCAAACATAAAATGTCAAATTGAAATAATATTTGTCGAGGACCGAGGTTGTTTTTATTTCTTTTCGAGTAGTATTTTGAGTTTTCTTCATTTTTATAACCAACTTGAACTCTACCATTCTGCCACTGATTACATTGCCAAAATATTTAACTTTGCGTTCACTACTGACTTGATTTTGCTTACGTTTTGTATAATTTTATATACCTAACTATATATTTTTAGCATCTTTGTTGTTGACTAAAATACTTTGATTTAAAAGATAATTCATCGATGTACACGAACTTTTTGTAACTAGGCAGAGGGCTATACAATAGCTGGCCATGTCATTTAGTACTGAGATAGACAAGAGCTTGGGAAAGAACATACGATACGAAAAAAATACGCGATGAAGTGCATGTTGAGCTACGTGTTCGTTTATGTCTAGGAGTTCGTCATAATGTAGCAAAATATTATATTAAAAAATTAAACTTAAATAAACGTGGCATATTAGGTCCGGGCGAAGCCAGGGCGAGTCGACTAGTAATTTCTCTAAAATATTAAGTTTTGTAAAGTTAACTACCCTATTAAAGAAAAGAATTGAAGAACTTGTTCCTACAACGGTACAATTACAGCTATGATAGAGCAATTTGTGAACAAACTATTCCTTAACTAAAAGAATTGACGTCAAGAATTTGTAAATTATTATGAAACAAGTTTGTTTGTCAAATTAATTGAGTATTCATTAAGGTTTTATTATTTTATTATAGTGTATAAAAGAGTTTCAAAATGGGTTAGGTCAATGTAGTGTATTACAAATAATTGAGAAAAATTTAAGGACTATATTGCTGTAATTAATTGATGATTTCCAAATTAACGTTAGCAACACCGTTTATAAATTTTAAGTTTGCGGGTAGTTGCTTTTATATTATTTCAAGTGTACCCACGTGTAGACAATTATAACCTTTAGTGCGATAGAGACAGTATCTCTGGTGTTTCGTGTAGTGTCTATGGAAGTTAGTAATATAGTGTCGTGGTTAAGTTCACCCTTCTTGAGGTCCACGTAAGTTAACTTTATTACCTACCGTAATTAGTGTTCGGGCAGCGAAAGGGAGCGTTAAAATTATATAAAAGGCCTTTAATCTTTTGGTCGCAAGACCAAGAAGCTGCATGGCTTTGGGTCTAGATTTCACAGTAATGAGTCAACAAAAATCTTTCTATTGCAATGAGTCTCAAAATTTTTCTCAAGATATACATAGACAAGTTTCAAATTTTGGCGCCAACTACTTTTTTTTTACATATGGCGTCAAATAATTAGTAGATATAATATCAATGCAATTACAGTAAAGGTATCGGTCAGAGCGAGCAGTGCACCAGGTTTGTGGGTCACTACAACCGGATCTGCACTAACACCGTTTGTGATGCGGAATTAGAATGTATGGAAGCGACGTGTCATTGTCAAGATCATTCTCAGGCCATTGATCTTATGAAACTGATATATCAACATTTTATCTGTATTTATGTAAATGAATTGTTATTATGGTATACTGTCAATCCACAACCTATACTAGATTTTCTACTTAAGCGATTTAAAAGTCACGTTAAAAAGTTTTTAGTAAATAAATAAAACTCTGTAAATGATTACTTGAACGTTAACAAAGCTTGGAATCAAAATGAAGTTGATACTCAGCTGAATGTTTATACCTTTGTAAAACAGACTGATGTAAACAATGGCGTTTTGAAAAGAGCGACTGTTGAGTTTGTTGCCAGTTCTTCTCATCAGAAAACCGCTTTCTGAACTGGTGGTAGCTTCAGACAAACTGAGTGACTTACGAATTTTGACGTGTCAAAAGTGCTTTGTAAAAAGTCTAATTGAAATAAACTATTTTGAGTTTGTCGTTTTAAAAATTAACACAATGCAATATAAACTCATCTTTATAATATTTAGTTGGTATATTAGTAACTCAAGTCTATTTTAGTTTCCTTAAGTGATTAAATCTAATTCTAGTCCATTCAAACAATCAAAAAAGGATGAAATTTGCATTTGTTTTTGTACATTTAGGGGACCAAATTCGCAAAATGCTTCGAAATAGCTTTTTTACTTTATTAATTCAAATTTCCAAGACAAAAGATCATTTTTATCTTTATACAAATTACGTCTACTTCTTCGACCCCATAGGGGGTAAAACAAAAATACGCTTGTGAATCTTTATCTCACACAAAAGATGATCCTGATGTTTCAGCTTCCGTAGTTTCTGTTGTGCGTTAATTATTTTTTTCAAATAATCAAAAATAGTATATTTCGTACCGCGTGTAAAAAATGCTTTCTCTTACCAGAGGAAGCTAAAAATAGAGAGAGAAAAAAGAGAGAGGCCAAGTGCGAGTCGTACTCACGCACGAAGTGTTTCGTACCAATACTTGGCAAAAAAATCACGTTTTTCGTATGGGAGCCCCCCTTAAATATTTATTTTATTCTGTTTTTAATATTTATTGTTATAGCGGCAACAGAAATACATGATTTGTGAAAGTTTCAACTGTTTAGCTATTACGGTTTATGAGATACAGCCTGGTGACAGACAGACAGACGGACGGCGGAGTCTTAATAATAGGATCCTTTTTAAAACTACGCAAAACGGTAACACTCACGTATTATTGTAGTAACTTGGTACTACAGTTCGCGAACAAGTGTTCGCCGAGCGGCCACCGCGAGCGCGTCCACTGGCTGAAGAAGATCGCCTAATGCGATCGAAACTGTAGTACCAAGTTACCACAATAATACGTGAGTGTTACCGTTTTGCATAGTTTTAAAAATGACTAATTACCACGTTAGTTTCTATAATAATAGGATCCTGTTTTTACCCTTTGGGTACGGAACACTAAAAAGAAATAGAGCATTATTGTAGATATTTGTTAATGAAGAATTTTTAAAAGGTATTTTCAATGGGTCGAAATATAAATAAATAAACCTTTAATTTAGGTTCGACAGTTATGGAGGCGAGGTAGTACGTCACAAGTACTGTTGGTTGCATAGTACTGCATAATGGGCGGTGTACAGTTATCAGTACATAAAAGTTTGGCGGTCGCATTATCTTTCATCGACGGATGTCTACGTAATTAGGATACGTAATAAGCATACTAAAATTGTTCGGTACTAATCTTACTAATATTATAAATATGAAATTTGGAGGCATGTTACACAATCACGTAAAAACGGCTGAAGGGATTTCATTGAAATTTAACACATATATAGATACTTTATAACCTGGATTATCACATAGGATACTTTTTATTCCAGAAAATTCAGTTCCTTCGGGATAATAATAAATTATTTTTACTGTCGATTATGTTAAATTGGTAACAAATTAACAATATAATGAAAATTAAATGATTTTTGTTAAATCTAAGTTACTATTAACTAATCTTTTTGGCCATTAAAAGTCAAAACAATCTGTGTATGTTTGTAAGGGCGTCACGCAAAAACTACTGCACGATATTAGATACAATTTTTACAGTTATTTTGCTGCAGGTCTAACTTAAAATATAAGATTTCTACCATTTACTGTACTGTACTATATTTTACTGTAATAAAAATAAAAAATACTTTTGGTTTCCCAAATATTTTTTTTTAAATGTTAAATGATTGAATGATACATTTAATTTAAAAAATTAACGTAGTTTGCGCAAATATGAAATGTAAAAATATTCTTATAAAGTCTACCGATATATAACAATTTGAGCTAAATTTTGTATTTAAATATATATTGATTTATTTTTAATTTGTTGAACAAAATATTTTACACCAAAAAATTATGGATGTTAAACTCTGCTTTTTATTGACCTTAGTTTAAATTAATATTAATTAAAATACCAAGGCAACAGAATGTTACCTCATTTAAAATAAAGATCCAATCTTCCTACACGTTAAACTTCACCCAAATAGCAACGTTTGGAATTTCTTTGTCCTTTGTCTCGGAGATTAAAAGAAAAAACAAAATGTTATTTTTTTGACTCTTGAATCTTTCTTAGAATCACTGTTGCTAACTCTACAATGGACAATCAGAAATTGTTTATTTGTTTCCCAAACATTTTTTATACATAATATGTGACCTAATCTTTATCTACTAATACTATAAATGCGAAATTATTAAATTTGTCTGTCTGTTATGTTATGTTATGTTGCCTAATTTCCTTTTTTTCAGCAAACTTTAATGATCTCTCATATAAAAAGGCAGACCTTGTGCACTACTCTCGACCCTGCAATTATTATATTTCTTCTACATGCATATATGTAATTATAAAAAAATGTAAATTACATGGAAGATATTAAAGGGAAGTTTGAGATCTTTATAACACCAACAGAAATCAAAATTATTATTTAAAAAAATTTTGTCTGATAAGTTTAAATTATCAAAAAAACTATATAATATTTCCTCAAAATCTTTTAGTCCAGCGAAGTCAAGGCAGACCAACAAGTTATGAATGTTACTAAAACATAACAATACTTAATATCATTTTTTACTTATCAGATCCATTTAAGATTCTTTAGCCGTCTAAATATTTAAACAACGTCGCCAAAGCAGTGGAGCTCTTTTATTTTTCCGTCTCTTCGAAATTTTCTAATTCCCTGAACTGGCAAACCAAAAACACAAAATGCCAGGGTTCATTGACCTCGCAACCGACTGTCCGGTCCTGGCTTACAAGAGATATGATTCGATAGATAACTGTAAAGATATTTTTTATCATCAACGAATCGAGGTTACACATTTGATTCGTGTTCAAAAGTATTTTTTGCCTACAAATGGACGATGTTTTTATACAAAACGTCATTGGCGTAGAAAATTGTTCTAACTACGAAACAATTTTATCGTTCGATCGTAACAAATCGATACCGTTAACCTTGTGCATTGTCATAGTACCCCAAACGAAATGTGAGTAGGCCGATGATAAACTCAAATTGGATATAGCGTTTATTATGAGAGAAATCCTGTCCTACCATTGGCGAACGGTGTCGGAAACGGTATATTTTTTTATTATCTTCCGAGTGAAGAAGTTTTGATGACTAAAAGTGCACGGGTCTCGTTAACGAATATAATAAACTCACTTGCACACGCTAAACTCGCCTATTAATACACACATTCACTGACTCACTAATTCATTTGTTATACCCTCTTCCACTTATTTCCTGTAAAATAACATTTGTCGTTAAGTTTTCTAAAATTTTCCAATTTTTCGAACCTTCAGAATAGTATTAGAAAACTTAAAATGTAGTATAAATTAAATCACTAAAGCCGTTCTCAATTTATGGCGTGACCAAGGGAAATATGGATTTTTTAAATAATATATCTTATATATAAAATTGTCACTACACACATTGTCACAATGTTAGTTACCATACTCCTCCGAAACGGCTCGATCGATTTTTATGAAATTTTATATGCATATTCAGTAGGTCTGAGAATCGGCTACTATCTATTTTTCATCCCCCAAAGTGATAAGGGTGGCCCACCCCAAATTTATATGGCAAAACAACGTTTGCTGGGCCAGCTAGTACCTATACAAATTAATTACGGTAATGACGTATTTGTTTCCGTAAGTTTTGTGTTGTCAGCGTTTGTATTTGTATGGAATGATTTAGAATTAACAATGAACAATGGTCAGTGTGTTTTTGTTCAATTATTATAAAGTGGGTCAGAACCAGAAGGCATCGCATAACTGCTCATGACACAACACGCCGCAAGTTCAATATGTTCATCGCTTCCATCCGCTCGACGGGCAAAGAATAAATGTTTACTTACCTTTACATGATAATTAAATACTTAATTGTATAATTTATTTAAATTTTAATATTCAGATAATCAGGCAGGTTTTTGCTGTATAAAAAATGTTAATCAATCTCCCGCCCTCGCTTCGATGAGGTGTATTTAAATCATTAATTCTGTCACACACTCATTCGTTAGCTCTCTTGCCCATCTACTCGCACGAACACTCGTTTATTCAATTATACTTTTCCACCTGCAACTATGAATATGCTATTTAACCGACTTCAAAAACGAGGAGGTTCTCAATTTAATTGGTTTTTTTTTATGTATGTATACCGATTACGCTGAGATTTTAGACCCGATTTTCGTGATTCTTCTTCTGTTTTTACACACTATTTTCCTTTAAAGTTCTATTCTATATTGTGAAGTATGTTTTCTGTCTCACTAATGGCCAGATAATAACTAACACAAAAACTGAATTACCCGATTTAGTGCAGTCGTTCTGAAGTTATGCACGTACTTACATAGAGACGATCGGGCGATCCATTTTTATTCATATACATAAAATTAACAACACTTTACATTATTAGAATACAAGTAAATTTACTCAAAATTCATATACCTTCTGATATTGCAATAAAATGACCTTTAAATGCTCTTAAACTTTCAGTAAAGAGCCCGAATTTTATAACATCGGTAGCATTTACATTTTTTGTAAATATTTTGAATATACTATTAAGACAAATTCGATATACTTAAATTGAAAAAAAAACTTACCGAGTTTAAAATGACATTTCATACAATATTTTGAATTGGACCAGAGTTTTTTATTTTTGATTTTAAAATACCAGTCCTGTATATAATTTCTAAATAATAAATACATATACAAGATGTATTATAGTCTGTTCTGTGTAATACTTAAACTCTATGTATTTATACAATACCTCGTAAATTATTTTGCATAATTTGTGATAGTGTAAATTTATGCAAAATACGGGACTTTGGGAAATGATAAATATAATTTAGTAACTGGTATATTTTATTATGCAATTTGGTAGTACATTTAAATTAAATTTGAGCTATATTTTTAAGTGAGTCAACAATTACAGTATACCCTCACCTCGCTGGGGTAGACTGTAATCGTTTATCAAAAAGGATTATCTGCTGTCTATTGGTGAATAAAAATGTGCTACTTTTTTTAGAAATTATACAAAAAATAAACAAATACATCAAAATTATTAAAGTATGATTAATGAACGAAGTATAAAAAAAGTGTTTGTTGAACGAAGCGATTTCAAATTGTTTACTTAATTTATAGCTGTGTTAAATTTAGCAATGGGCGATTTCGTTTGTTTACGTAAACAATTAAAATGTAAGTTCAAGACTTTTAACTTATATATGCGATGGAAAACAAAATATTATAGTTTACCTTTATAATGTTCTAATTAATTTGATACCATTAATGATGAAATACTAATCTTTTTATCATCATATTTTCTGCTATACTTGTTTATTTAAAATCTTTACAACACTTACAGTTTTAATTGTATCTTCTTATTTATAAACATTTGAACACTGTTATTTTACTGTTATCAGGTTAAAATTATCTTTTTTTAAAAAGGATTCGATTTTAAAAGGTTTTACTCAAAAATACTCATTTTATTTGTAAAATACTCGAAACCTTTTTATAGAAAGCAATCCAAAGACCATTATTTAGAAAGGATGTGCATAATAATATATTTTGCAAAAAAAACAAATTAAATTATGCATTAAGTAGTTTACAAGTACGTATGGTATATATGTATTTAAAAAGTTACTATAACTTCTAAGAATAATTATTACTAACTAGTTGACCCGTCCCGGCTTTTTCCGGGAGCAATTTAACACGTGTATTTAGCCGTAACTGCTATGTCCCTGTATTTTAAATCTGTAATATCTTCAAAAATATTCAATTAAATTTCATGCTGTAACTGTGTATTGATAAATAAAATGCAAAATGTATTTAAGGTACTTAATTGGATAAGGATTAATGCTGTATTTTTTTAAAATCACTTCGTATATAAGCCATTATTTCTCGTAAAAAGTAAGGGGTAAAAAGTGGTTATTGTGGGTTATCCTTAAGAGATAGATATATACCATTGCGGACTTTTTTGTAGACCATTTTATGGTGTACAATACTGTAGTACATTATTTTGATCTTTCTCGTAGAGTTCAGCCAGCGTTTGCAATGTAAGCGCAAAAAATGAGTTTATTTACGACATCACATTAGAAACCCCTAAAATTATCAGTGTTTCTCTACTATATTATGTATGTATTATACAGGTAGGAAGGTTTATGACCTTCCTCTTGAATCACTCTATCTATTAAAAAAACCGTATCAAAATCCGTTGCTTAGTTTTCAAGGTCTAAGCATACATAGGGACAGATATACTATGTGGTGATAGTTTGTGGACTTCTTTTAATATAAATATGTTTAAATCTCTTGTATGAAAACTGCTTTACTTAGTTGACAATAATAATAGGAAGCAACAGGTGTGAAAAGAAATATTTATTATAATGTAAAGTCGAGTGTTGCTATATTCAACAGAGAGCGAGTTAATTTAAATTCCACACTAAACAAATGGAAAACATTAATTTAAGATGCAATTTAATAACATACCATAATATTTAAGTAACATATATTTTTGTAGACAAAAGAATGTCCTATATAGAAAACTAAGGGCGTTGTAGTACAGTCAGGATTTAATAGCTTTGTCATTCTGTTACTGAATGACAAAGTTATGAAATATCTTATAAGAGCCCGAGAAGTGTTTGTGCTTGACCACGTGTCAAGCATGATATTTAACATTTCTACTTGTATTATGTCACACAATTTTCACTGTACCATCCATAACCTTTCATTATCACTAGTTAGACAATGTTCAACAACTGTGGTCACAAGCTGTACAAGTGAGTGAACAACAAGTGTAGTCAAAATAAATTTATTTTTATAAATATAACATGGTACATCTGTGTTATTACTCTATGGCTACTAGTAGATATGCCCGACTCTATCTGCCTGCACCGTTACTCGACACAGTAACCGCAAAGGGGAGATTAATGTAACAAATCTGTGCCAGCGCACGAAGGGCTTTAACTACCTAGATATTCTATCCTATAGACATAGTAAACCTATTTACGAAGACCTCTCACAAAACAATAATTATTTTAGAATTGTTTGTTCGTATATACGCGTTATGGAAAAACCACTGAATGAATTTAAATGCTGTTTTCACAAGATAAATTATTGGGGATCTAATTTAAAATCCAAGCTATATATCATTAGAATCAGATTACTTAATGTTTTTTACTGCAGAAGTGAGTCTTATTACATAACCAGGTTTACACATTAACAGTGTTAGTAACAAATAGGAAAAGAATTTCAAAATTTAGTGTTTACACGAGTAAGCAAATGTGGTACACATTCTGAGTTCTGTGTTAATACTAGTAAATGCTGTTACCTAGACTTGTCCGACTTGGAAAATGTCCACTGAAATTATATCCCGAATATATTATAAAATAATCAGGCTTTTACTGTGATTTTAGTTAAAACATTCTGCTAAAAGTAAAAATTATCAAACTAATCAATAGTGAGTCATGTTTCGATTTAGAAGTTGATATTGATTAGATCAATTAAGTTGTAATTACGGCTTTTACGGCAATGCTATTAACTATTTATTCCCCTAAAACTTTTTAGTAGGTTAATTCTTAGTAATAAATTAGGCATGTTACTGTCAATTTTATCTATGTTATAATATAATTTAGTACCAAGTTAATAAGAATCTAAGGCTAATTATTATCAATTTAATGGTTAGTTATCAAACCTATGACATTATATATTTGACCAATGTTTAAATCGATGTCAATTAATTTCATTAGGAAGTCGTGAGGGCGGGTTTGACCTGGCTTGCGACCGCATGCGAATCTAGTCAATAAGTCGGCTAAACTTACCCATCCCTTTAATGCTTCGGTTCTAGTGAACTCTGGGTATTCAGTTCAAGGCCCACTGAAACTCTAACATTCTTCTCTTAATTCCCCTTCCTCACTCTATCTTCCCTCTTCGTCAATATTCGAGGTGGCAACGCATCGGCAAAACTCTCTTGTATTCAAATTCTCAATGGGCGACTGTGGACACTTACCATCAGATGATCCGACTGCTCGTTTGCCCCTTAACTGCCATTAAAATAAAAAAAGGAAGGTTTTGGTACCTTTTTGTGACTTCACCTATTAACAGTGAAAATTTTTTGTTTTTAGTTTCCTCTTGCTAGGTTCCTTGCTAATAATTGATATAAATTGTCCCTCTCAAAATCTAGTTTAAGTGAGTTCGTGTGAATAGTTGTAATTATAATGTATAGATAGTCAAAAGTGGGCCAAATTAGCGTGGTTCGTTCGCTCGACAAAGCTTTAAGCTCGACCGGTTGATAGGACGTCGACCCCGCAACCTACTGTCTCCTCTGTACTTATTGCTATTAAACAATTTTTTTTTTCTTCATAATTTTAATAATTTTTGTATGTTTATTTTTGAGGTTGAATTTCTGACTGATTAACAAGAATGCCTAAATTCAAAATAGTAAAATTAAATGTTTCTTTGATAAGTCTACATTAAAGAAAGATCGATAAAAATTTTACTTCCAAGTTAGTGGTAAAAACAAAGAAGTTGTATTAAATTCCGTTTCTTTTAAATCTATTATGGTTTACCTATGCCATGGAAACCAAAACGTACTAGAATATACGACGTGAGGGAAGCCATGGATGCTTAGTTCGGTAGCTTGCTTGATACAAATAACTTCGTTGTACAAGAAATACTAGAAAACTGACTTATACATAATGTGACCATATGCCCCGTTTTGATCTGGACAGTACTGTTATTCGCTTGTCAGTTCTTAGTCAGTTTTACGTCCCGAAGTTTTCTTTCCCCAAAACTACCGCTTAACCGGCAATAAGACAGGGCGATCTCTATTTCATAGTATTTTTTTAGAAAATACTAGTCATTCCTCATAATTATTATTTGTTTCTTTTTTAGTGAGATTTGCCTGTTACAAATACCCGAGGAGAAATAGATTTATTTGATTTTGATTTAAATTTCGCCCATGAGTCATCCATACAAAAGACTTCCTTCCCTTTATCCGCGTTCGGTTGGTCAAAATGGTCATTTTGCATATACATAATTACATGACTTATAGACAAGAATATAAAACTCTGACAGAAGTTTCTTTTTCTGGCATTAAGTTATATAAGAAACTATATATTTATTGACATTTTTATGTCAAAAGGGATAAATCTGGAAAGATTTTTATGTCCGTTTGTTTATCCGTTCATCAAATATTCAATGAAAAAAATCAATAATACAATAGTATAAAATAAGGAACTATCTCTGTATTTAAATATTAAATAGGGAAAATATGTGATTTCTTAATTGTTGCCAAGCGAGTACACGTCTTTATAAATGCAAATATGATGAATTCATATTATTTGTTAATTTTTTAATTTTGAAATTTTTCTCATTTATAATTATCATATTATGAAATTTAACATGATACAAGTTGCGGTTAAGTAAATTATATTTCAGAATTGTTTGGTAATAATTCATATTTATTATATTTCACTTGACTGGAAACAAAAACAGTCTTCTAGAATAAGAAATTACCATAATCATAATATGACCATGCATTTCTTATAGTATAGCAAATATTGAAAATAAAATAGTAGAGTGCTACTAGACAAATAAACTTTTAAGCTACTTAAGACTTATACGAAGCAATTTTCTAGCAGCGACGAGTTATTTCATAAAACCATCATACAATAAATACCCAAGTCATGGACAGTTTTAAATAGTTTTGTTGTATCGTATTTTTAAAAATTATTACCTCTGAACAATTCAATCTTAAACGTATTTAAAGTCCTCTTTTTATTCTATATTTCTAATGTATTTGATGTGAACCACTCCTTCAGGTTTTAATATCCTATATATAGTATATGAACCAGTAATAAAATATAATCATGCAAACCTAGTAATAAAATTGAACCTAATTATAGAAACTTATTAATCACGAAGTAAAAAAAAATGGCTAAAATAAATTTGAGTTGACTACTAATCACTTCCTTAAAGAAAACTGTTTAAATTTTTTTTATTTCTCAATGATACGAGTATTTATGTCACGTTCGGTTGAAGAGGATTTAAATTAACAAAACATTATATTTAAGTGGCCAGATATTTCACATTTATGTCAAACTAATGTCAATATAATAATTAGTGACACTAGTCCTAGTAGTACTACTAGTTTCACTAGTGTACTAAGGATAAAAGTTTTAGAACATCTTTTGTTATCAGACACCACAAGATGCATAATTTATAATAGAAGCACTTGAATAGCTATCTCTGAACTGGGCATAATAATTTATTATAATGTAATAAAAACATTAATATCAAAACGCTCAATCATTTTAAAAAGTTTCGATTATAGTTTAGCTATTTATTTTAATATTATTTAAGATACTTTTTTCAAGCTTTTATGTATGTATGTTCGAGTCAAATTTTGAAAGTTTGTTTTAAAGTAGTTATACTCCAAATAATTGACATGACATACCTACACGTTTAGATTGAATAGCAATGCATGGCTATCTAAGCGACGTTTCTAATACCAATATGGGAGATAGTTCATGATGGCGGATTGTACTCGCCTATGACATATATCAAGCATTACGTAAGCATTAAGGAGGAGGTCCTTGCTTTGCTTATTTTTGATGACAAGGAATGGGGGAGAGTCTACATGGTGATATAATAAATATAAGGGATAAAAAGTAATTACGCGCGCACCCGAATCTAAGCGAAATATGAATATCTCTGCTCAGAATGAGGAGCAAGAAAAATACATGCATCATGTAGCAAAGCCTTAACCTGTGCTTACGCACGGGGGAGGGTCTGCTTACTGTTGCTGACGTGGGGAATCTGCTTACGTAATACTTAACGGTCCCATGGATCAAATGGAAAATTAAAATGTCTTCACTCTAAACCCAGTATGGTGGACCGCTCAAAATGGCGGGTCGTTATTTTAGTTATTTCAGCCATTTCCTGGAATACGTTCAAGCAGAAACTTGGTAAACGGATGAAGGGAGTTTAGCTGTTCATGATTAATAGTAGAACAGTTAATATGCAAAAACATTATTTTTTATAATGTAATAAAAAGTTATCTGTATCTTGTCCCAAAGTAGATCTGATGTGCGCTGCACGACACGCTTATCGTATTAGGATAATTTCTGCTTGTTCGTTTATAAGTACTCAGTCAGACGCTGCACAGTGAGAAACGAGAAGTAATTGCACTTAATACTTAGAACGAAGACTAATGGAGATGTCATCGTCGATGTCAAAATAAATTTTGAATTTATACTTTACTAGCTGAACCGGCAAACGTTGTTTTGTCATATAAAATTGGGGTGGGCTACCCCTTATCACTTAGGGGGATGAAAAATAGTTAGTAGCCGATTCTCAGACCTACTGAATATGCGTATAAAATTTCATAAAAATCGGTCGAGCCGTTTCGGAGGAGTATGGTAACTAACATTGTGACACGAGAATGTGCTATAAGGATTTATAAGATCTTATTCATTAAACTTTCCCGTCCTAAACACTTTTTAATACGTCTTTTTTATACATTACGTATTAAATCTATTTACTTATTTTAGCTATTGATTTAGTGTTCAGAATCGGGTCAAAAAGAAGTTTGTTTTACAGGTAGGAAACAATTCTCTCCAACTCATACGCAATTCTCTTTATATGCTTTTGTTATCCTGAAAATTGTAGTACTGTTAGAGGATTTGTTGATTTCTTTATATTTTTATAACGAAAACAATACGCATTTTCGTTTAATTTGTATACTTTTTTAATATACAGGGTAGAAGGAATCCTTTAGTTAGCTCATTTTACTGAAAGGAAACATACCTTTATTTTTAAAAAGAAACAAAACTGCACTCCAAGATTTCTCAAATTCGCTTGTCTCACCTGGGAATCGAACCAACTAAAAATTAAAAAATAAACCCCCGCTATTTTCCTATACGAATCGATAGAGTTATTGTTAAGGATCAAATTTGTCTAAAAATATTTGGTCTTTGAAATAAAAAGAAAGTGAAATCTAATATTAATTTACTTTCATTTTGACATAAAATATAGTACTATGTGACATCTTTTATAACAATTCTAGTAATTCCAATTCTTAGTGGCTATCGCGTAACATGACGCGTTCCTAGAAATGGCGACGGATTTCGCATTCATCGCTTGCATCGAACTGCAGTGGGCAAGTTCAAGGCTGGTCGGCTCCTTGCAATTGCAACGCATTAATTCCGCTCACAAACGACTACCATTGTCTATCACTCGACAAACAGACGGGGCAAAGACCCCATGAAGGATTAATGACACTATTGTGGAGTTATATTATGGCTGAAGCTCGGTTTGCCTCTTTTTTTACCCTCTAACCACCTGCCGTATGAGCCGCATGAGCCTCGGTCTTCGGCAAGGAGCCGTAAATCGTAATGTCGATTTTCCATAAAAATTTCACCACATTATCAGTTACACTAACCAGATAACCAACATTTATTTATTTACCAATACTGTTGATAGACTTTGATTGGTTGGTAGCTTCTATTGTTTTTAAAAATACCCCCACCAATTCAATACAGTTTGTGGAATCTAAGGAAGGTTTATATATAAGTTATAGTTTATATAGTGAGCATTGTCTAAAGCCGTGCAAGACTGCAAGTATTGTAGTTTAGTGTCGTGGTAAATGTGCTCCTGGTACCCAAACCTGCACTGTTAGGTTGAATGCCTTAAAACACGTACTCATAGACGAAATAAATTTTAACTTGAAAATAGATTAGGGCCCGTTCAAGTATTACGAAAGCAGAAATTTTTGAAGGTATAACACCCCCGTTCTTCTTGTCAGGAAAAATAAGCAAAGCCCTAACCCGTCCCCCTACGCTTACGTAAACATTGATGCATGCAATTAGTTTCGATGTGCATGTTTACTTTTTTATGGATGACGTAATTGCAGACCCCCTCCATCCCCCAACGCATGAAAAATAAGCAAAGTAAAACCTCTTGCCCCCCTTTAATGCTTACGTAATAATAGAACGGCCCCTATCTAACCTTTTGAGAAAATTTAAATAAAGTGTGTATGGAAATATTAAATTATAGGAATTATTGAAGTCTTGAAAGAGTCTAAAATAAATGCGGTTGCTAAGCTATTTGGAAATATATTACCTATTCAGTGTTTTACAGCGCGCTGTCAAGTTTTATTACTATTTGTAGTTTTTATTATTCAGGAAGCTTTTAAAAGTGACTGCCATTTTTTCACATACGAGTTCGAGTTTAATTCTGTATCGGTTTTAATTTTTACTTATAAGTATAAAAATTAAACGAGATCACTTCCTATATAATTAACTGGGGCTGGGTTTATTTGTTCTGAATTAAACTCGATTCGTTTCTTGATTCATAAAAATATTATTGAATTCTTTAAATAAATATTGTTCAATATATTTAAAATACTTCTTATATAAAATTTTTGTTTTTTGTTTCACACAACAAATTACAACACTCTAAGAAATAAGAATAAATCGAATGGATGAAGTTTCTTGACTATTCATCAAGGAACATTAATTTTTATTGAAATTAAAAATTGTTAATATTTTTGCAAAATGAATTCGGCTAAAATAGGCATTACTTCGCGTGACGTCACGCCGTGTATAGCGCCATGGTTGTCGATATTTCCATCTAAGTCAACAAGATGAAAATGGTCTAAAATAGAGATACTGCTCTTAAAATTATGTGTGATAGCTCATTGGATCCGGAATGACGTTTAGAAAAAAGTGCCAAAAGCGTGTTTTAATTTAATTTTGGCGAAACGAAATTATGTGCTAATTTTATAAACGATTAATATTTAAGAAATTTCAAAAAAAGGTTGTTAAAGAGGAGAAAATTTCCAATTCTGATTCCAATCTGAACTCTACCTCCATTATTAATATGTTATGTTAATTTAACGCTGAAAATATGTCTCAGTGCGATAATATTAGGATTGATTATTTTTTTTAATAATTTTTTAGGTGTTATTAATTTGAAAAAATATTAGTGTATTCTGAACACTTTAAAAAATTTATTCCCGTTGGATTACTTCAAGTTAATTTTCAACAAGTGAAACGATTTTTAGCTATTGAACTTCCGTTTTCATTGTAATTGAAAAAAAAAATTAAATAATCGTATATCTAATTCTAATAGATTTATATAATTAAACTAAATAGTTCAATAATGTTTACACATGTTCATGTAGTTGTAAATGGCCAAGCTTTATTTAACAAACATGTAAATAAAGCTAATGTTTGTTAATTATTGCCTATTAAGTAGCTAATTAGTGTACAAGTCAATTTAGTAAAGATAATCGTTTAGTTATGCGAAAGTCGTACGGTTGACGCGCGGTGACGGTGCTCTCCTATTTTGTATTGACAACAGATGTCGCGGTTATAATTTATGAAGACTATAAAGTAGTTGAGCTAGTATTTATGTAACTTATAAATATCTCTGGACCTAAACTTATTTTTAAAATCATTTTGCTCTATACTATACGCCATAATTGTAGCATATAATGGCGATAAACGTTACGTTATTTAATCCAGTGTGATGCGAGGGAAGTAGTTTTAAATAAACCTCGCCCAGAACTTTGCGACACAATACAACATATATAAAACTGATTAAAGAGAAAACAAATAATACAACGAATACTTCTACTACATTGTCGTGCCGCGTCGCATTACCACAGATATTGTGTTAGAGTACAGTTGATGCGCGTTAACCGCTTGAAGATAACGCAGTGTCTTCATTAATTATTGTGTGTCGAACAGACGCGCCCACTATATATAGTCTTTCTCTTTAAGTATACACTAGTGAGGACTGTATTTACAAATAGTGAGTGAATAGTATGTTTCTATTAGTATTTACAGGAAGATAGTAGTGGGCATGTGATTGCATGATGCGTCACCCTTGCCGCATGACTTGATCTCGATCGCGCAGTGCGCTGGTCGTGACGCACGGTCCCACGCTCTACGGAAACTTTGCTAAGACAGCAAAATTATTTGCTTTTCAGAATATGTAATAGCTGGTTTACATTATAAGATGATCGACCCTAGCTTCGCTGAGAAAATGGAGTGCTCCCTGCAGCTCAATTGTAACGGAGCAAGCTATATAAAACGAATCTTACCATGTTTAAGTAAACTTAAACGAATATTTGGATTTTTTATCTGATAATTTTTTATAATTAACCATAAATTAGATAAGTAAAAAAGTCATTATTTTTTATAAAAATAAAGCAAGAATATTAATATTATTACAAAATAAATTCGGATTTCGGCTGAAATAAGTATTCTGTCACGTGACGTGAATAATTAACGTCTTGCATATCACTATTTTTGCCGACACACACAAAGAAGATTGATTTACACAAAGTATTATTTATCAGTGAAGTGAAGTATTTTTAAATCAGTTTTCAAAAATATTTTTTGTTCGAACCTGTTATAGATAAACATTTTGCGTTTTTTCGATTTTTGTTACATTTTGTAACGTTACATTTCTTCATGATAGTATGCTATTTCTGAGTTTGGCAGGTGTCTAACATCCAGAAATGACATTTACATGGATTCTTAGGGAGCGCCCAGAATAATTAATGATCGCAGCCCCTACGCGAACTAATACATCTTATTAGCAAGCCGTGTGCAAGTTGAAGGTCAAAAAAATTATAAATTGTATTAAACATACATTTGTATACTATACATGGGCGACATGCCCAAGCTTCGCTGTGCTATAACATTTTTAAATGACAACAACATTTTCCTGACATCTAATTTAAATGAAACGAAGTCTGTATTTTAAGTTAGAAGCAATACAACAAACCTTATGTAATATCTTTCTTGTTAAATATCTTTTTTGTACACATTTAAGACTGTTTATTTTGAATTTAATAGACCGGCATGAGCCAAATGATGTCAATTTGTACACGTATATCTGTGTGCAGTAATGTGGTAATATAACGTTTAAAAAAAATCATTGCAAACACAAATATATACTAGATAGAGGTACAAACTTAACACTTTTTTTTTCATTCGGTTTGGTACATACTACAAGATTATATTTTTTGTAAAGAAACAACTATGATTTTTTGATTTTTCCGTATGTGGGCTGTTAGATTTTGCTCATTATCAAATGTTATGGTGAACAGCTACCTTATAGGATCTGATTCCCTTGCGAATAAGTTTGTAAACAGCAGTCTTTTAATAGCATCGAGGGAGAAAAGGAACTGGATTTTTCCAGAGTTTCATTAGACCTTTAATCTAGGGGGCCTTGACAGAGAGACAGACGACAGATTGACAAGGAACTGATCCTTTAAAGCTTTCTTTCTTATTTTGTACGTTATGGTACGGAACCTTAAAGACTATTTCCGATTAAATAATTTACCCAACAGTTAAAATCGATACTTTTTCCAAGGACTATATATATCTCAGTTGATTTAGATGCGTTGTTGGTTTGTTTCTGTAATTCAATTCGCAGCTTTGCACTTTGCAGTGCCAATTTGCTCGTTCTACTTAGTTCGATGCCCTTGTGAACTACACAGTTTATTTTAGTGCTCTCACATGTCTGACCGTGTCAATATTTGACTTTGTTTCGTAAGGATTGCGACTCCGTGTTCTAAATTTGACAATGTGCTAAGTAAATATGTACATTGTAAGGATTATTACTAGTGTTTGTTATTATTTTGGCAAAATTGTATTTAATAACGTTTTGGATTCGACAGTTATTTAATCACATACAACTAATATTCCTTACCCCCTCCAAGTAAGCTAAAATGCTTTTGTTAGGAGTGGGTCGCGTCCTGACGTGACTCCTGAGTCCAATGACTGGGGTTTGAACCCACGACATATCGATCGTGGATCCAACCTCTCAACCACAAAGTTACTGACGCTTAATTAGCTGACTCCTTAGCAAAAAAAATAAATTAAAAGAAAAGAAATAAGAAATTACAATATTAAGAAAACATACTAGACTAGAATATGGAAAATCTTTTTTACTAAGGGGTCTGTTATATGTTATTATTACTCTATAATTATTTAGCTACAATATTTATTATTCAAAAAAGGATATATAATGCACTTTCTCATTATGAGGGGATAGAATTTAAATAATGATAACTTCTTATGTGATATGGCGAACATTTGACAAAAATAGCCTTAAGTAAAGCTCTTGTGTTCACGAGTACAAAATAACTTGTAATTAATTTTTTTTCTAATTTAATTATTTCTTTTATCATTTAAAAATACTCTATAATTATAATAACTATAATTTTTAAATAAAAAAATAGCAATTGCAGTAGCTTGTATTGATCTTCGAAATTTTGAATCATAAAATATATGGTGCTAGTGATTGCACATTTTAAGTCACATGGAGATTTCAAACTAGATGATGAATTTAATTTTTTAGATTATTTTAGTTCTTTTATAACTCTTTGATTAAATAATAAATTTAAAACATAAAACCTCTGACCAACTTCACGGTGTGGCAGCAAAAATTAACTTAATATAAAACTCTGTATTGTTAGCTTTTTAAAGATATAATATAAATATAGTTCATACTAAACAAAGTGAAAATAAAGCAGCAGTACTTTCTTTCCAGATTTCCGGAACATTTAAAACAGTTAGATTAAATCCCCTGCCTGCCTTGATTACACGGTTCACAATATTATTTAATTAAAATTTGCGTCATTCTATTGGAATACAGCACTGAATGGTAACAGAATCAATTCACAATTCAATTTAAAGTCTGACTGTTATTGTATACGTAAACGGCACGCCCACCTCACGACGGGTCCCGTTTTATTACAATCAAATTGTTTAGTTTGGTGTCATAAAAGTTTTATCATGAGAGAATATTAGAATAACTTTATCTTATGTTGTAGTGTTCTCTTAAGCTTGTGTATTGTCCGTATTATTTCGAAGTTTCAACTATTTGACCTGAATACTCTACTTCAGAAGTAAGACATATGGTGTATTGATCGTGAAGAAGTTATATTAATTCTAGCCGACCCGACAGACGTCCTGTCTTAACTATGAATATTGTTCAAGTGACTGAGTTATCTCATACGTTACATTAGAAAAGTTTGTATGGTGTTAAGTTTTCTAAAATTTTCTAATTTTTCGCGCAACTTGTTTAATTTTTTTCTTACATAAACCTTGAACTGACAATAAGACATACGACAAAAAAGGAATTAGTGAAATCGGCCCAGCCGTTCACGCATGATGCCGTGACCAAGGGAAGTATTCAAGGGATTCATTTCTATATTATTATAGATTAGATCAGATGGCGCACTGCTTTATAAAATTTGAAAGACTAACGGAAACTAGCGGCTTGCCCTCGCTTCGCTCCGAACATTTGAAGCATAAGTTATAATTGAAGTCCTTAAATTGCCACTCTGTAATTATGTTGATTTTCATTATTCAAAAAAAGAGACAGTGAAAAAAGGTGATAAAAAGAGAAAATACAGAAAGAAAAGAGACAGATAATAAAAGGGCGAAGGCTGAAAGATAAAAATGAAAGACATAGATAAAGGAGAGAGAGATAATAGAGAGCCAACGCATAGCCTATGTCATCCGAAAAATATGTAGCTTCCTATCGGTGAAAGAATTTTTCAATATCGGTTCAGTAATTTTCGAGTCCATTTGCAACAAACAAACATACAAAAATACAAACAATCAAATCTTTCCTCTCTATTGTAGGTAGAAGAGGAATTAAAAAAATGTGTTTCATATTTGTACTAAAATTGTATAATGGTAAAAAAAATTAAATTAAAAGGAAAACGTCTTTTTTTAAGGATCTAAGATTATCCGCCACCCAAAATATATCTGAAATTCCAAGAAAAAATACTTTTTCAGTTCCTAAATATTTTTTCAGTGCTATTTCCGATTTTTGAAAAAAAAGAGAGATTTGAAACGTGCGGTATCAATGTATCTTATTTGTACTTATCGTCCTATCGCCCTTTGTTACTGATTAGTACAACTTTAACGACAAAAAAAGATCTCCAAAAGAAACCATAAACCATATTATGTGCTACACGAATTTTTACATCACACAGACCCCCAATTTTTTTTTCGCTTACTTTTCTTTCATTTTTTTGATCTTCCATAACTCGTCATCTATCCATGGGTTTCGATAAAGAACAATTTTGGGAAATTCAAAACATCGTATATCAATTAATAAAAATACTAAAGATTACATTAAAAGTTTAGATTTGCTTACAATGAGTAAGAGCTTACAAGCTTAAGTATAAAATATTATAATTATATACTATGGAATTATGGATACAGTTACGTCATACTTGTATTATAATAAAGATAACCATGACCTATGTCAACATATTAGGATAACAGTTTTCGTAACAATCGACTCCAACTTGGCTGAATTTTTTGAAATGTTAATTCAGCCAACAAAATGGTTTATAAAAATAACTTCTCCGGATAAATATGTATCGCAATTCTTTAGATCCAATCATCTTATAGGCCGACCATTAAGAGATCTTTAACATACCATTTTACTTAAGTTAATGGAATGAGTACGAATTATCATATGCGAGATGTTTTTGGTAATTAAATAAATTGAAATGAAACTTTATATGTAAAGAATTCATGCACGATAATAATTTACTTGTAGAAGTTCGTTTATATAAACAGTAAAGTCACTTAATGTGAGGGTTCTTTATAGCACACATAGAAACCAAAAAAACACTTAATTTTTTTTGTTTGTCTGTTTCTTCATATGTATACGTTGCTCATAACTACTACACGAAATTAGTTATGGTTTTTATATACTCAAAATAAAGGCTTTGTTTCATTTAAATTGGATATCAGGAATAAACTCTTACTGCTTACTAATATGTAAATTTGTATGTTTCGATGTTTATTACTCAATCACCCAAAAACAGCTGAACAGATTTCAATGATACTTGTCATACAGATACTTTATAACATGTATTGACACACAGGCTACTTTTTATCCCGGGTAAACTCAGAGTTCCTGCGGGATAATAACAAGATATTTTTACTGTCTGAATATTTAAATTTAGCAGTATATCGAAAAATAAATGTTAAATCTAAGTATACGTGGTGAATTGCACCTATGTAAAGCCGGGTGGGTTGACTAGTTCGAAATATATTTTGAATAATTGTGTCACTGAAAAAAAAAATAATTTAGCAACATTTCAATTTAAAATTTTCTACACGCCTTCATTACTTAACATTTTGAAACATTACAAATGTTTAAATATGAAATTAACAAAGAAGAAAAATGAAATATGAGAGCTGAACTTAGCATAGTGCATGTCAACTTAAAAGAGAGAGGCGGCTAGGCTCAGGCTGGGGAGGCAGAGGCAGCGTGCTGCACAGGCACACTGTAGCACTGGACGGCCGCCGCACCGGCCGCGCGAAAGCAGCGCACGCGCACCGCGACACATACTCGTACGAGTGATCGATAACACGTGATAAAAACAGTGTTTGTAAATTCCATAGGTAATGAGCCTGGACGCCTCGATGCCTGTACGCCTGGAATGTCGTAACGATTTCTCTCTCGTGTTTTTATTGTGACTCGTATCTCTATATACTTGTTGAGTGTAGTTATGCTTGTTTACTCTTCACAAATGACCGGTACAACCTTATAACTGTCTGAAATACATCATCAGTATCCTTATACTTGTATTTCTGAGCGTTCCTAGCTTTTTACAATCTCATATAACATCGCGAAACTGCTTCGCAGTATAATAGTGCACTTTATTGCTTGAAAAGACTTCGTGCAAGTAACCATTATTTTAATAACAACTGTTGTACACATAAACGATTGCAATCGTGCCTTAGGCGATCACGATGCTCGCTTACGGTGGAAATTTGATCCGCACGTTTGTGGGTCAAAACAAGACTCTATAGGCTCGTTGTTCATTCTAAGAATGCTTATGCTTTATTTGTCGTATGAATGGAACTTAGATTATCGTGCATTCATATTTAGATGAAAGCCTTTATCGCGTTTAATTATGGTCTGTCTGACAGGCTATTAAGGCTTTTCGTATTTTATACTTTACGTTTTGCATTTACCGAACAAAGAAATAATAATATAAAAGCTTTCGTTCCTTTTTAGATTTATTTAATGGGTCCTTCCTTTTTTATTAGTAAAATTAAATGTTAATTTTGTTGTAATATCTATCTATATAAATAATGATTAAATCAAAATCCAATTGTTCAATCACTCTACCTTGTTAGAAATCAAACATAAGTTTTTAAAACACCTGAACTCTGATCTTATTTCAGTTCAAGCTTATAATAGCAGATCTCTCTTTTTTTATTCAATCTAAGCTTAAATGCTTTAAATATTTCAACATTAGACCTCCATTT
The DNA here is from genome assembly GCA_905147385.1 of Limenitis camilla. Taxonomy (NCBI): domain Eukaryota; kingdom Metazoa; phylum Arthropoda; class Insecta; order Lepidoptera; family Nymphalidae; genus Limenitis; species Limenitis camilla. Next base: position 5,883,773 of record LR990241.1, read on the forward strand.
AAGAGAAACTTCTTAAGGCCAATTTTTCATGATAAATTGCAACGGTTCGCATTTTACTAAGTAAACTTAATTTTATAAATATTAGTACTTACGTCTCATATAATTTAACTTATCTTTTATATGAACTGTATAGTATTGACTAGCTTTTTTTTATGTATCTGTTATTAAATGTTCGAGTTACGAGATATTTTCGGGAATAATTTCGCATAAATTTAAATATATAAATACATTCTTTCATTGCAGCATAATAAATTCTATCGAGTTTATTTTTGATTCAAAGACATGATGAACATTTTCACATTTTTTTCCTTACAAATATTAAAAGTTTATACCAAAACGAAGTTGAGGATAAAAGTCTATAGGTATACAATTTTCTAAAGTAATTTTATTCATCGCAAATAAATTTTCTAGCTCGTAAGTCGTAAGTACTCGTTCTCCGAAGTAGTAAAGTCATCCTGAGTATAATCCTGTCCTATCAACCAGCCAACATGGCGGTATTAAACTTAACCTTGGCCAATTGATGAGGGTTATTCGTTTCGTTTCAGGACTTCTATGATATCTTACTTCTTAGTTAAATTATTAATGTTAATTTTACTCATTACATTACTTAGCAGTTTTAGTAGTAATTTTTAATATACAATGATTACATTGTGCTTTGTTATTAAAACAAAAATTGTAATAACACATTTCAATGCCTATAAAGTCTAAAACAATAATATTATTGCTACTCGGAGACAAAGTAGAAAACTATAAAAGGTATAGAGCTCAAGACTACTAAAGGAACTGTTTATTATTATAATAAAAATATCGATTACCATATTATATTCCAACTAGTCGACTCACACTAGCTTTGCAGGGCTAAAAAATTTTTAAATGACAATTATTTTTTCCTGACAACGGATTTAAATGAAATAAAGCCTATATTTTTAGTTAGACAGTTTCATGACATGCGTAAAACATGCAGAGAGACGAAGATACTAAAAATGAATTTAGGTTTTTTATAAATACGGGTTAGAATACTATTCCCCTCTACCGCTGGGTGAGCATCTCGTACCAGATTTACCCCCTCCTTCTCCAATTCCATTACTGCAGATCTAATGGACTCTGGAATCTTGCTCAGGGTCCACTGAAACCGCAGCATTCTTCTCTTCACTCTCCCCTCCTCACTCTATCTTCGAGACGGCAAAACAAGAGATACTCTCTAGTATTGCCGATGGCGATGGTGGCCACGTACCATCAGGTGGACCATCTGCTCGTTAGCACCACATACCATGGTAGATACCATAAAAAATATATTCTATGTACGGATTTTCGATAAGTAGCATTTTATGATATACTAATTTCTACACTAGATCTAAAAGATCTAATTGGACCCTGAAAGTCCCAAATTATTTTATAAATATTATTTTATAAATAAAAATATCTGATTTAACTTCTTTTTCTTTACTTCTTTACTTCAGATCTTTAAGTACAACACTTACAATCCTTTTAAGTAAGACACGCAGAGATCGTAAATGACAAGTAGTATGTTATCAAACTATTATTAACACTTATTTATTTTATTCTTCACAATTTTTTTTACATTAATGATATTCTAGAAGCAGGCTTAACATTTAGTTGTCAAGGATTCATCAATCCAATCCTATGATCAAAACCATTACTGATACTTCTGATCTGACTGATACTTCGCTATTATACTTAATCATAGTCAATCTATGTTTTAAAAGTCATAGGCGTGAACAAAAACTAGTCCTCCGTCTTGGGCCGCCCGCCATATTGGATTTAAAATAACGTCATTTAGCTAACTAATTAACTATACATTGTCATCCAATCTAAACTTGAATACAAAATTTAATCTTAATCAGTTGAGGATAACTGCTTTAAAATTCATTTGTAAGATTTGACCCGAACATACATACATACATACAAACATTGCAAGTTAAACAAAAGCTTGTTAAATCATTTCTTTTCTTTATTTAACTTTAGTGCTTCTCAATACCTACGAGAATACGACTATTTCTACGAAACACTAAGGATGTCCTGCAGATGCTTTAACTTGTTTTGTCATAACTTGGCTCGTATAAAGTTAAGTGCAAACAATTGCCGCTTTCATTGACTACAATCAAAAAGAATTACGTATTTTACAGCATGAACAAATTTATCGTCTGACCATATTTATTTCAGTATACATAATATTAGCTATATCCATAAAAAGTCGAGAAGTGCCTAGGACTAGAGAAGATATAAATTGTCGCCTGCACTGTTCGATATCGCCACTCAACATATTTTGCTTAAGTTAATCTATAAAATCCCTTATCATGCTATGATGAAAAGTCATATAATGATACTAGACGACTTGCCCCGGGTTTGCACGGGCAAAATTTACCACATGTAGATGTTTAACAGAGAACACTTAATTTCACTATGAACTATGAATTTTTCCGGGATAAAAAGTAGCCTTTGTTTTAATCCGGCCTATCAACTATCTGTGTGCCGAATTTTATTGAAATCTGTTCAGCCGGTTTTACGTAATTGAGTAACAAACATCTAAGCATCAAAATATCCAAACACAAACTTTCACATCTTCTTCTTAATATATAAAACAAAGTCGAGTTTGTTCGTACACTTATAACTCGAGAACGGCTGGACCGATTTTCATGGTTTTGATTTGTCTCCGTCCCGAATAGCAGAATAACTATTAAAAACATTGCAAAATTGACGAAAAAAATAAATAAAAGAAAAAACATTTTCCCATACAAAATGTGATGGGTTTCGTAATAAATAAATTAAACAATTATTTGTCTATGGTCTTCTGGGTGTCAAACAATCAAGTTTAATGCCACAACAAACATGTACCTATTGATTAATTTGTACATATAGTGTATCTAATATCCTATTATACTTAATATTTAAATGAATTATCAAAATTCGAGTATTGAATGACCACTAGTATTATTTAAGTGAGTTTAAGCAGAGAGCAGAGACAAAGCGAGTAGTGTCGGTATTGCGGACATGACTCAGTATCGTGGGTGCCTCATTTGGTATGCGCAAGCGCAACGCCTAGGAAGTGCATTCATGTAACAACAGCGCGGAAAACCGTGCGCGAAATATTGACAACGTACAATAATCATATTTTGCCTTTACTTTCAATTTTTAAATACATATACAAGAGCGAATTATTTGTAAAGTGAGAAATGTAGTGCAAAATTTTATTTTGCACTACATTTAGGTTCATTTTACGGTCAATTTCGTAGTTATTATGATATTTGCAAAACTAATTTAAGTACCATTTTGACTTTATTGAATGTTGAACTCTGATAAATATCAATCAGAGAAATAGGGATTCTAAATTATACACCACAGGAAGATATTCTAATCTTCAGTCAAAGATCTCTAAATCTCTTAATAATCTATTGCCGCTTTTCCTAACATTAAACGGTTTTTTTAAAGGGCTTAGCACGATGAAAAGTGACCAGTATTATTCTAGCAAGTAAGATACGGACGATTTACAAATTGACCGTATAAAGAACCTAACCGCAAAATAAAAATTCATTCACTATTACGCACGATGAAGAAAAATCAAGGTAGTCCATAAGTTTTTAATAGGAATTGGGACTAACCATATTATTATTGGTAATTTATGGCAACCAATTTTTATAGCAATTCCTTATGTAGTTCTCCGAATACAGAAAACATACAATCACGTTATTCAACGATCGTGATATCAAAAGTTGATATTTTAAAAATACGTATAGTTAACTCTTAACACTTGGGATTTTACGATAATGTATAATAATTTATATAAAATATTGCGAATAATGCGTGACCTTGAAAGTTTATTACATTGGAGATACAATTTTTTATACTTATATCCTTAATACGAGAGATTTTATTTCAAGTTTTATAAACCGTTAAAAGACGTTCATATGCGGGAAACAATATATAAAATAGGCAAAAGACCACACTTAGGGTTGCTACTCGTACTATAAAATATTATAAAGCTTTTTTATTTATTAAAAATAAATATGATAAAGCAAAAATACTTTTCTAAACCATTGATATGATTTTAGCAAATAATATTAGTAAAATATATTTGTTTTATTCTCTTTAGTTCTTAAACCTCAACTTTTATAGTCATTCCTATTACATAAATAGAGATAATAAATAGATCTACTTGTTTATTGAAGAAGGAATGATTAGGTACTTTAAAAATACTAGAAATCGAATGTATGTTGGAGAAGAAAGATATTTTAAAAACTTAACCATACCAAAATATTCATTTTTGTAAATTTTTATCTGTCTGTCTTTAAAAGTACATCAACCCTAACCACATGAGAGAAATAATGTGGGCTCTTTGTGACAATAAAATTATACTGTACTGGTCATAGCAAGTGTGGCGTCGTAAAACTGTTTTTAGTTTTTTGCATCATATTACCACCACATAGTGCAAAATGCATTATGTGAGAGTATGTTTTGTGAGCATTAACTTACTATAATTTAGAAGCAAGGCCCTTTTACAAATATTACCAATAAGTGTCCGAACTCTGAAGCATGCACTCCCATATAAGTCAAATCTGATGTTTATTTCTCTAAAGAATTAAATTAATTTAAAAAAATCTTCCAATCTTTCGTGGATGTTTGCAATAATAGTATCAAAAGTCATATATTGGGTTTTTAGAACAGTATAAATATATATGAACTAGGTGACCCGTCCTCGCTTCGCGAAGATGTATTGGACAAAAGGTTAAAGTTTTATCAACGTTTAATTTCTCACCATTTAAACCTTCCCTGAACTTCCACAAATATTTCAAGCTCAAAATTAGCCAAAGCGATCAAGCCCTTCTCGAGTTTTAGTGACAACAGCAATCGAAAAACAATTATATATAAGAGACTAGTCGACCCACGCGATTTTCTCCGCATGTAGCTCCGCTCCTATTGGTCTTAGTGTGGTGATATATAGCCTGTAGACTTCCTCGATAAATGGACTATCTAACACTGAAAGAATGTTTTAAATCGGACTAGTAGATCCTGAGATTAGCGCAAGCAAACAAACAAACTCTTCAGCTTTATATATTAGTATAAGATTGGTGTTCTTATAAAGACAGTTGTAAACAAAGGTTCTCCTTTTGCTCTTTGGAAGTCTTTTACTTTAGACTTTTAGTGAGATATCATAGAGTTGCTCTCATGAAAATTGTCGCAAATTAAATAAAACTGAATTGGATCTCCTTCTGCGTTTAAGAAAATATTTTGGCTCAGACACCTAAAGCAAGTATCTATCAAACGAATCGACTATTTCTTTGCCTAGTAACAATCAAAACGGTCCAAAATCTCACTTTCCATTAACGGTAAATATTACTACGAAGTAATTAAAACGGTGTTCGCGAAAACGTAGCTCTGTTAACCGCTGCTTTCGGTAAAAAATTGGCAGATGGTAAATTGACGGCTATATCAAAACATGGCGCAGTTCGTCGACCTCATAACAACTAGCTCGGAAACTGTGTCAAAATCTGTGCACTTATAACACTTAGATTTGATTTATAAATTGTATAAATTTATGTTAATTCAACAATTTATTTATGCACCAACAATTTTTTTCTTTTAAATAAAAAATGTGTACAAATGATGACTTGTTTCGCTGACTTGGCTATTTATGAACAAGCTGTTGAAAAAAAATAAAATAATATCTTCTTTAAAAAAATTTATTATGGGAAAGTAAAAATGGTATTCTGGGAAGTTTTAGCTACTCAGTTATCACCATTGTCTCTAATTCTTTGCATTATGCGTTCCTCCAATAATCCTTAGTTTTCTAAAACTGCGAAACATTTAGTTACGAGAAATAAATAGTTATAGTAATCATAAAGAAATTAACAAATATGTTATTATTTATAATATTATACAATACTTAATAATAAGAAGGATCATTCAATTTAGTAGAAATTCAATTGGAATTACTCATACGACCTCATAAAACTAACTGTGATTAATTTATATGCAAATAATATTTATTATTTGCGCCTCATTACTTAAAATTCTTGTCCGTTGAATATGTAAATGAACCGAAAAAGATTAATGGACCCCAAAAAGTTGTCGATTACGATTTTACGTAAGGCTGATGACATTAAACGGTAGAACGAGTTGCTATATGATTTTATTGTTTCGTGAACCAGATCGAAATATCAGAACCACCGTTAAGTGAGTTTCAGTAGCGGAAACGACTGTTAGAAATTTATTGCAGGTTTCATTCATTATATTATACAACGGCACTTTGATGTTTTTGAAAATCAAAAAATAGTGACCATTATTTGTGTGAGTTCCGACACCACTTCACCAGATCTTTTGTATGTTAATAGATTGATATCTATAAACATTCTAGCGAACTGTTATAACTTCAAAATACGAGGGGTTTTAAAAATACATGATGGAAATACTAATAAATATTATTGTCTACATAACGACTAATTATTTTACTGTATCATACATGTCCGCGCGTAAGTTAAGCTTAGGTTAACCTAACCCTAGGTTTTAACGGTGAAACGAAGCAGTGGAGGCAAGTAATGGAATTTTGTTAAAAGGCCGTGCAAACCAACACCTTGGTCATAAGTCTAATGCACTGCTTAGGTTGCTGTTTAATTTAGTTGTTTATCAGTTCAGTGACAGTATCTACTTTGCGTTATCGTCCTCCCTCTTAATATCCTCAATATATCCCCTTTCATCCTCACTTCTCAACATTTTTCTCTGAGTTACTCAAATGAAATAATTCTTACTTCAATTACGTTGACTTTCTAAAATGGCCGATATTCTTAGAAGGGCCTTTGTTATATTAGGATATAAAACATTACAAGTTCCAGGAGTATTTCCCATAAATATACAATTTTCTTCTGTTCTTAAATATAAATTATTCAAAATTCACACTTAGGCTGCGATTCCACCAGAGGTGACCAAGAATGCGTAGCGAGGGAAGTGTTTGTTAAGAACCAATAGAATCTTAACAAACACACTCTTCGCTAAACATCTATGGTAGAAACATAGCCTAGAGTATATGACACCCACTGAAAGAATTTATTATTGGTGGCATTTTGTGTCAAGCATGGGTGTTAACCCATGCTTGACACAAAATGCCCTGTCTTATTCTTGAATCAGCCAAGTGCCAAGATATTTACATCTATCTATACACTCTCACCTATAGGTACTTGACTAGTAGCTCTAATCGAATGAAATTTTAATTCCAGGTGGTTATATTTGATTGATTTAATATCATCTAACCCTGATTTGAACGTCATGCTACATATTTTCTAAATAAACTTGGGACGCTTGTTATGAATAATATCGTCAAGCTATAAATAAAACCATACCCACAATACCCTCAAAACTGAAATATCATGAACAGTTCAGTTTATATCTTCTAAACGTAACGGCTTGTTGTGGTTGAGTTATTGCAGCCGGACGTCGTTCCAGCAGAAATTAATAACCAAAGCGTTTAGTCGTCTATCAAGGTAGTAATGTGTACCGACACCCACTACGGTACTTTCGAATTATTGGGTCACCACGACAACAACTTATAGTTGAAGGATTATCCATTTTAATAAGTACGAAATGATTTACATTTTAATAATGTTTCTTCGATTAATGCAGAATGACTGACTCATCATCCCACAGACATAACTGCAGACGTCTTTCTATCATGTAAATATTCTATAAAATACGATGTTTATCAATTCCAAATCCAAGATTTTATCTTCTTTAGACTAAATCTAGCACACAATTAAAAAAATTATAATAATATATTCATATTATAATGTAATATATACTATAAACACTTACTATATTTCCCAATACAGTTGATAAGCCGGCAAACCAATGAAATCAGAAGCTAGATTAGTTTCAGATATCGTGTGGCAATGTTAATGACCCTCACAAGGCCAAAGGCCCCTCGAAATGAATCTATAAAACCTTTTAGTTTTATGGATTCCACTTCATTCCACAACAAAATAATCAATGCAGAATATCTTTACGACACTCCAGTGCGAACGTGTGCATAAATTAATAGTAATGTATTCAATATTTTTATCTATTATAATGCAGTAGGCTCGAGTCATGTAAACAGCAAAAATAAATAAAAATGTTGATTCGACAAGAAAAGTGATAATTCCTAAAAATGTGCAACAACAACAAAATGGGAAGCGGAAAGTTTGGACTTAATGTGAAAAAAGACAAAGTAAATGTGACAGAGGCTAATAAGACTGAATTTAGTGTTAAGGAAAAATGTCGTAAATTACAGAAAAAACTCAAGAAGGCAGATAAACAGAAGACTGAACCTAGTACAAAGGAAAAGACTATTTGGTGGAACCAATGCAGCAGTTGTAAGTAAATTGTCTATAAACTATAAGTGAAAGTCACAATGTTTCTATTGCTATATTAATGTTTAAATAATAATCAGTTTTCCATACCAAAACACTTTCTATAGTAAATGATTATTTTATTAATTTACGTGTTAGAATATTGATTCCACAGTGTATTCTTTTTCTAATAATTTGAATTTACCTGGTCTATATAAAGCAAGTTATCGTTCATTTAAAAATAAAAGGTTACTTGTTTGTACTATCGCAAGAGCTACCAGCCCTTGAAGGGCCGTCAAGCCTGTTACGCTCTTTGAATCTACAATGAAGGGAAATTAGAGCACCAAGGTTCAAACTTTTGAAATCAACCAAGTACCTCCTGTTATTCAACGACAAATAATCGAGGTTAGCGACGCGACCTTAAACGTCGCCTTCAAATTATATGTGGGCCCTTCTAATAAATAATGAAAACGTTCAAATTTCGACATTGACATTTGCAACTGGTATAACATTAATTTTTATGTGAAGTAGACGGCTTGATGAATATGAATATAACTGGAAATAAAACCGTTAAAGAATCACTTTGTCTGTCTGCCAAAACCCTTTTTCTCTGAAATTAATATCAAATACTAAATATTTCAGAGCTAAAAAATAAATTAAGCTTTAAAATCAGCACTGATCGTGACTTACCATATGGGTATAGTAGATATCTAACGGCAAATTTGAGTTCCTGAATCCAGTAATAACAAATTTACAGATTCAAAATTCAAATAAAATATTTAAACTAAATTTTAGATAACCACTAATTTCTACATTCAATTGATTCGTGTTTGCTGCATTGCAATGCATTTCATATATATCTACTACTACTACTACAAGCGCTGTAAAAGTGTGTCAGTGGAAAGCGCGAGAGAATCCCGTGAAATCAACGCGCAAACAACACCGGCACTTGCACCCCGGTGCCCACTTTCTAAACTAGCTGCACTCTCGGTTTATGGTTCAGGAACTAGTATCTAGACTGCATGAAAGTTGTATTAGACATTTCCTTGTCTAGGAGATCATAAATAAACTCGTCGACCATTTGCGGTAGTTTCGTGACACGTTATATTTCCATTAGTGTCGCTTCTTCTACGACTCGGACAACTGTTTACATTTCCTCGTAATATTTATGCCATGTTCTTTTAGTTGTATAATCTTTCTTATAAACTTCAGCGGTTTATTGTTAGTGTTTTCACTACAAAGCACTTTGGGTCGTAACTTTTGACGTTTATGTTTAGCGTGTTAGTAAAATTGTATGCTTTACTATGTGTAAAATTGTACGTATCACTGAGTTTGTATCTAGAATTTATAGTATTTTAATATAAAAATTAAGGATATGTATTTTCGCTTCCGTATTATAATTGAAGCTGCATTTTCAATTACCTATCTCCATTATTTATTTTATTTATAATAATGATCAAATATCTACAGAAAAATAATTTCATCTCATTTTATGTTATCTGAAATTTATAATTTATTTATTTTGTTATGTTAAAGTGTAACTTCATTAGCAGTTTTGCGATTGACAGCAAAGGACGTTATACGGCGATCATTATCGAAATTATAAGTCTCGGAATAAGTCTTTTAGTAATTCTTAATGAGAACTGTCATTATCATATCTCCCTTTTTTGGACATGGCAGCATGACATGCATGATTCGGAATTTTAAATATGTATTGTATATAAAGATCATCGAACTCCATATTGCGCGATTACATTTTAATTCTTTAAATTTTGTTACAGTAAGCGAAATAGACCAATATCTATGGATGGTCGGTGGGTCTGCTGGTGCCTTGGCACTCACTGGGGTTGCTGCCGCCTCAGCTTTCTATCTCAGCACTCGGCCGAAACCGGAGAAACCTTTGGTCACATTACATGAACAGAGTCTACTTGAACCGGTAAGTATTTTTTAACATTTAAAATAGTCCTTGCAAATGACGTGCACTGAAATCTTGATGTGATTTTCATCTCTGTACAATTACTACCGTTCTTGTAAACAAAATTAACTATAAAAGGCCTACAAGATATCTAGATTTATAAATTAAATGGTAGCACTGAGACAGGACAAAACAACAAAACGTAATTGCTTTAACTGATTTGCAACTTTGTAAAGCACTTAACTACTCATTTTTAATACTTCAAAAAGCCAACGATAAATGTTTTAGCGCTGTAGTAAAACAAGGAAATAAGATTAAAAGTATGTATATGTGGACTTGATGTCATGTAAAATATAAATGTATTTAGATGAGAATATTGTTAAGATAGACTAGAAAGCATTAGAGTTCATAACCGATAACAATTTAGTTCTTTGTGCGATACAATACTATGACAAATGAGTGATAAGCTTCCTATTACTTATTTTGATAGGCATAACATCAATACATATATTAACTTATCAAATGTCTGTATATAGAAAATATTTTCGAAAACTTTAGTAGGTCTAACCAAAAATCCAGGCATTGTTTTAATAAAGTCATTTTAAGATTTTTAAATTCAGAGAAGTCAGGGCATGACAACTGGTTGTGAATAATTCTCTTTTCATGTTTATTTCTATATTTTAATAAAGAAAAAATGCAACAGCAATCATAATCAGGAGGTAAACATGTTATGCATGCTATTTATTTTAATTTCACTAAAAAGCCGCTTGATACAATTAAAATATCTTTATTGACCTTGAAAGTAAAATCTTAACGTAAAATTAAGATTTTAAATGTCAACCTAAAGGTCAATGATCGAATTGCTCTTATAACCTAGAGGTACTGAATAGTTGTGTAGTTCATTTCCCATATGTTATAACATGTGTGATCGATTCTAGAGGAATCCCTTATAACTGTGTATCAAAGCTCAAGATGTCTTAACCGAAATCGCCGTTTGAATTGGCAGTGCGCATCTTTGAGCGATATTTTTAACTCATTGTACCAAGAGCTGCCCTGCCAGCGACTCCGTTGTCAGTATTCAGAACTCTCTAGCGAAAGTGACGAGAACCACCAACCAAGTTGTATAATCAAAATTTTGACTATATTACGTTGTAGTGTAGTGATTTACATTTCCAAAAATTGCTTAAACTTGAGTTACATGACATAGAAATAAACGTGTTGATTGCGCAATGATGAGTGTTTGAAATAAATTGTGCAGTGCTAGTTGGTACAATGTCTTGCTGCGATTGCTGTATCGGGGTTGCTCCGATTAGACCCCCAATATCTCTAAGCGATCAATCGGATTCTGTTAAAGTAAGCATTCATTTATTGTTAATTTTTTATAGCTTTTTCTGGTATTCATACATGATAGGTAAGCATAGGACATTCCTAGAATATTAATTCTGAACGAATGAATAACAAAATAGATTTACAATAATCGACATGTTATATATGTCGTGAAATTTTTAAACGTATTAGAAAAAGTTTTGAAGTAAATTTTTAAAGTTGAAAACTTGATCCCTCAAGAAAAGAATCATTGCTACTCCAATGTATAGTGGCAGTTTTTTTTTAATTATACACGAAATTGTAAAAAAAGAATAGATGATGACGATGATGTATGTAGGTGGTACAAAATATGTTATAAAAAGAATGATTATAATGTGTTTTGTCTGAGACATTGTTAATCGAGTTGCGATTGTTGGCAAAGCTCCGTGCATGAGACTCAGGATAGGCTTCGTTGATACCAACAGCTGAATTAAAGCTAGTAATTTACTGCATTAAATTTGAACTTCTCAATTTTTCAGCTGTATTTTTATGGTGGTAATTTTTAAGGTTAATACGTTTCAAGTTTTATTTAGCCCTAGCTTTTCTATACACAAAAGGATATAAAATATGTTACTAGGCATCGTAAAACTAACGTATCTAATAATAATTTTAGCCACAGATGCCATATTATAATATTTCTTCGGAATTCATCAGCTTTTGACTCATACTGGTTACCAGATGATAATTTAATTGTACATAAATTGATATATTATGGATATCGTTTTGGATATCTTTATTACATTTATAGTCATCAGAACAACATTTTGACACGGAATTATTATGATTATCGTTATTTTATGATAATGACCGTTAAAGTATTTTTAATATAAATGCTTGGAGTAGAGAATTTACATTAAATTCTATGATTTTCTAGTACCTATGTTTTATCAACACTGAATAAAAAAAAGTTCAAAATATTCAGTGATTATCATTCATTTCGAACTTCTACCACCATCCATTGTAACCTCTCCTACCCTTCGGGTGGGAGGTTAACAAAAAAAAATGTAAATTAAATTGAATTGTTTAATGACAATACGTTCAGAAGATTCCACAGTTACAATTGTAAAAAAAAAACAACTCTTTACTACATAAAGTTTTATTAGCAAGAAATGAATCGAAAAGCTACCTAAAGCTTCCTTCGCATTCTAGTATAGTTTACAGGATTTGATTTGCGCGCCTGAGGGACTGACCGTAGGACTTACAGTGGTAAAATTGAAGGGTTGAGTTGAATTAACAGATAAAAGAAAAAAACAACCGGTTACTTGCTCACGGTCATCCACGCCTGACGGCGCGCATGCCAGAGTCCGCGGGCTTCTCACGGAGCCGGGCGACTCGGAGAGGCAGCATCAGCCTCCTAATCTCCTTCATAATGGAACCCGGAGCAGGGTATGCAGGGAGTAAAAAAAAAAGAAAAGAATCCTAGGAACTTGTCCTTCGGGAAACAAGGGTCTTCCGGACGCAACTCCACGCACCAACAACACAATCCCCTCCGGATACAAACATCCGGATACAGACGAACATCCGGATACAGACTACCTTCCGGATACGAAGTACCCTAGGTACACACGCCCCCTAGGTACACACGCCCCCTAGGTACACACGCCCCCTAGGTACACACGCCCCCTAGGTACACACGCCCCCTAGGTACACCTCCTGTAATTACAGAATAAACAAAGCTATTATAACGGCTTGGACTAAGAAGAACAACTGTAGTCCGAAGCTACATAAGAAGAAACTTTAATTATTTATATAAAATATCTTATTAAAGAAAATGAATAAATCTATATTCAGAAAACTAACAGTAATCCAAATCAAGCATTTAACACTACTATCTGATAACACAAATATAAAATAAAGAAAACTTAAATGTTCACTGAGACGGTATATAATTTATCCAAAATCTCCAAAACAACAAGAAAATCCAATAGAATCCCAATACAGACACATTAATATTTGTCCACTTTGACTATTAAATTATGTTATTCAAACATATAAATAAGAATTAAGAAATGAAAATTGTTTCCGGAGAGGCCGGACATCAACTGTCTCCGGATACCCCAAAATATTTAGAAATTCTACATAAATCATGTGCATACATTATCTCTTTTATTGGTTTTAACTATATTTAGAAGATTATTAACAAGGAATTAAGATTTCATGGACATATATCATCCAACCTATATGTGCCGGATAGCGGTAACATATTAAGTTGAATAAACTCCCAAAAATCGTACAAATTCATGAAGACACGCTCTCGTATCGTTTAGATATTTTATTCAAATGTTTTTTAAATATAAATTTATAAAGAGAACATAAGTATTAATATAAATAATGTAAGCACATGGTAATAACCTCTATAAGTTTAGAACAATTAGAACTGTATGAAATACGTAATTATTATATTTAACTAACCTGTGGAGGTTTTTAGTATGTCAGGCTTGTTAGGGCATTAAGGATTCCAAGCCTGGCATGATGATCAAAGGCATGCTCGCACGCAGCATGGCTCGCGTCGCGGCAGCTATAACGAATACAATAATAAGACACTATCCACTCCAACGCCAACGTTAATACGATTCAAAGGTAGTACTTACCAAAAAAAGAAAATAATATTAGGTGCTCCTGGCACCTCTCCAGGAATCACAAGGAACAGTCGCCTACCCAAACGACATGGAGAAAAAGAAAAAAATGAAGTACGACAACTTGACGGAAAAGAAATAAAATATTGCCAGCTCCTACGAGAGACAATTAAAAATCGAATAATGAAATATAGGTCCGTGTACCACTATATCAATAATAATTAATTGTTGAAGTTCCAAAAATTATAATTTATTTAATATTGGTTAATATTAATTTTGAAATTGTTTATTTGAAAATAAAAAAAAAAGAAATCATATAATATTACTAAACAAACGAATCGATTTATACGTGCTAGATCACGCGTTCGAAACTAGATGGCGCTCACGCTCAGTGTGGATGGTTCACCATAGATGGCAGTAGTATGCACTATTTAAACAAATTTAAAGTAAAATATTTGTATATTTGAAGAAGATTGGATTAAAAATAATAAGAATAGGGTGTAGCGAATTTTACACGCTACAGTGCCCCTCCCATCAGAAAGAATTTACGGTAGTAAATTCGTCGGGTGCCCTCACCCGTCCACTCACTACACCAAAGTAAAACAGCAACAAAATCTAATCCTAAACTAAACAACACCAAAAGAAACCTTAAATTAGAAGTAAGAACATCCTGAAACAATAAAATAAACCTTAGAAATACATAAACCTCGTTTACGGCGGTATTTAAAACAAAGTGTCTTTAATTCAACCACAGGAGTAAAAGTATCAACCGTGACAAGCAATAGGTAGTAACCTACCACGGGAGATATAGAACCCTTTGCGGTTAAAATAAAAACCAAATCCACATCTTTATGTAAGGTAGCATAACTAACACGGTAAATATTTGTATCTAAATAGGGTCTGACATCATTATTATAACGATCTGTTACAGACGAACAAGTTAATTTAGGGCAATTGGAATCAGTCCGAGATTCCAGTCCCAAAGTGGTAAAAGGGGTAAGTTCCTGTTTAGCAGAAACTGCACCATGGGTAACATGGTGTATAACTGCTACGCCATTGTAAACATGGGGCAGCTTAAGGGTAGAATCCTGGGTAACAGGATTATCATCGTGGGTATCACGATGTGAAGTAGGTAATTCCTGGGTAACAGGAATATTGTCATGGGTAACACGACGAGAGGTAGGTAAGATAGGTAATTCCTGGGTAACAGGAATATCATCGTGGGTAACACGATGGGTACTAGGTAAAATAAATAAGTCCTGGGTAACAGGAGTAACATTGCGGGTAACACAATGTGAAGTAGGTAATTCCTGGGTAACAGAAATAACATCGTGGGTTTCACGACGTGGAGTAGGTAAGTTAGGTAATTCCTGGGTAACAGGAATGACATCGTGGGTTTCACGACGAGAAATAGGTAATTCCTGGGTAACAGGAATAACATTACGTATGCCCTGGGTAGGGAAAACACGAACACGATTTTTATTCGTTTCGCGGACCAAAGAGGAGTTATAATTCGAAACGTGACTTGAGCTTGTACAAGAGATAGCCGGATCCTCACTCATAGATAATGAGGTAGGACGAATATGACTATCAATAGAGTCGGAGAGTTCTAGCTCTTTCCTTCTGTGGTCCGCTCTGGCAAGTTTTTTGTACCAGAACTCGAACCTGGCCTGTTTGTCTGGCTTTGGTTGCATTTAGGACAATTCGCCGCCGTGAAATTCTTTTCACCACAACGGTAGCAAACTAAGGAAGGCTTATCTCGACAATTCTTTAAAGTGTGTCCGCTGTTACGGCAGCGTACACAGAACTCTTGACGTTTCTCGTTAGATAACTTAGAAACCACATGACACGGCTTCTGTACTCCTTTATATACTAAATCTGGGGCAATTAAACTTGAGTTAAATCGAGGGGGTTCGGTAAATGAATCCGCTCGTTGCTTAGCGTACTCCAACAAAAGACACCTGGACTTTAATTCTGACCAAGAATGAATATCCACAAAAGCTAATTGAGAAGAAAAATGAGGGCGTAAATTATATCGTACAATATGTAGCTGTTCCTCTTCCTTTAAAGGAACCCGTAACCTACTAAAGTAATTTCTCATTACACTTAAATAATTAATTATAGACTCATCACGACCTTGGGTTCGGTCTCGGATCTCACCCAGCAACCGTTGGTCATAATCCACTGGCAAATAATCATCTAATAGGTATTCCTTAAGTTCCGACCAAGAATGTACCGAATCACGAATACTACGATACCAAAACAAAGCCTCTTCCGTAAATAATTCCGCTGCTCCTTCAAACAACCTCTGGTGAGACACTCCTCGTGACAAACACAATTCCTCCAACCGCTGAACAAAAGAAAGCACGCAAGAGCGACCGTTGTACTTTATACCGAGCGTGTGAACTCCCTTACTTCGATCACAACACGCGCTGACACTAGGTTCCGGTGCACTCTCTGCTTCGATGGACAAGGAATGTACTGAGTTCTTCAAGCTCCTTTGGTAACTCACGAAAACGGAATCAGACTTGTCTAATATTTTATCCAATTGTGATTGTAGATCGGTATGCAAAGTAATATCATCAGGTTCGACCGGCTTCAACCTTCCTAACCGATGAAATAAATGATTACCTAAAGTATGAATACGATTTAAACTTTTTAAACGCAATTGCTTTTCGGACATAAGTCCGGACAACTCAACTAACTTACAGGAAATTAATTTTAATTCGACAGCAATGTCACCCTCATAGACATCGATATCATCACTAGGATATTCTTTAGCTAAGGATTTAATTTGGGAACGCAAGCCAACAACGGTATTCGCAGGCTTGGCTTCTCTTATTAAGACTTCGTATATCAACTCATCTTTATGTAAAAGGTTAAAATTAATTGGTCGTTCCTCCATTGTTAATTATTTATATAAAGCAAATAGAAAAAAAAATAAATGGTCAGTAGCCCAGGATAGCAAATACGGAGCACAATGTAGAAATAACAAATTGTTTAGAGTGAAGCTCTAAGGTAGGTATAATACAAAACAATAAAAAAAATAGTAAACAATTAAAATGCCCTAGATCATTGGTACATACGTAACATTTAAGTAAGAATAATACATACTGTCAGTGTATTAAACTGAACAGTTAAATATAACGGTAGTTACAAAGTAGTACAAGTAAAATATTACATACATAATACAAGTAAAAAATAATGTAGGTAAACCAAGTAACACATAAACGGCTTAAGAAAATACATTCTTAACCAGGTAGTAAGTAGTATGTCAACTCAACTCAACAATCAGTCCAACAGTAATTAACTGAGAAAACTCGATTAAAAAGAACTAAACAACGTCCGCGCAGCAAATTTAATCCTGGCAGGGTCGCCATTGTAACCTCTCCTACCCTTCGGGTGGGAGGTTAACAAAAAAAAATGTAAATTAAATTGAATTGTTTAATGACAATACGTTCAGAAGATTCCACAGTTACAATTGTAAAAAAAAAACAACTCTTTACTACATAAAGTTTTATTAGCAAGAAATGAATCGAAAAGCTACCTAAAGCTTCCTTCGCATTCTAGTATAGTTTACAGGATTTGATTTGCGCGCCTGAGGGACTGACCGTAGGACTTACAGTGGTAAAATTGAAGGGTTGAGTTGAATTAACAGATAAAAGAAAAAAACAACCGGTTACTTGCTCACGGTCATCCACGCCTGACGGCGCGCATGCCAGAGTCCGCGGGCTTCTCACGGAGCCGGGCGACTCGGAGAGGCAGCATCAGCCTCCTAATCTCCTTCATAATGGAACCCGGAGCAGGGTATGCAGGGAGTAAAAAAAAAAGAAAAGAATCCTAGGAACTTGTCCTTCGGGAAACAAGGGTCTTCCGGACGCAACTCCACGCACCAACAACACAATCCCCTCCGGATACAAACATCCGGATACAGACGAACATCCGGATACAGACTACCTTCCGGATACGAAGTACCCTAGGTACACACGCCCCCTAGGTACACACGCCCCCTAGGTACACACGCCCCCTAGGTACACACGCCCCCTAGGTACACACGCCCCCTAGGTACACCTCCTGTAATTACAGAATAAACAAAGCTATTATAACGGCTTGGACTAAGAAGAACAACTGTAGTCCGAAGCTACATAAGAAGAAACTTTAATTATTTATATAAAATATCTTATTAAAGAAAATGAATAAATCTATATTCAGAAAACTAACAGTAATCCAAATCAAGCATTTAACACTACTATCTGATAACACAAATATAAAATAAAGAAAACTTAAATGTTCACTGAGACGGTATATAATTTATCCAAAATCTCCAAAACAACAAGAAAATCCAATAGAATCCCAATACAGACACATTAATATTTGTCCACTTTGACTATTAAATTATGTTATTCAAACATATAAATAAGAATTAAGAAATGAAAATTGTTTCCGGAGAGGCCGGACATCAACTGTCTCCGGATACCCCAAAATATTTAGAAATTCTACATAAATCATGTGCATACATTATCTCTTTTATTGGTTTTAACTATATTTAGAAGATTATTAACAAGGAATTAAGATTTCATGGACATATATCATCCAACCTATATGTGCCGGATAGCGGTAACATATTAAGTTGAATAAACTCCCAAAAATCGTACAAATTCATGAAGACACGCTCTCGTATCGTTTAGATATTTTATTCAAATGTTTTTTAAATATAAATTTATAAAGAGAACATAAGTATTAATATAAATAATGTAAGCACATGGTAATAACCTCTATAAGTTTAGAACAATTAGAACTGTATGAAATACGTAATTATTATATTTAACTAACCTGTGGAGGTTTTTAGTATGTCAGGCTTGTTAGGGCATTAAGGATTCCAAGCCTGGCATGATGATCAAAGGCATGCTCGCACGCAGCATGGCTCGCGTCGCGGCAGCTATAACGAATACAATAATAAGACACTATCCACTCCAACGCCAACGTTAATACGATTCAAAGGTAGTACTTACCAAAAAAAGAAAATAATATTAGGTGCTCCTGGCACCTCTCCAGGAATCACAAGGAACAGTCGCCTACCCAAACGACATGGAGAAAAAGAAAAAAATGAAGTACGACAACTTGACGGAAAAGAAATAAAATATTGCCAGCTCCTACGAGAGACAATTAAAAATCGAATAATGAAATATAGGTCCGTGTACCACTATATCAATAATAATTAATTGTTGAAGTTCCAAAAATTATAATTTATTTAATATTGGTTAATATTAATTTTGAAATTGTTTATTTGAAAATAAAAAAAAAAGAAATCATATAATATTACTAAACAAACGAATCGATTTATACGTGCTAGATCACGCGTTCGAAACTAGATGGCGCTCACGCTCAGTGTGGATGGTTCACCATAGATGGCAGTAGTATGCACTATTTAAACAAATTTAAAGTAAAATATTTGTATATTTGAAGAAGATTGGATTAAAAATAATAAGAATAGGGTGTAGCGAATTTTACACGCTACACCATACAAACTCATTGTTAATCTCGTTTTATCCCAGAGACAATATTAATGTTAGAAAATAAACATAACGGAACAAATAGTAATTTATAAAAACTAGTAGGTATACGTTGCCGTTAAAAAATCTCTTACCTACATTAAATACATGTAAGGTTTTGATATATATTGAATCACTAGACGTGACCGTGAGCTAAAACATTTTTATATAACAATATTTTTTTCTGCGATGCTATTTACATGAAAGAAAATAAAGCTTTTGTTTTAAGTTAAAAAAAATAGGCTTGACAAAAAGTTTATATTGTATTAGTATTATAATCACCTCCCACATTAAGTTTTCTTGAATATCTTCTATATGATAATATATACGATAAGTTATATTTTCAATATTGTTTTTTAAATATTGTAGCTTGGTTTATAAAGCGTTAGTAAAGTTTATAACTATGTGCCATAGCAGTAAAGCATAGCTAATGAGCAGTTTCCCTCAGTAATAAAACGTGGTTAAAGTACTTCGAGTAGCAATTTGCCGCCAACCGATTCACAACTGATTGCAAGATGTAATCAATCTCGACATGGACGCTAGATAGAGCAAAGTGATTAAAACTAACGTGTATAAATTATAAGTATATACTATTTTTATAAGGCTACGTTTCCACCAGAGATGTGCTAAGAATCAAAAGTATCATTTTATTATCTACTCTACTCTCATTTTGCGAAACTTTAATCCTTACTATATACTTATAATATTAAAAAATGCGAAAGTAACTCTGTCTGTCTGTCGCTCTTTCACGCCAAAACTACTGAACCGATTTAAATGAAATTTAGTATACATATAGTCTAGAGCCTGAGAAAGGATATAGGCTACTTTTTAATGCGAAAAAAGAGTTGAAAGTAGTTGAAAGGGGGGGATGAAGTGTCGACATTTTAAGGGCTAGAAGCTTGAGAGTTATTTTTTATGCTGTTGATTCGATATAAATAAATATGACATTACAAGTTTGTAAAAGTTTTACCCTCAAGGGTGTACAATAACAATAGGGAAGGCACTATTCCACGCGGACAAAGTCGCGGGCACAGCTAGTATACTTATATATTTAATTTCATTGCAAACAAAATCTGAAATATATCCGATAAAATATTTTCTATATTAATGTTCTTGTAGCATAATAAATACTTAACATTTTTTTGAATAACAATGGTATGTTCTCATATATTTATATAACTGACTCTTCTGCCAAAATGAAAACACCTCCACCGCCTTTAAACGAAATAAAGTGTAATAAAATAGTATTTCTGAATTCATATAGTCTATAAACAGACCAATAAAACCAATGAGTGTTTGTGTTATCGATGTCTGAAATAAACATTACTTTAGTTGTTTTTATTTATATCTACGATAAATACCATCTCAGTGGTATAGAAACATAGAAAGGTCATATACTAAAAGTATGGGAGCTACTGCGTAGTAACACTGAAACGACAATATTAACTGGGGCGTACAAAACCCCACACACACGTGGAAGCTGGCTGGGCCCGGTTTCAGCTTCTTTAAATTAAGGGTTAACTATTGTCAGTTAGGTGATAAAGACACACAGTACTCACAAGTTCTTGATGATTTCTTATCTTCTTTCTAATTAGTACTAGTTTCACACAATGACACAAAATAGCTCTAAATAGTTCGCACTTCACCACTAGTCCGTTTTCGTCAGGGAAGGGTCAAGTAACTTGGGAAATAGTACACACAGGACACGGGATACTATTAATCAATAAAGGGGTTACAGGGAGTGTATACCGCGCGCGTACGCCGCTCTCTTTAATACAACTGTCCCACTGTCTCTGTCGGCGGCGTACCTAACACTGCCGCCGCGCGTTTTATAAAAAATATAGTATACATTAACATATAATCTAGATATGAGCCGAGCAGTGCCTGGGGCTTGCGACCTGGGAGCAGGTTTAAAAACGTCTTTAACTATACGCAAACTCATCTTCAATGGATTTTGATGAAACTTTACAATAATATAGCTTATACATCAGAATAACACATAGGCTATAATTTATAATGATATAGTGTAAATGATCCAAAATACAGCGGGTGAAACCGCGGGACGCAGCTAGTAGTATTATAAAATTATTTCTATATACTAAATAAACTTTTGATATTGACAGTCGACAGATTTATAATTCTGCTTAGATCTTACAATATTAAATTTAAAAAAAAATTAACGTTATAAAATACGGAACTTAATATTCAATTTCATTCGGTTAAGATGAGACTTGATGTAATGTTCAATTTCTTTTTTAATCGTAGATTTCAACTATTCATAGGGGTTAGGCTCGAACTTGATCGATTAATTTGTGTTATAATATTAATACAATTGTTATCATCACGACCCGTCACGCCCACTGCTGAGCCGGGTCTCCTTCTCAGAATGAGGAGGGTATTAGGCCATAGTGCACCACGCTGGCCCAGTGCGGGTTGGCAGACTTCACACACCTTTGATAACTTTAAGGGAACTCTCAGGAGTGCAGGTTTCCTCACGATGTGTTGCTTTACCGTTAAAGCAAGTGATATTTAATTTCTCAAAACATACATAACTCAGAAAAGTCAGAGGTGTTTGCCCAGGATCGAATTCGGACCTCCCGAGTAAGACATTGAAGTCTTAACCACTGGGCCATCACTGCTTTTAACACAATAGTTACGCCCTAGTAACTAATAAAAATATGTCACATGTCTGACCTTTGGGAAATCATTACTTTACATGTAAAAATTTCTGAAATTTTTGGCAAACAATCGAGACGAGTCACGGGACGAAGTCGGTGACATTAAACGTAATATTTTCAAGTAGTAAAGTATTTTAGATATACAAATTAACGCTGACTCATTTTGAGAGGTATACGTTTATTAGGAACTAATATTATAATCGATTCATTTACCTAGCATCGCTCAGAGGTACTTAACACATCCCTCCTTACGCATTCGTGCTCATATCTGATGGAAATGAAGCCTTATACTCTACATTAAGAATGAACCGGAGCAGTGCCTGGAGCTCGCGACCCAGGTGCAATACCTTCTTATGGTATTCATAAGAAGATGTCGCACCTCGCTACGTAACATCTAAGTGAAATTAAAAACTTATGTGATCTGTATTAAGAGACAATATTTACATTATTTTCTTAATCGAGATTATTGGCCTGTTTTTTTAATCTGTGAATTAATTTTGATTCCTTAATAATCTAAAGCCGAGATGGATTTTAAATAATGTAGAAAAATCAGACACTTCATACTTAAGGAAATAACTATATTTCAAGACTAGTTGATCCGCGCGACTTCGTCCGCATGATGCTCCGCTCCTTATCTTAGCGTGATGATATATAACCTATAGCCTTCCTCGATAAATGGGCTATCTAAAAGTGAAAGAATTTTTCAAATCGGACCAATAGTTCCTGAGATTAGCGCGTTCAAGCACACAAACAAACTCTTCAGCTTTAAATATTAGTATAAGATATAAGCACAGGCTTTTTTCAGTATAACTATAGATCTTGCAGTTAAAACTTTAATTTGTGTTATAGCGTAGGATAGGCTTGAGAAGACTTACAATATCTATATTCTATCATGTTTTATTGCATCATCTT
Source organism: Limenitis camilla (assembly GCA_905147385.1). Taxonomy (NCBI): domain Eukaryota; kingdom Metazoa; phylum Arthropoda; class Insecta; order Lepidoptera; family Nymphalidae; genus Limenitis; species Limenitis camilla. Next base: position 5,907,107 of record LR990241.1, read on the forward strand.
ATAATTATGCTCGTTATAATTATCTCTTTTTTACTATCATGTCAAGAACCCAAGAAGCTTCTGATGTTATGACACAAACCCTTTACATAAATTTTCTTAAATATTTTCTATATACAGACATTCGATAAGTTACATTGAACACAAATTTACACAAAACAAAGTCGCATCCCGCTGTCTGTACACTGATGCGATTTTCACTGATAAAATACAAACATATTATAGTTGAGAAACCGTGTGAAACCGGGGCGGCACTTTAGTATTTACACAAAAACATTAGCATTCATATGGTCACCACGCATGTAAACAAAACGTAATTAACTCATGACATATTTGGTGATACGCCAAAGACTCTATCAATCCTGTTACAGCACTTATTGTATGATATTTTATTGTTGTTATTTGCTAATACTTATTTTTATATATGTAATCTATACTAATATTATATAGAGGAAAGATTTGTATTTCTGTATGTAACGAATAAACTTAAAAACTACTGGACCGATATCAAAAATTCTTTCACAAGTAGAAAGCTACATTATCCCTGAGTAACATAGGCTATATTTATTACTAGAAAAAATTAGATATCCTCAGAAATTATTACTAAAACCAACCCAAGCTGCAAAGAAATTAGCCATAAAATGTCTATCATCGCATGCGCTGCGAAAAGTATTGACGATAGAACAAAAAAATGTTCTACAATATTGTAAATTGTATCAATATCTACAAAAAACCTCGCGATATGTCCAACTATCGTAGTTTTGTCACTATAAATACTTTTTTTCATTTTAAAAGTTGATAGTAAAGCCTATCAAAATAAGACCATGTTATCCATACCATTGCATTAATTTTTATCCTAATAAATTATTTCACATTCGAGACTGTTTCAATACCTGTAAATTACTTTTTGAATTATTAAAATCTAACCTTCCATTCAAAAGATATTACGAAATTAAAAATATCAATATAAACAAAAAATACACGACGACGCATTCACGCAGCGCAGCGAGTAACGTGGCGAGAAAGGGGCACCGAAATGCGGGAGAGCCAAAATGTTTTTAAAAAAAATATTCCACCCGTGCGAATCCGGGATGGGCCGCTAGTAATATATATATACGTTAATTTTCATAACTATGGGAACTTATTTTGAAATCACTGAGAAAAATCATTGTAAGTGAATTAAGCAATGAAATATGAATATAAAGAATACGATTACATGCATATGTAATTTAACAAGACAACATTTAATATATTTCCTTTTCGTCTTGAGGAGTTACCAGTCTCTTTGAAAACCAATGAAATTAAAGGGGGATGCCTATTATTCTAAATAGTGCAAATTTTGGGACGTTTGAAAAATGTATTTCATGTAAATTTAGATCCAGCTCGATCCCAAGTCAGGATTTTTAAGAGATATAACAAAGTTAGTTTTTTGAAAATAGTTATCAGAAAAAAGCGTTTTAAATTAAATAGCGATGAGATACGAATAATATTAAATATTATTTAACCTTTGAATACTGTATATTTGAAAGCAAATGAGAACATAGTTAGGAATTTGAATTTTTACATACTTAGGCTTGTAAATAAAAGATATTTGAATATAGTCTAAGCTATAGAGAGTTTAATGGAGTCTACAAGTTCATTCTTTCTTAATAAAATAAATAAAAAAGGTTTTTTAAAGACAGACACATCAATCTTATCTATCGCTTATCAATTTATTCTAACACTCGTTAATCTATTGTAATCGGTCAATAATAAAGATCAACGTCCTGTTAATATTATAATTATAGAAAATTTATAAGTTATATTTCTGCGTTTATGTAACAGAAATGACATATATTTAAACTTGATTTACAGCTGATATAAGCTGAATATATTATTGCCATTGTCCAATATTCATGCCAAGTAATTAATGAAGTCGTCCAAATCAATTTAATTGTGAATTTAAAAGATAAATATTTTAATATATATTGCTTCCGGATCATAAATTACTAGTAATTACTAACTATAAAATTTAAAAATTGTCACTGTAATCTGTATGAATTCCAGACTTCCTTTCACTCAAACTTCACTACATAGTATAAAACAAAGTCGCTTCCCGCTGTCCTCATGTCCCTATGTTCGCTTAGATCTTTAAAACTAAGCAACGGATTTTGATGCAGTTTTTTTAATAGATAGAGTTATTTAAAAGGAAGGTTTATATGTATAATACATGCATAATATAATAGAGAAACACTGATCATTTTAGAGGTTTCTAATTTGATGTCGTAAATAAACACATTTTTTTGCGCTTACATTGCAAACGCTGGCTGAACTCTACGAGATAGATCAAAATAATGTACTACAGTATTGTACACCTTAAAAAGGTCTACAAAAAAGTCCGCGATGGTATATGTCTATCTCTTAAGGATAACTCACAATAACCATTTTTTATCCTTTACTTTTTACGAGAATTTATAGCTTATTTACAAAGCGATTTTAAACAATACAGCATTAATCCTTATCCAATTAGGTACCTTAAATATATTGCGCATTTTATAGAGATCAATATGGTCCTTTACAGCGTGAAATTGAAATGAATATTTTCGAAGATATTACAGATTTAGAATGCAGGGATATAGCGGTTACGGCTAAATACATGTGTTAAATTGCAACCGGGCGAAGCCGGGACGGGTCGACTAGTTTCGAATAAAAAATTAATTCACTATCAGTAATTCTATATATTCTTTTAGATTCTATGAACAAAAACATCTTATATGTTAGTCTAAATTATAAAGTAACTTTGTGTCAAATTTCATTAAAAATTATTTTTCTCGTAAATGAGTTTGACACCAACATCAAGACATACAAACTTTGTAAATTATAATATGAAGTAGGATTTTGTTACATTTCATTTAGCGAATCTACTCTTTGTTGTAGTAAAAACAGCGACCCCATTGACAAGATTTCATTAAAGTTTGCGACATTTAAAACAACATAAATATTTTAGTATTTTTATACATTTTATTATACCGATACAGCACATATCAGTGTGTGTCATTTTTAAATAGTATAATTATTATTTTATATTCAACTTATTATATATTATTTAATAGGCTGAATTTCGAATATATCACTAATAAAAGGGGCTGATCGAAAATATGGGATTTTTTAAATAAATTTGGAGTATTTTATCACAGCAATAGCATGTTATACACACAAGCCCATGATATTTTTTGTAATATCTTATACTTTTTTGTAGACATTATAGTCTAATTTGTAATAGATTAAAAATAAATTCAAATAGACATATCTATTGACAAATTTGTGAGATCATTTTGTTTGAGTGTGAATAAACATCTGCTGTGTTTTTAAGTTATAAATATCTTGTTTTTAATTTGATGACACCACATTTGTTATGTTTAATAGTCGTTGGAAAATAGTTAATATGTTATGCGGAAACTCTGTCCGCCAAACCTTCATGCAGTGACAAATATACAAAAATAAATTAATTTAAGACGACACGAAGGTCGCCACTTGTAGAAATGAGGTTAAAAATCCCAGTTTTTATACTATTAACACATATTATAGATACTAATAATCGATTATTAAAGCACCATAACATAAGAAAAAATGCGTTTTCTCCAGAGATGTGAGAAGATTGCATAGTTAGGGATTCGTTTATTAAGAATCAATAGAATCGCTTCATTTACCTAGCCTCGTTAAGAGTGTGTCAAATGAAGCGATTCTAACTAAAATAATTTAATGAAATTATAGTATAACAATATAAATAAGTTGAATATAAACTTTTATATAATATATCAAATAAATCTTAGAAATATTTACTTATTATTTATTTATTTTTCTCTTAGTGTTCCTCACTCTTGTTTTCTTTACACCACCTGCTGAACATATTTTATGTCTGACTTTGCGTGTCATCACTGAGACGATTTTATTTCCAAAGTATAAGATTACCAGAAAAATATTGCGATAGTTACTAAAAATAACTTTATTTACTACTTTCGTTAACTTCGCCAAATTTAATAATTGAGTCTGGAGTTAATTAAATAGTATATGAGATACAACACTGTTACGTACCAACTCACTCACTAACGCCTTCTCCTAACAGGCTCACTGGCTCTTTAAGACACACATTGATTCATAGAAAATATAAGAATATATGACTTTTCAAACCAACATACACATTTTCGCATTTTTGAAATACAATTGTGTGTAGTAACTGTATATAAAGTTTGGCAATAAAATATAGTAATGAAAACTTATTAAGTATTTATTCAAATCAATAATTTACTGAAATCCATCTTGTAAGATTCTTCTCTCTTCGACGATCTAAAGAGATGTTCATACTAAAAAAGTCGATACAGAAATCTTCTTAATGTTAGCGTATAATATCAAAATATTCTAAAGTTCTTCTTCTAACGTTTTAATGGTATAATCATTAATTAATATATCGTTAGTCGTTACGTTAATAGTAGCAGTTCCCAAAATAACGTAAACAACGTGTGCGTTATGTCACCGCGACTGTTATAAATACTCCGGTCACTGTCGCATGTCGCCACTTGTCTGCTTTCCTTAAATTACAATCAACCTTGCTATTGACTAAAGATGACATAGCAAACGAAACAAAATCATGATATTTTGTTTACCAGAAGACAGTCATCAAAAATTTACTAAAAATAGCTTTCTATTATCATTCTTATTGTAAATTATTATTACATATTTAACATTGTAAATTAATTTAAAACTGAAAAGGATAATGTGTAAACAGATATAGCTACCTATTCCCTCTGAAAAATATTTCAAGACGTTCTAAACTATTTTTCTCTCTCAACTATGAATCGTGTTTGCAAACGATATACAGCAATTAAATATCACTTGCTTTAACGGTGAAGGAAAACATCGTGAGGGAACCTGCACTCCTGAGAGTTCCCTAAAGTTCTCAAAGGCGTGTGAAGTCTGATCCCGCGCTGGGCCAGAGTGGTGGACTATGGCCTAGGAGGGGGTCCTCATTCTGAGAAGACCCGGCTTAGCAGTGCGCCAGAATAGATTGTGATGAACACTTTACCTTCGGTAAAATATGATAATATTTTATCCCGTCATAAGAATTGCTGATAAAGCTTTAATTATATTACAAACTGCAGTAAAGAATCTAACTTATTGTCTTTCAAATACTCGTATTTGATATGCATAATGGACTGCTACAAACTGCATACGTGACTGACTACTCGTTCCCCTATACCATAATTGCACAACATAACCGTTTCACTAACTATAATATTAAAAGCTTTTAGCCATCCAATACTAGGAAATATTTCAGTTTAAAATGCTGAAAATGTGCCATGTGTCACTCAAGTCTGACACATACAGGATGTCCATAACATTGAAATAGAATTTGCTTCAAGTCTAAACTATTTGGATTTATTTTGGTTTCATTCTCGTCGAATGAAATATTGTCTACCTTTCAAAATAAAGGTCGCAAATCTGAAAGAAAGTTAATTATTACTGGATAAACAATGTTTAAAAACTCTACACTTGCTTTTTCTATATTCCGTTTTGTTTTTAATACAAAAAAAATCTCTAAATCAGAGATTTATATATTTTATATAATCTTATCTTATATACTAATATATAAAACTGAAGAGTTTGTTTGCTTGAACGCGTTAATCTCAGGTTCTACTGGTCCGAGAGTTCAGTGTGAGGTAGCCCATTTATCGAGGAAGGCTATAGGCTATATATCATCACACTAAGACCCATAGGAGCGGATCACCACGCGGACGAAGTCACGCGGGTCGACTAGTGATAGATAAGGGACAAACCACCTGATGGAAAGTGGCCACCGTTGCCCATGGACATCCGCAAAATAGAGAGTATTTCTTGTTTTGTCGATGCGTTGTCGCCTCGAAGAGAAAGAGAGAGGAAGGGGGCGAAGAGAATAATACAGCGTTTTTAGTAAACCCTGAGCTAGAACACGGTGTTTACTGGAAACGCAGCATTAATAGGATGGGAGAAGGAGGGAGTAAGTCAACTCAAACGCGTTAGAGACACTTGGCGGTCGGATTCTCGTACTGGTGGTCGCAAGCCAGACAGGGAACAGATCCCCCTCCACCAATGGGGGTGTTGGGTTACTCGGCTCTTACGAGATGATCTCTCAGCGGCAGAGGGGAATTGTATTCTAACCCGTCCCCTCACGGGAAAAACGTATACAATGAAAAATGTAATGTCCTAAAATTAAAAGATATTTTCTATATTTTATGGACTAATTTTAAGTGAAAAATATATTATCAAATATTCCATAAACTCTCCCTTCTAATTTTTACCTTTTACAGACATCTTTTCCTTTCTTTTTTTCCTACTTATTTTCTTTCTTCATTTTTTGATGAACTTAAATTTCATAATCAAAATATATACCTAAAGTTAACAGATTTTTTAAAAATATTTTATCGAAGCTTCAGTAACTATTTTTTAACTTATCAAAACACTTGTAGTTCGTGTGTTTATTTACAGTTAGGTACATTTCGTTATTGTAACGTGTAATTTACAACGTGGTGTCCAAATTCTTTAATGATTAACCTCGAACTGACTTTGACCCGTTCTTCGTTCTATTTACTTATTATCTACGAAAATAACAAACCACAAAACCGTAACGTGTAAGTGCTTCACACTTCTGATCGAAAAACTACGACCAAACATAACATTTTTAGGTTAATGGACCGCTATTTGCATAGTATTTGTGAAAAGTCAAAAGTGTTATTGAATGCTAGTTTTACTGTGTCAAGTATTAAAAGTGTTTAAATAGTATTTTAAATAATTTATCACTTTTAATCGAAATGTAGTGCTGAATTACATGAGTTTACTTTCTTAATAGACATTAGTTATATTTCCGCATTTCTGTGAGAAGATAGGTTCTGTTAAATTAATAAATGTGTATGAGATATATATAATGTATCCTGTACCTAACTCGTTACAGACAATATCTCTGGACCGATCAGTGCCTGGGCTCTAAGGCTAAGACATATGCCTTTATGGGGTATACGTAAATGCATTTCCCACGTTAAAAAAAAATATTGATTTTTTGGGGATATTATTAAAATATACCATTGGAAAGTACTAGTCATACATAAGCACACAGACACACTTTATTTTAAACTAACCTAAATATATTGTTTCGTTTTTTTGTCATAGTGGAATTAATATAAAAGCAAAAAAATCTGCCAAGTCACTAACCTCTAATACAGTATTTTATTTTTTATTTTAAGGTATGTAGATATAAGATATTGAGGTCAAATATTTTGCTTCGTATGTAATAAGACATTTTTTTCAACATTTAAATATTTTTTTTAGTATTTCAAATACTCGTATCACCCGTATAATCTTTACAACATGAGTAGCGTTAAAAAGATTACAAGTGATTGCTGATTAGTTCGCTGTTGCTAGGATTCAGTGCATTGAACCTTTATTGTTTACTTGTGAGTAATTTAGAATGAATGCATTATTAATAATAAATCTAGGTTATGATAATTGTAACTGTTTTTGAGAATCGTCACTCAGTTCGAAGCAGATATCTTCCTAATATTGACCCACTAGTCGACCCGCTCCAGCTTTGCATGGGTGCAATTCTGCACATATACCTACTTAGATTTAAGAAAAAAACATTTGATTTTCAATATACATATTACTGTACCAATGAGTTAATACAGGTTATAAAGTATTTGCCAAATTTCATCAAAATCCATTCAGCCATTTTTGTGTGATTGAATAACAAACATCCAAATGATGATGATAGACGTCGAATTTTCATACAAATTTATGCAAAAAAATAAAACAAGAAATATATACTTTTATTTTAAATTGTTAAATGTAAAATATTATAATAAAATAAAATAATATTATATATAAGTTTTTACTGTAATTGCAACTTTAAATAAATAAATATGTTGTTTCGTCTGTTCTGCAAGAATTTTTAAAATTTTTGTAGTATTTAATTTAATTATAAATAAATGAAGGACAATACTCTGAGTGTAAAAATACTTTTAAACCTTCTTCCCAAAAATATATATTCTTCTTACTTTATTCGATCAGTATTTTATGGGTCTCCTTTTACGTTTTTTTGCTTAGACACTTGAATAAATAGCAGTAAGTCTTATCTATTCCAAATCTTAAAATATAGTTACGGTATTTTTTTTAGGGGCCGGAGATGGTTCGTGTTTCAAAATTCTACAAAGAAGCAAAAAATGGACGGTTTCTACGATATCTACATGAAGACACACGTACACTGTACGAAACTTTTCGTAGAGGCGTTAAAGAATCAAGTAAGTTTTCCTCTTCAACATGAATAAGGAGAAATCCTTTATATTGGGAAGACAAACTACAATTTTTTTATTTAAATAACTCTCAGGCATTCTTACAAATGGCCCTAGATCTTCTTCGATGACATTTTACCTCATTTTATTATCTGTTTCCTAACAGTGTGCATATTCGAGTTTCTAATGAATTTGCAGCCTAGCCTAACCTAAATTCAAAGCCCTTCAACGTTGGTATAAAACAATTCACCTAGTCAGAACTGAGGAGTGCCTTAGACATGATTCTAGGGCCTCGTTTCCCTTTTCGTTTCCGCTTGTTAGCGATAAATGTGATAATCTACCCATTACAAAATGATGTTAACATTATTCACAAACTGGTTTGCATCACACCGGGTACAGTTAAACATATTTTATGCTAGTTGACTTGTCGGGACAGTTGAGTTTCAGTTTTATTTGTTTATGACGGTAAAATGCCTGTTAAGAGAAAAATGGCGTAGCAACAGTTTTTATTGTTGCAAGGAATATTCCGCGATTAACGTTGACTCCACTTATGATATTATATTAATAAGGAATATAAATTTAAGAAATACAAGACTTAATTAATGTTTGTAATAACATTTAATGTTTATATTAATTTGCAGGCACAACAATGTAAAGTATTTTAGTCATGGTTACTGGTTGATTCTGCTTGCAAATGAGATTCAATTTTACTTTAATAATAGTCTTTTTCCTTTCTAGATAATGGCAATTGTCTTGGTTGGCGTGAGGGACCAAATAAGCCTTATGTGTGGCAGACGTACAATGAGACCCTGCTGCGAGCGAAAAACTTCGGCTCAGGTCTTATATGCCAAGGTCTCACCCCAGGGCAAGGCACCTTTGTAGGTGAGTGACTTGACAATAATTATTTGCACGAGAGTTCACTTACTAAGAAAATATAATAGGCAATTTAAATATTTTTATTTTGATTTATAAACAGGTTAGTTTATTTTAGAAATAAGCCTAATTATAATATTGTTATATAAATGGGGGAAATAATTTCTATTTAATATACAAATAGTAATGGAAATTATATTTTATATATTTTGAATTTTATATCTCGAAAATTGCATATCATAGAGACAAGCCCATAATATTTTTGGGTAGAGAATTAAATTTTTTTTCGTAATAGATGGCGATTTTAGTGGAATACACAGTGGATTAAGAAGAAAAGATATATGCTCTTAATTTTGATCATAATAAAAGATTACCTAAAAATGGCAGGTCTCAATACGCGTACATATGTGTATATAATTTGGCTGGTTCGATCAGAAACTTTACCATTTATTTGTTTTTAGGAATATACGCTCAAAACTGTCCAGAATGGATCATGGCTGAACAGGCTGCCTACTGTTATTCGATGGTTATTGTGCCGTTGTATGATACTCTAGGAGCTAACGCATGTGCCTTCATTATTAATCAAAGTAAGAACTTTATTTTTTTGAGTATTACCTATAAACCTATTGGTTTGACCATTGTAGATTATCTATTTTTTCTAATAATATTATTTCGAACTTTGAATAATTTTAATACCATTAAGTATTTCTCAGGTTATTTGGCTTTTTATTGAAGTTAGATTCGAATGATCAAAAGTTAATTAAATTTTCTAGATTACACTCTATATTATTGTAATTTTTAACGTTTGCAAGGAGTATATATTATCTTTAAGATATCATAGTTAATTAAATGTAAATAAATTTCAGCGGAAATGACGATAGTTGTATGTGAGGATGATAAGAAAGCGAACCTTCTTCTCGACCAATCTCCGCGGTGTTTGCGCAAGTTGGTCACAATAAAGGAAGTCTCGCCGTCTACACATCAAAGGGCAAAGAGCCGCGGTGTGGAAATTGTTAAGTTCAGCGACGTGGAGATTCAGGGCGCGCAAAAAGATCATCCTTGTGTTGTAAGTATTTGTAATATTGTTGAAAGCAACATACCTAAGGAGATTTCAAATCGTCATCTCAACCCACAAAAAGCTTACTACTTAGCTCGGGTCTCCTCGATGAATAAAAAGACTGGCCGAGTGCGGGTTGTCAGACTACCTATGAAGACATAACAATCAGGTTTCCTCAAGATATTTTCCTTCACCTTTAAAAAAAGTGCCTAAAACGCACAACTCTGGAATATCAAATATTGAGCTTGCGATTGAATTCCCGAATACAACATCGAAGTCTTAACCTATCTCCTATTCTAAGTTACCTTGATTACTTGTAAATTCTAGCCACCGAAACCAGACAACCTTTGCACGATATGCTACACATCCGGAACAACGGGCATGCCCAAGGGTGTAATGCTAACTCATGAAAACGTGGTGGCGTCTATGTGCAGCGTGACCATGCAGCTTGGAGAACATCGCCCGACTAAAAACGATGTCATGATCTCCTTTTTGCCACTTGCTCACATGCTTGAGCGGTGTTGCGAGGTAAGAATATTTTAAATTCAACAATATGACTTATGATTATTAATTTCAATTACTATTTTTGCTGCTACCAGTTGTTTGTTTCGACTATCTAACTAATTTAATCTACCCTTTCCAGAACGCTCTCTATATGGTAGGTGGTGCCGTTGGTTTCTACAATGGTGATATCAGAAGATTAGGCGATGATCTAACCGCTCTTAAACCAACGATGATGCCAGCTGTACCGAGACTGTTAAACAGATTGTATGATAAAGCACAAAACGAAATATCTAATTCGAAGATCAAGAAGCTGCTGTTTAACATGGCTCTATCGGCAAAAGAGTCAGAATTAAAGAGGTAACTAAAGGTTTATATTTTATAGCCAGAAGCACAATGGATAGGAGATTAGATTAACAATTAAAAGTTACATACAATATTAGCATTGTTCAATGTGGTTAATTTGTTTCTTTTTCAGGGGTATAGTGCGAAGTGATTCAGTCTGGGATAAACTGGTGTTCCGCAAGGTACGCGAGGGTATGGGTGGTCGACTCCGCATAATAGTGGTCGGCTCTGCGCCTCTCGCTGGCAACGTTCTTACTTTTGCTCGATGTGCTCTTGGGTGTTTGGTAAGTCGTCTAATAATATTATAAATTGAGAAATGAGCAGATAATCCATCTAATGACAAGTGGTCGTGTGACTCTAATAATAACATCCATTAAAACATTAAATATCGTCGGTAATCGCTTAGTTCACCAGGTTTAAGAAACTACTTATTAATTTATTAAGTTTATTAAAACAGACTGTTTCAATAAGCAGTTTATTTTAATAATTTTCATTTCTTCATCTGAATTTTTAAAAGCCTCAGTAGCTCAGGGGCGTTGGATTCACGTTCGATTAGTCGTGGGTTCGAATCCCGGACGTTGGACTACTGGCGTGGCCTACTCCTGACACAAGCGGAGGAGTAAAGGGAATACTAGTAGTATCAGATCCATACTGCTAGTAATCTTTTACAAAAAAAAACTTAAAATAGGTATGCAATACAGAGACGAGCTACCTTGTTTACTGGAATATTCTCATGAAATCGTTTAGTTTAGTTTCCATTGGTAATATCGGCCTCGAAGTAAGAAACATAAATAGAAGTCATATGATTTTCTAAATAAACAATGAAATGAAGTAAACAAAATTAAGACGTTTCCATTCATCGAATATTCTTAATAGCAAATTGATATTGGTATTGATCCCATATTTCAACTTGTTTGTTTTTGTTTAAAATATCCGCATTACGCAAGGTATGTTTATATTGGCGTACATACCTTGGAAGATGCGCTTTATAAATATTATTTTTAGTCAATCTACAAAATGTATTAGTATATAGCCAATAATCATAAGTTAAATTCCAGTGTATAAGCTAAATCTCTAACCGGTGAATCCTGTTGAAATACAAGTTTTCTAATAACTGTTTGATTTCCTAGATCGTGGAAGGTTATGGTCAGACAGAGTGTACTGCCCCGGTGACTCTGACAGTTCAGGGCGATCATGTACCTGAACACGTCGGGCCTCCCGTCGCTTGTTGTAAAGTGAAGGTAAAACCTGAAACAAATTGAATCACATTTAATTTAATATATATAATTCAATAGTTATACATGTCATCGGAATCGGTTCGACAATAATTTCGAACAGTTAAGTTGGTCATCATCAGGATGTGGTCAGCGGTCGATAACGAAAACAAGTGGAAGTCTAGTATTTTTTCTATAAGTACACTTGGTGATCGAGATCTTACCTAATACTTCTATAACTACAACAAATGCTAGACTCGTCTGGATTGGATAGGATACCTTTTTTTGCAGACAGTTTCGTTATTGGAGGAATGATCTGTTCAAGCAGCATAAATCCAATGTTTAGATTCATGCAGCTTCAACCAGTAAGAAGTTGTGGGTGCGATTTTATTAATCCTTGAACTGCTAATGTCTACTTATTCAATTTTAGCTAGTGGACGTCCCAGAGATGGAGTATTACGCCGCGCAGGGCCAGGGCGAAATATGTGTGCAGGGCGCCAATGTGTTCAAAGGATATTTCAAGGAACCAGACAAGACGCGTCAAGTCATTGACCAAGATGGATGGCATCACACTGGTGATGTGGGCAAATGGTTACCTGTAAGTAATCTTATTTTGCATTCGTGGGTTATTGCGATCTTATATCTGAAGGCGCTACTATTTAAAATGATTTGAATCATATTCTATATGTTATTTACAGAATGGTACCCTAAAAATAATTGACAGAAGAAAACACATCTTCAAGTTGTCACAAGGCGAATATATTGTTCCTGAAAAAATCGAAAACATTTATATTAGAAGTCAGTATGTTGAGCAAGTTTTTGTGCACGGTGAATCATTGAAGGTAAGAGTAAAAAACGTAGATTCAGGTATTTTATTAAATAAAAAGATTGAATTCGCTTTCTGTAATACCAGACACTACATGTTTCTAACCATCTACCAGATTGAAAAGACGTTTAGAACTTTAAAGAAATCTGGTACGGAGTTGGAACTATGCAATGTATTTGTATCATTAATTTAGGAATCATAGTATTAAACTATGATTCCAGTTGAATCATTTTTTTTACCTCATATACTACTAGATATTAGTACATACAGCAGTGTCCTTCCAAAACTTTTTTTTTGGATTTTATATTTTTAATCCTCGCTGGACAGATCTTTCGAACTATTTACGTTAAAATATATTTGAAAAGTTAAACTACTTTTCTTTTTCCTTTCTTTTTTATTCAACTGATAAGATGAATATGAATGTCTAAGTCTCTTTACCTACAAAAGCTATTTTTTTTTCTAAAGGTTTTAAATGGATTGGTTTCAGTCATGCGTAGTAGCAGTAGTAGTACCAGATGTAGACGTGATTAAGTGCTGGGCTTTGGAGAAGGGTATTCAAGGCACCTTTTCTAAGCTTTGCGATGACGAGCGTGTCAAGACACTCATCATGGAAGACATGCTGGAGTGGGGAAGAAACGCGGGCTTGAAGACTTTTGAACAGGTTCGTTTGTTGTGTTTATTCTTTAAGAATAAAAAAATTAGAATTGAGGTTCCTATGCAACTTTGTCCTATGTTTGTTCAGTTTTTGATAATAATTTTTGTCTTATAAAGCTGCGTTTCCACCAGAGATGATCATGATGTTGTTGTGATTTATTTTTATATAAATAAATAATTTATATTCCAGGTAAAGGACATATACCTCCACCCCGACCCGTTTTCGGTACAGAACGGTCTCCTCACACCAACAATGAAGGCGAAGCGACCCGAAATCAGAAACTACTTCAAACCCCAAATCGATGACATGTATAATAAACTCGAATAACATTGTAAATAAAATAAATTACGTTACTATACACCTTTTATGTTAACTATTTCGCTCATAGTTTAAAAGCACTGGACAGTTGGCTCAAGCCTATCCGAGCGACGTTAAAGAGGCTAAATGTATAGCCAAAGCTTCATTTACAAATATAAATTTACATTCTAATCAATAAAGTAAATCATAGATTGTAATGGCTACACATGGCTGAAAATCACTTTTTATAAAAACCTGGAACAAACTCGTTAATAACGTGAGACAAAATGTAAACAAAGCAATAAACATAATAATTTACAAGCGTTTGAATTAAAACTGAACAAAAATCAACATGGCGGATGTAATCTGACTCACAAAATGTCATCTTTCAACGTAAAATTAATGAATTACGTTCACAACTCAACTTAGTAGTATTACAAGTGAATATGGAATAATTTATTTAAATTATTATTTTATTAACCTATTTTTGGATTGTTTACATTGTGTCTCATGCCCAGTTAACTAAACTATTAAACTGCAGTAAGAAGGATAAAATGCTAATTCTGCAAATAAGTTATACACTATTTAAGTTAAATAAATAGGTACTTAAATTTTCTTTAAAAAGTTTATACTATCTTTATTTTTACCCACCCTTTGTCGGCTTTTATACTCTATGCAAAATTTACAAAGCTTCTAGAAATTACTTATGAGAAGTACTTAGATCGCCTACTTTTGTTAAGTTAATTATATCTAAGTCATTTTTTTCTTTGGCTGGTATATTTAAAAAAAATATTGCATATACTAGTTTTTAGTGTAAAGCTAATATCAAAAAGTACAGTCCCGCCAAAAAGTTTTAAAAAATTGTTAACTGTATCAAATACTTGTAAGTTAGAAAATTCATTAGAAAAAGAGATAGATTAGATTCGTTAATAAACTCTTTACACAATGGCAATAAAAAAGAAACTGAGGTTTCTTGTACCGTCAATTATTCAATTTTCAAACAATTATATATACTATGATTAATTTCATATTAAATGCTAGAGTTATTATTATTCATTTAAAATATATTGAATTGAATGGCGACCTCATATAATTAATAACCCTAGATAGCTGACGTTCTCAAAATCAGCATATAAGCTAACTATTCGACTTTTTTATTATCAAATTTGATGAACGCATAAAAATGTTTATTAATTTTTGTGAAATCTTTATGATATTCTTATAAAAGATAGATTAAAAACAAAATTAAAGAATTAATCAAAAAATATTAATTCAAATTTTTATTACTAAAGGAACTGAATAACTAAATGAACATTTATTATGTCAATAATGGTTTTTAATGGTAATATTTTGAAAACTATAAAATAACAAAGCGGATAAGAGTCAACTTATGTTTGCTAAAAATGAGAATTTATCAAAATGACAAGTATACAAATCAACACTACAGGCATGTGTAGATAAACTGTATGTTCGTCATTTTGACGAATTGTAGCTATCTACGGTTAAATTTACACCAATAAATGAATTTGATTCATAGTCTTTATATTAAATAATAAATTATGCAGACAAAGGCAATTATTTAGTGTCACACTATAATTTGTAAAAGGTAATTTAATATCAAAGCTAGAACGATTTGTTTTTATGTAATTTGTACGCAGAGTAATTTATTTACTTTATAGGTCGTCAATCTAAAATAAATAACACGCTTTCGGGGAGATTTTTTTTAAACAAATAAGTAGGCAAATGTTTACAACAATTTTATACTCTAATTGAATTAAGCAAAATGTTTCTAGATTTACTTTCCTTTCGTGTGTTATATTAAGTTGTATCGTTAGAGGGCGAATCTCTTATGAGTTGTGTGCTTGAAATGAGATTTCCACATAGACATATGAAAAACATTTGTTATCCACTGAAGTCTAGAACTATTGAATTAGATCATTGACATGATGACTATGGAGTTACAGTCAGCGCCGAGGATCCAATTTTGGTTTCGTTTTGTTGCGATTATAATGTCGCATTAAATTCTAAATACTAGTCAAATAAAATTATACTTTATCATTAAAAAATGTATGAATTAAATTGCACAAAAATTTAAAAATCCAATCAAAACAAACAGAAAAATTATTTGTAGAATTATAGCAACACTTGTATGAAGATGACGTCCATATTATTGTACTTCTTCAGAAAAAAACCTTTATATAAAAATATTTGACGTCAATAAATATTGGTGTTTCATTTAAAAAAAAAGTATTTCAGTGGATAACATTCAAATGTAGGTCAAACAATCGCACCGTGTAGATAATTTTGTATTCTCTATTTAGGATTCGTGCTTTGAGCAAACGTTACGGTTTCATGTTGTTCAAACCAAAATTTTGTTGTTATTGGTGCAAGTTGTACTACGATAATTTATTTTTAAATAAAACTTTAAAATTTTGTTTTTGTTTTATTTTTAGCCACTGACGCTACAACGAGCGTCGTTTTAATAGTTTAAGTTCAAAGCATCTCCTGCGTCGTCGTGCGAAATACTCATGAGAGCCTATATTTTTTAGCACTAACTTTTAAGAAGACCGAAATAAATGCAATTGCTGTCTTAGCATGTTCTTACAAATTTTAAATTAGATCTGTTGTTTCAGAGAATGTCTCCAGTAAACAAAATGACTATTATCTTTTTAAATATAATATTTATGTTCACGCTAAATAGCCGGACACGCACACGCTTCGTTGAAGTGTACTAAACTCATTCATTCACTCACTCACACACCCTTTGAATTTCTATTCTATAATACGTAGTATGTCACTGATTTGCAGAGGTCATCACCATCTTACTGACTGTCTTCTCTCTCACTCACTTTTTCTTTTATACAAACCTTGGTTACATTCATAGAGGCGATTCATTATTATTTATATAAATAAAATCAAATGATTTTGATAAAATCAAATGATCTTTCATAAATAGGTTTTCAGTTTATCTATTACAAATAAAGATACAAAAAATTCAATCTTATAACATAAGTGATGAATAAAGAACCATTCATAATGATCTACTAAGACTCTCATCCTATTTAATATCTTTTGGCCGAAAATAAATTGAGCTAATCTTAATTTCTTAGTTGCGTTATTTATCATTGATAAGACAGGAAAACTACTTTAAATGAGGAAGTCAGTAAGACGTTTGGATGACCCTCAGGAATAATACCAGATAATCGCATACTATTTTTATCTCGTGCACGAATTACAAGTCTTTCAAAATAAATTTATCTTTTACTGAGAGTTATTTAGATACCAATTTTATATTATATGTTATGTTAGAAACATAATATGGGATTATATATATACGTCCATTTTAGTTATGGATAACCAAATAAACATAAAGAAAACAAATTACTTTTTTGACAAAATTATTAAAACGGAACTCGAATAATATCGTCATAAAATAGAGTTTAAAAATATTATCTGAACTCTTAAAGATATTACTAACGCCATCTTGTGTCCAATAGCATTCATTTATTCTGATACAGTTAGTCGTAAATGTTTTAAATTGTTGACTTTATTATGATGGTATTATAAACAAAAAAAAATTAATATACACAATTTATTTATTTGGAATTGCTACATAATATTTTAAATTAAAAATATTAACTTTCAAGGGCGAGACGGACTGGCGTACTGTAGGTTCCGTACTCACATGGATCGAGGAACAAACAAATAGTACTGAGCATGGAATTGCCAAACCTACATTATAGAATCATAAAAAATTCTTCTTTTTCTGGGTAGTAAATAGTAATAGAGAATATTCAGAGCTTCGGGAGATATCAGGAGAAAAGGTGTGCTTCAAATTACGTCTTAATATTAAATAAATTATTTTTGGTTTTATCGAGATACCATTAAAATTGATGACCCCAAGTGATCCCAAGTGATGAATCTGACAAATGGTTCCAACCTTCTGCCTTTAAAGTTCAAAGTATCTAAGTCTGGCAGTGACATCCAAAGGCCTTAACAGCAGCAGGACTTAACAGATAGACAGCCTAACAACTGGTTGGAACTTGAAACTAGAAAATGGAAAACTGGTTTCATTTTTTGTTTTAAAATAACGGAATCCTAAAAATTTATCTAGTAGAACTAAATGGATACATTTGTGTCGCATTGAGATACAAAAATATTTGTTAAAAATAATTTATAAATAGAAAGTAGTACCCACATCCAAACGATTGGCAAATGACGTGTAGTTGTTGCGCATTCATTCATATTCACAACGCGCGGCGTTTTTATTTATACCGTATACCGCTTATCGGCGCATCACGCCGGGCTTACATTCTGCTTAGTTGCCATACGGGCAGCGAGGTAGCTACTCGTGTCCTGCCCTCTAGCGGCGTCGCGCCGCTGTCGAGTGACCTTGGCGCAACTGTACGCCGTTCATTGGCCGCGATGCCAAGACCTGTCGCGCTCCTGTCCTATCCCTAAACTATGATTATATCCCAATACAGTATCATCAATACGAGAACTATCTCGCGTATACACCCGCGCCTTCAAGTAATGCTGACATCTGTCAAAATGTTGTGACAACCTTTTATAACCTCAACTTGTTAGATTTTTAGTGAAAATGACTATTTGGAAAATGAAGAAGCCGTTTCTACGTGGTCTCGGTGAGAATACTTTCTAATTTGTAATTTGATGCAGCTGTAATTTTTAGGTTATGTCATATACACAATGCATGCATTGTTTTGAAAGCCGGCTACACACTGGGGACACTATTCATTTACATTACAGACAAAGCCGTGATCTCTGCGCGGAATCTAAAAATAACTTACTGTAATGGCGGTTAGGTTAATCAGTGGTTTACTCTAACTTATTATTACTTGAACGAGATACGCTTTATTTGCCGTAGGCATGGTTCGTGCTGTTATGCTTCACGTACTTTATTTTTTGCTTTTAATTTAACTAAGAATTACGATCAGGTTTGTTTTGTTAATTACTACAAAGATGCAAACATTTACGTCATCTAATTGAATGCATTTATAACTTTAATCTTCAATACGAGGATAAAGAACATTTAACCGGAAAAATGAACCTTTTTGTTACCCGATTATTATTAACGTTAGTCAACTCAGTCATGCAAAGTGAATCACGTACATACAGAATAAAATTAATAAATTTTGAACATCATACAATATATAAATTTGCTACACTAATATCTGATAACGCATAAGTAATATGAATAAAAAATCATAGTACAACATATATTGCTAATTCTGTTATCAATAATAATAAACCTACATAATTTTTTCATAAGAGATAAATAAAATTTAATACGTAACAAATATTTATTGCATTATAAATACTGAAAGGGTTATTTAATTAAGATTAACTTGGAAGTAAAACGGTAGATTAAACTAAGAATAACTGATTATGTAGTGTTTACATCTAGCTAATTGGATCATTTTTTACGATACACGTGCATGTATAGATTTGTCGATACGTCTAAAAATAAAGAATTATAAAGATATTGGTTATCCTACTGATAAGAATATCATTACGTAAGAAAAATTTTGTTCCTCATTTAATGGACTTCTCATGTTTAAATTCATATTTAGATCTTTAACATAATTATTCTTAAGCTACAGAAGGGAATCCAAAAACACAATGTAAAATTCATTTTACAATCATGTTTGATAGAGAAGTTAAAAGAGTTAAGGAAAAAAATAGTGAATATATTAATGATTCAGTATCAACTCAAATCATCGCATTAGAAGAACACAATCCAAATAATTCCAATGAAGGCACTCCTTTAAATTCTTCTTTCTATTAGATCTCAGGCAACTGCAGCTTATGTATACATAGCTTATTGGAAACCAAATCAATTTGAATAAAGATATCACGTATGCCAAATAAAATATTAGGCATGAGTGGAATGGATAGCTTTGGAAGGCCGAATTGTTTCTATGACGTCAAGATAAAATACAAGTTTATCGATCTGAACGCGATAGGTAATAAAACTTCGCTATCATTAATTTTGTACGACGATTTAAATAAGATTTTTATGATATCCTCTGCGTGTATATCTTTATCGTCTTTTAAATTATCGTTTGATTATAATTTCCTATTTAGTTACCAACATTACAAGTCTTATGATCAATTCAAAGTGAACTCTAATATTTCAACTGTCTCGAGTATTTTGGTTTCGATTAAAACAGTAGTGACTAAATTAAATAAGCTAATTCATCTAAACCAAAATTAAACGCTTTCCCTGATTTAAAATATTAAGTTCATGCGATTATAAAAGGAATATCATCAGTTTCCAATTCAAGTTTAATAACATTATCATTATCTATTTCACCATCTATAATTTTAGTTAGAGATTTATTACTACGTTTATTTAATGTAACGTTTACTTATATTTACCTTACAGATCTGCAATTTCCGAAATTTAGAAAAAGATATTACGATAGCTGTATTAGCTAAAACATTCCTTTTAGATTATGATTACACAAAATTGTCTGTTTGTACTGTTCGTAATTATTCTGTTTACTGAGATAAAAACCTTATTATTAAGTAGTCTGCTCGCCATTTAATTTTGCATATCTCATACAACAGTGGTGTGGAATTTTTTCACCGTCTGCTTTAGGAATATTTCTGCCTAACTTATGTATGCTATTCTAACCCTATCATCATGTTTTAGTATGTTTTGACTTTTAGATTCGAAGTGGAATTTTTATTTTGTATATTCAGTCCTTCTATTTCATGCAGACGGGAAAGTTTCGTATTTCTTTGCTTCTGTTATGTAATCAGGAACCATTATAAATTGTTTATGTTTCATCTACTATCTGAGGTCAAATATATAATATTCTTTATCTTCGATGATGGCACTTTGCTTATTTTTTCACTTCACACAGTTAATAGCCTATTAAATATAATTATAATTTTATGTGATATCTTGGTTTGACTTACTTGAAGTAAATCATCTAACTTTAGAATTTATTCTACGTACTACTGGTTATTATGGATTATTAAATATTAAAGATACTTCAATATCTGCAGTTTGATTTAGGTTTAAATTTATTAACCTGTTATTAAACTGCCATACCAAAATTCAATAATTTATAAAATCATTTTGTTTACTAAGAATTAGTGCAAGGTTATTATAAAACTTTCTTAATAGCGAAACCGACGATTGGTGTGGTACTATTTTAACTCTTGAGTTACGACTGTTTTTCCACTCTGAGATTTAAAATGTTTAATGGGATCGTTACATTTGGTGTAAACTTAAATCGTATAAAAATATATCGTAACGTGAAACGGCTGTTATGTTTTAGTGTTTTTGTTTCTTTAAACTAGCAATTTTAATGTAGAAGTTTCAACAACTTTACTACGCACTATTAATATGGTAAGGTTATCAAGATCATCCTTTGTTCAGACTCTTAATATTGAGTTAATATTATTCAATATTCATCTAGTAATGTTATTTACTGCTTATGCTATTACTTTGCCAAGATCATTCTTTGTGTAGGAACATATAATATTTCGTGAACACCTTGCAATATTAATATGATAAAGATATTCATTGCTTATTCAGTATTATACTTTGTGAAGACACTTAATATTGAGTCAGGATTCCATTAAGTAGAACCACATAATATTGAATTTTTGCATGTAGTGTTACTTAGTCAGGATCATTCTTTACGTGTGCTATTGCTTAGTCATTATCGTCCCTTGTGTGCATAATATTGATTTGAAATTATTCTACGATACGATAGTAATAATATTTAGAGAAATAAATATATTTGCATCTTTCATTTAACCTAATTTTAACCAATCAATAACATCGTAGTTTGTTGTAATGAATAATGCAAATATGCTAAAATGGAATGTAATTCTTCAGTCAGTACACGTGATGTGAGTGAAATAGCAGCGATTCGAGGTACCCGCGTGTATCGAATGGCAAACATGAGAATAATAAATTTACTTAGCGATTTCATTAGGAAACTCAACGTGATGTTATGAGCAATTGTTAGTCCTAAGAATATTAATCTTAAAACAAGTTTTGTAACTTAAATTATAACAACCCTATTAATATTACTCAATGACACAAAAACTGCTGAACGGATTTCAACGAAATTTAGCCCACAGATACTCTATAACCTGAAAAAAAAACACATGATGCTTTTTATCCAAAAAAAAATCAAGTTCTGGAGGGTAGAAGGGAGGTATTTGCGCAATAAAGTTAGTCATCTTGAGAAGATCTTTATTTTGATTAAAGCGCAAATTCACTACGAAATGTTATATTTTTACAGATTGACTGAGTCTTTGAGTATTATATAGATGTTGTAGATTATAGACAGAACTTACAAATTAATAACGGTCTTGGTTCTTGCGGATGGACTAGCCTTGATCTGGAATGAATCACTGCAGCAACCATAATTGTTAGATTCAATCATTGTATTTTAATATAGCTTTGAAGAAATTAATCAAACCATCAATGTCATGCACAGGATCACGTTGCGGCAATTTCTCAATTTGAAATCATTACAAAGTGCAAAATGCTTGACCTTATATCGTCCTGATTCAACGTAATGTTGCACAATAAGTGGTGTGAGGAAAATTTAAACAAAAATGCTAAATGAAACAATTGAAAATAATACAAGTTTTAAAATCTGAAACTATTTACGTATTCGCGTGTAACAACTGCATATTATAAAACAAACTCCCACGATGCATTTGTCGGAATGTTAGTGATAAACTCAAAAACTACTGAACATATTTACGTGCGGTTTTTACTAGTAGAGTGATTCATGAGGAAGGTGTTGATGTATAATTTGTTATGGTTTTGTGTAAATTTGTTGGAATATGACAACAATTGTTAAGAATATCGGAGAAAGTCATGCCGCCAGAGAACATTTGAATTGATTCTGTAGAATCTGTTATCTAAATTCTGTAAGTCCTAAAATAAATTAAATTCTTAAACGAGGTCAATCATTATAGCGTAGGCGATGAAAATGAAGCGACAACATAAATATATATAGACTATACAAAATAATATATTCTACATATGCTATGTTTTATTTTACCAAATTCAATTATTATAAAGAGGTACAGTTTTCTAAAAATTGTTATAAAAAATTCAATATTTGTCTCGGTTACATAGATCTTGTTTCTGAAGAAATTTAGACATATTCGTTTTATTTTATTTAGCTACAATAAAACTGTTAATAGGATTAATCATGCAAAATAAAGTATTTTTGCGTACTATATCCTCATGAAGTATAGAGTATTTATTATTCCTAAACTGGATAAATCGAGGTCAACAAGAATTTTGTTTCGATAAGAGAGTATGAAATTTCGATAGATTTATCGATAGTTAGACAAAAAAAATATATATGGTCCGAAAAATGGCTTTTGTGTCCAGGAGAACGTTTGATCAATATTTTAGAAAATCTATAGTTTAAATTTTTATTTATAAATAAATCGAAATAAATTTTATGTTTAACATTAATTATGTTTTATTTTTATTAACTTTTACTAACATATTAAATTATAAAATAGTAGAACAAAGTTTAAAAGTGAATCCTATTACTTTTTCTTTCATTTGTATAACTACTTTCTCTCACTAAACCTCAAATGTAGTCCCCCATCATGTTTTCATTATATTGGCTTTGGCCCTTATAACGCTGTTCGATAATTTTTATCATGGAAAACGTTCTCCTTGTTCTTCTGTGTACGCCGCCATGTTGTTTTCAAACTTATCTAAATGATCATGCAGCATATGTACTTTTGGAGACATTCTGCAGCCCATAGTTTTAAAGTCCTTTAACATGTTATTAATTACTTGGTAGTTTTGAACTTTGTTATCCCATAAAAATCCAGAAATCTATACCAATTTCTTGTTGAGCATTAGTAAGTAATTTTACGCCATCTTTATTTTTTTTTGCGCTATTATTAAAAACATCAGAACTATTGAATACTCTTTTTTAAATGTGATAACTCAAGAAAAAGGGTTATTATCATAACTACCACAAAAGCGAAGTTTTTAAGGAATATGGGCATTTTTCCTTTATTTTAAGTCATAATTAGCATGAAATAAATTTTAGTACAAAAACAATTTTTTTGTAGATTAGTGTAATAAATATAACATCGATTCAGAATTTTTGTAAATTCTTTAGTATAAAGGAGGAGATATAAAAGACTTTTTGACGTAATTTGGAACTGAAACTCTTCTAAAAAACAATAACAAATGTTTTTTTGACTTTTGGTCTAGGAATTATAACTATTTCTTTTATATCTTTACGGGAGAGTATTAGGAAATCAGCACATTCAATTTTAGTATTAAAAACAAATTGCTTATGAATATTTTAATATCTCGATTTCTTTTTTTTTATCTGAATCACCAAAGAAACCTTGAAAAATCTCGAAACGAAAAATAAAGCGTTCTATCATAGTAGAAGTATAAATTTTACATAGCTTGGTAACATAGCAATAAATACGATTATTTCTTTTCCATTTGTTATTAGAATCGCGTCCTCTGGTGTTGCACAAGGTGAACCAATGGACCATGGTAACTTTGCGGATTGATAATTTACATTCAATCGGTGAATTCGAGAAATCGTATAAACCATAACGTTACAAACCTCATAAATATAAATAAGGCTACGTTATAAAGAGAAATATATTGACTTTTTGCACCGAAACGGCTGAAAACTACAGAACTTATTGATAGAAAACTACATCCATTCTGAGTAACCTTTTACGTGCGATTAATTGCGTTTTTAAATGTATAAAGTTCTGATACTATAGGTAATGATAGAATGTATTAATTAAAAAGTTATGGCCGTGAAGTTGAATATACATAAATTTTGAGGCATGTTATATGATAAAAATTGTAACTGGAAAGCACACTTTGATTAACCTACGAACGGAATAACATGTTATCATTTTACATAGCATACTAATCATTTCGATTTATAACTTTGGCTGTGACATATGTACATAAGAGACTTGTGTATTTTTTGTAAAACGATATTCAAAGTACTTCCAGAGAAATTGCGATGCGATAGTGATTTGAATTCCCAATAAGCTGATCCTATTGAAATGTTGTAGAAGTACGCACCTGAAAAGCTGATTACATAGCTATCAAAATATTTAACAAGCTGCCAAATAAATAAAAGATGTTAACCAAAATCTGGTTAAACAAAAATTTAATCAAAGAATTTAATATTTTTTTTACAATTTTCGTTTGCCTTTAATGTCCCATGTACAACATTTTGGCAAGTAAATGATTTATTTATTTAGTCTAAGTTGTTCTTAGTATGAGATTTCGAAATTCCTGATGTCATTTCTATTAGCGCACTTTATTTTCTTGTCTTTTTCTTTAACCTACTAACAATAACTTTAGTTATAGTTAAATATTTAAGGATAGTAAAAGACATCATTTCTGCCATTTCAATAGAGAAATCGAAAAACGTACTATTAGGACTTAACGGTATTACTAGAGCAAATACAGGTTGAAGTACCCGTTATGTTATAACGAACTAAGGCTGGACTTTAATAGGCACTATTATATTTTGAGAAATCGTTTTCTACACTTTTTAAAATGTACTTGATTACTCATTCTGGCAATAAAAATTCACTCGCAAGACGCGAAATTTAACGCAGTTTCAAAATCAACATCCTGTGATGTGAAATATAGCTAGAACGAATAAATTAATGGTGATGTTAATAAAGATATTGCCTTTAATATTTTAAATTGATAAGTTTGAATTTATTTTGTTTAACAATGCAACGAATAGTATATTCGGCTATCGGTTTTTGATGGAATTGCCGCATATGTGTGTGGTTGGGTTATAGTGTTACCAGCATTACTGTTTCGATACTCGGTGATGTGATGGTGATTTTGATTTATTTCGCAATCCCCTACTTCTCCGATTGATGTTACATATTTATAAGAAAAAAGTAAACTGAGAATGCAGGCAAATTAACATTTCTGAATTCTTCTAAATCAACTGCATAGATATTTATTTTATTTCATCTATAAATATAATAAAATCGTATACCTATGTTTCTACAAGCAACAGCTGGACCGATTCAAATGACATTTGCAATATGGATACTTTTTAACCCGATAAATAAAACTAGTTTCAACGCAGAAGAAATCGCGCGGATCGACTAGTATTCACTAAAGTTCAATTCTTTAAATATTATAGAATTAATTGTTGATGACCGGCAACATTACAAATACAATCTTTCAATCACAATCAATAGTGGTTTTTATTCAAAGAATCATTATAAATTATAATACATATTTCATAGTATATTGCTAATTTCTGTAATATAGAAGTATAATATTATTATATCCATAACTATATCTATGAAAAAATATAATGTAGCCGAATATAAAATAATAGCCGAATATTTATTCCAAGTCTAGTCTGTTAATTTTAATTTCGGTTGATGAACCGATTGCAATGCACTTAGAGATATTTTAAATTTTAAGTTTATTATTTCAATCTATAACGTGAATACTGTTTACGTTACGTGGCAAGTCGCCAGCAGAAGTTGGCATTATCTTTTAATTTTGGCCAAGTGACAGATTTTGTTCGTATCGGGACATAAATTGTAAAATTAATGCGACCATTGACGTTATTTAGTCATATTTTACGCCTTGCTGTCCTAAATAAGTAAATGTTGCTAAATGAAATACTACAAATAGTTGAGTAAAAGCTCAAAAGCATTTTTTTGAATTTATTCTTGAGGCTAATAATGGCTCCTAAAAAGATCTTTCTAGTTTATCATTAAAAATAGGTTTTAACAGAAAATATTATTCGATGATCTTGTACAACTTAAACCTGTTTTTGACCCTATACTTCCTATTGTTAGTTATGAAATTCAAAAATTCAATTCAATATAGTACTATAAAAAAACTTTTAAATTAATAATTCATTTTAATATTCTGACAACCAATATGAAAATGTATAACTGTCTCTTCAAGATCTGCAAATGTAACTAATCCAAAAGAACGATAATTAAAGGGTAAAATAAACCAACTCTCCTTCCACTAATGCTGTTGCTAAGTAACTGTAAGTCGAAAGTAAAACTACTTGTATAACATTGGACATTGATGGAACATCGGAATTCATTTTATTTAGAACATTCAAAGCTTGATTACACTTCTACGTACTTCGGATATAATCAACATTACTATTCGGTTCTAAAATTGTTTGATCTTAAAACGTATTGAAGTGAACGTTTATAGCCATGTTTGTTTATCTTATCCCGCTTCTGATGTTTAAAAACGGAGATGTTGTCTATATTACATTACCTCAAATACAAAGGTTACATCATTAATATTTTAACTGTTTACGTACGTTTATTATTTACTATAGATATGGCTCTCATTTTCATTTCGTTTATTCTTCGATAACATTACAAAGGAATTTTAGATATAATTGCATTTTTAAACGACCTATTGACTAATATTATAAATGTAAAAGTTTGTATGTTTTTCACTCAAAATTGAATTAACGGATTTGAATGTAATTTGGGACACGAATACTTTATAACCTAGTTAAAAACATGGGATACTTTTTGTCCCGAGAAAGAGGCAAAATTCTTGTGGGATAGAAGGGAAATTGGAATTATTAATAAAAAAACGAACAAAATTAGGATTGAGAAATATTAATTTTTATATTACTTTTTTTAGTTCTAGGTGGTAATTAAGGAATTACAAAAGAGATTGTAAGTGAGATTGGTTAGAAATTAGACGAAAAAGACATGTTGATTTTTTAAAACACATTTTGTAAGAGGAAAGGGAATAAAGCATTTTAAATTAATCTTCTTATATTGTTGTGTCATACATACATAATTATCAAGTAACCGTGGATTTAAAATCTAAAATAGAGTTCAGTGATGACAATGAAGAGGCAAATCAATTATTCAATATAAATAAAAACTCGTAATGACGGACAAAATATGCAAAATATATACAAGTTTGTAATAGATTATTACTTTGTACACTGGTGACTGCGAACAAATAAATTTGCGCCGACCTTGATTGCATGCATTTGCATGGCAACTTACATAGTATCGAATACATAAAGTACAGTCTGTTTTATCTATTTTAATTCTGCTACGATATGAACTATACGGCACATTAACACGTAAAATAGCAGTGCTTAGGGCTTGAGACTCAGAAGCAAGTAACCTAACATTTACCTTAGTAAAGAACCAAAAGAAAATATATGTAATATCTATATAGATCTTTTTTGATTGCTATAAATACTCACAAACAGTCAGTTTTATTAGTAATTTCATAGTGAATATTGTTTATGGTAGTGTAATAAAATGTAGTGCAGTGCCATGTTATTTTGAGGGTCATGAGCATAGTTAATATAGCGGTTTCGATTACGTGCCATAGATACTTAGTTTAGGTAGATGTTGCTAATGCATAAAAAAGCAGTGATGGCCCAGTGATTGAGACTTCAAGTTTTACTCGGGAGGTCCGAGGTTCGATCCTGGGCACACACCTCTGATTCTGAGTTATGTGTGTTTTAAACAATTAAATATCACTTGCTTTAACGGTGAAGGAATACATCGTGAGGAAACCTGCACTCCTGAGAGTTCCCTAAAAGTTCTCAAAGGTGTGTGAAGTCTGCCAACCCGCACTGGGCCAGCGTGATGAACTATGACCTAATACCCTCCTCATTCTGAGGAGACCCGGCTCAGCAATGAGCCATTGAATGGTCGTGATGATGAATGCATCAGGATCGCAAGCCTCAGGCATTACTCGGCTTCCTGTCTAAAATTTTATACGCATTGTTATGCAATATAGAAATCAGATTACTACTAAATATAACAATAGAAAAAAGTACTTATTGATTTCCGTATAACATCAGTATCTATCACTTTTATCACAATACAGATAAGGTATTCGTTTTTACGTTGTTTGGTTATCTTTTCTAAGATAGTGTTATTTTCTCGCATCATTTAGATCATGAATATACAGTCTGATGTGTTATCTTTAATTGGATGTACTCGTAATATAAGGATGTTGCTGCTTAGGTCAACGTTCTTTTAATTTTTATGATACAAGCAATCCGCTGTTTATTTATTATTTATTTTTGGGGATTTGTTTGTTAAGACAATTAAATAATACCACAGAAGTTGCACAAAAATGGCAAAGAAAATTTAAGGTAATTGCACCATATTCAATCTGTAAAATGTTACCTATGTTTGTAGGTATTTCGCTTTCGTTTATGGACGTCATATGTCACCTATGTCACGCAGGGATAGTGTAACAAATCAGATCAGAGTAATTCCAGAGATAATCTCTAACCTACAAAATATCCAGTTAATGGCAAATAATTGGCCAAATCTTTTTAAATATAAAATTTATGGGAACACTACGTAGCTTATTTTACCTATAAAGGATACAGACCAGTTCAATTGTCGAGTTATTATAACAAAAATATTTTTTTTTCGTTTGTGTAGAAATTGATACAGAATCTGCAACAAAATTGTCTGAACCAAATTTTGACAAATATAATGCGCGTGGGAGCAGAGCCGTCGCTTAAGAACCAATCACGGCTGGCGCGCTCTCACCCCGCGTTCCCTGCTAAAAGCGCCTTAATAGTGACATTTAAGATTTAAAGTATACTTAGATACCTTCGACTATAGTTATAATTTAGACTGTCTATATAGGAGTGTATCTAGTTTTTATTTATTGTTTTTATTTCTACATAGCATAAAATTTTTAATAGAGAAACAGTACGATGACTTGGCGGGTCGCTAGTAAAACATAAAATGCAAATACATTAGCTACAATCCAAGACCATATCGCATAGAACGTTGAAACATTCACTTACACTAAAAGCCATTTTATCAGCGGACGTGTTAATAATCTCTTGAAGTTATTTTCGTTCTTCTATATTTAGACCATAGTGTATAAATAGCAAGTGGTTCAGGACCAGTTATCACTTTGACCATCCCTAGTTCTCTATTTTTATTACAGTATTATATTTAACTTAACTGGTTAGTTTGTAATTTTAATTAAAGCTTAACTTGCTCATTGATTTTAGGCTATTTTCTCTCACAAATATACTGTGTTTAAAAAAAACTGCATAGGTATTAGTTATCTATATTAGTTAGTCTATGTACTTAGCTTCGCTGGGCTAAAACATTTTTAATATAAATGAAACTAAGCCTATTAAGATGCGTCCCGAAAGTACAATAAATAAAAAAAATTTTTACGATTTTAGTATCTTGGGATAATATGGGTTAAGTTAGATCTGCGTTAATATTTTATTTAATTGCAGCTTTTTTATACTAGCAACACTGTTGATAACTTTGTATTAGCAAGCTGTTCTTTTTTTTTGTCTTGATATTATAACTTATCTGTCTGTCTGTGAATATAGTCTAAAATAGGACAAGAATGGTAGTGTTGATATTATAATTTTTTTGTTTGGATGTTGTGGTTATCATGAGCATGACAAGGAGATCCTTAAACCTGCTTGTGGGTTACAAGCCTCAGTATATTTATAGCTACATAAGTATTTATCATATTTGCCTAATTTTGATGGAAAATCTACCTTATAAGTTACTAATCGCATACAAAGCTTACAGGATGTAGAAAGAAACACACGAGTATTGTTTATGAACGTTTGACTTTATTTCAACCTTGAAAGGAATGAATGTTTAAATCTAATTACCATATATTCTATGCTAGGTAACAAATTTTATGTATTTGCATTAAATTTTTATCTTAATTTTTATATTTGAATTGAATTTTTTTATATCTACAATGTTCAGGATCTGAAAACTCCCCTTAAAAATAAACTTCTATAAATTTTAGATTTTTATGGAAACGTTTTCGGACGTCTTACATAATGCATTTAGCATGCACAAAAAAATTAAATTAAAATATACTGAGATATAGTAAATTACTGTCGCAATTTTAGTCAATTTCGATCAAAAAAAAACATAATTTAATAAATTAATAAGTACTGTCTTTCTGTCAAATATAATAACTGTAATTTCGAAATGTCAATATTAAAATTACTATCTAGATTTATTTGTAATTATTTTAATTAATCAACTGAATAATTAAAATTAACCTTTACAGTGAATCCAGTTTCTTATAAGATTTCAAAATAATGTTACTCTCGCTGTTGTGCCAACGATTTTAATTTTATTGCTAATTTGTAAATCTTATATCATCTATCAGTGTTGTAAGAAGGTCAATAGACATTTTAATTTTTTTTTTTTGGTCTATAATTATAGAATCATTTTGTAAGACGAATAATATTCCGATATTCTTCACAACTAATAAATTAAATATGTGTATGTTTTTGAGTCGACGACAACAAAAATAACTAATAACAATAAATCAAAGTAATAATAAAAAATATAAGATTTTTGACCTACCAACTGCAGTTTACGTTGATCATTAAAAAGAAAGATTGAATGATAAATACGTTTTATGAGAATGTGCACTTGCCAATAAAAAGTACCTGTTTATTAATAACTATCTTGCTTCACTGATAGAAAATTGACTCTTACGTTTCAGGTGGAAAAAAAAATTGAATTTTTATTCATTCATTCACTCACAAACTCGCCAAAACATTCTTTCACAAACTCACTTTGACAAAAAGTTCAATACAGAAACCTTCACCAATTATTCTTTTCATAATTCGACTAAATTAGTCCAACCGTCTCGACGTTTGCGCTTAGCAACACATTTATTTCATTTCTATATATATTTGGTTGTAAACGTATTAATATATCTTATCCAATATAGTAGGGTTGCATAAAGTTCATACGAATGACGTTGATGTTATTGTAGCTGATCTATTTCGGGACACAATATCTCTCGACCCGTGAACATATGGCTTGAACTGTGACACAAATGGCCGGTGCTACGCTAATGGAATTTTCGTGGCTGCCTCGTGTTGTAATGTTTTCGTTTGATTCTCACGAGGGTTTTTAAAATCCCCTATTTCTATTGCGGAATAATCATTAGTACACAGACATGATAGTTGTTAAAAAGAGCGAAGCATTTTTAGCTTATTTTTTGAAACGTACTGTTAGCAACAGTTTTAATAGCCTTGGATTGGTTAGTAATTCACATTGATTTATTTTAAAAATACTGATAGATCAGAAGCAGCTTAACTAGTAGTATTACCGATTAAATATTGTCTATGTTAGTGCTTGTAAAAGTGTAACAAAGCAGTGTAATGTAACTAATCCTACGTCTCGTATTGTGGACCAGATTTTAAATTAGATGTTTAATTATAAAAAGACCTTGTAATCTATATACATGTATAAAATGCTTTGTTAGTACGTTTTCTCTATCACCACCAACCCCAATCAACTTCCCGTTGGGGTGGTAAATACCCCTTGATCTCCAGGTGGGTTGAAGTGAGTGGCGAAAATGTTAACATAAAGTTCTAGAAATTTCTGGAATGATCTAGATAATTCTAAAATGAGTGCAAACCATTAAAATTGATATAGAATGTTTGTAAATAAAACATGATTTTTTTCATTTACTAAACTTTTTCTTAAAATGATTTAAATTCGTTAATGATTAAACATGCGATGTATTTTAACCCGAGCAATGCCGAATTTCGCTGCTAGTAATTATTTAAGTCGCGAATCCTAGGCACTGCACTGCCAAAGTCCATGGAAGTAAAATCTTTTATAGAATATTTATGAGTTACATCCACTTTTGGGGATATTTGTAAATAATCGTTATTATATCAATAATCATTTAAGATGTCTGAATACTTTATAAGGGTATGGAGGTTTAATAGGGATTTGGCTCTAATTTTGTCAATGTAACGCAACAGCTTTTAACTTTCGTGCGAATGATCTCTTAATCTTCTTATTCAAAAGCCGATTTGAATACCAATTTGTACAAAATTGTATTGGTAATAGCATTGCATGATGTTGCCAATAGTGAAGCCTTTATTAAAGTGTTACAAATGTGAAACGATTTTTTCTTATTACCATTATACTCGTAGTAACCACGAGGCTTTTTTATTGCTAAACTTGATGACATATAATAAGTTTTATCCTGATCTCCGATTTAAATGTAACAAAGCCTATGTTTTAAGACAGACCTTCAGCAAAACAACTATGAAAACTATATCCAATTATGTGTAGTAGAGTTTGCAGCATGCGTCTACAGAACTACAGACCAATAAAAAAAATTAAGTTATTGTTTTGGTATTGTAAAAAAGCCGCATATTGATTTTTATTAAGTATCATTCATTGACAAATATTCAATAGATTATTTTTTAAATATAAATAGCTAACGACGGTACCTGAACTACGTAAATTCAGGACAGAAATATATACGAATACAAAGGTCAAAATATGCTAAAGTATTTTCGTCGCCAACAAAACGGCAATATTTTAGCATTTTTATATCCAACTGCACATTAATTACTAAGAAAAAATACAGTTTTACCTCATAAAATAATCTATCTTCGTCTTAATGTCAACGGAAACTGCTGTTAGGTCAAAAATCTAATAATTTTTATTGTTATTTTAATTTATTATTATTAGTCATTTATGTTGTCGCTGACTTAAAAGCGTACGTGATACGACTAAGTATAAGTCTGTCAAATTGTTTATTTAATTTATTATTTGTATACATCTAGACTATTTTAGTCTTATAGTATTTTTATAAAGTTTTACATCCGTTTGACGTCATTTTAAAGTTTTGTGTTAATGAGGAAAAAACAGATATTTTTTTTCATTTTATACTTAGAGATTATATTTTCTTTTATCTTCACATCATATCTGTTTTATTGTGATATTAGGTTATCTTTGAAGATTTACATTAATACCATTTAATTACCATTATGTGCCACTCGATTTAACGACAAACTTCAGACAACGTCGAAATATCAATATATGGAAATTAAATCTGTATCGAGATATCGAGATTTGTTGATGATGTCCATATAAGGTACATGCAGACAGGAATCTGTCAAGTCGGAAGTACAAACTAGGGTTGGCAATGATATATAAATATATTTTAGTACAAAGTAATATATTTACTGTACAATTATACATTATAAAAAAAATAATATAGTAAGATTTTTTTCTTGCTTCACTCAACTGTGAATAAAGTGCTTCTCTATGAAATATACTATTTATATGTTTCCTTTTCTCTATTACTGTAATCTCTATTCATCATATATATGAAATAGAAATACAGAATATGAAATACAACATCTTATAAGCTTCCTCAACATACATTTACTAAACGAAGGACCAAATTCCAAACGCTTTTTCGTTATATATACGACTTTTTTTGACGTGCGAAATACTATTTACGCATATTCCTTAAATGAGGCTTTTAGGGAGGATTCATTCTAAGACCTGGCAACCCTAATCTAAGACCTGGCAACCCTAACCCTAAACTGAACAATATTCCTATTCGGAAGAAACAATCTTTTGCTTGTCATTCAAGCAGCTTCAGATCTAATCTCATAAACTTGACGAAAACTTGAAATGTAACGAATACTCACGACACGAGCCATTGTTGAATAATGGTTACGTTATCAGTAAAAGAGCAATGGCCGAACCCGTATAACCGGTTTGGCCGAATCTTGTTCGGGTATTTCATCCTCACTGCGTTTTGAGTGAGCTCCTTTAAATACGGAGTAAGGTCAAGTTAATCAATACTATTATAAATGTGAAAGTGTACTTGTTTTTAGAAGCCAAGCAGTGTGGTCTTTGTCACCCAGGTCAGCCAGCCAGCACTGCTACACCCCTACTACATTAACGCTTAATTATGATAAAATATTCACTCTATGAATTCACTCGTTAGGTTTCCGCTAAAGTATTGTGAGTTTCTAAGTTATCGAATCAATGGGTATTTTTAAAATATACCTGTTCAGTACTTTCTATTGAAATTACAAGAAAATTGCTTTATGGACCTAAAGTTACACAGAATATTTTTTATCCTAAAAAATATATATGTCGGCGTATAGTTGGGGTAGGATAATAGTGAAGGCCATGTCGGGCTATAATTACAGTAGGATAACGATAAAGAAAATTAATAGTCACTTCCGTCGCGTCGTTTTAATATTCATCGATTTTTAACAGTCTCGAACGAGTAAAAGATTATCGATTAATCGGGATGCCAGCGCCCTATTTCCGTTTTGTTGATTTACTTCTCCCCACTAGTGGAGGGGCATTGCTACCATTGTCTAGTCCCTTTATATTCCCCGACTGACGCAGTACACTTTAGTCTCTCGACAAGTCTCTTTGAGTGAACATCACCTGGAGTTGAAGTGTAACAAATAGTGTGTCACATCACGGATATTGGACATATCGGCCTAAGGATCATGTGAGTTCTTACGTCTTATTTATTATGAGTCCCTACATTGTATTTAGATGCAACAACCTTAGGTTAGGTTTATGTTAGGTTAGGTTAGCCTTATGTTAACCTAACCTCATACAAACAGTGAGACCAGGCAGTGGAGGTGAGTGTCGTAATTACATAAAGGGATTCCTTAAGCCTACACCTTGGTCACAAGTCCAAGGCACTGCCTGGGTTCCTGTTAAAAAACTACGGAATCGTGGTATTCGATTATTCATTCATTTAAATCGGCTCACTCTGGTCTGACATATATTATTCCTGAGGGATAACAAGCAAGAAGTATTTTATAGGAGCTATGCTGCACAATAAAACTTAAATGTAATAATGGAGCCCCAGCATTACGACAGCACACCATTTATACAGCTATCATAGTCATCAGGCGAGATCCGTTTTACATCTAGCTATCACAACAGGAGTTTTATATAATGTGACCATACGTCCCGTTTTGAACGGGGCACTAACGTTATTCGGTTGTCTGTCCCGTTGTACCGAAAGTGAGATTCGGGAAGTCAAACTGTCCCGGAGTTTTTGAAATTACGCAAAAATTACCGCGTTGACGGCAATGAGACAGATACCTACCTAGTACCTTTAATTCCAAGACTGTACATAACCTCTGTACTCTGTATAATGACTTGAGCCGGTTGTCACACGGAGCTCGCCTGGTGACCATCATGGCTGTGTGTTGTATTTCTGGATCTCTATTACTAAGGTTTGTAGTGTTTAATATTGGTTACTCGGTTTCCGTTTTAAGTGCATATTATTAATGTCTTCTGCGTGTTATTGTGCGGTATATTTCCCAGAAGCTCTCAAAATCCTGAAAAATCAGATTTCATAATTATTTACTCGTAACTCATGAACAAACAAGTTCTATGTCAATATATATTTTCAGATAATATTCTTCGTCTTTTTATTATTAAAAATATCTTGGAATGATTTAAACAACTGTTAAAATATAGAATTTTCACAAAATGTATCAGATGTGTCATATTTAGTTATTTGTTTGAATGTATTCCGACTTTTAGATGTTATATCTGTTAGTTACACCATTTATAAATTAGTATTCGCTTTGCGGGTAGTTTCATACCAAAGTGTAGACAATATATAACCTTTAGTACGATAGATTAGTCAGTCTCCCTGGTGTTGTCACGCAGTGTAGTGTACATGAAGTATCGTAGTTGAGGTCACCCTTCTTGAGATCAACTAAGTTTATTTTTTTATCTATTGTTGAGTGTTACTGCTCAGTATAGCTCCCATACTCTTAGAATACATGTCTATGTGCATATTTTAATTATTATGATAATCAAGAGTGGTTTCTTGTACAACATAATAATAAAAAATTATTGTATTTAAAGAAAAAACTATAAAAAGACCTAGATAGGTACAATGTATATTTCAATTAAGGGACAAACACTATAAAATTTAGATTTTCGTATGCAGGTAAAAATATCATCATAAATAGTGTGGGATGTTCTCCCGATATTAGTAATGTGTATTTCTATACATTCAAACGCCTTTCTATGTACAGCTTTTCGTTACAATCAATTTACATATTTATAACTATTTACAAAATGAATATAAGAAATCATTATACGACCTCTTTAACATAAAAAATTAAGTTTAAAAAACTATAATCGACCACGGTTCTACCTTGACTATTTATATACCGATACATTTATAGGTTTCTATCTGGTTATTTTCTTGTTCCATCCTTTTCTGACCACTTTTTTACGTAGTCGGGTTATAGTTTTTTAAACTTTATTTTTTATTTAATAACTTTCCATTCCCGATCGAGATAACTTTTATGATCTAATATTATAACGTAATTGTTGGCTTTTATTTGTTTAAACGAGTAAATAACTGCAACGACGTTGCAAACTATACGACCGCATTTTAAACATATATGTTGACTTAAACAATAAGATATATATACATATTTGTAATGTGCTCGTCAAGACCTTTCTTTTGAAACCAAACACGTGATAATCAGTTTAAATTCCGTCATTAAAAAAAATAATAAAATTTTTATAGCCTATGTCACCCGCGCCATTATTACGAATCTATTGACACCTCACTCATGAAAATTGGTTCAGTAGTTTAGGCGCTAGAGTGGAACATACAAACATACATACATACATACATAGACTACCAAAATCATAACCCTTCCTTTTGGTTTCGCCGTAGTCGGGTAAAAACCGTTCCTGTTCCAGACAGAAAGATGGAAAACGAAGTGATTCTATAAGGGTTTTTATTCTTTTAAGGTACGGAACCCTAACAATGTACACATTTATTTTTAATTATTATTTACTTCTACTATTTTATTCACACAATCACTCAATTATCCATTTTTATTAATATTTCATTCAAATTATGTTTTTAGATTTAAATACATTTTGCTAACATTTAAATTAAATTCTTAAAATAAATCCAACGTACAACTAAATTATAAATATCTAGGTCTCTTAAAATTTATATTTTGCGGATCTAGTGGACTCTGGGCTCTTCTCAGGGTCCATTACCACATTTTTCTCTTCACTCCTCATCCCCCTTATTACCGCATATACTTAGATTTATCAAAAAAGAATTGATTTTGAATAAAATATTTAATTTAGCAACACATTGCTAATTTAAAATATTCAGGGGCTTACTACAGTAAACATATATGATTATTATCCCACATGTACTGACTTTTTCCGGGATAAAAAGCTGCCTATGTGTTAATCTAGGTTGTAAAGTATCCGTGTACCATATTTCATTGAAATCCGTTGAACCATTTTAGCGTGATTGAGTATCCAAACATATAAACTCGCGTTTATAATTGGAGTAAATAATTTGGAAACTTTGAGTATCCTGAAATATTATTTCCAGGCTTTCGCTTATTTTAATAATGAAATTGGGATGACTGTAAATATTTTTCTACAACTAAAATAATGTTATATATGATACATGAGCAATATAACCAGTGATTACGTGAACAATTCTTATCTCTCAAAGCTAAAAATACACACGGAAAGATTAGTTATTTACATGCAATAAAAATAAATACAGCAATAAGTCTTTATATTATTTAACAATGTCCTCTAAAGGGCTAGGTATACTGTCACAAAACGTCAAAGCCTTGACACAATTGTCTTGACCTATTTTACCTTTTTATTCTAATTTTATATCATCTGCCAACAACAAGTATTCTGAGTAAATTTCCACAGCACAACAATGATATTTAAATACCGAAATCTTCGATAATTTAGGGAGTAGTAAACACTTTTTTTTTATATAGTTGATAAGCAAGCAAACGAGCAGATGGTCCACGTGATGGTAAGTGGCCGCCATCATCCATGGACATCGGTATGCTGCGGTTTCAGAGACCCTGAGCAAGTGCCCAGGATTCACTAGACCCGTGGAAGTCAGTCAGTCGGGGAACGGTTCCCCTACTACCAAGGGGGTGCAGGGTTACTCGGCTCTTACGAGCACATTTGCTTGCAATCATTGTGTTTACACATACATAATAAGCTATAGAATCACTACAACATATAAAACCTAATCGCACGCCGTGTCTGTCTGTCTGTTCGAGATAAACTCAAAAGAGAGAGTAAGAGTGATTCGTGGGGAAAGTTTGTATAAATGTAAATTGATTGAATTCAAGCCGCTTACGCCTAGTGTTTCATTTCGAACATATTCCTGTATGATATACAACAAAAAATGTATGATACGGTACATTTAGGGAAAATATGACCGGTGTGAAACCAGGACGAGTCACTAGTTATTATTAATTAGCGTCCTATATCTATTTATCGCCATACGGTCTACATTTATATTTCATCCAATATTTCTCAACCAAGCTATTGCGTCTAATTGAATTCGTAATTAACATTTTATCTATTAATTTATGCTCTAAAAATAACAGCGTAACCTTCGACAGACGTCATTTATCATGATAAAATTATAGGTAATAATAGGTTAAGGAAATTCATCACCACAACTCTGAAAATAGCTATATTATTAATCGTCAATACAAAATAATTATAACAGTAAAACTAATATTTAATAACATATAAATATTTTTACAAAATAATTTCGGCTAAAATAGGCAATCTGTAACCTGATGTTGTATCACAGCGTGATGTCACAACTTGTAGAGCGCTCTTGTTGTCTCAGATACTTTCGTATATCAATGAGGAGAGCCACATACAAAGATAATGTAACTACTAGTCTACCATACAAAGATTTTTCTACACGCCGTGACGTAACATGTCCTTGACTTCTAATAAAAACTAGAATATTTACTTTCCTTCGTTTTCTGGTTACGTTTAAATAAATTTAAAAACAATAACAATGACTTAGCGCTACAATTAGAATTTAATTTGACCTTAAACCAGTACCAGGTCAAGCCGGTGTTATTTATATATAATATTCATATAGAATACATTTTTTAATACTATATTATTTGAAGAGATGTAGTATATAAAAATAATTAAAACACCTTATTGCTCTTCGCTTTCACTATCAAGGTTCTATTATATATTAAATTTTTTTTTTTTTTGAAAAATTGATATCCCTTTTTTATGCTATAAAGAGAGAAAAACAACTTTTAAGCAACTAATTGGAAAATAATTATTTATTTTATTTTTATAGAGCCCTCTATGAATAACAAGAACAAAGTATGAAAAAAATAACAAGAAGGATAGTTTAACTACTCAACGCTAGATGGCTCTAAACGTAGAATTTTATTTATTAGTATTTTTTTTGTTGTTTGAAATTAAATACTATTTATTATTTTTTACGTTGTCATAACATTCAAAGGATTTTTTATAGGACTGTAAAAGTTAGTTTTTTTATAAGGAATATTATATTTAAATAGGAAGTAATGGTTGAGTGATGTTTTATTAAGTTTTTTATTCCGGTAGTTAAATGTATATTAGAGTAACAGTAAGACCTCGCTTGCGCAAACATATTGACACGCACGGGCTACCCGACAGATCTGTTGTTCATGTATTAGATGGATATCGGTCTAAGTTACGAGAAAGAAGTCGGTTATAATCTGTTTTTGTATCTACTCGTAGTTAATAGAGAAATTTGATTGGATCTTTTTTGTTTTTTTATCAAATTGTTAGTTACAATAGTTTCCAATTTCCATCATCTTTATCATCTCTACCTTTGATCTCCAAACTTATGTGATCATTAATACCAAGTCACATAAACAGTTTGGAAGACCAAAAAAAGAATAAATATGACTTTGAAAAATGATCAGATAATCTTATATATCTTTGTGGGTCTCATTGAACCCCAATTATTTTTTTTCCTTATTATGAAGCGCAAATTTGGGGATAAATCACGAGTTATTAGCTAATAGGAAGAAACACCTTCATCTGAAGATTAAAGTATATAAACTCTATAAATTATAGAGCTATTACATAAATTATAAAGTCTATTTATAGATAACTAACACTGTAGCTATGTAATTTACATTGCATGGAGAGTTTTTAAAATAGCATGAGACTGGTAATGATAAGCGAAGAACTTTGTTGCATTTCGTGAGGAACGTAATTATTTCAATACTTGTAAACATACACGTGTATGAAGATCTTTATTTTTTAATATTATTCTTAACAGCGAATAAATAGTTAACAGTTCTGTCTAGACCTGTATTCTACTTCTGAATCAGCCGATCCTTTAAAATTATTTATCTTGTAGAAGTTTCTTATTAAACGATTTGCACATTAAAACAATTTTACTGACTATTTTTTTTAACCAGTAGATTAACATCAAATTATGTATGATAATCAAAAGCCTAGGTTTATTAATTGGTATCAGTCATTGATCCTAAATGTTTATCATATTTTTCCTCTCACCTCACTCACTAAACATGATTCATCTGATAGCTCAAGTAAGAAAAATATTTTAATAAGAATTGGTTCTTTTTTAAAACAAATTTAACTCCTTTGTTTGTAGCTTCTACAGATTTATTTTCAACGTTGATTGAATCTGTAAGCTCTATCCCAATAGAATAGTAAAACAGCCTCGTAAACCTCTAGCTCGGCTTCGCACGGATGTAATTTAAATTTCTATAACATACAACATTTTGTACAATCATTATTTATCAAACCTTCTTCATGAATAACTTAATACATAGTCAAAAGCACATGAAATTTTATCCTGCAATTTTTGGGTTTATCGAGTCATACAGACAGATAATATTTCACCGTATCAAAATAATGTGATAAAATCGTCTACCGCCTATAACTTACAACGCAAATCAAGTGGTTAAAACTAGTAAATATGACTTGGTGCGCTTGTCGCCAGTTCAATATAAATTTATTGTCAACCCGCCAGCGTTAAGTGCGCTCGTCTCCAACCTTATCCTATAAATATCCTTAGTATCTCACAGATAATAAAACGGTGTGAAAATTACCAGAAAAGTAGATAAAAGTGCTAGTGTTGTGCCAGTGAGAGTATTTGTTGTTTTCCGCAAATAATTTGTAAGGTAACCTTAATTTTTTGTATATTATTTGTAAATTTAAAGCTTTCGTCTCGTTACTGAATGTTTTAACTTTATTAAGTTAATTAATAGGTAATTTTACATTTATAATATCATCAGAAGAAATACTTACATATCACAATACACATTTTATTGTGACATTAACACATGATGAATTTGGCAAAATCAGAACAATTCCAAGGGAAAAACGAGTTTTTTCTATAGGCTCCTGATGGGATGACCATTACTTACTCAAGAATTACTTAACGGATTTTCATGTCGTTTTCATTAATAAATAGAGTGATTCATGAGGAAGGTTTAAGTATATAATTTGTTAAGGTTTTGTGTAAATTGGTTGAAATATAATAATAATTGTTGAAAATCGAAAAGTTACACCGCCTAGGAGCTGTTTGAGATATAACAAAACAATAAATGGTAGGATACATATAGGTATTAGATGCTCTACTGTCTGTGTGAAGCCGAGGCGGATCGCTAGTTCGCTAGTATAATAT
This sequence comes from Limenitis camilla, assembly GCA_905147385.1. Lineage (NCBI taxonomy): Eukaryota > Metazoa > Arthropoda > Insecta > Lepidoptera > Nymphalidae > Limenitis > Limenitis camilla. The sequence goes on from LR990241.1 coordinate 5,949,529, forward strand.
ATTAAAATTATAATATTAGTTCTCAATTTGACTACAAACAACCGTTCTCTATCAGAAAGTTCTATCATAAACAAATATGTAAATTTCTTGCAGTGTTTGTTTTGATTAATTTAATTTTTTCTCAAAATATTAATATGTTCGTTTTAATTATACGCAAAAACCTTTATAATTCTGTTTAGAATCAACGTAGCTACATTACTGATAATACTATCAGTGACAAGTATAATTAAGTGTTAATGTCAACGACCGTTATCGATGATTTGATTTGAAATACATTGATTTCAAAATATTATTGTAATAATTATTATCTACTATAGAATGGATGTGTTTTTTACAAATAAACTTTCCTCTTGAATCACTCTGTGTATTGGTGAAAACCGCATTAAAAATTGTCCGTTATTTAAATCACTGAGAATACAAGAATGCTGTCTTGGCCAACAAGTGATTGTATTTGACGACGTCATATTATAAATCCTATATATCAAAATATTGAAAAATATAATTTGAACTATTAACGACAAATTTGAGTACTTGTGTGTTTGAGTGTTTTATAATACGTAGTGATGTTAGTTCGAACAGTTTTTAATCTTTTTTAAAAAATAACTTAGCATTTCTAATATCCGGTGAAACTAAAGAAAAGTATTTTCTTAATGATTTTCTCCATAGTTATTTCTATAAAGTGTTAAGTATAGAATAGCTATTCATAATTATATGTAATTATCACATTGTATTTAATTACTATGTCGTGCTTTACGTTATTTGTATTGCCATATGCCATATTAGATGACTATAAATATCAAAGAAATATTAATAGAATATATTAAATAAATAATTTTATTATTTTTATGAAAAACTCCTGCTTTACGATGACGACTTTATTTAAAAAAAATATAATTGATTGATTGCCACTCTTACCAAAATTATTGACAACTTATCTAAATATTATTATAGAATCCGGCAGCAAACTATAGGTCTGAGAAAAAGTAGTGGGGGAAAGTTGCACGCGAACTGTAACGTCGCATAAGGACCAATCACGTGTGGCTCTCGCCCCGCGTTGCACGTAGAGGCCCTATTAGCGACTTCTGCACATTCAAGGTCAAACCTATACTTACGTGCCGGTAGCTATACTACTAATCTAATCATTGATTGTTCATGATATCATTTTTAAATAGATTTTTTATAAATAACAGTAAAGTTTGCGTCATTATCATCAAGTAACATAGGTTAGTCATGATTAGATTCACTTTATTTTTATATCCAAATATTGCCATAATATTTAGATTAATTTAAAAGTTTCAGATTTTCAGAGAGTAGGAAATATTATACGAAAATTTAGATCTAGCTAGTGTAAAATAATCTAGCAATTTGTATTATTTTTGTGAGGATTTGGTACTGTAGTTAAATTACAGAAGACTGTAAACTATTTAAGTAAAATGTTGTTTCTGGATTGAAAAATATTTTACTTTCGTAGTGTTAATTAAAAGGAGTTGACGGCTTGACTTGAATATGCACTTTAGACTCAGAGCTTCAGTGTTACTGTTAAAATACTAGCGATGCAATAATAATTATTCTTTCGTGACGGCATATTTATTTTGCAATCATTACTTCTAAGATTGATCAGTTGTCCAACATTCAAGAAAGTAAAAATGCTACTCATCGTGTAGAACAGTAGATATTTGGAAGTCTAATGTAGTCTAATGTTTATACCTTCTATAATTATAGTAAATACAACAAAAACGTATGAATATAGTATATAATAAATGAATAGGATATACATAGTAGCAGGGTTAGACATCACGCGGTTTCAATTACAGCCTCCTCGCTAAACGACACGACGCATCGTTGTTTTTATTTAAACAATAACTAACAATCATAATTATTGTCGGGCTAAAATATGTTTTAAGTGCCAAAAAATGGTTTGAATATGATTTAAAACATTTAGAGTTATATAATGATAGTGTTCGTTTATGAGATATCTTTTTTCAGATTTTTTTAAAAGATATTTTCGCATTTTTTTATTTAGAAGAAAAAAATTTGAGCATTATAAATACTCCAATATTTTAATCTGGGACTTGTGACCCACGTGCAAGTGTGTAAGGCCTTTTACACAACATTCACCATCGACTGCTCGACAATACACAATTTGTACTCCTTTACACAAAGATTACTTTATGTGATCACTTTATAATAAATTGAAATGAATAGTCATCACTTCAATTAAAATTTTAATATCAAAACCGACAATTTGTTTATTAAAAGCTTTAAAAGATGAAAGGATCAGGTTCTTTTGTAGCATATTTTCTTTTCGATAACAGCATGACACACCAACAAATTCTCATATTGAGCTCCAAACTTTTTATTGAAAGTTTAATGGCTGCGATAAAAGATACTTTAAGCTTTTAACATTAATTTAAAGCACACTTTGAGAATCTGCGATAATCCACAGTTTATATGGAGTTATCGCTGTTATAACAATTATCCCCTTTTTCAAATAAAATGTTAAAAAAAATAATTTTACGAAGATAATAAACTGACCAATGACTCTTTCTGACTTTGCACGACTGCAATTTATAACTTAAAATTAAATAAACCTTACATTTAACTAAATTTTTATTACAGTATTTGCAGTTTTTACAGTAATTACAATCGACTGCTAAAAAATTATGGCCAACTGAGAGTCGGACTCGTACACTGAGGGTTCCGTGTGATTGGAAAAATAGACTCTAACAAAAAAGTGTGTCTAATTTTTATTTATTCTCGCAATCATCCACTTAGTCACCAATAGTAGACCCAACTACCCTCTTGTTCAACCACCCAATTACCTAGGCATTTTTTCACCAACTCACCCTGACAACTATTACAGTGACAGATTTTCACGACCTCCCGAGCGAGAATTCGTGAAAGGCATAAGGGGTTAATATTTATGATTACTCGTGGCCGTCAACTACGATTCCGTGGGTGGGGCGAGCAGTGGCAGCCTCCCAAACATGTAGAAAAAAATGTTTTTTTCAGTCATTTCCTCCCGTTGGAAAACTTGTCGGATTATAGTTTACCTAGTATCTTACAGGAAAAATAAGTCAGCTGACCATAACGTGGTGGAATATACGTCATCTGGCTGCTTGACCATGTAACATTTTGATTTTTTATAGCAAAATCACAGTTAACATTTATGTAGCTTTTTACAAACAGGAGTTCGAATTCGTTCATTCACTGTTTGGATGGCTGCCACTGCTCCCTCACCCACGGAATCGCAGCTGACGGCCACGAGTAATCATAATATATATTCCTTATGCAGTATACGAATTTTCACCCGAGAGGAAATGATTGACCAAATTTGAATCTGGTTCCTGTACCATAAGTTCAACACACTTTTGAACTTATAACATTAGTATTTTACCTTATATGTACTTATGTATTATAAATTCTGAAATATACCAAAATATATGACAGGTCCAATTAATTTTAAAGCTCTTTCATATTGATAAGCTGCACTTGTTATTTCTTAACCATTGGAAAAATTTAAAGCCACATTGTAAGATCAAAACGTTGTGTAAAGATTAAGTCATTTCTGTAAATTACATAGTATCATAAATATGGATTAATGTATGTGCGGTTGTTGTTGTGTTGCCTTGACCGATAGCGTGCCTCGCCTAGGCCAATTACACACTACAATCCCTGCCCTCTGACATTTGATACAAGATAGAACAGATTAAATACAAATAATTACACATGTGCAACCTGTTATTATTCGGAAATTTCGTGACAGGTTTTTTAAACGTGCAACGTACTCTGAAGTGTATAAATTATAGGATCAGTTGTCTAGTGGTTATTATTATAAAAGTATATTGATTATACAGTTTAATTTACTCACTCACCTACCCACTTACCCATACTTTATTGCCAACCTACACATCTAGGTATGAGTGAGTTAGCCATACCCATGAAAATGATTAAAACTCTTACTTACCTACATGGTAAGTAAGAGTTTTAACTTTACGCAAAAACATTTTTCTAAAACTGATTTATAACTTTTACACACATACATAATTTACTTGAGGCGTGACGTCACGTGAGTGCTTACGTTAGCCAAATTTATTTTAAAAAATATTAAATGTCATCATCCATTCGATTAATTTGTGGTCGAACTCTATCATATACTCCTCCACACTCTCATCCATAAACTCACTTATTGTGTCATTAGCTCACTCGGTCATTTATAATTTATTTAAAGGTTTAAATTTGCTAAAATATATAACTAAAAAGGAAGCGAATATTTTCCCTTGAATTCTCTCATAAATTAGTAGTTTGCCGAATAGGGGGAAATTAATGAGTACTTCACGATGTTACTGATGATCAATACCGGAAATATCAAGTTCAACTGACGGATGAATTCAAATTGTACTTGTAAACAATTTGACGTATTCTTCTTAAAAATATTGTATTTTATTATAGAAACTAACGTGGTAATTAGTCATTTTTAAAAATTATGCCAAACGGTAACACTCACGTATTATTGTGGTAACTTGGTACTACAGTTTCGATCGCAATCGCCGCTCACCGCGAGGGCGTCCACTGGCTGAAGAAGATCGCCTAATGCGATCGAAACTGTAGTACCAAGTTACCACAATAATACGTGAGTGTTACCGTTTGGCATAGTTTTTAAAAATATTGTATTTATCATTAGTTGATATTAAAAAAAATTATTATTTTTATTGATTAAAAAAAAGTTCGGTTTATAATTTTATGAAAATTTTTTTTTCAAGTTTTAATAAAAAAAAACACTTGAGGACTCCTCATTAATATCCTTCTTGAGAAGGGTTCTCATTAATAATGATTTTGTTTTAAAACGAAATCTGTACATATATTAAAATTAGCTCAGAACTGTCATGGCGCCTCGTCGTATAGAAATATCTTTTTTTGTATAGTAAGTATTTGTCGTTGTTTCACACAAATGTTGACAATAATGGCGTTCCACACGACGTGACGTCACATTGTATTGCACTACACTACCTTTAAAAAACGTATATAACCTTTATATTATTATAAATAAATTCAAACATATAAACCAAATAACTTTATATTATATCAAGCCATTAAACCACGCCTTGCTATAAAGAACGTCACGTGATATGTTGCAGTCACACATTCATATCCGTTATTCGACTAAATTACCACTCGCATACTCAAATGGCACTAAAAGTGTATTAATCATTCAGATAAAAGTCACGCCACCCGTTCAGTCTTTACTTTTATATCTCTTAGTGATATAAGTTATTTGGTTACCGCCCAGAAACACTTACTTGATATGATCGCTATTTAATTATGTAGTAAATTAAGAATACGATATATTTTTTTATCACGATGAACTTATGTTGTACCTACTCTTTTTGATATTACCTGAGGCTAATGAACACGAGTATTATATTATTCATTAAATAATACTTAACTATATGTGAAATATGTGTCGCTGTATTATATATTGTTTGAATAACCCTAAAAAAGTAGCATTTTCTAAAAACATTGTTGCAATGAAAGACTTTTCATCCAAGGCGGACTTTCATTATTTTGAATTTTTTTTATTGTAGTGTTCCCTCATGTTATGACATGAGGGATATGTAATAAAGTAACATAAGTCTAAATTCAATATGGCAGACGCTCAAAGATGGCGGACAAAATTTTCTTAGTGTTAAGGATATATGTTTTTAAAACATATTCTTACCTACAAGAATGATTTGTTTTATATACAAGCCATAAGTTGAATAATATATATGTGTATTAAGTAATTAGGTATGTATGTCAATGAATTTTAATAAAGGTTCGTATTTTATATAAATTAGTCCAATAATTAGTTTAATTACATTAAATTTTTAAAATGTTCTTGTAGTTTTAATTGAACTGCCACATTTGGTACTTGATAGTCAATCAGTGTCAGAGCAACTTTTTCTTTTGTTCGTTTTATACGAAAAACCTTTTAGTTTTTCTGTTAATGTTTATTACAAATTATTAATACAAAATTTTTTATACACTTAAATGGAAACCGAGAAACCAATATTAAAAACTTACTCCTAACCTTAGTAAAGGAGACCCAGGATACCACACCACTGAACAGCCATTACCAGAACAACTGCCTTAAGTCTTCGCAAATACAAAGTTATCAATGGTATATTAATTAATTAGATATATTTTGAAAAATCCTCGAGAATTCTTTAAGAGTCCTCGAGAATTATGTTATCAATTTTTTTTTTATAATTTTTTTTTTATAACCATAACTCCTGTTTATAACCACTTGTGAAACTGCCTCAGTTTTATCGAGACAAGAGGATATATATTTTTATGCAAGCGGGGTATTCTTAAAATAAATAAATAGGAACTACCTATCAGCAATCAAACATTATAGTTTTGAGTAAACACTTAATAGATTTTATTTTTCTATAGAAACTATTATGACAGTAGGTCGGTTATTGACCTCCATCGTCAATATCGATTGACATTATTGTATTTTGACAGCAGAATGATCTGATTAAAGAAACCGAATTGATTCGAATCACGCGCTTAATGTTCAATATATCGACTGACAGTCTTGATATGACTTTATTGTTGGTCACCAAAAGGTTATTTGTATTTGTTTTGATGTATTTCTAAATATTATGTAACCTAAGTAACATCATCACGACCCGTCAATGGGCCACTGCTGATCCTCAGAATAAGGAGGATATTAGGCCATAGTCCACCACGCTGGCCCTGTGCGAGTTGACAGACTTCACACATCTTTGAGAAATTTAGGGAACTCTCAGGAGTACAGGTTTCCTCACGATGTTTTCCTTCACCGTTAAAGCAAGTGATATTTAATTGCTTAAAACACACATAACTCAGAAAAGTCAGAGATGTGTGCCCAGGATCGAACTCGGACCTCCCGAATAAGACTTGAAGTCTCAACCACAAGGCCATCACTGCCATCACCTAAGTAACAGATGTCATGGAAATTAGGATTGTTTTTTATAACGAGGTCTTTTATATAATCATTGTTCATGTAAGTGAGTTATTTCTTTTATTGACAGTCGCAATATCATTTGATTCATTTACAAACCATCCCACTAAGTTGGTTAATTTATACATGGTCCCAGTGTCAGTGGCTTCATTTGAAGACGGTCCTGCTATCAGTTTCTTAATGTACTGAGAGTCACACTATCAGTTGCTGCCTTTACGGAAGGTCTAACTGACATGGCTTCAGTGACTGAGATTCTCACTGTCATTTACTACATTCATTAAATCACACTATCATTGTTGTTTCATTTACTAAGGATCTTACTGAGAAAACTATGCAGAGTCTCGAATCAAGAAATCTTAGAGACCTTATTGGATATACCAGAAAAGTGATCAATAACTAAAGAAGTGGAGAAAATTTAGTTCAAATTTTTGGACAGTTTTATGATATTTTTAATAATTTAAATATCAAGAACTTAAGAAATCTCGAGATGTATTTTTTGGCATATCCTAAGAGATGCCTCATTATAATTATTATTGGTGGATTCCCAAATATTCGAGTACTACTTAAACTTAACAATTTATTTACGTCTTAATAATATTCATAATTATTTATATTATAAGGATATAACGCTCTGAGACAAATCAAGGACTAAACATAATCTAATTACACAGTTTAACACTTGCCTAGTTTTATCTATAAAAGGTATATGGATTAAAATTCTACGTAAAATGTAAATTCTAAAGGTCAAGCTAAGAGTAAGATGCCTGAAATAGTCTAATGCTAAGAAAAAATGGATACAAACGGCTTAATATCATCAGTAAATCAGTATTATATGTTGCGATCGCATTCTAACAACATACCTTTATTAAAAAAGTATTTAAATATCTTTAGGGCTGTCTGTTTTACAGCAAATCTTATTTTATCTACACATGTTTTTTATTCGAATGTGAAGCCGAGCAGCGTCTGGGCCTTGTGCCTAAAATGCAACGCTTCTTTATCTAACAAATGAATGTGCGATTTAATATACCACTTACGCCATCTATCGACGGATATATGGTCTGTATGCTTGACACGCTTTCACGCTGGATTCACTGAACCGATTTTGATAAAACTTGGTACAGAGGTAAACTACAGCTTGGGGAAGGAGGCTATGTTTCTAGTATGAAAAAGGCTTAAAGGGGTTGATATAGGGGATGAAGCGCATGTCAAGCTGTGATTACGTAATGTCTTCGGGAATTAGTCATATATATATAAATCAAGCAAACTTTTTTTTTCAGGATTACTATCAGTATGGATCACATACTACTAATATTCCCTTTACCCCTCCTAGTAAGCTAAAATGCTTGTGTCAGGAGTGGGCCACGCCAGTAGTCCAATGTCCGGGATTTGAACCCACGACTTATCGATCGTGAATCCAACGCCCGAACCGTTATTTGTATTTGTTATAACTTCTTAGGGAAAACATAAATTCTCAAAAAAAAAATTTTAACAACTATTTTTTATTTGAACTTTCCTTCTAACTAAGAAGTTACATAACTTTTGAATATTTATAATTTTAACTCAGTACGCAGTTATTGGAACTTATTTTTATACGTTCTAGAATATTATGCAATATATTAATAATATTATGACAACTATGCATGTCTTATAACATTCAATTAATAGATTAAATATTATAATACAGTACAGATCAGGCATAAACAGCGTGCACGGCCAACAAACGTTGAAACTGGACCTGAATACTTTAAGGTTAAGATGACTATAGTATTTTTAATGTATCGTAGAAAAAGACCTCAACAAATTAACAAAAAATTGTTTAATTTTTTTAGCACTTATAAAAAATACATTTAAAGTGATCAGATGTATTTTTTTAAAATTAATAACATCAAAAATATATAACATCGACCAAAAACCTACATTTAAAAAAAATTTAAGTAACAAAAATAATATAGCAGTATCATAAACTAATAGAAACTAAATTTTACAATTAATTATTACTAATAAAAATAGGAGAAAAGAAAAACTTGATACCTCTCAAACAGACAGTAAACAAATACTGATTAATTATGTAATATTTTTTGTATGGTAACCCTAAGCTATTTTCCTAAATTGGTCGACCTGAATGCTACACAAGTCGTTCTACGTCTGAGTTGTCCAATTATATACATACAGCATCTCTACGGAAGTGCCTTATTTGACACTAACTATCTTCTAGTTCAGAAGTTAAAAGGATAATCTGAACATTTAAATACAACTACCTATAACTGTACTGGAAGCTTAGCAGTGCCTTGGGTTTGTTACCCGGCTGTAGATTTAAGGCGTTGCCATGATAATGATATTAATATACACTACTTAACAATGAAATCATCATGACTCTTTAATGGTCCACTGCTGAGCCAGGTCTCCTCCCCATAAAGCCTTCCTTTAGGTTAGGCTAGAGTCCACCACGCTGACCAAGTGCGGGTTGGCAGACTCCACACATCTTTGAATACATGGAGAACTCAGGAGTGCAGATTTCCTCACGATGTTTTCCTCCATCGTTAAAGCAAGTGGTGTTTAATTTCTTAAAACACACATAACTCAGAAAAGTCAAGGGCGTGTGCCTGTGTGGGGGATCGAACTCGGACCTCCCGAGTGAAAAAAAAGCAGCTTAACCACTAAGCTGCTTTTTAACAATACAAAGTATCCTCAAATCCTTTGAACAGATTATTTATCAATGACTTATTTTCCTTTGATTTCGTATTAATCCACTTATCTAACGCGCCTGACCGTTGATTTTAAAGCGCTAGTCGATTCTCCGCCGCTCACACTTGTCAGTTCATTACGATTTACGGCAGTTTGTTCCCAACAAAATGTTTATCTTTTTTAAATTGTAAAGCGGACTCCATTTATCCATGGCGCTTGTCACCACATTAATTGTTTAATACCCGCCACCCAATAAAAGTTAATTCTCAACTCTGCAATCTTTCACATACTAACATAATTGTATATCACAACCCAAGCTGAATTGATATAAATTGAGAGCAATCTATAAATAGCTTGAACTGTAAAAATACATTGAGCTTTATTAGCTGTAAGTGGTAGCTTATGTTTCATAATTGGTTCAACGACTGTCTTATGTACCCTTTCACATTACTATTACATATAAATATAACTTATCAACTAGTTTTAGCTTCACTGAGCTGTTAATGATTTTTGTAACCATGCAAATAACTTTTCAAAATCAATACTAGCTAAGAAATAGCCTAATGAGGCCATTTTATCCGAACAATATATTTTATTTACTTCTGGCTTCATTTTTGATACAGCAATGAATTGAAAATTGGTAAATTATACTGATATTCTTGATATATAGTTAATATTCCTAATTTCACGTTTCAAAAATGCTGTTTAAACCTCAAGTATATTAAGACCATGAAATTTTTAGATTTTAATTAGAAATAAAATACGTACTGTATTAAAACGAAGTACTGATAAACCTCACTCATAAAATTAATAGAAACAATTTAGAAATAGAGTTTTCAAAATTAATTAGTTTACTATAAAGGGTCAAAATCTTCTCTATCTATTTCTGAAACAAAGGCGTATAATTGTTTAACTCTATCTAATATAGTAATTTGTCTATTAACAAGACTCCTACGTAATTGATAAGTACATAACGTTTTATATGTATGCAGCACACGATATGAGCTCTAGCAAAGGATTAAATAACAAGCAACTATATTTTTATATATAGACTCGTGTTCTAGATATTTCTGTTGGATCTTTATATTCTAGGAAAATAAACGGACGGTTTTAAACGATAGCGCTATTCAAAATTATTTTATAGCATCTCTAGGAATATTGTTTGCCGCTGTGAGAGCATCTCATAAAAGCCGAGTAACCCAGCTCCCCTAGCTAATGGTAGGGAATCTGTTCTTCGACTAGCTTGCGACCTCCAGCATGCCAATCCGATCGCCAAATGTCTTAGACGCGTTCGGGTCGTGCCACATGTGGGTCTCCCACTCACATCCTATTAATGCTGCGGTTCCAGTAAACTCTGAGTTATTCCTCAGGGTCCATTAAAACCCCACTATTCTTCTCATCGCCTAACTCAATTTTCAAGCGGCAACGCATCGGCAAAACAAGAAATACTCTCTAGTTTTATCGATGTCCCATGGAGGACGGTGGTCACTTTCCATCAGGTGGATCATCCGATTGCTTGTCCCTTATCTATCATTGAAACAATGAAGTTTCTTTTTAGTCGAATCTCACATAAGTGGAATCTCGGCAAATATTAGCTAACTTATTCGTCGTAGGTAAATAAAAGTCTGAAAAAAAATGAAAAATGAAAATTACCATATTTTAAATAAATTCAATGATATCCTCTAAAAATACACATTTAAAAAAATCTCACATGAGATTAGAGGCTGTGATTTGGAAAATCTTCAAAAAACACAATGACCCTGATGCCTATTACATATCTACTAATTTAAGAATAATCCTTGTATGGGTCATATTGAACCTAAATACTTAAATAGTAAAATACTTAAGTAGTAAAAATCCAATTATGTGTTTTAAATTTATTTAGAGGAAACTTGCTTTATTATCTCTTAATTTCCATATTATGGAGATTTTTGTCTCACATATTAGGAATTTCTATTATTATTTTTCATTGCGATTTTATGATAGAGAAGAAATACGTGTTTTGAATGGAAATCTCCATTGTTTTATATATTTTATTATTTACTTAGATCACTACTATAACAAGAACCTTGATGTTGAATTTTAAATTAAAAAAAAATTATAAATTCAGGTATAACCGAGAAAAATATACAAATAAATAAACATCTCTTTAGAATAAACGCGTTTTACTAAAAAGTAGAGCAAGTATTAATAGTAGCGCTATCTTTCGAATTTCATATTAATTTAAACGACCAGTTTTCAAATAAATTACCTGTTATTAATTATAATGAGCATTATAAAAGCTTTAATGGCTCATTAAAAGATATTTTTCTTTACATAACCTTCTTAACAAATGCGAATGATTTAATTCGTTCTTAATAGCGTCAGTGAGCTTTATGTAGATATAAATTAAATATTAGTTTGTGTACATTTTGTGCTAAATAATTTATGTAGTAAAAGTTGAAATATTTAAATTAAAAGAGTTAACACGGCGCCATCTATTGGATACTTGCTCAAACATGAGAAGTGTTGTGTCAATAAACTAACTTATATCGCCATCTGTTAAAAGTTTATGGATCCTTTGTGTTAAAATAAATATTTAATTCACGTCAAATATATCGATATAGAAACTATCCTAATTCCGGTTTAGTTGTTTCGGAGTTATAGTAGTTTTGCGGAAAAATATCTAGACATGGGAATGTAACAATATGTTGTTAGTATGTCCTTCTAGTACAATGATTTGAGTTTGTACAAATGTGATATGGATTACCTTCAAAATTACAGCTATTTTTTATAGCTAATACAATACGTGATAAAATTAACAAATTTGAAAGCTTATAGAAATATTTTCTTTATTTCTTCTGTTGAAGTTAATAAGACGATAAGGGGTAAAATTAATCCGTGCGAAACCGAATTGGTTCACTAGTAAATTTAAATCAATTATTTCGTTTAGATTCACAATTTATGACCTCAAACAAAGATGTACTAATATGTATTTAAATTTCTACAAAATATAAAACAAAGTCGGTTTCCGCTGTCTTTTCGCTTTAAACTATGCAACGGATTGTAATGCGGTTTATACGGTGATTATATAATATAGCAAAATAACTATTAAAAACATTGGAAAATTAAGAAAAAAATAAAATAAAAGAAAAAACATTTTCCCATACAAAATTTTAAGTGGATTCGTAACTGAAACATTTAACGTTCATCCCGTCGATACGGTAAACTTTCTCCTCAAATTAGAGAACGTAGAATAATGTGAGTAATGAAATAGGTTTGACATATATATTCGTTGACAGTTCAGATAATCTGTGACATGATATTCATTGTAATGCATATTATAGTACATAGATAAAGGGTTCGAAGCCAGGACGGCTTGCAAGTAAATTATAAATCCTTTAAAGTCTCTCGTAATAGATCTATGACTTAAGATGATGCAAATTCATGTAAAAAATATTTACATTTAAATTATTTTTCTGTCTTTAAATGGCAATTAAAACATTGATTAATGTGCTATATTAGTTTTGCATGCAACCAAACAAGTTTTAATGTAAATAATTTGTATGATTTTATAAATCTGCATTTACTTCATTTCAGTTATATTTCTATATCATTTTATTAATAAATATATGTGTGGGTTAAAGCATTATCTTGTTTTTTTAAAATTTAATATCATTATATTTTCATATACTTAGTATTAAAAATTTCCCTGGAGAATTTTACGAAGTCCAAGGTATAATAAATACCAAGAGAGAGCAACTTTAATCATAAACCTACTGATATGTATATCAACCATTATATTATATTTTGACGAGTTCTTCTAGAGGACCTAAAAAAAAAAAAACTCTCCTATCTAAAAAAAAAAAAAACATTGATATAAAAATACATATAGAAACAAACCTTGTTTTAGAAATTCTATTTTTTAAGTCGGTTAAAAATTTCTTATCTCTTGGTTAATAATTAGCTATAAATTCGAAATTCTACGTATTTTAAGGTAACTTTACTTTATCTGTTTGTTGTTTAAAGACTAAATTATCTAAATGATAAGTATTATTTCTGCTTTACTTGTCAACAACTTAAATCGACACAGACGTAAGAATTTTCGTTCACTTCGCAATTTACATAATGCTATTAATATTCTCCTTCATTCACTGAATTTATATCGTGTGTCGACAATTTGATAAAACAAGATAAGATACGAATTCGAAAATTGGAATTTTTTACGTACTTTTGCGTGTTAACAATTTTTCAATCCAATTAAGTTAATTTCTTTAAATTGCTCAGGCGACTTTCGTCCTTAATTTTTTAAGTAAACATTATAAAGTTCATGTAGTTTTTCATTGACATTAATTGTATAATTGTATTTCGATTCCTTGTATTGCATTTTGTACGGAATTATAGCTATTACAGTACAGCAATATGTTAAATATTTTGACTGGTTTGAAGGGTTTTGACTCAATTGCAGGTTTGATTAGCTGCTTAGCTCCTTTAATAATATTTAACTAAACTAAGAAATAATACGATTTACGTGCAAGGAAGGCACTAAATATCACTGTACATCATTATGTTTAATCATTCAGAAAGGCGACGCAACAGCGCCTAGGACTTGTGACTCAGTTGCAGTCTTACAAGCTTTTTTACAGAATTATTGCATTTACACAGTGTTTATTTTTTTCTGTTTTTAAAATAATTCTACAATGCAAAAAACAGCAATCCAAAAATTTTTAATATGCTGCTAGCACCTTACCCTATAACACAAAATTAATATTTAGCCAAAAGTAATATGGCCGACATCTTCATACACTTTAAATGCTAACTGTAAGTCCAAGTATTTTATAAAGAAAGTTGTAAATTTTGTAATATTTCTATGACCATCAACTTAGGTTATACATCGTCTAACTATCAGTTATGGGGTACATTTCGATAATTATAGAATCAAAAAATAAATGTAACTATAATGTAAAATTAAGAATACATTTACCAAGACAAAATGACACAGTTATCATGTACTCCCATTCAACATCCTTCACACTAGTGACCTTTTGTTCCATCTTATGTATTTTAGCGATTGTGTGCATATGAGATATTTGCAAGCTCAATATTATGCGCCCACCGGAACTGTTGAACAACACCCACTTGTTAAATACTAGTGTCTTCTCGTTACTTTATCTGCAGACATTTTTGATAAGTACAGAGTGAATACCTTTCTTTATGATATTCTAACTAATAAAGTATCTGTTTTGAATACTAGCTGACCTGCGCGGCTTTATCTGCGTTACATAGAGAAAATAGAAGAGTTAGAGAGAGAGATGGTTTGAGAGAGAGGGACATAGACACCTATAGTACAATTCTAAAGTAGCTGAAACTTTGTTTTATCGCCGTTTACGCGCACGCAAAAGGAATAGGTAATAGTCCCTGTTTCTGCTATTTTTAAATTGATTCTCCGCTCCTATGGGTCTTATTGAGATGGTATAAAGTCTTCTATACTAATATTATAAAGAGGAAAGATTTGTATTTTTGTATTTTTGTATGTAACGAATAAACATAAAAACTACTGGACCGATTTCAAAAATTCTTTCACCATTAGAAAGCTACATTATCCCTGAGTAACATAGGCTATATTTATTACAAGAAAAAATTAGAGATCCTTAGGAAATCTCACGAAAACCAACCCAAGGTGCCAAAAAAATTAGCCATAAAATATCTTTCATCGCATGCGCTGCAAAAAGTATTGATGATAGAACAAAAAAATGTTCTACAATATTATAGAACGTATCAATATCTACAAAAAAGTCCGCGAGACCATATATCCAACTATTATAGTTACGTCACTATAACTCCTTTTTTACATTTTAAAAGTTGATAAAAATGCCTATCAAAATCAGACCATGTTTTCTATAACTTTGTATTAATCCTTATCCAAATAAATTATTTTGTATTCAAGACTATTTCAATACCTGTAAATTGCTTTTTGAATTATTAAAATCGGACTTTCCATTCAAAAGATATTACGAAATTAAAAATATCAATATAAACAAAAAATACACGACGACGCGACGGGCCAGTATAGCGACGCAGCGCAGCGAGTAAAGCGGCAAGAGAGTGGGCACCGAAATGCGGGAGGGCCAATATATTTTTAAAAATAATATTCCACCCGCGCGAAGCCGGGATGGGCCGCTAGTCCTCGATAAATCGGCTATCCGACACTCAAAGAATTTTTCAATTTCAACCTGAGATTAGCACGTTCAACCAAACAAACTCATCAGTTTTATAATATTTGTATAGATTTCATTAAAATCAATTGAGCTGTTTTAATGCTACGCCCTTCTATTCCACAAAACCTTAGCTTTTTTTCGCGATAATAAAGGTACCGATTAAGTTACATACATCCATACATACAAACTTTCACATTTAATTAGTAGGACATACATACTACATACATAAGTAGGGTAAGGTTATGATTTACATAACATTGTTATTTAATGTACTTTAATGTACTCATTGTCGTAAATAAAGTTGTTGTAAACTTTACGATTGAGCTTTAACGAAAAGCTATAAAACTTTTATAATGTTACAGGGTAATATTAAGATTTTTTAATCATATAATTGAACAAGAAATCATAAACTTTTTGATAGGTGCAATAATGAATTGACAAATTTGAGCGACTTTTTGTCTCTTTAGCTGTGACGGTCGGGAGTGCTAGATGTCATATAAATTACTTAACCTGAATGTTAGTTTTTTCGTAATTTATAATTGTTATGATACACAGTGCTTATTGTAAAAGGGCCTCGTTAACCTACACCTAAATCACAATGCCCAAGGTTTGCTCAACTTGATGTCATAGCATCTTTAAAAAGCTTCTTTAGTATGTATAAACAATTTCCATCTCTCTTCTCGACATACCATTGGTCTGTGAGGACTGAGCTTATAAGTTTATAGTAGTGTATTTGTAACACCATCCCGCGGGAACTATAAATATTTCCTGGATAAAAAGTAGTCTACGTGCTAATCCAGTTTATAAAGTATCTGTGTGCCAAATTTCTTTGGAATCCATTCAGCCGTTTTTAGCTGATTGAGTATCAACCTTTCACATTTACCAGTAAAATGAACTATCTGCTTTGTTAATAATAATTTGTGCAATTAATTTGTCTTCTAGTATAACACCAAACAACACAATACAAATCAGTGTTACCTGGTAAACGTCATGGAAAATCTACAGACCATGTTCGGTTATGATAATACTTCAGTTCATATATTTCTTTTTCTTTTTCTACTTCATTAATTATTAGCTGTATTTTTTTTCTATTATTATCTATTCTATATCTCTTTACTTAGGTTTAGTTTAGCTGTTACACTCGTACGTACGTCACCAAGGGGTCTTCCCTGAAAATCAGCGTTGTAACTCACCTTGCAACACAAGCTGAGTGGAACACCTATTGGTGATATCACAAATGTTATGTTCTTTTTTATATTTATTGTTTTTTTTTTTATTTTTATATTGTACATCTTCACTACTAGTATAACAATTTGTGATATCCTAATAAAGTGTTCTTTCTTTCTTTCTATTGGACTCATGCCTAGTTTGGATTTGTGATATTTTCTTTTTGCTCTTCCAGCCTTCTTATATCTATTCAGTTGGGTATAGCTTTTTAATTGAAAGTTAGATAAAATGTACATTTTTTAGTAACTAATGCAAAGAACATTTTTAAGGCCTTAGTAGACGTTTAAGGGCTTAATAGAGCACCGTTTTTTTTATAAAAAAGAAAAATAACTTAAGTTATAGTTTAATTCGGAAGCTATGCTGCACACGTAAAACACAATCCACTTTAGGCGGAAGCCGAGAAATTAATTCTAAACCCTCACGAAATCCTTCACAATGGAGTCCCAGAATGACGACACTACACATATTGTATAGCAATTATGGTCACCAGG
The DNA here is from genome assembly GCA_905147385.1 of Limenitis camilla. Lineage (NCBI taxonomy): Eukaryota > Metazoa > Arthropoda > Insecta > Lepidoptera > Nymphalidae > Limenitis > Limenitis camilla. The sequence goes on from LR990241.1 coordinate 5,967,117, forward strand.
CGAGCTCCGTTTGGCAACTGACACAAATCTATCTAATCAGAGGTTATATGTACATTGTCTTGTTATAAATTAAAACTACTCGCGAATACATATGGTTATAAACGGTGTTGCTAACTTTTAAAATCATAGTAAAAATATTACTGAAATCTTTGGCAATCTCAGTTAATTAAAATGAAGTATTTTATGTTTTCTTACTAATTGTAAAGCGATTGTGAATTCAAAAGTATAATATATACATGGGTAGCAAGTTATTAAAGTTTTTCAAGTAACCTTTCAACTATGAAATAAGTGTAGATGTTAAGGAAGAGTTTAGTGACGTACAAAAGTACACAAGTACAGCAAATATAAATAAAAAATATATAGTTACATAATAAACTATGCTACACCAGTCACAGCATTCCAACGCATCTGATATAAAGTAACAAATATGACTAACTGATACTAAAAATAATCATCTAGATATGGCTTTGACTACTCATTATTTTACTTACTTATGTAGTCACAGTTCTGTAATCTTCACTACATAGTATAAAACAAAGGTTTTTTCCCGCTGTCTGTCTGTCACTATGTATGCTTAGATCTTTAATACTAAGCAACAGATTTTTTTTAATAGATAGAGTGATTCAAGAGGAAGGTTTATAAGTAAAAAACATACATAATATAGTAGATAAACACTGATAATACAACCTAAAAACCTCTTAAGGTTTCTAATGTAATGTCGTAAATAAACACTTTTTTTGCGCTTACATTGCAAAAGCTGGCTGAACCTTACGAGATAGATCAAAATAATGTACTACATTATTGTACACCTTAAAAAGGTCTACAAAAAAGTCTGCAATGGTATATGTATATCTCTTAGGGATAACCCACTATAACTATTTTTTATCCTTTACTTTTTACGAGAAATAATGGCTTATTTACGAAAAGATTTTGAACAATGCAGCATAAATGCTTATCCAATTAAGTACCTTAAATACATTGTGCATTTGATATAAAACAATATGGCCCTTTAAAGTATAAAATTTAAATGGATATTTACGAAAATATTACAGATTTAAAATGCAGGGACATAGCGGTTACGGGACGGGTCGACTAGTTAGATAATAAAAAAACAAAGACGCTTCCCTTTTTCAAACAGTTTACATTGACTTAAGAAGTATAAGTAATAGTTTTATTATCAAATTGTTATATCAGTAATGTGCTAAAAAGCCTGTATCACAAGCTCCAGGCACTCGTCTTTAAATTACTACAATAACTATTACATTATTATTGGTAAAATATAAACAATGATAGTCCTCTCTAGTTTTTTGATGTGTCTTTAGCTACCGGTAACTGGATTCAACTACTAACAATAAATAATAATTATTATGCTTAAATCATACAGAGTAAAACATAGTACTTTAAATACTTTGTCTGAGTGTCTGTAGGTATAAAACGACCCCAATATGCCACTGATCTGTATGGGTCAATGGATCATGGTCTGTCAACTAGATTGCATCCTTCCGGTCAAATAAAAGTATTATTTCATATCTTTATCAAATTGATTCAGATTTTTAAAAAGTGAATGTGAATTTCTGGGTAGGAAAGTTCAGTGTAGCCGGTTTTTTAATTAATATAAAAAGTAAATTACAGTTATTAGGTTTATTAAGATATATTAAATACATCTTATCATATGTGTAGAGCAAGGTAGCATAATATAAACATATATTTAAGAAAACAGAAAGGAAGTAGTCCATTGAAAAATTTTAAAGAAGTTCAGAAAGATAAGGATTAAAAACAATTTGTTTGTCTATCACCCAACTGTACATATGACTGACGTAGTACAGAACCTCTCTGAATCAGTAGATTACTGTTAAGGAAAGTCATAAATGGTACATATATATCGATATCGTTGTATTTGTCAATTCTGTGTAAAGATTAGATATCCAGCATCATGTGGTCATACGCAAGACCAAATCAGGTGATCAATGTTCTCTTAATACAAATATTTCTTATCACTGATAATGGTATAGTAACCCTTATCCAATCTAAATCACTTTACATAAAACGATATAACTATATTTGTACCACAATGACTAGTATAGATTGATATTTGTAATTATTAGTTATAAATAGCTATTTGTATTGCTTTTGACTTTTTCTGCAGAAGTTTTGTATGTATAACTGAGCCGAAAAGTAGTAAATATTTTTTCATATTAAAATATATAGATTAACTATTAATTTACCACCAAAAAATTTCGATTACTTTTGGGTCTCATTTATTTTGTTATTACTTCATTAATTTTGTTCTACATAGTAAAGTAAATACAACGTAATTTCCTTAAGATAAAAGAGTATTTTTACACAGATTATCAATTTATAATATTAGGTTAAACAGATAAAAATTACGTAAATAAATTTGAAGTTTGTTTATTTTGATAAATGATAGATAGTAATGAGAAATAATTTGCAGGGCGTCACCGAGGCACGCGGGGCTGACGGCGCGGATAGGACGGCGTATCACTACATTGCCCGGCCGCGCTCGCGTCGCACGACTCTCACGCAAACACCCACACACACATCCCTACACAACAATCTAAATCAACTGACCTATATAGTAAAGTGTACTAAAAACAGTGAACCTTTAAAACCCTAGTGAAATCGCAGTGGTTTCGTAAAGTGCTCGGTAACCGAGTGAATGCGCGTGTGTTTTGATACCCTCTGTTTTGGATCGTCACAGCGAACAGCTGGTGACGATGAGCCGAGGGCCGTAGTGAATACAGGAGGAGGAGCGCTTACCGTGGCGCCCACTGTGAACGGCGATCGACGTGCATTAAACGAAACCTATCGGGAAGAAATAAATGGTATAATGGGGACTCCTAGCGCGATGAATTCGGATTCAGAGAATTGTGTTGCTAACGCTGCAGTCACTAACGACATGCAGCCTCTTGTGGAGCGTATAAGGGAACTGGAAGCGTTGCTCAAGCAGCGCGACCAGGAGATGTTAGAATTACGTTCGCAGTTAGATAAATTGCAAAGTGTTTTTCCGTATCAACAATATGCAAGGTCCAGAGGACCGAGGAAGCAGAGAGCTCAGGGTATCTCAGCTGAGCCACAAACGAGCTCGTCGCTGCAGGATCTAGCTCATCAGACATTCGAAATCTACGATAAGAGCGAAGCGTAAGTACTATTTTTCTTATCACACTATCTATATACTTGAAACTTTTCCTTCTAATCGAATTGCATATGAAAACCGCATGCTTATAAATGATGCATTTCAATTCATAGATTATCTAAAATAGAGAAAAACTACCCTTGTAATAAAGGTCGTATGTTGCAATAGGTTTTCCCTTAGTTTGATACTAGTATATATTAAGGTTAATAAGGATTTTACCTTCGCACTAATATTGCGGTTTCTACAAAACACACATGGCGATATTTAATTGGCAATATGTCCAATGTCACATAGTAAATATTTATCATATCAAGACGTAATTAAAGTATAGGAAATCTAGGGAGAACATGGCAAAACTTAATTGCCTTATAAGGCTTATATTTATGTTTATTTGACATCTATATTTTTCTCAGCAAAACTATGTTAAAATCTAACTAAAAATTTCGACACCACGTTAGACAGTATTCCACTTACTCCACTTTTTTCACATCTTTTAAAGAGAGAAACTTTTTAAAGAAACATTTATCTGAGTAATTTAGATACACAAGTAAAACGACCTCTATAATTTGAAGTCCCATAAGATTCAAGCTCAAGCTCTAAGCATTAACAACTTTTTAAGTTGCAATGTCCTATGTAAAAGCTTTCAAGACGCATTAAAAAATTACAGACAAATAACATTCCTTTGAGTTGAAGCTCCATTTAACACAATTAAACGACATAATCTCAAAAACGTTGACTTCGCTTTGTTATATTTTAACTTGATCATTATTTTTTACTGTCCCTTTTTTCAACATTTTTTAATAACCTCTTGAAGTCATTCATTCTCTTAAGTGACGTTATATAGAATTTATATAATTCAATAAGTGTACTAACGTCCAATTTGAGTATATAATTCTACTACTACATACATAGATACTAACACCACGAATATTTTAGACAAATAAATGCAATACAATCATATCGAGGACACGATCCAAAAGAAGTTTTATTTTAGTACTTATGCTTATTTTGTTAGTTCATTACTGATAAAAATGGGTATTCATTTAAATAAACTAATAGCTCTATTACAAGATCAACCTACTCTAGTTTGTATTTGGCAGATCTCGTGCAAAACGGCTAAAGCAACATTTCAAAGAATACATTAAAAATTATTTTATCAAAAAATAGTTTTAATAATACAGTTTTAGTTGTGTTATCATAAATGTAATAATTAATACATATCAATCATTCCAACAATGCATTGATGATAAATAAACCGGTCAAGTTCATATTTCATTAATAGGCACTTATATAACATATAACATTATTATTCAGTATTAATAAGCATTTCATTTAAATTGTAAATATTATACTAGTCGACTCGTACTGGCTTCGCCTGGGTGCAATTTACCATTTATAGGTTTAATTTAACATTTTAATTTTCAACATTTAATATAACTACCGACCTGCTTTCGGCTTCACACGAATTCTTTCTCAACAATAATACGCATGTATTATACATATAATCCTTTCTCTTGGATCACTCTATCTATTAAAAAAAACCGTATCAAAATCCGTTGCGTAGTTTTAAAGATCTAAGCATACATAGGGACAGACAGACAGCGGAAAGCTACTTTGTTTTATACTATGTAGTGACTAACTCCCAAAGACATAACGCTCGACATGCAACTCATCCTCTATTTCAACCTTTTTAATCTTTTTTCACGATAAAACGTAGCCTATGTCTATTTCCAAGCTCTAGTCTATCTGTGTACCAAATTTCATCAAAATGGGTTCAGTGGTCAAAACTTGAAAGTATTACAGACAAAATAATATTTTTTTAGAAAGATAAAGTTAAACTATTTGACCTATTTTCGCTGTCATTACCTTATTTTACACACTTACCGGATAATATTTGAGAAATGCCAAAAGAAGTGTTTATTTATTTTCATTATAAAGTTTTTGTAGATACTGCATTTCAAGCCATTTTATTCCCTATATAAAGTTAATCTCTAAAAATTAATATATCTATGTAGATAAACCTCTGTATTCATTGAATGAGTCAAATAGATACATTTTTTATTGGAAGCCCTACACATAGAAATTAACATTTATTCGTAATATAAGTCGACGTGAATAGCAATTACATTACATTAAAGAAGTCCAAACATTCCCTAAGGCGTCGAGAATGTAAAAATAAAAACTAAATTACATACTTTCTTACAAAGCCATTATAATAATTGAGTTGTTTTAAACGTTTAAATAATCTTGATTATTTATCTAAATATAGCTTTAACTAGCTTGGTCATTACAATAATGGTCTCTTCTGTCTTTACCGCGTAATAGGAGTCTGAACCGAATTTAAATGCTTCTCAAACATCAATAAAGTGGTATTAATCTGTTACTTTTTTTGTTAAAGTATATCTTTGAGGTATCGGTATTATTTTTTCAAGCTTCTACTTATTTTTATTTATATAAATTTGAAAACTACTTCTATATAGAAATTAAACACGACTAACGCTTCTTACAATAGTTTTGATAACGAAAAAAATGGTAAAAAATATAACTTATACAATAAAAAAAGCATTAACAATTTACAATAATAACTATGGCCTATTATGCCATTATTATTATTAGGATATTATTATTTAAATTATTATTAAAAATAAATTTCATCCCAGAATATGAGTTAACAGGTCGTATAAATTCTTGGCGGAGGGCTTCCAATAAAAAAAAATTATTTATTTGACTCATTAAATTTATATAAAGATTCTGACTTGACTGAATATAAATTAACGCACAGACAAAACTACTGAAGTTACAAACATGAACGATCAGAAGTGCAAAGCGATTCTTTGAAATTTAACCTCAGGAAGCAAATCAAAGTATTATAACATTAAAAAAAATAAAAAATATTTTTAAGATGGAAAATATAACGAATTTTTTTTAAAATTTATGTTTGTGATATGTCCAATTTATTGACTCGATCTAGTATGCATTAAAACACGTTTTAAAATTAATATTCGGTCGAAAATTTTAGCACCAATATATCTCAAGTGACTCTAAAACCGAGATTCGTAGCAGGTTTTTGCACTTAGTTACTTAATTTCAGAAAGTGAAGTTTTGTACATTCATAAATATATGAAATGCAATTTGAATAATATCCGTGTACTTTATAATACAGTTTTACGGATTTTTAATGGCGATTTCACAGAAAACAAATAATTTCTTATAGTACATGATTTACCTGTCGGCATCTTTAAAGGCGATCGTTAAGCATTGCTTTCTGTTGTTTTTATGAGTCAATTAAAAAGCTTTTTTAAAAAAAATGGGCCATTAAAGTTACTTAATAAATATGTATAAAATGTATACTTATTGCTGTACAAATTTTTTATGTTACTATATGAGTTAACAGGTCGTATAAATAAAGAAAACGATAAAGTGCAAGTTTACTCTTCTGTGAAGGTTTTTTAAAACAAAACTTTTCGTTTATGAAGGGTTCTGTATTTTACAATCCAGTACTGGTTTAAAATTGCACTAAGATTTTACTTCATTTCTTATATTATTATGATATATACTATAATAAAACATCTGTGCTTATTGCTATTTATAAGAGTTTAAAAATATAGCCTTACTACATAGTATAAGGCAAAGTCGCTTCCCGCTGTCATTCTGTCGCTATTTATGCTGGCTGAACCCTACGAGATAGCTCAAAATATTGTACTACAGTATTGTACACCTTAAAAAGGTCTACAAAAAATCCGCGATGGTATATGTATATCTCTTAGGGATAACCCACAATGACTATTTTTATCCTTTACTTTTTACGAGAAAGAATGGCTTATTAACATAATAAGCATTAATTCTTATTCAATTAGGTACTTTAAATACATTGTGCATTTAATATAGATTAAATGGCTCTTTACAGCATGAAATTTATATGAGTATTTTCGAAGATATTACTGATTAGAAATGCAGGGACATAGTGGTTAGGGTAAATAGCGCGTCGAAGGCCGAACTTCGCCATATAACATTGCACCCGTGCGAAGTCGGGCCGGGTCGCTCGTTATAGATAAATAACATAAAAATTGTTACATCAAGAGTTTAAGGAACCCCAAAAAATTTCACAATACGTAACATCTTGTAAACTTATTCTTTAAATTGTAGCCTTGGCTTTTAAATTCAAATATAATTTAACACTAAAATACAATGTCTGTTTGATGTTTTATTGTATATCTTGGAAACAGCTATAACTATTGGGTTTAACTTTTGGTTTTAATTAAAAATAAGTGTTTCAATTATTTATCCCGAAGAAACGGAATTTGACGAAAAATATTGTGTATTTATTCTCATACTAACAATGTCATATAGCAATTCTCGTATCTCGTAAATTTTTCGAATACTTCCAATTAGATATTAACCTACTGGTTAACCTTAAGATTTGTGAGATAGAGTTATATTATAAATACGGAAAAAAATACAGTTAGGAATATGGAAATGAAATTACATTACTTTTATCTCAAAGGTCATGTTACATTGATCCCATATCAACTGCAAAACTGTACATAATATTATAGTTTAAAACGAGCCAAGGAAAACCTGTCTCCTTTGTTAGTTTTAGAAGACTAGAACGTGAGCTTTTTATAAAACCCTCTCACACAATAGATTTATAACATCTAGTTGATAGCACTGTTTGAATTCGCCAAGTGTATAGACTTTATTGCCCAAATTGGCCAATTACGCTTTGTTTATAACTCCAGCGTTTAAGTTACTAGTTAACTATTAATTAATATTCGTACCACGTTTGCTCTTTATTCGCTATTGCCCCAAAAGTGATAAAAACGTGAAAGATACTATGAATTTTAAAACATTCATTAGTATGCGAAAAGGCGCGATACGGGAAAATTTTGGCAACACCGTCCTCCATACGGTTCTATTTAGCTCGTAAAACAGTTACAAAACGATTACTTGTAATTACTGCCTTAACAAGATCCATTTAAATGAATAATTATTATTTTGATACACATGGTATTTATTGGAAATATAAATAATATACGTAATCTAAAAGTATTACACGGCGAATGATAAATTGCATGAATTAACATTTTAAACGATCGTAATAGATCAATGGCAGTTCATGAAGGCATTGATGTGGTTAGAGAATTCAATGGCACAATATCTTTAGATGCTAATCTTCAAATCTTATTTGGTACGATAAATATAACATTAACACATTGTGCAACATATTGGTTAGATTGATTATATCGTCGTGACTCGTTAGCTTTACTAATAGGACATCAGTGCTACTAACGATCTAGATAAACTCCCTTGGCATCACGTTAGCATATATTAACAGTTTCAGATATTTTGTCAAAAGTGTCAGTTCAAGGTGAAGAGATAACCTCAAAGATTGGCCTTATCGTATGACATCTCACCCGTATGCTAGAAACGTACGAGAGCTTCAATTTTTATTGTGTTTGGGACGCTTTATAGCTCCATATTGTAGGCCTTGGATATTTACCTCATTAACATGTATTTCGGTTTCCTTAAATAGATGTTATCAACGACGACAGTGTAACTGAGTTATCATTTTGAGTCTGAACGCTGACAAAATAAAGAGTCAATTTTTTCAATATTTTCATAAGATATTTTAGTTAATTCTTTTTATTTAATTTTATTATCAAAAATCCAGTCGACCTTGGTTAGGGAGGGTAAAATGATTTTTTATACATGACAAAGCTAAAAGAAAAATGAAGCTAAAGTTATAAATATTAACAAAAGTAACTTTAAAGAATATCACTTAAATCAAAACCTATTTACCTTTAGACATAAAAAATTCAATTTAAAAAAAATGTTAATTGAAAAAATATTTTTTTAAATGGATAGATTATTTATATGTAGTTTTAATTTATCAGGGAACTACATCAATCAGATCAAGGATAAAATTAGAATAATTGATTGAAGTAACATGATTTTAAATTACACAGTTTATGAGAAATAAAAAAAAATATTTGTGCAACAAATAACAAATATGGCTACCGACAGTCTTCTAATTATCATATGTAATTAGTATATAAATGCCAACACACCCAATTAAAAAGTTTTTAGCTTGAAAGGTAATGTCTCCTTATCTGTTCTGCTGCCTTCGAAACATACTAATTGTTCAACATTTGCATATGTATCTATAATTCTTCTTTTTAATTACTTCAAAATATATAGTATAACTATTAAATGACTCTAAAATCACTAATTTATTTTTGGTTGTATGACTTTTTATTTTATAAAGTTGTTCAATTAATTTTGTGTCCACAACAAGTTTTCGTAACGATGAAAAAAATCTGCAAAGCCAAATTACCAAATTTAAAAATTATGCAAATACAAAAATACAATGATGAATAATATCTTATACAATTTTGATATAAGTAAAGAAGTATTTAAAAAAAATGCAAAAATAAAAATATTTTTGTCAACAAAGTACTTTGAATTTTCATTTAATTTTATATGCATTATAAATAATAATAATAAATCAGTAATAATAAAGAGAATGAGTTTTTCTTAACTAAATGTTACATTTTGTTCTTTAATATTATATATATTATTTATTTGTAAAAAGTAAGTTCTAGATCTTTTAATATAATTATAATTGTACCACTATCTGGGCTAATATAGGATATATATGGCAGCGCGTATGTCGGGCTTAGGTTAACCTAACTTTAGGTTTAAACAGTGAAAATAGTCTAGCCGTCTAGCCGTGTGGACCCGGCTTAGAATAGGTCCACCCTGGTACTGGTGGTGTCGTATAAGGCGACTAAAGTACGTGTGGCAGAGTCACGTTCCGTCTCTGGGCGGTAACACCGGGCAGACTCGACCGGATCACTACCACCCTCACACAGAAAACCGGCGTTAAGTAGTGATCTAGTGTCGCTGCGTTTCGCATTGGTGAGTGTGAGCTCCGGCGCCTCCTCTTCGGATCTTTTAGATCCCCTTTTCCCTTCTCAAATTATGACAGCGGCTCCCAAAACGTGTTTTATACCCCAGGAGGGTACCGGTGCCAACGGCATCGGAGAATCCCTCCCCGTGCAAAATCAAAAATATGTCTGCTCGGGCAGCCCGTCGAATTCTGGCGAGGGCAAGGATACGCGACCACTTAATGGCAAACGAGGCAAACTCTCTACGGCTCCCCCTTCCACTCTCGATGTGGACTTTTGCAACATAAGGGGGTTACATTCCAATCTGAATGCCGTTCACTACCATCTGGAGACGGCACGGCCGGCCTTGTTATTTTTGACAGAGACGCAGATATCCCGACCGGACGACACTGCCTATTTACAGTACCCCGGCTACAAAATTGAACACAACTTTTTGCCTCATGCCGGGGTGGCCGTTTTCGTAAGGGAGGATATCTGCTACCGTCGCCTTAACTGTCTTGAAGGTCGGGGCCTGTCCACCATCTGGCTGCGCGTAGGCTTTGGCAACCGCATCCGAGTCTATGCGTGCCTTTACAGGTCCCATAGTGGTAACGCAGAAACAGAGCGGCTCATGGAGCACATTCAAACGGGTATTGACGACATGCTCTCACAGACTCCCTCTGCTGAAGTCATTGTCCTAGGCGACTTTAATGCCCATAACACCGAATGGCTCGGGTCAAGTTCCACTGACTATGCAGGAAGAGCTGTTTTTGACTTTGCAATAGCGAATGGTTTGTCCCAGTTGGTTGAGAAGCCCACGCGACTCCCGGATGTGGATAGCCACAATGCCTCTTTATTGGACCTCCTGCTGACTACGCATCCAGAAAAGTATCAGGTGCTGGTTGAAGCTCCCTTGGGGTCATCCGACCATTGCCTGATACGGAGTGTAGTGCCCATTGAACGTCGCCGTCACAGAACACCCGCGACCCGCCGCGTTTGGCACTACAAGTCGGCAGATTGGGATGGATTGCGATCATTTTATGCATCCTACCCATGGAGGCAGGTCTGTTTCTCTTCACATGATCCTAGTACCTGTGCCGAAGATGTCACCGATGTGGTACTACAGGGTATGGATATTTTCATACCAAGCTCTGTAGTGCCAATAGGTGGCAAATCACAGCCTTGGTTCGGTGCGTCTTGTAAAGCAGCCGCTATCAGCAAACGAGACGCTTACCGAGCCTGGGTTGAAGCACTGGTCACTAAGGATCCGAACCTCCAATTCCTGAAGAGAAAATACAACCGAGCCTCCAGGTTCTTTAAGAGACACATCGCTAGAGCAAAGTCCCAGCATGTTGCCAAAATCGGCGAGAAGCTAGAGGGCCTTTCGTCCGGAACGCGCCAGTTCTGGGCCCTCTCTAAAGCTGCCCTCCGCAATTTTAGCCAGCCTACCCTTCCGCCGCTGCGCATGGAGAATGACATTCTGGCCTACACGGCAAAAGAGAAAGCCGAACTTCTGGGTACTCTCTTTGCCTCAAACTCAACTCTGGATGACCAAGGATGTACACCGCCTACCATCCCACGGTGTCAGAGCTCAATGCCTATTATAAGGTTTACCCAAAAGGCTGTGCGACGAGCTCTCTTTTCCTTGGAAATTCACAAGTCGAGCGGGCCGGATGGCATCTCACCAATTGTGCTCCGTGTATGTGCTCCTGAATTAGCTCCCGTGCTAACGCGTCTATTTCGGCTCTCCTACTCTAGAGGCGTAGTCCCGAACTGCTGGAAGCTGGCCCATGTCCATCCGATCCCAAAAAAGGGCGATGGCTCTGATCCTGCCAACTACAGGCCTATTGCTATCACTCTCTGCTCTCCAAAGTCATGGAAACGCTCATCAACCGCCAGCTCTTGGGATACCTGGAGGATCGTCAGCTCATCAATGACCGCCAGTATGGCTTTCGTCATGGTCGGTCTGCTGGCGATCTTCTTGTTTACCTTACCCACCGGTGGGCGGCTGCCATTGAGAGCAAAGGAGAGGGCTTGGCAGTTGGTTTGGATATAGCAAAGGCCTTTGATCGCGTTTGGCATAAGGCCCTTCTCTCTAAGCTTCCAGCCTATGGGCTTTCCGAGGATTTATGCAACTGGGTCGCCAGCTTTCTCAGTGGGCGTAGCATACGTGTCGTTGTCGACGGATTTTGCTCTGACCCCAAGCCCATTGATGCTGGCGTACCCCAAGGCTGTGTGCTTTCCCCTACACTGTTTCTCCTGCATATCAATGATTTGTTGGACCATCCTAACATTCATTGCTATGCAGATGACAGTACGGTGGACGCCGTTTATACCGGCCGAGCAGGACTCTCTCGGGAAAGCGTCGATGAGAGCCGAATTAAACTTGTGTCTTCTATTAACATCTCTTTGGGGGAGGTTTCGGAATGGGCTAAATCCAATTTGGTCCAGGTCAACCCCCTGAAGACACAAGTTTGCGCATTCACCACTAAAAAAACCCCATTCGTCGTATCTCCCTTCTTCGATAACACTCCCCTTAAAGCCTCGCCTAGTATTGCAATATTGGGCCTCGATATTTCGAGTGATTGTCAGTTTCGCGATCATTTGGCAAGCAAGGCCAAGCTGGCCTCCAAAAAACTTGGTGTGATCAGCCGAGCCAGACAGTACTTCACGCCCCAGCACCGACTGGCGCTATATAAAGCGCAGGTTAGGCCGCATATGGAGTACTGTGCTCATCTCTGGGCTGGTGCACCTAAGTATCAGCTTGAACCCTTTGATCGCATTCAAAGAAGGGCTGCTCGGATAGTCGAGGACCCGGTGTTGCAGTCACGGCTGGACCCCCTGGCACTGCGTAGAGACGTATCTTCATTGTGCGTCCTCTATCGCATATATCACGGGGAGTGTTCCGAAGAGCTTTTCCATTCGATCCCTGCCGCCGAATTCCACCATCGCACTGCACGTCATAGACTAAAATATCATCCTCATCATCTGGATGCGTGGCGTTCCTCAACAGTGCGTTTTTCTAGAACTTTTATTCCACGCACAATCAACTTATGGAATGATCTACCTTCGGCGGTATATCCAGAACACTACGACATGGGGACCTTCAAAACTCGCGTATATCTCCACCTTAAAGGCCGGCAACGCTTCTGTAACTCCCCAATTGTTGCAGGAGTCCGTGGGCAGCGGTGATTACTTAACACCACGTAACCCGATTGCTCGTTTGCCTTCCTATTCTATAAAAAAAAAAAAAAAAGAAAATAAGCAGAGGAGGTAAGTACTCCTTCGTCACAAGTCCAAGGTACTGCTTAGGTTCCTGTCGTAATTGTAAGAGATCATAATATTTAGTTGTTTATTAGTTCAGTAGCAGTATCTACGTTGCGTTTATCCAATAGTCCATTCAAAATCAGCCCCTGTTATCTCTTAGTGTTTTTCAATATCAAAATATTTAACTGATCGGCAGGCATAAGACAACAACGAGTATAGCTACCGCGGCACGCAAGTCCCACTATTTTTTCTCAGACCTAAAGTTAGCTGCTGGCTACTACTCCAGTACGTATAATTAAATAAATATATCTTACACATATCTAATAAGTACCTGAAACTGTCATGTATGACAGAGTATATTTAATAAACCGCTGAATCTGAATCGTGAATATACTAACTGTATCAAAGATTAGATTTGATAAAAGATTATTTAAGATTTTGAAAGTAACAGTAAAAGATAGTGTCAAACTAATTTTAGACCTACTTGATAAAATTTCTAACAATACTTTATTAGGATTTGAAAAAACCTTTTTCTTATAAACGAAACAGGAGGACAGTAAATACTATGGAGCATTAAAAGTGGAGATGCCACGATTAGTGATTTGGCTAAGTAACGAATATGCGGCAAGTGTCTTGGCCGAAGCACTTCGGCAACACTTAGAATCTTTCGCGTGTGATTTACTACAGAACGCGTATTTTGTCTTGGTCTTGGGCGATTTTTGTTGAAAACGCAAAACAATATCTTAATCTAGCAGAATTTGCTAAGATTTCACGCAATCGTTTGCTATAAACAAATGCAAAAAAAATTGTTTTCATTCATCATAACTTACTGGTATTTTAAGTATTAATATGTTAAGTTATTGATAAAATAAAATATTTGTGAGTAATATTATGCATTCTTTTTTAACGTGATTTACTATTCGGTATTCGGCCGAATCTTCTTACATCATCTCTACTTAAGTGTTCAAAACACAAAAGAGAAAAAGATGAGATTTATTAGAAGAAATTAAGGTAGATTATTACTTCTTGTTTATTACATGTTATAGAGCAATTGTTAGAAAGAGAAAAATATACTCTTATGTACAAAATAAAGACTAAACAGGTTAGTTTTGTTTATGGATATTATATAGCCATTTACGCATTACATATATCTTGTATTGTATCCTGGTTCTTGGTAATACGAAAGTTACTTGTAATTTAAAGTAAACGTAAGATTTAATGATTTTAATATATTTTTATAAAGTTACAAATCACATAACTCTAATTTAAGTGGAGTGAGAGACACGCAAACAAATAAATTCAGGTATTCAAAGTTGAAATACAAGTGCAGAGTACAGTTGTCGAATCCCAAAGATGGCAATGAGAGAAATCTCGTTTTCCAATTTGGCCTTTGCCATAATGTATTGCCAGTTTAAACATTTTAAAAGAATTTACGATCTACATTTCAATAATGAGATTGCAAAATGCAAATTTAGAAAATAACACGCGAATTGGAATGATTGTAAATCTTCTTTAAATCAAATGTTAGTTGTATCATTTGTAAAATTTAAGAATTCTAATATCGTATTTCACCCGCTATATTTTGGATAATTCACACTATATCATTATAAATTATAGGCTATGTGTTATTCTGATGTGTAAGCTATATTATTGTAAAGTTACATCAAAATCCATTCAGTAGTTTTTGCGTGAAAGAGTAACGAACAACATCCATACATTCTTACAAACTTTTGCGTTTATAATATTAGTAGGATAAAGGTCAATATCATATTAAAAATATTCAATTTCAAAAAATGTATAAGCTATTTTCTTGTCTGAAGAATAACACAAGTTTCATCTAGCAGTTTTGGTGTTACTGATACCCTTCTTTCCCACAGGAACTGTGCTTTCGGTATGGAAAGTATATATGTTTTCGTGTGAGGAATACTATTGTATACTATAAGAACTGCGCTTAATATAAAAGAAGATAGAAAGTAAAATTTTAATATTAGATAAGTCAAGTTAAAATTTTTTGCAATAATACAACAGAAAGAAATAATTATATAAATACAAAATTGCTCGTTCTAGATTTTTCTTCATCTAGGACATGATTTATAAAAAAAATAATGACAATAGTGAGGAAGTTTTTTCAGATCACATGAAATAGTCTGATTGATATTAAATTCATTGATTCTGTCATACAAAATGTGTGTCAAGAGATTCAAGAGTGCTATTCGAGAAATCATTTTATTGTTCAAGTACTGCGGCTGGCGGAGGAAGGACATCTGGCATGATATCATTAAACTAGGATATTAGCTTCATTACTCCTTATTATATTATACTACTTTGTCATTATTAATTTAAAAATAATTTTAAAACGTTAAATTTTTATTATAGATTGCTTGCGAATTTAAATTGTGCATTTTAGACAGTAAACAGTTCTGGGACTTGAGACTAATTAAACAGGCATAGAGCTCTTTTAAATTATCTAAACTAACAACAATACCAGAATTTAAATTTTAATGATTACCCCTCAAAACACTTAAACTTCAATATAATAGTAAATATATAATACCAAAAGAAAGTATTAGGCAATCATACTTTAATTAGTGTCGCTAGTGCAAGTATTGACCATGTCAAAAATAAGTAATCATTATTACTATTTGACTTCTTACTATGTAACTAATATTATAAATTTAACTTCCTGCGAGCTAAATAGACTGTAAGATTTAAACGTAATTTCCGAGCCAACATTTATTTAATGTTTAATCTTATTTAGTGGTTCAAAGTATATAAATAACCCGTGAAATATCAACATAAGAATGTTGCTGTCACATTGTTCGGAACAACCATTCATCTTGATTCTCCGCCCTCCATTGCACTTATTTGGGCCCAGTTAACTTAATTTGGCACTTCACGACGATGCTGTCTTGCTGAACTAGTTCTCAATATAGACTTTAATAAAACAGACAATATTGTATAGCAATACTGCTAATATGATAAATAAAAAAGGAGGTTTTATTCAAGTTCAAGTCCAGTGAGCATTACATAAACAAGAATTACAAAAAATTTATATTTACGTAATTTTGAAATTGAGAATTATGTTTTACTAAATTATCTGTCCCTGCTTCGCTGAGAGTAATACAACAACTTAGCAATTTGGTTTAATCACGCATACAAAAAATATACAAACATAATTTTTTATTTATATACATTATAAAAGCATATTGAATAATTACGGTAGGTACGCTTAAATTAATTTGCATAATAAACGCAATTAATATAAGTGTGATTTACACACCTACAAATCAATTATTAATATATATTCTATGTAACCATTGAAATACAGTAATAACCTTTTTTATTTCATTATAACGAATGTCTGAAATTTCTTGCAAAAATTCTGAATAAAGACATTGAATTTAATCGGGATATTAATTTTTGATAAAGTATGCTTTTTTTCTGTATTATTAATAAATAAGTTTCAAAGTTGATAATATGATCAAAATAAAATGGCGGCAAGTCGCGTTATGGACTGTAGGGAGTGTATGACTATCTATTATTGTTTTGTTTGTCACTAAGTTACAAAATGGCGTCAAGTCTTGTCACTAAGTTACAAAATGGTGTAAGAATAAATTTCTATGGAAATTTAATTTCTAGAAATACAAATTTAACCAACAAAACTCTTCTATCTTTCATCGGAGGCCAAAAAAACTAAAGTAGTTTAGAAGTCACACATATTTTTTTATTAAGTAAATTATTTGGTAATTGTTGCATTTGAATTAGTTAATTTATTTAAAATATAGTGTGTACATCCTCTATATATTATTTCTGAAATTCAGAATATATTAATATTAACATCAATCTTAATAATAAAAGCGTCCAATTAAGCTTTCGTCGACCTTGTAAGTGTTATGTAAAGTTGAATCAGTTTTAACATATTTTATCTCACATTTTATCGTATAATAATAAAGGCAGGTTGTGTAAAGTGACAGTCTACAAAAAAGGGTAACACTAAAATATTCAAAAGATGTAATATTACAATAATTTTGAAATCATGAGCAATAAAGATGTAAGATTGAAAAACAGTTATGTAGTTTGTGAATTATAAAAACATTTTATTATTATGTACCTATATAAAAATATCTTTTCTTAATTTGTCTCATACCTTAATCAATGAGTAATGTTTTTAAAATACATTTTATGACATTGAACTATTATAATATGGATGACAGATTTCATACAAATGCGACGAAAGAAATTTGCGAGTACAGTACACACAGATTTTTTCGATTTGGGTTTCTTTTTAACGCTGAATGTGTATCAATTCAATATGTAGGCGTACATAACAACCACTGGCTTCCGACTTTATACTCTAGAGCTCTTCAGTTTAAAATCTCTGACCTAAATATTTTGTTTATCATAATAGAATACTTCCGTCCCCATTATTAACTATTTTTGATTAGAGCTAAATCATTCTAGGAGAATAATTATTGGGATATAAGTATTATGTCTCTAATTCTTTATTTGGTAATAAAAAGTGTCGTATCCCGCACACAAATAAATATTTAGGTATACCGATTATTATCATACTACAAAATAATTGATATATTTAAAAAATCAATAGTAAGGTCACACTTGGAAAATTGAATATGTCACAGTCCATTTTTGGACCAAAGTAATTGAAAAAGTCATATAAGCAATAATATCGATCAGATCCAACCAATGATTACCGCAGTGTAAGGTGCGCAGGCGCAGACGCTAAGGTAACCGTAAATTATGCTAAGACGATAATTTGGACAACGCATAATTGAGGAAAAGGTTTTGTATTTTAAAGAAATACGTGAAAGTGGATTATGTACAAGTCATGAGATGCGGTTTTGTGGTTTTTGTTATTAGAATAGTAATAAAGTCTACTTGAACATAGCAAACAAAACCTACCAGCAACATGGCTACAGCAATTTTATGGTCTTTCTTCTACTAGATTCTACTTCTCGGTCGGTTTGTTTCATGGCTGAAGTTCGTGTCACGGTCTTTATGAGCTTTCTCCAGTCCGTCTGGACTGTGGGGGAGCGATCTCGTGGTCATTTCCCTTCCACTTTGCTAAGCACAATCAGCTTGTCCAGGCTGTCGGGCTACCTTCGTGCTATGTGTATGACTGTCGTACAATTAAATAATTTCGGAAGTCTCAAATTACATAGACCTAGACTATAGACCATATTCATACATGTCACCCATCCCATGTTACCCATATAATTATTTATATAATTATTTATATGGCTTTTTTTTGGAACAATTATTTCACTGATTATAGTTGCATTGTTGAATTATAAAAAAAATACGACAATCAAGTCTTTAGAAAATTTTCGAAACTTGTTAGGAAATTGTAAAATTTTGTAGACGTTGCAATCTTGCTGTATCAACTATCAACAGATCAAACACTAATTAAAACTAAATTTTTGTTGTGACTGATAACAGTTTTATGACACCATAAAACCAAAATATCTTTCACCTTCAGATAGTCATGCAGTTTTCACTTTGACGTCACTAAATAATATTTGTATACGTTAGTAATAATTTTTTTTATATATCTACAATAGTTTTCAGGCTTTTATGTGATTTTTTATATAGTATAAGGAGTATGGGAATGATACTACGCAGTAACACTCAATGTTAATATGTAAACTGGGCCTTGAGACCCAGGAGCAGTTTTAAAGACGTCTTCTACTATGCACAAACCCTCACCTCCACAACTCGACCTGATTACCGAATATTAAGATAATAAAGTACATTACTCACATGCCCCTTGATAACTGAGGCCTTAGAACCACGCCACCAAGTTATATATTGTCTACTCCAAATAAGATAATTAACTACCCTCGAATACTAATCTATAAACGGTGTTGCTAATACTGATCGTTTTGGAGTCTAGAAGAAACAGGTTTCTTTTTAATGTAAAAAAGTACAGTTTTTGTTAGATTATTTACGCAAAAATTACTGAACGAATTTGAATGTAACTTTATATTCATGGTCTATATAATATTAATTAACAGATGAGATACTTTTCGTCTGAAAAAAAAATGATCTAAGCCAAGTCCTTGATAGGCAACTATAATTATATTTCTATGTGTGAATAACATTATGTGAGAGATAGCTATTGTTAATTATTATGTTGGCAACATTTGATTTTAACATTTTATTTAATCATTCAGTCATGTCAATGTAGATAAAAGCAAACCAAATAAATAGGAAATATTTATTATCACAACGTGAGTATTCTAGCAGTAAGGTTGAAGGTCTGAGTCTAAAGTATAACCCCCAGGAAGATATATCAGTCTGCATTTCGACTATAACTCTCCTCTTTTTAGGGCCAAAGGGTATAAATGATGATCTTAGGATAGTGATGATTCACAAATGATGTATTTCTATCGCATCTTAAAAACAAGTACTAAAAACAGAATAAAAAGTATTTAAGAGGGACTCCCATACAACAAACAATATTATTTGCCAATTATTGACACGGAACCCTTCGTGCTCGAGTCCAACTTGCACTTGGACGGTTTTTCTTTAATTAACAATAGCAAAAATTGATCGTTAAAACCGAAAGTAGTTAAAAAACTTACTTGGCGAATAACAATGTTTTTGTGAATGTTGTCGTAATGATAGGATTATACAGAGATTCTTACATAACTTATTTATTTACAAAAGATATAAACTACTGATGCTTCTTACCTTGATAACCAGTTGAGATTAAAATTAATAATCTGAAAATAACTCGCCTACTTTTGTTCTACATCTTTGATCTTACATTCTATTTGCGGATTCATTTGAAAGGTCAGTGATTCGTCAACAGATTATATATTTATCCTTTAATCTGCAGAAAGTGTTAAATCTTTTAATGCTCTTGAATAATAAATGAATCTAATCAGTTTAAAACAGAACGTAATTTATCTTTTGTTTGTCTGTCTGGCTGTATGTTTGTAATTGGATACATTCACACACTTTATTGGCATTTCAATCGGATGTCAGGAAAATTTACTGTCTTTTAAAAAAAGTTTAAGTCCACCAAAGCTGTGGCGTCTAGTCCATGCAAATAAATAAAATTAGAGTGTCTGTTTGTAATATTAAAATAACCGCTTTTTACTAAAGTGCATATGGATGTATACACGGACACGGTACATATACCAAAACAACATATTTTGCAATTTTTTTATATCTGTCTGTTTGTTCCGGTTAATCTCTGAAATGGCTAGACCGATTTTGACGGGACTTTCACTAGTAAATAGCTGATGTAACAAGGAGTAACTTAGGATATTTAACATCTCGCTACGACTCATAGGAGCGGAGCAACACGCGAATGAAGGAGCGCGGATCGGCTAGCGTTAACTAAAATTATATGAAGGAAAATAGAACAATTATATCTTTATTATAATTATATAATTCCATTAGGTATCTTTTAAACAACTTAAATGGAATTTTATTTAAAGGAAATATAATTAATACCTCATAAAATGTGTGCGAAATTTTGGACTGTCCGTCAGTCATTGAATATTGATTCTTAAGTTTAAAAATAAATGAAATGATTTATCTTTTATTGGTCTGTCTGGCTGTATTGTATACGGTATATGTATACAGGTTCCTCAGATACAAAATCGAGGCTTTTACGGCATTTAAATCAGATGTCAGAAAAAGCTTGTCTTTTATTTAAAAAGCCCACCGAAGCAGGGGCAGGTCGACTAGTGTTATATAAAATTATATAAAGCCATGTCTAACAATTGTCGGTGCGTGCCATGAGTACAATGGGGGTATTACTACAGTCCTGGCAACATTGATGATATCTTAGATTTAAACGGAGTCTGGTTTAAAGGAAATTATAATTAGTACTTCATAAAATGCTGGCGAAATCTTGGAGTTACTGAAAATTAACACAGGCTACTTTTAACCCCGGAAAACTACTGAGTTCCTGCAGGATAATAATAAAATACGTTTATAGTTGTAAGCGTCTGAATATTTTCATTTATCGTCAACTATACAAAACTATATAATACCATATTTAATTAATAGACATTTTGTTTATTATTATAATTAAAATCATTATATACGTATTCCTATATAAAATCTCATGTGATCGTTTGTGTACTTTTCCAATAATATTAAGCATAACAGGACGCAGTTGAAAATAAAATTTTAATAATAAATTAATATTATCTTTATCATGTTTACAAACAAGATATATTTAGCGTTTAAAAATATTTGATATGAGCTATGATACCAGTATTTAAATATCAAAGCAAAGGTTTTTTATGAATAGGGTTGTCAACTCTAAAATTTGCGTACGTGGATAAGAGTGTAAAATCCAATGTATTTTTTTTTTATTATAAAAGGCAATTTTGTATGAAAATCTCAGTATAAACCTTTGATTGAATTTGGCAGTCTAGAATAGAGTGGTTTTTGCGCGAGAATTATGTTCCTGCGTCTCTGCTATTTGTCAATATAGTAAACGTCATGGATTGGTAGTTCAACCAAAATAGACACGCAGCACGCTCCACAGCATAACTATCCCTACTATTTTTGCTCAAACATACAGATAGCTCGCTTACTTAACATTTTCTTGCACTTCTAAGTCAAAACAGGATACCAGCACTATTTTGAAGTTGGTGTGACATGTTGTGTCGTGCCGTAGTTTTTGTATTTAAATTTCAGTTGGCCTAAAAGAATCTTTTAATCACAGTAAGAAATAGGATTGTTTGGCAATAAAAATATGACAAGTTGATTTATCGTTTTTCAGTACAGAATGTATGGAAAATGTTTTTGGCAATTTCTGACATTTCTAGTACTCAAACCTTAAATGGTCCCATAGAGTCTTTTGATCCCCATACGGAGTAGACATAAAAACACACGATAGAAGTGAAACTTCAGTAAATCGACAAAAGAATGAGATGAATATATATAATAATATAAAATAGTATGTATATTTCTGTCTCATTCTTTCCTACACATTTTTGTATTTGTGTCTCTTACCTATCGTTTTGTATATTTCTGTCTCATTCTTTCCTACACATTTTTGTATTTGTGTCTCTTACCTATCGTTTTGTATATTTCTGTCTCATTCTTTCCTACACATTTTTGTATTTGTGTCTCTTACCTATCGTTTTGTATATTTCTGTCTCATTCTTTCCTACACATTTTTGTATTTGTGTCTCTTACCTGTCGTTTTTTCCGTTGCATTCGGTTTGAAATCACAACGATTCTAAAGAAGTTTCACTTCAAATTTTTTTTTTGGCTTTTAGCAGTTTTTTCGCTGACCGTACATTTTCTCAAAAATCTGTGAATGCAGTTCAGAATATCTTAAAAAGTTATGGATGGTCTCCTAGGAACGTTTTCCTGTAACTATAACGGTTAAGGTACCTGCCCTTACTGACCCGTCTCTAAAATCCACCCTGTATATTTATTTATATATATATATATATATATAAAATGTGAGAAAAATAACACTTCCATAACTAAACAGTTACATACATTTCATATCTATTTAATACTGATCTTATCTTTTTAAATCAGTACATGTGTGACCTGTTAGGCTGGTACAGCTTTCAATTTCATACCCTGCTCTAAAAAGAGCATATAATAGCCTTTATTTATTAACCAATAAGGATCTTTTTGTTTTAACTAATAATCTGCTCTGGTTTAACATGCAAGTCATAGCTACTCGCCTTGCTTCAACTGATTCTTTGAAATGAAACTTGGCTTGGAATAAGCAGAACCTTTATTATATAGCTCAATTAAAAAAAAGATTATTTGCAGTATGGATTACCTACTACTAGTATTCCCCTCCAAGTAAGCTAAATGTTTGTGTTAGGAGGGGGCCACGTCAACCCCTTTCTTCAGTCACAGAAAATTTTAAATCAATCATTTTAAATCAGTGATTACCGCGCGACTTCGTTCCCGTGTTGCTCCGCTCCTATGAGTCGTAGCGAGATGTTAAATAGTCTTAGTTACTCCTTGTTACATCAGCTATCTGCCAGTGAAAGTCCCGCCAAATTCGGTCTAGACATTTCAGAGATTAGCCGGAACAAACAATGCACTTACTAAAAGCGGTTATTTTAATATTACAAACAGACAATCCAATTTTATTTATTTGTATGGATAAAGAAACCATTTTCTGACAATATATGGTGGGTGATAATTTTCAAAAATATAGTCGAAAATGATTTTGGTTTTGTCTTTTTAAAAAATACATTTTCGATCTGGGAATCGTACCAATTATTTTTGATGACTTTTTCTCGTATGTATTGGGCAAAAAAAGTCGACGTTATTTATGGATGGCCCTTAAGGAACTCAAAATTGACAGAATTATTTACCACAAAGAATGAAATATCCTAGTAGCATTTGTAATGTCTGTTGGTTACATTTTACGACGACGTCTACGTCTCACAGACCAGGAATTGAACGAATTGAGGGTCTGTGAGACGTAGATTTTAGATTTAATTGTTACTTGAAAAAGTATATTGAACAAAACTTTAGGTCGGGAGAGTAAATACAATTTAAAAAATATGGTAGTTTTACGTAGAATACATATAAATCTTTTATATACAGTATCTAATATATCTCTTTAATTAAATTGTGAAAACAAATCTCGTATGGTAATGAAGCGAAATGCATGAAACGGCTAGCGGGTGTCGTTTATCAGTACTCAACGGCATTTACTGCTTCGGTATCAATTTGTTTATGCTAATTGATTGATTTATTAAGTAAATAATACACGTGTACCAATTGCTACTTATTTAATTGTATTTTTGAGATTGCTATTTGAATAACAAAAATCTAATAGTATTGTTAATTTGGTGCTGAAAAATAGGTTATTATTATTTTTTACGAATTTCAATTTTTCTATTTATCTTTGTCGCTTACGATGTTTTTGAAAATATCTCATTTTCTACTCATGTCACGATAAAAATAGTTATGATTCATTAAAATAGAAGTTTTAACATTTTAGAGTGAGTAAACCAGCACCCTGTTGGTGGTAAGGGATCTCGTCTCCGACTAAATTACAACCAGCAGCATTCGACCTCTATGTCTTTAACGCGTTCCCGTGCCGCATATGGGCTAGACCTACCCCCTCCTCCCATTAATGCTGCAGCTCCATTCTCCCTTCTCACAATTTGTCTGTTTAAATTCGAACATAGATAAATACGTAAGTCTAAAGCTTCATGGCTATGTAATTATAATGGCATGAAATCTTATCAAATATTATTAATAATTTCTTTAATCTAGAATCTTCGCATCTATTCTTATATCGTCAGTGCAAAATAATTCATATAAAATTCCAAGCACTTAGCTGAAGCGTCCAATAAAAGGACGTTATTATAAAGACGACAAACGGTTTCATTTGAGTAGGTGTCCTATTTTTAGTACACCAACGAGCCGCATACTCGCATGTTCACTTCATCAACAATCACACGCAATCGATTTGACCTATCTGGACTCTTTGTTGTATTCATAGTCATACATTTTTGTGACTATCTACTTCTTCCTGTTAGTTTCTCATTAAATTCAATATCCCTCTTTCTCTATTTAAATTACTTAAACTATTATATCTAGGAGATTTTATTTATTATATTTCTCATCAAAAAGAAACATCTCGAAAAAGTACTAAATTGACGAAAGTATTAAAACGATATTTTAAAAATAAAATAAATAATTGCATTACAGCGCCATCTGTTGTCGAGTAGCGGAACTTATGAGAACTTAACTTTTATTAGTCTCATATGATTATAGATGGCAGTGTATTAATAATTTATTCAGAACACTTTTTTCAAAAAAATCTACATAATATAATTCTGTCGTGAAATTCAGAGTGATTATCCTTTTTTTTTTAATTTCTTTGTCACTATTTTTAAAAATGCTTCTACTTACAGACTGATATTTTTCTTTCATGAAGCACTATAATTCTTATTTTATATATTAGTTGAGCATACAAGCAAACAATTTAGGATACAAACATTCTTGATAAGTAGTTCGTTTAGGAATAAGTAATATTATTACATTTTCAATGAAGTTGCTAATTAAAAATGTCTTAAGGTTAATACATAAATATTATAAATTCCTTTGCCATACATACATAAAAATATATATGTAAATAAAGGAAAAATTACAGTTCTAAGTGTATTTAAATCCAGGTGTACCTAGTTTATGGCAAACAGCTTCAAGGTTATCTTCTCGCCGGTGGCTAAAATAGCATCAGGCAAGGCCGTCCGAATTGATGCTTATGTCGGGATTTGAATACTAATAAATACCGAATTTCATATTTAATGAATCAATCTGTAATGAAATTGCTACTGCTACAGGCTGGCCTCGCTTTGCACTCGGCATTTCTTTATAAACTATCTTAATAAAAACATGAATTGTAAAAGAAGACACCTCTCGCAATTTTTACTTATTTATTTCAAGTAACTAATACATTGTAATAAATAAGATTAGTTAGAATTACTTTAAATCTAATGTTAGTGCATATGTAAATTGTTCATCATCATTAATCGCCCACTGCTGAGCCGAGTCTTCTCCTCAGAATGAGAATGGGGTTAGGCCATGGCTGCAGAGCGAGAAAGGGAGGGGAATCCCGCTGGGAACCTGCTTCGCAAAAGGAGGCTAGATGCGCACAGGCGTGAGTACCCACAGTTGACCCTGAGCTCCCAAAAAAAAATCAGATTTCGAGAGTAGTAGACGGATCCACGTCGGAACGTCGCGGTGGAATGCAACTCAGCAGTCCCTCGGCATCCCTTGCAGACGGCGATGGTCCCGGTGGTTTTGCGTGGATGGTGGTGGCTCTACGTACCCCTCTATTCTTAGAGGGGATGCGTAAATGGAGTTTCCAGGTTTACTCACGATGTTTTTCATTCACCGTTAAAGCAAATGATATTTAATTTCTTAAAACACATATAACAGAAAAGTCAGTGGTGTGTGCCCAGGATCAAACTTGGACCTGTCGAATAAGACACCGATGTCTTAACCACTGGGCTATCACTGCCTATTATTTTTACATTAATTTATATATAGACAATCAAATCTGTCCGCTATATTCTTCACGGCGTTGTTGTCACTAAAAAGAATGTAAAGATTTATGAGATGTAGGTATTATAAAACTAAATCAGTTGTCTGAGATCTTGATTTAGCCACTGACCCCATCAGTTTCACATTTTTGTTTCTATACTAAGGATAATAGCTTGGAAATCTCATGCTAGATGTCTAACAGTGCACTGTTTAGAATTACTTAACAAATAATTATACTTATATTCATAATTATGACTGTATAGCCTTTACCGATCAGCAAAAATCAAAATCTGGCTTTTATCTTTATCCATAATGAAGTAAAAGGGGCTCAAAAATGTCGTAAGTTGATTCTAGAAATATATATATAAGGCTATGCTTTATTAGCCTTGCTCGACTTGGCGGTGAACTACCGCGCCCTCAGATAATATTGTGTAATAAAACCTTATTCAATTACTTAGTCTATATTTGCTACTGAAGAGACAAAACAGGTATCATTTCTATTTTTAGAGTGTGTAGTGGTTATGTAACTAATTAGCTTCTATAAATATAATAATTAGATTATTATGTGTATGTTAATATGATCTAATCTATTACTTGCTAAGATAAGCAGACTGAATAAACAAAAAAATCTTAAAATAAGCGAGTATTATTTACAGAAATGAGAGAAGAAAAAATTCAACATACAGGTTAGGTCATCTTCCAGTTAAAAATAACTCATTTCTTACCTTTATTAAAATCACATTGTATGAAAATATATTTGTCTTAGATTCAGTTTGGTCCTTATTAATATCTGCTTATATAGACACGATACTAACAACTTTGCGCTGAATCTCGACATTGTAAAAAACCTTGTTACAGAAAAATTAGTGAGCTTTTTTTTAGGAATGAGAACGCGGCGAATATTTTTCAAGGTCTTTCTAATATAGTATCTGAATTTCATGTAGTAATAAAAATGGATTTTCTTGACCTTGTAATGAGATTTCCGGTGGATTCCTCTTCTTAATAGACTATAAGTCTATATTAATAAATCTAGAACATTGCTGATCTATCCTATAAGGCCTATCCTTCAGCGCCCATCTGTTCAACAAGTTCATTAGACGTGAACATAAATTAAAACCATAAGCACAACCGCCACCGCCATGACAGCGACACGCGAGTAGTCAAACCGCGACGTCCGAACTGACATAACGCTGAACGCGTTCAAAAATTGAATTTCGAATACGCGTGTTGTTGTGTAAATTGAATTTGTTTCCATTATTTGTTGGAATTAAGTTATTTGACATCGTGTTTAGCATTCCATTTTCAAATTTTTGTTTTTTTTTCTGTTATGCTGTTATCACCGAAGGATTTATTATCTACAACCATTTAATTTTTTCTTTGATATTATGTTATTGAAATCGTGTTTAGTAAGTTTGTTCTATTTTCAAATATTCCTTTGTTTTTTTTGTTATTATACATCCTTCAAAGGATTTATTTTAATAATCTATAAACCATTGGGTTTGATATTTTTGTTCCATTTTTAAATTATTTTATTTTATTCTTCATAATAATGTAAATAATTGCTTTTCCAATTTCCATTATTTTCTTTCAAATTAGGTTATTTGTCATATCGTCTTTGATAATTTTTGTTCTATTTTCAATTTTTTTAAAACAGAATTTAAGTATACAATAAAACTTAATAGTTATCATAATAACTTGATACGCATGTATAAAAATAAAGTTTAAAAACCGGTTTAAGAACATAATATTTTTATAAAACCATATTTAAATGTAATAGACAAGTCCTTTTCTTCTATTTTTGGGAATTCGATAAATCATGTCATATACAAATTATTAATTATCTTTGCTTATAAAACCGAGTCACACGCCAAAACTATTGAAAGGATTTTAATGTGATTTATACCAATAGATAGAGTGATTCACGAGGAAGGTTTAGCTGCATAATTTGTTAAGTTTTTGTATAAATTGGCAGAAATATGAAAATAATTGTTGAAAATGTCGGAAAAAGTCGCACCACCTTTTATCTATAATGCCTTTTTTCAACCGGCTCTAAAAATAAAAAAGGAGGTTATCAATTCGGTTGCTTTTTTTTCACAGCGGGGCAGGTCACTAGTATAAATAGTATAACTTATATGTCCTTTAAGGTATGTAATTTTTGAAGTGTAAACAAGTACAGTGTAAACAATTAGATAGACTTGAGTTGATAGAGTTCTGACGTTTCTGTCTCGTTTCAGTTTACACCTTCTTTAGGAAAATTCCGTGCCATTAAAAAACTGCTGATTTTAAATATTATTAAATTATTTATTATTAATCGAGTACATCAATTTTGAAAATATTTAATTTAATTTTGTCAAATCTTTTTAATTAATTAAAAAGAAAGCCAAGCTGCTGCCTTTACGCGCAGATCTTTTAAGCCACGAATAGTGATTTGGCCGAATGCCGAAAAACGAGTATTCGCCTAGTCTCTTAAACGAAGCGCCTAATATTCAGCAACACTTAGAATGAGTCGCGTGTGTTTATAAGTGATAGTCAGCAAACGCAAAACAATATCTTAATCTAGCAGAAATTGCTTAGATTAATTTAACATCTCCCGTGAGCAATGTATACAGCGAGCGGCTATTTTCGGAAGCAGGTATAATTTATGAGGAAAAGCGTAATCGTTTGCTATCCACAAATGCTAAAAAAATTGTTTTCATTCATCATAACTTACCACTGGTAGATTTTAAGTATTAATATGTTAAGTTACTGATAAAATAAAAATATTTGTGATTTACTATTCGGTTATTCGGTCGAATAGTCTCCATTATTCGAATACTGAATAGTGAAAAAAATGGCCGAATACCGAATATTTGCTGAATATTCGTGGCATCTCCAGTTTATATCTCTAATAAATGCTTTTTATAGTATAGGTCAGTATAGAAATACTCTTCAGATAACTTCATGTGTTCAGTGACTTATATTTGCATGTGGGTGGATATTAAATAAGTGCTAAGTCTAAGTGCTAAGTATAACAGATTTATTCGTCACGCATCAGCTTCCGATAACATCAAGAGCAACCTTGGCTTTACCTTCCGGAATTGTCCGTTATTCTTACCTATATTTGTACAAATGTATTATAAGTGGATCAAGGCCTCTTTAGTAATGACATAATTTTTTTATAAATAATAATTAAAAAAAACTTTCTTAGACGTAAAATATATACTTTATTGTACAAAAATTAATTATTTAAGTTTTTCGTAAATTAAAAAAAAATCAAGCTACCTATTTTATTTGCTTAGAAAATCTTATTTTTCGATATATATTAAAAAATATAATCCACCATCTGACGAAGTCCGCCATATTGGATTTGTCATCCAAACCAATCGTGTATGTATGGAAACTTTAGTAATTTATTACAATTAAAGACATTATCAAAAATTATAGTAAATCAAAAACTATAGAAATACAAGTCCTTTATTTATATTTTAATTTTTTTTTTGACTTGACTAGTCTTGAATTGACTTACAATGTATATAGAATTGCAAATATTTACAATTTTTATTTTCTTATTTATCTTTGAGTATTCTATAATACATTAAGTATCAGTTACAATAACATTAAATAAAAAAAAAACTATAATCATTGCAGATACTTACTTGTAAGTATGTTTAACTAAGATTCCTTCATGTTTGCATTAATTACAAACGCAATTACAATCAATTTACGTTGTAATAAATCCTATTCAATGGGAAATAATTATTTGTTTTTTCTTGGTAATTGTAAAAAGTAATAAAAAATAAGTTTTTAAGGAAAATTCTATAGTGTTTTTATTTTTCATAAATTTCCATTCAAATGATTATTTTATAATTCTTTAAAAAGAGAATTTACGAAAATTCTTTCTTAGCCCTCACATAATGGCTGATCGTGTAGAAAAAGGATGACAATACTAAACAAAATGGCGACTACAAGAGTAACCACGACAACGAATACAAAATTACAATTAATTATAAAAATAATTTATCTAATCTAGATATACAAATAGTAATTGTTTAATACTCTAGTATTTATATAAAAATTCCACTCTTCTCCAAAAAAAAGGTTTGTGATTTACGCGGGAAACGCTCTGATTGGCCAATTAATTGACAAACATCCGCCGTTGTTTTTTATTGTATACGAATTAATGTTGCTACTACAAAATGCGATATTTACCGCGAATTCAGTACCATAGACTAAAGTAATAAAAAATGTTTTTAATAGAAGTTGCATCAGTTACGTTTAAATTTTATTAACTGGTGGTAGAGTAATATAGAAATATACAATTTCACGTTTAGTTTATTTTAGAGCTCTAGAATATTTCAAAAGTAACGAAAATAGACTCGTTAAGTCGCCAGGTTATTTTTCACATCAGTGACATCAACCTTTCTCTCGGTAATGACGGATGATACTTTTTTCATATTATCCGTGTCAAGGTCAGGAAAAAATATTATATTTCATTTTGGCAAATGAATATTTTTAAAAGCTTTTATTTAACTTGAAATGTTTCTATGTATGTATGTTCGACACTTCTACCGATTGAGGTGTAATTTTGCATACCCGTTTATATAGAATGACATTGCACGATTAGCTATGTATCGTTTTTTCTAAATCCAATATGGCGGACCTGTTATTTTTTACTTTACGCCAATGATATCTAACATAAGAGTATTCGGTGAGAAGAATACGAATAATGAAATTAATTAATATTAATCCAATATGGTAGACTACCTAAGATGGCGGATTTTTTTTTACGCTGAAATTAACGTATGATAAAGTGTCCTCGTTTATTTTATCAATTGTTAATGAAAATAACATTTCTTTTTATATTTAAATTAACGTTCGTCCTACATAATATATGACGTGATAATGAACGTGATAACATACAAAAGTTTACAAAGAGTTTCATAATTAGGTATCCAAATATACCTGTATACATTAAAAATTTTAAAGTTTTCTTCGGCCTCTAATATTTCCTGGACATTTGAAATAATTTAATGGAATGTAGTTTTATATTTGTCTCTTTCTAATGACTTAAACATTGTTTTAAAGAACTTTATTATAGAAAAAAAATCTGAGAGTAAAAATATTTCAAACTCAAAATTTGTAGAAATATTAGTAGTAGTCGAAAAATGCCTAAATCAGATTTGGATCGCTGTTTATAGGTCTAAAGCTTTTGTGTTTTCTACGGAACCCCAAAAATGCATTAACTTAAAAGTTGTATGATCTTATGACCTTCAATTGAATCGTCCTTTAAACTCAGGTCTAAATTTGTATACACATATTTGCGCGGATGTTTTAAAATACTGATGTACAAAAACACTCACGTAAAAGTTTTTATGTCCGACTTTAAGGGAAAACGCTTACTCATGATTTTTAAGATTCATTTTATAAATAAAAAACGTTTCGAAATCCTTTTCAATGTACAACAAACAAGAAATATTTAAAATAATATTAGAGATATTTATTTTAGAATTATTATTTGTATGTTTATCTTATTATCAATGACATAAAAATTCTCGAAAAAAAAAACAGGCTAGAAAACTTCTTTTTTCTATTCTGAAGAATTATTTCTGAAAAAAAATCTCAATTCTTTATACTACAGCAAAACAAGGCAACAGTAAAAAAGTTGTCAATATTATGATAGATTTTTGGTTAATTTACCAACAATTTTATCAATTGTTCTTTGAATCCCTAACAGGAAACAATCTTCTCTTTTCCTTAGTAAAGCGAGGGCGTATCAAATCGATATTTTTTTTAATTGATTTTTTCATTTCTTTCTGTTAGAATTTCCATAGAATCCGCTAAAAACAGATTCCGTGATGAAGAAATAAGAGAGCTTGTTCAACAATAAGTACCGTACAGTATTGTTTCCCTTAAACACTAATTTTACGTACACCAATAAACAAAATGGCCAATTATGCAAACATGGCTACTTCCTAATGGTTTCACTTTCCTGATAACGTTGCCATAAATAACGTTGTCAACCTTAGCTAACGGGCTTAACACGTTTTGTGACGTCAGAGGTAAAGAAGATTATCTAGCTTTTAGATAACTGAATGTCATTTACATAGATAGGACTTTACGTGTTTGTCGTGATTTTGGCCATGGCATGCACTTAGTAGCTTTATAATGCAAACCGTAGCTCATAACAATTTATACTTTATAACTACAATAATATACAGTCTAAATGGAAGCCGAGCAGTGACTGTGGCTTGTGATCTAGGTGCAGGATTAAAAGGCCTTTTTACTACCACCGCTCGATCTACTGGCCCTAATACTGAACACTTCTTCAACAAAACAGCAATTACACTAATAACTTAAATATTCAGCAAAATAATCCTTTTATAATACAAAATACTCCCATCTCTCCACTATAATGACGATAGGTGGGGTCGTAAGCCTGTATTGCCATGTTAAAATTTACAACCTCCCTTTAAACATAACAACGGCAGCTTTAACGATAGCTCTATATAGAATATCAATAATAATACTAATAATCCTATGGATAGGAAGGTTTGTAGAAAAGTTTACAAAAATATTCTATCTACTTGATGTGAGTAAATGTAAACAAATGATAAAAAAGCTTCTTATGTGTCTTAACTTGCAAGGATGAAAATATTACCTATGGAAATTACAAACAAAAAGAACTCAATATTATATGATAATAATGAAGTCACTAAAAAGTAAAAAATAATCAAACTTAAAGAATCATGGCAGAATTTGTACTAAAAAATATGAGAACTTGAAATAACTTTAGAACTGCTTTTTGAGGCCTAAATAATAGGTTCAAACATTCAGAATATTTTTAGGACATGGGAATCAATAAAAGTATAAATCTTAAAACTATTGACTATTTCTGAACGAAACAGATTGCTGTAAATGTCATTTGTCATAATATGTGTTTTACTAAACTGTCAGAGCTTAATTTAACGATAATAAATGGATTAATACGATAATTTATATTGCTGTACGATAATTTAATTTTATTATTAATATTTGTCTTTATTTCGTAAAGCTTTTATGTCCTTATTATTTATTTTTTACAAAATCAAAAATACAAACTCAAAGATGATAAATAAAACTTATCAATTAACAGTTTGAGTATTGACTTATTGACAGATGCAAGTGTCACTTTGACAGTTGACGTTTTTATTTTTTTTAAATACTTAATATGGCAATAGAAAATATCAGAAGTCCATTATTTTTACTTTAGAATATTTTATGTTTGCCGCCTGATAAAAATATATTATTCATATTACCGGGATCCCTAGAGTATAATCTAAGCAATGGAAATAAATAATCGCTCTCAAAATTTTCCGTACAAATCAATGAAAGTTTCATAAACTTGCCATGATTCTTTAAGTTAGTGAGTTTATTATTAAACCGACTTCAAAAGTCGGTTTAATTATTTTTTTTTAAATGTTTTATTTTTCCCTTTTCATCAGCTTATCTTCAAAGTATACAATTAGTTGCCAGTACGTCCCCATTAACCCATAACCGTTGAGGAGTTGTGTCTTCCATCACATCATCTCAGTAATAACATTATATACAATACCTGATTATTTTATAGATCAAAAATATATGAAAACCATTGTAATTTGAGGGTTTCCCTCGATTTCTCCGGATTCCACCATCAGATCTTGACTCGGTTCCAATGGTGGTCCCATTGGAACCGAGTCTGGGAAGTGCGCTCTTTCGAATAAAAAAAGAATTTCTTAAATCGGTCCAGACGTCTTTGAGAAACCGGGAAACATACATAAAAAAGACTCCGACGAATTGAGAACCTCCTCCTTTTTTTGAAGTCGGTTAAAAAATATTATACTAACAATTTAATCGTGCATATAATTTTTATGAGTCGTACTATAACCGCCATTGATATTTTGTTTACATTTCATCTCACACAAGTTAGTTTTTTAGATTGAGTTGTTTGTCGTCTAAAATTGTTATGTATGCAAAAAATGTATTTATGTACATGTAATATTATTTGTTATTACTTATTATAATAGTTTATAGAAACTAATCTTTAACTGCCTTTCAATTTCACTTTTGTCATATTTACAAAAAAGCTAAATACTACTATATATTTAGTTATTTTTTTAAAAATCTGAAATTTCAAATACATCTTTTACCCAAAAACTAGATACAAAAATAATCTATAGTTATTAGGTAGTAATATATATTTTTATATAGTAACACGACTGTCACGTTTAAACAAATAACTTTATTGCTATAAGGCAAATATGGTTTTTATATTCGTTAACAAGAACAAGAGGTACTTATGGCTGTTAAAATATTATATGTAGAATTCTAAATGTCAAGTATTAAAATACTCATCACAAGGACATTTCTGGTTCTTTTTATCAACGTTCATGATTTAATAGCTTGACTTTTTTTGTAAGCAAACGAACAAATATCTTAATTTATTGATTGACTTTATTTTTTTTAACCAATTTAAATATTAGGAAAAAGTAATTTTGGTTTAAAATAATTAAATTTATTATTATTTTTCTATTTTATATGAAATTATTATTGTTTGAAAAGTTGAAGATAAAGTTTGAAGGCTTTTACTCTTTATATTATATATTAAAATTAATATGAAAAATTCTTAGAGAAACGAGGGCAGATCTAATCGAGCCTTGCAAGTTTTACCAAAATAATTTAATTAATATTCTGTACGTTGTTGAACAAGATATACAAGTTAAGCGTATTGTAATAATTTGTAACGTATAATAAAACAATGTAAATTTAACGGTCTATTTGTTAGTCTTAGTACAAAATTAATATGCGTAATGTTAATTTATTATCATTGTCAATAAAATTAACGTTATTTTCTTCATACAACATCCATAAAAAATATACAAGTCACCGAAAATGTAAAAAAATATTAACTTTCAATATAGTGTTTCTAAATAAAAATATTCAGGCGCTTAAAACATAAAACATACGTAATTGTTTTCCTTCAGGAACTCTTTTCTGGGATAAAAATAGCCTAGGTATGTGTTTATTCAGGTTATAAATCCGTTTAGCCGATCTTGCATACTTGAGTTACAAACGTCCAAACGTACAAACTTCCACATTTACCTATAATATTAGTAAGATTCCAGAAAGTAATCACTACATAGTATAAAACAAAGTCGCTTTCTCTGTCCCTATATCCCTATGTATGCTTAAATCTTTAAAACTACGCATCGGATTTTGATGCGGTTTTTTAAATAGATAGAGTGATTCAAGAGGAAGGTTTATATGTATAATACATATATAATATAGTAGAGAAACACTGATAATTGTAGAGGTTTCTAAAGTGATGTCGTAAATAAACACATTTTTTTGCGCTTACATTGCAAACGCTGGCTGAATTATTCGAGATAGATCAAAATAATGTACTACAGTATTATACACCTTAAAAAGGTCTACAAAAAAGTCTGCAATGGTATATGTCTATCTCTTAGGGATAACCCACAATAACCATTTTTTATACTCTACTTTTTATGAGAAATAATGGCTTATTTACAAAGCGATTTCAAACAATACAGCATTAATCCTTATCCAATTAGGTACTTTAAATACATTGTGTATTTGATATAGATCAATATGGCCCTTTACAGCATGAAATTTAAACGAATATTTTTGAAGATATTACAGATTCAAAATGCAGGGACATAGCGGTTACGGCTAAATACATGTGTAAAATTGCACCCGGGCGAAGCCGGACGGGTCGACTAGTAAGAAATATTTTTAACACATACTTTTCCTAAAAAATCTATAGATTTTCTACTATATTAGATAAATCGCATTTTTATTCTTTTTATGAGATTACTTAATGATGGGTTTAAAAATGCAAAATAATAAAAAAATATATTTCATATACGTATATAATATACATGGCTTTTACTCATAGATATCACTTTCATTATCTTATCGACTAGTTAACTGTTAAGTTCTAAAAATAACTACTAACTACGTATAGATTAAATTAAAATATTAAAAGTTATACCCGTATGTTATCAATAGCTATTTATAGTTTTATGATAACGATGACATCATTGTCCTTAATCCCTTTGGATGGTTATATCTTAATAAATAATTTCCCTAATATAGACTTAAAATATGTTCATATATGATACCAAAAATGTAGATCAACTAAAAAATATATTTTTTATTAATAATAAAAAAATATATACATTTTTTAATACGGGTTTTTGGATGTATTAATAAAATGGGCGAATAATAGAATGACTACAAAATTCTATGGATAAATTAAATAATTGAAAACTTACATAGAGACGATTTTCCATTAGCTATTGCTTAGCAGTAGTTTAACTAGTAGTTAAAATCATACTTTATCCATATCTTTTCGTCAAACAGTCTGTCAGTGGACAACTGTCATATGTCATAAGTCTAAGGCGTGAGTTAATGTTAACCAATAAAAAAATATTTTAATTTAATGTTATTTTTCTTATTTATATAGCATTATTATTAAGCATAAGCATTAAAGAAATAGTAATTTGTCTTATATTTGTAAATATTTAAAAGAAATATTTCAATAATTCCAGATCAGAGAATTCTTTAAGCTTCACTAAAGAAAGCTTTAAAAAATATTATCATAAGAGATTAGTATCAAATTAGACAAACAGATTACAGCATAAATTTATTAGTACTCAAGCAAACGTATAAGAAAACAAATAAATTAATACTAACTAGTTTAATTGAATAAATAGTTATATTAACATGACAGTCAAGTTTACCTTCATGCTAAAGTGGTTTAAACTATTACTTATCATTACATAAACTATTATTTATCAGTTTGAAAATTAAAAAAAAAACTTTATCAGTAAAAAATATATAACAAAAATTTTTTCGTCAAAGACTTGTCAGTAGGGATGTGACATTGTACACAAAAAATCGATTTTTAATTAATCGGTTTTTTTTTATGAGTTTAAAATCGATTAATAAATAATCGATTTTTCTTCAAAAAATAATCGATTTTGTTTTATTAATCGATTATTTTTCTAATTTGCGAATTAATTTCAAAACAAACGCCATAAATTTTATATCAATATATTTATTAATTAAAAATAAATAACAGAAGTAGTACGTTCTTATACAATCAACACAAATTAAAATTTTAGAACAAGCAAATTATAAACAGTTCAAAATAAATGTTTTTTACATAAATTAAGAAAGTTAAATTATTCAAATAAATAAAAAAAAAAAAATTGTTCAAAAACTAGAAATCCGTAGGTAACGAATTCAAGAATAATAGTTTCGGCAAGCGTTTAGACAATATTCGGCTCCTGGCTTTAGTTAATATGGCGCCAGCTTTAGAGAACAATCTCTCTGCTGGAGCCGAAGAAGCCGGTACCAATAGGTGCTTACACGCCAACTGTGTCAGTTGGGGATATGCTCCCTTATAGGTTCTCCAGGACTCTAAAGCGTCTTCTTTTAATCCTGTTAGAGGCGCAGCTATATACAAGCTTAATTCGGATGTCTGACTGTGACTTTGACTGGTTCTCATAGTCTCCAACAACAGCTTGTTGTGGGTTTCCCAAATGTCATCATTATCGACATCATCAGCGGCTGAAGTTATTGACAGTGGGCACTGCTCAGGTTCTCGGTTTTCTTCAATGGATCGGTTAATGTAGTTTATAGTTCTTGCCAAAGATGCTCCGTCATCAAGGTGTAATTTTTTAAAACGAGGATCTAAAAATGTTGCAGTATTAAATAAATGAACTTTTTGTACGTGCTCAAATCTTTTCTTAAATTCATTTATAATTGATTTTTTTAATTGAATGGCCAAATCATGCGATGGATCTGTTTTTTCCAAAAACTGTTTCAAGCACATTATAATGGGAATAGCCTTACTTGCACTGACATATTTATCACTGCACATCTCCTCGCTTACTTTTTCAAACGGTTTGAGAATTTTTACAACCTCTTTCAGCACAGCAATTTCACGAGCTTGAATCATAGGAGGTGCATTAGGGTGATTCAACAAAATGCCGCCCACCGTCCCACTCATAGCTATAAACCTTTCAATCATATGCAGTTGTGAATTCCACCGTGTTGAAACATCTCCTATCAGGCATTTAATTTTCCCTTCCGGTACATTTTCAGCTTTTTGAGAATTCCTTAATTGGTCTGCACCAACGCCGCTCTGATGGAACCATTGTACAATTCTGCGAACTTTATCAATTAATATTTTTATTTCATTCACCATGACTGAATTTTGCACAACAAGGTTTAATGTGTGAGCTATGCAACGAATATGTTTTGCTCTGCCAAATGCTAATTCAATAGCTTTTACAATATTTGCACCATTATCGGTAGTGACGGCCACAATTTTTTCGTCGGGTATTTCCCATTTTTTACATATACTTTTAATGGTGGTTGATAAATATTCGGCAGTATGACTCTCCGAAAGCGGCTCACAAGCTATATTAAAAGAAATAACCTTAAAATTTTTGATACAATGAATAGTTACTCCCAGATAGCTCTTCATTTGTAAATCCTTCCATTCGTCAATTGTTAAACATATATTAGTAACGGATTGTAACTTCTTGATTATAGTATCTTTTTTCTCCTCATATTTTCCATCAATTATGCTGGTTATCGTTTTGCGACATGGGATTTTATATAATGGTGCAAGTAATTTTAACAATTTTCGAAACCCTTCTCCTTCGACCACGCTGAAAGGAAGATTATCGCGGTATATTAATTCTGCTATAGCGTCTGTAACCTGCTTGTTTTTTGAACCCCCTGATCCATATTCTAATATTTGTGAGAATGATGATTCTATACCCATTTTTTTTCTTTTAGGAGTTGAAGATCCTACATGATCTTCAATTTGAGATTCGGAAGTAGTCGGTATCATAATCATAGAGTCTTCAGGACGTACAGAAGTCGATGGCTTAGCAAACGAGTTTGCAGTTGATTCTTCCTGCGAATTGTTTTTCGACTTGACAGTATAATCCTACAACAAAAATAAAATTCTTTGAAATTATTCTTTAGCATATGGCCACAACAAAAAAATTCTTCGTATCATAAAAGCCAATCAAAATAAAACCAAATTCTGACTTGATTAACAACTGTTTAGATCGTAATTTGATTTGTTATCTGAATCGGTAAGTATATTTTCCGATTTGAAAACACCCAACCCTAATCTAGAACTGTCATGTCAATGAAACATTGACTTGTCAATGATCTTAATGCCCGGGCATTTTAAATATTGTCCTTAATGGCATGATTCTGATCCATCATCTGGTTGGTTCATAGCTACGTAAATAATAAATATTATACGAGTATATTGCTACATTGACATAGAACTGGACTCTAAAAACTAGAAGCGCAAACTAATAAAGTACTTAATAGAAACAATATTCCTGCGTATTTCAATCGTTTGCAATTCTAAAATAAATCACTAACTGACGAACTAACGAAACATTTATCTTTTTAGTCCGTGCATAATGTAAAGGTAAATCAATTTTGTGCTATATAGCAAATAGTGTTTTTATTATAAGTATTCATTAAAAAAACGAATCATTGATTGATTGTTACTATTCGTATAAAAAGTGGTCCAGTTTCTTAGTAATTAATAATTGTAATTAAATCCAAATTGTAGATACTTACCTCTTTATTTTCAATAGTGCTTATGATTACACTAGAGTGTTTCCTTTCCATGTGCTGTTTTAAATTGGTAGTATTACTACACGTTTTTAAAATTTTAGGGCAATATTTACATTTAGCATTGCCAGATTTATTGTCAATATGAAAATATTGACGCCAACTACTTGTCGTTCTTTTAGTCGTAGACATTGTTAAAAACGAGACTTAATAACACTAAAAACTTTTTGGCACGAAAATCTTTCAAAATTGTGGTTTGAAAAATAAAGTTTCACCAATGAATAATGAATGACATATAAATCAAATGGCGGTAAAATAGCACAGTTCGCTGACTCCATCTAGTGAATGTTTGATTAAATGAATCTACTAAGCAGTTTCAAAAGCACAGAAGGAATGTTATCATAGATGCACAGAGGGCGTTAATGCAATATTATGGAGATAGTATTCATTGGCAGTTCGCGTTCCGGGCTCTGGGCCAAATAAACCAAACTTAATGTCGGGGGGTTGCAGATGAAAAATCAGTAATAATCGAACGAAAGATTATAAAAAAATCGATTATTAATCGATTATTTATAAAAATAAAATCACGTATTAAAATCGATTTTTACTTTTAAAAAATCGATTTTTAATCGATTATTTGCATAATCGATTATTTTTTCACATCCCTACTTGTCAGTGAACAACGGTCACGACTTACATTTTTTTTTAAATTAATTTAATCCAAGGCGTGTCTGAGTCATTAGTCACATAGACTTCAATACTTTTAGAGGTTGTCTACAATGTCGCAGCTACATATGTTCACTTAAACTCGTTTAAAAATCAGTCTCTGTTTCAAAATTTAATAGTATTAATCTTTCTTCTGATATTTCTTTTAAATAACTATCTTCTCGAATTTTATTGAGTTCAAATTTTACTAAATCCCTATTAATAAATACAGGAATGCCAATTCAGTTACTTTGTCTAACTGCTTTCCAATCTTTAGTTTTTTTTACTGTTGTTAAATCTATTATTATGTTTTAAACAAATTCTTATTATTTAAACTTACTTTTTTCCTAGCAAAAAAGTTCTCACTACGTTTTGCAATTTAGCTACAAATATTATAACTGAAAATTATTTGAAATAACATAATTTTTTTAATAGTAAGCAGTGTCCGAATTTGGTTGTGTCCAATCAAAATCAATTTCCAAGAGCTATTTAATTTTAGTCACACACAAGGTCTATGCCATCAAGCGTAATGTGATCTGATATATTATCTCAACAAGTTTCATAATAATTATCATTAACACATGTCCCAAATTATTTCATTAATCTTGTTCTGGCCTTTGGTAAGCTTTGAAAGGTGTAATTATTTGGTATGCTGTCGATAGATTGACCTTACGCCTATTAAAACCACTCACATGTAGAGAATCAAGTCATACGTGTATAGAAACTTTCCATATTGTGTTTATAGTCTTTAAAATCTTTATTACCTCGTGATTTTCTTATTTTTCTTTTTTCACTAATAAATCTTCACAAATTCGAACTATCCACATATCGGTCTTTCCATCTATATCTTTCTACTTCTCTACCTATTCTTTCATCAACAAATCCGTCATTATATACGTTTATCAGTCATCTATCCAACCATCTATAAAACTATCCATCTATGAATCTATCCATTTATAGATCCATTCATTAAAACATTACTCGGGAACGGCTTGATATATTTGGTTGTCTCTATTTTTTATTGTAAGTTCCTTATCGTATTTGTTTGAAAGGCTAATAAACTAGCTTTTACCCGCAACTTCGTTTACGATATTGAGGTAGATAGAAGTAGCCTACAGTGGTTTGTCTGTAGACATATTTAATAATTTTATGAGGATCTCATACTAACTTTGCGCCCCCCTTTTACTCCCTTAAGGGATGGTTTCGAAAAAAAATATTTTATACGTGTTTCATAAATTTCAATGAAGAATGAACTTCAAAAACGGCAAAGTTTCATACTAACTTTGCGCCCCTGCTGTACCTCTTTAGGGGGTGAATATTCGAAAATCCTTTCTTAGTGCTCCCCTACGTTATAAAAGCAACTCCTGTGCAAAATTTCAAGTTGCTAACCCTTATAGTTTAGACCCTGCGTTGATATGTCAGTCAGCTTCTCCCTTTATATATAGAGATAGATTGATGGATCTGTTATTAATAAAGAAAAATAAGGACATACATATATGTATATAAAAATAATATAAATTCTATAGCCAAACGAGATGGAAACGTAGTCACAAAAAACTTGTTCTTTCGTATACTGTAAAATCAAAATTATAAAGTAACGTTTATATTTACTATATCTAACTTAAATATATTATATCTAGGTATACATATACTTACGTTTCACAATACCCTGTCCTCATTCAATGAAACAATGGAATCATTATGATGTCATACATCCGTACTTTTATTTTATTCTAATACACTTTTTACCCGACTACGGCGAAGCCAAAAGGATTTATGCAGTCTATGTATGTATGTATGTACGTTTGTATGTCGCCTAAACTACGGAATTTTCATGAATGAGGTGTCAATAGATTCGTAATAATGGTGCGGGTGACATAGGCTATAAAAATTTTAAAGTTTTTTTTATACCTCAGATTATAGCCTAGAAAAAAAAATAAACTGAGATAATTGTCACGTGTTTGGTATCAAAAGAAAGGTCTTGGCGAGCACATTACAACTATGTATATATATCATATTGATTAAGTCATCATATATGTTTAAAATGCGGTCGTATAGTCTGTGCGGCCAGTCGTTCCAGTTATTCACTCGTTTAGGTTTTTAAACTTTATTTTGTTATTATTTAAAGTAGTAAACACTTGATAATAATACGAAGAAATAAAATTCTTAAATATAAACATTTTTATCAGTAAATCTAGCAATAAGGATATGCCATCTATAAACCAAAAATGATTCAAGATAATTTAAAATAGGTCACGAATCATCACTATGATATATAACGTTGGCTAGACGTCTATTGATGTAATGCTTATTAATTAATACAATGGAATGTAGGAGTTCATATTACATTGCGTAAATTAAACCTTCATATATCTATTGTACCCTTGTCCCATGAATAACAGATATGATTGTGTAATAGAGCAAATAGATTGTAATGGAAGTCTTAAACAATTTTAGTCTAGTCGACAAGTTCAAAATGGTCTAAAATAGAGATACTGCTTTTAAAATATGTAACTAATAAAGATTAAAAAAAGGCATTTCGTTTTCTATCTCCATTATTTATAATGTTAATTTAAAGGTGAAAATGGGTCTCCGCGAGACATTTTTAGGTTTCGCGTGTGGTGTCAAAAGCGAGTATGACACATTGATTGATTTTTGAGGTGTGAATATATTTTTTTGTGTATTCTGAACACTAAAAAATTTATTTCCGTTGGAAATTTTACTTAAAGTAAATTTTTCAACAAGCTAAACGATTGATAACTAACAAAATTTTCTCGAACTTCCTTCTTCATTGTATATGAAAAAAAAAATGTTAAAATAATTGTCGTAAATATTTTGCGCTACCTTTCTTATATACATACTTTGTTTAATAATAATTTTTGTACTTGAACAAAAATTGAAAAATTTTTTTTCTTAATCATGATATTATCGTTTTCTTTTTTTTTAATACAAGTTATTAATTGATTTGCAAAAAAATATTTTCTGCCCTTTGTTGATAAATTGGTTATTAACAAATAGATTATTTAATTTTTTTTTATAACTTTATTATAATATTAAAAATATTATGATTTAAAAAAAATATTTTTTTTCTGAATAACAATTTTTAATTGTTTATAATATTTTTTTAATGTTTCTATTATTAAAATAATTAGTTAAGAAATGTTTTTTTTATCTAAAAATCATAGTTTGTCCTCTGTAAAATAAAAAAAAAATTGAAAAATCTTTATTTGTTTTATAACATTTGCAATTTTTTATGTGCTAATACATTTTAGCACATTTTTTCTAGGCCTCATTCCGGATCCAATGAGCTATCACACATAATTTTAAGAGCAGTATCTCTATTTTAGATCATTTTGAAATTGTCGACTATCCGGGAAAAACATTTCTCACTAAAACTAAACTCTTCATCCATCAATCTATCCTCTATCTGTCTAAGTCTCCGTCTAATCAATCTGCCCATCTATGTAAAAAACGCATTTCCCCTTTAATCTATTTATATCAATCTTTATCGTTTAGTTATTTATTCATCTCTTTATCTATTCATATCTCCATCTATCTCTAGTCTAAGACTCGTGAGCTCGCGTGCTTCCTTGTCTTTTTACAGACAAGAAATAGTTCCAAGAACTTTTTAAATATATTATATATTCACAAAAATTATATAGCAATTTCAAGTCCTGTACACAAAACCTTTCCGCAATATTTTATCTGGTCTTATCGGTGATATAGCTGATAACAGAATTGTATTAAAAGCAATTTATAACTGATTCTATAAGCAGTTTATTTATATACGATGTTAAATAAAATATGACAGTTCGTGCATAAACATGGTTGTCTTCAAATATTCAATCGGTGATTAAGTTTGTTACTACCTAATAAGTGGAGGTTAATAGTGTAATTTAAAAGACGTTTAGTTTACCAAAATGGCGCAAACACATACACAGTGCAAAATAGACCACTATTACAAGTTAGAAAAGAAATACTTGGAAATGAAGAGACTGATTCTAGAGAAGACAGAAGAGCTGAAAAGAAGAGACAAGATTATAGCGTTGTTAGAAAATGAGATTGATGATAAAGATGCAACAATACGATACCTTAAAAACGAAATAGATAAATATAGACAAGTAGTCAA
Organism: Limenitis camilla; assembly: GCA_905147385.1. Classification (NCBI taxonomy): domain Eukaryota; kingdom Metazoa; phylum Arthropoda; class Insecta; order Lepidoptera; family Nymphalidae; genus Limenitis; species Limenitis camilla. Next base: position 6,011,923 of record LR990241.1, read on the forward strand.
ACCGTTGACTAGACAAATGTTTGATATACAGAGGAATGGTATGGATACTGTAGATGAAGATGAGCATTGTATGAAACCACCTGGTATTGAAAATACGAGAATTCTACCGCTTGGTGAGCCGAGACTTAAAAGGACTGCTATATCTGCAGAGCCCTTATCGTCGTTATCACAAGATAGTGAGATGAAATTGGTCAAAATACCCAAAAGTCACAAGTAAGTTACAAAATATTTAAAGAAAATTTTGCTGGTAATTTTGCGTCTTTAGGTGATGTTAATGTCTAATCCATTATTGGGTCAAATATTGAAAATATAAATGAAATTATTTATGTAAATGATGTTGCGCTTAAATTCTTGGAGGATGTTTAGAGAGACGTGTTTCACTGTCACTCAGAGCGACAACATTTCTCGCTACACATCCTCGCAAATCTTTGGTAGACTCGCAGCCTTATTCTGTTGATATTGTAGATTAACATCTTCCTAATAATATAAGAATAATTAATTCTATTAGATATATACACGGATACTGTTTATGTTATTAATACCTAGAGGTTGATTAATTGTCCCAAATCAAATATTAATGTAAGCTTATAGTAGCTATTAAGTAAAACAACAGCGTTCTTGAATTTAATAGCGGTATCAGTCATACTCGTATCGTAACAATGTATCTAATATTACAGTGTTGCCAATTAATAAAACAAGAATTACCTGCTTATTATAGAAACCCACTTTTTTAAATTTATTATTTGAATTAGTAATGTTAATAAGACATTTCCCGAAATTATCCTACCTACCTTATTACCTCGGATGCAATTACCCCAATATCGGGAAATTATCCATAGTTTGACAACACTAATTTTACTACACTATTAAAGAAAACTTATTTTTTAAATTTCTTCATTTACTTCTTGAATTAGTGTAATGATAGAAAACCAGAAGTTTTATTTACCCCCTACCCGAAAATCGGGTAATTAGCTGCACATTGGTAACACCGATTTATCATAAGTGTTCTAATAAGTTAGGTGTATGTCATTCATCAATCAGATTGATTGAATTTCTTTGTACGTGTGCGAGCGAGGTCGACTTGTTGCGCCGCCTTCGGACCACATTTGGTATAATTACGAACTTTACGATTGTCCTCGCCTTTGGCAGCACGTTGACGGGCTGTCGTTCAATATTTATGGCGACAATGACTAATTCGGAATGATTTTTTATCTTTCGTCTAGTTAAAATTGATATCTATTCGCCTGTACTAATGATATAAGGCTGTATAATCCGATTGGTAATTAAACGAAGTAAAATGACATTTCAAGTGCTGCCACATCCACCACAAGACTAAGTACCAAAAAAGGTCCATCTTCAATTTACAGAAGATATAAATTCTTCGTTTCCCTTGCATTTTTTTAGTATACAGAAGAATTGAATTGAAAAGAATGAATGTCGTATCAATATAATGAGAAAAAAACAAATATTGATAAATTCGCGGTAACGTATTACTTACATCTTCCTGACGTGTGAAATAGAAATTTTGAATAAATTTATTTTTTTCTTAATTAATATTTATACGATATAAAATGTGCTACACATCACTGTTTTTGATGACGGTATCATTATTTGGTTATTTGACATTTATGCCTGTCAAATTGCTTCGTTTATTTAGCAATCCGACTACAGAGTAGGTTTTAACTACAAGTTGGATGGGAAATGTTCCTTATTTGTCCAAGCAAGGGCAGTTCAATGTTACTTCACATGTTTGCTACTGAGATTAAGTTCAAGAAACGAGAAAAAGAAATAGTTTTGAATTATATATATGTATACATATATGTGATTTACGTTGTCCCTTTAATATATTATATAAAAACTTATATACAAAACCTCTCATCACAGATTGTCTATCAGAAATTGATTTTAATAATTCCGCCTTTATACCTTATAACATATATATTGTTTTATTATTGTACAGACAGCAAAGAAAAATTCATAAATTTTTAAAAAAATGTACGGTATAAATAAGTGCTAAAATCTAAAAAAAAAAATTTTATGCCTATCGATCCTACTTCGTATGAGGATCAAAAGACTCTATGGGGCCATTTAAGGTATGAGTACTATAAATGTCAGAAAGCGCTAAAAAGACGCTAAAGCTTTTGTATAGAAAAATATATTACGTGAAATGTTATTAATAGTTCCAATTTATTATAATCAAATAGTAGAGAGATTTGCGTAGGTATGCTTATATTTAGGTATCCTAGTCTTAATAATAGATACGACATCAATTTGTGCTATAATAGAAAGGTTATTGTCATTAAACTCTATTAGAATAGAACAACCTTGCTGCTTGATATTTACATGTATTGTTTCAAAATGAATACGTCTTTAAATTTGACCTAAACAATGACTAAACGTAATATTGTTAAAGTATTAAAACATTTATTTTATCGTAAACTGACAGTGTTACCAACTCTCAAAAATTATTTTCCCTAAAGCTTATGTATGTTAAAAACCCTAAAATCACAATAATTACCTGAAAATGTTGACATCAGTGACTTGACAGATGATAATGTTGCCATACTGGCGTTGCTCATTTGTGTAAGTTTATCGGATCCATAATTATAATAATAATAAAAAAAATGTTTAATTATTTTTTTCAGTCAAGTCAACTAAAATACCCCTTAAAAATTTAAATAATATAGTTGACATCAGCGACTTGACAGATGGTAAGGTTGCAATGCTTGTGTTGTTTTAGTTAATTAATAGGTATAATTAATTTGTGTAAGTTTATCGGATCCATATCTAATGTTCATAATAATTCTAAAGAGAAATTATATTTAAGTGTTTTAAAAAATTAAAATAGATATAAATTTAATAAATAATAGGAGTGATTGAGAGACTGATACATCAGGAGGGAAATTCTCATATAGATTTAGTTTTATATCTAGATCATTTTATTGTATCAGAAGAATACAATCCGGAGCAGCAGAAGGTAGTCAAAATTAATAAAAAAAATGAAAATATAATGCAAAGATTTTTTACTTACATAAACTACGTAAGAATCCGTTCTCTCTTACCACGGTAAGAATCCGTTAAACAGTCCCGTAGATTCTCGTTGAAACAAGTCAAGACAATAATAATAAAATAATCTGGTTTTTTATACACAAAAGTTAAGGAAAAACATAGTTATGAAATGATTGCGTTAAGTACTTCAATGACCATTCTGATGTCAAATTTAAAAATAAATATGGCTGTTACGTGTACTGACAAAAACAATTTTGTGTAACTCGTGACCAATTGCTTGTTTATTGTTAGTTTTACCAAAAAAACTATTGTATTTTATAGAGCATATAGTGAACATAGCTTGCTAATAATTTAGTCATTATAAATATTTAAAAAAGTAACGATTAAATAATTAAATCATTAACAACACGGATGTACGTCGATTATTTTGTTTACTGTAAGTCACATACAAAAAATATAGATGTTAAATAAAATATTGATAAAATTTATATAGACACCTCATTCAGTTGTTTATTTATAATTATCAACCCCCTCCGCCCCCCAGGTCAGCTAAAGTAGACATTGACTCATGCATATTCATTATTCATGTTTCAATGTATGTGTTTACTTTTATCGCTGACGTAGGTAATCACCATGCAGAACTCCCCATCGACCATATCATCAAAAATTACCAAAGCTGACCCCCATCCCTCTTTAATGCTTACGTAATACTTAAACAGCCCCCTACAGCGGAAAAAAATTAAAATAGTAGCATATATACTATTAATTTTTTGTTGATACGAAAAAAATCATTAATTGGTTAATATTAATTCATGTCCTATTTTTTTCAGATCCCGGGAATTGATAAAGGGAGCTATCCTAGACAACGACTTCATGAAGAACCTAGAGATGACACAGATCAGAGAAATTGTCGACTGCATGTATCCAGTCGAATATGCTGCCGGCAGCCTTATTATCAAAGAGGGGGATGTTGGAAGCATAGTTTATGTTATGGAAGGTAAGCTTACATTTTATTATTAATAAGTATCTGCGACTTCGTCTGTGTTAACTTTAAGTCCAAAATGAGACATGCTCCTACTCATTCTTCTAAAAATGTGCAATATTTGTTGTGTGAACAACTACCTCTATTCCACAAGATCTTTTTTCGAAAAAAAAACAGAGTATCGGTGTACTAAATTTCATTTAAATACATTAAGTCGTCAGGCGCGTACAAAAAACGAAGTAACATTTTTTATATGTATATAGGTAATAATTGCATGTATATAATATTATAGGTATAACTTAATTTCCCATACAAAACATTTGAAGAATTATAATAAAAATGGTAGTCAGTGCCATCTATTAGCGAGTAGCCGAACTAATAATAATACGTTAGTTCTAGTACTGTAGATAAATCACAGATGCCACTACTTTAATTAAATTTCAGTTTTTATTATATTAAATGTGATTTTTAATATAGTATTGCTTTATTAATTTTTTAAGGTCTCCCTCATTGCTTAATTTATTTTTAATTTTAAAAAAATAAATAGTATTATTAATAATAAAAATAATATTATTTATTTAACGATTTTTTATACCCAATGAAGTACCTATAATAAATTTTAGGTTCAAAATGTTTTTTTACTAATAATAATTTTTCCTATAGATTCTAATAAAACAACAAATTGAATAGTTTCTTTATAAGCAAATCCGGCGCGTCATATCAGACACTTTCCCCGGGGAGAAAGCGGAAAAACAGCCAACGACATTGACTTTTCTTGTGAGATGTTTGCTCATGACCAGTTTTAAGTATTTTATTAGAAGTAATCTAAATGAAATAAATTCTTTATTCATTTCATTCTAAACAAACTTTTGTTAAGTTGAATAGTTAGCACACACTAATAGAAAAAATTTAATAAATATAGTTCAAATTACTTTTTTAAATCATAAATAAAACTATTAAAAACATGGCACCTATAAATTAACTGCATGTTATTACTATGATATGTACATTTTATGAGACGTAATAATTTTAGAAGGAAGTGTAATCCATTACATGGCTTATTGAAGGTTAATAGGTTAATTTCAAACCCAATTTGCGATACCTATTTTGATTTACATTCTCTATTAGTGAGTTCACATAACTGTTTATACAAATTAAATAATTACAAAATTATATTGATCTAAAACATTTAAACTCGATAAATATTAAAGTTAAAGATTGATTCCTTTTTTAGATTTTAATAAGCGATACATTACAAATTTTAAAATATATTCATTCTGCTAAATGTGCATTAAGTATTAAATTATAATTATAATTAGGCTATGTAATTATAATCTATTCAGATTAAAGTAAGACAAATATATAAAATAAATCAATATCGGCTATAATCCGACTATTAAATATAAAACTTGAATTAATTTTAAATCTGAAGGCACTTATTTTTTATGACGTTAAATATAAAATATATAGTTAATAGAAATTGTTGTTGAATGAAGAGAAACGGGCGTATTGTGGGTGTATTTCTTTGTATAGAATATAGTCTAAACCTACCAGTGAAGTGAATTCAAAACTTTAGGGAATTTGTCGTTAAATCCAGTGACGTTATATAGAGTTTACTCTGTGATTTTTCTGGGTCACATACTACTAGTGTTTCTCAGCCCCTCTAAGTAAGCTAAATGCTTGTGTTAGTAGTGACCCACGTCAGTAGTCCAATGACTGGGATTTGAACCCACGAACCACTGAGCTACTGACGCTTCAAAACAAATTCAACGGAAATAGTGGGAAGATAGGATATTCATAGTTGCGGTTGGCAGAATATGACTGTTCTTTGAAGTGAGTTGAGTATAAATAATACATTTTTTGTACAAATTGGTGATAATATTTGGAAATAGCAACAGTGAATAGTTGAACCTCTGTTGGTTACGAAACTCAATTCGCAATAGCCACGTCAGCCTTGCTGTTTGACCTTGTAGTGGACTTTTTCTCTCAAGATAACGTCGTATATTTGTAATAACTAATTTATCATAACTAGCTACTTTGGTTATATCTGTAACCGACTAGTGTATATGTAGGTATTTCTTTTACCCTTTTCAAGATTTTTAATCCGCAAGTTATTGAGTAGGAAAACTCTTTGCGTGGTTCATTCAAGTATTACTTTTAAATACGAACACTCAAACGAAAATAAGGCCTTCAAGAATAACAATTGAAAAATACATGACCGGTCTTAGGGTTTTGATTACTTTTGCTGACATGCCACTGCTTACGTGATACTTGAAAGACCCCTGTATACAAATAAAGTTCATCTTAATTATAATAAAACACCCATATTAATTTATTATTCCTTGTATTTTTGTATCATAATATAAAGTCTTCTTTAGACCTATTTTTTGGCCATCTAGTGGCTAGTTAGAGTCAAAATAGTAGTAGTCTTTTAACACAAAGTTAGGTTTATATTTATCGAATATTTACTGGTAAGATTTTTCTAGAAAGTTTTATACAAACATATTGATGTTTTCTTATAATGAAACGAAAAAGATATTAGTAGAACAGACTTTTCAGCAGATTTATGCATAAGAGTTTCCAAACTAAGAGTTCTATAAATTTAGTCTAGTATAGCTGAAGGTTTTCTATCAACTGAGGTCATATTATTCTATAATATTATGTAGTTAGTAGTTAGCAAGTCGGAAGTGAAAGTGCTTCATACGTGGTGCAATTACAGGACCTTATGAGGTGCGACATTATATTACATAGCATATACGTGAGGCTGGGGCATTGAACGTATTATTAAATTATTTCTAGTACTAAATAATTTATAATATACTATACTAGTTAAATATTTAGTCTTTATAATGCATTATAGATCACCTTGCCTTGACCGTTCTACCAGATTAAGCAGCTATCTTTAGGTATAAGAAAAGTAGTGGGGAAAGTTGTGAATTGTAAGCGTGCTGCATGTATTGGTAGTTCAATCAACGAAGTTTACAATTTTGACACATGCATGCCGGTAGCTATGCTAAATTATCACTTATTAATGCTTAATATTTTTTAAATGTTTTATTGGCCACATATATGTATTTACAATAACATTATATCATTAGTACTTGTATAATCGTCATTTTATCGCAACCCAGAAACCTTTCGACCCATAGTTTAAGCACGTCTTAAAAATAATATTATCAAAATGTAATATAAATTACTTCTTATTTAAGTTAAACACACAATAAAACTGGATTTTAATTACACATGAATTGTACGTACTGATAAATGTTTATTTTTTGCTATTCTTTTACGCAGTAATTAAGTTATTGTCTGATACTTTGCGGTTATGGACCCTAAATTCTATGTATACCATTAAAGCCCTGTTAAACCTAGTATGTCATCACATCACATATTTATTATGTTTGTAATAAAACTTAAAATAGTACAAATGATAGATAATTTTCGCTTTAGTTCCATCCAGTTAGAATTGACCACATTAGTCAATAATATGGCCTTAATGCTATATGTGGTTATACTTAGAATAATAGTTGGATGAAGAAATAGAGAAAATATAAAGAAATAACAATAAGAAATAACGGAGCGAAGTCAAAATATTTTAATTGTTGAAATAATATCGATCAAAGTGCTAATGATGAACAAAATGTCTTAAAAAGCACTAGAACGAGACCAAGACTAGAAGTATTTGAACAAGAACAAGACTAAAATCACTAAAGCAAAATCACTACTAAAAGAGAAAAATCATTAGAGGAACACAAAGATCAACACTCGAAGCATTCGAGCAAGAGAAACTCTAAGAGAATTAGAGTAAGACCAAAACCCTATTTACCTCTACATGAGAAAAGCATTTGAGCATGTTAAGAAGCGGCATCTTTCTTTACTTAAAAAACACACATGAATAGAAAACTGCATAGCAAATATTGTTCGACCGCTAATGATAAACAAAGTAGTAGCAAAATCACATGCAGAACAAATTCAAAACTTTTCTTTCTCGCATGGTGTTAATCACTATCTTTAGTTACGTTCCAGTTCCGCAAAAAGTGGAATGTTGGTAAAACAATTTGCAGCGGTATGTTATTGTGGACATCTTTTCTAACGTCTAATTAAACGCTGTCATCTTAAAGTGATCGTCCGTGTAATTTTATCGTAAAAGTCTTTAGTAATTTTCTATTATCGATTAAGCACTTTCCAGTATTCAGACTTATCTTTAAATCTAAAGCGTAAGTCTATGACATCAATGATAAATTATTAAATAATAACAGAGTCAATATAAATGATAATAACACAGCAAAACTCTCATCAGAAATATTACTGAACAAAATTAACATGATGAACGTCGGAAAACAGAAAAGTCAACTAAATACAAGTAATTGCGATTTAAGAGCACATTACAAGAATGGAATTGTAGTAATGAGTAAATGATTCCTTGTATTTAAAATTTTGTTGACATGTAAAGCATGTGCTGATTACATCATAATAACACATTCAATATTATGTTAATGAAACAACAAAACCCAGTAGCAACATGATTATTATTGAATAAAGATGACGTAGAAAGATACAAGTAATTCAAATGAAAGATCACATTACAGGAATGGTACTACAATACTATACAAAAAAGTAATTGAACAAATCGAAGCAGTAAATACAATAACCCAGATGTTCTGTACCAATAGAAAGACCCCTATAACGTATCTTATTTTATTGTTCACTGAGAAACGAATGAGGGTAATTCTGTTCGTGCATTAGGTTACATAGCCATGACAAGAACTGTTAACATCTTTCTCCAAAGATAATAATAATGTTTTATGTGCTTACTTGGCTTGGAAACAACTTATACTGTAATTTTCAACATAGTAATGTAATAGACCTAATTTTGGCGACAAAGTTGTTGTCGAAACTGTTATATTAAAGACTCTTAAATTAGGAAATCTGTACTCATTTTTTTACTAAATTCTTATAAAGTAGACAAAGCAAATGTCACTAAAAATATTAGGAAATATCTTATTTTGCGAGTTTCCCCTGCGTTATCAAGTTACAGTTGGGTTTGTTATGGTCTACTCTGAATTATTTATAAATATTTGCATTCAAAATAATTAATAAAAAGTAGACCTAATTTGCTTAGCACGCAATTAGATATAAGGTACAAATACAAAGAATCAGCAAATAAAGGCCATAAAACCTCAAACCATTCTTTTAACTTAAAACCTCACGGGATATTACAAAACAAACATGTTTCCGACGCTGTTCAGTAAACAAGATACAACGTTGCTCTGAGTAGACGAAACCAAACAAGCCCATGAATGAATAAAACATCTTAGTTAAGTAAAACATTAAAATTAACTTTGTGAAAGTGAAACCAGATGATCCCAGCCTTGACCAAAGTCTGATTTGCGTCACAAATGAAATGCGATTGAAGCTGCTTGATTACCATTTCTACTTTTACTTGAACTTTCATGTCTCGCACTTTGAAATTTATTGTTACTCTTATGCTAGCTTCTGATAGTAATTCAATCCGAAATGCATTGGACAAATCAACAAGTATGGTAGATGGTCGTGAAAATCTTACAGAAATGGTAATAACGGAATAAGTAGATCAGAAAATTCTAGATAAGCACAGACTAGCTAGCATAAGAATATTCACAGGGGTAAAATCCACATCTAATAATTGTGTAAATAAGTATTAAAAAGCATTAACTCACGTACTTTAATAATTCAATTAATCTATAAAAGTATTTTTCACATAAGCACGATCATGTAGATAACAATATCATAATTTGAGTTCCTTACATATAATTTGATACTATTACATTCAGTTAATTTACCGTCTGCTGTAGATATTATCGTTCTTACCTGACGTGGCTAAAATTATGGCAACATGAGGAAATATTTTGGCGTTACAAAATTTAGACAAGCTTCTGAAGAAGTAGGACAAAAACCATCCATCAATTGTCTTAGGATTTTAGGTTAAACGAGCCGTATGTCCGATGAGATATCCAACCAGCATCATCTCCGGTTTAGATTACATTAGAAACTTAAAATGTCAGCTGCTACTAAAAACAGGAAGTTGTAATGCACATCATAAAGATAACAAAGAAACATTATTTATAGAACGTAATATAAGATGGGTATCTAAATATCTAAACATGCGTAAACAATTCATGTTAAACTTAATACTAACATGCGTAGGCGAAGTAGATGAGGTTTGCTCATTTGCACATCAATTATTTGCAATGTACATAACATACATAAGGAGAACAATATTTCGAAGCTACACAACATTTTTAAATGGATAAAGTAAACACAATTTACACAGAAACACAATCAAGATTTTTTTAAAACAGTTTAGAAGATATAAAAAAGCGTAAGTAAAAACAATGTCGTTAGATAAAAAAATTATTATTAAATATTTGAAATTCAATAAGCACTAATTCATCGCCCCATTACCATTTTAATAAATATAATTACTACTAATATACATATTACTTTTAAGTAAAAGAAGTAAATGGATGTATTCATTAACGGTTCTTCTTATCTTACCACAAATTACAATGCATAAGAAGCTTGTATCTTTATCAAACACAGTATCTCTTTTATATAAATAAGGATAATTAAATTTTAAGTTTATTAAATGTTCATAAAGTTATCCTTTTAACTTTAAATATTCAGTTTATTATAATTGTCGCCTTATGCTGTGACACCCCGTCTATTGTTAAGTTCAAAGCTTAAATTCAGGTATCTCCACCTATATCCCCGTCTCGCTCGCACATTCACTATACTTGCGCAGGAGTCGATCAAGATTGAACTGTTAGTAAGCGGGGCGACGCTGTCGTGATTGGTCGCTGTTCTACGACACGCGTTCGTATCTAAAATCGCGTCAAAATTTACTCTAAAACGTCTCTGTGTTTCAAGTTTTTATTATCTTATGTCCGTGTTGTATTAAAATGATCAATGTTAAACCAAACAGTGAAGTGTCAAGGTGATTTTTTCGCACAACTGGTAGCTGTCAACAAAGATTTTGAAGGATATTAAATGTATCGTGATGAAAAGCTTGGATGGCGCACATCCGCTTTATGCCACAAAAATAGTGTTTGACTTACAAATTCTACCATCATTGCAAAAAGTTATTGGGTTTCAGTTATGAGTTGCTATTGCAATTTGTACTCAAGCCATGTTTGCGTGCATTACCCGAATGTGTCGTGAAAGTATTTTGGTTGTTCACGGTGAAGATTTTAGCATATTAATGTCCACGAGTGGAGCTTTCTACGTCTGCTTTTTACCCTCGCGTGATAAAATTTTGTTTGGATTCGTTGAAAAACTTGACCATTAATTAATTTTGCACATCTGTCATCACTCACAATAAAGGAACTAGTTTTAGTTTATTACTTGTCACGCCTGATGCACAAATATTAGGCCATGGATGTTTCTTGTACTTAATGTGTGTAAATAATATATCAATCACGCAGTTCAATATGAATAAATTACGTTTGACTTCTGGATTAGAAAGTAACATTGATTTTATCAATGTGTAAGCTATGTCATGTCGTGATTTACTGGTCTAATACTCGTCCATAAAATTGATGTTATCAAATAATAATAACGTATGCTATAGTAAATAGTCACGACACTACAAAGAACCTATTGTGGTAATATTGTATTCAATAGTTATGATTATTTTTGACAGTGTAATTGCAGACGGTTTCGTAGCATACAATTGAATGCTTTCAGTCATTAAAAAAATGTATTAATAATTATTTAATGTTAGGTTCTTTGATAATGGCCCTCATAAATATTCAACTCATAGCTCCGATATTGTTGAATACTACACAGAAATGAATGGAACTCTATTGTCTACAACTTTAACAGTTAGAGCACAAATAAATTTCAAGTGAGCTATTTATGTTCCTGTTAAAATATATTCTTGTTCGTTTATAAATGAATCATCATGATTTCTTAATACGTGATTTATCGTAACTGCATATCAGTTGCATTTATTAAATATGGCTGGATATTAAATTGTAAGTTCTCTTTGATCTGATGATAATAATATAATATAGTCGTGTGTGACGATCATTCTTTGTTAGCGGATAATATTTATTTAAGCGTAGATATTTAATGACAAAAAATAAATAATACATAATTTCATGCGAAATTCAGGAGCTCCTTGAGGTTTCGACTAATGTTAATGAAAAACCTGTAAACACAGTAAGTTTTGTTGTTCAAGGACTTTATTAATTACTTAACGAGAATTAATGGAAACTGGGTAATTCAATTGAACCTGACTAAATTTATTTCAATTGATCTGAATAACGGAACATTTACAGCATTTAAATCAATTTTAATTACGAGAACGTAAATTATAATTATTTTTATTTTCTTTGTTTGTTATTTTAGTTGAGATCGTTAAAACTAATCCATTTCTAATTATTTAATCACTATCTTGGTAAAAGTTTGCTACATTGTATGCAAACTACGTTCATTCTTAATGCCTTTGGGCTTATTCATATTTTTTATTGTTCTTATTTGTCTTAAATACTTTTCTCTTCATATTTTGTACTTAGACCTTTGTCATTTGTTCTTTCATCTTCATTCATTATTAAAACTGAGATTGTCTTTGGTACTACTAAGAGAATCTTGTATTGCATGTCGATTTTCTCTTATTCATACTCACATGGTTGTTAATAAGGCTGTGATAACTAGGCATAGATTTCTCAAGTTCCTAGATTCTCAGATATCGATGGTCAGTCCAATGGATATGTGGACCGATGAACTGGTTTCAACTCTATCGGTCTAGAAATCGTTTTCTAGTAATTCGATCATGCGTTTAGTAATTAACTTTAATTTTACAGCATGCTACTATTCAATTATCAGAAAATATCGAAAATAACAACAATATTGACCTTATTTTTGTAGGTTAATCTTAGGCTTTAGATCACGAATAACGAACAATATTTGTAATTAAGATATGGACGATTAATCAAAGGTTCAGAGATAAATAGTAATCTAAATAAAAGGGAAAGTTCAATGATAACAATAAAAAGTTAAAAACTGGCTTCTGTGCGCGGAATACTGTCCATTATCTAATTATTGCGTAACGATACAGTTCGCATTGATGGACTCTTGAGCCCCAGTTGTTTCCTCATGGAGTGATGGCTTGTGCAATTCGTGCTTACGGTCCGTGAAGTATCCGTTCTTACACTTTTTTTATTATTTTCACTTGTGAATACTTAAGTTATGCTCCTCTTAATAACTTTTCACCCATATAGCTCAAATTTAAGTTCAAGCGAAATTATGGAACTAAATAAACGAAAATTTGTTAATATTCATTCGTTTTGCATTTGAAAGATGTAGTTTTTAATTCTATTCGGTTACTATGTTAAAATGTCAGCTTGATTCAAGGCTGATTCAAAATTATTTAAACAACTCGTTGTGAATTAGTTATGCAAGTAAATAGTTTTAAAGCATAAAAACTATGTCAATAATATGAAAATTAGCTAAGTTCGTTAATATCTACTTTAAAGTAATGTATGATTCATATAAGTTTTCTTGTGATCTTATGACTGATGACTCATATGATGGGGACTCACCAATGGGTAGTATTAACATCTTTCGGCCGAAATAAATAACCGGTGATTGGTTCAAAATCATTGGATTACAGATCGAAAATAGATTTATTTTATTAGAAAGATTTATTAGAAATTTAGAATTTGACAATTAAACTTACAGGCACATTTGATGTTAATTTAAAATAATATATTCTTTATTTTTGTGGCATAAAGTTCATTGATTAACACTTTTTCTCAGGCTTATTATTTATACATTTATACAGACAAAAATATAAATCCTTATTTACAAGGTCTAACGAAGTGTTTAACAAATGAATTACAAGAAACGATGGACCAGGAAATATCAATTATCTATGATGATTCACGCTGTTTACATAATTACGAGATTCTTGAAGTACTAATAAACTTAAGAACATTATGAAAATAAAGCATTACCCAGGAAAAGCGGTCATGGAGGACCCGTGGCTCTCTATCAACGACAGAACTATGGATCTTGTTTATGCCGCTAACTGGGTCGGAGCAAACAATTTAAACAGCTATAAAGAGGATGATGAACCATCGAAGAGTTCAAAATTTAATTCTGTATCGAGAAGTAAATCATGCCGTGATGTGGGACGCAGTGTAGACAAAGAAGAAGACATTATTGAATATGTGCAAGCTAGCCAAAGCCATAAATACGGTCAAAATGCTGGAAGTGAAAGTATATCTCAGTTAGCTAAATATCAACAGGATATTGAAGAAAAAGCAAGGACTAATAATAACTTTTTAATGCAAAATAAATTAAAACACAGTTATAGTTTCAAAGATATGCCAAATGGATATAAGCCATCAACATTGCGAAGGGTAAAAAGGCGAAACTTTACGGAGTGGGATATTGAAGCTTTTGGTGCTAGTGATCGCCAGCCTCCAGTTCCTCCGCAAAGAAAAGATTCTCTTAAATATGCTCATCGACAGCGAAAAGCTGATTCTAAAAAGAATTATTACCCTCTACCAGACCCAGGTCCCGTGCCGCCTGACCCTTCTTCTGAATCATATTACGATTATTATGCTAGAGTTAGCCAGCAAAACAATGACACGGATAGTGATAAAATAAAACAAATGCAAAAAGATCCTAAGAAAGAAAGAAATATTCAAAATGGAGACTTAAAATCAAATGGAACAGTTCGTGGTTATGGTAATGGCGCAATGTACCAAATTATAAATTCAATGGCAACTCTAGACCTAGCACCAATCAAATCTAGATCGGGAAATAAAAACCTCGACATGGATAGTGAGGCGGAAGATCTGGGTTTATACATGCATCCTATTAGTAATTCGTTATCTACATGCGAACCACTTCCTCAGCACATAACGCAACCTGACAATGAACGTGTCGGACGTGCAGACACTGTTAATAATAAACCTAATTTTCGATCGAAATCTCTGAGAGTAAAAAGTGAAGGAAGAGCTCCTCTTCGGGCTTATCTCGATACAGTAAACCACGCAAATAATGCTTACAACGGTGTCACAGTTACACAACCAAAAAGAAATCTCTCCCCAAGTGAACAGCTGTCATTAATGCAAGGTGGAATGTTTCGCGGAAATCAACCTCCACCTGTTCCTGTAACTGCCAATGGATTTCATTCAATTGACTTTGGAAAGGAAAGTGACTATCGGACTACAAATAGTGTTTCTCGTCAAATTAAACCGGACAAATACGGAAAGTTATATAACACTGTTAGAGTGAAAAATGAAGATCGATATGATAGGTATAATGACATTCTTTCGTTTAATTCGTCTCGAGATCGTATTAGTGAGGAACGTGTGCCTCTTCCTAATAATATTTATTCGCGAAGTGCAAAAAGTTCGTCAAGCGGGTCTGACTCTGACTTTTCAATTCCTCGACCGAAGCTAATAGTTCCTGTCCATACCTATGGCACTCGAAAACGAAGGACAGGAAACCTCTGTCAACGTGATAGTACCGCAACTGAGTCATCTCTAGATGCTGGTATATTACTCGACGTAACTCGACTCGAAGACAACAAATCATATGAGCAGAATAATAACCAACATGAAGATCCAGGTAAAACTTTATTTTTTACTATGCATATAACATATATTTTGAATTTTGTCATGTGAACCTTATCTTTATCATGTGATTACTATACACAATGATGACATTTTTGATGGATGGAAGAACTAGATGAATACGACCAAAATTAATAATCTCAATGCTTCACAAAAATATCTGTTGCAAAAATGGAGAAATCTTTTTGCTTACTTTTTTATTACAAGTAAACATAGTCGTGAAATTGGACGAAGCTGTGAAAATCACAGGTTTTCTCTCGAGAAACTTTTTAAACAAATGTAATATGTAAATACCAAATAATTCAAAACATGATATTTATTTGAAAAACAATTCTGCTCTCTATATTGTATATTTTTGTCGGTTTAATTAGAACATTCCTGCCTTCCATCTTACACCAGATGTTTTAACACGTTCAAGTACCACTTTAGTTATTGCTAAAACAAATTGCGTTGCATATGTATGCTAATTAAAACTTTATTTAAATTTGGCCTAGTTTTGTACTTAATCGAGCAAGCATGAGAAGAATGGATATCTACAATTAATATTCAATGGATCTCTTCTTCTAAAATGGTTTGAACATGAATTATTAACCAATTCTTAATGCATGTTAAATAAAATGAAACAAAGAGTTCGTCATTTCTAGTCATTGGCGAATTTACCATTATAATAAATTTGCTGAATTTAATATTATAAAGTAAAACATTTATTTTTGTAAATAGATGCCGTGTTTTTGAACTTTCGACCTGTCATGATTCGAGTCACCTCGAAACACTTTCATTGCACAGCGAAATAGCCTTTACTTGGTTCAATTGATCATAATATTAACATTTTATATGCCGTTGCATATAATATTTACTTTATACAGATTTCTAATAATTATGCATTTAGGAAAATAATTATGTTTTTATTTGCTATAACAATAACATCTTTAAGTATCGTTCTTCATGTTTTATAAAACTTAAATATATTTCAATAACAAAACTTAAACCTACACCTGCATTAAATTTAAAAACAATAAAACTAAATACATTAGATAAATCGGAATATATCATTTTATATAAAAATATTTAATAAATTGGTTTGGTTGTATGAAAACAAAGAAAAATATCACACGACTGCATATTCACACGCTCATTGCCTTGAATTGATTGTAATTACGATTTCAATTTAGTTTTATTTAGGCTTTTAACTTTGTTACGTTATTATAATACAATTAGCTAACTGAAAATCCGCTTGACAGACAATCGTCAGCTCCTAAATAGTTAATGAATATTCTATTAAAGTTTGGCCAAAGTATAAAGCTGCGTTTCCAACAGCTAGAATATGTAGCGAGGAATGTGTTTGTTAAGAACTAATAAAATTATTTACCTTAGCCTCGCTAATAGTACGTTAAATGAAGCGATTCTATTGGTCTTTAATTTACTAAAATATTACTCTAATAGAATATTAATATACAGGTCTTCAATTCTAGCACTTCTTAATTAAGAAAAATCTCATCACGAAGTTGATTTGTCTATCTAGTTTTAAAAGTTAATAGTACGAAACTTTTGCAATACACCGAGATTTCTAGCACGACTGGTTATATGAGTCACCTTAGAGACACGATTAGAGTCTGAATTTACATCAACCTTGGACATTTATGGTTGTATGTCAATAAAACAGTTCCGTTATCATATGTTTTGGTTACTTAATATATTTTTATTCAGAATTAATAATGTATCTTTTAAATTAATATTTAGATTAGCGACATCTGAATGATCTCGAGTTTTACTTGATAGAAGTCGAAAAGATATACTTGATTGTCTTATTGAAAGAGTAATACTGATTTGTATTTCTTTGTTGCCAGAGGGAAGAGTGGAAGTATCTCGCGAGAACAAGTACCTCAGCACGATGGCACCCGGCAAGGTGTTCGGTGAACTGGCCATCTTGTACAATTGTAAGAGAACCGCCACAATCAAAGCTGCTACTGATTGCCGACTGTGGGCCATTGAGCGGCAATGCTTCCAGACTATCATGATGAGGACTGGCCTCATCCGACAGGCAGAGTACACAGACTTCCTTAAGAGGTAAGCTTTTAATTTATTTTTTCTAGATCATTCTACGGGCTTCTTGTAAAAGACAACACTGAATCTCATACAGTGGAAGAAATCATGGCAATTATGTACATATTATCTTTATAATTTATAGTGGATTACACTCGTATTCATGGCAAAGATTATGTAATAATCATCTCATCATCAACATACATTAAACATCCTACAAAGAAATCACCGCAAACACGCAACCCGCAAAGGTTTCTGTAAATAGAAATATATTTTTTATTTATATTTACCATTTTTTACTACTTTACGTTCACTTTTAGGTGTAAATATTACAAGTCATCTCTTGATAAAATTTAAAGATAAATATTAACGTCTAAACATAGCTCTCGACTTTCTTTCGGGTTTTTATCATCATTTATTTTTGAAGCAGCTATTTCGGGATTTGTTTTTTAATGAGACGCGTTGTTTACGTCAGTTCGGTCATTAACATCATTAGTAAGTGAACAATGTACTTTTGTGGGTTCATAAGGTTTCTGGTTTATTTTTGTGGTGCACGCTCTTTCTTCCGGTTGTTTACATAGTGCTATCAATGTGTTTTTACACTCTTGAATCTCATCTTTTTGTTTTAACTATGTCTATATATAACCTTATTTTGAAATTCAAAGGAATTGTTAATTTATTGCGCCGTCTGATAAAATATTCCACTTAGTATACTAGTAGCAAATTCATTCTTTATCAAATCTCAAATATTTGAGACGACTGGCAGTTGCGAAGTGTGATAAGTCTTGTCATTATCAATGTTATCAGTTCGTTGCAGACTTAATTTTGCTTTTGACCTAATCTAATTTGAATTTGCAATCACTACAGTTTTTGACTTATACTACACAACTACTGTTTTGTTTTATCATATAATTATCATGTTGTAATCGTTTTCAAGAGTGTGACTTATCTTTCATTCATTTAAAGTCTACTTATCCAGTAATTGAAGTAGTTTAGATTAACATGGTCTCGTATGAACAATTTAGCTGGAAGGGCTATTGACCCGAGACACTTATGCAAATTCAATGGTCGCTCGACGTTCTATTCTTTGCTGTCATGCGTCTTCAATTTGTCGTCTGCACATCTCACCATATGAAATATATTGAATTTACTTAGATTATTAATATATGTTTACCTACAAGTAAGAGTTTAGGATAAAGCTTCACTGTTAGTGGGATAAGCAATACTTATTAAATTGGGGCCTTTAGCTCACATCAGTAATACAACAGAAATTTCCTATAGGTATATCATTAAAATTTGAAATTCTATTTTATAATACTACATTTATTACAATATATAATTTCTTAATAATTAAACAATAGATCTATAAGAACATCAATTTCTATTTTAGAGGCCATATAAAGAAAGTTTATAATCCAAAAAGGTTAGAGGTAAGACGAGACGACTTTCTAGTACGCATGTTAACTAGATATACAATATTTTCTTTTACTTATATAATGAATGGATAAAATGTAATAATATATGTAGAGTAATGACAATTAAAAATACTATACAATTGTTTATCTAGAAGGCGTAATATTATTCTTCGGGTGTCGACTTACGGAACATACACCGCTTCTGTGAATGTCGATGAGTGTGATTTAAATTTTAATATCTAGGTAACTTATACTAGGTAGTTTTAGCGTGAAATATTTAAATATTTTTTTAATATTTTACCTTAATATATCCTTTATTGTTTGTTTTATCACGTATAATGTTACCACCAATTTATGTGTAAGGCGTATTTGTTACAATATCGTCTTTTCATCGATAAATTACATGAAGAGGAGGCCTTTCTCTGACAGTAACATACAACTGCAATAGTTGCATTCTGCATTCAACTCAGGAGCTTTGGGTTCCAAGATTTTTTGCAAATGAAGACGGTTGTAAAACAAAGGCATGAAGAAACTTATGTATGTTGCCCAAGAGGCTCGTGCGATAGTTTGCGAAATACTTGTCACGTTGCAGCTCATGACATTTGAATTTTCAATCCTTTCACTGCTCGTGTACTGTATCATTCTAGGAAGACTGGACTCGAATGCGTCATGGCCACTGACCATACAATGTTTCCGTTCAAATATAACTTTTTTAATGTCACTGGGAATATATCGTGGAATGTTATCGCTGCAGATAAATATTTACAATGTTAAGCGTCCCCAATAATATGATGAAAAATTAAGTGTTCTGTACAGTCTAAAAAATCTTTCGAGACAACTGTGCATCTTTTTGTAGGTGTTGCAAAAAATCCTATAGTGTCCTCCATATTAACTCTAATAAGGATTCTGGTAAGGCTGTTCACACACTTATAGTACTTCTGCGATGTATGCGGATGTACTGTGTAAGGTCAAGTACCAATTCTATAATGATTCTAGATAGCTACAATTTATTGGTTGATTGAAAGAATATTGTTTCTGGTAGTGCCTGTTGACTTAGTCTCTTACAATTATGTATTTCTTAGAATTGCAATATACCGCATCTAACAAACATAACTTGTCTTAGTAAATCCTTAATTGTTTGAGATTGCTTGTATATGATTTATTTCAATAATTTTAATGAAATACTCCTTTAAGCTGTGATCAAACATCCAGTTCCAAGAACTAAAGAACTTTACAGATTCAAGCTAAAGATTAACAGACTGTTAATGATAATAACTAAGGAATGCGATGGCCCAAGTTGTTTTCCTATTAACACGTTCACAGCCTCGACACACATTTCTGACATATATCTAATGTGTAATTACCCACTTGTCTATCTGACACTTTGCAATAATCGAGAAGGATGTACTGTTATGTAACTTAGCGCAGAAAAACCGTTTCGAATTAAATTACAGCAATTTCTTTAATAGCAACATTATTTCAGGCCAGCAGGACAGTAGTTCGAGTAATATTTTCATAATTTCCAGCTGTTGCAATAATTGCCAGTAAAAATACTTATTATCTTCCACTTCTATATCAAATATAATTTCTTACAAAAGAACTAAGGCCTGTTTTGCTCTTTTTCAAAATACCCATTACTTACATGATCTGTTTTACTGTACTTAATCATTTGACCTTATAGCTAACCTTGTCTAGGAAATTGAAATTTGATTTAGAATTTATAACTTTATTAATATTACCTAGTTTTCCCATTAATTTCTTGCTAACACTATTAACTTCTTGTTTATATAACTCAGCAACTAAGTTGTGGTAAAGTTTGACTAAATTAACATTTACTCCATGTTTTATTATTATTGAAGTGTTTGTTTGTTTGGTTGAACTCGTTAAACTCAGGTATTGGTTCGATTTGAAAAATTCGTTTAGATTAAAAAAAATTTAATGAGAAAGACTATAGATTATAAAGTATCACGCTGCGACTCATAGGAGCGGAGAATCAGGCAGATGAAGTCGCGCAGGTTGATTAGTTATAACGATATAATTATACCAATTACATAAATCATTGCTGTTCATTCATTATCTGACTTCTATAGAAACAGTTTACGTTGCTGACGTCAAATTATTAGTATTTAACTTATTATCGTTACGTAACTTATACGCGTTGTGTAATATTTAAGTTTTTATTGCTTTGTAATTCTTTGCTTCAAGATTGTAATGTAACAGAAGTCATTGTATACATTTATTTCAACATGAATTTCAGTTACAGATTTCTCTTTTTAAACTAAGCTAAATGATTGTTATAAAGTGATAGTTTTTTCTACTTGCTAGATTATTATATTATGATGACAAATAAACAAAAATTAAATTACGCAAAAACGAGAGTCTGATCGAAAACGCGAGAACCTTAGTAATTAATATCAAGAAAAATATAAAAATGTTCAAGTTTCATGTAAAATATATTCCTATTAATTTTTATTATTTTGTTTGTATGTCCATGACGTTTTTATTTTCTTTACACATAAATTCAGTTTTCTTTTTATTATAGGTATAACCTTGGTTTGGTATTATTAACTTCCTAGTTCCCTTATTAATTTATTCCAATTGATAGGCGTGGTTACAAAAGACAAAACTTTCAAGGAAACATAGACAATAAGCACAATAATAAATTAAGATATGGATTATGGAATCCTAAAAACAGAATTTTGATAGTGTACTTACTACAATACTTAGTTGAACGA
Organism: Limenitis camilla; assembly: GCA_905147385.1. Classification (NCBI taxonomy): domain Eukaryota; kingdom Metazoa; phylum Arthropoda; class Insecta; order Lepidoptera; family Nymphalidae; genus Limenitis; species Limenitis camilla. Next base: position 6,033,737 of record LR990241.1, read on the forward strand.
CTTTAGTCATAAAATGATCACAAATCACGAGCACGCTATATTTTATGTATCAATTTTTAAACGATATTAAATATTAAAAAATGTTTCCTAGAAATATCAGTTAAGAAATCATTAAAACAGAATACCAGTACAAAACTGTGTTATACATTAGAACAATTGTCACGAATTCGAACCTCGTAGTTTGTGGGCACCGTTTTACATGACATCAGCCTCGGTTTGTTTTGGTGAAGCGAATAAGATCAAGTTGTTACTAGGTCGTGTACATTTGATTATTCTTTCTAAGACAAATAAGATACGCTACGAATACGAAAACAGTTCTTTTCTTTTTAAATATAGGTATAAAGAGGGGTAAGGCAATGTAAAACATGTTTGTTGACTAAAATACCGAAATAGAAGTCTTATAAAAATAAGAAAGCAAATAACGCATTTACACTAATTTCGAAAAATCTGAGACAACATGAGATTAAGGTACAAGGGGAGGGTAATTGTCAACTTAACCTAATAAATAGACAGGGCGTCTAAAGCTCCGTTTCTGTAGCAAGAGATGTGTTCATTAAGAATCAATAGAATCACTTCAACTGACACACTCTGAGCTTGGTTAAGTAAATGAAGCGATTCTATTGATTCTTAACAAACACATCCCTCATAAGTAGCTCATAATTTTTAGTTAAAATATTCATATGTTATGTTGTTAAATAATATACTTATATGCATGAACGATAGCTTTAGATATTAGTAACCACAACATACACATTTTTAAACAAGAACCTTCTTAGAAAAAGTCAAGATTTGTCATCTCTGCAACATCGATAGCATTTTTGGAATACAAAGTTTACCTTAAAAAGAAACTTGCTACAGCATTGACCCAGCGGTCCTGAGAACAGACGGAAGTCAAACATCCTTTGAGCAAATGATATCATAATTATGATAGTCGTAATCGGTGAAAAAGATAACTTTCATACATTCATTTTTGACCTACATGTAGCCTAGCCTTTTGTTATTTCGAACAAGTGAGATTAGCCCGTTCAACCAAACTAACAAACTACTATTAGCATATATAAGTTTATCACCTTCTTCATCACGACCCTTCAATGGTCCACTGCTGAACCGGATCTCCTCAGAATGAAGAGGGTATTAGGCCATAGTCCACCACGTTGGCCTAGTGCGGGTTGGCAGACTTCACACACCTTTGAGAAATTTTTTATGGAACTCTCAGGAGTGCAGGTTTCCTCACGATGTTTTCCTTCACCGTTAAAGCAAGTGATATTTAATTGCTTAAAATTGCAGCAGTGATGGCCCAGTGGTTGAGACTTCAAGTCTGACTCGGGAGGTCCGAGGTTCGATCCCCCACACAGGCACACACCTTTGACTCTGAGTTATGTGTGTTTTAAGCAATTAAATATCACCTTATACTCAGATTAAATTTGACATTTGTAAATGATGTCTCTTAAAGTATTTTCTCATCGCTAAAATTAGTATATGATGAAATAAATTAATAGACATATTGACCTACAACAGTATGGACGACTGGTTATGTATAAATTTTGATTGCAACTAATAGAAATATTAAGCATCTTCTACTAAGAGTAGATAATTGAAAAAAAATTGTTGAACAGTCCCTTAAAAACAGAATGTACCATTTTTTCCACTTTTGAGCAGTTTTTACAATTACTATGTATACCTATTATAATTTCATGAAGACAATGGCGAAGTAATTAAACTGAATTAACTAGAATTGAATCCCAGTTTACGTTTTGAATCTCTTTTACCTCGTAGATACACTATAAACGACTCAATGCGTGCTGACTGTGTGTCCATAATATTTTGAATCTATTTGGACTTATGTCTTTTTGTAGGGGATTCTTTTATACATCAAATGTTCCAAAACTTTGAAAGTCTACTAAAATCTAATAACTCTATCTTATACTAATATATGTATAAAGCTTAAGAGTTTGCTTGTTTTTTTGCTAATCTCAAGAACAACTGGTCCGATTTGAAAAAATCTTTCAGTGTTAGATAGCCCATTTATCGAGGAAGACTATAAGCTATATATCATTACGATACGACCAATAGAAGCTGAGCTACACGCGGACGAAGCCGCGCAGGTCTACTAGTTATTATATAAAACTATAATAATTTTTTGTATAATGTTGATGACCTTGATATTTTCATAGCATTTACGTAACAAGAGAGATAGTTGATTATGTATTTGAACAATAATAATAAACGTAAGGCCACTTCTAGGCTACGTAACATTTACTTCAGAGTTTATATTTTTATGGCCACATTGTCTTTTGTCTGGATTGCTGTAAACCCAATTATATTTTGCCAACAGTTGATGTAACATTGAAGCATCAACTTTATATTTTTTTAGTTTTAACCAAAAATATTCAAATGTTAATAAAAAAGATTATTATAAGTTTTAAACATACTAAACAAAAATACACATTTGAAATGATTTAAAATAATAAAAAAATTAAACTGTATCCCAGTCAAGTAAAATAATACTGTGAATGTAAACCGGGTTTAAAAATAATGTAATATATCATTATAATAAATAAACATAGTCCAAAAAAGGTCCCTTAAAGTGTTTTGGGAGTTGTTTTGTTTGCACAACTCCAAAGAGAGGTTGCCATAGAGAAAAATAAACATGTCTGGGAATAAGAATTATCTCTCAACATTTTTAGCTCAAAGCAAACCTTTTAACAAAAGATTTATATGAATTCAAAGTGACAAATATCAATCAAAGCCTAAAAGTTATGTTAATATGTGCACTTGAAAACATCTATCCCAAATAAGTATTTCTAGGACAAGTCATAATTTTCTTACTTATCTCTGACTATCATATCTAGCAAGTTTACGACCGCTATTGATATGTATTTGTAACTAGCCTACCGCCCGTGTTTCGCCCGGGTATAATATACCACATGTATTTAAAATTAATTTTGCATTTTAATTTTCAACATAACATTGGTGTAATAGGATGGACTCTCATACAAATTTACATCCAACATAACGCAAAGACAGACATTATTTTCGCATTTTTATTATTAGTTAGGATTTGATAGTATTTTTAATTATATTAATTTAATTTACTCTATATTTGTTTGAAACATTGAAACCTTGTACTCGCTTTCGATCTATAGTCCTCACACTTTAGGTCAGTACTCGTTGACCGTGAAAATAAAACATTCACATCTAGGGTGACCAGGTACTTCTACATTTATGGAAACTAAAGTTTTAGTAATACTAACTAATACTAGTTTTAAATTATAATTAAAAATATTGATAAAGATACGTAATTTCCTCATATGATAAAAATCTCTTGCAGTGTGCTCTGGTTAAAATTATTCAAATGTCGTAGCTATTAAAACTACTACAGAAGTTTATTGTCTATGCAACTTTTAAAACGAAAATATAATCCAGGTTAAATACTTTATATGAACATAAATTTACATACATATATGTAGTAGTTATAGAAAATTGAAATACCAGTTCAATTGTTAATAAAGCAAGTAAACGTGTTCTATTGAGTAATGTAACGAGTTATTAACAACTGACATATTTTCAATAATCTATTTTGCTGTTTTAAGTAGAATCACTTAATTTTTATAAAATATGAGCTTCAATTAAAGCAAATGTTTGTGCAGCCAATCAAATCTCAAGGATTGGGCAATCTGTAACTAATGGATGTATTTTTTTTATATTCTTTTGTTTTACTGTATGTGTTTTAATACACTGTAAACCACCTGACCCTTCCTGGAACTTCTCTTCTTGAGTATTACAAGATACTTGATAGGATCACAAACTAAATATTATATACACCTATTTTTTAATGTTGGTATCAATCTATTTTTACTTTATTAATATTGATGGCCACCCTATTGACATCGTTCGTTGGCTCGGAGCCTGTTCATAATGTATCGTTACAATAATTGATGTTGTCAGCTCGAGTTCTTTTAATATCGCAATTTTTTATTCCACAATGCATTCTAATTTGTGTTTGACTAGACGAAAAATGAGGTGTCAGTCGTTAAATCGCGTACACTCTCATTTCCCTATTTGTACATTCAATCATACTTTAACTCACTCTCTCACTGAGTCACCCATACACCCTTTACTAAGACTATTTTCCCATTATTTTCTGTTGCATCTTCATTCTATCATGCGTAATATAACAATGTTTTGTAGTCTCTTCTTCTGTCTCACTCACTCACCAGAGATTGTAATAAAAACTTTTACGTATGATTTTTTAAATTTTCTTTTGGACTAGCCTTGTCCTGACAATAACGAATACAAATAAAGTATTATCCAATTTGATGCAGTCGATTTGAGGTTATCCACGTACATACATACAGGTTCTACGTCTATATAAAATACATTTTATTTACAAAAATAAATAATGGCGTCAATAGAAAGTTTACAAGTCCTAAAGAATTATATATTGTGTTATTTGTATAAGATTCAACAATTTCTCTATTTTCTCATTTCACTTACACAACATCATAAATATTATCTTTTATGGGCTAAAACATTTTTAAATGATCATAAATTTTTCTGACATTCAATTTAAATGAATCATAAGACTATATTTTAAGTTAAATCTGTAGCGATACAACTGTGAAAACCACATACAATTTCGTGCAGCAGTTTTTACATGATTCACGTAGAAACATACGCACAAACAATTTTTTTAATAACGATTGTTTTAGCTTCTATTGGTGCTATAAAGACCTTCCACATAGTTTTTATAAATATATACAATGTAAAGACATTCAATAAGTTACATTTTTATTATACCCATGTATCATTATGTCGGCATCCATTTCTATTAAAGACACGAAACATATTTTTATCATTAAAAAATAATTAGCTTTTTAATGATAAATGACTGACATTTCAATATTTATGCTACTTGTATATTGCTTTGGACTAATTTATATAATTAGAAATACCAGTTTTAAATGGATCAAAAATTTCAACCGTTTCTCTATGGTTGAGTAATTAAAATAATTTATTATGTTATTTACAAATAATTAGAAGGTACTTACCTAAAAAGTGTTTAACGGTACAAAACTTGTCGATACTTTAAAATATAGTAATTTAACCCGACGCCATTGTGGCCGGGTATCTAATACCCGACAGCATACGAGTTTATTTACAGTTCATAGAAGGACTGTCTTTTACCAAAGCTAAAAAATATGTCATAATTAGCATACCAAAGTTGCAATAATTTCGATAACGATTTATTTAACGTTAAAAAAGCGTTGTTTTTACATCATTATTAATTATGTTTGATTGATAATTCCAATTCTTTTACATGGAACACGAATAAAGACTAAAATTAAATCAGGGTATAATAATGTACTGAGTATGAGTATTTGATACCTGACAGCACATGAGTTATTTACAGTTCACAGTAGCTGCAGGAGAATGCCAAAGTTGCATAGATTTTTATTATAAATATATTTCTAGTTACAATAAAGAAACGTTGTTTGTACATCATATTTATTATGTTTAATTGCATAGAAACTTATTTTGAGGTCTTAATTTTTTTTGTTTATGAATGTATGTTTATATTTTAAAATAATTAATTTTTCGAAGAAAAATATATTGAAAAAAATATGAATTTTAGTTAGTTACAACTGCATTTTATATTAAAATTCTAATTAAGTAAAGTAAGTAAGTAAGTAAAAAGTACATGGGTAAAATTTACCCGGCCACAATGGCAGTGTTCTGTTTGGTCTCTAAAACAGCGCCGGGTTAACAGGTTAGATATTTATAATAACCATTAGAATAACATTATAATGCATATTAATGATGATAAAATACCCACCCATTTTCAGTGTAATTAAACTGTCTGTCTATGTCGACTAAAGCAAGTGATTGCTGATTTAAATTTAACTTAATTACTGCATTTACAATAAAATGCATATTTTATCTTTAAAGGTTAACTTGAATTGGGTGTATAATTAATCAAATACTAACTCTATATTATTTAATATTGCATCTAATAAAAATAAAACGCCAGTATGTATGTATGCTCATAATTTGAGAATGACTGCACCAAATTTGATAACTCTTTTTATCATGTTCGTTATTGTTGTCTATAAAATCTTTTATTGTGAAAAGTGAGTGAGTGAGATAGAAGACAGCTGGTGAGATGGTGACCACTGCAAATAAATAACATATTATGCTTTATATAATAGTGGGAATATAGAAAATTCATAGTGAATCTGTAAGTTAGTAAGAGAGTGAGATAGAACGATTAAGGAAATGAGTGTGCGAGCGAGTAGGTGGGCAAGATTGAGTGTTGCTAAGAAAAGCATCTGTCTTAATTTAAATAAATAAAGTTTGTATTTTAATATTATGATAATTTAAAATCTTTTCTTGTCTCCATACTATAATGAAATGCAGCCTATATACATATTTAAATGACTCAATTTATATACGAATACATTTATTTTGTGTATAAAGTTTCGCTTAAAATTGTGACGTCACATCTGGTACTAGAATTAATATTACAACACTTCCTTTTCTCAATTGCTCGGAAATTACGAGTCCATGTTCTTAATTAGTAGAGTTAATTTTACTTTCAAATAGTTAAATTATATATACTTATTTATCTATAATAATATGGACACCACATCTTCATATAAATACCACGAAAAAGTGTCCGAAACACACACAATAAATATTTTTAATCTGCCTTCCGATATTTTTTGTAATTCTCTTTTGTCTGTTTATTAGTAAAAATACATAATAATTGTTTTGTTTACAGTGTGCCGATCTTTAAGAATCTCCCAGAAGACACGCTTATCAAAATCTCTGATGTGTTAGAAGAGACGCATTATTCAAATGGTGATTACATCATCCGACAAGGAGCCAGAGGAGATACATTCTTCATCATCTCTAAAGGACAGGTAAATGAATATTTTACTATAATAAATTTATACGATAACAATCTCTTTTTCAGTTCAAAATTATAATTGGTATTTTTTTATAAATTTGTAGTTGTATAGTGGAATCAAAATTTTATTTTCATTGGTAACTTTTCTTAAGTTAGTTATGACTTGTTACAAAAACTATTCCTCCTAAAATAACACATACATTATTACACTGGGAACGTAATTATCAATCAAAATATTTACATTATTTTTACTATAAAGTCAAAATTGTCAAAAATGTAGTTCCGACACTTGTAGCTCTGACATCTTTCTCTGTTTTCTGACACAAGATAATGTATAAAGATAAAACTGTCTTACTCAAGGTGAGAAGAAGAGTTGTTAAAAAGCAAATAAGTTGATTAATAACGTAATATTTACGTTTTGTTAGACAAAACAATATTTTAAACATGATCCTACTTAAAATGGATTTGGAGTAGAATACTCAATACGTAATCGATACGAATCAACATTCAAGGCTTAAAATCGGTAAAACACGAATGAATTTTACAAGCATTTACAGTAACATTACAATGTAGGTATCTTAAATATACTATAAATATTTTTTTACCTGTTGATTTTAATTGACTGTCAATCCAATTTACAAAAAAGTAAACGAACAAGCCTGATGACGGTGGAATGTCATCACCATAGACAATGCAAGTGATGCGAATTCTTGTCAAGCTAATGTCTCTTATAAAATAATAAATAGCCTTGAAAAATCGATTGAAGATTGAGATATTAGAATTAGAGTGATTCTTAAGAGATAACATAAATATACAGCAGTTATAGTAAAAATAAATAAAAGAGTTTAAATTTTAAATTCGATATGAATTGTATCGATTATATGTCGAATATCATAAACTACAGAAATTATTTTTAAGGTAACCTATTTTTAATTTCCGTAAAAATACTTGTTAATTGTTATTATGGTTTTGAGTGCTAATAATAAAATTAAAACATTACAATATTCTCATCTGTGGAGTGTTAATACAAAAACATATTTATGTTTTGGGTTTGTTTACATTATCTTAAACTAGATGAACTCTTGACTAATTAGGTGACAATAAAGTTAAAATATCAACAATATACGTTACGTCAGCCAATGACAAACATAAAGTAATTCTCACAGTGATTTCATCTGTACTAATATGACGTCATGATTTTAAATTCATATTGAACATGACTCTAAATGTTTTCACTTTCATTCGGACATCGACTTTCGAGTTGAACCACGCCTCCGTGTTTTGTAAATATGCGATTCACTTCGCTTCTTTCACTATACATATATTAAGTGATGCCCTTACGTCTTTTAGGTAGATTTTCTAAAGTTATGGAATGCCGCTTATTTTTATTAGTATCTAAATACTAATAATGCGGCATACTTTTGGTAAAAGAATTTTTGAAGTATCCGCAGTAGTTTCAAAGATTAAACCTGCATATTTTATTTTTCGGAAAGGGTTTAGCCAGGTTTCTATGGGATATCTGCCCTTGGGCCCTTTTCTATTCGTATTATTATTCTATTCGCAAGAAAAAAAAGATTGAAATTATATTTCTTCCCCAAAAAAAGAATTATAACAAAAAATTTGGCAGATATCTTCTTTAAACTTAATATGAATAGTAATAATATAGATTTTTATAACATAAACACAGTGAATGGAATACTAAAAAGATACTTAAAGAATATGTAAATGTTAATTGATAAAATAATATTTAAAAAATTTAAGTCTTGAAAAAAGACTAGATTTTTCTATATTTAATCTACACTAATTTACTTAACTGAAAAGTTAATCTATAAACAATTAATTAATAAGCTATTTTATATAATGTTTTAACTGTGATGAGTAATTTTTATTTTCAAGCCTTATCAACTTTTTTAATTTTAATTTTATGGCCAAGCCTACAAATAAAATTATAAAACTTAATTTAATTTCACATCTATCTATATCAATATATAAAAAATAAAGTCGGGTTTGTTACACCATTTATAACTCAAGAACTGCTTGACCGATTTTCATAAAATTTGGTACATTGATAGTTCATCAAGCTTCGAAAATGACTTATAATACTTTTCATGCCGAAAAACGAAGTGGTTAAAATAGAGGATGAATGTTTGCTTGTTCTTCATATACAAAGAGAGAAATATTTTGAAAATTAAACTGTAAACAACATACACGTGATAAAATTCACCTGAGTGAAGACGAGGCGGGTTGACTAATAGTATATAAAAATATTTATTTATTTACTTAATGCCCAATATTTTTTTACTTCATTTTGTTGTTACATGAAGTCGAATGTCGCTGAAAATCTGTATATATAAACTAGTTATTAATCTATACTTTTAAATATTAACATAATAATACATGAGCGCTCTTATATTTTTTTGTTTGTGGCTTTGAAATTACTGTCCGCGTAGAAACGGTGATTGTTGGTATAAGTAGTTCACCTTGGCATTTAACTTAGTCGATACTGACTGTACAACAAACTATAACAATTTGCAATTTCAGAGCAACTTTTCGAATTTTTATTTATTTATTTAATTTTAAATAATATTTGCTTGAGTATTTTCAAGCATGTGATTTCAAGTTGTCAACAATTTTGACATATGTACATGCTACTTTAACATTATTATAAATTAAAAAAAAAACCTTGTTTGCATATAAATATAGAATTTAAATATTTCTTTTAGTTAAAATATTTTTTTTTAATACGATGTAGATCACGATACACGTTAAAATTGCATTGATATGTCCTCTAAAGTGGTTTTAGTTAATTTTTTTCTTATTATTAAAGATTTTTTTTGAAATATACTTATGAAACTAAATGTGCTTTATTTGACTATTTAATAAAAAAATAATAATGTTGTAACTGCTGAAAATCGAAGTATTTGAAATTTCGCTGACTTTGATATCTTTTAAAATTCTAGTGACTTATAATTTATTGTTGTACCTTTTTCTATTACTATTACATTTTTAAATATATTAATATAATGAAGGCAAGCTTTTCAAAACACTTTTTTGACATCCTGACTCTGTAGGTTGAGTTCTATATCACTCCGTTAACAGTTAATATATAGAAATACATAATATTCACGCAGTTATGCTTCAATAAGTTATAAATACATGTTATAACAGTTTCAACAGTTGATCGCCTCTATGACGAATGATTTCCATGTAAATAGAACTAGTCAATAGTGGCACGTTATTAGCGCGAGACTAATTTAGATTCATGAACTTAAAACTGTTATTGTAGGTTAATTTAATTTATTAGTCTACAATTTAAATATATAATCGAAATATAATTTAACGAATGTCTGTAAATATCACATATATAAGAGCCAAAACAGTCGTCTGTTTAGACTGAATCGGACGAGATTAGATGTAGTTTTCAGTTATAGTGCTGCAGGTTTAACTTAAAATATAGCTTTTGTTTCATTGAAATTAGATGTTAGAATGTTTTAGCCCAGCGAAGCCATTAAATATATTAAGTTAGATAAAAAGATGTTTATTAAGATAAGTTAAAGGCAATTTTTTTATCACCATATTTTCTTAAAATATGTCTGAGATAACAATAAACAAAAATATTATTAAAATATTAACTTTAATAATTCATGAAATAAAATATTTCTTGAAGAAATCATTCGGAAATACAGTTACAATTTTTGTCTACTAAATGTACTTATGTAAGTGACTGTGCGTTGATAAAAGTAAAATTATTTTATAAATATATTATTCGAGAAAATGTAGTACATAGTGCCCTTGAGCGTCGCTTAGCTTAGCTTAGGCGATAGCATAGCTATATAATTTAGATTAACATTTAAAGGAAACAAACGTCGAGTTTCCAAAAAACATAAATATATGAGTTTGTTTGTTTGGTGATCTCTGAAAGCATTTATCTTCTACATTTTCTAATTTATTATATTACTAGGCTAATATGCGTGTATTATGCATAGAAACATTCCTTTTGGATCAATGTCTATTGGTGGAACTCGTATTAAAATCCATTGAGTATTTTAAAAGATCTAAGCGTACTAACAGCGGGAAGCGACTGTTTTATACAATGTAAAGATAAAAACACTATTTTAATTTAAATATTATTTGTCGGGTGTTAGTGAATAGTTGACTAAAAGTTGAAACACAATATCAGGCTCTAAACCAAAGGCCATAGCCGGGTGTCTGCAAGGTCAGCGCACTGCGCGGGCGCAGGTTTAGGATCGCTTCATCGTCGCGTGGTATACCTAAAATATTAACTAAGTATTTAAGTTTTTAAGTGTACGAAATTTATCGTAATGACTTTACTGACCGGACACTAAAATCCCTTTACGGTTATATTAGCAAATAATTTTAAATAATGGGTTTTCTGCCAAGTAATGATTTTTTTCTCATTAAAATTACTTAAAAATGAAAGTTATCGTATTTTGGTATATAGAAGATTTTTAAGAAAATTTAATTTGAGATGTCTTTATCACAAATAGAAACCAAAACAGTTCAATACTGCACGAAATCGGAAATAGTTTTCTCCATTTATATAATACTAGCTGCATCCCGCGGTTTCACCCCTCTATATTTTAGATAATTCACAATATATCATTATTAATTATGGCCCATGTGTTATTCTGATGTGTAAGCTGTATTATAGTAAAGTTTCATCAAAATCCATTCAGTAGTTTTAGCGTGAAAGAGTAACAAACACACATCCATACATTCTTATAAACCTTCGCGTTTATAATATTAGTAGGATTCCCTTGTAACTTGTATTGCTACAGGTCTAACTTAAAATTTAGACTTTCTTTTATTCGATATATTTTTATTAACATTCTAATACAAAATCTCTATAATTTGCAATTTTTTTATAAACTTCAAAACAAGTTAAAATATTTTATGTCCAGTAAAGAAAATAAAACGTGAAGATGTTTAAACTATGGTGTTGAGAATGCCATTAATCTAAAATCACTCTACACTTGTAGCACCATATAAAAGAGAAATGACTTTCACTTCCGCATTTACATTATTAGTAAAGTTAAATAACTCTCATACAGATAAAGACGCACTAAAGCTATTTTTAATATAGATCCATTAACCTAATATACTGTGGACTTACAATAACGACTAAAATATTTATTAACTTCGCGAAAGTCTTCATGAGACGTACTACATTAATTTATTTTTATTTATTTATGTATTTGGAAAACACATAGCCGTTGTTATCAGAATTAAAACTACAGAAAAATTACACATTTGGCCAAAACAGTTTTCACCGATAAAATATTAGAAAGAGAGAGAGAGAAGTTAACTATTGTTGTACGTAGAGGAATAGCTATATCTGAGACAAAAGTTTATGATTAAATACTACATGAATCAACGTAACAAAATATATTAATAATAATCAGATAAATAAAATCTTTACAAACTAAAATATATACTTAGAATTATATATTTTTTTTTAATTTTAGAAATAAATTCACCGAGCTTATTAGAGAATAAATCTACAGATTTATATTTATTATTGCTGGCATTAATATTGATCGATTACCAAACTTGAGTATCATATATTAAAAAAGTATCATTATACAAAATAGTATTCCATAGATAATTGAATGAATTAACGGTAATGGCTAATTAGTAGCAGTGATTAGGGTGTTGTATTCACGAGCGGTTAAGTCGTGGGTTCAAGTCCCAGTCGTTGCACTATGTACTTTAATGTCATATGTACTTTAAACACAAGCTTTGTTGGAGTTGGAAAAATACTAGATTGTGTCCTTGTCATTGAATGTAGTATTGCAATGGTTTTCGTTTTCTTCGTTCGTAATCTATTACAAACATCCACAAAAGATCTGAAGGCAGAACAAAAGGACAAGGAGACGATTTGATGTTCATGGTATTGTAGATGAATGTTTGAATTGTTTAACAAAACCAAATACTGTCATCGTTACTGAGAATTCCCTTAATGACGAATTGCATCAAGGCAATAAGACAATGTGAGTTAATCAGGATGTAATTGTTTGAGTCAGCGAGTTCATGGTGTATTTATTGTTCATTCCATCTCTAAACTTGACTTAGAATGTTCTTCTCTAGTTTCAGGTAAATAGAGATTTCTAAATTGTTCCAAAATAGTCGAAAAAATGTCTTTTACTCGCCCTTTTCAAAAACAATCGAAATTTATTAAATCTTGAGCGACCTTTAGAGATCAAAATATTAGTTGAAAATAATATCGAAATTTAAAAATCAAAATATTTCCACGTGATTCTTTTTTAGTATATTTCCTTATGTAGTGACTAAGAAATAATATATTGTATAGTTTTCGTGAGAAAAATTCAAATACCATGCGGATAAACTGTTGACTAATATGGTTATTTATATGCTTTACATTGTTCGCTTGTTGTATCTTCAAGTGGGCAGGAAATAAGGCTATTCTATTGTTGTCTAATAAATATCATTTTACTTCCCTTCCTATTGGAATAAAGCCAGAACAGATCTTATCTTGATCTAAACTAGAATTTATCTTCGTATGTATACTTTCATACAGATAAAGATTATCAATCACTATAAGATAAATACAGTAATACCAATTTTATTATTAGTTTATGGATAACTAGACTTGGCTGTATTTTTTTACCAAAGATGTGTGAGGGATGTGTTTTTAAAAACCAATAAATTCACTTCATTAGACACACAGCTAGGTAATTGAAGCGATCCGCGCTATCTCTGGTAGAAACACAGCCTGAGATGAAATCATCTCACTAAGCACATATTTAAAGTGAATTTAAGAATATACACAATAAGTAGTTTTTTTTTTAGTTTTTTTTATCTATTTGACGTGACTTAGGCTATCCAATACTTTACTAATACTAAAAAATTTTAATTATTACTAATATTCTTTATGATATATAATTAAATTCAGTCTTACTTCTACCGTTTTAGTATATTTATAAAAATATTAAATATAATGAGTCATATTAAAAAGTGAAATCTCAAATGTGCAACCGTAAAATGACCACAATTCTCCCTAAATTGCTCTCAAAAGTAACATAAATTGTATCGAAAGGAAAGTGACCGCAAATTACTTGTTCAGAGGAATTTGTCCATACGACGATTGCTTATAATATTAATTTAATTAAACTAATATCAGTATTTATTACTGTATTCAATTTGGGTAACAAAATATGACTGACTTTTTTATAAGAAAATAATTATTTTGGAGACATCATCATATAATTCTAATCATGAAATATTTAGGAGTTACACATATAGTTTTATTATAATGCTAAAATATTTTTTCAACAAAAATCTATCGTTTTAGGTTAATCCATCGCTCTGTTATAACGTGAAAAAAGGACAAATCAACGCACAAACATAATTATAATATTCATAACATAGTATAGAAGTGAGAATTATTATAAACTACTGTTAGTTATGATGTTGGCTATTTTGAGTAGCATTCTGTTAGTTATGACGCTGGCAACACTGATTTGTGTGGCCCTTGTTTGTTATGATGTCGGCAACATTAATCTGAGTAACATTTGATTTTAGAAGTTGGCACAAAGCAATTGTTGAGTTTCATTCGTTTGTGCCAACTTTAAGATAAAAGCAAACCAAATAAATACGCCGCCATGTCTAAAGTGTAAGGAGGAGGAGGATCCCAGGAGGATATTCTAGTCAAGCCGTGATACTGTTAGTCTGCGTATTGACTATAATACTCTTCTTTAATTTATACTACCAAAATTTAAATATAAAGATTCAATATTAAATTTTATATTTTTAAAGGATTTTTTGTAGAGCTCTTTATCGCCGTGTAATCAAATGTCTGGTCCGTGTTGATTGAAGTTTTTACTTTTATTTTCATCAGATTGCTTCGAGTTAAGTAACTATTGCCGTAACCGTGAATTTAAATTATCTCATACAACTACCAACTTATTGAAACTTTATTATTTGTAGCTTAGACTAACTATAGAATATTTAATTATATTAGTAAGTTATTTCTTGCTCTACTCTCTTCTGAAGTTTTCATTAAAATATATTATATTGGTAATATTGTAACAAACTGCACTTGACAGCCTTGTTGTTATGACATAGATGTCTTACTCGGGAAGTCCCAGTTCGATCCTGAGTTATTTGTGTTTAAACCTGCACTCCTAAGATTTCTAAGGCCTCATAGGTGTCTGAATGCGTAGTGAACGATGGCCAAACACCATCCTCAATCTGTAGAGGAGACCTAACTCAGCAGTGGACCATTAATTAGTTGAGATTGTTATTCTTTATTTACAAATTATAATTATATTTTGTTGATTTCATCCTGTTCTGTATGAGTATTTTTTGCATAGTCAAACACATCGCTTTAAATATTTTAAAAGGCGAATTATACATTAAAGACTAACTTAATAATTCATGATTAGACTTTATTAGTTTATTGCGCTTTAAAACAAGAATTCAATGATTAATTCTTTTCAATGATTTTACTGCACAATTACTTGAAACAACGACTGAAACTCAAATCGAGAACCGTCTCATATGTTGTAGGCAGAAAAATATATTATATACATATATGTAATTAAAAATTATTGTTTCCGTTCAAAAAGTGATCTTACTAAAATGGACTTAAAATATTCTCACGTTGAGATACAGGTTTCTGAAATGTTAAAACACAAACATATTACAGTTTATGATGAGAACAAAGTATTTTATACCTTGAATATAAAAAGTATATCTCCTTTATAATAATACTCAAAGATTATGATAACTTAAGAAACACTTATAATATCATAAACATGTGTTTTAATAGACCGTTTGCGAGTACTCTTTGCTCTTTATACCTCCTCGTCAATTTTATAACTAACTCATTAGTTTATAGTAGATTGTTTCTATACTTAATTTCGTATAAATGTGGCACAAATAGATTAACATTATTTTTAACTTTAGCTGTATTTTATTGGGATACATTTAAAACTTTGAATTAAACTTTAGAGGATTGAGAGATGTTACTTCCCTTAAAGACAAAAAACATCTAAACAGATTTTATAGATAACTATCTGGATTAACATATAGGCTACTTTTTTCCCGGAAAAAAACATAGTTTCTGGTAGGATAATAATAAAATATCTTAATTAATTACTTAGGTTTGCCATTACCTTATAAGTTTTCTTTTTGTCTTAACAATTTATAATAATGGTAATTATCAATCAAAGATTTGCTCGTACATGTTATATTTAGATTCAGCAAAGACTGCTGAATTTTTACAAAATCTTCCGCAACTGTGTTAGTTTCTCATAAAAGCAGTACCTAATAGTAGTTTCCTGTCATAGTATTACCACAAAAGAGAACCTCTTTTTTTTCCATTTCTCTTTAGTTTTATTTAGGCAATGATCTCCTCCAGTTATGTACTACATTTCTTTTATCACAACTCACAAGAAATATCTCTAAATTTTGTATAAAATACACAGTAGAATCAATTATTAACAATAAATGTTTTATTTTTATCAGGTAAAAGTAACACAGAAACTGCCGAACAGCAATGATGAGAAATTCATAAGAACTCTCACTAAAGGCGACTTCTTTGGGGAGAAGGCATTGCAAGGGTAAGGATATTTTTTAATAATACAAAATAGTAAGAATGTTACGTCGGAAATATAAATACAGCGCCATCTATTGAATAAACTAGATAGCGAACGATGTTGAAGTCTCATATCAATAAACTAATTTACACCGCCATCAGAACCTTAATAAATAAATAAAATGAGAAAAAAAGGCTTTATTATTAAATAAACCTTATGTATATTTACAAATTTTTGTTCTTAACCTAATGTTATTAATGTGAATTAGTGTTAGTTATAAATTTTATTTATTATTTTAGTATTATTTAATCATTTTTACGGGAATCCCTTAAAAGGGGCCTACTTCAATTTCTTCCATTCTTCCCTATTGTGGGACGCTTCTAGTTTCTTCCCCCTACTGATATTATGTCATCTACCCATCGTTTTTGGATTAGTGTATGGAGGGAGTAGTCAGAACCTTATGGAACTCAAAAATAAATACATCCTTTTTCCTATAGTAAAAAGCAAGTGTGCTAAATTTCACCAAGATCGGTTAAGTAGTTTCTAAATTCATAATTCACCGTAGACTTCTTTTTATTCTATGATTGGATAATCTCAATTCACTCAAGTGAAGATGAAGTAAAAGTTAGTTTTAGATGATTTTAAATTCGTAAGCGGTGTGGTTGTGGTTACTTTAGATTTCTCTCATCTCTTGCGAAACTTTCAAAAGCAAAAAAGTCTTATACTCAGTTTTATATACGCACTGAGCAAATAAGATTCTTAATACATTTTGGGATTCATTAAAATTTATGAGCCAGCAAATGTTGGCATTAGAAAGTTCTTTCATCTTGACGATATTAGCAAGTAAATCTGATATTACATTATGTTTTGGTAAATAGATTCTACACATATAATGCAGTGTTTTGTGTGTTACTGCTAATTAATTAATTTGTTTAAAACAGAACCGGTTACGGATTTAACTTCTCTTCCTATAGAATAGTCTACTTTGGTTGATTTTGAACAAATTCAATACAAAGATAAACTAGAGCTTGGGTAAGGACATAGGCCACGTTTTATTGCGATAGCTAATAGCTTAAAGGGGTTGAAATGGGTAATGACTAATGAAAGTTTTAGGTTAGATTAAAAGTGCACTATGAGCTGTGTGACCAAATAATCTTTGTTAAATATATTCAAAATTTAAAAATGTACAGTCGACTATTAGAATAATATTTTTTGTAATATTTCAGAGACGATCTACGAACGGCGAACATTGTCTGCGACTCGCCAGATGGCACCACTTGTCTGGTTATCGATCGGGAAACCTTCAATCAGTTGATTTCTACCCTTGATGAGATCCGCACTAAATATAAGGATGAGGGTGATGATAGAAAGAGGTAAGGATATATAAAACTTTACAGTGTAAAACAAAATCGCTTCTACACAACGAATTTTATTGCGATTATTACTAATGGAATTGACAACATTTCAATACCTTTCATTAAGAAAATGAAGTAGGTTTGTTTCGGAGAAAAAAAAAATAAAAACTAAAACACACGTGATGACGTCACATATACGGATAAGATAATGGTTTTGCCTCATTTATTAAAAGCAAAGGAATCGCGGGCTCATATATTGAAATAAAAAAAATACATGCCCATTTGTTCTACTTCCTTATAATATAAATCTTTTTAAAATTTGAAATATTGTCAATTCAACAGGTTTATAAGTATAACTAACTGACCCTTGCGACTTAGTGCCCATGATCATTCGCTCCTGTTAGTCTTAGCGTGATGATGATAGCCTATAGCCTTCCTCGATAAATGGGCTATCTAACACTGAAAAAAATTTCCAAATGGGACAATAAAGTAACAAACACACATACAAGTATATTATAGTAGAGATCCTGTGCGAAGCTGGGGCAAGTCATTAGTCTCTATTTTGTAATGCTTAGTAAATTTTAAACATTCTACCGTAACTGATGTTAAACTTATGAGTATATTTCGACAATCTTCATGGTTCTTGTCAAGTTCACAAAACCACAACATGGACAATAGATTTCACAATTGCGATACAATGCTATTGTTATTTCGAAACATCGATACCATTTTCGACGTCTTTGTCTTTGTTGTTTTATTATAATCATATGTTCTATCTCTGTTCTTGCAAACAAGGAATTGTTTTATGGTGAGTGATTTGCATCAACAATAACATTATTTTATTTATAATAACAATACTGTTTATAATCGGTTTTTACTATTGTCATCAGCATCTAGAATATTTCAAAATATCATAGAAACCAAAACAAATTACCAAAACGATTTCGTCTGCAACATTTAAAATACGAGAAACCAATTGAGTTTTTGCTTATTCATTTCATTAGACGTGTTTCATTATAAAGATAAAAAACCGTAAATAATTTAAATTACAAATAATCTAGTTCTATATTTAATAGATCTAGATTTTGAAATAAGCACAGGTCTTGAAATATTCTTGCTGAAACAATCTTATTTGAAAAAAAGTCTTCTTATTATATTCCGTTAAGATGGTACGGGAGCCAGATTCAAATTCGGTCGATCATTTCCTCTCAAGTGAAAATTCGTATACTGCATAAGGAATATATATTATGATTACTCGTGGCCGTCAGCTGCGATAACGTGGGTGTGACAAGCAGCCTCCCGAACATGTCGAAAAAAATATTTTTTCAGTCATTACCTCCCTTTTAAAAATTTGTCAGATTATAGTTTACCTAGTATCTTGAAGGAAAAATAAAGTCAGCTGACTTTATAACAAAATCACAGTTACCATTTAAGTAGCATTAGTTTTAGAAATCTGTATCCCTTATTGCTAGCATATAAGTATTATCTTTTATTTACATATTTTTTATGTGTGTACATGTACTTTTAGTTAGTAAAATACATGTTGATTGAACTTTAAATAGTATCGGTAGCCTTTATCGCGTATCAATTGTATTTTCAATGTTGACAATGGTGCGATAAAACCGCGAGAATCATAATGGCGTTAGAGTTTTAGTAAAAACTTAGTTTCTATGCCAAGGAAAGTTAATAACCTGCTTCATATTTACTTCCACTGTTTCGTGCTAATTTCTTTTTGAATGATTGACAGGGAAAGTGTAAAAAAGGTCAATAAAACTGTTTATTTCAATTAGATTTTTTACAAAATACTTTAGATATGTCAAAATTGGCCAGTCAGTCGACTTAACTGAAGCAACTCCCAGGTCGGAAGGCAGTTATCTGTTGAGAAGAGTTGATAAGAAACTCAATAGTCGCTCTTTTCAAAACGCCATTTCTTACATTGATCTGTTTTGAGTACAAAAACAAACTGAGTATCAACGTCATTTGGATTCCAAGCTTTGTCATCGTTTATGTAATCTAATAAAGGTTTCTTTTATACGTTTCAGATTAAACGAAGAATTTGCCAATCTACGACTATCAGACCTACGCATCATAGCAACATTGGGCATAGGTGGATTCGGTCGAGTAGAACTAGTCCAAATCCAAGGAGATTCCAGTCGATCCTTCGCCCTGAAGCAGATGAAGAAAGCCCAAATCGTTGAAACTAGACAGCAACAGCATATTATGTCAGAAAAGGAGATAATGTCCGAAATGAACTGCGAATTTATTGTAAAGTTGTACAAAACGTTCAAAGATCGTAAATACTTGTATATGCTGATGGAAACTTGCCTTGGTGGAGAGTTGTGGACTATTTTGAGAGATAGAGGTAAATTATTTTTAATTTTGAAACGAAAAATATGGGGAACAAGAAAACGGCAAACTGGTTGTAATAATAATTAAAAGTGAGAATTTTAAAATAAATACAGGTTTGGATAAAATTAAAATACCTAAAAGCCGACTAAGTCTACTAATATTATAAGTGTGAAAGTTTGCATTTGAACAAAATTAGCATATTATCTGAATTAGGGCATAGATAACTATCCAAAAACTTTGCATGTTGGATTGTTATTTATTTAGGATACTTTTTTTATCCCGGAATAAAGCGTGGTTGTATAAATTTCAATGATTTAGTGTGATTGCTTGAAGACATCAGTGAGTGTGTTGGTGGAAGGGTAATCAAGTGAGGAAGTTGATACATGAGTAAACATCTCAATTTTATGAGGGTAAACAATGGTAGAATCCAAAGCAAGTATCATGAAATGACAAAGTAAATTTATTGTAACATGAAAAATGATGAAACATTATTTTTGATCAGATGCTACTTATGTATATATAATAATAGACACATTTGCTTGGATGATAAATTGATAAAAATTAAGATATTTTAATGATATCATCACCCGTTAAATGGCCCACTGTTGAGCCGGGTCTCTCCAGAATGAGGAGGGCTTTGGCCATAGTTGGTAAGTGCGGGTTGGCAGACTTCACACACCGACAGAGAACATGGAGAACTCTCAGGAGTGCAGGTTTCCTCACGATGTTTTCCTTCACCGTTAAAGCAAGTTATATTTAATTGCTTAAAACACACGTGACTCAGAGTTCTGTGCCTGTGTGGAGACCGGCGAATCGAACTAAGACCTACCGATTAACCTCTTAACCGCTAGACTATCACTGTCTTATTTAAATAAATTATTTTTATAATAAATTCTTTTGTTTATCTTTCAGGACAATTTGACGACTCCACCACACGGTTCTACACAGCGTGCGTTGTTGAAGCCTTCCACTATTTACATTCTAGGAATATAATTTACAGGTAAAAGTTTATTTTAAAAGGCTACGTCAATTTACGGCATTATTTACGCATATATAAAAGGTAACAGCAAATTTAATTCTTTGTTAATCTATTTAAACAGATGATATGTACGTCAAAGACGTAAACGTGCGTTATTTGTTGACAACATTAACATCTGATAAAACATCTGATAAAACATTTCTACACGATATACAATTGTAATGTTTTACGATTGACATTGAAAATTTGGAAACTTTTATTATTACTTTTTTTGGTTGCTTCGGAGGGTTCCATAGTGTTAATTAAAAAGGAGTATACACAGACTAGTAGTATGACGGCTTGACTTGAATATCCTCCTGGGGGTTATACTTTAAACTCAGAGCTTCAGCGTTACTGCTAGAATATTTTAATGTAATTATGATTATTCTGTCGCGACGCCGTATTTATTTTACAATCCCTACTTCTTCGATATAGGTTTATCAGTTGTCAAAAAGTCAATAAATTAAAAATGCTACTCAAATCAATGCTTCCAACCGGATGCTAGTCAAATTAGTGTTGCCCACATCATCGGTGGTTATTTGATAAAAAAATTTTTTGGTGCAATTTTAAAGTAAATTTAGCAAAATACATTTTTAAAGTTTCTGTGACTGTCGTCGATACATCTGTAAAAAAGTCCAGAGAGCTCAACATATTTCTCTTTATATTTATTTAAAGATTACTAGCAGTTTGGATTGGAAAGTACTTGTATTCTTAGTTCCCCTCCAACTAAGCTAAAATATACGTCACACGTAAGCAGTCCAATGACTGGGATTTGAACCCACGACCTTACGCTTTTATATTATTTCGATTAGATTTTTTTCAAAAATATTTTTACTTGGATTTAGCTATAAAATAACATAACTTTAATACTTTTCCTCCAGGGATCTCAAGCCAGAGAATTTACTATTAGACTCGAAAGGCTACGTGAAGTTAGTGGACTTTGGATTTTCGAAGAAGTTGCAAGCAAGCAGGAAGACGTGGACCTTCTGCGGCACGCCGGAGTACGTTGCGCCTGAGGTCATCATGAACAGAGGGCATGATATTAGCGCTGATTACTGGTCTTTAGGTAAGATTCAGATAACATATGTCTACAAATTTCAAGTTTCTTATGGGATTTGATGACTGATCCGAGGGTATTAAGGTTTATTTCTCGAAAGGTTTATTTATCTGGTTTTCTGTTATCATTACAGTATTCCAGATGGAATAGAAAGAAAGTTTTGACAATGATGATGAATAATATGGAGATTTATTTTACAATTTTATATAGCAATCATCGCCCCAAGAATTAACATCAAATCTCAAGGGGGGAAAGCCGTGAGACCTGTGTGATATTTATCCGGGTACCGGAGAAAAAACATATTAAAAACCTTAAATTGTAAAATGTATCATCAATTATAATCCATCTTATTTTTATTAATTCCACCATAAGTTCAATCGTAGACTCGTCTATGCAAAATACACTAATTCTTTCATTCATTCGGTCATTTATTTAAGATCTTTCTTTTGATTCCAGGTGTTCTAATGTTTGAGCTTCTGACCGGCTCACCACCGTTTACGGGGGCGGATCCAATGAAGACCTACAACAAGATCCTGAAGGGCATAGATGCTGTAGAGTTCCCACGTTGTATAACACGTAATGCCGCTAACCTTATAAAGAAATTGTGTCGTGATAACCCTGCTGAAAGATTGGGCTACCAGAGGGGAGGTATTACTGAAATACAGAAGCACAAGTAAGTGTTATAATATATACTGTTTTATGGTAATCAAATTAAATCTAATGTTTGAAGCGGCTGAACTTGTCTACACTCCCCCGTTTGTTACAGATTATACTTATCTCTAGGAATTAGTACTATAATTGATATTAAAATACTTGTATATATTTCAATATATACCCAGATATTATAATAAAAAATATTCCATGTAATCCATTTCATTATTTACTTAAACGTTTTGTATCACCCTACTTTAGACGATTTTTTATTAAAAAATTATCATTTCATAATTTACTAAAAGGTTAAATAGAAGGAAAAAATTAATAATTTCAAACGGTAGTCATTTTTATAATCACTTTCCCAGTATAAGAGTTAATGTGCGATCCTTTAAAAAAACCAAAAAAAAAAAAAATTTGTTTTACTAATAAGTTTTCTATAAGCCTATTAGGTTCTTATTTTTGGCAGCTTTATATAATCATAAAATGTCACCATTATTTATAATAATATATATTTCCAGATGGTTCGACGGTTTCAACTGGGAAGGTCTCGCACAACGTACCCTGGACCCACCCATCACTCCCGTTGTCAAGTCCGCAGTAGACACTCACAACTTTGACCAGTATCCACCTGATGCTGATGATCCGCCTCCTGATGATCTATCTGGGTGGGATGCTACCTTTTAATATAAAATAATTTAATTATATTCATAACATAACTACTTTTGTGGTTGAATAAATTATTATGGGACGTAAACTAAATGTGACAATACGTTAAGGATAAGTTCAGATCAATTGAACATTGTGATTATTTGTTTAATAACGAAAATTATGAAGTAATTTATAATATAAATATTTTGACGCATGTACTAAGATTATATGAAAAATCAATTAAGCATCTGATTATGGTTTTATAATCTAAAATATCGCTAAAACTTTTTGTCGGGTTAGTTCTATTGAAAATCGACAATTTGTAAAATACCGTACGACCTCTACGTGAAGTGAAAATATTTAAATATAATAATTAACATAGTTAAACTACTTGTCGATAGATGGCGCGCAAAAGATTTTTTTACTTGCATGAAATTCTATTTAATCCTATTTAAATTTGTCAGTAAATGGCAAAAAATTTATAATTCTATTAAAAATCGACCATTCAACTGAATGAATTCTGATAAATCAAGTTTTTTTTAATGTTTATGTAGTTTGTATTAGTTGATTTTTCTAAATTAAACGTAGTTCAACTATTCGTCGCTAGATGCCGCGCAAAAGGTTTTTTACTTGCATGAAGTTTATTTGTCTAAAAATATTGATTCATATACTAAACTAATAATCCTATATTCGCAGTCAATAAATGGCAAACAATTTACAGATTAAATAATTCTATTAAAAAATCGAACATTTTGACTAAATGAATTTTGAATAATTCTTTTATAATGTTGTCTATGTAATTTATATTTTAATTGATTTGTCTATATAAAAATTGTACGTACGTAATTGTAACATAGTTCAACTATTCATCGCTAGATGGGTGCAAAATAATCACGCAAAAATAATCATATTTGAAATATAAATATATAAGCGGGAGAAAATACGAAATCGTGAACAAAATATTTTTCTACATTAAAATATAAATAATCATAATATATTGCCAGGTTATACTTATCCTAATTAATCGAATATGGCATTCATTTTAGAATCAATTAAGAATTATCTCATAGTTATAATGCTATTAAGTTACACCACTTGCCAAGTAACTATTATTTCAAAAAATGTATATATTCTTTTCAGAAATACCAAAATTGTGTTACCAGAATTAATTATTGTATATATATACACATCTCTTGATGTAAATATCAATTTAATATAGCACCACCGAAATCTAATTTTTTTTTCAATGTTTCTTATTTACTTTTTAAAAATAATTATAATTAAAATTAAATTTGTTGCAATAGATAAAAATGTGATATTGCCTTCATGTGGTGCACAAAATTAACAATATTAACATATATGTGGCAAAGTAAATAATAAGTTATGTAAATTATAATTTAACAGTAGTTCGTACTTATAACCGGGATACTTTTTTACTTTTGTAAACAATTGACATTGTTTTTGTACGCATCATTTTCATGGTAGCTATTCTTCTCAAAGTCAATTATTCTAAGTTTTCCTTACTTTTTTGTAAATATTATTACATAGTCTAATGTATGAATTTTCGTAAATAAACCGTAGAATATTAATTGTAACTATTGTAAGGACATTTATTTTTGTAACCATAGACTATATAGAATAATGAAATTTTATGGATTTTGAAAAATGTTAAATACATTATTTCGATTAAATATGTTGTTTCCTTTTCTGTACTTTGATATGACAGTGTTGCAAAAGACTCCTCGAGTTCTGCATAGGACTCTCGAGTCGACAATTTTTCAAGTCGGATAAGTTCAAACTAAATGTCTTATAAATTGCAAAAAATTCTATTCTACGGCATTTATGACGACACCACATAGCCTATGTATTATAAGGATGGATGTAGTTTTCTATCGGTGAAAGAATTATCAAAATCGGTTCATGTTGCAAAGTACTCGAGTCGTAAATTCTATAAAGAAGGAATCACAGATACATACATCACAAGACTTGACACATTACAACACGACTCTAAGAATAAACTTTAAAAAATCGCTACGAGCTCTCGAACGCTTTATTAAAACATGAGTCGCAATAGAGACTCGATTCCTTTTTATGCAGCGAGCCATGCTTGACTCATCTTCCTACACGAGTCTGTATTACACTGATGGTAAAATTCGGTTTTTTATCACAATATGAAAACTATAATTTTAAGTAAGAAAAATTGGTTATAACCAGGTACCAGGACAACATTATGTTATAAGAAGTATACATCATAAGTAGCGACAAGTTTTATTCTATCTTATATTATGATATCCTGGTACCTCCAGTTATAATTTATACGATATATTTATAGTGTAAGTGCTGTGCTACTCTTAGAAATCGAGTTTTTTTTATTAATAAGCAAAAGTCTTGTGTTCAAGTTCCGAGTTTTCTTGACCTTTTTTAGCTCACAGAGTCACAGTAACATAGGTTATCCAATTGTTTTTTTTTTACAATAAACTAAGCTTACATTTTTTGTGATGTGATGTGAATTAAAATTAAGGCAAGGCCAATCGCCTTTGAGATTATATTTTTTTGACTTGGCTTATTAGCAATTCAATCAACCAATCAATTTAATTATTGAAAAATGAAAATAAGTCTTCTACGTCAGATACGATATTCTTCAGCCGAATATTCGGCAACACTTAGAATCGTTCACGTGTGTTTTACTAAAGTACGTGTTAAGACGAGGGCGATTTGTTTGTTGTAGAACAGCAGACCTTTATAAGTGATCAGCAAACGCACAACAAGATTATAATCTAGCAGAATTTTCTAAGATTTATATATCATTTCCAGGGAGAAGCGAGCGGCAATTTTCAGAAGCAGGTATAATTTATAAGGAAAAGCGCAAATGTTTGTTTTCATTAATCATAACTTAGCACTGGTAGATTTTAAGTATTAATAAAATTATTGTGAGTAATATTATGCAATCTTTTTTTTGTATAGTGATTTACTATTCCGCCGAATACAGAAAAAAATGGCCGAATAGCCGAATACCGAATATTTGCCGAATATTCGTGGCATCTCTAATACGTAGTGCAGTCTGAAACGGGTTTGTATATATTTAATAAATTTCAAATTCGTTTTTAATCTATTGTATAAAGATTTTGGATTGAGTTTGGTTACGTAATTGGAGGAATTTATTATCTTTAACCTGTTATATTTAAAACATGATCTGACATTTAAATGTTAATATATAAATACATATTACGTATCATCTCAACATACATTGCTAAGTTCAACGGTCAATAAAATGTAACGAAGCCGACGTGAGGCTGGACGGTTGGTTAGAATTCTATAAATTCTAACGTCCTTTAAATATCGCATTGGCAAGTTACAGGAGGGAGAGAGTGAATATAATGTTATATTATGGGAAGTAATACTATACTATTATGTCAATCGATAAAGCTTTTTGATAAATTTGACATTTTATTCGAGTAAATAGGGATTCCAAAATCATCGATGTATCGTTCAGAAACGTCGATGTTGAAAATCGAAACATTGACGGTACATCGCGATATAAAAGATGTTTTATCACAGTAGCATCTGGTTTCAATTTTATGTATTATTTTTCCACTCACCAGTGCTTCATCTCTCGGTACGAAATTAAAAAATAGTCATAGATAATAGCAAAATTATAGCAATTTTAAGCTTTCTAGGTTTCATTGAACGTCATTCCTATGACATAAAAAAACTCAAAATACAACACCTAGAAAATTAGATGTTTAGACGTTTGTTACTCAATCACACGAAAATGGCGAAACGGATTTCAATGAAATTCAGCACACAAATAATTTATAACCTGTATTAACATATAGGATACTTTTTAACCCAAAAAATAAATCAGTTGTGGGATTATGATAAAATATGTGGACTGTTGTAAGCGCCCAAATATTTTTATTTAGTAACAATATATTGAGACTCAAATGTTTTTCAGAAATCGTGCAAAACCGTGGCGTCTCGACTAAGTTTTTAAAGTGAAAAATGTTGACCCAATTTCCTTGCACCACACATCTGCATCCCAACGCGGAATTCCGCCGACTGCTATCTAGAGTTGTCCTACCCTGCTTCCTCCCCTGTCCTGGCAATAAACTTGCTCCCGAAGCTGGAGATACGGTAAATTCTAAATAGTTCAATATGCCTCCTAGCTGCAACTTCCAACATTTATTAACTAGCCACCAGGCTCTGTGGGTCACGTTTACCTCACGGTTTCAATATAGGAGTTACATTTCTTACTTTATACGAGCGAGCTGCCCATCGCTTCGCTTAGGGTTTTTTTAGGTTATAAACATAATCTATCTCAGAAATAGTGTAGCATCTATTTAATTATACTACTCTGGCCTGCAAAAGAAGGTAGAACACTAATATACGTGACGATATCTTCTGTACTATTTAAGTTAGAAACTTGACATAAAAAGCATTATGTAAAATCTCCTTTTTGACAACCTCCTTTTAAAAGATAATTAAAAAAATCCTCTTAAACGGAAACAGAACCGGAACGGAACCTCGTCTTCGGTATGCCAAACGGACTCGAAGCTGTGATCAGAGCCTGAGGAGGCAACACCAGTTATTAAAAATGTAATTTTAAGACTACAAACACCTTTTTCAGGGTTTTTGGCATTCAGTGAAAATGGTTACTTTTGATTTTTATGTTGCATTTATGTTAAAAACATTAAGTTAAGTAAAATATTTTTTAACTGTTTAAATATTGTTTTTTATTTCAAGTTTCCAAATTTAATAGTTAAGGAGACAATTGAATTTAAAAACTGTTATACCTTCTTTTGCAGGCCAGTATATTTATGATCATCCCATATTATCATGATAAAAGAATTAATAAAATCGATTACGTAAATTTTTGTCATGTACCATAAATTAAACCTTTTCTTTCTAGTGTAGAAAAGAAACTTTCCTCCGCTTGTCATTAAATACTGTATTTGTCATTAAATACTGTATATTTTTTGAGCATAACATTTACGGGCACTCTCTTGAGTTGGTTGGAAATCGACAAAGACAAGGGACACATTATCAAATTATAAAAATCTTGGCTTGGCATGTATTTAATCATAAATAAAAACTGCTCTATTTTCAATTAAAATACGACTAATCACTACTAATATTCTGTCAGTCTTTGTCTCGTGTGGTCGTTCTCTATACTTTTCTGTAAATTGAGTGTTAACCAAAAATATATTTATTCCTATGTTCATCAGTTTTAATAATTATTCGTATATAATTCTTTCATTAATAGAAAGAGAGAAAACAAAATTAATTTTAATTTTTCAGTTTCATTTTCGCTGATTTATTATCTGTCTATTTGTCTTATTAATTAGACAATTTATTGTTTCTTACATATCACAAAAATATCTCCTTACTGATTTTTGCTAAATAAAATAATACGATAACGATACTAATTAAGACTAATGAAAGACACATCCTATGTTTACTGCACACAAAATGAGTGAACAAAAACATTGTAATACAGAATTACAGCTAATTAAAGAGCAAGTTGCAACGTGTAAACTCGAGCGAATAATGGGCTTTAATCCACTGAGAGTTTGAAGGAAATTTGGGTCGAGCCAAATGAGCTTAGCAAGGTGTTTCATACACACCTACATACTAGACAATGTATTTCATAAAGGACTGCGAGTTATGGTCATGATTTTAAGGGTAATGTGTAAAGTTTAATTATATTCTTAAATAGAGCATGATTTTAAAGATGCGCCTATCTTATATATAAAGACTAAGCAACTAAATATCACTTGCTTTAACGGTGAAGGAAAACATCGTGAGGAAACCTGCACTCCTGAGAGTTCCCTAAAAGTTCTCAAAGGAGTGTGAAGTCTGAACTGCCACTGGGCCAGCGTGGTGGACTATGGCATAATACCCTCCTCATTCTGAGGAGGAGACCCGGCTCAGCAGTGGCCCATTGAAGGGTCGCGATGATGATGATGATGCAACATTTATGGATATTATTGGAAATATCTCGATTTCCCTCATTCAGCTTCCCCAGGCCCAGGTCCAACTCACTTTATCCTAAATCTCTATGACGAATTTCAAGCGGTAGGTGAGTGACTTCTTAATTCACTCTGTACAACTCTGAGGAATAGATTTTTAACATTAATCTAACATCTTATTGATAAAACGTTATTGTAATTTTATTCATAGTATCTTAAATTTATATTAATAAGAAAACCCTTAATAAAATACAAATTGTAAAAAAAGCTAACTCTTGCAAACATATCTTGATTGCAAAAAGTTGCGACATTTTATGTAAAACCAACTTAACTGATTGACATCAAAATGAGATTACCAAATTATATTTTTATTATTGGATATTTTTGTAAAATTTTATATAACCTTATTCAAGGAAAATTCACTCATAGCCTTTTTCACGACGAAGATTATATAGGGGACAAAAATGGCGTGAGTTGTTTAGTTACACGGATGCTTTTCTGCTTTCCTCGAAATGGAGGAGAAATTGCCTTGCCCCGAGATAAGCAAAAATGTACTTTTATTAACCAAATTAACTATAAAATCAAACTAGATGCATCTGACAGAAATCTCCTAAAACCAACACACACAACTGATCGTGTAGCGAGGAAGCGCGGTGTTTTCGCGCGAACCCCGTTCCTGTATTTAATGGGATAATTCGGTTCCGTGGCTAGGGTCGAACCCTCGGCTATTGGCATTTGACAGATTGCACTCGTCAAATTTAATCGGAATCATAGTGCATTCGCACAACGTATGTTTGGCTATTGTCAGAATTTCAGTTTTGAAATAAATTTTATATCAAAGGATCTATGACATACAAGTCTTATAGTTTTAATAATTCAATAGATAAAGAAGTTTGCGGAAATACTTGATAAAATACACCAAGTATTTCCGCAAACACATAAGTAAAATACTCCAAAAAATTGTATTTTAGAAATATGTAGATGTAGAGTCAACGTCTCCTACTAAAGTCTTTCCGGCGTCGGAGTGCGTGAAAATATATTATTTTTATTTAAAAACAAAATATATAAGAATAATCGCTATTATTATATATTTCTATAATTCGTAAGAATTTCCATCACATAAATTGAATTATCAGAAATTTTAACGTTTTATCGTTGCGCAGTGAAAATTATAAAAGTAATTCTCAGTTTCGTCATACACAGCATATTTATTTTAACTACATATTTATAATATTAACTTTCTGCGATACTTCTACGTATATTTTTATTTTATGATAAACATCTATATTTCTTAACACCGTCAACTGTATAATAACATCGACCATTGTATATAATATGGTTGTTAGCACACATAATTGTCTTTTATAGTTTTAGTAACTAGATATTTTCACAAGTAAATGTGTCATATTAATTTAGTCATGCGCTATAGTATAACAACTATCTTATTAAATTAAATTGCGCAGTTAGTGTTAACAAGCTGTGGTATTAGAAATATGGTTATCTAAGAAACAAAGCGTTAAAATAAATAGTTACTTTAAATTATAATAATAATAACTATGCAATAGAAATAGAAGATCCCAATAAAAACATAAAATGTGAAAGATGCATCTGACAGAAAGCTCACATTTGCAATGAATGTTATGAAATAGTAAAGTTATTTTATTTAATATTTATAAAAGTATCTAAAATTTATATAGCGTTAGTCATAACATCAAAAGGCGTTGACTATCGATAAGTGAAAAAATATTAGGAAAAAGTAGTTTTGTAGTAAGTCAGCAATGGACTGAGTAGCTTTGAGAAAAAGAAATTACGGCGTTTGCTTTGCTTGACTTGGCAGAGGCACTGCCGTGCCTACCGATCACCGATATTCTTATTTCAGTTTTCTATTTTATTTTATATCTTTTTTAAGTTATATTATATTCTAAAATATTTTACAAATTTAATGCAAACATTATTATATTATGCAAACTTTACTGACTCACGAACAAACAGAAAGAATACACAAATCATTAAAAAGGGAAATTAAACCTTGATATATCTATGAATGTTGTCTATATGTGAAAGAAACCTAAGAAAGATACAAAGCAAATTTAATGACATCATCCTAATGTAATGTTGCATAATAAAATCATAGAGTGATAGACACAAGCAACATCTTCAGAGTCACAACAGCCCTCGGAGATCAAATCACAGTGATAGACACAAGCAACATCGTCAGAGTCACCACACAAGCAACATCTTCAGAGTCACCACACAAGAAACATCGTCAGAGTCACCACACAAGCAACATCGTCAGAGTCACCACACAAGCAACATCTTCAGAGTCACCACACTAGCAACATCGTCAGAGTCACCACACAAGCAACATCGTCAGAGTCACCACACAAGCAATATCTTCAGAGTCACCACACAAGAAACATCGTCAGAGTCACCACACAAGCAACATCGTCAGAGTCACCACACAAGCAACATCTTCAGAGTCACCACACAAGAAACATCGTCAGAGTCACCACACAAACAACATCGTCAGAGTCACCACACAAGCAACATCTTCAGAGTCACCACACAAGAAACATCGTCAGAGTCACCACACAAGCAACATCTTCAGAGTCACCACACAAGAAACATCGTCAGAGTCACCACACAAGCAACATCGTCAGAGTCACCACACAAGCAACATCTTCAGAGTCACCACACAAGCAACATCGTCAGAGTCACCACACAAGCAACATCGTCAGAGTCACCACACAAGCAATATCTTCAGAGTCACCACACAAGAAACATCGTCAGAGTCACCACACAAGCAACATCGTCAGAGTCACCACACAAGCAACATCTTCAGAGTCACCACACAAGAAACATCGTCAGAGTCACCACACAAGCAACATCTTCAGAGTCACCAC
The DNA here is from genome assembly GCA_905147385.1 of Limenitis camilla. Lineage (NCBI taxonomy): Eukaryota > Metazoa > Arthropoda > Insecta > Lepidoptera > Nymphalidae > Limenitis > Limenitis camilla. Next base: position 6,066,181 of record LR990241.1, read on the forward strand.
ACAAGAAACATCGTCAGAGTCACCACACAAGCAACATCGTCAGAGTCACCACACAAGCAACATCTTCAGAGTCACCACACAAGCAACATCGTCAGAGTCACCACACAAGCAACATCGTCAGAGTCACCACACAAGCAACATCGTCAGAGTCACCACACAAGCAACATCGTCAGAGTCACCACACAAGCAACATCGTCAGAGTCACCACACAAGCAACATCTTCAGAGTCACCACACAAGCAACATCGTCAGAGTCACAACAGCCCTCGGAGTATAAAATCACAGTGATAGACACAAGCAACATCTTCAGAGTCAGCACACAAGAAACATCGTCAGAGTCACCACACAAGCAACATCGTCAGAGTCACCACACAAGCAACATCGTCAGAGTCACCACACAAGCAACATCTTCAGAGTCACCACACAAGCAACATCGTCAGAGTCACAACAGCCCTCGGAGTATAAAATCACAGTGATAGACACAAGCAACATCGTCAGAGTCACCACACAAGCAACATCGTCAGAGTCACCACACAAGCAACATCGTCAGAGTCACCACACAAGCAACATCGTCAGAGTCACCACACAAGCAACATCTTCAGAGTCACCACACAAGCAACATCGTCAGAGTCACCACACAAGCAACATCGTCAGAGTCACCACACAAGCAATATCTTCAGAGTCACCACACAAGCAACATCGTCAGAGTCACCACACAAGCAACATCTTCAGAGTCACCACACTAGCAACATCGTCAGAGTCACCACACAAGCAACATCGTCAGAGTCACCACACAAGCAATATCTTCAGAGTCACCACACAAGAAACATCGTCAGAGTCACCACACAAGCAACATCGTCAGAGTCACCACACAAGCAACATCTTCAGAGTCACCACACAAGAAACATCGTCAGAGTCACCACACAAACAACATCGTCAGAGTCACCACACAAGCAACATCTTCAGAGTCACCACACAAGAAACATCTTCAGAGTCACCACACAAGAAACATCGTCAGAGTCACCACACAAACAACATCGTCAGAGTCACCACACAAGCAACATCTTCAGAGTCACCACACAAGCAACATCTTCAGAGTCACCACACAAGCAACATCGTCAGAGTCACCACACAAGCAACATCGTCAGAGTCACCACACAAGCAATATCTTCAGAGTCACCACACAAGAAACATCGTCAGAGTCACCACACAAGCAACATCGTCAGAGTCACCACACAAGCAACATCTTCAGAGTCACCACACAAGAAACATCGTCAGAGTCACCACACAAGCAACATCTTCAGAGTCACCACACAAGAAACATCGTCAGAGTCACCACACAAGCAACATCGTCAGAGTCACCACACAAGCAACATCTTCAGAGTCACCACACAAGCAACATCGTCAGAGTCACCACACAAGCAACATCGTCAGAGTCACCACACAAGCAACATCGTCAGAGTCACCACACAAGCAACATCGTCAGAGTCACCACACAAGCAACATCGTCAGAGTCACCACACAAGCAACATCTTCAGAGTCACCACACAAGCAACATCGTCAGAGTCACAACAGCCCTCGGAGTATAAAATCACAGTGATAGACACAAGCAACATCTTCAGAGTCAGCACACAAGAAACATCGTCAGAGTCACCACACAAGCAACATCGTCAGAGTCACCACACAAGCAACATCGTCAGAGTCACCACACAAGCAACATCTTCAGAGTCACCACACAAGCAACATCGTCAGAGTCACAACAGCCCTCGGAGTATAAAATCACAGTGATAGACACAAGCAACATCGTCAGAGTCACCACACAAGCAACATCGTCAGAGTCACCACACAAGCAACATCGTCAGAGTCACCACACAAGCAACATCGTCAGAGTCACCACACAAGCAACATCTTCAGAGTCACCACACAAGCAACATCGTCAGAGTCACCACACAAGCAACATCGTCAGAGTCACCACACAAGCAATATCTTCAGAGTCACCACACAAGAAACATCGTCAGAGTCACCACACAAGCAACATCGTCAGAGTCACCACACAAGCAACATCTTCAGAGTCACCACACAAGCAACATCGTCAGAGTCACCACACAAGCAACATCGTCAGAGTCACCACACAAGCAACATCTTCAGAGTCACCACACAAGCAACATCGTCAGAGTCACCACACAAGCAACATCGTCAGAGTCACCACACAAGCAACATCGTCAGAGTCACCACACAAGCAACATCGTCAGAGTCACCACACAAGCAACATCGTCAGAGTCACCACACAAGCAACATCTTCAGAGTCACCACACAAGCAACATCGTCAGAGTCACAACAGCCCTCGGAGTATAAAATCACAGTGACAGACACAAGCAACATCGTCAGAGTCACCACACAAGCAACATCTTCAGAGTCACCACACAAGCAACATCGTCAGAGTCACCACACAAGCAACATCGTCAGAGTCACCACACAAGCAACATCGTCAGAGTCACCACACAAGCAACATCGTCAGAGTCACAACAGCCCTCGGAGTATAAAATCACAGTGATAGACACAAGCAACATCGTCAGAGTCACCACACAAGCAACATCGTCAGAGCCACCACAGACCTCGGAGTATCAAATCACAGTGATAGACACAAGCAACATCGTCAGAGTCACCACACAAGCAACATCGTCAGAGTCACCACACAAGCAACATCGTCAGAGTCACCACACAAGCAACATCTTCAGAGTCACCACACAAGCAACATCGTCAGAGTCACCACACAAGCAACATCGTCAGAGTCACCACACAAGCAACATCGTCAGAGTCACCACACAAGCAACATCGTCAGAGTCACCACACAAGCAACATCGTCAGAGTCACCACACAAGCAACATCGTCAGAGTCACCACACAAGCAACATCGTCAGAGTCACCACACAAGCAACATCGTCAGAGTCACCACACAAGCAACATCTTCAGAGTCACCACACAAGCAACATCGTCAGAGTCACCACACAAGCAACATCGTCAGAGTCACCACACAAGCAACATCGTCAGAGTCACAACAGCCCTCGGAGTATAAAATCACAGTGATAGACACAAGCAACATCGTCAGAGTCACCACACAAGCAACATCGTCAGAGCCACCACAGACCTCGGAGTATCAAATCACAGTGATAGACACAAGCAACATCGTCAGAGTCACCACACAAGCAACATCGTCAGAGTCACCACACAAGCAACATCGTCAGAGCCACCACAGACCTCGGAGTATCAAATCAGGAGGTGATAGACACAGCGATATCAACAGGGACATCAGGACATTGAAGTATCAAATTACAGAGTGATATACACAAGCAACATCGTCAGTCATCAGAGACTCTGAGGTATCAAAACACGATAGTCAAGAAAACTTGTCATGGTGGTAAGAAAGTCTGCCAGCAGCCGATGTAGCCACAAAACCAGTCCACAACGCATAGTCAAGAGTAAAGCATATCCGGCACCGTACACAAGAATTCTCAAAGTAGAACTGAATCACACAATATAAAATTAATTACTTATTTTGTTTATTTGTAAAATATATCTAAAACTATTTATTCATTTATATTCTATTTACTTTTATGTAAGGTTTATAACCGACATAGTATGTTTATAATTATTATATTATATAGACAACATTTCCCTTAATTTGAGGCTAGGTTAACCCATCTTGTATCTTGTAGGGGTGAATTACACACACTCGAGATGACAAGTATTTGATAATTAAAAATTAATTGTTACACAGTCACACAGTTAATTATACAGTTTCGAAGACATTATTATAACCGACTTCAAAAAAGGAGGTTTTCAATTCGTCGGAGACTTTTTTTTATGTTTATTCCCCGATTTCTCGAAAACGTCTGGACGGATTTAAGAAATCATTTTTTTATTCCTAAGAGTGCAATTCCCATTGGAACCAAGTCAGGATCTCATGGTGGAATCCGGAGAAATCGAGGGAAACCCTCAAATTTCAAGGCACTTACAATGTTTTTCACATATTTTCATGTATAAAATAATCACATATTGTGTATAATGTTATTGCTGAGCTGATATTGGGGGAATTTAGGAGTACGTATTGACAACTAATTGTATATTTAGGTAAGCCAATAAAAAAAGAAAAATAAAATATTTAAAAAAAAACACTCGCTGCACTTCGAGTATCACCGAGATAGAACTACACTGGCCCGTCGCGTCGGCGTGTATTTTTTGTTTATATTGATATTTTTAATTTCGTAATATCTTTTGAATGGAAGGTCCGATTTTAATAATTCAAAAAGTAATTTACAGGTATTGAAACAGACTTGAATATGAAATAATTTATTTGGATAAGGATTAATACAAAGGTATGGAAAACATGGTCTGATTTTGATAGGCATTTTTATCAACTTTTAAAATATAAAAAAGTAGTTATAGTGACATAACTATAATAGTTGGACATATGGTCTCGCGGAGTTTTTTGTAGATATTGATACGTTCTATAATATTCTAGAACATTTTTTTGTTCTATCATCAATACTTTTCGCAGCGCATGCGATGAAAGATATTTTATGGCTATTTTTTTTGCACCTTGGGTTGGTTTTAGTGAGATTTTCTGGGGATCTCTAATTTTTTCTTCTAATAAATATAGCCTATGTTACTCAGGGATAATGTAGCTTTCTAATGGTGAAAGAATTTTTGAAATCGGTCCAGTAGTTTTTATGTTTATTCGTTACATACAAAAATACAAAAATACAAATCTTACTTCTTTATAATATTAAGTATAGATATAGATGAATACATTGATTGATTAATTGAAATCCGTATGTCTGTAAAGACTTCTTCACAAGAAAGACGTACGGCGAAGTGGTCTTAAAAGAGGAATCGTAGATAAAACATTTATATTTCAGAATATTTAACAAACTTAATAAAGACAAGAACGGTCTGAATTTTAATCAGTACCATTTTTAATTCACAAAGTAAAACAATTAAAACTACCCCTATCAAAAATCTAATAACAAACCCGGACCAACAAAACACCTTCAAAGGGTTCGTACTTAACCGACCCTTATTAGTTTGTATACGAAGAAATGAACACCCAAAACAAATTTAATTTATAAAAGGTCAAAATAATTTTCAGACAATTTTGAACTTTATTTCCTTACCAATAGAAGGCATAAGATTTTTTAATAGGAAGTTTCCAAATTTTGTGCACTAAATACGCTGTGTGAGGAAGCTGAAAATTTTCCGTTGTGTAATTAATATATAATGAGCGTGAAAAAGGATGCTTTTTCGTAATAAAGTGAAACCTATCATTATCATTACTTATCATGTGATGACAACCTATACTAATATACTCGTAATAAAGCTGAAAAATGGATTTACTTATTTGAACACTAACCTAATATATTTGGCCTCAGGTTTAAACAGAGAACTTGGGCAGAGGAGCGAAGCGAGGACTAGTTTAAATTGAATAAAGGATATCCTGAAGCCTACACCTCACCTCTCGTAATTGTAAGAGATCATAGTATTTGATTATTTATTGGTTCAGTAGCAGTATCTACGTTGTGTTTACCCAATAGAACATTCTATATTACACCGTGTTTTTCCATGTAAGGTATATTCCTACATTCGTTAAGAATATCACGAACACACAAGAGAAAGAAAAACAGGAAAAAAATCTTATTTGGGTGTTTGTATGAAACCAGGCATATTATAATAGATCGACGATTATTTGATGATAATTAGGTCCGAGAGCGCAGAACCATCAAGATTAAACTTAAACGAGTTAAGTTGGTAGTAAACACTAATCTAATTTTCGAGAGCCAATCATTGACCTTTCTCAATCAAAGTCACTATTTTAAGTCAGCGAAGCGAAGGTTGAGATATAATATTTAAATATTGAATTATTAAATAGTAAAGAAGAGGATCTCTTGAAATAAAAAAATGATAAAACCGTTCTTTAGCGTCAGACATACAAACGGATAGAAATTGCAAATTGTATTCGTATAAGGATGGCTTCAATGGCGCGGAAGCATCAATAACGAAAATGTATAGAGTATAGACAAGGAATGAGTGGAAAAAGATGGCATGCACTCGGTGCGTGGATTTGTAATCATTTCATATGTTGACTACTTAAACTATAGACATCTAAACTTAGTTAAAAATTTGAGCATGTTACATACATTTAAAATTTTAATATAGCGCCATCTATTGGATGCTTAACCAACTCAGATAACAAAATATGTTGAAGTGTTGTTTCAATTAACTAACTTACACCGCCATCTGTTTATTATGACCCTTTAAAGTAATTATAACTATTTGTCTTAAAACAAATGCAACTTGGAAAAACTCTCCTATCTTTTAAGTTACATCAAATTTTACACACAGTACATACACGCATTTCATCAAAATCGTTTAAGCAGTTTTCGAGGCCATACGTAACGGACAAAAATTATGACATGGGTTTTTATTGTTATGTTATGTTAAACTATTTAACAGATTAACTGTTCATTTATCACTTTAATAATTCACAATCACAATTTCATCACAAAATCGAGCTGTGCATGGAACTTAAGACCCAGATACAGGATTAAAATGTCTTATCTCATATTTACAGCACTCACCGTCCAATAGTTGATCTCTAACATTTACCTAAACTAACAAAGCAGAATTTTTGCAATTATCAACCCCACGCTCCTTCATATCAACAAAAGTAAGCAAAGCCCTTGCCCCCCGTGCATTTTCTCCCTCCTCATTCTGAATAGGAATATTCACGGTTAGATGTACGTTTTTCGAACGGCCCTAAATAACTCGTCACAATGTCAGATCTATCTAGATAGATCTTAAAATTTGTTATACTAGCCATTATTGCAAGTTTACAATGTTGCCAACTGTAGAATGTTCAAATATACAAAACAACTTTGTATTGTTAATACTCGTAGATAGAAAAGCAAAGTAGCAGTAAAGTTTGCGAAGGACCAGACAAAGTTTGCTTAGAAACTCTAAAATTCACTTTACTGTCAAAATACACAAGTTTTATACGGAACTGTAAAAATATGTCAACTCGTTTGATTTATGGTTCAATTCAATTCAATGAATAAACGCTTTAAAATGGCAGTTTGTAAGTTATCTAGAATAGAAGTTCAATTTTAAAAATTCTTATATTTAAATAGTACTTTCTTTCTTAAATTCAGATACAATTTAATGTAGAAAACTGTTTCAGAAAACAAAAATTATGATAATCATATCACTAAAATTTACTCTAAAAGGAGTAATAGTTTATAATTTAAAATTAGATACAGAAAGAAATAATATCATTTGGGAATCCTCTTTAACCCCTTAATGATTATTAGGATATAATCATCCCTTTATTTTTAAGAAAATCACACAGAGATAGTCAACTGCCCTAGCATTCCTTGGCCAATACATATTTTAATTAAAGATTACTAAATACAGATCGCATACTACTCGTATTCTTAACCCCTCCAGTTCAGCTAAAATGCTTGTATTTGGAGTGGTAGTCCAATGACTGAGATATGAACCACTGAACTACTGACGCTCAATTTTAACAGACTATTTTACTTTTTTCCTGACAACCGATTTAAATGAAACGGATTTAGCCCAGCAATCATAAAACTGCGAAACCAGTCTTCAAATTCTTGCATGTTTTATTTAGTTTCTGTTTTATCCTAATCCTAACTAATATTATAAATGAGAAAGTAAGTCTGTCTGTCTGTCGCACTTTCACGCCAAAACTACTGAACCGATTTAAATGAAATTTGGTATACAAATAGTCTAAAGCCTGATAAAGGACATACTAATATTATAAATGCGAAAGTTACTCTGTCTGTCTGTCTGTCGCGCTTTCACGCCAAAGCAGCTGAACTGATTTAAATGAAATTTGGTATACAGATAGTCTAAAGCCTGATAAAGGACATACTAATATTATAAATGCGAAAGTAACTCTGTCTGTCTGTCTATCGCGCTTTCACGCCAAAACTACTGAACCGATTTAAATGAAATTTGGTATACAGATAGTCTAAAGCCTTATAAAGGACATACTAATATTATAAATGCGAAAGTAACTCTGTCTGTCTGTCTATCGCGCTTTCACGCCAAAACTACTGAACCGATTTAAATGAAATTTGGTATACAGATAGTCTAAAGCCTTATAAAGGACATACTAATATTATAAATGCGAAAGTAACTCTGTCTGTCTGTCTATCGCGCTTTCACGCCAAAACTACTGAACCGATTTAAATGAAATTTGGTATACAGATAGTCTAAAGCCTTATAAAGGACATACTAATATTATAAATGCGAAAGTAACTCTGTCTGTCTGTCTATCGCGCTTTCACGCCAAAACTACTGAACCGATTTAAATGAAATTTGGTATACAGATAGTCTAAAGCCTGATAAAGGACATACTAATATTATAAATGCGAAAGTAACTCTGTCTGTCTGTCTATCGCGCTTTCACGCCAAAACTACTGAACCGATTTAAATGAAATTTGGTATACAAATAGTGCCTAAAAAGGACATAGCCTACTTTCAATGTGAAAAAGGGTTGTAAGGGATTGAAAGGGGGGGATGAAAAGTTATATGGAAGTTTGCTATTCTACGCGGACAAAGTCGAGGGAACAGCTAGTTTAGTATACAATACAAATGTAACCTATCAAATATTTGTACGTAGAAGGTAATTAAAAAAAAACTCAATGTTAATTATAAACAACGTTAGAGGGCAAAACAGTCATTTTAAAATATTTGTATGTTTGTTTGTATTGTTAAAATGGAATGTCTGGAAAAAAGTTAAGCAAGGGGCGCATATGTCCCTGTGATCATTAAAAGGTTAATTTAAATACGATATTTTGAAATGAACATTAACACACAAATGTTGCATAAAACATTTTTAGTTAAAATGAAATGTAAATATCAAATTATTTTTTATCAGCACTGTAGATTGAAATGAAAACCGATTGTGATTTTTCAACAATATTGCGGTTTCAATTATAAGGAATCTTTGCGGGTTTCACGACTCGACCACAAAGAATCTATTTGTTTCTCAATAAGTCTATAAATAAATTTTTCCAAAAAAACTTTTAATACATTTGTATTTTCAATAAGCAATTAGAAACTTGTAGAAAAAAATGTTCTTTTGAAAGTTATGAAAATTGTTGAATTAATTTTGATTACTAAGTAAAAAATAATAATATAGACTTTAGTTGCTAGTCATTTACTACCTAATAGCTAACTAAGCTTAGTGACTTACGTGTCCAAAAAAAACATTACACTGAACTATAGAATTCACTCTATACAATGACTCGTCGATCTTTTTTTTTTTTTTTTAATTTCCTAGTAGCTTGTGTCAGGAGTGGGCCACGCCAGTAGTCCAATGTCCGGGATTCGACGACTTATCGATCGTAAATCCAACGCCCGCACCACTGAGCTACTGTTCTGATCTGTCTTTGATCTATCGGGATTGAAATCGTAAGTGTCTAAAAAAAATAAAAGCTATCAAATATCTAATGTTGTTAGACGAAGACAGAGTTAATATTGAATAAAATACCCAAGTAAGTCAACACCTTGGTCACAAGGCGAAGGCATTACTTGAATTCCTGGCATGATTCGTTGAGGTGTTTTAAACTACAGGTAAAAGTTTTATCAAAATCGTTTTAGTATTTTTCACTGTTTAAACCTTCCCTGGACTCCCACAAATAATTCAAAACCAAATTTAGCTACAAACGGTTCAGTCGTTCTTAAATTTTAATGAGACTAACAAACAGCAATTCTTTTTTATATAAAAAAAACATGTATAGTTGAAAGAGGTAATAGATTTATGGCGACCATCTTATTGGCCATCCATGATATTATCCTTCTTAGATATTATCTTTATATCTTAGATATTATCTTTACATCCATATATTTATTGCTGATTTATTTTTGTTCTTGTGGACAAGTCTACAATGTATGTAACGAACATGAAGTAGTCCACTTACATTCGTATTTTCAATTGCGAATGACAATAAGTAATTCAGCCGAAGCCTCATAGAAAGCTCGTAGTGATCAGATGATCCATTGCGGTCAAGTTTTTATAAGGACTCATACAGATCAAGATATATTTTTCCTGGAGCAAAATTTAGTATTTTTGTTAGCTACACCGTTGAAAAATTAGTGTTCGCGGGTAAAATAAAATCAAAAATAAAAAAATATTCACCAAAAGATTTCCAGGCTCATAAATTCATAACTACTCAATAAATTGATATATACTTTATTAATTTAAATTGCATAATTATGCATAAAACTGTCTGCTCCTCAATTAAAAAATAACAAAATAACGCTTAATAGGTACCTTTCTTCTTATTTAGTCTCACGAGCATATTTATAAATAATATAAAACCGTCCGTAACTACTGAGTGAGCCGTTGATGGTGAAGTCTGTCTATTTTTCTGCTTATAGATATATAAAATATTCGTTCACTAATATTATTACAAAAATCGTAAAATAGTACGTGGGACACTCAGAAAGTTTTGAGAAACAAAAAAAAACTTACTTCTATGGATAAAATATTATAATTAAATCTTTTTAAAAAATTCTCCACCGGCCTCTATACTATGGAACTTTTCCATGCGTCTGAACCAATTTTCAAATCATTTTTTCAAGTCCGCCGCAGACACCTCTTGAACGGCGTTTTAGAACACTGCTTGTGCGTCTTCCTGCGATGAAAACTGTAAAAAGAAAGACTAACGACGAGTCCACCTGTCAGACCCAAGAGTCTGACAGGTGTGGTGTCCAGGAAGTCCCCCGTTTTGAGCGCTGAGTGCGTGGGCGTGTTGTCGTGGTAAAGCAGTACCCCGCGGAGCCCGGTGTTCGGACGCTTGTTGCTCATTGCTGACAAAATTTATGGCAGGCATTTTGTGGCATAATATTCGGCGTTGAGGCTGCTTTGGTCTGGTAATGGAATTGAAACAAGATACCGATTTCTCGGTCCTCGATCTCTTCGCTTTCGTAGGCGCTACTTTGTTTTGAAACATAGAAACTGTCGACTAACGCTTTGTTTCTGGATAGTATTGATAAATTCAGGATTCGTCACCAGTCATAGTGTCGTAAACGCACCGAGACGAGCCTGTTTCAAATTTTTTAATCATATCACAGAACCACTCAACACGAGCCTGCTTCTGAGCTTGGTTGTGCGGTGCTCAGCGCGAAATTATCCTTAGTTCATTCAGTATGCTGAATCTCTTCACATGTAATTTGGTTGTTTTCTTGTATTAATTTTTTTACTGCCAGCACATTTTCTTCCGTGAAAGCCTTCGTAGGACGTGCCAACGGTAGATGCTTGCTTTTGAAGGTCCTTCATCCATAAAAGCCATTTGAACTCGATCAAATGACTCATCAGGATTTTAGGCTACATTTAAAATCGTAGAAAAATGCAGGTCCATATTTAAATGAGACACGTTAATTTAATTTGGCTCTCGAAATAATGTGAAGAGATATTCTAACGTTTAAATAGCCAAATTATTCAAAATAATTACAAGTGGCCAGTGACTTATACATAAAAACCGTTTTTTCGCAAAACTTTCTGAGCTGTACTCTAAGATCTTTGAAACATAGTAATAGATTTTAATATTTTCACCAATAGTGATTCAAAAGGAAGCTTTATATGTATAATAATGGAATTAAGTATGATAAAAGAAAGGTATATATTTTTGCAGATTCTTTGCACATGGCCTTACAGAAGCCGTAAATGGCTCCCTCTGAAATCAATGCAACAGCTTTCCGACTTCCGACGTATAATATACCATATCGTGAAATAAAAAATGAGCAGAATAGTCTTTGTACACATAATAGTATGGCTTATTTAATTATTTTTTCATAAACTAATGCTGAATAATGAAAGTTTCAATTTAATAACTTACAATCGTAATTTCATCGTCCCTTGATTACGTAACGATTGCTAATATTAGATTGAATCTTAAAGTTAACAATTTTGGTAACTAATAAACATTTAAAAAGGTAACCACAATAGTTAAAATATTTATTTAGTAGAATGCGTTTATTAAGGCAATATTTTACAAACACTTTTAAAAACTGTCTCTACATCAGTCTAGGTAGCTATTTTTATTTATTTATGTAACAATCAATATTTTTTTGCCTATGTAAATATTAAATGATGAGACAAATCAAGTGTTACAATAAAATTCATAATGTAAGTATAAAAAAGAAAAATATTTTCGGAGTCAGCAATACTGTTCCGTTGATAAATTAGTATTCGCGGGAAGTTGATTTTTTTTTTCAAAAGTTCGTGATGCTAGGACTCCATCATAAAGGATTGATATAAGTGTTTGCTCGGTTTTCGTCCAAAATGTAAATTATTATTCTTACAACTTCCATATAGATAATATTTGTTATTAGTTTTTATCTTTTAACCACGCCCTTCTACAAAAGCTACTCCTTTCTATCTGTATTCTGTATGATATACGAGTATACCTGTGATATATATATTAGTATAATATGAAACAGATTTGCTGTATTTGGGTGAGTAATATATTTACGTCTGGTTCGGATTTATGAATTAAGCATGAGAAAAGGTGAAAGAAATCTCGATATGGAATTGAATTTAGACTCGTTTATGGCTATGGATTTATAATATGGTTTATGTTAGGTTTATATTAGTCTAATCTTTGGCTTAAGCTGTGAAACTAAGCAGTGGAGTGGAGTGTTGTAATTACTTAAAGGGATCTCTTAAGCCTAGCATAATAGTTCCTGTCTATATAATACGAGATCGTAATGTTTAATTATATCCTGACCGTGTTGCGCCCGTACAGCTTTCATGATAGGCCATCCGTTGGAACATACGATGCTTATAAATGATTGTATATCCCCTTTCTTTTTAGTTTAACACATATACAATAATAAAATATATATAAAAAATATCAGACGAAAATTGAAAACATAAACAATAATTGGAGTCTCTATTTTCGATTTACCTATATGTAAATAAAATACTAATTAAAATTCCTTCTTAGAGTTTTTTTTGTGATCCTAGGTAAGTTTCTAATTAATAAATGAGCCATTTAACCTTAGCATGTGATACAAAAAATACACCGAACGTGTTTTCCTTTTTATATACAGGAATGTGCTACACTTACAAAGTAAGTGTATAGAGATACATCAGTATAAATCAGTAACTTTATTTACAGACTTCGACGCTTTTTATGACCATGAAATTGCGGCATAAATTACGTAAAATATCGTAAAAAGATGATGATAAACCTCCAATAATGTTTATAAAGCAAATCAGCAAAAACTTTGAGAATTATGATTGATGGAGTAAATCTCTTAAGGCATTCCATCATATAATAGATAAATTATATATTATATTTTTATTTATAAAATCAGTTCAGCCGATTTTGCATGATTGAGCAATAAACATACCTACACCCGTTTACATCTATACTAATATATAAAGCTGAAGAGTTTGTTTGTTTGAACGCGCTAATCTCAGGAACTACTAGTCCGATTTGAAAAATTCTTTCAGTGTTAGATAGAGCATTTATTGAGGAAGGCTATAGGCTATATATTATCACGCTACAACCTATAGGAGCGGAGCATCACGCAGATAAAGTCGCAAGGGTCGACTAGTTTATAATATACGTCAAACTGAGTAAAACTTTTATCATTATTACAGTCACAAGTAATTTTTTTACAGATAAAGCCTTATTTTTGGCAATAAATGTAGTACATTCAGATATTTTACAGTTCATATCAAAGAGCTGTTTTTTATGTTAATAAACACCAAATAAAACTAACTGAGTAATTGTCTATAAGAACAACTTTTTTTCTCCCTTTTATTAATAGAAAAGTTCTTCATTTATTACAAAAAATTATTAAAAATAAATCCTATTAAATTATTAGTATATAATGAATAATAACTATACATAGCAACAATACTGAGGTTTTTGTATACATTTATGGCAACATCGAATTTTTCAATACCATTTAATATAAAGTAGCCTACCTATGCTGCTTAGTTCGTTTGGAATTTGGTACTCTACAAATTTTTCAGTTTTTCTATTCTGTAATATGCCTGTATAAACCTTCTTCTTGAATAATTGTCTAATGATGAGTAGTTTAAAAGATCTAAGCGTACAGACTGAGAGAAGCGATTTTATTATATAGAGAGTAGAAAAACAATAATACAAACCTACGATACTGACTTTTTTATATACATACTGAGCCTACAGCACAGTACTTTTACAACAAGTTAGTTGTTACATGCATAATATAAACATACCACTATTTCCTTTTATAACAATAACGCTTAAAACATCAAAGGGCAATACATCACAAATGAAAACAGAATTCAGCTGGAAAATGGAAATATAATAATTAAAGCAACTTTTCAAAAGGTGAATAAACTGTAGATTTTCCACTTTGTTTCCATGGTAACGGATGAATTGGATGTTAACGTTACGTTAATACTATGGGATAGAGGTTGATTTTGCATGAAACGTTTATGTTTTATGCGAGGTTATAGCACTGGGTTTGTATGGTTTCATTTTATTAACCGACGCAAAAACGGGGTGTTATACGTTTATCTATATATCCATCTGTGGCATCATAATTCTGCTTGATTTATTTTGAAAACTGATTTAAACGAGATGGCTCTTAACTATAATTTATAAAACTGACTCAATAATTCTCTAAGACATTTTGGTTCATTCAATGATATTTTAAAAATAATTATATAAAACAAATTGTGTTTTATTCCAGGAAAAATCTTCTATTTAACCCTTCTATCCCACAAGACAATTTATTTTTTCGGGATAAAATTGGCTATATTTTAATCACCTAGAATTAAATTGCCACACAAATTATGTAGGTTTTCTATTCATCCTATAACATCTTAGTTTCAGCGGGATGTAAGGTAATTATTAACACAAATGGCTAAACGAGATTTAATGAGTTTATTTTTAAAAATGTTGGGTATCAAGATCGAACACTGAAGGCGAGAGCTCTTTAAACTTGCTCCAGGATCAAGCCCCAATGCTCGGCTTTCTATCCAGTAGTAGTGTTTATTAATATTGTTAGAACAGTACAGCTCATAGTTAATAAGATGTTTAGGAGTTTCCACAGGCAAAGTCACGGGTACCTATAGTGTATAATTATGTATCATAAACTCGTACGTGAACTATACGATATACATACAGTGTACGTTTTCCAGTCGGCTGAGGATTTCCATCGGTAGTTTGAATTGAACGTTCAGAGGTAGAGCACGTCGCTCTTCATTCTATACCACGAACGTAAACAAATAATATAAATTATATATTTTAAATACAGTGGATTATATTATTTATATATTAATAGTGAAATCAAAGTAGTTAAGTGATATTTGTGCTAGTGACATTGGATTTTATTTGTGTTTTGAGTAGTAACTTCAAAATTTCAGGTAAGATAAATTTATTTATTTCTGAAATTAAAGAGGCAACTTTATGTAGAGACAAATAGTCTAACAAGATGAAAATATCGCAATGCATTTTTCTTATAAGATAGTTATTTCTGAGATAAGTGATATTTTTTTTATTTAGTTTAAAATATTGTCAATATATAGTATAGTCTTACAAGTAACAGAAAAAAAGTGTACTTCGTAAATCATTGTAATAAAAGAAATAAAAAAAACACAGTAAATAACACAAAGAGAGAGAGAAAATAGATTAATTAATATCAATATTAAATTATTAAAATATTTTACTTTAGCTTAAAAGTATTGTATTCCAAAAAAAGTTTAAATTCTATATTTTTAATACAATTTTCGTTATTAATAGAAAAATATTTTTTTCAATTTTTGAATTCAAAATAAAAAAACCACATTCTGTGGTTTTTCCTTTTCAATTTAAATAAAGGGGTAAATAATAATCGTGGAAAAAAAATTATTTCATTTCATTTTATATGGTGTAGTGGTTTTAGTATGAATCTATTTTAATTTTAATAAATACAAAAAGTATAAAAATATTGACATTCATGTATTATTAGGTATATTGCGTTTCACGTTTCAATTTAGTAATTGCAAATTTTTTAGTTATTTTATCTATTCGTGTGTTATTTAATGAGTAATGCTGAAAATTTACGATGTGCGTGAACCGGCAACCACTTGTTTTGATTTCACCGGAATTTTTAAATGGATTATAATTAATGCTTTATTTCCTACTAAATAGTAATTACTGTACGTTATTATATTTTAAACTAGATTATTTCGACCTGACACTTCCAAATTTATTCGATCTATAGATCATGTTATTCGATTGTAGATAGACTCCTTTTCTCATAGAATTAAAGTCTATATCTATAAGGTCTATAGATATAGACCACATTTGTACATAACATACAAATGGTAGATTTAAGAGGGTTATGGGAAGCATGAACCAACTTTCTGACCGCTTAAACTCATAACCCCCCAGTGACCAAAGAAGGAAAGGTTCTTGAAAGAATATACAACTATTATAATAGGTAAAATAAAATATTAAAAACAAAATATATATTAAAAGTAAAGTAGCAAAAATATTAATACAGTTATGAATTACAGTTATGATTCTTACGAAAATATCAGGTTTATGTAAAACAAAATTTTCACAAATGATTTGCTCTACAACCAGTCTTAAAACTAGTCTAGAAACAAACTTATCTAATGAATCAATCAAAATATATGCAACATACGAGTTATCTTCTATTATTTATACTTCTACTAGTCGAATCGCTCCGGCTTAAATTAAAAAAAAAAACAAATTAATTTTATTAATATTATTTTCAATATATTGCCGTTTAATTGCTATCCCGCAGGAACTACGAATTTTTCTGCGATAAAAAGTAACCTATGCGTTATTATATGTGTGCTAAATTTCATCAAAATCCGTTCAGTTGTTTTTGTGTAATTGAGTAACATCCAAATATCCAAACATACAAAATCTTGCATTTATAATATTAGTAACATAAAAAGAAAAAAAATATGACCATGAAACATTTAATTATCTTCAATTTCTGTCTAAAAACTGGATATATTTAAATAAAATATCGGAAAAGATAAGAAAAGGTTAAATAGAACAATAAATTATAAATTAACATTCAAACGATCTTTTTAATAGTATTTACAAATTATTACTTGTTGCTATGTGTTTTTGTTACATAATAATTTTGCATGGCAAGTTTTTTTTGTCGTACACACGTATGTGACACCAGTGCCATCTAAAATAATTATTATTTAATTTAGGAATTAGAAATAACTATACTCTTTCCATCACAGCTTGATCGATGACAGCTTGTCACTTTGACATAACTAGACCTGAGGATAAGGGGATAAATTATCGATATTCCTAAGTTGGAAGTTACTGAATGTTTCAAACGAATCAAACAAAAGGAAGTTGTAAAAAGTTTTTATTCTTGTTAAAATAGTTCACTGTCCAAATCGTCATCATTAAAGTTTGTATCAGAATCGCTGGAGCAGTCTTGTAGATTTATAATCAGTTCCTAATCTTCTTCCATAGTTTTCTTTTTTTTATTGACTCGAATAAATCAGTCGAACCATTAGTTGTTACTATTTGCCAATAAAGTATGAAAATTGTCGCTATACATTTCACTGTCTGTTGACTTGTTTTGCGATGACAGCTGTCATCAGTCATCACAGAGTGTACACTTTTATTTCGTGTATAACGCACTTTTTTTATATTATACATTCTTTTCTTAATTTAATATTGGAGCTTTAGTCTATTTTTCAATATGATGCATTGCTGTTTATTTTGATAAAGTGATTAAAGAAGTATAGTCGTTTCTTAATAACATTTTAATTCGGTTTTAAGTAACAGTTAAAATGTACAAATATTGTATGTTTTTCTCTCTCTCTCTTCTCCTTTAACTGATAGTAGGTATAACATTTATTACAATAACGAGCCTACCGGGAAAAATCTATTTTATCAAAGAAGCGGGTCTGATTTCAAATTAGTGCAATTTTGAATGCTATTATAAAAATGTTTGAAAATTAAATTAAATGAACGTCCTAATTAGCATTATAATATAATTTTAGTTGACATTTCAATAAGATTCAATACGATAATATTATGTAATTTTCCGCACCCGCCGTGGGAATGTTTTCTCTGAAGATAATTGAACTTGATCAATGACAGCAACCGTATTTGCAATAACATGAATAAATTAATCCTCATTGTACTTATGATGTCATAGAGTAGATGAATACTTATTTTTTTAAATAAATAAATAAGCCCCTATCCTACTAGATACTTAGTTTATACATGACATGACGGCTTGACTAGAATATCCTCGTGGGGGTCATTACTTTAGACTCAGATCAACAATATTATTGCAAGAATACTTGCGATGTAATAATAATTTCCGTCATGGCGGGATATTCATTTGGTTTGCTTTTATCTATACGTTGGCATAACCGAACGATCAGTCTGTTTACTTCTTCTACTAACAGGCTGCCACACAAATCATTATTGCCAGCATCATAATTAACAAATTGCTACTCAAATTAGTGTTGAATACATCATAATTAACAAAAGTATTTATTTTTTTCTATTTATTTAAGTAATTTATATCTGCAAAGTATTTTTTTTTTCATTTATGCTTTTATTGCCGATTGACATAGAAGACCTAACAAAACGACTCTAAATTACACTACTTGTTCTAACTTAGAAAATATTTATTCTGTGTAATCAATTGATAAATCTATCAAGACAAAGAATATATTTATTGTCGAGACAGTTGGTATTCTTAAAAGAACAAAAACCCTTCTCCCCAATACAATATCATCAACATTGATGCTAACTTTTTATGTAAAGGTAAGCAAAAATAACGAGAAATCGACCGGTAACAATCATTATCTAACTATGGATTTGTTTGTTAGCAAAGTGATTATACTATAGCTATTAATAAACATTGCCATATGAGAGCTAATGCGACGACATAATTAATGCGTATTTATATTTACAAGCGAGTTAGCAACCCTCATCTTATTCACCCTCGCCTCGCCCTTCCTTTGTAGATTTTTTAATATATCCCTCCTCTGATGTTACAGTATAACGAAAATAATTAACATTAAGATCTCAAATTGTAATTTATTAAAATTTAATTATCAGAGAGGTACTTATTTCTACTACTAAAATGCTTTTTCATGCCAGAAATGTAAAAAAATAGAGAATGTTCATTATCATAAATACATAAATGATCTATTTTCAACCGACTTCAAAAAAAAAGAGGTTATCAATTCGGTTGTATTTTTTTTTTTATGTTTGTTACCTCAGAACTCCGCCATTTATGAACCGAATTGAAAATTTCTTTTTGTATTTGGTAGTATATGCTAACAGATTGGTCCAATTTTTTTCAAAATCCAGTTCTGATGGTGGCATCTTTCAGGAATTTAGAGAACTCCACAAAAGTTATAGGCACATATATAGTAATTTTGATATTTTGAGAAAGGTTACAAGCATTTGCATTCAGAATTTATCATTTGATGAAGTGGAACTGATGAGGAAGACCACAGATAGCCATTATATGGTTAAGAATGTAAAGCAACTAGTACTATGAGGAAATTTAAAAAATACTTATCATGATGTTACCAGTAGATTCTTAGACCTTCCGGCTTCATCTACTATTAGTTGATGATGACGCCGGAAGGTATGTACTGGAACACAGGCATGGGACAACGTAAACTAGTCGTGTTTGAGTTTAATAGAATTGTCTTAAAGAGTACTTTGGCTGTAAGTAATTTTTTTAATGGTAATGTTTGTCTGTCTATATCGTAGATCCCGAATAACTATACCAATTTTAATTCGAATTTTTCTGCGTGGAAGCAGAAGGGATTAAGATGCCATTGTTTTAAAAGTTTGAGATGTATATGTGAATGTCTGTGACATCGCAGCTCCCGAAAGACCGGGTGGATTTTGATGCGGATTTTTCTGTGTGGAAGCAAATAAGATAAAGATTCCATCATTTTATTTTACAACTTTAACAGTGTATATGTGTATTTGTCTGTGACATCGTAGCTCCTGAAAGAGTGGGATGTTTTTGATGCGGATGTTTTGTGTGGAAGCAGATGGGATCAAGATGACATCGTTTTATTAGTTTAACAGTGTACCTGTGCGCCTGTCTGTGACATCGTAGCTACCGAAACACTAACCTGATTTCGATGCAGAGTTTTCTGTGTGAAACAATTGGGATCAAGATGACATCGTTTTATTATTTTAACAGTGTACCTGTGTGCCTGTCTGTGACATCGTAGCTACCGAAACACTAACCTGATTTCGATGCAGAGTTTTCTGTGTGAAACAATTGGGATCAAGATGACATCGTTTTATTAGTTTAACAGTGTACCTGTGTGCCTGTCTGTGACATCGTAGCTACCGAAACACTAACCTGATTTCGATGTAGAGTTTTCTGTGTAAAACAAATGGCATCAAGATGACATCGTTTTAATAGTTTAACAGTGTACCTGTGTGCCTGTCTGTGACATCGTAGCTACCGAAACACTAACCTGATTTCGATGTAGAGTTTTCTGTGTGAAACAAATGGGATCAAGATGACATCGTTTTATTAGTTTAACAGTGTACCTGTGTGCCTGTCTGTGACATCGTAGCTACCGAAACACTAACCTGATTTCGATGCAGAGTTTTCTGTGTGAAACAATTGGGATCAAGATGACATCGTTTTATTAGTTTAACAGTGTACCTGTGTGCCTGTCTGTGACATCGTAGCTACCGAAACACTAACCTGATTTCGATGTAGAGTTTTCTGTGTGAAACAAATGGGATCAAGTTGACATCGTTTTAATAGTTTAACAGTGTACCTGTGTGCCTGTCTGTGACATCGTAGCTACCGAAACACTAACCTGATTTCGATGTAGAGTTTTCTGTGTGAAACAAATGGGATCAAGATGACATCGTTTTATTAGTTTAACAGTGTACCTGTGTGCCTGTCTGTGACATCGTAGCTACCGAAACACTAACCTGATTTCGATGCAGAGGTTTCTGTGTGAAACAATTGGGATCAAGATAACATCGTTTTATTAGTTTAACAGTGTACCTGTGTGCCTGTCTGTGACATCGTAGCTACCGAAACACTAACCTGATTTCGATGCAGAGTTTTCTGTGTGAAACAAATGGGATCAAGATGACATCGTTTTAATAGTTTAACAGTGTACCTGTGTGCCTGTCTGTGACATCGTAGCTACCGAAACACTAACCTGATTTCGATGCAGAGGTTTCTGTGTGAAACAATTGGGATCAAGATGACATCGTTTTATTAGTTTAACAGTGTACCTGTGTGCCTGTCTGTGACATCGTAGCTACCGAAACACTAACCTGATTTCGATGTAGAGTTTTCTGTGTAAAACAAATGGCATCAAGATGACATCGTTTTAATAGTTTAACAGTGTACCTGTGTGCCTGTCTGTGACATCGTAGCTACCGAAACACTAACCTGATTTCGATGCAGAGTTTTCTGTGTGAAACAAATGGGATCAAGATGACATCGTTTTAATAGTTTAACAGTGTACCTGTGTGCCTGTCTGTGACATCGTAGCTACCGAAACACTAACCTGATTTCGATGCAGAGGTTTCTGTGTGAAACAATTGGGATCAAGATGACATCGTTTTATTAGTTTAACAGTGTACCTGTGTGCCTGTCTGTGACATCGTAGCTACCGAAACACTAACCTGATTTCGATGCAGAGTTTTATGTGTGAAACAAATGGGATCAAGATGACATCGTTTTAATAGTTTAATAGTGTGCCTGTGTCAGCAATAGTACAGAAAGTAGTAGTATAATAGTACAATAGTACACACTATTTCGTTACAGGTCCGTTCAATAGATATACCTATTACTATTCTCTCTCACTACACGGCTGTTCACCTGGCTGGGCTGGCTGGGACCGACTTCAAAAATATCAATTATTGTATATTATTGTCCTAATAAAGGGAGGTTAATAAATAAGCTACTTATTTCTTACTTTTTAGTGCATTTTTTAGACTTTGAAGTCGGTTCAATTTTTTGTTAAAAATGTTTTATGATACAACATTAAATTCAAAATCTTATTTATTACAAAAAGAGTTAATGTAATATGCTACTATTTTGAATTCAAATATAATTTGATATAAATTATTATAATTAAAGCAAGTAGGTGTTACAAATTTGATGAATTATGTTCGAAGTAGATCTTTGCCATAGTAATTTTTTTTTTTAAATTAAAAAAAGGTAAAAATCTAAATACACCTTTTAAAGGTCTGTTAATCATTTGACATCATCTAACTTTCTGTAGTCAAAATGAAATGTACAATTGTAAAAGACCTTACAAATTACGATTAGATAAAAACACATTAAATTCAGACAATTTTTTTAGGTAGTTGAATAGTATTATTCGTACCCAGAAAACATTGAAACCAGGTAAATTTTTAGATAGTCGAACTAGAATTATTTGTACTCAGAAAAAATTTAAACTAGGCAAAATTTTCGGGAAGTTGAACTAGCATTATTCGTATCAAGAAAACATTGAAAAAACCAGAAAAAAAAGTCAGGTGGTCGAACTAGTATTATTCGTACCCAGAAAACATTGAAACCAGACTAATTTTTTAGATAGTTGAATTAATATTATTCGTACCCAGTACAGAAAGGTTTTTCTTGATGATTCTGGCTTCGAAATATGCAATCCAATTAACGTACCGGTACAAATGGGAAAAAATATAAAACTGTGTAAGAACAATCAGCAAAACAATTTTTCACACTTTTCTATCCATATTTGTGAGACAGTTTCAAAAGAAGACAGTACGTTTACGCTTCGGTACATTTATTATTCTTTATTATTTATAGCTGAAGCATGTCTAGCATACAAATGTTAGCTCACTTTCGTTTTCGTGACCTCCGAGTTCCGACAAGTGGAGCTCGGGGTATAAAGAAAGATGCTTCCGTTAAAAACTAAACAGAACAAAATGGAAAAGATATTCAGTAGACATTGTTTGTATAAAATAATATTTAAGGAAGAAATTAATTTGAATAAGTCAAGACATCTCCGTCTTAAACTAATTAATTCAAATTAGGTAATGTAGTTCAAGATAGCTTGTAGGGATTCTTGTTAGACTAATTATGTTAATTTACGAAATTGCTACACCTTCATAATATTTTTTTGTCGATCTAAAACATTTTCTAAAGGATCCTTAATTTTCTACGAAATTTAAAAAGGAACACTTTTCTTATAAAAACGGCAGTCCTGTGACTTGTGAAATAATCAAATTTCTAAGTGAATGTAATCTTTTTTTTTTTCTTAAATGAGTTTGTTCTCATATGGAAATTATAAATGTCTCGAGAGGGGAAATAAGCGGATTCTTAAAAATAGAACTGAATCCAAGGAATTTCATGTGATGGCCAATGCCGCGATTTGATACAGCAAAGGGCTAACACTAAGAAATAAAATAATGAAAAGATAGAGCAGTTTGTTATCTGCAAAGGAATCAAAATCTATTATTTACCAAAGACTTAAAATTTGAAAACCTTTGGTTAACCTAAGGTCTTACAATAGTTTTAGTTTAGTCAATAGTTTTCTGACAGCAGTCAATTCAAATGGTACGAAACCCTCAGAGCGCAAGTCCGACTAGTACATCTGTTTGACATATCTATACTAATATTATAAAGGACTATAGATGCGAATTGGAAAATCCTTTTAGTGTTCTATAAGCTATATAACATTACGCTACGACAAATAAGAGCGAAGCATCACGTTTTATAAAATCGTAAGATAATAATATAATTCAAGTATTTTACACAGTTGTAAATTCGAGAACCTAACGAAGCAATCTTAATACTATTCTTGTATATTCGCAAATCTGTAGTGCATTTACAGAACGCAGTAACGGAAATTGTTCAAACGAGCGTTGTACCGGAAGCGATAGTCACGTACAGAAGCGATGTCCAAAACTACAGGATAAGAAACTTCGTTTACAAGACAATTGGGTATTTTATACAATGTTTCTGAATTACATATTGCTGTATAGGGAATTCTATTATTTCTGTGGAATATTGTAAGTATTATTCTTTAGAAAAATACGGTCCCATGTTGCCCTTAGACGAATGCAATTTAATTTAATTCTAAAACGAAAATTTGATAATAATAAAAATAAAATGATACCCATTACTGTACAGCAATACATATATACATGCAATTCAGACTGAGGCGAGCGGTGCCTGGGGCTTGAGACCCAGGAGCAGGTTTAAAGAGCTCTTTCATAATATATTAACTCTCACCTCCACCACTCGACTTCGCTAACGACAATAAATAAACTCACGTGGACTTCGAGAAGGGTAACCTTAGTCACAACACTATAACACTAACTTCCATGTTCACTGCACGAAAACACCAGAGAGACTAAGACTAATCTATCGTACTAAAGGTAATATATTGTCTTCACGTCGGTATACTTGAAATAATATAAAATTATCTACCCGCTACTACTACTTTTTAAACAGTGTTGCCAACAATGCATTTACTTGGAATATAACTTAAGAAGACTAACTATGTGTACAAATAAATAAAATTGGAGTGTCTGTTTGTAATATTAAAATAACCGCTTTTTGTTTTTACAACATTTTTTACAAATTTTGTCTGTCTGTCTATTTGCTCCTTATCTCTGGAACGGCTAGACCGATTTTGTCGGGACTTTCACTGGTAGATATTTGATGTAACATGGAGTAACTTAGGCTATTTAATATCTCGCTACGACCCATAGGAGCGGAGCAACACGCGAACGAAGTCGCGCGGGTCGGCTAGTTACAAATAATAAACAAAATTACTATCAAATTTATAATTATAAATGTAATAATAGTTAAAACTTTAAAATAAACAGAATTATGTTAAATAGCAGATTTCTCAAATAGTATTTGTTAATGAATTTAAACTGGATTATTTTGTCGCCATAATTTATCGCCAAAATCAAGCAAATTTTCGAGATGAGGAAATACTCAATCGTATTTATGATTCTTTAACCTACTCGAGGTTAGGAACCAAATGAAATTATGTTGTAATTTTATGTATAATTAGGGGTCGTTCAAGTAATACGTCAACAGATTTTTTCAATAAGCAAAGCCCTAACGCCTCCCCCCCCCCAACTGCTTACGTAAACATTGATGCATTCATTTTTCTTCTGAATTCTGAAAAACAATGAAACCCTTTACGGATCGGACTGAATTTTAAGAGTAGAAATAAGTACCATTTTATATTAGTAAGAAAAATGCCATATTATATTAGTATACTGAAAGCAATAGCCCAACAAAGAGATAATCCTTAAAAGCATCAATTTATTTTAACGATTTGAGACAGAATCCGCAACTAAAAGGAATAAATATTGCAAACAAATCCGTTTAGACAACAGATGGGCATAGATGCTGCAGCTTTCACTGGTGCCGTGAATAAAAGATAATAATCGTTGTGGTAAGCTTTATTATATTGCTGCTCGTTTGCTAGTATTATTATGATGGTGACAATATGAAATAATATTATTTATAACAGAATAATTGCTGAATTCGTCTTCTATCTATAACTACTAATCATAGAGAACTCGCTTCATTAGACTCTACCTATTATTTCCAAAGGAAAAACTCGGAGCTTTTTATTCAAATCTTTAAATCGAAATCTATATTATCAGAACTTTTTAAAATAAATTGTGTTACACTTAAAAACTCTTCTCTTGTTTGGAAAAACCTTTTATATTTTTAAAAGTAAGTACCTATTTTTACACTAATAGTGTAGTGTGTGTATATTTTTACACTAATAGTGTAGTGGAGGTGACTTTCTGTAGTAGAAGACGTCTTTAAACCTGCTCCTGGGTCTCAAGCCCCGGGCACTGCTTGGCTTTTATAGCGCAGTATAGCTCCCGTACTCCTTATACACTCTTGTATTTTACTTATAATCACTGCACTAACTAGATGTAAACTACTTGTACACTATCGGAGAGAGTCTACACTTGTTAACACTGGCGCTGTAGGGATACGACTGACACTAAAGTATCGTACTTGCTCCATATATATCCATTGAGCCTCTTTGCCCATAATATGCGACTACCTACTTTTTCGGAAGGTACCATAAAGGTACCATAAAATAATTTCTACGTCATTGCATCAAGTAAATATATCAGTTTCTTTGTAACTTAGTCGATGTCATTTATTTATCTGACTGACTTTAGATTTCAGACTACATATAAGTTTAACTAAAAACTTGTCTCTTATAAGGAAATTCAGAAATATAAAATATATTACACCGTGACCTGGAATTATAATGAAATGCTTTTTTCTATGCTTCCGACCTACTTTCCTAAAAATATTTACCCTAAAGAGGTCGGATACAGAAATATTCGGTCCTTTATGAAAGATGAGAAAAAATACCTTCGTCTCAAGCTTTATTACTGAAAATTGAAGCATTCGGCTGAATGGCCGCCGATAACGAGGATATTCTATATAAAAGATTTTTTCCACTGATTCACTTAATTGTGCCATTTCTGAAAGTATCTTTTGGATATTATTTGATACTAGCGGCCCATCCCGGCTTCGCGCGGGTGGAATATTATTTTTAAAAATATATTGGCCCTCCCGCATTTCGGTGCCCCCTCTCTTGCCGCTTTACTCGCTGCGCTGCGTCGCTATACTGGCCCGTCGCGTCGTCGTGTATTTTTTGTTTATGTTGATATTTTTAATTTCGTAATATCTTTTGAATGGAAAGTCCGATTTTAATAATTCAAAAAGTAATTTACAGGTATTGAAATAGTCTTGAATACGAAATAATTTATTTGGATAAGGATTAATACAAAGTTATAGAAAACATGGTCTGATTTTGATAGGCATTCTTATCAACTTTTAAAATGTAAAAAAGTAGTTATAGTGACGTAACTATAATAGTTGGACATATGGTCTCGCGGACTTTTTTGTAGATATTGATACGTTCTATAATATTGTAGAACATTTTTTTGTTCTATCATCAATACTTTCTGCAGCGCATGCGATGAAAGATATTTTATGGCTAATTTTTTGGCACCTTGGGTTGGTTTTCGTGAGATTTCCTAAGGATCTCTAATTTTTTCTTGTAATAAATATAGCCTATGTTACTCAGGGATAATGTAGCTTTCTAATGGTGAAAGAATTTTTGAAATCGGTCCAGTAGTTTTTATGTTTATTCGTTACATACAAAAATACAAAAATACAAAAATACAAAAATACAAATCTTTCCTCTTTATAATATTAGTATAGATAAATACTACTGAAGGCCTGTGACTTTCAGGTTGATTTTAATCTGAAGCTGGTTTTTTGTAGAATTTTGGAATTATGACTTTGACATGCAAACTATTTACAAAGGTTGGTAGCACTATGCTCTTAAATATCCTGACGGTAAAACATAGAAATGCTATGTTGAATATATTCTATGTTTATAATGTTTAAAGCTTTGAGTCACTACAAAAAGAGAATGAACAAAGTTAATAATCTCCTCTTTCTAAAGCAATTGCCGGTAACTAAAAAAAAATCACTATTAACTGTTTTATACCATCTTCTAGCTAAAGATATTCTGCATCAGATGAACTATATAAATTAGCCATATTTTACTTTTGACATGACAAAGATTCCCTAAGAAGATTAAGCTTTCCTTAATGTGACATGAAATCAATTTTCACATTTTCTTAATTTACTCGAAACCTCTAAAAATTAGTTTTATTACATTAGATAGCAGAATCTTCAAAATAGTTAGTAAATTCTTTTATCTTTTGTGAGTTAACAAAGACATAGAAAATCAAACTTGATTACGTTACAATTTCAAAATTACATTCTTTGAATCTAAATTGGAACTAGATTTGTACAATCCCGGGATTTATTGCGGGATTAGAGAAGCCCAGTTGCATCGAGTATTTACGGATAGTATGGATTGATTTTACAACATTTTAAGATTGTTTAACAATATAAAGTATACATAAACATAGATAACTAACTAGTGTACTATTTTTTTTAATTTTATAACAGTTTTTGGTATGAATATGATATGAAAAATGATAAAATTGAAAATTAATATTATGGTGAACTTTCAATACAGGTAAATTTTTCTTTAATTTACATTAGGATTTAAAGATATTTGGGTTTATTAAGAAGATACATAAAAAGCTTTTTTAAACAATATTTGGAAATTATAAACATGATGAAAAAATAAAAAAAAATATTATATCACAGATAACTTTTAATAGGTATAGAAAATGAAAATAAAACGGACAAATTTTATCCTTCTCTAAGGTGACTAGAACAATTATTACAATGCATTCGGTTAAACCAAAAAATATACAGCTTATCAAACCATTTATATATTTTTTTAAAGTAGCTTAAAATATACTATTATAGAAATAAAAATAATAAATAAAATATAAATGATATAATGTTGGAAAACTTTTTTCATTTTTTGGATTTTAAAATTACCTTTATATTAACTTTGACCTTTTTCATTATTTATGAAGACTGAAAATAGCGTCGTATAATATTCATAGGCACAGTTATGAGCTCGTTATTATTCGCCCTTAAACAGTGACGATGTACGTGTTGTAAATAAGAAAATTAGCGATGAGTAAATCAAGTTGAAGGAAGCTATTAAAATATGATGAATAGTGAAAATAGTTATTACGTCTTATTATGAAATTTTGTAATGTTTCTATAACGTCATAAATTCAATATAGAATATCTCGAAAGAGTCCGAAACCCGCACACATAAATGAATAAATATTTTGGTTCTGTCTTCCGTTTGTTGTAGATCTTTGTTTGATTTAATAATCCAAATGAATTAGATTTACATCTCGGAATTTATGATGAGAAAGAGGAGGAGAAGGGAAATATTGAAGAGCACTACCTAAGCAGTGCCTTGGACTTGTGACCAAGGGGGAAGCTTAAAGACGTCTTGTAACAGGATTCCAACACTCGCCCTCACTAACTTACGCGCCGACATATATATTTGTTTCTTTCTAAAACTTGTACTTATATTTTTAATGACAATAATTTTAAAGACCAAATTACTGGTTATGATGTTTTTTTTTTTAATTTTGTGCTATTTAATTTCATTGTAAATAAATAGGTATTTTTACGAGTAACTAGAATGGAATTGGATCCTTACCTTTATAAATGTTGCCTGGAATAATTTTAAGTTTATATTAAAATATATTTCTATCTGAATCTGAAGGACAAGTTTGGCTAACCAATAGTAGAGCTAATATTTTTTTTGTCATTAGGATCACCTTTTAATTTTATGAATTATCGAAGATACATCAGGGACCTTTCAAAATAAAATAGAAAATATATTATTTTAGTAAATTTTTCAGTTGCAAAATATTTGAAATATTAAACTACAAATCATACTCAAAGAAACAGCTTTTCGTAATTAAGGGCATCAAATATTTTGGAAATTCACCACAACAGACAGTAAGTTGTCGGGTAAGGGTGGAGGCAACCACACTCGAAATTGCCCGTTCAATGGTACGAAATGGTACAATTATTCTTATTCCTTTGGGAATGCTTCCATTACTTTGAAGCGTGAATAATTTTTAATGATCTTACGTAGCACAATTATAGCGATAAAAATAAAATAATTAAATAATATTATATGACCTGAATTCAGATTTTGCTTATAATTTGTTTAAGAACTGCATAATGTATATAACATGCTGGAGGAGGAAAGAGCTCTTCAGTCGCAAGCCCCAGGCATTGATCGGCTTTCTCACTAAATTTCGTTGTTATAAGGTTTTACTAAGCACGCATAGTTACTATATTCTTGTACTAACAGATCAATAGTTAATTACTAGTTATACAAAGTTTGCATGTTCGAAGCTAAACATTTACCGATATCTATTAATAGGGAAAGTCATACAGGAAGTAATTATAATTCATGGGAAATTACCCGTTATATATGTATCGGTATAAGTATTATCACGATATTGAAATCAAATTAGCAAATTAATCCTTACAAAACTTACTAGTCCATTCGCGCGACTTCGTTCGCATGGAATTTTGTACTCTACATGTTTAAATTTTAAAATAACTCTCAAGCATTTTACAAGATTGTTATCACGTCATGCAGCTCTCATATTAGAAGTGAGCTGATAGTCTTCAAACGGCTGGCCACATCTTCACAAATTATAGCTAACAACCATCTAGATTAAATAACCTTTCAAACAAAAACTTCATCAGAATCGGACCATTATCTTGAGCGCTACGATACCACAGAGAACACAGGTACACACTTTAAACTTATAACATCTCGTCGTTGTAGCCTCGGGGATTAATTGTCAAATTAAATCTAAATACACGTAGTAAATTGCACCAGGGTGAAGCCGGGACGTGTCGACTAGTATTAGTATAAATAAATACTTATAAAAATTTAAAATATTTTTTTTAGGGTTTTTTTCTCTGACATATTCGCGACCATTATGTAAATTAGAAAAGTGTCTTTGAGCATATACTTTTTACTTCTTTGTTTTATAAGGCTTTCACATTCCACAGATTAGTAGCTCATGTTTAGTTGTTTTATTTCCTTTTTTTTAAAGCTATATTTTTTCGTCGTCACTCTGGTCTGTTTGCTGCTCAAATTCACCCGTAGAACATCGAAAACTGATATCTTGTTTTGACTAAAAATAATAAACCAGCACCCGAATCGCAAACGAAATTTGGGCTCCTATTTAACTATCAGTTAGCAATTTATATCTCAATATAGAAACAACTTAATTAAGGATTTAACGTATATTTCACACTATAATTACTCAATGCAGTGAAAAATATGAAAAATTATCAACAGATAATAATCTTAATGTATGTTTCGCGTTTTGAGTTAACAGCTTGGTCTAGTTAGTAACAACTAACAAGTAACAAGCAGTGCAGTTACCTAATAATAAGAGTATTGATATCATCTACCCAGCTGGCAAGCTTGCATGATCGGATCGTAATCATGTGCGTGTACAACCAAAGAGTGGAGAATTAGAAGTGCTATCAAGTAATACTAAAGAAAATGTACATTGTACATAGTGTCATAGAATGGCAAAGAAATGATACTTATTACTGTACATCAATATGTGTGCACAGGCATTTAGACAGAAAGTCAGGCAGCTCATTGGGCTCGCGACCAAGGTGTAGGGTTACAGGCCTAACCTCAAGAAGGTGTTGCTAACTTTAGTGTGTATTTCGAAACAGATTTTTTATTACGATATTTACGATAGGTTAACAGTAATTTTATAAAAAGGTCCTAATAGTGACTTCTGCACATTCAACGTCAAAGCTGGCGCAGTTGGCGTAACTATACAGTTCGGGGCTCCTGGCAAATTCATCAGATGGGGCCCCATCCCCCCTCCTCCAATATTAAGAAACTTAACCCAGGCACGCGCCAAGCATCTTCTGCAGTTTCCTGCGTGGCAAATGCCTGCACCATAGTTATAAATATATATCCTAAATATTGTGTATATGTATACTAAATATTGTAATAGTAAATTTTAAGATCCATCTGTGCTCACAGCCTTCTCTGACCGGAGTCCCCCTTCGGCTCGGGGCCCCTGGCATTGTGCCGAAATGCCACCCTATAGTTACGCCACTGGCGGTAGATATACCTATCGTTAATTAGTAAAAAAAAGAAGAAGAAGAATGTTGTGATAGTCTTTACGGCTTATGACGGCTTGACTGTAAAATCCTCCTGGGGTTATACTTTGGACTCAGAGCTTCAGCGTTACTGCTAAGAATACTCGCGATGTAATTCATGATTATTCTGTCGTGATGGCGTATTTATTTTTCAATCCCCCACTTCCTTGATATGTGTTTATCAGTTGGCCAACATTCAAGTAACCGGATGCTACTCATATCAGTCGTACCAACATCAAGATCAAGTAACAGGATGGTACTCAAATTATAAGTATTGCCAACATCATAATTAACACTATATAAAAAACGCTCAAGTTATGCTCCTTTACCTTCTCAAGACATGACAATAATAAATTCATTTATATATTGACAAAAAAAAAACATTACTTGATATCATCTACTATTATTCAGAGTACTCGTAATTTTTGTTTGTTTAATCACATTTCTACGAGTCTCTGTTTTATGGAACAGAGTAAAGGCTATTAGCCGCTTGTCAAGCAAGTCGATTCAATATAGAGATAGATTATTGAAATACATGCGAGTTCACTTACTACTGTATTTGTAAGTAAATAATTGCTTTTTTTAACTAAAAATGCATATTTATTATTTAGTTATTTGTTATTTATCAATAGCAGAAACTACTACTTCCTACTTACTTCGTTCCTCCAATAATAATATGCTAATAATACTTGAGATATTAAGTACTATTAAAATATTCCTATATAAATTAGTATTCGCGGGTAGTTCGTTTTATCTTATTTCTAGTAGACAATATATAACTTTCGATTGGATTGAGTTCTTCGTTTAAGTGATATCCCGTAGTATATATTAAAATATTGAGAGTGTAGAGTTGTTTGGTGACATGGTGCTAAGTCTCCGTTATCGAGGAGTAGAGGAGTAATGTTCTATATTATTATAATATTTGTTAGCGAGGTCGGGCGGTAGAGATGAGAGTTCGAGGATAGTAGAAGACGTCTTTAAACCTGCTTTTGGGTCTCAAGCCCCAGGCACGCATGGCTCCCATACTTTTAATACTACATCCTCTAAAACCATCATTAACGACTAAGAGTCAAATGAACGTTTGATATTTGAAAGTCGAGAAAATTACACAAAAATTCGTGAAAACAAATGAAACTACATACATATATATGTAGGTATGTCCATGCCATTAAACTTTTAAGTGCAATTGTTGGAAAGTGACAAAAATAACCTACATTTGTTTAGATTATTACAAACTACGAAAAGATCGGAAAACAGAACAAATATATAATTTAAGGCTTTCGGACACATTTTGAA
This sequence comes from Limenitis camilla, assembly GCA_905147385.1. NCBI lineage: Eukaryota > Metazoa > Arthropoda > Insecta > Lepidoptera > Nymphalidae > Limenitis > Limenitis camilla. The sequence continues at coordinate 6,099,173 of LR990241.1, forward strand.
ATATTTGTATCTAACTCTAACAAACTATAAATAAATAAACGTCCTAGGAAGCCTTGTTAATATTAAGTGACATCTTGATCTAGTAAAACGTGCATTTTTAATTTCTGATCACTTACAATTATCAATCAACTTCAAAGTGTGTTGACTAAGGCTTTATCACATTTATATCTCTTAGAAACCTATAAAAGTGGATATCTATCTATATAACTAAGAACAATAGAAATTAAAAAAATATCATTTTATTTTTCGTATTCTTCCTTTTATTTGATACCCATATGCGTGGGCGTGCACGGAGAAAACTGGTCCGCAATCTTGGGCTCTCCGCCATATTGGATTTAGAATGACGTCACGTAGCTAACCATGAATTGCAATTCAATCTAAACATGTCTAAACCTTAACACATAATGTGTCATGATAGTTGTGCACAGAAAACAGTGGTCTGCCATCTTGGGCCCTCCACCATATCGCATTTAGAAACACTTAAACTTGTCTAAATACTAATACAACCTGTGTCATGATAGACCTGAGATAGTTTGTCAGTGAATGAATGAATGAATGAATAAACTCTTTATTGCACACAAAATAAATGAGAAAGATAACATGGAGATAATACTAATTATAAAGCATGCAAAGGCGGCCTAATCACTTGGAGTGATATTACAATAAATATTACAATGTGATTTTACAATAGTAAACATTGTCTAAAATAGGAGATGTTCATTTTAATGTTGGGCAGTTGAAGCGGTTAGTTAGCATGATAATGTCAAAGATGTCCTCTCCTGTTGCTGGATCACTAACCCCAGACACAGCTCCGCTTCCTACCTAGAATGAATGTTAAGTGTACAATTTAATTACCTATAAGATTAATATGAAAACGTCCTTAAATGAAACAATCTAGTGATCCTTAATTAAAATTTTATGAGAAAAATAACGAGAGCAAAAAAAGCGCCTTTTTATTGTTAAAAAATTAATATAAAATGTTGTCTAAGATCCTAGGAGCAGCCATTGATGAATAAGTAATTTATAATGTTGCAATTTATTTAAAAGATTTTTTTAACTACTAGAAATATAAAATAATCACTATGTTTCTAGAAGAGCAAGTTTATAATTTTACTATTCATTTTGTTCAGTAACTCGGTAGTTCAACAATCAATTAATATATTATCGTAAAATCGAAAATATCGTTATTATAATTTATCGGTATTGTAAACTGTCGAAAGATTGTAAGCCATAACATACAGCTTACAATTTAACAATCGTTCTGCCCAATATTTTCATTAAGCTTACTATAATATTTTTGTAACTCTATGGTAAATTCACCCCGATTCACAATTAGACGGTTTTACTTCAATATATTATAATCTACCGAAAAATAATGCGTTAAAATAGGAGTGTGTAATGTAAAAAATATATTTTATAAACAAAAATGGTCAGTCAGAACTTACGGATTTAATAAGTTTCCGGTGACAATCGTATTTTATTTAATAATCATCAAGACCCGTCAATGGCCCACTGCTAGGCCGGGTCTCCTCCTCAGAATGAGGAGGATATTAGGCCATAGTCCACCACGCTGGCCCAGTGCGGGTTGGCAGACTTCACACACCTTTTAGAACTTTAGGGAACTCTCAGGAGTGCAGGTTTCCTCACGATGTTTTTCTTCACCGTTAAAGCAAGTGATATTTAATTGCTTAAAACACACATAATACAGAGTCAGAGGTGTGTGCCCAGGATCGAACTCGGACCTCCCGAGTAAGACTTGAAGTCTCAACCACTGGGACATCATTGCTTTTATTTAATAAGTTAATGACAATCCCTTAATATTTGTTTATAATAATTTTGTAGTCATCTAAGACTTAACAATAATTTCAAAAATACTACCGTTTCTAGGTAAAGTTAAAGCAAACTCTCAAACGTATAAACGTCACTCTAGATAGCCATTGACAAGTTAATTTGAATATTCAGGAATCCAGGTAACGGTGTAGCACTGGCCCGCTTCAGTAATACATTCCGCATGCGATTTGTCACAGTCCAAGCTCCCAGAGCTCCCACCGCTCCCAGGTGAACATCTCAGGGTTATTTAAATTTCATGAGTTACGTCTCGTGTCAATTAGCTTTGTTCCTTGTGTAAAGATTTACACATGATCAAGGTTCGTTGGTTGGTTCGATGGTTGATATATAATTTACGCACACGCACGAGTACGTATACGTATAACTTAGTAAGTTTTTATCCGACAAACTCACAATCCACACTTAAAAATGTTTTTGTTCCGTTAACATTGTTAGAAAGAGCAAAAGGCAAACAGAAAAAAAAATTTTTATTCGTGTCATGATTTCGGACACTATTTTCGTGACTTTTGTATGGACACCCAACGTGAAGATTATTGTAGGTGTATTCAGGAATAACTTTTTTCTAATTCCTCATAATCAAATAGGATATTTAGTGATTGAGCTTTTAATAGATACATGATGTAATCATATATTTAAGGATTCACAACTTAAATGTTTCTCGGAATGTTATTGACAAGTTAATGATAACTGTCTGTCCGCCAGTCTTCCCACTACTTAGTAAGATAAGATAAAATGAATTTATGAATATGTAAGTTTATGCTAGACTTCAGCTTTTTAATTACCTAGGTTGTTTTGTATATTAAAAAATGTAGACTTATGATACTTTTTATTTAACCTAATTAAATATGGATTTAGGTCTTTTGTATTAGGTATGTTGTAATTTGTGAATGAAATTAAATTATGTACTTTTGCTGCAAAATAAGCGAAATCAGATACGAAAAAATATACGTTTACATTATAATTGTTATGTAATTTGAATCACTTATTAGTCTTATTTTTATTAAAAAGGAAAAAGGGAAATATTATCTTCAAACATTTTATTGATATTAATATTTGTTATTAAATTAATTATTATATATATGTCTTTTAGAAATAAGGTCCTTTTTCCTTAATTATTCTCCTTTTGTAGTAATTCGGGATAGGATATTCTTAAACTAGTGATTATTTATTTATTTGTCTTCCAGTAAAAATTTTTGTGAGAGAAGTAGATGTTACTAAACGAGGAGTAGGTGGAATAAAATAAAAAAAAAAGAGTTGCACTCCGGGAGTGCCGGCAGAAGTGAAAACTTGATCAATAACGTTGTGCATTTTTGAATATTTTGAAATGGTTAGGGAACAATTTCGCACGAATTGCTTTATTTATCAGTAATAAGTATTTAAAATGTACTATCACATATGTGGTTAAATACAATGTTCATCTATTGTGCTATCGAACACAAATATATATTCAGTTTTGTATAAAATGTGCTACCTAACCTTAGCCTAACCTAACCTTACACAAGGCTAATCTTTTTTTTTTTGATAACCTAACGTTGTGTTTACATTACCGCGTGGTTATTACATTGTAAGGTACTCATACTCACGTAACCTTAATCGAACAGCACTCATAGCACTGACACGACACCGCACTTCACCTAGAGACTACTTCAATTCTTAAAAGACCCCGCAAGGCTAAGTCCGACTGTCGAGGGAATTTAATAGAGTCAAGGTTGTCAAAATGACGGAAGCTATTATTATTTTTCCTCTAGCGCCATAGATGCGATGACGATTCGATTATTCGATAATCGTTTACTATTTTTTGATATATATACACAAGAAAATATAGATATATAAATATACTGTTATTACCATAGTAAAAAAGTTTGTTATTTTGTGAATAAGTAAATCATGTTTCGCTATAATATAAATTATAACAGTTGGAGTAATTAATGTATATCCTTATTAACATTATAAACGCAAAAGTGTATTCGTTTTTAGATCTTTCTTGCACGCAATAACAACAAAAGTATACTTAATTTTTATCTTAAAATAAATTTTTCGTAGATTAGATAGGGTCAGAAGTTCTTTTTTAATTAATTAAGTGATTTTCATAATAAAATTATCAAAGGAACTTACCAAGTTCAAGAAGTTCAATCTTAATTATGCAAACAGCTTTATATGAAGCTATTTATTGTTTACTTAAATATGGAAAATAGAGTATGTAGGCATAGTTGATATTTGATGATATTTCTGGGATAATAAGTAAGTAATAATTTCCCCATTTTTCAGCTTTTGGAAAGTAATCGTAGGAAAATAGAGCAAGAAATCAACCTAATTTTTATCTGAAGATTCTGAATTTCAGATTTATGTGATAGCCAATGTAGTTTTTTATTATGTATTATTGGTAATCATATAGTTTCATTATATCTAAGTGTTCAAGAAACTTATAAACGTTGCAGTTCTGCGTAGGTTATACGTAATTTAAGTTTGTAATCCGACGTGGTCTAATAAGTACGCAGTAAATCAACTAACATTGAGATACTGTATGAAGTGACTAATGCGGTTATTATATGTAATATACACTTTATAAACTATTATTATTTAGAAATAATAATTCCGTTAATAGAAATCAGAAGCGTGATACAGTTTTTCATCATCGAAAACTAACAAAACCGTAAGTTTATAAATTCACTACTAATATTATAATTTGATGGATTGTCAAAGTTAAACTTTTTTTTTATTTTTGTGGCTAATAAAATTATAAGAGTAATAACATTAATAACTAGATTTACCTTAAAGGGTTAGGGGTATTTAGTTTTTTTTTTATTTTTAAATTTCGATTTTTTATAAACAATTAACTGTTGATTTTTTCCCGAAAAACTAGAAAAGAAATTCCTGAAGCCGCCATTTTGTTATTTTTTGAAAAATAAGCTACGTTTAGACTCAAGATTATCTATTTATAAAACTAATCTGTCCGATTGATTTAAATAATTCTCCAACGACTTATGATGGTCACCGCAAGGACCTCTGTTGGAACGGGGTTTACACAAACAGCTATAACTTTTGAAATTATAATATTTTTTTTTTCAAATTTTCGTGACTTCAAGTCAAAACGTTGTGTAATGATCCCATATTATTAATTTTATAAAATAAAATGATTTACTGACAAAAAAATTTCATTTTCTCATGTCTTTGACTACCCCTAACCCCTTAAAGGACTGTCTGACCCTTATTAATTTATAATAAAAAATACTCACTCATCCCTCTATTATAATAACCAAGCGTGGGGTAGTAGGCCTATGTTGCCAAGAGAATATTTAAAAACTCTCTCTAAATAATTTAAAAAAGCTAAAAATATAGTGCAAATGTTTAACAAACAGTTTATAATCTGACTGGTGAATTTATAAACTAAAGTTAACATTTAACAGAGTTTTTTATTAAATTCATTGAAAGTAAACTTCTAAATATATTTACTTTTTATAGTAGTTCTTACAAAGAATCCTTGCTACTGGGGAATTAGACATAAATGGTTCTCTGTACTTACTTAATTACATGAATAAATCAGTTCGTTTTGTAAGAAAATGGAGAATGTTAATTGATTTACGAAATGTTTATCAAAGGCAGACAAATTACTCACGCTTACGTGCTCTTTACACTCTTCATTATCTTGCTAAACTACGCTAAATTTGCGTTTTACTTTAAAACATATTTAAGATATAATAGACAATGTTATAATTTAATTTTGTTTGATACCTTAACTTAAAAAGAATAGACGCAGAAAATATCTCCACTAAATGGACTCTAAAATATCCTTATTATAATCTATTAATGCTTAGTTGCATCGATAAAAACAATGCAATTATTAAGTTTGGTAACTTCAAAAGAAACAAAATCTTATAATTTTTATTAAAGCGATAATTTTCATTGAGACGACGGCTATTGACACGGTATCACCGTACGAGAAGTTCAATTTAGTTTTCAATGCTTTATTCATGCATGAGTTCTACTATATGGTAGTAATACTAGTTTTACTTAAAATAAATATGTTCAATGTTTAGATGCTTATTTTGACATTATTGCTCATAAGTCTATTTAGACATGATTGAGTTCTACAAAAAACAAGCCAATCAGCATGCCGTAATATCCTCAAATTAAGCTTGTAAATCATCGCTTAAAAATGTGTATCTAATTTTAAACAACACCCACTTGGGATGAGTGATGATTTAGATGAAGATATGGAAGTACGAATAACAGATGACACAATACACATCAGTACAATATTTAGATTATATATCTCGATAGATATGTCTAATTAATCAGAATATTAATTTATATGTACATGGCTTTATATTATCCTACTAGCCGACCCGCGCGACTTCGTTCGCGTGTTGCTCCGCTCCTATGGGTCGTAGCGAGATGTTAAATAGCTTAAGTTACTCCTTGTTACATCAGCTATCTGCCAGCGAAAGACCCGTCCAAATCGGTCTAGCCATTTCAGAGATTAGCCGGAACAAACAGACAAAAATTGTAAAAAATGTTGTTTTAGTATGTGTACCGTGTATACATATGCACTTAGTAAAAAGCGGTTATTTTAATATTACAAACAGACACTCCAATTTTATCTATTTGTATGGATAAGAATTGTGGATGACGTCATCCAAAATATCTTTAAATGTTGAATTGAGAAATATTATGTTTGAATATTATTTTTATCAATTTATTATTTATTTTAGTTATTCTATAGAAGTTAATATGAATGACAGAACTTGTAAGTGTGAATGTTTGGAATAGATGACGAATGACGATGATGTATTTGAGATAAAGGGAACACAGTATGTCTGTACTGTGTAACCAGTACCAATAATTTTAACATACGTATTTTGTTCAAGTATTAAGATTGAACACACAATGTACATGATCAAAGGAATAGAGGAAACGTAGCTTAGGGACATAATATCATTATCGTATTAAACAAATCTGGATATAGGAGAAAAAGAGGTACAAAGGAATTTGTTGCTATAAAGATTGATTTGTTTTATTATAATATTCTAACGCACTACCTGATGCTTTGAGTCATAATATTATCATACAAACCATCCATCATCCCCTATTTTCGACAATTTATATATTAAATTTTTAAAATCCCTTCACTTTCTCACCTACTGTATAAGTTGTAGTCAGTTTATTCTTATATATATTGAAGATTCTCTCCTCGTGTCGCGTTCGAGTCTTGCAAAAACTCCCTGCAGACACCATCCATCGTTCACCATCAAGATGTCCATAAAAAAATACACACATATCAATCGAGATTGAAGAGAAGATTACTTGTAAATTTTGATAACTTTATTGAAATCTGTCTGTGGAGTTTTAAGAGGTGAAATTAATAAATAATATTGATAATGACTTCTATCATTATCTACTTGTTATGGTACCCGAATAATGCTAGGCAATAGCGACCCAGGTGCAGGTTTGCAATCTAATCGCGTTATCTTGAATATGAGGAAGAGTTAGAACCAGCTATACTGAAATAAACTTTATTATAGTTAAATTTGCAGTAAGTTTGAGAATATCAAATTCTATAACATTACTTATCAAACGGCATTTATCAAAAGTGATCAAAAATGTAATTTTACAATAAGATTGCTTATACCTATAAATATGACACTCCAATGAAGTTTAAATGAAAGCATAAAAAACTGTTCGTTGCATCAGCGTGTCTGAAGCTGAGTATTCATAGACTTAAATTAGCAGTCCGTGCCTTATCGAAAATATGACTTCGCTTTATACAGGACACAGCGGCGGTAAAAATATGAGTATTTTTAAAGGACAATGTTCAAATTGGCCTACGAACGGAATGACATGTCGTCATTATGAAAATTACTAATTTATTTTTAAACATAAATATCAAATTTCCGTAACTAACGGACACTCCAGGATTTTGCAGGCTGAAACTTTACTTATATGTTTTTTATTCTACATATCTATTGATTAATTCGCTGTTCATTTAACAATCAAAATCAAGTTATGAATAAGGGACTGGACCGAGATTTATTTATATTGAATGTATGTATTGTACTTTTAATGTACTTTTGTACTAATAATAATTTTTCCCTCACCTATCACTGACCATACAGACCAACAATAATATAAGGTGTTATACCGTTGTCAACTGTTTTAAATAAAATTAAGTGTGGGCAGTAGTACATATATATGTCGGGGATTTTAAACGATGAGAAGGGAATGGAAGATGCAAAATATTGGGGAACACTAAAAGGGGGGCGATGGTATTGAATGGAATATTGGGTAAACGCAACGTTACTCCTATTGAATCGATAAATGATCAAATATGATCTCTAAAAATTACGAGAGAAACCTAAGCAGTGCCTTGGACTTGTGACCAAGGTGTAGGCTTGACAATGATTACCTAAGGAGCTCCTTTAAGTAATTACAACACTCGCCTCCACTGCTAGGCTCTCTATTTAAACCCAAGGTTAAACGCACATAAACCTAACCTAACACAAGACGAGGTAATCACATTGTAAGGTACTCACGTGACCTTGATCGGACAGCACTCCTAGCGCTAACACAACATTATCACTATTCAGACACTACTTCACTTCTTGAGAGACTTCGCACGACTAAGACTTCAGTCAGACAGTCGTGGCATATAAAGGGTCGAGGGTCGAGACTGTCAAAACAACGGAAGTGACCACTACCGTACTCCAACGCCATAGATACCGATGACGATTCGATTATTCGATAGTTTTTTACTATTCTCCGACATATATATCGATGGTCTGGGCTGATTAAAATGAATTTCAATAGAAATGTTAAACAAAAAATATTTGACTAATATTAATTTATTAAATACATTATTATCTTTTATTATATGTCAAATTTTAAAGCATAACTGTTTTTGGGCTAATAGGTACAGGAATCATGATTGTTTTATATAACTGTCACACGAAATTAAACCTGTAACCATTGACAAAATACGTATTAATGGAATTCATTTAAAAATATATTCACTAGGTTAATACGTAACAATAGAGGTTTTAGGTAAACAATAAAACAATACAATTAAGCGTAGAATAACGAAACAAATATACCGATATTTTTTCTTTGGAGTTGATTTGTTTCAATCAATCTATTGCTAACTCAATTGTGGTATGTAATGTTGGATGTGCAGCAATACATGTGAAAACTTTATACATTTTCATGCAGTAGTTTTCTCGTGATGCGAATACAAATATACAGATAGTTAGAAATTTTTCTTGTCTTACATAAAGTTCTTTTAAATATCATCTAAATATTTAAAAGAACTTTATGTAAGACATTTTTAACTTTTTTTATATATGTACATTAAAAAATTAGTGTTGTTAATCAAATGTCAGTAACAATTTTAATAACTTTAAATGAATAATGAATATCATAATTGATTGCCTTAACGGACAACTGTAGACTTCTTCATTAAATATTCAAGGTTGGCTTGGAATAACTTAAAATAAGATGCTGCGAAATATTTATTATATAAGTATTAAATTTAATTTTAAATTATTTGTAGAATGCTGTTTTATAGTTATAAAACACCTTACCAAAAATCACTTGCATTATTGAGACAAGAACGGGAAAATAATATAGTGTATAAAATAACTTTTTAGATCATTAAATATTCTAAGTTATTTTTTTATTGTTTATTTCTTAAATTAAATGCTAACTTTGAAAAATTAAACTTTCAAAAAGATCTTCTCTTTTCATTTATCCATACATACATTTTTGAGTTCACAATAGGTATGACTTTTTGCCGCCATGTTGAATTTTCCTTAACATCATACTTAGTAAACTTACTCGGATAATAGATTTTATTATATATTTTTGTATTTCTTTCTCCATCCATACATTGAATATTTATGTTTAGATGTTTGGGTGTTTGTTACTCAATCACACAAAAACGGCTGAACCGATTTCATTGAAATTTGGCACAAAAATACTGTATAACATGAATTAAAATATTAGTTACTTATCCCGGAAATGTTCCTGCGGAATAATATTATATTGTAAATTGAATATAAATATACTTGGTGAATTGCACACTTACGAATCTGTACAATAACAAGTAAAATCTAATATCAACAGATAATTTATACAGGAACCCGTACGCAGTGGTGCCTGGGCTTGTGACTCAGTTGATGATTTACAAGGACTTTGATACTCTTTACTCACTTGATGAAATTACTCATAAATACTATCGGCTAAATGGTTCTGTTATCAACAGTTTTCTAGCATATTTTATACAGTAATAATACCACAATGCAATAATCAAAATGATAAAATGTCTGTTCCAGTTATGTCACTGCACCACAAAACCGCTAATTATACGGTTACATTAATTAATATGGTATCACTTTTGATTTTTAAGCATTTTACACTCTGCTGGGCTGCCTTTACGGTTTATGATTTCGTTATTTGTTGAAATATTATTTATACGATGTTTCCGTATACGAGAATATTCATAGCTACGTAATATTTGAATTTAAGAGGGATCAGTAAATAAAAAGTGCAGTACGAGTGCAGTGATAGCCCAGTGGTTAAGACTTTCGAGTAAGACCTCAGGAGGTCCGAGTTTGATCTTGGTAACAGTTTAATTCTATGAAGTAGTAAGCATTTAAAACAATATAATATAATTTCTGTTGTAAAAAGTCAGCTAAAATTTTAGCTATTTAATTAATACAAAAAAAACTTATTTAGTACGTAAACTTACGTTTATAAAAATTATAAACGTAAGTTTACGTACTATATTATTTATATGCAAATTTCCAATTAAGATAACATTACTCTCAATAAGATTATTATATTCAGTATTTTTGGTACACTTTATTTCGATTTAACATGACGAGATAAATCCTATTCTTTCTCGTAAAAAGATTTTTACGAAAATTATGCTTGTATACGTTTTATATACAAAATTGCTACGAATTTGCTGAAAGGGCAACTGTAGATCATAATTTAGATATTCTCCGATTCGATTCATTGGCAGGCAACATTTTAATTTTAACTTTTGTATTTTGTTCATTATGCCTATGCTGATTTACAATTTAACGGCATTATTTCGATAGATTGTAATCTACCGAAAAACGATTAAATTCTAGCAGTATGTTACAATCTTTTGACGGTTCACAATATCGCGAGATTGAGATTGATCTAACGGTATTTACAATTTAATTTAATTTTGTAAGATATACAAGAGTGTGTACCTTATGTGATCCTCAAAAAGGGTAACACTTGCCATTCACTTATAAGTCAATATTTACGCAACAAAATAATTTGTAAAACTTCCAAAGTTACAGTTACAGTTGAGTTTACAAATTGTCAATCAACGTTATTAACAAATTTGCTAGCACGTATAAATAATAATTACCAACCTTGTCCCATAGCAATTAGCAATAAGAGACATCAACATTATTCTTTTATTACTAGAATTTATTAAGGGTTTATTGATACACAATCAAAACTCAAGATATACTTAGGGGAAAAGAGGGACACTTGTTCCTAATGGGAGATGCAATAGTTATATTAAAAAGCTATTGTGAACCCAGCATTATTTAAAACTAGAAATTTTGTTATGATTGGTTATTATGTGCCATAGAGACATCTGTCAAAACTGAACTGTTAAAATAAAATAAAAGTTTATATCATTTAGTATACTTATCATTCTTATTGTTGAGATCTCCCTAATAAGAATAACAATACTTATGTTGGGAGGTCTCGCTATTCCATAGTCGTCACATGTATGGAAAATGAAAGATTAACATAATAATAATATACATATGCTTTACTAAATAAATTATAAAAAGTTACACATTTCTATCTATCTATTCTATGAGTGTGTGCGTGCACATGTGTGTGTGTATAACTGTCCAGCTGTATAAAATATTAATTTGGTATAATATCTTAAATATGGCGTGTATGTAGTTTTAAGAGTTTGGAAAAAAATTTCGGAAGTTTTTGAGTGAATATTTCGCTTATTTATCCGACGTCACCCTCTAATGACCCACTGTTGAGCCGGGTCTCCTTCTCAGAATGAGGAGGGATTAGGTTCCATTCATAATCCGCAACGCTGACACAGTGCGGGTTGGCAGACTTCACTCACATTTGAGAACATGGACAACCCTAAGGGGTGCATATTTTCTCACGCTGTTTTCCTTCACAGTTAAAGCAAGTGATATTTCATTGTTTAAAACACACATAGCTCAGAAAAGTCAGAGGTGTGTGCCCAGGATCGAACTCGGACCTCCGGAGTAGACATGAACGTCTAAACCACTGGGCCATAACTGCTTATTTATATTACATGGTAATAAATCGTGATTTGTTTAAAAATATTAGAAGTTGGAAATATTTAAAAATAGTGTTGACTCACTAACGTGAATGTATCTGAGGATACTTTTGTATGATCCCCAGTTCAAATCTTCTAAACATCCAAAAAAAGATAGATGTAAGTCCCTCTCTTTTTACATATATATTTATATATAGTAGACAAGATATATTTTAATGCACTGTAGATTAAAGTTGCGTTGATCTTGACGTAATCATGAAATAAAGTATAATGCACGCACATAATTTGTTACGCTCTACACGATGCTTTGTTCTTATGATGACGCAGTCATTCTAATGTACAGTTCACATTTCTGCAACTTCTTTATGATGGTTTAATATAAATTATCATATATTTACCTTTTTATTTTATGTATATAATTAATTTTTATAACAAATTTTACTGGGCTATTTAATATACCAAGAGAATCAACCAGGTCCATAAAATGTAAGGATATGATTATTTTCTTATTATCTATTTATTTTCATACTTCTAGTTAGCATACACAAATAAACAAAATATTTTTATTCGCATACAGTCTTGACAATATTTACGATATCTTAGATTTAAATGGAGTCTGTTTTAGAGGAAATTATAATTAGTACAACTTAAAATGTGTGCGAAATCATGAAATGTTCGTCACTGACTGAAAATTGATTCTTAAGTTTAAAAATAAATCAGTAGTTTTCGTTATGACGACAAGTTATTCCGTTTGTAGGCCAATTTGGACATTGTCTTTTAATCAAAATCAGCAGAACCAGAATTAGAAATATACTGAATTTTCATAGTGCTTGAAAAATACATTATATTTTAAATATTGTAAATTACTTATTTTTAACTTAACCTCCCAATATATTTTCTTATCATCACTCCCTCACAGAATATAATATTCAACGTCAATCATAATATTTTATATGGATATCGATAAATTGCGTTACGTTGTCACTTGTCATTTACCAACATGCTAACTTTATGACAAGAATGTTGTGGGTTTAGCGGTTTAGAAGACAAAACGGAACCGCAAAATAAATTTGCTTATGATCAAAACACTGTACAATTGATTAACATTTTATGACCTTTAAATATTTACATAGTAGATAACAAAGTAGATTACCGCTGTCTGTACGCTTATACATATCTTTTAAACTACACAATAGATTTTTATGCTTTTTTCACCAATAGACAGTGTGATTTATAATACATTAATATTAAAGTATGGAAACAGTTTTTTTGCAATTATCAACCCCCCCGCGTGTCAGCAAAAGTAAGTCCTAACACCTCCCCCCGTGCTTACGTAAACATTTATGCATGCATTTTTCTCAGAGATATTTCAATGTGTTTTCTAACTTGTTTATCGCTGAAGTAATCACCATGCAGACCCCCCAACCCATCCACCATGTCATCAAAAATACGTAAAGCAAGGACCCTTTCGCCCCCTTGCTTACGTTACACTTGACCCCTCATGGAGGCATAAGTAAGGTTCTCGGCTCAAAGTTTCAGATCTCTAAAAAAGTAAAAATAAATTTTAAGGACTATAACCAATATAATCATTAAAAAATATGATTTTAGTTTTAATTTATGAAATAATTTTTAATAAGAATACTACGCGTTACATAAAACCTGATATATTAAAGTTTCATGTAGAATATTATCATATTAGTAAAGTAAAGGGTATATTGTAAAAGCATAATTGTTTTTTTATTTATAACTAACTCATAAAATATGAATGGTCATTAAATAATAATTTAAAAAATATGCATTTATCAAGAAAGTGTACGATAAAAATCTTTAGTTTCTATAAACAAAATACTCTGTTTGTAGGTAACAAAAAATATTTTATCGTAAATCCATTTCCTGAGGCAGACTGGTTGCCAAGGAGCCATGAATACGTATCGTATAAATCAAGTTGCTAACTCCTCACACCTATTTGTTTTTCATTGCTAAATAACCATTTCCAGTTACAGTCGCGGTTTTTTAATAACAATAAATCTTATTGCAATGCATTAAATATGTTTCTTTTTAAAACAGTTTTAAACGCATACGAATTTAGGAGAATTAAGTTCTTCAGAGGTTTTTTATACAATCGCTTTGACCTGTATAATCAGCACATGGTATCACAGGCGTCGAAGGCAATTTTTTTTCCAAAAATACAAAAATATATTATTATATAAGTAGTACAATTGTTAGAAAGTGATAAGTATGTCATACATTAGTTTATATAAGGTACTCAAACATATCTGATCTATATACCATTTAGCACATTATATGCTTATAGATAGACCTTTTTCCTCATACATTTTGTCACACCAAATATATGAAATTTGACATATATACAACAATAAAGATATATAATACAACTTTGAAGATAAAATAGCAAATATATCTAGATTCTAGACTATTAAAACATTACGGAATTAGGATTTATTTTTAAAATTTTATCAAATTAACAAAAAAACTCCAACGAGAAGAAAGAAGTTTTTATAATTTTCTAATTTAGAAAATAATTATTCTGACATTGTGTCATGAGAAATAAAAAATAATAAAAATCTATGACAAAGAAGTCATGCGATAAAATATAAAATTCTATGAAATAATTCATAAGAGAAATAAATATTCAAAAAAATAATTTAACAATCTCTTCATTTACCATTTTTGCGCAAATACATTGACCGTAGATATTCAATTCTTATTTCACTTACCCCCTATATTCTATCCTGGAGGTCAATATAGGCCACTTTAGGAATCAATAGTTTAGGAACATCCACAAAAGATCAGAAAAAGGATATCAAAATTAAAATATTTATGTTCGGGCATGGACACATTTTACGTATGAACTTCATATCCATCATATAATTAAAGGTCAATATAAAATGGCTATAGAATTTAATTAATAAGAATCTAGGATATTAATTACTGTAGTGATTAATGGGAGTCTTCAATCTAAACTAGGCTAGTGCTTCTAACACGGCTCCCGTTATTAAATGAAAGATCTACCGTCTAAGGTGTCATCGCAAGGTGGAATCTTCCGCTTTGAATTATATTTAGTTATTTATTATTTTTAAATTATAATACATTATATAGATAGAACAATTCACGACGACCGTCTCCCGCTTACTACTATTATAATGATTAAGATAATAAAACTTTTACATGGTCCTCAGTAAAAACTTTTATCCATTATCATAATAATCACTACTCCGTCATACTACTGCAAATACGTCGACACAGAATAATGGTTGTATTAGTGTTTTTACCACGAAAATGGAGAAACAAACAGATAAACAGACTAAAAACCCATCTAAAATTCTAGCACCCAGATTACAAGATTTCTATTAATTTACTTGCATCTAAAGTTTAATTTTTTTTAGTATTTAAACGATTTCAAACTATATATAAAGGAAGATCGAAGGTCAGTACATAAAGAAAATGTTCTTGACTTTAATCACGCATAATACATTTAGCACTATATCATATTTACAAACGGTTAAAATATTTGATTTATTTATCTTTTCTCTTTTTATTGGCATCCGAGTTATATGGAACAAAGTCTAGATTTTAAGTTATACTTGCTGCTATACAACCATGAAAACTTTATCTAATCTCATGCTACTGATTGTGCTAACACAATTCAAAGTCGTAGCGTGATGTGTATAAACATACAAACATACTAAAGTTTTTTTTACTACCTTGAATAAAAAGTAGCAATTACGTCGATTTAAAATTCGTACTGATTCAATAAAAATATTTTTTCACTTATGGAAAGCTACTTAATTCCCATAGTTTAAATAATGTTGCTATTTTTTGTAATTATTTCATTGATAGAAATCTAAAATATGACCCTTTCTTTTCTTATTCCTCTCCTTCGTTTTCTGTCTCGAACCTCTCTTTATTCCCGCTTTTATTTTTCTCTTTATCTCTTCTTTCTATTATTACTTTCATTGTCTCTCTGTCTGTCTATTTTATATCTTTCTTTGACGTAGTAGAAAAAATTCGTTCGCACCGATACAAAATGCTTTTTTACAATCTGGATAAGTTTTCGACGTTCGCTTTCAGTTCACATTACGAAACTAGCTTTCCTCTCTCTAGTAAGAAAAGGCGTTTATTTTTATATGCCGTACGAAATATACTTAGAATGATTGTTTTGACTCATGTAAAGGTTATAAAGGTTTTCTTAAATATCTTCTATATACAGACATTCAATGAGTTACATTTTTATTATAATAATATTTACTTTAGCAGCTTTACGAGAAAGGCCTAAGTGGATAGAATCTATCCAGACCTGCCGTCATATAATAAGTTTACGTTATATTGCTTCGTGGGGGCGCTGTAGGAGGCAATTTATTTTCTGACGAACTTTTTAGTGGATTTTATATTACAGGTGACTAAATTAAATATAGGCATAGGTTTTTTATTACTTTATTTATTGAATAAAAGAGTATAGTATAGGGTTTAAATATATATAACTCAGAGAATGGAATCGAGGAGGGGGAATATAGAAAACATTAAGAGGGGGTGTGAAATTGAATGGACTGTTAATAAACGCAACGTAGATACTGCTACTGCACCAATAAATAATCAAACATTATGATCTCTTACAATTACGACAGGACCCTAAGCTGTGCCTTGGACTTGTGACCAAGGTGTAGGTTTAAGGAAGTTCTTCAAGCAATTCCAATACTCGCCTCCACAGCTCAGGTTCTTTGTTTGTACCTAAGGTTAGGTTTACCTAAGCCTAAATAACTTACACGCCAATATAATATATTAAATTTAAAAAAAATGTAATTTGGTGTTTTTATTATACAAATATCATAATAAGAAGCAGCGCCTGGGGCTGGTGACCCAGGCGGAAGTTAAGATCAAAACATTCGACATTAACTGATTGACCGAGTTTTCTAATATCTAACTTAACTAAATAATTTAACGACTCAAGTGTTTCTCAGCATAATTTATTACACTTGCTCTTATACAATGTTCACTCTGTAAAATTACTCGTCAAAGTACTACTGATGTATTTGGATGTAATTTAATACGTAAGTGTAGAAATGATACTTATTAATGAACAGCAATACGTAAAGACATGCATGCATACAACGCTATCTTCTGTCACTTTTATTACACATACCTTGTCCTGAGAATAACGAACACAACAAAAAAAGAATTATACGATTTGGTGCAGCCGTTCTGAGTTTATGCAGCTATTTATTTTATTTATATAAATTACTAATCGACCCGTCTTGGCTTCGCCCGGGTGCAATTTACCACGTGTATTTAGGTTTCACATTTTAACCGTCACTAAATTTTACATTTTGATTTATATACGAGTAATTCCCAAATACATAACACACATACACACAGCTTGACATGCACTTCATCCCCACGTCGATAGATGGCGTACGAGCACACTTATTTGTTTAGTTTTGTATTCTTAAGTATTTTTTTTACAATAAAACATAGGATATAGGCATCCTTCCTCAAGTTCTACTTTATCTCTGTATCTTATTTTATCTAAATCGGTTCAGTGATATTAGCATGATTGTGTGTGAACAGAAAATCTATTCATCAATAGATGGCGTTGGTAGTAGATTATATCGCACTTTCGTTTATTTAGATTATCAGTATTTCCTACCTTTCTTACTCGTAAGTGTTACTTTCGGATTTATTATATTAGTTAGGAAGTAAGGATTAAAGATACTTTTAAAGCGATATTCCATTATTTTCCTACAACACCTGTAAGTATATAGAAATCATACAATCAGCTTATATAAAGCCTCTCCTGTCGTCTTATCTATTTCCGGTACATTGAGATTCAAATAGCTGTACAGTCGGTCGGTCAAGAGCTCTGCTCCTGACGTAATCCTGAGACTTCGGGATCCTGAGACGTCATTGTGTGCCGACAATAACTATAAGATACGAAGCGAATTGTATTTCAGAAATAAGTGTGATATATCGTATTTAAAGTATAAAACTTTAATTTAATCTTCAAGTTATAAAAATGTATCTTTTAATATATTTATTAATTTATGATAATATATCAAGTATGAAGAGTTTTGATTTTTTTGGTATATTTTAAAAGGACGCTCAAGTCGCTTGAATTTTTTTATTGTTATTTTTTTGAGTAAACTGTTTGTAAAAATATGATAGTTTTAAGATCCTTAAGAAAAAAGTTCAAGCTCAGTATTTTTTAAAATTTCTGTCAAACTTTGGATTTATATTCTTACTAGCAGCTACAACCAACTTACAATAAAAAAAAAATATTTACGACCATAATGACTATTAGATATACTATTATAATTTCTAAGTCTTGGAAGTCTTTTAAATTTCAAAAGTAAATAGTATAAATATTATAAGGCTAAAAAATATTTTCTTAATTTTAACTATCCACACAAAAAATGGTGTCCTAACAAAAAAAGTCTGTCTATTTCTAACATCATTACAGATAATCCTGTTTTGTTTCCGCTTGTGGAGGAATTTCTTATCAGATTCTAGCTTTTTTCATTGAAATCCGATTTGTGGCTCTCACGGACGAACGGAAGACCTTAATGCATTTAAAAATTGCTGTTTTCTTTTATTCTGCTATACATAAAGAGTAACTTTGTACTTCATAAGTTTAAATGGCAACACTGAAATGCTACAGTTTCCAAGCTCTTACATAACTTAGATATTTGAATACGAGGATGTACAGAGTTTGATGTAATTAGATTTGAAAACTCTTTGATTTGTTGATATTTTGTGTTATGTAACTAATTTCGATATATCATCATCATCATCTTTATCTTCTACTGCTATTCTAAAAAAACTCTAGTCATTAAAAAATATTTAAAATATATTAAAATTTCGGTCCCTAATTATAATTTACCAATGATTTCTCTGAATTTTCAAAATGGCGTCTCACCGACTTGGATTGTCAGCTGTCACTTTGGACTTCGAATTAAATAGCAATGGAATATATTACTTTTATCAGATTTTTTATTAAATTTTCCTATATAGATTGATAAAAGGATTTTGGTAAGTAATAGTCTTGTCTTTTATAATAAAAAATGAAAACTATGTTACACAGCGCAATACTTTTATTCTGAAATTTCTTCATCATGAAGAATTATATTAATTAACGATTAAGTATTGTTTTTGTGTAAATTCTTCCCTTTTAACCCAAAAACCCTTGCTTATTTACGAGATAAAAGAATCGTGTGTTAATCCAGGTTATATAGTAAGTGTGTTAAATTTCTTTTTTCTGTGATTGAGTACCCAACATAAAATCTTCCACATTTATTATATTAAATAGAACCCAGTTTGTAGTAGTATCAACATTTCCTTTCGTATCCAGGTCTATAACTACGTCTTGCAGTCAATAAGAGCTAGTAAGCCGCAGAATGTGGGTCAAGAGTCCTGTTCCCGACTAATCCGTACATTGAGTTTTGGGGATCAGTCAAGTGAACTTGTATTGTCAATTTGATAGTTTCGTTATATTTAACGTGCCGTATTATTTTTAAAATATCCCCAGCGGATCAAAAACTATATGAATCAAAAAAATAAAAGGAATGGAATATGGAAAACATTAAGAAGGGGTGATATTGAATGGATTATTGGGAAAACGCAACGTTGTAGTTGTTGAGTGAGATGAGAATAAGACGTAAACAAAACAAGTGCAAGAACTAATTTAGTGCTAGAACTTAAATTTAATAAATATATCTGATTTCACAAATCATACAATATAGATAGCATATCCTATTAACCTAGAGAAACATACAGTTAGAGGTAATATGTCCAACTGCTATTAAAAGTCTAAATAAAGCTTTAAATTTTCCGGGATCGTGTGTAGTTTTTCTTTTATTAATAATCTATTAAAATAGCCCGTTAAACCTGCTCTTAGGTCGCAAGTCCCCGGTAGTGTTTTGCTTGTTTAAAAGTGCATTTTGTAATATATAAATTTATTAGACATCAATGAAAAAAAATTTAAATATTATTAATGTTTTAAAAAATTATTATCAGTAGACACATAAATCTTACCCAAATTCAGGTCGGGATCTGAAACCGATATCATACCATACAGACTATATTTCAGTCTACCTTTAAAGATAACTGGAGTAATTATGTTTCATTATAATACTAGAGACCAGTCCTGGCTTCGCACGGCGTGCTTAATATTAACCTTCGTCATGAATCACTCTGTCTTTTAGTGAAAACCGCATAAAAATGCATTCTGTATATTTTGAGTTTATCGCGAACAGACAGACAAATGCATCGTTTGACTTTGTTTTTTATATGTAGTGAAGATGGTATTCATACATTAGTTGACCTTCTCTAGCTTAAAAAATGTGTTTGGGCGTTATTTGTGTTATAAAGATCCCTCATAATAGTATACCTTAGATAAGTATACCTTAGTTATAGATATACATACCAAACTTTTCCTTATCTCCTTATCTATTACGTTAAAAGCCTTAACCCGGCCGTTTGTCTTGTGCCGTTATAAATCTTCAATAAACCTGATACAGTAAGGAAAATGTAAAGGTCAAACTCAGCTGAGTCATCATGGTTTGTCATGATATTATCACCTTAAGTTATATTCGACACCTACTCACGCTACCAAAAAAAGTAAATAACGGATATGAGGAATGTTTGATCTCATTATTTAATATCTTACTAAACTAGGTAATTAATGTCATCCCTAATAATGAAAACATGCGCAGTGATATAAAAAAAAACTTATTATAAAACTGATATATTGAGACAGAAGTTATGAAAAGGGAAGATTTTCTTTAAATATCTAAGTCTAACTAAAAATATCGGACTGAAGCAAAAATTTGTACACTAAAATGAGTATAAATAACCTATATACTTCACCTTAATAACCTGATATTCTACCCTTTTTCACGATCAGTCTTCATTTTAAGTGTCACATGATATCTACGACTTTTGGAAGTGACTACAAGATAAAAGTGGTGCTAAAAATAACGTATATCTGTAACATGAATCTATAATACTTTTCATGTGTCTGGTCTATTGTATACAGAAAATTTTAGGATGGTTTTCTTCCTCTAGATTTTTTTATTTTTTATTTCAGTGGAGCGGTATTATTATTCATTTAAAATTAGCTGAAGGGACGTGAATAAAATTTAACATTATAACATATTAGTCCTGTAAATTATCTGTAATTACCTTAATTAATAGAGGATTCTTCATATCCCGAAAAAAATATTTTATTTTATGTTTTTATTGATTTATTTCTGCGGCGCAAATGAAGTCGCAGGCAAATGCTAGTTTGATAACATTAAATAATTACATAATTTGTTAAAAAAAATAATTTGGAAATTTATGATATTTCCTCAAAATATATTCTCCCCAAACAAGTCTGTAGGGCTTACTGTTTACTACTTGTCTGTGGACATCACATTTTTGTTTGAGTTATAAAAACGTCTATTTAATTAATGAGTCTCAGTATCTCAGTATAAACCATAATGAGTCGTTGATGGCATTAGTTATTGCTTCTCAATTTATTAAGTGTTGCTTGACACAGTTTAACTGCCTGGGTTGTTAACTTTCATGATTGGCAGCAATTTGCTTTCGTTTCTTTTAGAATCATCATTTCAGTTTATCTCAATAAATTATCGTGTAATTTTTACCTAATATGATATAAACATACCATTTAAAAGAATAACCGTGAGACCTCATTAAACTTAGAATTTTAATTTCGCAATATTCGAGGTTTTCCTTCGTATTAGATTCAAAATTCTAACCTAACCTTAATTTTAAAATATTTTGCATAATTAGTTTTATTCACAAGAAGTTTTATAAACAATTAGGTAAAAATAGTAGATGTTTGGAAATTTTTTAGATATAAAAATTTTCTAAATTCCAGTAGAGATCAAAATATGTGCCCAGAATACGATGATATTTGTTTTGCTCGACTTGGTGTGAGCTCTGTCGGGTCCCCAGATAATATTACCAATTATATATGACAACATACTTTGCAACGTTAATTTGCATATGTAATTAAAAAGCAAATAGAAAATACAAACATGAGTTTAATCACTTTTTAATTTTAATTCCGTAACTGTGATTAAAGCGCTTTGAAGTTTAAATACCCCTTTAGAATACAGACAGAATAGAAATACAAACATTTTGTATATTAAATTTTTAATTCATTAAATACAGTGCAAAATAGGATAATAATTTTTAAACTTAAAATTAGAAAAAAAGGGTAAATGCTTATACATATTTTGATTCAGGTCAATTGAATTTTTTTATAGGAAGCTAATAAGCTCCGAAATGTCCGCAACAGTTTGACGAGTAGACGTTCATTAAATACGAACTCTTTCTCTCTTAACTTACTATTCAAGCGGTGCAGCTCTACTGTGCAGTATATAGCCAATATTTATTAATAAAAGGCTATTCCAATCTTTTTAGTACTACATACGTAATATGTTTAAATGAAATTTCTTTCGCATGACGAATATTCAAGTATCATAATATAATCAAGTGTAAACCAGAGCTGGGTATGAAGTGGCCACTTATACCACTTAACTGTGTATCAGGTAACATAAAATGCCTTTCCCGTCTAGATAAAAGAGGCCTTTATAGAAAGAAAATCTTTTCTATATGTATATCTATGCTTAATTCTTTATCTATAAAAAGATGTATCTAAATACAAATGTACAGCATTATGTATAGACATGTGTTTTTGAAAGAAAGTCAAGCAGTGCTTGGATTTTTGACCTAAAAGCAGATTTAAGGCCTTCATTGACACGATCTTAACACTCACCATCCTCGCAGGACTAGAAAATCCATGGTATTATTTTTTCAATATAGTAATCCGAATAGAGAGCGAGGCTTGTGACCCAACTGTATCTTTATTATTATAAATATGATTACTTACAATCCACAGCACAGCTAAGTTTTCAAGTAAATTTTAAAGCATACAGTTGAATTGAAACTTCACTACAGTACCAACAATAGTTAAAGGACTGCTGCATTTTTAGGATAAGACTAACACATACAACATATTGCTATATTCAATTTTGTACACTAAACACAGTTCTATACCATATGGACACTTAATACTTTGAAATGAAAATAACGTTACTCAAAATTTTGATGTAAAATAAAGTTAAAATGCCTACTTCTAATACACTTAGTAAAAATGGAGAAAATAAGAGTAATAATGATGACATGCGAAAAAGGTTAATTTTACTCAATATTATGCTTTTTTGAGGAACTCCTTGCATTTCTACAGACAGCGAATTTTGAGATATTATTTTCATTCTATACTAGCCTAGCTTGCACACTCACTCATTTATTTATTCATACTCTCCCACCCGTAACTATGAATATACCTCACTATTTTTCGTTGAATTTCTAATCTTTAATGCGTAGTATGACATTGATTTGCAGTGGACGCCATCATTTCACTGACTGTGGCCTGACTCACTCACTTTCTCTTGTATACAAACCTTGTCCTGACAATAACTAACACAACAAAAAAAGAATTATCCAATTAGGCGATCGCCTCTATGTATGTAAGCCATTGATATCCGTGATGTAGGCGCATAACTTTAAAATGAAAAATGATGAATCCATTTTTTATTTTTTATACGTCAATATCTAAAATCTTATACCTAATTTGAACTGTCAAATGCGTGTATTAGTTAACTAAAATTTCTTCTATTTTTATTGCCGACGGATGTGGCGACCTTATTGTACTTATTTAAATGACCATTGTTAGCTGTCTAATGTCTTACATAACGTGTAGTTGTTGTTCAACATTCGGCTTAAACACTAAAGCTATACGGTTGGGATATTGTAATAATCTGTTATAGGGCATGTTGGGTCGTAATAGTTCAAGAGCTAGCCAGGAAGATATTTAAGTTATTTTCGCGTTGAATTGTTATTCAATTTATTCATTAGTACAAAAACTAACTGAAAGTGTTTGCAACACTGTTTGCGGTAAATCTTAAAGTATGATGCTACAATGGAGATTGATCAACTCTATTATTGAAATGAAATTAGTCTTTACTTAATGTTTTTGACTCCATTTATGTTGACGTTTTAACAATTAAAATTAGCAACTTAAATAATATAAATCGTAGTGGCTGTTCTTCGATTTGGTGTGTGTCCTTCTAAATCATGCTCCGGATTGGGATATATTTTTTTTTTATTGTTAAAAAAGGGGCAAACGAGTCCTCCTGATGGAAAGTGGTCGACCGTCGGTAATCTGCAACACGCGAAGAACTGCCCTCCATTTAAAGACCCTCTGATTATAGCCTTCTGGGAAAACCGTTAGAGACAGATAATTTCACAGCTTGCACATTTGTGGGAAGCCAAGCCTCCAAACGGTGTGGATGGAAACTGTTCCAGCGGCGAAGTGTGCTATGACGGAAAGTTCTTTCTATGAGTAGTAAACAAAGAAGGTTTGGAATATAATTTGTTACGTAACCTGACCAGAGGCGCTTTCGTCAGGCTCGCTACCTGGCATATCAAAAATAGCCCTGAAATCTGCTAAGTTCGTAGAACACGGCGAGTCACTCGTCAAGGAACGTGGAGCATCAACGGGTCAGTATCTGCCACCAATTTGTACAGTGCACTCACTTCCACTATTTTAAAGATGTAGTTTAAGAAAAGTATTGGAACATTGTTACTGAATATTACTACTGAGCTCTCAGCCTATAACAGGGTTGACACAGGTCAATTCATCGACCAAAATTAATTAGTACCCAGCATTTCATTATGAACAAGTTGAAATTGTCGCCAGTCGTCTCGTAAACGTGACATGGTTTAATGAGCCCTATTGAATATATTACAATAATAACCATTAGACAGCTAATTTGATAATTAAACAAACTTTTCCAGTAAACCAAAGAATATTTCGTATTTCATATACTTGTATGTATTTTGGAGTTTTTATTACAAGAAGATTTAAGCTATTCAAACTATCGAAATTATAAATAATTTTTCTATTTCTTTTTCGATACAAAATTTGCAGTCTTTATTCTACATTATAAATATAAAAATACTATTAATATTCGTACGAAATTCAAGTAATTTAGTATCGTAGGGTCTGTATATTATAATCAGTATATAGGATCTAGGGGTATCTGAGACATGTTTACCATTGAAGAGTCTCTAATAGGGACCAAAAAGACGTTAAAACTTAGGGATAATGCATATATACATTAAATATGCGCATACTGAATGCAGCGTTTTGAGTGTAATTTTAATTTCAACAATATTTCTCATATTTAATGATCAAAAAATGCAAAGCAATTGCAATTGTAGAAATTCATTCAACACATAGATCTGATTGTGACGATTAGTTAATACAACGTAAATGTCAAATCTATAGTTTCTGAGACCAGTTTGTACATTAAGTTTACTAAAATATATTTACTCTGAATTCGGACGCCTAACTCAAGTTGTTAGCTAAACTAAGAGAAAATCTAACGTTCCCTTCTCCGGGGAAATCACCTAAAAGGGTTATTTCATATGTGGTTTTGCCTCATGTAGATCTCATATAACTTTCCTCTATAGTTTTATTTAACTTTTTATAAAAGCCCACCTGGTGAGGAGTAAATTAAGTCAGTCTCTTAAGTCTAGACTAAGATTGTTGCTCTTTTGTCTGAAAATATGTAGTTATATATAACCTGTCCCTGTTTTGCTTTAAGGACAATTTATTGGACTTACTTGCCGTATTTTTTATATCACTTCATAGTATTACATAGTATAAAACAAAGTCGCTTCCCGCTGTCTGTCTGTCTGTATGTCCCTATGTATGCTTAGATTTTTAAAACTAAGCAACGGATTTTGATGCGTTTTTAATTGATAGAGTGATTCAAGAGAAAGGTTTATATGTATAATACATGGATATTATAGTAGAGAAACACTGATAATTTTAGAGTGGCCATGTGATAATTTTAGAGTGACCATGTGGCCATCAATATGGCCCTTTACAGTATGTAATTTAAATGAATATTTGCGAAGATATAAGAGATTTAAAATGCAGAGACATAGCGGTTGCGCGGCGCGTGCCTATGAAAACATGTTTGTATTGTCTAATGACAAAAAAGCTGTGAACGTTGTATATAAAGATTTCTGTAGTATATTTAGTATCAGCAATGCACCGTGCGAAGCCGGGGTGGGTTACTAGTATAAGATATACAATAAATAAAAAGAAAACCAGACAGAAAACGTTAAATAATATATGTTTTTCAAATTGGAAGAGTCGCGTCATATATTTGTGGTTAGAAAATATTGCAAATAAATTGTATGCGAAAACTTTAGAATCGGGTTCAGAGTGGATTAAAGTATGAGTCACTTACTCATCATATACCCATCCACTAAACTGATTCTCTCAGGGACATTCTTTCGCACAAAAATTATAATTTAGTCTGTATGATAAGGCACTTTTATCCTTCTTTACAGGATAGAAGTTCCTTATGTGTTAATCCTGGCTTATACATGTCAAATTTCGTTCAGATCCTTTCAGCAGTTTTTACGTGATTGAATAACAAGCATCTAAATATCCAAACTATATTAACCCCCGACACTACAACGACAGGTGTTATAAGTTTAACGTATGTATCTGTGTATAATGTATATGTATGTCTGTGCCATCATAGCGCTTAAGATAACAGAACGATTATAATGAAGTTTTATTTATTTGAAACGTAATTTAATCAAGATTCTTAGCTATAATTTGTCAAGATTTGGTCATATAACAATCACGGAACCATGGTAACACATTGACATTGTTTACACTGAGTAGAGATGAAACGGTATTTCTTGAAACCATTCTTTCGATATCAAGTATCGAATAGAATCGAGTAACAGTACCTATATATTTGTCGGGAAGGAGTAAACGATTATCGAATAATAGAATCATTATTCCGTCTTTTTGACAGTCTCTACCCTTTATATACCTTCGACAGTCTAACTGTAGTCTTCAGTCTTGCGCAGTCTCTAAAAGAGTGAAGTAGTCTCTGGATAGTGCTAGTGAAGTGTTAAGTGCAGTGCTGTATTAGTGCTGAGAGTGCTGTCCGATTAAGGTCACGTGAGTACCTTACAATGTAGTTGCCACATCTTGTTACGTTAGGTTTAAACAGAGAGCCCGAGCAGTGGAGGTGAGTGTCTCAATCGAATAAAGGATGTCCTTAAGCCTACACCATGGTTACAAGTCCAATGCACTGCTTGGGTTCTTTTCATAGTTATTGTCAGAATAGTTACTGTCATAATAGTAAGAGATCATAACGTTCAGTTATATCCTGACCGTATTGACATAGCTTTCACGATAGGCCATCCATTGTGTACATACGATCCTTATAAATGATTGTTCATTCTTTTTTTAGTTTCCGACATATTTAGTATTTTTTTTGCATTTTATGAGTATTTGTTAAGTCTCTATTGACTGCTGTTTATTTTCAATTTTATAATCGACTATTCTCAATAGATGTCGTCGTGTAGGTATCGATGCTGTATTAAATTAGATTTTCAGTTGGAGGTAATTAAATTTTTTATTTAAATAAATATAAATGCCTTAACTTTTTTGTCTACAGTATAAAATAAAAATAAAACCAAAGTTCAGGTTACCCTTGTATACATAACATAAGCACCTAGGAGAAAAGTGAGGTGAGAAAAGCCTATTAGTGAGGACAATGATCTCCACTTATGAAGATGTTCAGACTACCGTATCTCGATGAGCGATCAAGGCGATATGCGTTGATGGTCTTCATTTTTTGCTATTTTTAGTAACAGAAACCTACTGAAATTATAAGTGTGCGAGTTTGTGTGTTTTGTCATTTGAATATACAGAAACAGTTAAAATTTTCACATATAAGTTATTATCCTGAAAACATTCGCTTTCGGCTGATCGGATTTAAATGAAATTTTGCATTTAGATACTTTGCAAACTGAAATGGATGAAATTTATAACGATGCTTAATATTATATTATGGCTAAAAATAAAGCCAATAAAAAGGTAGATGATTAAACAAATCCCGTAATTTTAGTCATATTATATACATGAGTATCTTCAAGTGATTAATATAATATGTACTAATCAAGTTTTTGTACTATTTCTATGCAAAATTTCTTTCAAATCCGTTCATCCTTTTTAGTGTTGAGTAACAAACTATTCTACTCTATTATTCTAATAAAATTTCCTATGAAGCGAAGTTACATAAATTTCAAAACCCTTATCGTTAAACACAATCCAAGCATATTTACATATTATACATTTGTTTAGGATGTCTATACTTACACTTCACTTTAAATTTGAGGCATGACCCGGCAAGGGTCATCTATTTTTAGAGCTCCTCCAATATATGAGAGGCTTAGATCTTGATCTATACATATAATTAAAATGTAACATATACATTATCTGTATATATAGAAGACTAGACGACTCACCCAGTCTAAGCTAGGGTACAATTTATATAGCTCCAGGTGGAGGTGCTCGCCGAGATGTACCGCTTCCGGTCGAATCTGAGAGCGAGAGGTGAATTTTTCCCTGGTGTATTGATGGATCGCATCCGAGCTCAAGCCCAGCGAGCCCTAATCAGACGATGGGAGGTGGAGTTCCCCTCGGCTGGTCTAGCAACCGTGGCGTCAATTCGACCACACCTCGCTCGCTGGATCGACAGGCGGTATGATGTTTTAACATACGGTTAAAACATCATACCGCCTACCGCTGACGGTGCTTACCGGGCACGGTTGTTTCGGTAAGTACCCGCATCAGATAGCCCGGAGGGAGCCAACACCGGCCTGCCATGAGTGCGATGTGGTGATTGATACGTCCGACCACACCCTGGCAGAGTGCGCCGCCTGGGAGTCCCAGCGCCATGTCCTGGTGTCATCCATTGGCTTGGACCTGTCCCTTCCGAGTGTGGTTGCGGCCATGCTTGCCAGTAAGGCAGGTTGGGTGGCGGTTGCCTCCTTCTGCGAGTCGGTAATCTCGCTAAAGGAGACCGCGGCCGTTCCGCGGGCCCGGGGAGCTGATGCCTCTTCGGATTTAATCCGTAGAGGTGGCAGGTCAACCGTCGAGGCGAATGCAGTGCGCTTAGCGATCCTGCATCGTCTCACTATGACGGGAAGGGTAACCGAGGAGGTTTAGTGGGTACTGCGATGGTTTTGCCGTCGGTGAGTCCCACATAACCCGACCATAGGGTATGCGTAAATGCATTCCACCGCGATAACAAAAAAAGGGTACAATTTATATATCCTTAATTTCATTAAAATTCCTAAAGACATAAACACGATAAAACATGGCCTTTGTCCTTTTCCGTGGTCTAGTCTATCTCTGTACTAAATTTCATAAAAATCGGTTCAGTGGATCAGTGGTTTAAGCGAAAGAGTTACTTTCGCAAGTCAGGGGTCTATATAACACCAAGAGAAACCAAAACAATCATTTTGTTTGCCTGTTCTGGATATGTTTGTATGTATCACGCGAAACTACTGCACGAAATTAGATACGGTTTTAGTCAAAATGGTACAGGTCTAAATTAAACCATAGGCTTTGTTTCATTTAAATCAGAAATCAGTTAAAAGTTAATGGCCTTAAAAATGTTTTAACCCAATGAATTCTGAAAATAATTGAATTGAAACATATTAAACAAAATAATTAACTTTTAGACGTTTAATTGAATTTATATCAAAGTTTAAATTTTCAGGTTTGTTGAAAGACGTGAAATTAAAGGAAATATTAATTGGATTTAGAATTAGGAATTCAAACAACTTAATAATGAATGGTCGTATACGTTTTTGATGTTAATAATATTTTATGTAATACTAGACGACCTGCCCTGGCTGCGATCGGGTGGAATTAGAACCGTGTATTCAGATTTAACAAAAAAAAATTTAAATCTATACTTTAATATATAAAGCTGAAGAGTTTGTTTGTTTGTTTGCTTGAACGCGCTAATCTCAGGAACTACGTGACCAATTTGAAAAATTCTTTCAGGGTTAGATAGCCCATTTATCGAGGAAGGCTTTAGTCTACATATCATCACGCTAAGACCAATAAGAGCGGAGCATTACGCGGACGATGTTGCTCGCCGAGTTGTTCAATATATTGCTGTGTAAAAATAGACAGACAAAGACAAATCAAAGTCTACTTGAATTTGAAGTAGTGAAAGTAGTACCTTCATATTTCAACTAATTTACACAAAACCGTAATAAATTATACAACAAAACCTTCCTCATGAATCACTCTGAATAATGTTGAAAACTGCATGAAAATCTGTTTTATGTATTTTGAATTTATGGCGATTAGACAGACAAACGCGGCGTAAGACTTTTTTTTAATAATATGTAGTGATATTTTAGTTTCATCAAATTCTTTTGCTGAGTTTTTTCTTCTACATTGTATAACAGTTGACACAGTGAACGATATGGTCAGTGACCCGCCTGAGTCAGATGTCAGCTGCCTCTGAAGTGCAGCTCAGTGCTCAGCGCTCACCCTTTTGATCAGCTAGGCATGTGTTCAACTGTTCAAGCGGTATCGATAACTACTTTGATGATGTGTAATACATTTTATTTGGTATGTTTTATTACCGACGCACTATAGATGAATACTTTCCATGTTGTAATTGAACAACACACTTAATGGTATACAAACACCTCCTTAATATGTGTATTGAATATACTGTTATAGAAAACCTAAAATTAATTAACATACAATATATTTCCGTTTAAGTTAAATTCTTGTAATTATATTACTAATATCTGCAAGTGTCTTAACAGTAAATTAAAAAGCATGTAATACACTCAGTTATCAACTCACTCTCATTTCTAACTCACTCTCATTCACCCACCAAAAAAGCTACTTACTTACTAGGGCTGAATCTCTCACACCGAAAAATTCTTTTCTACTACAAGATTTTTTATTTTTTAGGATTTTAAGCGTGAAATGTGTTAATCCAGGTTACGAGTGTATGTATGCCAAACTTCATTTAAATCTGTTCAACAGTATACTTCTAAACTTAGCTTTAAAAATAAAATCATTATTTCATAGTTGAAATTTGAAAAATACAATTAGAATGAAGATAAGAGAGACTGTAACTCGTAACTTACTAATATTTTCAAGGTAAATAGAATCTATTATGAAAAAGGAGTAATTGAAAATAAAGAAGTGTTTAAAGAAAGTGTTATAAAGCTGTAACATTATAAACCAAATCACGTGCAGAGCTAACGCCTTATGCATCATTTATCGACGTCGAATAAAATCTCAAGTCTCCACTTCCCTTATTAAGCAAGCGCCTTGTTTCATCTATAAATGACCAGATACGAGTTGAATGCCTGCTTTGTATTTGGATATGCCCACTATATCTATAAAATAAATATAGTGATGCATATGTTTTAAAACACTTTAATTTCAAAGAATATTTCACTTAATTTAAACAACATTAAAGGGGCCTAAGTATTGCGTATAGATTTTTTGCAATTGTCAATCTCCCCGTCCCCATGTCAGCAAAAGTAAACAAAGCACTAACCCATGCTTACTTATGAATGCGTCTTGCTTACTAAGACAAGACCAAGAGAAAGACAACACCGAGACAAGATCAAGAAATCTTCGAGTTTGCAAGATCGGCAAAACAAGAAGATATGTAATATGTTTATGGGCACCGATTGCCACTTAATATCATCGTTAGCTAACCGGGTGAAAATCATATTTTATCAAATAAAATTTGTTTCTGAACATATACCGTTAGGGTTGCCATAAAACATATGGTCAAAGCTCTATTAATTAAAATTTTTTTTTATCAAATTCCACCGACGTGCTAACTGAGTGAACTAAACACTGAAAGAAAGCTTATATGTACAATGTGCCTCAGCTAGGTTACCTGCATTTATCTGGGCCCCTTGCTCGCGATTGCCATGCTCAAGTAGTAAGTTTATATTATTAATTGTGCTAAATTTATTGTAAAAAAAGTAGTATAGACTGCGAAAACCCGGTCCGGCAAAAGGGTTGCCAGACAGAGAGGCAGTCGATTAAAATTGGCTTGTCTCAGACTATACAAATTATGGGGTGCTAGCTGCGGAAACCTCCTCGAGAGCCCACCATTTTGTGGGCCGGTGCACCCTGGGCAACTACGGATAGTAATTTTCCACTATTACTATCCGGAGGCCAATATCCGCAGAAGAGGGGCGCGTAGGCGCAGTGGGCGGTGGCTGCGTTGCAGCGTCTAGTTCTGTGTGTCCCGCTGCGCCTCCGTTCGTGGGGTAGCCACTCAGTGGCGCAACCGTACTCCATGATCGGGGGGGCAGTTGGACATATCTGATGCGTGGGCGTGAAAGCGTCATGGTGGGGCGCGTAAGCGCGAGTGTCTCTTGCGCTGGATGTTTCGCCGTCGGCTCCTGTCTCGGTGTAGTAGCGTATCCGGGATGGGGGTAGCGGTCGGGCGGCCGGCGCAGAGGTTTGCGCCAAGGTTGGGCGCGGAGGTCGCGGAGCGCCGGCGTGACGGGCGCGGGCCTTAAACTCCAACGTTCGTACCCTGGGCGTCGCAGACGGCGGTTAAGTCCAGGGGGGTCCGATGGCCGGAGGTACGGATCGCTCCGGGTACTTCTCTGTTAGCAGAGATGACTTGTGAGCGACCTGATCTCGAGGGATATGGGCCGCTTCTGACTCCTCCGGGGGCTGGGTGTTTTAGTAGACATGTCCTGGCATCCCCCCTCGGTTAGGTGCTTGGTAAAGCGAGCCCATGGGCGGGTTTGAACTGCGGGTACTTATACCCGCAGACGGGTGGTTGTGCCGAGGCGTCCGCAGTAGTATGCTAACGCGTTCCTGCGGCGCCTAACATACGGCATGGACGGTGGTGGGTTTTAGTGCGGTAGTCCAGCGCTTATCGCTGGGAGTCCCACATAACCCCTTCAAGGGGTATGCGTAAATGCATTTCCCACAGTAAAAAAAAAAAAAAAAAAAAAAAGACTACAAATTATACTAAAATGGTTGGCTAAAATAAAAATTTTAAAACGTTGAATGGTACCCAATCACCCAGCCACCCAATTCATTTTAAGTATTCGTCATCAATTTTAGTTCTTTTGTAAGTTCCATTTAATTATTTTAAGGTGATTCCAACTAGGTTTAGAGAATTACCGAACTTATTCAATAAAGATGAACAATTGAATATAAACTCATCTAAAGATAATAAACAAAATTCTCAAACATTTACATAACTTTGTCCTTTTAATGGGAATGATTTAATTTATTTACCTCGACTTTTCGCCTCCAGGTCACTTTGTAGTTAGATAGGTATGAAATTTATATCAAAGTAATTTATTTATGTTATCCTTTTTATATAATATGTTTATTTTAATTATCTTCTACATTTTTTTCTACTGATTTATTTTTTTTTGGTTGCAAAGGAACCTTCCAAGATGATTACATTTTAGTTTAATTTTAAGATATTTGTTTTGCTGTAAGTATTTTGGTTTAATCTTTTTCTGAAATTACATACAGTAAAACTTAATTCAAATAATTTATAGAAAGCTTTTACGTATTACGAGTTTAAGCTCCCCTTGTTAGCAATTGTCCTATAGTCTAAGTCCCATAATCTCACATTCTAAATCTCAATAATATCACATAATTACCTATCTTATATCCCATATAACATATTCTAGTATGTATCCTTAGATAAAAGATAATCTATATATAAAAAACAAAGCCGAGTTTGATTAAATTTGGCACAGATATAGACTAGAATTCGGCTAAAAACATAGGTTACAATTTATCCTGCAAAAATGGCTTGAAGGGGTAGAAATAGAGAATGAAAGTTTGTATGGTAGTTCATCATATACATGCATACATACACACGTGATAAAATTCACCCGAGCGAAGCCAGGGTGGGTAGACTAATATTTATATTATATAATCGAAATAAGTTTCCTTCATCACTGCAGGGACAACCGCACTACTCTTTTATCTTAGCGTGAACAGAAGCCAACAACGAGTAAGGTAAAAAAAATACGCACAAAAAATAAAATCAGACTATATACATATATAAAAAAGTTAAAATCTTTTTATTTGTACCTTTTTAACCAAGAAAAAATCAAAACACAAAGCCAGTTCACGGGTTCATAGCGCGTTTAAATCTGATTACTTCCTTCCGTTGTAAAACGACCTCTCGCGTTATTAAACGCGCAAACCTTGTAAAAGAAATTCTATACCAGAACTGTTTTCAAAACATATTGTTACACCATTTATTATAACGATATAATAATGTTTTATTTATGTGCCTTTTTAACCGACTTCGAAAAAGAGGTTCTCAGTTCGTCGGAATCTTGTCGTGTGTTTAAATAAATTTGCAGATTACTCGAAGGCACCAAATTCTTCTTTTTTGTCTCAAAGTATACTTTCCAGGTATAATTTTAACGAAATCGGTAGAACAGATTTCGATAAATTAATTTAAAAATAAAAATGATGTTAACGTTTATTGTTTTCTTGTTCCAGGTACGAGGATCTAGGTCTCTTAGTCTTAAAGGAATCTATGGTCTCACTGCTTGTCTTAAGTTAGGTTAATATAAGGTTAACCCAACATAACACTAACCTAACCTAAGGTTATGTTAACGCATCTAAATACAATGTAGGGACTCTTAATAAGTAAGATGTAAGAACTCACATGATCCGTTGTCCAAGAGGTCCAATATCCGTGATATAGCGACACACTATTTGTTACACTTGAACTCTAGGTAATGTTCACTCAAATAGACTAGTTGAAGAGACTAAAGTGTACTGCGTCAGTCGGGGAATATAAAGGGAATACAAATAGGAAATATGGCGCTAGCCTTCCGATTAATCGATAATCGATTACTCATTTGAAGCTATCAAAAATCGTAAAATAAAGTGCCGTAGATGTCGCTCGTATTCCGACTATTCGATAATTAAGGAAAATACATTTTAATTTTTTGGCCAATTGAATTGTATTAAAATTATTTATCCTATTAGTATCACAATTTTAATTTAACCGTATTAAAACTAACATTGTGTATAAAAATAATCTAAAAACCAGTAATGTAAAGAAAGAAGCTTTAGCATTTAGAATATGAAAAATATAACTTAATTGCAACATTCAATAAAAATACAAAACTGAATATGAATATTTCAACAGCTAATAAAATTACACTGAATCCTACTTACCTATTATCTTACAATGGTATAAAATAGTAGATACACATTAATTTCGAATTCGTTGAAAAAATTAGAAAGAGCCACACATAATTACAACATATTGGAAGTCAAGTGACACCTTGTGCATGCGACCCAGGAGCATGTTTATATTGTTTTACTACGTGCAAGCTGTCGCCTACAGCTCTCAACCTCGTTACTTTACATTTATCTAACCTAATAACAATATTAAAGATTCGCGTAGATAGTAGTTTGAATGTGATTCAAACTGCCACAGATCTAAAAAATTAAATTTATAAATTGTCGAGTCGATAAATTAGTTAGAATTAAATTATTAATTTGCCCTTGATGACTCTAAAAAGACAAATTCAAAGGTAAATGAATTCTGCTTGTGCACTTAAATTCTAATATTGTTTGAATCATACTCCAGAGACATTAATTTAATCTAGAGTGAAACGCGTCAGCTTTTTATGGTTCTTTCACCTCAATGGATAATGAACTATGAAAACGTATTTAATTTTCATAAATTTATACTGATATATAAAGTATGAAAATTTCTTTATTAGTTTATAATAATATAGCTGATGTTAATTATGATGTTGGCTACACTAATTTGAGTAGCATCTTGTCATTAAAAATCTTGGTCGCATCGATCTGAGTAGTACTTTTTCTTACTTAAATGTTGAACAACTGATAAATATCGTCAAGAGTAGGGATCGTCGTTAGTGTTCATATATACTTCAACTCTCTTCTTTTAATGAACACTAAGAAACAAATTGACATAGAGAAAGTAGAGTAACATTGTAGGATAAAAATAATCTGTTTTAACAAAGCAATAAAATAAAAATATACTGAGAATCTAAGAAATAAAAACCAGCCGTCTAAAACTAAAAAAAAAATAATTGAATAGATATGCTTCAAATGTTGAAATGGACACATAAAAATTATTTTGAATAACTTAACAAAAAATTCTAGCGAAATTTTGAACTGTGATGTTTGGTACGTAATTTTAAACTATAAATCTATAGGGTTAAAGAAACTGTAAAACTCTATTAAATCATATGCTATCTATTCTATAATATTATAAAGAGGCTTGTGAGGTTTTAGGTGGGTAATCTTTGGATCTACTCAATCGATTTCGAAAATTCTTTTAGCAATAGAGAGTAACATTATTCGCGAGTGTTATAGACTATAGGTATATTAATCCAAAAAATGAAAAGAATGAAAAGTCGGAGAAAAAACGCTCCAAAGAAAACGTTTCTTACGAACGCTGCCTTAACGATAAAAGATATATGATTCATAGTTTCGGGTAGAGTATGATTTATGAGTGAGTCTGTGAGTGAACAGTTTGAAGACACCCCAGCGAAGTGAGAGTTCTCATAATATAGTGTCATATTCTAATAGACCTCTATTAAAATAAATTTACTAACTTTAATATAATACTCGACAATTTACTCCGAACAATGTCAACGTCAAAACTCAATTTTAGTAAAAATAACTTGATTTGAAGCAAACAAAGTTATTCAGTTATTCGTTTAAATTTCAGATTTTTCCAGACTAAAATCAGGTTTTTTCTCTCATTAAGCTAGAAGTTTTAATGACCATCTGGTGCAACGGTCAACTAAACATTTAGTATTGAAAAGTTGGATTCCATTTTACCTCGAAAACAATATTGAGCAGTAATTGTACATGCTTAAGAATATATCCACAAAGCATTATTCTTACTAGTTGATCTACAATAATAACTTATCAAAAAAAAAAATACGAAAAAGAATTAGAATCAAATAGATTTATGCTAATTATTTCGCCTCTCAAAAAAAAATAAAAGATCTTTTAAAACAAAATCTTTTGATTTTTGAGTAAGAACGATAATTTTTTTTAAATAATTACGAGTCTAATATAATAATAATCTTATAAATAAATAATTTGATGTTTCAAAAAATAAAAATAAAATGTTAAATTATATTCATTATGGATAAGTACGCAGGTAAGTTTTTTTTTACTAATCATTTATTTTTCTAGACGTTTTTACAAATTTGTTTTGACAATAGTCTTAATAAGAGTCTTTCTGAGGTAGTATTTAAAAGGACGCGTTATATATGTAAAGCATACATTTAAATTTTATCAATTAACTAATGACTCCCTGGCTTCGCACGGTTTCTATACTATAAATACATGTCGGAGATGAATGGGGAGTTTGAATGTTAAATCATGTATACGCATCCTGATGCGCACCAGATGGCCTATACTGAAACCCATGGGTACGATACAGTCAGGAAATAACTTAACTATTCTGACAGAACCCCTAGCAGTGCCTTGGACTTATGCCCAAGGATATAGGTTTAAAAAGGCCTTTTCTTTCAATTGCAGCAATCACCGCCACTGCTCAGATTCACTGAAAAAGACTACGCGTCTCATTAAGCTGATCCATCGGTAAAGAGAAATGACAGTGGTCCTACAACTAACCCCTCCATTGGTGAGGTAGTAGTACAATCGACCAATAGAGCCGGCTAGCCTATCTTAGTGAGCTGAGTGATGTAATGATACAAGTGTTATTATTCTACCCTAACTACTTAACGCTTCCGATATACTTACAGATATACCTTCCGCTTAAATGATTGTGTATTGGTAAAAACCGAATTAAAATCATGCATGCAATTTACGGAGACGGAGCCAAGCAGTGCCTGGACTTTAGAATCCGGAGCAGGTTAAAGAGCTCTTTCATAATATATTAACTCTCACCTCTACCACTCGACCTTGCTAATTATTATAGACAATAAAGTAAATTTACATGGACCTCAAGAAGGGTGACCATAACTACGACACTATAATATTAACTTACATGTACACTACACGAAAACACCAGAGAGACTGGCTAATCTATCGCACTAAAGGTTATATATTGCCTATACGTGGGTATACTTAATAAAAATAAAAGGAACTATCCGCGAATACTCCCGATCAGAAAAGAGGGTTCAGAATTCGGAAAAATTCCGAAATAAAAGAAATCGTAGCTGAACCTGATATCATCGGTGAAACTAAAGAGCACCGCGATCGCGATTTCGATATGGCCAAGCCATTTTGCGGAGTTAAAAAAGCATATTTGGGATTGCCGAATGGGAGATGACCCGTTGGTTGACCTAGTATCGCTGGCTAAATCCGCTTCAACACAGTTCTGACCGATCTTAAAGCCAACGACTCGTGTTGGAAGCCAAGACTCACTTTGAGTCGTAGAGCCAACTTGTAAGTAAGTAAGTAAGTATCCGTTGTTACTAACCGTAAAGATAATGTAAAACAATGAAATCAATGCAATAGAATAAATAGAAAAAATTAGTCTTTTAAACTCTTTTCTTAATAATATATACATACTAGCTGACCCAGCAAAAGTTTTTTTGTCACCGTGGGCTACCGTTATCACTTGGGTGTATAAAATACTAGGGGCCCGTCCCGGCTTCGCACGGGTGGATAATTTTTTTTTAACATTTTGGCTCTCCCGCATTCTGTCGCTCCCTCTATCGCCGCGTTACTCGCTGCGCTGCGAGGCACTCCACACCGCGCCGGTGGCCCGTCTGGGATTATTTTTTATGTATCGTGATATTTTTATTTCGTAATATCTATTGACTGGAATGTCCGATTTTAATAATTCAAAAAGTATTTTACAGGTATTGAAACAGTCTTGAATACGAAATAATTTATTTGGATAAGGATTAATACAAAGTTATAGAAAACATGGTCTGATTTTGATTGGCATTTTTATCAACTTTTAAAATGTAAAAAAGTAGTTATAGTGACATAACTATAATAGTTGGACATATGGTCTCGCGGAGTTTTTTGTAGATATTGATAAGTTCTATAATATCGTAGAACATTTTTTTGTTCTATCATCAATACTTTTTGCAGCGCATGCGATGAAAGATATTTTATGGCTAATTTTTTTGCACCTTGGGTTGGTTTTAGTGAGATTTCCTGAGGATCTCTAATTTTTTCTTGTAATAAATATAGCCTATGTTACTCAGGGATAATGTAGCTTTCTAATGGTGAAAGAATTTTTGAAATCGGTCCAGTAGTTTTTATGTTTATTCGTTACATACAAAAATACAAATCTTACTTCTTTATAATATTAGTATAGATAGATGTTAACCGATTCTCAAACCTACCCGACATGTATACAAAATTTCATAAAAATCGGTCAAGCTATTTCGGAGGAGTATGGTGACTAACATTGTGGCACGAGAATTTTATATATGTCGGAGAATAGTAAAAGGTTATCGATTAAATCGAATCATCATCGCTGTCTATGGCGTTGGAGTAGGGTAGAAGCCACTTCCGTAGCCATCGACAGTCTGACTGAAGTCTTAGTCGTGCGCGGTCTCTCAAGAATTGAAGTAGTGTCTAAATAGAGATAGTTTTGTGCAGTGTTGTGTTAGTGCGAGGAGTGCTGTCCGATCAAGGTCACGTGAGTACCTTACAATGTAATTACCTCGTCTTGTGTTAGGTTAGGTTTATGTGCGTTTAACCTTGGGTTTAAACAGAGAGCCTAGCAGTGGAGGCGAGTGTCGTGATCACTTAAAAGACGTCCTTAAGCCTATACCTTGGTCACAAGTCCAAGGCACTGCTTAGGTTTCTCTCGTAATTGTTAAAGATCATATTTGATCATTTATCGGTTCAATAGGAGTATCTACGTTGCGTTTACCCAATATTCCATTCAATACCATCACCCCCTGTTAGTGTTCCCCAATATTCCCCATCTTCCTCCTTCCATTTCCTTTCACATCGTTTTAAAATCCCCGACATATATAAGAAGATTGGTGTTAATTAATGCTTTTAACTTGACTTTTCTTGTATCGAGAAACTATTTCATATATGTAGAAAGAGCATAGTGTGTAACACGCGAGTGACAATAGTTATCTTCTAGAACGTGGGAATATTATTTCAATCAAGTTTAACATACAATGCTAATATCGTAAGACTGTACTGATTGCATTTATACTTTTGTTATATTGCCATTATTATTAATAGTCACGCGAAATTCTAACGCAATTGTTGTTTTAAATCTTATTTATTTGCAATTTTCACATAAGTACAATTCGCTCATAATTTCATTGAATACATTTATAATTGTCGCGTGTGGTTTTACGCCCGCGTGCAATAACGATGATGTCGCCTCCGCA
The DNA here is from genome assembly GCA_905147385.1 of Limenitis camilla. Classification (NCBI taxonomy): domain Eukaryota; kingdom Metazoa; phylum Arthropoda; class Insecta; order Lepidoptera; family Nymphalidae; genus Limenitis; species Limenitis camilla. Next base: position 6,139,650 of record LR990241.1, read on the forward strand.
TTAATGTATGTAGGTATGTCATATAATGAGAGAGATATGATACCCATTACTGTACAGCAATACGTATACACATGCTATTCAGACGGAGCCCAGCAGTGCCTGGGGCTTCAGACCCAGGAGCAAGTTTAAAGAGCTCTTTCATAATATATTAACTATCACCTCCACCACTTGAACTCGCTAACTACAAAAGATAATAAACTTACGTGGATCTGAAGAAGGGTGACCTTAACCACGACACTATAACACTAACTTCCATGTATACTCCGCGGAAACACCAGAGAGACTGAGACTAATCTATCGCACTAAAGGTTATATATTGTCTTCACGTCGTTATACTTAACATAATATAAAATGACCTACCCGCTACTACTACTTTATAAACAGTGTTGCTAACTGGTATGTCTATCACTAAAAAACCGGGCATACTAATAATGTTGTACTTGTCTTGCGAGCGCAAACTCCGATACATGTTTTGCATTTCAGGAGAGCAGTGGATGGAATATCTCCATTGTTGTTTCCTTTTTTTGGTCGTCATGTTCGTAGACGCCTAATGCCTAATCCATTGGAGGTGAGTCTAATTTTCCCGTTTCCCTAATAGTGCCACCCGCTTGTGATGTAAGATGCAATATAAGAGAAAAGTTAAAAAAATAAGAGCAAACAAAAAGTAAAACAAAACGAGAAGACCATTAAAAAAAATCATTTTTTTTTCTAAATACCTATTAATTTTCTATTAATTAATTAAATATTGTTTAATCTATCTATATATATAAAAGGAGAAGCTGACTGACTGACTGACATATCAATGCAGGGCCTAATCAATAAGGGTTAGAAACTTGAAATTTTGCACAAAAAAGGAACCCCCTTTTATAACGTAGGGGAGCACTAAGAAAGGATTTTTGAAAATTTACCCCCCAAGGGGGAAAACGGGAATGCAAAGTTAGTATGAAACTTTACCATTTTTGAAGTTATTCAAATGAAATTCAGTATGAACGTTCTTTATTGGAAGTTATGAAACAGCGGTAAAATATGTTTTCGAAAATAATCCCTTAAGGGGGTAAAACGGGAGTGCAAAGTTAGTATGAAACTTTACCATTTTTGAAGTTATTCAAATGAAATTCAGTATGAAGGTTCTTTATTGGAAGTTATGAAACAGCGGTAAAATATGTTTTCGAAAATAATCCCTTAAGGGGGTAAAACGGGAGTGCAAAGTTAGTATGAAACTTATGACTACATCATGAAATTATTAAATATGTCTACAGACGATCTCCTGTAAACTAATTATCGTAATATCGCAAACGAAGTTGCGGGTAAAAGCTAGTAGTTTTATAAATTAGCTTTTGTCGATTAGATATTAATATTTAGACGAATACTTTGTTTCCCACTAACACGAATTTATTTATAGTATAATGTAGTTCCGACCACCTACAAATGTGAATCCTATGTCTACTATCCCTCGAGCACGTGAACAGCCTAAACAATACCATGGAGACTTTCTAACGAAAATATTTAACACAAGCTGCGCGCGCGCATCGAATATTCATTAATGGGGGCAATACTCTACGATATATTGGGATATTCAGTTTAGTACGTGTTTGTCATTACACTATTTGTCACGATACTCAGAAAATACTTAATTAGGTTATACGAAACCCTTGCAACTTCGTCCGAGTGTAGTTCCGCTCCTATTAGTCGTAGCGTGATGATATATAGCCTATAGCCTTCCTCGATAAATGGGCTATCTTACACTGAAAGAATTTTTCAAATTCAACCAGTAGTTCCTGAGATTAGCGCGTTCAAGCAAACAAACTCTTCAGCTATATATATTAGTATAGATTATAACCGTATTGATATAGAAAACAGAAAGAATTTGACCAATGTATAATTATTAACATTAACACAATAAAAGTTGGAATGAGTTTTTGTGTAAGAAACTCATAAATAAACATTTAATTTGTAATAAATATATTGAAATAAATAATCAGGATAAAATCTATCTCTTAAGTTGTACCTAATTATCCACTGTGTGCAAAATTTTAATAAAATTGGTTTAGTAGTTTCGGATTTTACCTATGTATCTATAAAAATCGTGACACGGTTTTTTATACATAGGTTAGTACATACATACATACCTGTAGTATATTAAAACAGGTGCTTCCTACTTCTTACACATAACTTATTAGATATGTTTCCAAGGACAAAAGGGAGCCTAAATTATTTACAAATTCATAGGTATACACAAATGCTTTCACATGTGTAACATAATCCATACAAATAAATAAAATTGGAGTGTCTGTTTGTAATATTAAAATATCCGCGTTTTACTAAGTGCATATGGATGTATACACGGTACATAATATACCAAAACAACGATTTTTTTTACAATTTTTATCCGTCTGTCCGTTTGTTCCGGCTAATTTCTGAAAAGGCTGGACCGATTTTGACGGGACTTTCACTGACAGATAGCTAATATAACAAGGTGTAACTTAGGTTATTTAACATCTCGCTACGACCCATAGGAGCGGAGCAACACGCGAACGAAGTCGCTCGGGTCGACTAGTTTAATATATAAGTAAGTCTGCTTCATATAAAACTATTTTATTCTTTTCCTAAATAAATGAGAGAGAAACTTTACTAATATATACGTTAGTAACATTTCAAAGGTGAATGTAATCCATAGGGAATAAAGCACTCTAGCTACTCTGAAATTAATGTTCAACCTATTTCCAGTATGGGGAAGGTATACATAGTCATATTGATTACGCTTGCTAACTAAGTGTTAGGCGATACTAATAAATGGACGGACGACCAATTAGAAACTTAATGTATGACAATGATGGCAGCTAAAATATTATGATAGACTGCAGAGCTGCGTGCGGTTAATATTATTAACAGGATCTACGTTTCTATAACTACTCTTACATTTTAAATATGGCCATAATATACATATACTTTTACTTTTTGAATCTGAGGCAGTTTTAGTGGCTTATCATTAGAAAACGACGTAATCTACACATGCTTTCCCTCCTATATTCGATACATTACAATGCATTAGCTCCCTGCTACTTAAAAGATCGCTTTTGCTTCCTTGGTGCCGATTCTGAACTACAATTTGAGTTCAGGTCCCTTAAAGGACTTAAATTACCCATTTGTCCTCACTGTGTACCTCATTTTAGTAGAAAAAGGTAGCGTGTTGTAGACGGCGGTAGAAAATGGTAGTCATTGGCAGTGGTAGACAGTAGTCTACTATTTTACGTTCATTAACTTCTACTGTGCACTGTCTGTAACTTACTTTTCTACTATCTATAGCTCTGTCAACTGTCCACTGTTTACTGCCTACATGTTCTAAAGCGAATGACACATTGCTATGCTGTCGAGCACAGTACAGTGGTAAAAAGTAATTTATATATTTAGTATGGAAAAATAAGTTCCACCATCTTGAATTTCTTTTTTCTGTTCATGAAGTAGAACTTCATACACTGATCATCTTTTTCCAATAAATCACTCTTCCATCTTGTATACTTTCTGAGATAGACACCGACGAAATTTTTTAAATCCTCCATTTTGATTTTTTTTCAATTCCCTGCCAATTGGATGAGGTTTCGAATGATTTTTGTTGGAGCACCCCCATCTATCTTGATACTCCGTCTCCTAAATCCTTAATTATCACTGTCAGAATAACAGTTCTTCTATGAACCGTATCAGAGTCTTGCATAGTTTCCAACTTGTAGTCTCTTCAATATCCCCTTTTATATGGAAAAAAAATTCCGCCATCTTGAATTTTTTTCTAATCATCAAATAGACCTTGAGGTACTGATCATCTTTTTCCAAGAAACCACTCTTCCTTCTTGTATACTTTCCGAGATAGACGCTAACGAAATTTGTATGGCCGCCATCTTAAATCCGCCATTTTGGATTTTTTTTTCAACTCATTTCCAATTGAATACCCAAATATCGAGCTTTTTGTGTATCCAGTTTTTTTTCAAATGCGCCAAAATTATTTTGTGGTCAATTCCCAGTTCTTCAAATACGTCGTAACTACTGATATGCCGATCTAGCTCCACTTTTTCAAAAAGGGCATCCATTTTATCCGAAATAGGGCGACCAGAGCGAGGAGTATCTTTGACATCAAAATTTCCGGATTGAAAACGCCTAAACCAAATTTGTGCTACTCTCATAGACACTGCACTAGGTCCATAAACATCGAAAATTTCTTTCGCGGCTTGCGTTGCATTTTTACCTTTATTGTAGTAAAATTTTAAAATGTATCGAATTTCTTCATTAGACTCACTCATCTTCAGAGTACGAAAAACAAATAAAAATCACACGTTTTCCTAATTTGAATTTGGAATAATCTTCTTTAAAATGACTTTTAATGATACCAAAATCAGCCAGATACAAATAGTATAGCTAAAGAGATTTTATTACAAGTTCATACATACTATAATGCGAAAAGACTTTTTCCCCGACCTATTATATAAAATTACTCTCTCTCCAGTACTACAAGACGATCCTAGCCACCTATTGAGTATTTAGAAGACCTTTTTTTTAGGTATTGTCTAATAGAATTTCATTGTAATTGGATGAATACTCTTAAGCACCTATGGGACAAATAAACGTGAATATCTTCACGTTTTTAAACCATGTTAATTGCGTAAAAAGCTTCTTTAAAATTTATTTCAAACATTTTATGACACCCATAGTGGTCAATACCCTGTCAAAACTCAAGCAAAAAGAGGAAAAATATAAAATAAAAATTCGGCCAAGTGCGAGTGTGGACCTCGCGCTCTAAGGGTTCCGTACAATTTCAATAAAGGGACAAACACTATCAAGTTTTGATTTTCGTGTGCGGGTTTAAATATAATCATAAATAGTGTTGGGGGGCATTTATTCCCGACATTAGTAATGCGTATTTCAATTGACATATTTATAATTACTTACAAAAAGAATATAAGAAAATATGATAAAACATTTTTAACAACAAAAATACAATAAAAAATAATTTTACAAAATATTTTAAAGTCGGTGAACATATTATATTAATAAAATATGAATTGTCAAATATAGAACCTTCTTTTTTTCGAGTCTTAAAATATTTTACAAGTTGTCATTTAACAAAATGTCATATCGTCAACAGCTGTTACTAAGATTCGCGGCCCATTAGCTTTAGATTCATTTCACACGATACGACGATAAAAACGTCCATGTTTGCGATTTAATAACATTCGAATATGTTATACATATACACGTCTTCGGCACAGATTTAAGCCCTGATGAAAGTTAAGCTAGAGGGCTTTGAAAATTTGAGTAAATGGAAGAGGTGCCATATTTTAAACCTCTTTCCCCAGTGTGAAAATTAAAAATTTAATAAATTATTTAATGAAATTTATATTTTACCAAATAATCTTTTTAAATACATTTTTGCATTACAAATTATTTCTGTCTTTATTGGTATAAACTTATTTAAAGTTTTTAAATTTCAATATCATTAAATTGAAACTCGTTAACCGGATTTTAAACGGTAAAAATATTTTGTATCTGTATCGTGGCCAGGTATATTATGTAACATATTTGAAAATTACTTAAATGTCAAACATCGACTTTTTCATGTCCGCATCTGTAAAATGCCCTATAGAAAACTACTTGTTGTCACTTAAGAATAAATGGCCATATTTATTGATTGCTTACACATAGACGATTGATTTTTTCACAGCTTTAAGATACTATAGACTTACATCATCATCACGAGCCTTCAATGGCCCACTGCTGAGCCGGGTCTCCTCCTCAGAATGAGGAGGGTATTAGGCTGGCCCAGTGCGGGTTGGCAGACTTCACACACCTTTGAGAACTTTTTTGAGAACTCTCTGCAGTAGCAGTGATGGCCGGTGGTTGAGACTTCAAGTCTTACTCGGGAGTAAGTGGGCCATTGAAGGGTCGTGATGATATAGACTTACATGTTTACTATTAATTACAACTTGATAACTTCACGTGTTCTTCAAATAATGCGTCAAAACCTAAATCTATAAAATATCATTTTTTTCGAGATGTAACAACAAATTGGCATTTTTAGGATTTTTCCCCATACTAGTGCTATAAGACCTTGCTTCTTGCCAAAAATCATGTTCCTAGGTCAAAGACGAAGCCTGGGAATTTTGATTTATCTCGAAAATCAAAATTACAATACATGAGATAAAAGCGGCTGCGGGTTTTCATTAAATCAACTTATCAGTTTGATATTTTTACATATTTGAGGAACTAGAGATTAGAATATTTTGTATAAATTTCAACTTGATATCTTCATGTTTTTCTGAGAAAAAGGGTCTTTCGTGACAGTCAAAAAAATTAATTTTCTAGTGATGTAGAAAAAAATTTACAGTTTTTCAATTTTATCCTTTATTTGTGCTATGACCTTACTTTATGGTAAATTTCACGACGCTAGGTCATTGGAAAGTACCTTATAATTATATGAGTGACTACGTTAACGGTCATATCTTTTCAATGCGTGGACTTAGAAGTTTGATCTTTTGACAGCCGCAAGGGACAGCAGGCTTGAGTATTTAACATTAATTTCAAGTTGATACCTCCACGCGATCCTGAGAAAAAGGGTCTTAACAGACAGACAGACAGACAGGCGGACAACGAAGTGATCCTATAAGGTTCCTTTTTTCTTTTTAAGGTACGGAACCCTAAAAAATACACTGACAGACTTCTCGAGAAGAAATAAAATAAATAACCATTTGCCATTTGGTAAAGTACGATCTTTTGGTGTCTTTTTTGTTTTACTAAAATCTAATTACCAAGTAATTAAATTAGTCAACGGCGTTCCTATTAATAGTCTAGTCAACAAGTTCAAAAACGTGTTAAATAGAAATAAAGCTCCTAAAAATATGTGCGATAGCTCATTCGATTCGGAATGATGTTTAGAAAAATGTTCTTTAAGGGGGGTATATTAGCACATAAAAAATTGCGATTGTTATTAACAAAATAAGATAAAAAAACGTGTTTAGTTTTTCTTTAATAATTTCGAAAATAATGATATTTAAGGAATTTTGAAAAAAGATCCTGAAAGAGGAGGAAATTTCCAATAAAAAAGTTCTTACTCCCGGAACTCTATCTCTATTATTTATAATTTTTTTTAACGCTAAAAATAGGGCTACGCGAGGTCGTTATGGCATAAGCCGGTATATCACCTAAAATATTTTTTTTATCATATTAAATAACAATATAAAAATTTGGATGAATTATAGTGTAATCTAGACACTTGAACGAAAAAAACCTCGGTGAAAAAAAAATTATATGTCGATTTTTCAAAAAGTTACACCATTGTTAATTAACTAATTTTTTTTTATAAATTAAGGCATAAATGTTTAAATAATTGGTCTATAAATTTTTCGCTTCTCCACGAAATATAATAGTTTAAAAGTTATAACAATTCATAACTTGACAAATTCCGTAACGGCTGTAATTTCATTATCATATGATATTTAACAATGCTGTAAAAAATACAAAAAATTTTTTGTTATATATGGTTGTTTTTGTAATTTTTTGAAGTATACGAAAAAAAATATAACGGTAAATGTTATTTGTTTATAACAAATTGTTAAGTTAAAAAACAATGAAAATATTTATAAAAAAAAATTATTTCTCTGTTATTCCATAGGAAAGGGTCAAAGATGATTTTTAAGAATAAAATAATTTCTTAACTAATTATTTAAACAATTGAAATATAGAAAAAACGATTATAAACAATAAAAAAAATTATTTAAGAAAATTTTTAAAAAAAAAAATCATTATTTCACCTATACAATAAGACGGTAAAAAAATTTTTTTTTTAAAATCCCAAAATAGTCAGTTTGTTTATAAACAATTTCTTAACAAATGACGTAAAAATTTTTTTCCAATAGTAATTAATACCTATATAAAATATCAAAACAGCGATAATAAGATATAACTGAAAAACAATTTTTTTAATAACATTTATCATAAATTTCATTTTTTGTTAATTTAAAAATATTATAATTAACAAAATAATAAACTATAATAAATTTTTTTTTGCATTACTTTATTAAGTTCCTAAATGCGAAGAGCTCCACGAAGCGAAAAATTTATAGACCAATTATTTTAACTTTTATGCCTTAATTTATAAAAACAGAGATTGGAAAAAAATTAGTTAATTAACAATGGTGTAACTTTTTGAAAAATCGACATATAATTTTTTTTTTCACCGAGGTTTTTTTCGTTCAAGTGTCTAGATTACACCATAATTCATCCAAATTTTTATATTGTTATTTAATATGATAAAAAAAATATTTTAGGTGATATACCGGCTTTTTAGACGGCGCGCCTATGCCATAACGACCTCGCGTAGCCCTATTTTTAGCGTTAAAAAAAATTATAAATAATAGAGATAGAGTTCCGGAAGTAAGAACTTTTTTATTGGAAATTTCCTCCTCTTTCAGGATCTTTTTTCAAAATTCCTTAAATATCATTATTTTCGAAATTATTAAAGAAAAACTAAACAATTTTTTTTATCTTATTTTGTTAATAACAATCGCAATTTTTTATGTGCTAATATACCCCCCTTAAAAAACATTTTTCTAAACATCATTCCGAATCGAATGAGCTATCGCACATATTTTTAGGAGCTTTATTTCTATTTAACACGTTTTTGAACTTGTTGACTAGACTATAAAGATATTTCAATCAAAATAGTTATTTCTCAATTAACCGGCATGTACTTTTTTGTACAATAATGCAAATGGTGCTGCGATATGGAAACGAATTTATTACAAGAAAACTTTTCATTATAAAAAAATATAAACAAGCACTAACTTTTAAATATATTTTATTAGAATTTAGAATAACATGATAATATTGAATATGGTTTATAAAGATTAGACAGATGCCCTAGTATCTGGTACTTGCAACCCAGGCGACCAGGTCAAAACTTAAAATTTATTTTATTACAAAATATAATTTCTTTAAAAAAAATATTATTTCTTTTTCATATTTATAAAATATAGAGAAGAAGAAACTATCCTAACTACCTGACTTATTAAAATCAAACCACTGAACCGATTTTGATGAAATTTGGTACTAGAGATCTGGAATAGACATAGACAATGTTTTATCGTAAAATGACTATAAAGGGAAGGTTGTATATACTTCCTTATAAATTAAAATGTAAAACGAAACCGGGCGGGTCAACTAGTATTAAATAAAATATGAATTTCATATTAATGAAGCTTGAAAGTTCACGCCCGTCACCACTTTGTCTTTGTCCTACAGTTTTAATTACGATGAAGTGACTAATTACACTTCATACATAGAATATAAGTAAAAAATTGTATAACGCTATATTTTTATTTAATTTTATACGAACAATTCTTGTATATAAATGTATACTAAAAAGTAGTGATGGCCCAATGGTTGAGACTTCAAGTCTTACTCGGGAGGTCCGAGTTCGATCCTGGGCACACACCTCTGACTCTGAATTATGTGTGTTTTGAGCAATTAAATATCACTTGCTTTAACGGTGAAGGAAAACATCGTGAGGAAACCTGCAGTCCTGAGAGTTCACTAAAATAGTTCTCAAAGGTGTGTAAAGTCTGCCAACCTGCACTGGGCCAGCGTGGTGGACTATGGCCTAATACCCTCCTCATATATTTTTTTTCTAATACTACGCCATATAGTTAATCCTTGAGGTAGTTGTAATACTGTTATAGAAGTTTAGGTTACTTATGCCTTCAAATTTCGTAAAATGGCGTTTCTTCCAAGCTTAACTAAATATTATATACTCGGCTAATTTTTTACAGCTCCCTTTTCCAAAAAATAAATAAAAATGAACTCATAGTTTTAATGTAGTTTGTTTATTTTAATATTTTTCTTTGTAAACTAATGTCTTAGGCTTAGGTTTAAACTATCTCTACACAAAATATAAACCAACAAAATCACTTTTGTATTTTTAGAAGTTTGGATTCGTAATTATCTTTTCCGATGTATTTCTGTCCTTACTATTTATAAATAAAAGCAAGGTATTAATAGAATAAAGATATAAAGCGAGATAAAGTTGAGCTGAAGATAATCTTAAAGGTTCTTGTCAAATCAGACTTCATTCATATTTTCCTTTTAAATACATCTGTCAACAAAAATATATAAAATGATATGAAAAAGCTGTTGACATAGGATTCAGGAATATTGCCGATCGTGGTTAATATAAAATGGCGGATTGTCATACACGAAGGATATTGACGGATATTGAATTTTGCGTGAAAGATAAAAAAGCGATATCGTGATTGAATTATACTGTGATGTTTTAACCCGTGTATTTTTTTGTACTTACATTTATTTGCAATCAGACTTGTGTGCTTTTTTAATATTAGTTTTTCAAATAACTGTGGTACTAAGGGATTGGTTGCGAGGGATATTGCTTAACAAACATTACAAACCAATTGAATCGCTTCATTTGACCAACTCTTAACAAACTCATCCCTTGCAACGCATCCTCACACATCTCCTGGGAAAACTCAATCTAAATGTAAGTACCATATTAATATCTAGATTAAATGCGCTATATTGTAAATTTATTTACCAAGTGTGAGATTGTGAGTGAGATTTGCGCTTTAAGTGGATAATGCGATATTCTTTTCAATGGCATTATACATACTCCTGCGTAAAGAAAAAAAATTCCCAATGAGGTTAGACAAAGATTTGATATTATATTTTTAGATTTATTATTTGAATGAATAACTGTTTCCCTGGGGTTCTAGATGCCTAGCAACATCGAGATATGACAATTGTGCAAATTATATCACGATTTGCAAAGCTAAGATAATATCGACGCATCATTACTATACGATGATGGAATTCACTTACGCCTACTCACTATTTTTCTAACATTTTTCAATATATTCTTGAAAATATCACTTTTATTCAGTATCAGATCGCTTTCACTATCGGATTTTGTTATAGAACCGAAAACTATTAAAAATATTTTACTTGTGACTTAGACAACACAAAAATCACGAATGGGTCATGACGGTGCTCATAGATCTCGGGATGGGGATGCCGACTAATAAATAACATTTTACCATTTTTTATTTGAAAAAATTGTTTTTAAAAAAGCTTTTAAATAGCTTAAAAATTGTTGCATGTTATGTCGAATCATCTTCGGTACGGATACGAAGTATAATTTCATGTCACAAATGTAATAAAGACTATCAGAGTATGCAAATTTTTCACAATTTCTACAGCTTTTAAATTGTTGGTAAATATCACTACATAGTATAAAACAAAGTCGCTTCCCGCTGTCTATGTCTCTGTATGTCCCTATGTATGCTTAGATTTTTAAAACTGAGCAATGGATTTTGATGCGATTTTCTTTAATAGATAGAGTGATTCAAGAGGAAGGTTTATACATACATAATATAGTAGAGAAACACTGATCATTTTAGAGGTTTCTAATGTGATGTCGTAAATAAACACTTTTTGTGCGTTTACATTGCAAGCGCTGGCTGAAACCATACGAGATACATCAAAATAATGTACTACAGTATTGTACACCTTAAAAGGTGTACAGAAAAGTCCGCGATGGTATATGTTTATCTCTTAGGGATAACCCACAATAACCATTTTTTATCCTTTACTTTTTACGAGAAATAATTGTGTATTTACGAAGTGATTTTAAACAATACAGCATTAATCCTTATCCAATTAGCTTACCATAAATAGATTTTGCATTTTATATAGATCAATATGGCCCTTTACAGTTGCGCGGCGCGTGCCTATGAAAACATGTTTGTATTGTGTAAAAACAAAAAAGCTCTGAACGTTGTATATAAAGACTTCTGTTGTATATTTAGGGTCGTATATTTAATAAAACATTTCATTCAATAACTATTGTTATTTTCATTTAGTATAGGTTCGAATGAAATTTTATTTGGTCTAGTTTTTTGCCCAGAATATGAACATACTTCTATTATCTATATGAAAGTTATACTGAACAGTAAAACGTAAAGACAATAATAATTTCACAAACACAAAATCCTTCACAATGGAGTCCCAGCATAACAACACCACACCAGTTGTACTGCCTTTATGACCACCGGCACAAATCTATTGGACAGAGGTTATATATTGTCTTCTTATAAATTATTACGTGGATATAATTCTGATAAAATAAAAGTAATCACTCGCGAACAACAGTGTTGCTAACTCTTGGTATTTTAGCTTTATTGAGGGAGAAAACTATAAAGACAAGGAAAACTTTCTAAAAACGTCGAAGTTGGCTAAATCGTTAACATTTCAAGTCACTTTGCCTTGAACTATTGGTTACTACTTTATTTAGTCTATCTCCGTTATTATATATAAGATATTAATCGCCTCAATGTATGTAAGCGCATAACTTCAGAACTACTGCACCAAATCGGATAATCCTTTTTGTTGTATTAGTAATTGTCAGGACAAGGTTCGGACAGAATAAAAAGTGAGTGAGACAAGACAATCACAGAGATAGTGGTATCCATTTCAAATCAGTGACAAACTACGCATTATAGAATATAAATGCAACGGCTGTGTGAGTGTGTACGATTTGATTACACCTCAGCGAATCGAGGGCGGGTCGGCTAGGATAACTATAATATAAATTTATGTAACAAACTAGTCTTGGGTAGTTCGCGAACGACCTAGTTCTAAATAGCGCTTCTTTAGGTGATCTATACGAACTAGTTCGTTAATAATCTCGCTTTTAGTTCTTATATTTATTTAAATCGAATTATTTACTTCTAAGGATGCTTATGTTTCATCCATGCTAGTCTACAAGTTTTCTATATAAATAAAACTGTAATGAATAAAAATAGTGGTTTATTTCTAATAAAAAAATCAAAGAAATATCAATATATTGTTCATAAACATCTATATTTCTAACATCAATATTTCACTTTTGAGAATATCGAAGTTTCTTTCCTTTATTTATTATGTTTACTAAATTATTTAAAAAAGAACTAAAAAAGCGAACTAGTTTGCCTTTGAATTGCGAACTAAATATTTTTTTCCATTATCATAATTTATAGTTAATTATTTAAAAAACAAGAACTAACGAACTAAAACAGCGACCTCGTTCGCCATTGGATTGCGAACTAAAAAGAGCGCTCTTTTTATCCAACTACGGCGAACCCAAAAGGAATGATTTTGGCAGTCTATGTATGTATGTATCTATGTATGGATCTATGTATGTATGTATGTATGTATGTATGTATTTATGTATGTATCTTACATGTATGTTTGAATGTTCCACTCTAGCGCCTAAACTACTGAACCAATTTTCATGAGTGAGATGTCAATAGATTTGTAATAATGGCGCGGGTGACATAGACTATAAAAATTTTATGATTTTTTTAAATGACATAATTTAAACCTCAGATTCTAACTTCGAAAAAAATTAAGCTGAGCTGATTATCACGTATTTGGTGTCAAAAGAAAGGTCTTGACGAGCACATTACAAATATATATATCCTATTGTTTAAGTCAACATATATATTTCAAATGCGGTCGTATAGTTTGCACTGTCTTGTCGTTGCAGTTATTTACTCGTTTAAACAAATAAAAGCCGACAATTACGTTATAATATTATATTATAAAAGTAATCTCGATCGGGAAACGGAAAATTATTAAATAAAAAAATAAACTATAACCCGACTACGTAAAAAAGTGGTCTGAAACGGACGAACGGTTCTACCTTGACCAATTTTATACCGATACATTTCTAGGTTTCTATCTGATTATTTTCTTGTTTCGTCCTTTTCAGACAACTTTTTTACGTAGTCAGGTTATAGTTTTTTAAACTTTATTTTTTTATTGGTGAACGGATAGGCCCAAGACTATAAAAAACTATTACACGCACTTCCATAAAAGCACGCGTTTCGAAAATGTATTCTGTACTGTTAATTATAGAACATAAGGAAAAACTCATGAAACGAATTCATATTCATATTTCAATGCAAGTAGTAATAGAAACATTTTCGCACCACTAATAATTGAAAAAATCAGACGATAGCGAGATGTAATTGCGTACAGCGCCATCTAGTTCAGCGCTATCAAATGTATGGTTTTGATTTTTATATTAATTCTACTAAACACTATATTATGTGATTCTCAGAACTATTTAATAGGAAAAGAAAAAATTGTTTTGATTATTTACGTAGATCAACAATATTTTGTCTTTCGGCTTCGGAAAGGAATTCTTAAATTCTTGCTAGTGATAGGTACTTTTAACTTGGACTACTTTTAACGTGGGCCAATAAACTTTTTTTTTCTTTAGATACCATTCTGATAAAGGTGTTTAATCTTATTATAAATATTAAGAGATGGTGCCTCATGGCCATTTTTAATTTTCTTTTTAAAATATATTTCTTATTTTTTAATATGCGTGTTTTAGTCTAATATTAAAAGGTAAAACTTTACCAGAATTGTCATTTATTTTTACTTATTATTTTTTAAAGTATTAAGTGAATTTTATTTATATAGGTAGTGTAAGTAAAGTAATGTTTGACCCCTCTGTTAATATTAATCTAAAATCACATTTTCTAAATCGCAACATCATATAAATGGATTAAAGTATATTTAAACAAGCTTCTCATCAGAATATTTATGAGAAATAAATCTTACGAGCTTTTATGAATAAATTCTTATGCTTCACAAAAGTTGATCTCTATCGGAATTACCAATATAAGAAAATATCAGTTGATTTCTAGATGAGCGAACGGTAATAAAAAAATAATCCTCTATCTCTATAAAGTGAAAAGCTTTTCACTCGTTCATGAAAAGAGATTGGTATATTTAATATCTCTAGGTATTATGACTATTTGTTGTAGTAGGTATCAGTAGTATGTTTATAATTAAAAATATTATTATCAATCTATTATTGTAATAAAACATTTGATCTTTTCCCCCATTGATTATAGACGCGTTCCGGTCGAGCCACATGTGGGCCAGACTTACCCTCTCCCATCCCATTAATGCTGCGGATCTAGTGGACTCTGGGTACTTGCTCAGGGTCCGCTGAAACCGCAGCATTTTTCACTCCCCCTCCCCACTCTACCTTCGACGCAATGCATCGAAAAACAAGACATATCCTCTTGGCGATACTACTACTATATAAACAAGAGATATCCTCATTAGTCTAGTCAACAAGTGCTTTTTAGGGCGAAACTTTTTCTAATCCTCCAAAAATTATGATTTCTATAGAAGTCATTCGATTCGGAATGGCATGTAGAATCTTTTTTTGAAAATTAAAAGGCCGCTTGCAAAAATTGCAGAAGTTATAAACAATTAAGTAGGTGGACCATCTGCTCGTATAATTTTTGTTTCAAATAAATATGTATTGTATACGTATAATAATATAGAGTTGAGAGGACCTAAATAATAAAGAATAACTTTTGTCCCTGATTCTCACGTGTTACACTTCACAAAACTTTACATTACATTTTAACTTGCACTAAGGTTGGCAATATTCACTTTTTGTAACTACTTATCATTTTACCTTCGATCTATAGGATCGAAAATAATTTATCGGACCAAAAAAATTTTCATGTAAAATGTTGCCAAGACCGTGTCATACATGTCAAATAGTTATCAAATCTCATATAAAGCCAAGCTTCTAACTCTACACCCCACCTCCCTTCCCCAAAATTTATTTTTATATATGTCGGAAACTAAAAAAAGGATGTGAATCTTTCAATAAGCATCGTATGTGCATAATGGATGGCCTATAATATAAGCTACGGGCGCAATACGGTCAGGATATAACTAAGCGTTACGATCTCTTAATATTCTGACTAGAACTATTATAACAGGAATCCAAGCAGTGCCTTAAACTTGTGACCAAGATTTACGCTTAAGGATATCCTTTATTCGATCGAGACACGCGCCTTCACTGCTCAGGCTCTCTGTTTTAAACCAAGGTTAAACTCACATAAACTTAACGTAACACAAGACGTGGAAACTACATTATAAGGTACTCACATGACCTTAATCGGACAACACTAACACAACACTGCTCTTAACACTTCACTATCTAGAGATTATTTTACTCCTTGAGATACCGCGCAAGAGTAAAACTGCAGTCAGACTGTCGAAGGCATATAAAGGGTCGAGACTGTCAAAACGATGGAAGTGACTACACCCTACTCCAACGCCATAGATGGCGATAACGATTCTATTATTCGATAATCGTTTACTCGTTCCCGACATATATAATATGGAGTCCCTACATATTTTTAGACCTCTAGCATCAAAATTTGCAGAAGCCTCATACATACTTCTGTCCCCTAATTTTATAGGTACATATGTATATGTTTAATGAGTCCACTACGGACATCATATTCTGATAATTCTAGATCTTTCTCTCTCTTCTTAGATCTGGTATGATCCAGATTATAAGGGTTTAAAAAAACGACAAAGCACTTCGAGAAAAGTAGTAGTGCCCTTGCGCTTTGCTTGGCTCGTCTTGGCAGAGGCATTACCGTGTCTCCAATATGTTGATTTAATTACAACATTCAATATTAAAAATGATAATTCTAATGAAAGATCTGTTGTCGTTGACGCCATATTAATTATGTATTAGCAGTAACTCATATCGAGTATACCATTACATGAAATTAATTATTAAGCTGTCATCGTGTCGTGTTGTATTAATACTTGAGTAATATCTCGGTAAATAGAATAGCAGTCGCCGTCGCTATTATGTCGCTGAAATTACTTAGGTATAGTGTTAAACTTGAGTTACTTAATTGGAATCTATTAATAATATCTATATTATTTATGTCGGAGTTATAATAATAACCTTTATTGCCCAAAACAGTAAAGATACATATAACCTGTATAACGGCATATAGCACCAACCTTTAGATAATTGACTTTAAAAATATACAAAACAATTTATTTTTAATTTACTTTTACTTTTGTTTTTGTGTGTGAGGGTATAATAGTGTATATGTATGGATATCTGTAAGCGTGTGGGTGTGTGTATACAATTAGTGTAGGAGAGTCCGTTTTTATATACTAGCTTTTTATATAGAAATCGAGGTGCTTGTTATCACTATCTAATTAACTGTTGCTGCTAAACTGTTTTCAGAAGCATTACTTTAGTCTTAGCCATATATCTGTCTGTGACATCATATTTCCCCAAATTTTGGACCGATTTTATTACATCGACAAAGTAAAATATTTTGGTAACGAAAATACTTTATCAACCCACTTTATTTTTATACTTTAATATTAATAGTAATACTAATAGCATCAAAATATTTAATTTTTTTATCTATATGTAACAGCAAAATCACCCACTGCTTTTTATTGATTTATTTGGTTTCAGACACTCAAGTCTTCGAATTTACTAAACGTAATTTAATGTGGCTTTCAAGAGGAGATCATTTTTACTAAAAAACGGGCTCAAATTATTTTCATTTTAATACAATATCAGTAAAGATATGCTCTTAAGAAAGGAAGGCGAGTCTACTAGTAATATATAGTAGTAGAAACTAGAATTATAAAAAGGAATATCGATTACATTAAATTTCAATAGAAGGTTTCACTAAAGAATTCATAATCTAACATTTAAATTTCAAATAAAAACTTAACCTCCATCAAAGATATTGCCATAAGTTTCTTGAATTAAACAAACTTTGAACGCAAAAGCGATACTGAAAACCTACAAGATTTAGTTGACTCTAAACTAACTTTAAACTGTGGCTGAACTGAGCTTTCAACTGAAAATTATTAATTCAGTATCCATATTAAACTCTAGATTAACTATATTTAGGTTTATGCCGTTTAAAACATTATCACTCATTTTCTAGTTTACAGAAAGCATTGATTTTAACCATTTACTCTTATTACGATTCAATTTATGTCAAATTTTATAAACGAAATAACTATATCAAACACCAGGATCAGAACTACCAGAAAATATAGGCTTTTTTTATTTTGATTCCTCGACTTATTTTAGGTGGCTTTTGTACAACAGGTATCGTTAAACATATATACGAAAATAAAGCCGGCTCAGATACTGATTGAGTCAAAATACGACGAGAATAAAGAATAATGTGTTATCCAGAGGAGATCCATTATTATTAGCCAATGTTTACTTTACCTTTAGACAATGTTAGCTGTATGAAATCATTTGGACGACTGTAGCATATGGGGCCCCAATCAACCCCCCGCTCCCATGTCAGCAAAAGTAATTAAAGCCACTCCTCATTCTGAGCAGAGTTTCTACGTGCGTGTTTTCTTTGTATCGCTGACGTAATCACCGTCACCCCATCCCCCATGTCTTCAAAAATAAGCAAAGCAAGGACTCTCCGGCCCCTTTAATGGTTACGTAACACTTGACCCCTATATACCTGTTGCTAACAATCGTTATAAGTATTTCATTCCACGTTTTTCAATTATCTAAAGCCCAATGGAAGAAAAACCCATCGCAGTTATATTTTTATTGGTTTTCATTCGCAATCAGGCAGCAAAAGAAACGTCCTACCTTAGAAGTTTAGAAATCAATAAAAATAGGGTCTAATTCAATGTTTTAAGGTACAAAATCATGTAGAGAAAGGTAGACCTTTTATCCGTAAGCTTAAATTGTTGGTCCTTTGAGACACCCGACCAAAATTACTGTTTCTTTCTGTGGTAACATTTTACTTGGCACAATTTTCTAAGTTTTTTACTAAAGGTAAACTTTAGTTAAGTAAATTTAGAAAGAAAAATACTTTAAGTTCCCTAAAGATTAGAAGTACGACTTGTACATTAAATTTTTTACTTTACTTATGCAGAATCTTTTCTTTTGATAGGTATACCTATGTATTTCGTATAGTGCTAAAAATAATATCATTATCATTCAGTGATAAGTAATGAATACAAATAAATAAGAAATTGCATTTGAAAGTAATTAAATTAAGCAAAATTATTTAAAAAATCTAATATTTAGCTGGGAATGAAAAATACTTTTCAAGCGAAGAAATATAAGGTCTCCTTTCTTGATACCTCCTTTTCTTACTTAATTAATTAATTTTGTAAATAATTTTCTAAAATGTTTTTTTTTAATTACAACATATCGAGAGATTATATGATTAAAAATAAATTACCATTAAACATTTTATTAAAATTTAGAAACATCTTCAAAACTTACCACATCCTTTTCTGTCAGACGAGTATATCAGAAGTTTTCCCTACTTAACTCAAGAACAAAAACTTTGCTCTTAGCAAATGTGGCGATAGAGTACAAGCTTTTCATAACTTTAAAAGAATTTAGACGGCAAGTAAGAACTGGGTGATTGATAATGTTTGTTATACAGAGTGTTTTTTCTTCTTAACTAGGACAGTATGGGGAAATCCTAAACCGTTGAAGATTCAGGTGCTTTTTGTTAAATCTACTTTGGCATAGTAATTTTTTTATGGTCAAACTTGAGTAGTCCACAGAAAATTAGTTGAATTGGTCAAATTTATTTTTAATGTGGTTTAGCCCACTTTCATGTTAGGATCATTTCATTGTATCGGAGGGAAAAAATTGGTGCAGCAGGTTAGACAGATTTAATAAAACGATTAATCATACAACATGACTAAAATAGTCTCTTTTGCATTCAGGTACATGAGGCGATTTTTGTGCAGGATGCTGTCTTTTTATTTTTATTATCGAAGAACTATTTACGACATATTTTGCAAGTCCTCCCAACCGTATACAAAGCTGTAAACAAACATTTATTAATATACTAAACGATCCGCCGTGACTTCGCACGGATCCAGTTTTGAATATTTTATTATTTTCTCGCAGGAACTTTCAATTTTTCAGGGACAAAAAGTAGCCAATGTGTTAATCCCGTTTATAAAGTATATGTGTGTCAAATTTTATCGAAAACCCTTCAACCGATTTTGCGTGATTGAGTAACCAACATACAAACTTTCACATCTATAATATTGGTAGGAATAATTGGTTTAATATAAAACTCTAAGCACTAAAGTTACTTAATCGGAAAGTGATATTTAATATATTCAAATTAATAAATAAGGGTAATCGATAATGCAAGTAGATTGTATTATCTGTGGTTTAGATTTCAACATGAATTTGAGTTGTTTCAAACTAGTCCAGCTGAGTTATGGTTCTAGAAAACATGTTGCTTGCTGACCCTTGATTTAACTATAACTGTTCCTTTAATAACTACTTAAGATAGACACAATTATAGCTAAATAGTCATACATTTAAATTTGCCAGTTTTAAATGTTATCAATATGAAATATTGTACTTTTAACTTAACGGCTGGTTAAAGGATGAGAATATTTAAATTAAATAACTTCAAACCAAAGATGTTATGGATATTAAATTTCGGATCTGTATACGGATACGGATAAAGGAATAGTATTATATCGGTCTCGGATACGGTTAAGGATATGAAATTATTTCGGATTGTCCGTTAGTTTCGGTAGTTTTTACCACACTGTTGATATTTTGCGCAATGTGCATTTACTTGATTAACAAAATTCCAAATTATATTAGATTTAATACGCAATTTGATAAAATATAAACAATTATTAATAATTTATACAAATTATTAGATATTTTCCTCTAAGTGCAGTAAGTTTTTAAATGTAAAATGTACCTAACTTAATCTTCATTGAAAAATTCATGAGTTATTATATTTTTAAAGGAACTTTGTATATTGAGTTGATATGTAATAAAACCATTCAGTACAAATTAAATAAATATAAAATAACTAATTCAGAATTTCATACTCTCAGTTGTGTAATCTTGTACTTGTTTAAACATCTTTGAATAAGAAATTTGTCCTTAAGAAATCTCACAAGTTAACATCAAAAATTCAACTTATAAAATACGAAAGTGAATTAAGAATTTCCCCAAGGAATTAAAAAAGTTTTCATTTGAAGACTCTTTTTAAAAAGCGTACAAAAAGTTAAAACACTGTAATATAAAACTTTTTACTCAAGTTTGTCTTGCTTAATAAGTATTTTTTTGCTGATAGAATATACAGAAGTTGATTTTAATTTGTGAGACGAAAACTGGGGTTGGATTTGTTTAAGGGGTTATGTTTACTTTTAGGTATAATTCAAATATACCAGTAACTTATACTGAGATTTAGTAACTGATCATGACTATACATTAACTGATCTCTAAGTATTTATCATTTTATAAAACGAAGATTTATAAAATACTAGCGAAATGTCCCGGCTTTTATCAAATTTCACAAGAACAACCGTTGAACTAGTAACCAGTGAGGGTTAGAATACAATTCCCCTCTGCCGCTGTGAGAGCATCTCGGAAGAGGCGAGTAACCCACTCCCATTGGTAGTAGGGGATCTTTCCCCGACTGGCTTACGACCAGTCACATGAATCTGACCGCCAAGTGTCCTAATGCGTTCCGGTCGAGCCGCATGTGAACCAGATCTACACCTTCCCTCTCCCATTCCATTAATCCAGCGGTCTAGTGTACACCGGGTTCTAGCTCAGGGTCCACTGAAACCGCAGCAATACTTTAAATGTCTTCGTATAAACGTAACAATGATAACATATTTTGAAATAATTTTAAATTTAATTATAAGACTAAGACTGAAATTACTAGTAAAAACTACAGTAATAAGAAATAACTTTACGCAGCTTTAATCACCTTACCTATAAACGCATTTTGTTTCAATAAACATAAAAACTAAGTGACGTTTACGTCAAACAATATTACTTGTCCGGCTGCAAACGAGCTTTATTATGGCTGCTCTTTGAAATGGCAATAGCCACAGAATGTAGAATAGAAAAGCTTTGTAAAAGTGTTACGTATCTACGTAGTTATGTACAAATGTGCATACTTTAATCGTCGTCTTTTAAACGTTTTATTGTACATGCATGTAATAGTTTATAAGTCTGCTCTTCTTCTGGAGTCCTCCACAAGTCAAGTATCGCTGCAAATGGATGAAAATTGGTTTCATTATAAAGCCACACATATTACAAGGACCTACGACAACTCTCAAAGGTTTCCTCCCGAGTAAGACATTAACCTCTGAAACACTAGGCTATCACTGGTTTTTAACCAGCAATTAACTAAGCTTAAACCTACAACTTTCATTGTAGTAATAATTATTTTATTTCTATTATATAAGTGATATTTTGGCCCGCCACATACTATCGACAAGCCTACAATTAATATTTTACAAGAGAGGGAAGCGTCTTAGCGAGATTATACAAGAAGGCCTGATTATGGATTTTCATGTTTTCACCAATAAAGAGTGATTCATGCGAATTAGAGAAAGTTTTAAGGTTTGATACGAAAGCAAAAAACTTACCGAGAACTCAAGCCAAAATTATTTGACTGATAAGAATGATAATAATTATTACACATTTGTCATAATAAATCTATAGAAGAGATCATAAAATTTATGAATTTCTGACAAAGTATAAAATGCATATTTGTACAAAGGCAAATCCACTTTTTTATATTCTGTGGCAGTAGCAATAACCGCGCTATAGCGTAATATTCCTTAACAAGAAGACTCGACGTGTTAAAATGAAATATTGTTTTAGATAAGCCCTTGAAATGTATGAGTTTTGCAGTGTTTTTTATTAAAAGCTACTTTTTCCCACTCCGTTTAAAAAAATATTATTATATCTTAGGAAAGCTCTAATGTAAGCTCTAGTGTCAACCCGTCTTAGCTTCACGGGACTAAAACGTTTTTAAATCCTGATATCCAATTTAAATTAAACAAAGCTTATATTTTGAGCTCATCCAAGTTTGAAAGCGAATGTTACCAACAAAAGGTTGCCTAGCAACCAATGACAGGGGCTTGTTCCAAGCCTTTTTTATCATACACTAGCTGGGCCCCGCGGTTTCATCCGCTATATTTTGGATAATTTACACTATAAATCATTATTCTGATGTATAAGCTATATTATTGTAAAGTTTCGTCAAAATCCATTCAGTAGTTTTTGCGTGAAAGAGTGACAGACATACATCTACACATCCACACATCCATACATTCTTACAAACTTTCGCGTTTATAATATTAGTAGGACTAAAGATTATCCTAAAAAAGTCAACATGATAAATGTCGGTTTTCTTTTGTCAGTTTTACATTGATAATTAAGTTTTAAAGTTCTTTGTAAATAGTAAAATAGTGGAAGGCAATACTTTAAAATGAAATGGAGGCAAGCTAAGCTATTAGTGAGATTAAATAAATCTAATATCTATTAACTTAATATTTAGAAGTCAGACTCAACATTCGTGTTAACCAGTGTCATTAAAAACTTAATTATTTTCATTGAACAAAAGTTTTGTAATACATGTCTCAGTCCGATGCCAATTATTTTTTGGTGTTTTCAAGTTACGTGAGTGACTTTCGTATGATGTCTCATAAAAACAATCGTGATTACATATTTGTTAGTTAATATTCAGTATTCAAGTAACAAGTCATAATTGAAACATTTTATTTAAGCGTTGTAATGACACTAAATTCGGTTTGTTTTCGTGAATTCTCTCTTCAATTTGGCTCATGTAAAGATCTGCAGTAATATTACATCTGTACACCATATCTAATTTAATTTTTACTAAATTTTTGCGTGAGGAACATACAAACATTGGCAAATAAAAAATATTTAAAATCATTGATCTGACCTCAATTGATATTATATTAAATTTTATAATATGTATAATGTATATATATACAGACGTATTACGATAGTACCTACTTCATAAAATTCAATTTTTTGTAGGATTTTTATTTTTAATAGAATAAGCTAACACATATTCTTTAAAATATTTACTATACGAAAGATCCAGTCTTTTAACCTAAATAAAATATAGTGTTGTAAAAAGAAGATTTAATCAAACCTTTAGAAAATCATAAATTTTAATTGTTAGGACAAAATAAATAAGCATTGGATGTTTTCCCCAAGCTATCGGTCAGCGTGGAAAAATAGAAATATTATTACAGAAACCTTCTTACATACTCGTATGCAAATCTTTAATCACTGGTAGGTATATGCACTATTCAGGTCTCATGAGGTTTTACTTCACTAAGCATGAAATTAACTGTAATTACTTATTAGCAATGTTTTGTACTATGATGGCAAGAAATGTATTCTTGTAACCTATACAATTTGTAATTTATATAGATTTTATGAATCTTAACGTCACAGTATACAATACAAAATTAACATATATATATGGTTTATGGCAATATTCATTCAATATCAATCATTAGTAGATTTCACACTTACAGGCCAGCAGGACGGGCGTATATATATATGTAAATATTTTTATGTACACTATCGTGTAATATTTTATACAGCATAATATATACAATACACGTACAGTAGTTATTTATATTACACTTTTATTACAGGCATTATGAGTGTCACCAACAGCACAATATTGTGGGCTGAACGCGTAAAGAGATTTACGCCGTCCCTTTTCAACAAAAAATTCGAGATTCAATAGAATCCTACATTAGCAAAGAATAGACAAATAGATTCAGGTAGAAATTCTACATCGCGCAAACAAAATTTTCTAAAATATTACTATATATACAAAATAGATGTACCTGAGGTAGGGTGTCCGTATCTTCGCGTTAAGCCAGTTGTCAGGAGCTGGTCTGAATCCTTAGTATAAGATATGTAAGGTCCTTTATTCTGTGACCTGAATCCCCAGTGCACCTACCTCTATCGATGACTATCGACACTTGGCACAGAGTGCATGTCAGATGTCTCAACACCAACGATGAAGACCATTTTGACACCCTTTTAATATTATACTCCGGCAAAATGGCTGATGAGCTTTATTTTGCTATTAATGGCACAGGCACAATCTGTAGGACAAAAAAATGACCAGAAATTTCTTATTTTCAATTAGAGAGATTTATCAAATTTCATTCGTACGGAGGATAAAATAAACCTTTGCCTATAGAATTGAAATTTACTAAGAAAAAGTTCTAGTGCAGATAGATAAATTTTATCATAAGCCAGCATTTAAATTACTTTACAGACTTCATTATGATTTAATATTATCTAGTATAGTTGAGGATTTATTTTTTGTTAGTTACAAGGGTGTCCGAAAAGTCTTGTATTAATTTTTTTACCTTACCTAAACGGGGATATTTGAACGGTAGCATAGAAGTAAACATAGAGCTACGTTATTTATAAGCGATAAAGTACTTGATAAAATATTGTTTTTACTACTGAAAGCCATTAATAAGATTATGATGGAACTATAGTATATATTGATTCCGCAAAGGTATCATCCAAAACAAATAATTAATTGAATAACTCTTGCTAAGGAATCGTTGAGTCCTTATCAAAGCAAATAATGTAGCCATTATCTTTAAAAACAATAGACAAACAATAAATATCAACTTAGTATATTTTCTTTTTCATTCGTTATCCATTATACTACTTCCAAAAATCAAAATAGTTTAATTTCCAAGAATTTAATTTGTATTGGAAGGCTTTGTTCCACCAAGAAGTAGTTTTGATCGTTTTTAATAGTATTTTATTAATTTAATAGAAAAAAGTGAATTTTAAGTACAGAACAATTGAAAGTATTAATTTAAAATATTACCTAAATAGTTACAGTAAGTTGTGTAAAAATAGTTAAAATAAATAAAATATACTCTAAAAATAAATTATAAGTCATTATTCGTCAATATTATTAATATTTTCTTTGAAATATCCACCAACAAAAAATAATATTAGCCGCTCCCTCTTTATATAGAAGCAAATTCTTAGAATTTCCAGTATTATAGATTTAAGATAGATTACTTTTTCAGAAAAAGAGGATAAATTTGTAAACAAATGATGTAGTTTTGGGGATAATAATAATAATTCTACATCGCGGTATCAAAGTTTTCAGTCTCGTGATACAGAGCTTCGAGTTGCGCAATAGGGAGGGCCGTCTCTACTTGGTAAGCCGGTTACGGCCATGCCGGTCCAATATGGCCGCCATTCAAATGACAGTGTTAGTATTGACGTTGTTTCAACATTGATGGATCAGATATAAACAATGGTCATAGGGTCTTCAAATTGCCTTATAACCATACACCACCATAGTAGAGAATTTGCCCTTCTTTTAGTTATCTGAAAATATTAATAACCAAAATTAGTTTTACTTTACATATATTTTTTTTCTTCTTGCTTCACCGAAATAATAATCTTATTAATGCAATTTAATAACATACTATAAATAGAAACCAAAACAGTATGTATATACGTGCATTATGCAAAAAGTACTAGATTCGGTGGTATTGTTGAATGAGTTTTAAAGGTTATTTTGATGAGGCAGTAATCCAAAAAAATTAAAACTCCTCTTGGTGTTATAAGACTCCTTATTAACATTTTTATTGAATGTATAGATTTTTTGCCTATTACATTTACTGAAATATTAAAAATAATAAATAATATTCTACAAATTATAATTTCATTTCAATTACAGTTACAGTTTGAATTTGACAAAACTTATTATTATAGATTACTAGCTGACCCAGCAAACGTTCTTTTGCCATATAGATTTGGAATGGGCCACCCTTATCACTTAGAGGGATGAAAAATAGATAGTATCCGATTCTCAGACCTACCGAATATGCATATAAAATTTCATAAAAATCGCACGAGCCGTTTCTGAGGAGTATGGTAACTAACATTGTGACACGAGAATTTTATATATAAGATTAACTCAACCGCACATTTGCCTTTTAAATTCATAAGGCGTAGTCTCACACAATATGAATTCAAGAATTCTTCGCTTTTATTTCATTAATATTTTACACACAACTATCTATATACTCACTAAAAACTGTCCTCGGTCAACTATAAGAAGTTTTATATATATATAGTCGAGGAGTCTACAAGGAGTTTATTAACAGTTATAATCACCTATTTGTTAAAGAAAATAATGATTTAATTTAAATAATATAATTATTTATTTGAAATGGTTAAATTAATGGTTTGATTATTATTTAGCAAAATATAAAAAACATACTATAGCTATTTACATGTTCACTTTAATCTCTTAAAACGAGTTAATCAGTGACAACAGTTTATTGTTATTATTAAGAAATATGGAATTAATTATTACTTTTAAATGTTATTAAATTTTATAACCTTATCTAATATCTTAATAGATAACTAAACTAAGTTATTACAAAGTTTTAATATCTACTGAACTGTTGTTTTTCGTTAATATGAATGATGAAAATAAGTTTTTTTTTTCTAAGTTTAACTTAAAAACATAAACGAAAATAGAAATATATTAAATTTATCAATATCTTTGTATTTACATATTATTTAATTTACGAATATCTTAACCTTAAATAGAAATCTAACCTAAAATTATTTATAAACAAATAAAAAATGACGTTATTGAAATTATACTTACGTGAATTCAAAGATTTTCCGTACAAATAAATTAAAATAAGTTTATTTTTCGCAAATCACACACGTTTTCACATTTCACTTTTACACTTGATTCTTATAACTTAACTTTAGACGTAAATATTGACTCGGTCGTGCTCAACTAATACTTCAAACAATTATTTTTCTACCCACAAAATCAAAGACGATGAAAATAACTAATTTACTAAAAAATTAACTAAGTTACAATCCTACATCGCGGTATCAACATTTTTTAATATGTAAGTATATAAGGAATATTCAAATGACACTCCTCGGGTGTCCAGTCCTTCTCGGTAAGGCGCTACGGCGTCATGAGTTGAAATTTGAGACTTTAGACTAAAGCCAGTCGAAATAAAAAGTTGTAAATGAGAAATTTAAAGGGGGTTAGGGAGAGGTTAGCGCCGAACCATCTCCCTTCTTCCATGGTTTGAGTTCAGTTTACTGTTCTCTCCTCCACCGCAGAAGACGCTTTGACACCTTTTTATTTTGTTTTTATCACTCACATTTTTTAAAATTTAAATTGAATAAATTAATTATATTTAAGTAAAATTAATATTAATGTTATCCACTTTTTTATTCGAAAATTTTGTTAAAGAAATCGTTTATATGCCTTTTTCTCCTAAAATTCCTTGCTTTACTCGTTTTTTTTTAAATTATGTAATATGTATTTATTGGCGCTGCTATAGACATGATGTGGTAATACTTTTTTATTAAGTATAAAAAAAAATAAAAATCACAATTGGAATCGTGTTATGTGTAGGTATGTTTTTAAACCTTAATCTAAACCTAGAACTTTGAATAAATACGAGGCAACAGAAAGTTTTCTCATTGATAAACTTTAGCGAGGGATAGTCTATACAAGAGATTATCATTGTCCCAAACTCTGGTGATATATGGAGACATTACGAATATTGTCGCTTGGGATTTCTAACTTTGTATTACTTTCAGCTTATATTTACGCCTTTCATAATATAAACTTTCGTAATATGTTTTCTGAATATTTTTAATTACATTAGATAATATCTTAATCGTGAGCACTACAGAGAAATGAAAAGATAAATGGATAACGAAATTGACTTAAGTTACTTTGACTTTAATTAATATTTTATGAATGGAAATAATATTTCCATTCGTTCGTTTTGTACACCCGTATTTTTTAAAATACTGGAACTTCAATCCTCTTTTTTATGATAGTAATGAGTTCCTATAATATATATGAATGCTAATATATATTAATCAGATTATTTCGTCAAGATTATCATCACAACCCATTAATGGTCCACTGCTGAATTTTTATCTTCCTTATCCTACATTTAAGGTTGAAAATTGCATTTCACTTCTAAAGGCAACAATGGATCTCCTCTAAGTCTTGATAATTTTATTTTTTTATCGTTCTAAATGGGCACGTGAAATTAATTTCGTTTATTGGGAATTTTAACACACATATCTAGAGCATAAATGTAGAAAGTGAAAATAAAAAATCGTCAATCAAATTTATTTCTTTTACAATACACGTCTTAGGAATATCTTCTTTTCGTCTTTCATATTCTATCTTCTTTTAAACCACCGTCCTTCATAATATAATTTTCAGCCATTCTTATCACACACAACCTCTTTCATCCTTCCTTTATTACTACTAATCTAAATAAAATTAAATACAAAATAATAGTAATTTTATAAATCACTTGTATTTTATTTGTATAATAGTAAATGTCAAAAAGGAGTCAAAGCTTCTACGTCCGTGGGGTCGGGTGCAACGCACCACACTTTCCTCACCAAACAGCACAGTGCCCTCTGATGCCAGATCCATACTTAGAAGTACTTCACTTCAAACCAATGATTCGTGCCACTAAACGTGAACACTTCCGGCGTAGAAACGGACTCCCACGCATTTCAAAACACAAAATCTATATATATTTAAATATTAGAAAATTTCGTTAGCGCGTTTTAGATTGCATAGAAAAAAAACTGTTGAAATGGTCATCCTTGTGACGTCATAGAGCAGGTAGAAAGTCGGAGCAGAGCAATAAATTTTAACAATGAGTATTTGTGTTTCTATTGTACCAAAGTAAACAGCCCTTATCTTTTTACCTAAAAACAGTCTTATCTATTTCAACTTGAGCTACTTAGCAAGTGATTATAATTATAATATAATTGTTTTAACAATAACTAACATTTTTTTCGGGGATGATACGACGAATGAAGAGTTAATTATACTTTAACTATTCTCGTATACGCTTCTGAGCTGACAAAGTTACATCACAACCGGACGAATGGCATTATGTAAAAAATACAAATAACTTAAGAGGATATGTAAATGTTTATCATTGTAAATTAAATGTGTATTATTTGGGGGCGCTTAGTCGTTTTTTTGATACGATTTATTACAAGTAGGGTTGTAATTATTGGGAAGTTCCATAAGTTTCTAACGCATGTAAGTAACTTTATTGATAATACTTTCTAACACCTATTATCTTACTAGGTAAGCATCCAACAGAAGAATTACTAATATTATAAACTAGCTGCGCCCCGCGGTTTCACCCGCTATATTTTGGATAATTTATTATATATCATTATATATTATAGCCTATATGTTATTCTGATGTGTAAGCTATATAATTGTAAAGTTTCATCAAAATCCGTTTAGTAGTTTTTGCGTGAAAGAGTAACAAACATATATCCATAAATACTTACAAACTTTCGGGTTTATAATATTAGTAAGATGTAATAGTTTCTGCGTTTGGTTCGTTATTCACATACACAAAAACGGCTGAACAGATTTCAATGAAATTTAGCACACAGATACTTTATAACCTATACAAACACATAGGACTATTATTTATCCCGGAAAAGTATATAGTCCCTGTGGCATAATAATAAAATATGGTGTTGTTAATAATAAAATATAATTACAATATATATACTAAATAATTAATTATTTTAATTGATTCCAAGTCGAATCATTGACTTGAAAGTTTTCCAGCCTATAACCCCTAGAAGTCTAGAATTTCAATAAGTATAGTCGAGAGCAATAAATTTAACTTGAATTCACATGATCGCTGTAATTAATTGAAATACTTCGTTGTTTCAATTTTATAACAATTTTGTTTTATAGTTGTAATAAATTTTGAGACAATAAACTCCTGTAGGCTTTGACATTAAAGTAACAATGCTTACTTAACTTTGACTTCAGTGTAAAAAGGATATTTTATTCACTTATTAGATTTTAATTTAACTCGTTGGATGCGGAGCTTTAATTTCGTGCAGGCCGATCCGACCTATTTATCTGCGAGTTTATCATTAGCCAAAATCGCTATTAAAATCATTAAAGTAAATTAACATGTACATATATAGTTGTCTTATTAGTTCACCGCGGTTTTCTATTTTTCTTTATTTTATAGAGACACAACATAAACAATGAACATCTCAGCCTTATTATTTACTATAAAAAATAAGTACCTATAGGTATTTTCTACAAATGTATTTCGATTTTAGTTAAGCATATTCCAGATTTTGTATAAGATAATATTTACCCCACCCCCTCTCCCTCCCTCCTACACAATGTGAAACATCACTGAAAAATAGTGTAGTAGACCTTGATTCGCAGTAAACGTATTAAATTAATATTAAAAATTTGGCAATGTTAAAATATTTAATATTACCTATGAAATATGTAGATTTCTCTAATAATATTTTGTTTGTTACAGGTTACAGTGTGTGTTTAGTGAAAAGTGAATAAGTGAACGATCACTGTCATGTGACCAACTACAATGTTAAAGATACAGATGTTAGAGTCAATCGTCAGTAATGAGGCTGATGAAAACCAGGAGCCGCAGCAAAATGGGTAAGTACTCTTTTTTCTGACTACATAAATGAAATATATTAATCACTCAGATGTTAATGCTAATAACCCACCATGGGTTGCTGTATTGTGTAGTGCGAACTAAAATATCATTAATCTAAAGGTATACGTATTTTATAATACATGGATCCTATTTCAGTAGATGAATATGTAGTTTTAGCTATTCTTGTTAACTTAAAACAAATATGGCGCCTCTTGGTATTTTCAGTGAGTTAATTAATAATTATTTATATCCCTATAACACCTAGACAATATAAAGATAAAGTTTATAACCTATTCCAATAACCTCCTCGTTCGATACTTATTTTCTATTCTCGTATCTCGGTTACATTACAATTCTAGTATACGAGCATCTTACTCGTTCTCACAAATTATATCTAGAATATTTTAATGGCATTTAGAGATTACGAGTACAAGTAAAAATACTCCAAATTTCATTTACAACTGTGGTGTTAATTTAAGTTATTTGAATAGCAACACTATTATGTCACAGATTCATACACCTGTGATTGATTGTAGATGGTACAATTTAGATTGAATCAGTTTGTGTCAGTCTGTGTCGTATAAGTCAGTACAGTCTGTATAAATCACTTTTATCTCGTCTGGCAAAGGCACGAGACGTTCGTACTGACAGGCACTTCATCTCCACGTCGACAGATGGCGTAATCACACACTCATTTGATTAATATATATTCTTAAGTTTTTTTCGCAATAAAACGAAGCCTATGTCCTTCCTCAAGCTTTACTTTATCTCTGTAATATATTTCATAAAAATCGGTTCAGTGCTTTAAGCCTGATTTTGTAACAGACAGAAAGACGCCGTATATTGGTCAATAGATGGTGTAAATAGTATATTAATCGCATTTTCGTTTGTTTAGTTTGTATTCTTAAGTATTTACTATGTTTCGTAAGTCTTTCTTTCGAAATTATTAGGTATGTACAAATATGTTAAAATTAGCAACTTTCCAGCTCTAAAATTTAACCGACATGTTTTGTGTAAAAGAGTCTAATTGAAATAAAGTCTTGAGTTTATTCATGGATGTCGTGTAAACAATCGCTAAGGCTCCGCACTGTCTACCGCGTAGGTTCATAACAACTAACAAGTAAACATGACGCGGTAAGCAATACGAATGAGACCATTCTCTCGCAAATTACACGATTAACCTACATATTAAACAACTACAATTAATATTTATTTTCTACAGACCTTGCAGAAAATCTTTTAAAAGTAGTTTAAACTATTGGATATCTCTGTTGCTAACTCTCTGTGAAATCTACAGCTGGAACTGCATCGATTGCGATATTATTTTCAAACAGTTTTTTACTTTTTTATTAGATCACAGACTATGCAATGCCTATGAAAAAGTATACAAAAATACAGTTTGATTACTAATAGTAGTTTTTATTTGTTAATAGCGATCCGTCCGTCCCGAAAGTCCGTTGAGTAGTTTAAAAGATCTATGCGAACAGACAGCGACTTCATTTTATACTAAAGATATTTAAGTTACAACTGTAAATTGAATTCGGATGTAATTAACATTTACATTACTAACATTTTCTCATCTACAAATAAACAAATAATACAAACATCAAAATACAAGTAACCATAGCACCTTTTTTTCGACTAACTTGACATCTATGACCAATATATAGCTATTTTTATTTATATTATTGTTCAATTTCATTATAATCTTGTCTGTAGTTTTTGTGTGAAAATGTATGTATTGATGTGTGTATGGATATATCTATCACAATTTTTAAGGCAGAAATACCATAAACGAGCACATGGTTTGCTTGATGGTGAGAACATTCCTAACGCTGGAATATTCCTATTTAAATCAGAGAATCTAAAAACAAAATAAAAAGTAATTAAAAAAGATGCAAATCACCTAAAGGTGGCAATATATAAAGGTAAAACAAATAAAAGAAGACATTAATTAAGATAGTAAATCTTGATTCGGTTCACCTATTACATTACGACTATTGATCAGGATTCTCATATGGCCGCCCTACTGGCGCCGCTCGCAAATTATTTTTATAAGCAATTTTCTTGTTTGTGTACTATTTTGTATAGGAAAACTACAGTTCTCACAACATAGTAATAAGTTGTTAAATTATACGTAAACAAATTATATATTATTGTAAAGTCAAAATCATATTAAAACCATTTATATTTTGCTGTTATAAATAAAGCAATCTGTTCACGCTACGATATGATTTACGAGGCCCTGGCTTTCGATAAATGGCTGTATTCATCTGAATTTTGCTGATTTAAAAACTAACTTTGACTAGAAGAGAAAGAGTCAGAATTCTCTAAATTTTTTGGCATTTATGATCATTTAGATTATTCAGTTTGTAACAATATATACGTCATACAAGTTGTTAACGAGCCTAACTAAAGGCCAACTCGCACTTGCCTGATACTTTTTTATTATGTTATCCCTGAATTTGGTACGGGAGTCAGATTCACATTCGGTCAATCATTTCCTCTCGAGTGAAAAATCGTATACTGCATAAGGAATATATATTATGATTACTCGTAACCGTCAGCTGCGATTCCGTGGGTGGGGCGAGCAGTGGCAGCCTCCCAAACATGTAAAAAATAATTATTTTTTCAGGCATTTCCTTACGTTTGAAAATTTGTCAGATCATATATTATCATATAACGTATATTCCACCACGATATGGTCAGCTGACTTTATTTTTCCTTCAAGATACTAGGTAAACTATAATCCGACAAATTTTCAAATGCAAAGAAACGAATTTTCGCTTGGGAGGGACTTGGTCATGAAAATCTGTCACTGGCTCCCGTACCAATTGTCCCGAATTATGTTTTCCTCCAATTGTCCCGGACATGATAAGTTTACATCTGGCAACACTAAATATAGCCGAGTTCCGTATTGATTATCCAGTTTCCACAGTAATCAATTTAGGAGCTTTTTATTTTTTTTTGTACCACCATAGATGTCTGAGTTTTAATAAGGAGGATAACTTTTAGCACGAAAACCCTCTCCACTTAAGTATGGTGTTTTCAGGCAAACGAACATCCAATTTTCATGTGTATACATTATGTAGCATAAGGTATAAAGTGTATTACATACAGTAATATTCATTCACATCAATTCCACTTACACAAGAAACAGTAGTAGACATTTCTAGTTTGGTTACGTACTTATTCCAAATATATAGAGCATAAGGATAGTCGTAACCTTGCTAAGATCAAAACAAGTCGATTTTTCTTTGGTTCAGTTGTTCGCAAAGTCGGATGAGAATGTTTTTGGTCGTAAAAAGTAAATGAAAGCGCGGGGGAGTCCGACAAGACGTCGCCTGGACAAATTCAAGATCAACTGTTTTACGAGCAAGCTGGCGAACCACCAAGTCTATAGAGTAATATTCTCATTCATATTGTATATGGGGGGTTTTATCTAAACGATAACCTTTACTCAGCAGTATCTATAGATATTATTGGCTTTGTTTTACTTAAATCATATATCAAGAAAAGAGATTATTATTAATAAAAAATGTTTTAGCTCAATGTAGCTTCAGATCGACTAGTATTAGATATAGTTATTTAGATTTATTTCCACAAAACGCATAAACTTAAATATTCAATTTTGCTGTCTATAAATTTGTGATATTATGGTAATATAATTTATTTCTTCTGTAGAACTATTTATTAAAAAACAAAAATTATATTAACGGAGATGTCGTGAAATAGATGTATATATTGATACATACATTCTAACACTTTCAAATACATATAGACGTATAAAAATACATATACATTATACATACAATGTATATAGATATACATACGAAAGAATAAACTTATCGATACATATTATTTTAAGAATATATCCTCGACAATGACGACGCCGATTTTAGTCTATTTAATATTATAAATATGAAAGTTTGTATGTTATGAATATTTAGATGTTTGTTACTTAATCACGCAAAAACTGCTGAACAGATTTTTACACACAGATAGTTTATAATCTGAATAAACACATAGGCTTCTTTTTATCCCTGAAAATTCAGAGTTTCTGTTGTAAAATAAGTTTACTGTTGTAGGTTGTCTATATATTAAATTTCTTTTTATAAATCTAAGTATGGTTATGGTAAATTGCAGCCATACGAAGCCGTGACGTGTCGACTAGTATATACGTAATAATTATATAAGTATTTACTTTTAAACTATTTTACACAAACATAAATTGATGAAAATTAGCAATGGCGGCGTGTTGACTATTTAATAAAAAAAGCGTTTTAGCAAAATTTAGTCTTGTAGCCAATTCCTTAAAACCATTTTTATGGCAATATATTGACATGGACTGCCTACATGGACTGTTACTCTATAGCACAACGGTGTATAAAACGTTAACGCTAAACGGACCGTGAAAAAAGCCTAGGAAAAATAACCTTTAAACATTTTACGTTTTTAGCTACGATTTAAATGATAATTTCTAACTTTATCTTCATGAAACTTAAAGGTTCTTGAACTTTAAAATGGTATTAACCCAATTATTAAAATTTACAGTTATAACTTCTCGTTTAACCTAGAAAATTGGGGAACTTTGGACTTAAAGTAATAATATTAAAATTTAATGTCTCTAAATTATTAGGCTACTTTATATCTGAGATTTAGTCGAAAAGAAATTTTAACTTATTTATTTTATCCACAAGGCATTTAACTAAGTGATATTATTATCACTCCAATATGGTAGACTCTCAAATATGGTGGACTAATATTTTTATATACTCCGTTATATAGGTATTTTAAGATATAGATTTATAAAAAAATATTTAAAAAAAAAATTATTGTTCAGTGTGACCAAAAAACTCCTCGCTATTCTGCCTCGTTCACTACAAATTGTAAAATTTCAAACTGTACAGATAGAGTAAGATCTAGGCGAAGTCATAGACTACAAATTCGTGTATCGTTGTCCATGCCTAGAACTAATAATTCCCCTTTGTTACCTTTAACAAAGGTATTACCTGTCAAAGCAAGAGTAACGACGTCACTTTATCCTCGAAGGAAAATATCGTTTACAAGAAAATGTGATCCACCAGTCTAGCTAGACCTCTGATAATGTTTTACTGTTCAGATTTTTGAACTAAATTATAAGTACGCAGAGGTCTACATAATCTGGTGCAATTATTCTAACATTACTTTTGCTTGTTTATCCAATATAGTTAAAGTTTTTGATAAATAGATTCAACTTTGATATTTAAGGTTGAAAGTTTGTAACTAAAACTAATATTAGATAGTGGATGTTTTTGCTTTTGGATTATATAACAGATATTCTCGTTAATGAGTTTATAATATACTATAATACGTGAGTTTGAAAAAACTTTAAAAAGAGATTTCCATTCAAAGTTTTAATACATTGATATGTCTATAGACAGTGACGCAGGAAGTCCTTCCCCAGTAACTATGGAGTATGGACATATCCGGGATAAGACATAGCCCATAGACTAGCAACATATTAATTTCAGAATCAAGCTGTGTGCGATGCGTTATTCGCTTTTTGTAGATTTAATTTTTTGCATATACAAAGATAAAAAGATTTAAATTCGATATTATTTAATTACGACACTCGTAAAAGAGCGCCATCTAGTAAAATATTTGGATACTTTGACATAGACATCGAATATCAGTATTATTATAACGGGTGTACACTAGATGACACTAGTATAGAAAGAGAGCTGCATTTTAAATAAATAATTATTACTGTTGCCGTTTTTTGAGGGGGGTAAAATTTTTAGGGATAAGACCAAAGTTTATTTAAAAATATGATTGAATGATATTACCAACTTATTTCAGGGTTCTCAGTTTAGGGGTTTTTTCCCCCAAATTTTTGGGGTAAATAATATACTTAGGTGTGGTTTTTTAAGGGTGTTATAATGTTAGGGATTTTTCGACTTCATATAGTTTTCCTTATATATATATTTTTTAAATTATTATCCCCCTAGGATGTTCAAGTAATTGTTTTAGGGGTTTTGATTGAAGTTTGAGATAGAAATATTTATGAGAGTTGGTAAGACTGGAAATAATAACAACATATTAAATTACAAATAAAATTTCAAAGTTGAATAAATTTCAAAACCTGAAATATGAGTTTTATCGGATTTCTTTATTTCCAGCCGTTTCCTTTTCCACATAATGCCCGATTATGACTGAATAAGGCATGTGTTGTCAGATCAATTTGTTTGATAAAAGCAATCATTGCTAAAAGCGTGGCCGCGTGGCATTCCAGTTCCTTTCCGGTTGGAACCCCTTATTAAATGATTAACAAAAACTTGTATGTTCGTGTTTATTCTTTTTAAAGAAGCTAGGAGTATTAAGTTAAGATGTTACTTCATAGATGTTGTATAAAAATAAACGATTAAACATTTTTTTTTATTCACAGATAGCTGATCCGTCATATTTTGCCATATTAATTTTAAAAATTTGGAGTGGTCCACCCTTATGACTTAGGGGTATAAAAAATAGATGTTGACCGATTCTCATACCTACCCGATATGCACACAAAATTTCATAAAAATCGGTCAAGCTGTTTTGGAGTAATTTGGTAACAAACACCGCGACACGAGAATTTTATATATTAGGGTATTTTTTTTTTGTCCCTCGTAATTAGATTCCTATTTTGCTCATTTACTCAGGAAATGTTCAATCGTCAATCAGTCAATTAAATACTGTTAATTATGATGTTGGCAACATTTATAATTTGAGTAGCATCCTGTTATTTAAGGTAGGGCTGATATGAGTGGCATTTTTACTTCCTTGAATGTTGGCCAACTGATAAACACAAATCAAGGAAGTGGGGATTGCAAAATAAATACACCGTCACGATATAATAAATATTGATTATATCGCAAGTATTCCCAGTTGTAACTCTGAAGCTCTGAGTCCTAAAGTATAACCCCTGGAGGATATTCTAAATTAATACTTCTCCATTGCCTCAAGAGAAAATATTTAATGATATTTGGTACAAAAATATAAAAAGATGTTAAAACAGCTTCAAACTAAAAAAGTTTATTTAAAAATATTATTATTTAGAAGTATTAAATACACATAGCGAACATGACAATAAAGGCAAATACTTATAAGCGTAGACCGGCATCCGCTAACAATTTAATATAAGACGCGTGCCGGACACGAGCTATTATTGTCAATGTTCAAGTAGTGTAACGTTAATCAACTTTTTTATTTTTACTGCCATAAAATAAATAGGGGCGTTATTGACTGTAAAATTAAATTTACAAATTTATAAGAAAACAAAAAAGTTTACTTTAATGTGAGTCTATTCCCGCTTCCTTCCACAAATTATCAGAATATAAAATGTATTCACCTAAGTCCACAGATTAATTATACATGTTGATAGCAAGTCTGTGTTGCTAGATCAAACTTAGGGATTGCTTTGTAATGATTGTGCGAGAAATTCAATCATACATTGAAGGATAGTATTGAAGGTAGAAGAATATATTGAAGTTTTTTTAGTGGTCAATTCACAAAACATAATTAAATACATTTTAGGTTAAGTGCCATTCATTAGTTACGTAAGACGATTTAGAGGGGAGGGGGGTCAAACATGTCTTATTTTTACTTACAACGGTGTGGGAGGGGGGAGTCTCGATAGTTCTTACGTAAGATTACACAAATGCGCAAAGTTAAAATAATAGTGATTAAAACCAAAGTTTATTACCACCAAGAAATAAAACTTGTTATTACTTTTGTAAATACAAATGAATATTACTTAAAAATTGTTACCTACTTTGAAAAATAAACATTAATTTTTCCTTTAGATTCTTACGTATTAAATTTTGAACAGGATGAGGGGGTTGGACTATTCTTATTTTTCTAATTATAGCGGGGGAGGGGGTCCAACAGTAGCGAAAATAGTCTTACTTAATAAATGAATGGCCCCTTACTACGTGGGTAGGCACAAAATAAATATTTAATCGAAATCGCTTCAGCAGTTTATAACAATAATAATGCACCACACCATAAGTTTACATAAATTATATAAAAATAAACCGAGTACTATAATTTGTTAGTATGTATTAAGATTGTTTGATTCAATCATTGGAATATAGCTTTTCTCTAGTTTTTGGCCCCTTGAACCCCTATCATAAGAATAAATAAGAATAGGCCAACCTCATCCCCCCCTGTTTAATATTTATTACGTAACAAAGGAAAAAATAAATGTTGCCCGCGCTTTTTCTAAGTATAATTTTAACTGTGAGCATTTTTGTAATCTTACGTAAGAACTATCAAGACTCCCTCCCACCCCCTTATAAGAATAAATAAGACATGGTCGCACCCCCTCCCCCTCTAAATCTTCATACGTAATTAATGAATGGCCCCTTATGTAAGTACACAGATAAAAAACAAATATTACTAAATTATCTGTATTTTAAGAGTAAGATGGTAGTAATTGTTTAATTATTCAATATTGTTTTTAATCTGTTAAGAATTTATACAGCTTTCAAATATTTTATTTAATTAAATAATTTATTGGTGCGAAATTTATTGAGTTTCAAACGAGGCGTTAAGAGTTTGATTTAAAGTGTCACTTTTTATGATCGTTGCAAAGGCAAAGGGCCTTTGTTAAATTGTAGCACCACTTTATTTATGATAACGTACCATTTTAACGGGCCATTAATTTTTGTTTAGGGTTTAACGCATTATACAACGCGTTTTTGTAATTTATTTTTTTCTCTGTAATGCCCGAAATATATTATTTATCTACAAAACTTAGACATTTTAAATTAAATTGTTGCTCTATGTCACAGGATTTTTTCTTCATTGTGAAATGTTGAATATTAATATTTCGATCAGAAATTTCTTTATTTCTGCAAATCATGAATTTCATCCTAATAGGATAATTGCTTAGCACCCATCACTTCTATATTTTTTGCAACGCAATCAGTCACCAAAAAAAAACTAAAAAATCTATCGCTCATACAAAACAATCAATACTTGAATAAAATGCAATAAAATGAGATATTCTATATACTCCCATACTTTAAATCCTCTATAAAAGATTCTGAAGCAGTTAGCTTATTGCCATTAAAACACCCAATGTCCTAATAACCATTATATCATTCAAACGGATGAAATACTTACTGAATTTCATAGTAACACTCAAATTCCTTCTGTATAAAAGGTTTTTAGGAATGCGTGGTATCTATATGAATTTCAAAGAAAAAACAGTTATTCACGCACGTTTTACTACTAGAACCTCGCGCGCCATAAAAAACATATGTTATTCAAATCCCTTCCATTTTTCTTTGATATTTTTATTGTTTTGTTTACAAAAGGAATTAAAAGGTTACCTTGCTATAATCTGCTGTAACCTTTTGATTCCTTTTAAATCATGAATTTCCGCAAAGTAACGGCTGATTCAATTCAATGTTTTGTTTACAATAAAATGAGTGATCCTTCCAAAATTAAAGAAAATATTGAAGTGAATTTTAATAATTCTGTACAAAATGTTCATTACAACTACAATAAATGATTTATCAATACTTAGTTTATTTGTATATACTCAGTAATGGATGATGTTAGGTAACTAGGAGTGGCTGTTTTAATGTTAGCAGTAAACTAACTGTTTCAGTATCTTTTATCTCTATGAATAAAGATTTAATTATTGGTGTAGATCTTGTAGGCAACTATTGATAACTATGTATTAAAACAGATGCATAAACAACTATTACTATTCATTTAAATATTACTCAAAGTAACATGCCGAGGCACTGGTTGGCGTGTCACCGATTGAATGTCAGCCTATTACCTCACTTTTTCGTTACCATTACAGTTTTAAGTATAGTGGAATTACGCATTGTGAGCGTGCTGCGTGCTTATTTTGAAAAATAGCAAGCGCGCAGGAACAAACCTATCGTCGCGTTAGAACCAATGAAGTGTGGCTGGCTCCTCTCGCTCCGCGTATTCTTGATTATAAAGCCCTTAAGCTATATTCTGATTCCTGCGCATTCAAGCTTAGAAGTGAATATAAATTTCAGATTAACTATATACATCTAATAATTCAGATTAACTATAGTTCATTTCTAGTACACCTATAAGTTTACTATCTTTTATTGTATGGTTAAACTTGTAA
This sequence comes from Limenitis camilla, assembly GCA_905147385.1. NCBI lineage: Eukaryota > Metazoa > Arthropoda > Insecta > Lepidoptera > Nymphalidae > Limenitis > Limenitis camilla. Next base: position 6,181,057 of record LR990241.1, read on the forward strand.
CGTTCACAGATCTCAGCAATAAATATTTAAAAAGACCATTGATGATACAGAGAGCAAAATATATTTTTTTTTTCATTTTCAGTATTGACGCCTACACGGCAACAATAGCATTTTATTCTGATTGCCTATATTTATTCATTCGTTACACAAGTAGCGCAAACAATCCCAAAATGCTAAAATAACCATAAGCAAACTCCCAAGAGGCAAACAGCAAACAAAGAATTGCAAATAATGTTTTTTTGGCGCTTAATCAGCTTTGAAACAATCAACAGTAATAAAATGTTTTATTGTCGTTACACAAATCGTATAAAAAATGTACTTATCGGAGAGAGTAAACGACTCTCAGGGAATGAAGTAGTCTCTGTATAGTGTTAGTGTTGTGCAGTGCAGTATTAGTGTTAGTGTTGGGAGTGCTGTACAATTGAGGTCACGTGCCTTACAATGTATTTGCCACGTCTCGTATTAGGTTAAGTTTATGAGAGTTTAACCTTGGGTTTAAACAGAGAGCCTGAGCAGCGGAGGCGAGTGTTGGAATTCATTGTGAGCGTGCTGCATTTGAAATGTATTTTAAAATTATTGATTTTTGACGATAACACAATATGTAGATTTGTTTCGATGGATATACTAATCCTTCGAAACATAAATAAAGAAAAAATTGCAGCCTCCTTCAAGTCCTGTATTCATAGGTGCTTTAAATGTTATTAAGCGTCTTCAAATAAATGAGTATTTTTCTATTTAAAATAATAAAACAGAACTGAGAATCGAATGCTTGTAATTGTAAACCAAGAAAACAATTTGAATCACTAATATAAAAATATTTGAAGCTATAAATATTAATAGGTAACCTTAACTAACCTTATTTGTATTTTTTATACTAAACAAACATGTGGTAAAATTGTAACACGATCAAACAAACAGACAAAGCAACAATGTTATTTGCACTCTACTTTAAAGGGGAGCGATCTGTTGGCAAAAACTATTTGCACTGTTTTTGCTAACAACAAACTGAACAGAATTTCATTGTTAATGTTTATTCATTATTGGTATTGTTGTTAATGAAATATGAACAGTAACTTGAACTCGAACCCATTTTGATGTGTCAAAGGTACTAAAGTCTTGGTAAACCAACTAGGTTAACCTAGTTGTATTTTGTATATTTGATACGAAAATGTTTTTTGCAATATTTATTCTGTAAAAAATTCTATTTCCAATACGGACGGACTGATTGACAAACCTCTCCCCATCCCATGTCGATATAAATTTTAATTTAAGGTTAATGTAACAGTAGTGTAAGCAATTAAACAATATAATAATATCCGTCACTTTATTAGGCAAGTTAGTACTAACAAACGTCAATTTATTGACGTGACAACGTCTTATAAATTGGTTTGCCGGGTGACACTTCAAGAAACTGCGTTACGCTCCGCTCACGTTATGCGCTCACAATGAGAGCGAGTGAGAGGCACGCGTCCCTTCCACTCGGGCATGGTTAGCCCGCCTAAGAGCGAGAGAGACAGACATAAAAATAAAATTTTGTTAATATGAAATTCAGTGCGAGATTCTTTGTATAAATTAATGTTTTAATATAATTCTTTGTATAAATAAATGTTTTAAATTGTTACTATTATTTCATCCTTCTTCCTACTATACGAATGAATATTCACATTAAAATTATTTTACCACTCAAAGTCGTTGTCACGTAAAACTTTCGCTCGTATACCGACTTTACAGGCAACCAATTTTTTTTATATATATGTAGGTAGGTATAGTAGCCGACTGCTAACTTTAGGTCTGAGCAAAAATAGTGGGGGAAGTGGGTTTTGTGAGCGTGCTGCGTGCCTATACTGGCAGTTCTATTCGTAACGGATAAAGAGATCCGTTATGGATAAAATAGAAGACGCGCGGGTACTGAAATGTCGCATAAAAACCAATCGCGTGTGGCGTGCTGCTCTCGCCCCGCGCTCCTCACTAAAAGGCCCTTATAGAGACTTCTACGCATTCAAGGTCAAACCTATACTTACGTGCCGGTAGCTATAAGAATGTTTCGATTTATAATACAACTATATAAGTGATAAAATAACGCAATGTTATTACTATTTTTTACCTCAGGAAGTTTTGAATTCGCCGAATGGACAGCGGCAAATGTCATAATGCAAATCAGATCCAGTACAAAAGAGGCGCCGGCGCATTGTTATGCCAAATGAATTTCTATACCTTTACAATAATAGCGATCCCTCCTGTTTGTTTGCTTAACTTCAAGTTTTGTGGATATTTGCTATACCAATACTTATCTATACTAATATTATAAATATGAAGAGCTTGCTTGTTTGTTTGGTTGAACGCGCTGAGTTCACGAACTACCTTCTGGTTCAAATTGAAAAATTTTTGTGATGGCATTTATCCAGAAGATTATAGCTTTACACCATCACGCTACGACCCATAGGAGCAGAGCATCAGAGCAGAAATTGTCACCAGAACCGGAAAAATGTATTCTTTTTGAGAACAAAACAAAGAAGATGCCTACGTCCCCACTCTCTCTAACCCTCTCTCTCTAATGCGTCGCAGACAAAGACGCGCAGGCTAAGTTATTTACATACGGCAAACATACAAATAACCACGTGGATATCAGAGATGTGACATTTTTCAAATACTAGTATTTGAAATACAAACAAAATACTAAATACAAAACATCTATTTCCATTTTGTATTTAAATACTTTTGTTTTTAAAACAGCAATTTAATATTTTATAGTTCGACTAAAATAGCTGGATATGGAGGTCAGCTAATAGAAAATACAATGATATCTCTTAACCAGTGTCTGGAGCTTTCGTTTCACAACACAAGTAATCTTTGTTAATCGTACGTACAAATATAGTAGTGGAACCAGTGATAGACAAGGAACAAACAAATTGTAGAATCAGGACTAATATCAGTGTTTAAATTATTTTTAAAATTTCTTTGACATATTTTATCGGGCCCCCAAATTCTGTTTAATTCCATTAATTACGTCTAAAATATACTTGATGACGTGAAAAAAATGTGATTGTGTCAAAAACTAGTAAAATAAAGGCAAATTCTCTTAATCCCATAAAAATATTTTATTTGAATAAAGTATTTTGAATACAAAATGAAAAACTATTTTGCATTTTGTATTTAAAATAAAAAATACACTATTTTGCACACCTCTGGTGGATATTTATGCAAACAACACACGTAAAAAAATAACACTAAATGAGTTTCAAACATAAATAAATAAAATGTAAACTACTCGTATACTAAATAATAAATATATATTTTATTACTGTCAATTCAAAAAGTAGATACACATAGTCTATGGCATCTTAGTAGGTATTGGCATTTGTCAAACATGTTACTATATCTGATCTGATGTATTTTGGAGTTTATACATCTCTATATATATATAAAAATAAAAATAAATTGCTGTTCGTTCGTCTTGCTAAAACTCTAGAATGGCTGGACCGATTTAGTTAATTTTGATTTAAAATATGTGTGGAAGTTCAGGGAAGGTTTGAGAGGTGAGATATGTTATCAAGACTTTGATAAAACTTTTAACCTTAGTCTAATACTTCAGCGAAACGAGGACGGATCAGCTAGTTAATCATATTTTTATGCCAGTTTTTATTGTTTTTAAGTAAATAAAGGACTGTCTTTTTAGAGAAGAACAGGTTCAGTTTATTCATTTTGATTTAGATTCATTCTAATTGTCTTTCTCATATTTTTTTCTTTCAAAGTACCTAATAATGAATAAATTACTGGTATTCACATGAACTAGTTCACATTGATATTATTCTAATAAATTAAAAGGAAACCATTCTAAATTGGCGTGATGGCTAATTTATTACATTAATTTTTGTTATTCATTATTTATGTGAGAGTATTGCTTCCTTTCTATATTTATTTAATTAGCGCCCCGTTGTTTCTCTGCTGAGATAAAATAGAGCATAATGCTCTATATATCTAAGTAAAAAAAAAGATTTGGGTATTGACAATAGCGATGGAAACTGGGTCCAATTGTATTTTTTTTTATTTTAAAATTGGTTTCGAATGTCGTTACCTAGTAGAAAAACGCAGACACAAAAAATCTAGAAACCGATCTACAGATCCAATTTTTAATAAAATTATCTAAATAATCATTATAATTTATAACTTTTTCATTTAATATTATTCAGACAGCGACTATAGAATGTAAAATAAAAGACAATCGCTTACAAAATACCATAGAGTATATATAAACTATCATTAAACATTTAATCTTGACATAAGTATATTATCAACAGATTTTTAATAAGAAATTTAATAGGATTCAAGTATTTAAGTAATAAAAATGATTAGGAGGTAAGATATTAGAATCAATAATCAAAAGGTGGTGGATCGATCCCAACATCCGTCAAAATAAAATCAAAAGATCCAAGAGGGTCAGTCAGTATCATGTCAGTCAGGACGTATTGTGATGATGAATAATGACAGATCCAACTATCACCCTAACTTAAATGCAAATGTGATGAACACGTGCTTTTTTAATAAACTTTGAAAAGTTGCTGGCATTTAGATTATTATTATTATTTACTTTATAATAATGAATTCGTATTTTCAAAAGCGATATTACCCTGATTGTCCGGACACTATGAAACAAGGAAAGATTTTCCTTCCACTTTGCAAATCATGTAATATTTTTTTGGCAAAGCGGAAAAGTTTAGCTTCTTTTAAATAATTTATTAATTAACAGGTATTGTATTAAAATTTGATATTTAATAGTCAATGAATAGTACCTTTTATTTATCTATAACTTTTAAAAATATATAGATTTAAATTCGATGATGATTTAAATCACATTTGATGAAGAAATTCATGCCTACATCATTAGATTTAATAATAATTTTCCTCCCTATTCTAAATATCATCAATAATAATTGACAATTTCTAATTTTATTAATTTTCGTGTGATCGTTAAAAATCGTACTTTGGGATCTAAAAATCCTCTAAAATTAATGTAATTTCCTCATTTATTTTTCAAAAATCACGCCCTTCAAATAAAAACCGTTATGAACATTCAAAATATTGTCGCCAGGCGTCTCCGCCCCGCACAGCACAGCACAGGCGAGGCGTGAGCTTACGTCTCTTTGACAACTCTTCCATAACAGAAGGGTTATGCACAATGCGCCTTCGAATCAAGTTACCAAATTATTTGACTGCAACACTAGTGATGTTTGAATACCATGTTTATAAATATCGATATTCGATAGATATATACCAAATACTTATTTTGATGTTAAGAAAAATCTTAAGTAGATAAATTGATAGTTTAGAGACTGATAGAAAAATATCAAGAAAACATGCCTATTATTAAAACGAAGCTTTGCTGATGAGAAAACGGTTTAGGCCTAAAAAATCTATCACGACACTTCCATTTGTATAGTTGTTATGGTTACTGCTGTATATAAATATTAACTTATAATAATTCCCGAACAACATATTAAATAGATTAGTAACCTCTTTTACGGCTGCCGGATGTTAAGCCATAAAATATATATTAAGTAGGTACATTAAATTTGCAAAAAATAAAAGTTTATTATTATAGGTTTATTTATATTAAATTAATCTCAGAATTAAATACTTATAATATTAAAACGAATTATGCTGATCTGTATTTTGGTCAACGTCTTTTATCGAGAGTAGACATTGATTTATGCTAAAGAGAATAAATTTTAAGTATATCAAATAATAGATACAAACAAAAACTGACTTTCATTTGAGTGAGTACTGACGCACAAGTCAAATAATATCGATAAATACAAATATCCATCATTCGTGCTTGCCACACCACTAGTTTACACGGTTGGTCTTTTCAAAACCAGTGGGCCAACGCTGTCAGTTGTCACATTCATACATGATTGATGTAACTAATTAATTTAGTAGTACGCGTGTTTTTCAAATGCAACACACTTGAATACGAAATTAAAATGAAATTTTGATCTATTGTACCGATTCACAACAAAGGATTGATTTTTTAATTTTGAGAACCGTGCACATTTGCCGGCACGAGCACTTTGTCATGTAAAACTGAATAAAAAAGTATCAAACGAAATTCTCCATTTTATGTAGAATGAACTGTATTCAGATTTTGCTATGAATATAAACAATCTGTGAATAAAACTTCGAAGCTACCAAACAATTCATATACTAAAATTGTAACTTATCGTTCCGTGTATAGTCATAACAATTATTTTTTGGTTTTTTTAAATGTATGTAACAATTGTAGGTCTAACTTAAAATTTAAAGAAAATTGTATCAAATTGCATAATTTATATGTGAACAATAAAGAACGCAACGTTGTTATAAAATTGGAATAAATTTTAATCAAGTATATCTTGATATATGAAAAAAGTAATAATCAAATTACATCGCTTGTAAAAGAGACATTAATTTTTTTTTTTTAATAATGCAATAAAGTACTATATTTATTAAATTGCAAAAGTAAAGTAAAGTTTTTAAATCATTATTTTTAATTTTTTAGTTCTTTTTATGAACAAGAAAATAATAAAAGCTTGTTTTTAAAAAAAAAAATTTTTAAATTTTAACTATTATTAACTAACTTTTTTTGTATTATTTTATATTTTAATAACTTTACATATCAATTAGTTATGTAATTAATGGTTGCCATCTAGCATCAAAGTACTGGTCAAGACGAATCAAACCAGCCGAAACTCGATGAGGTTGCGTAGTTTCATTACAGAGTTCCTATGACCACCTTCCAGCTCCATCATCAGATCAGCTCTACGTCATAATAATATTGCATTGTCATCCGATTTATATATGCATGCAAAATTTCAGCTCAATCAGAAACCGGGATGTGGTTGTAATTTAACTCGCAAGATTTGTCCCATACTCACATACTAATAGGGCAAGTTAAATAATAAAATAATAAGAAAAACCGAAAGCGACTGTAATTTTAAAATTATTAAGCACTTTATGTCAAACCCCCATTTTATTTCTGAAAGTTTTTCTGATGTTGTAGACTAATTTTTGATGTTAAAAGTATTTCTAATTCTTTTTGGGAATATGCTACGGATGTCAATTGTCAATACTGATAGGGGTCATATAACTGTAAAGTGTATCTAAATTATTAGAGACCATTCATTAATTACGTAAGACAATTTAGGGGGGAGGGGGGTCGACCATGTCTTATTTTTTCTTACAATGGGGTGGGAGGGTCTCGATAGTTCTTACGTAGTGGGCAACATTCATTTTTTTCCTTTAGATTCTTACGTTATAAATATTAAACAGGGGAGGAGGGGGTCAAACACGCGAAATAATCTTACGTAATAAATGAATGGATCCTTATTAAGTATACTTACATAGTATCTTAAACGTGTCTTTGCTTAATTTCTGTTCCTTATTAAGTCTATGTTATTAAATAAATGCTATGTTTATTTATTCGAGTGCTTCCGCGTTTCAGCTTGAGTATATGCTGCCTTGCATAATATATATTTCAATCTTCATCTGCCCTACAGATGTGTCCTCATTTGTGAAATACAGCCTTAGTAGCTACTCATTTATATTCTGTTATTATGTTATATTTGTTTTGTACTATTTCTGGAATAAAAGGAACTGTTAAGATCGTTGTACCATACATTGTTAATTAGCCATTGTAAATAAGAAAAATTTTAGTATTATTTATTGACTATCGACTCGCCCCGTCTTCGCAAGTGTGCAATGCTGATACTAAATATACTATAGAATGTCTTTATATACAACGTTCACAGCTTTTTTATCATTAGACAATACAGACATGTGTTTATAGGCACGCGCCGCATAACCGCTATATACCTGCATTTTAAATCTGTAATATCTTCGCAAATATTCATTTAAATTTAATGATGTAAAATGATGTAAAGAGCCACATTGATCTATATTAAATGCACAATGTATTTAAGGTACCTAATTGGATAAGGATTAATGCTGTATTGCTCAAAATCGCTTCATAAATAAGCCATTATTACTCGTAACAAGTAAAGGATAAAAATGGATATTGTTGGTTATCCTAAGAGATAGACATATACCATCGCGGACTTTTTTTGTAGACCTTATTAAATTGTACAATACTGTAGTACATTATTTGATCTATTTCGTAGGGTTTATAGACATTTATAGAAATGTTTTAAGCGCTAAAAAATGAGTATTTACGACGTTACTTTAGAAACCTCTAAAATTATCAGTGTTTCTATACTACATTATGCATGAATATACATATAAACCTTCCTCTTGAATCAATCTATCTATAAAAAACCGCATCAAAATCGGTTGCGTAGTTTTAAAGATCTAAGCATAAGGGACAGACAGACAGACAAACAGCGGAAAGCGACTTTGTTTTACACTATCTAGTGATAATGTTAAAGTAGGTGAAAGACCTGTCCGCATTTGTACAAGAGCTATAATTAAATGTAGTTAATCAGACAAAAATGAATGAAAATAGACTTGATTTAAAATTGGGGCACGTAAGTACAAGTTTGACCTTGAATGCGCAGAAATCACTATTAGGGCCTTTTTAGCGGAGAGTGCTATTTGTCAAAATAGTAGTCACGGATGGAACTGCCAATACAGGCACCCCACTATTTTTTCCCAGACCTAAAGTTAGCTGCCGGCTACTATACCCAACATTACTTTAGACAATATTCATTCTATAAAATCATTGCTCAGATCAATCAGGGCAGTAAAAATAAACTATAAATAAAATGTTGCCAACACAAAACGCCACTCATACAATGTAGAAGTTATGCATCGCCACCCGTGACATACCATGCTTGGTTACTTTTACTTATATTATATTTAATTAACAGCTTTTTCCTATTATTTAACGACTTCCAGCGGAAGTACAAGTGCTTGTTTTACTTTAGGTGTTTTATATTTTATTGCTCTGATTTATTTAATTAGATCGATGTTAGTTTTTGATTAACAGGATGTGACGGTTATGAAAGACAAGAACAGGATTTTACTTCATAATTATTATTTTTAAGTAATTAAAAAGTCATTTCAAACATGTACAACATACCGGCTAACGGATGCTAAAGGTGTCTCCAGTAAATGGGCCCTAAAATACCATAAAATATTTAGGGCTATCGCGTCTCACGATAGTCGTCAGGCATAAATCGCGAATTTAACAATGCCTTATTGCTGCTGAATGCTGTAAAATAATACTTATATTGTATTTATTTATTGTCGAGTAATATTTTATTAAAAACGATAATGTTCATAAGTGCCACAGCCATTGACGCTGTCATCGTACGTGAAGTTCAACTATTCAAAGCTTTACTCATGTAGTTCATACGAGTTTTGACAGATGGCGCTGTTATATATGTGGGTGTAAAAATATTTATGTGAATTAATCAGACTGGCTTGTCCTTACTATAAAATATTTTTATATACGTTATAGGTTAGAAGGTTAAAATTAGATATTATTAGTTTATTTATACATATATTCTATAAATATTATAATAATTTTAATTCTTGTAAAGTAGAGAAGTAGAGTGTAACAAGTGATGGCTTTCATTTTAACACTTAATTATACTTCTAAGGACCTACTTTCTATATTTTCTTTTAATAACACTAATTTTCATCCAACGTAGTTGTTCTATACTAACATACACAAGCAAGTAGCAAGTAAACCGTTGTTTTTGCAATAATTTTTACTAAAAGAGTTCGGTAAAGCTTTAAAGAGTAAATAAAGCTATTTTTTCTTGGATGATTTTAATTTCGAAAAGGGGATTTTCTCGTCCCGTTACATAATGACCAAAGAATATACATTATTGCAGTTTTAGGTTCTTTATGTGATCTTTTTATACAAATTCATATTATATTGTATTCCCGGTGCTTTCGAAACTAGCTTCCTCCCTCAGGTAGTAAAAAGCGTTCTTAGGTATGCGGTATGAAATATATTTTTTTGTACTTGAAATTTTAATACTAAATTAAATTAACTTTCAGCAATTTGTCTATGTTTTTCTACCTACTTAAAAGGACTTACAATGGCCAGCGGGGTGGACTATGGCCTAACCTCCTCCTCATTCTAAAGAGAAGACCCGGCACAGCAGTGGGCGATTAATGTGATGACGATGATTACAATGTCTTATTGCCGTAAAGTGCCTAAGTGCCCATGAGGATCATTTCTAGTTTTATTTTAGTTTTGAGTATTCATTCAAGGAAATAAAAATAAAAAAACTGTGGCCATTTCCTTGTATTCTTTTAGGAAAAACTCATATTTTATACCAGACACTTAATTTTAATTTTATGATACCTTAGCGAAACTAAGGCCATTTTTTACCATAATGTTATAATGGGCTTTCACTTTGAAATGAAAAGAAGTTACCGGCTCATTTGCCTTAAGAAAATAGGGTTAGAATTTATTAAGCGTTATTATTCAACCGCGACTTGCCTCAAATTTATGAGACTCAAACTCATAATTGTATTATAAATAATTTTTGTTATTAAATTTATTTAGGCTTATAAGAGGTTTTTTTTACTTCTTAGGTTAAAGAATAATTGAATTCTATTAGTCAATACTATGGACTGACAGTCAGCGAGTGTCCGAGATAAAAGAAACCCAATTCCACTTTAGTAACATCACAGCAAGTGAAAGCATCCCCATATATCAATCAAATCATCAAAAAAATGATATATTCTTGTAAGTTGATTATCATTTTAAAAATATATTGAAATAAACAAAACAATATAGTTTCCGTTATCATTAGTAATTATACTTAACCGAAGATGTGTATTAAGTTTATTCGTCGCAAGATAAAAATTAAAACATAAATATACATATTCACATCTATATTTATTTATATATTTAAAAAAAATTGCATCACTGTTGTACATACTTTTAAAATATTTCGAGCTGATAACACTAGTTTCCCATCTGTTTAATTTCACAGTATCTTAAACTCATTGTTAATTGACATGCAGTTTTATCAATGAAAGGGAATTGATAAAATAACCATTAAATAATTAGATAGGCCACTTATGGTATAACATATGGTAACATTTTGAAAAGCGAGACTTGAACATTTTAAGTATTGGGTTCTGAAGCTTATTTATTAAGGCTAAATAATCTTCAAGAGTTTCTACGCAATTATTTTTAGGAATATTCAATAATTTATGAAATCAAAAATGTTTCCTTATTAACTGAACCTTTAAATTAAATCTGTCATAACTTATATAAAAGTAAATAAGAAGTGTCTTTCAAAATGTATGATATGAAATCTAGATTACTGGATAATTAAAAATTATGTAACATGTATTTTACCTGTGAGGGGACGGGCTAGATTACAATTCCCTCTGCCGCTGGGAGAGCATCTCGTAAGAGTAACCCACCACCCCCACTGGTCACACACAAGTGTCTCTGACGCGTTCCGGTCGAGCCGGTCAAGATCACAAATGATATCACTAATATTTACTTCTCACTCACTCTTCTCTTCAAGAGGAAGACTCACGCTACTGTAGTGTCATTCTGGCAATACATGGAAATTTTACATTACAAATTTCGGTATTCTTTTATATACATACCATAAGGATTGAACAATAACAAGCATACCTACAAGGTATCTTCTATTTAACTGGGGAACCCTAACATCAAAATTGTTTATCACAAATGGTAATAAATTCTAACGTTGTTGCTAAAAAGGTACGGAACTATTACAAAAAAAGTTATCTGAAGTGGGATGGATACTGTTAGATAACAACCCCTGACATCTGATACATTTAGAACAAAATCGGAAGTTTTTATAGAGCGTATCAATTGAGTTTGCTTTTATTGGGTCCAATTGTTGTATTTCGGGTTGAAAAAATTATACTAGGTAGTTTGATAGTTCGTTGCTATTTTACAGTTCATTTTTCTACAGACATTTATTTATTAATTTATAAAACTTGTAATTTCTGTAAAACATTACTTACTCAGTGGTTGAGACCTCTCCACCAAGTTTCCATAGTTTTCTACATGATTTCTAGATTTTGTGACGCTTAAAAAATATTTTAACTTTTAAAAATTTTAAAAGGGTATATTCAATTATTTTATTTTGTAATATATATAATTCACTGCAAAGCTTTTTTTTATGTAACTCCTATAGGCATTGATACATTTTATTTATACTCGTATAGGAGACAAAATCATTTTATATATGTATATGTATTGACTTTTTATGAAAATAAATATATAATCTATATCAGTATTCATTTAATATCTTAAAGTAGTAGAATAGGAGAAAAAAATAATGTGTAATATTTTTCATGCGTTTCTCAAAGGATAAAGCTTGTCTTGAGAAAGCTTTTAAGTTTTAGTTGAGTTTGAGTGTAATAAATCAAAAATTAATTCTCTAGTAAAATTTTTAGGTTTTACTTAATTTTTATAATCTAAAAATGGATTGGTTATGTTGGGTAGGTTTATCTTAACGGGCAACTTACCTATCCTTAATTGTTTCTCACTATAGTACACGTTACACTTTTAATGAATATGGTGTACTCAGATAACAACGTTGCCATAATATACAGAGAGTATTACAGTTTATTTAAGATAAGGGTAGCAATTTATATTGTTATCTTCCGTAAAGGTAGAGGTACTGTTAAAACAAAAACAAAAGGCAATGAGTTTTAAAGGTCCAGTGTAATTTAATGTTAGGTTATGAAATATATATATACTTCACACATTTTTTTTAAAGAAAAAGAAATTAAAATTAATTATGCTAATTTATTAAATAAATTATTTCTACGTACAAACATATTAATAAATAATATACATAATATAATGGTTCCCGTGAGGAGTTTTACCCGTGAGGGGACGGAATAGAATACTATTCCCCTTTGCGGCTGGGAGAGCATCTCGTAAAAGCCGAGTAACTCAGCACCCCCTTGGTGGTAGGGGATCTGTTCCCCGACTGGCTTGCGACCACCAGCATGCGAATCCGACCGCCAAGTGTCATAGACGTGCCAGACTTACCCTCTCCCCACTCCCATCCCATTAATTCTGCGGATCTAGTGGACTCTGGATCGATGTAGATCTAACACTGGGTCCGTTGAGACCTCAGTATTTTTTCTTCTTCACTCCTCCTCCCCACTTTGTCTTCGAGGATGCAACGCATCGACAAAACGAGGGTATCTCTTGTTTTGTCGATGTCCATGGGCGATGGTGTCCTCTTACCATCAGGTGGACCATCTGCTCGTTTGCACCTTATCCATCATTAAAAAAAAAAAATTTAAGATTTATCATATTTTATGTTATAATATATTTTACATTGACTATATTTTCAATATATTTTTATTTTACATAACGTTGTTTTGACATATAAATAAAAAAAATTGTGGTGGGCGACCCTTGTCATTTAGGGGTATAAAAAATAGTTCACGACTTATTCCTAGACTTACCGAACATACACAAAAAAGAAATCGGTCAAGCCGTTTTATAGGAGTATGGTTACAAACACTATGATACGAAAATTTCATGTACTTATATAGGTTATATTTACAATTGAATAGTTTGCTCAAAGTGAATTTACAACATTAAAAAAATAAGCCTTGCGTACTATTTGCTTTAATTTAAGATGTCTATTAAAATCAAATAAAACATACTTTAAGTTACTAACAGTTTGATGATCAGGATATAATATATTATATTTTTATAATTAATAAATAATAAATAGACTGCTTACGCAATTTTATCATTATTATAAAAATCTACTGTCTACGATTTGATGTTAATTTAAATAAGAATAGTTTTAAAACACACCTTATAAGTCATAAATTTTTTTTTAACTCGAGATGATAAAGGAGGTTGCTGAAGGCGTATTTTAAATATAAAAAAGTGGGCACTGCTTACATTACATACAAAATAATTTATAAAGTCGGATGTAACGCTTCCAAACCATAAATAAAATATATTCTTTGAATAAAATGATCATAGTACTTAAAAATAAAAGAAGAAGACTCAAGGTATGGTATTCTTCCTACATATAAATTTGTTTTATTTTTTATAATTAAACCATTAAATTCTTTAAGTGTTTAGGGTGCTTATAGACAAACACAATAACCTTTCCATCCATATAGATAAAGTCTATAATGCTGTAGCCAGTGTTGATCAATTCTGAGGCCTAGACATTTAATTTGTCCTCACTTTGATGGTAAACACAATTTACCCTTCCCACTTCTCTGTCAGCCGTCTGACTTCAGTAGTTTCAAAGCAAACATTTACTGCATCACAAAATATTGCTGCCTGACTACGTCATTACGTAGTTTTAGTATTAACAGGTAAAATGACATGGGGATGAGGGGGGGAGGGGAGGGGGTCTGCATGGTTTATTTTCATTACGTCAGCGATAAAAAAGTTAACACGCACATCGAAACGTGAATATGCATACATCAATGTTAACGTAAGCACCGGGTAGTTCGGTCCCTTAAGTCCTTGAAGTAGCTGAAGTAACTAGTCCGCCATCTTGAGTTGCCCGCTATACTGTAGTTAGAATGATGTCAGTAAATGTGTAGGCACATATCAATCGATTGAGGATAATCTTCATTAAAATTCTCTAGCAAGATTTGACCCGAACATCCATACATACAAAATATCCAAGTTAAATAAAAGCTTGTTAAAATGTATTCCATTATTATTTGATCCTGTCACCTTCACCATCGTACAATTAAATTATCTTTCATTTCATGAAGTACATACTATGTATATTATTTGAATTAGATTCTTATTTCTTTGATACAAGGTTTAATATTCAATGGTTGGATTAATCTAATTATTATTGCCATTTTATTGCTTTACGACGATTACTTTTATTGCTGACTTGTAAATAGTTTTTAACCTGTCTTATCGCAAGTGCACCCTCATTGTGAATGCAATTAGTATTAAATTCAAATACGCTTAAAAGTATTTATTATAAAAAAAAATATTCAATTTTAAATATATTCTTGCTAAATATAAGTATCCAGACGCTTACGACAGTGAACAGGTTTTATTATTATCCCTTAGGAACTGAATTATTCTGGGATCAAAACTGTTGTTGTTGTGTTAATACAGGTTATAAAGTATCTATGTGCCAAATTTCATTAAAATCCGTTCAGCCGTTTTTGCGTAATTGAGTAACAAACATCTAAACATTCACATATTTTTACATGTATAACAGTCCTCAATTTTTATTCCTTAAAAAATCCTTGAAATAAAATTCTTAATCGATTGGAATAGAATTCCTAAGAACTTAAGGTTTTTTTTTAAGTAAAAGTATAATTCGATTTCAATTTCCTAAAACTTGTTAAATTACCACTTTTTGCCAATACTGGAAATTCACTTAAAAGTATTTTATACTAGCGGACCGTTCCTGCTTCGCGCGGGTGGATAATTTTTTTTTTCGGTGCCCCCTCTCTTTTTAATTTCGTTATATATTTTGAATGATTTAAATAATTCAAAACGTAATGAACAGGTACTGAAACATTCTTGAATACAAAATAATTTATTTGGATAAGAATTAATATAATAGTATGTATCCATACTCTGATTTGTATCAACTTTTAAAATGTTTAAAAGTAGTTATAGTGACATAACTATAATAGTTGGACATATGGTCTCGCGAAGTTTTTTGTAGATATTGATACGTTCTATAATATTGTAGAACATTTTTTTGTTCTACCAACAATACTTTCCGTAGCGCATGCGATAAAAGACATTTTATGGCTAATTTTTTTACCCTCGGATTGGATTTTGTAAGAATTTATGAGGAACTCTAATTTTTTCTAGTAATAAATATAGCCTATGTTACTCAGGGATAATGTAACATTTTAACAGCAAAAGATTTTTTAAAATCGGTCCAGTAGTTTTTAAGTTTATTCATTACATACAAATCTTTCCTCATATGAGTAAAGATTTAAAAAAATATTTTTCAAATCGAAAGATTTTATGATTAAAATCATGAGCACTCCACTAGTGATAGCGAAGAGAAAGAAAATTCAACAAGTTCATCAAAATCTTATCTGATCTCTTCATTATATAGCATTTATTTTATCTCAAATCAAATCACTACGTCACAGATATACATCGCAATTCGCAATCTATGATAGGTCATTAACCTCTTCACAAAGCCAAACTCTTATCCCGCAATTTTTAATTTTCATCCTAGCTTTTCAAAAATATGCTTTAGTGCTACAAAAATTAGGTTTTTAATACCAAATTGTAAGATAGTTAAATACTGAGCCCTTTTTAATTGATGTTATAAAGACTTGAACATAGAATGAGTGGAGTGTTCCATAAATGCACAATGAGTTTAAATTAACGTCGGAACACTTCAACCATATTTTATAAGTATATTATAACAGCTAACATTAGTAATCGAGATTGACATTATTCGAGAATAACATAAAAAAGATAGGAACACAAAATAAGCTCTTTATAACACACAACAGGTAACCAGAATATTGCTGTTAATCTTTTACAGACAACCTTTAGTGAAAGGAACTTTATAATAATATTAAATACTTAAGCACCTTACACTTTTATATCATATATTACCTATAAATATATAAATTTATAAAATAACAAATAAACATATACATATGCAACAAAAATTATTAATGTACATATATTATACGATACATATATTATTGAGAGGATAAATAATACTTCGTAAGTCGACTTTATAATATTTTTTTTTAAATAAATTTAAATAAATTTTTTAATTAAATTTTGAAATAGTTATAAATAATATGTGAAATAAAACATCTTAAGAAGATTTTATTTAACATCTTAAAATTTACCAAGTTAAATGGTAATTTTTATATAATACATATCAATATCAAGATATGTATTATATAAAATTTAGAATAGTTATATCTTAAATTCTTTTAATACAAAGAAAAACTGTGAAATCATTGGAAACTATAATATATATGGATATTTCTATTCCAGTTTTATATCCTCAGCGAATCGGAACTGGGGCGCTTGAAAACAAATTTAATTGAAAAAAACTAATTGGAGGAAAAAAGAGGCGAAAGGAAGTAATTAAAGCCAGTACGTGACTCAGCCTAGATTTATGTTCTGTATATTCATTATTGAGGAGATTACTGTTTTTCATCACTTTATCTCTTTAAAATAAGTATATATGTAATATGACGGAAAATAGTAAAGGATTAACGAAAAATCAAATCGTCGTCACGTCTTGTGTTAGGGTAGGTTTTTGTTAGTTTAACCTTTGGTTTAAAAAAAACCTTAGCAGTGACGGCGAGTGTTGGAATTCTGTAAAAAGAGCTCTTTAAGCCTACACCTTGGTCACAAGTCCAAGGCACTGCTTAGGTTTCTCTTTTAATTGTTAGAGATCATAATATTTGACTATTTATCGGTTCAGTAGCAGTATGTACGTTGCGTTTACCCAATAGTCCATTCAATATCATCACCCCTTGTAGTGTTCTTCAATATTTCTCCTCTCCTCCTTCCTTCTCATCATTAAATCTCCCATATATACTATACTACTGTATTATAGATCTGAGTAGTGTGTGAGTTTGTATGTTGTGATGTTTGTTCTTCAATCAATAAACTATCTACACTCAAACAACACACACACACTCATACAAAATAGTTTGTGTTTACAGAAATCTTAATTTACATATAAATATTGCATACTTTATAAGCTAGAGAATGACTTCGTATTATTCGTAATATTCCAATGAATTGGACAGTACGTGAGTGAGTGAGTAAGTGAGTTGTTAGTGGGAAAGTGTTTGGGAGCTTGCGCGTGGGTGAGTTTGAAGTTAGTTACAGGTAGTGAGAGTAAATTAAAAATATATTAGTCACTATATGTAACGCGTGACTCATAATATAGCTATTCCACGCTTTCTTTATTCCATGATATAGACTTTAATCCCTGTTTTACGCACTGTTGCATCGATTATGATAATGTGTAAGTCTGACTTAAATCAACATATGAACTAGGCGATAATTATACAGTTTGTTGGACAGCGGTTAACGCTTTAGGGTTCCGTTGGGTATATTAATTAATACTTGCGATCTAATAATAACGATATCTGTCATGGCAATGTATTTCTCCGCTCACAACTTTCTCCACACCTAAAGCAAGATTATTCCTAATTAATTTAACAAAATGTCTGTCAATGAATGTCGTGTTACAGATTAGCTGAACTGTTGACAACCAACATATTATATGTCAATCCTTTTTCATTACTGAATTATTTTACATTTTTAAAAACTAAAATACTTCATTATGCAAATATTGATGGATATACCTTGTCGATTCGAAACCTTTAATTAAATACTTTTTTTAATTCGAACGGAGAGTTTACCGTATCGACGGGATAAACATTAAATATTTGACAGTTACCAATTACGAACTCCTTCAACATTTTGTATGGGAAAATGGTTCTTTTATTTTATTTTATTTTATTTTTGCCTTAAGTTTCCGACGTTTTTATAGTTATTCTGCTATTTGGCCCGGAGACAAATACAACGGAGACAACAAATCAGAAACCATAAAAATCAATCCAGCCGTTCTCGAGTTATAAGCGTTCGAACAAACCCGACTTTGTTTTATCTATACTATTATTATACGTAAAGTTGAAGAGTTTGTTTGTTTGAGCGCGCTAATCTCAAGAACTACTGGTCCGATTTGTAAAATTCGTTCAGTGTTAGATATCCCATTTATCGAGGAAGGCTATAAGCTATATATAATCACGCTAAGACCAATAGAAGCGGAGTACACGCGGACGAAGTCGCTCGTGTCGACTAGTATATATATAAGAAGATAAGTAGGTACGCAGCATAATTTCTACCATAATTCAAATAAAATATCAAAATGTTAACATTTCAAAACGAGACTTACGTGGATTTAATATGCTAATGAAAGGTATTGCGAACCAACCTATTTAAAAATCGAGGACATTTTTAAGCGACAAAACTCATGTAATCCCGTTCATTCTTTTAATAACAATGACGCGACAATGAGGGGATCTACCCCAAGTTATAATTCCGAAATCTGAATCCCAATTCTGAATAGGTAACCCTCGAAATTGTCGAAATGTCGGTGGTCAATGTAACTCGATACTATCTTGATCGAATAACTGGCGCCATTAGAGAGAGTGTTTAGAATCACACGCATTGAAAGTGGATGTTAAATAATTGAGCGTTGTGGTCGTTTCGACAAATTGGGTGGGCGGATGTTGAAATGAATATCATACTACATGCATTCTGGCTTAAAAGACAACAAAGTACTTTCTATACTTGTATCTTTGAGTACTTATTTTGTTATGGAAAATTTATTCCAAGCCCACTAATTCCAGTCCAACGCTCGAGACCAGCTCTGGAATTCTTGATCAACTGGAAATTGGAATCATAAATTTGTCATACTATGAGAGAGATATGACACCCATTACTGTACAGCAATACGCATACACATACAATTTATACGGAATAAAGCAGTGCCCGGGGCTTGAGACCCAGAAGCAGGTTTAAAGAGCTCTTTCATAATATATTAACTCTCACCTCCACCACTTGACCTCGCAAACTACAATAGATAATAAAGTAAACTTACGTGGACCTTAAGAAGAGTGACCTTAACCACGACATTATAATACCAACTTCCATGTACAATGCACGAAAACACCATAGAGACTGAGACTAATCTATCGCACCAAAGGTTATATATTGTCTTCACGTCGCTATACTTGACATAATATAAAATGATCTACCCGCTACTACTACTTTATTAACAGTGTTGCTAACAAATTAAAGTGCATTCAGAACATTTTGTTTTTATTTCAACAGCTTTTAGATAATTGAAATAATTGTAAACAATTAAATCCAGACTGGCTTACTGGATACTCATTTTCTGATCTTTTCTTATTTCCTGAAGGTCGGCCCTAGTTCTGTACGTTCATATGGATACTGTCGCTTCTTTATCTTTTTGTTTGAAATTTTGCTGCTTTGCTGGTGAGTCTAACTAGTTGATGACCGTTGCTTTATGTTTTCCTAAGTTTTTGCTCCTACGTTTGGATGCGAAAATTATAGATAGATCTAATACCAAATAGCAAGCTAGTACTAAAGTATTGTACAAATTCAAGAATTTTCTTAAAAACGTTGTAGCAAATTTTACATAACGAGCTATTTTGTACTTTTTAAAAAAGCTCCCGAAGCGCGGATAACCTAGTTTCATTTGTCTAATTAATCACGTTCCACCGCTACCACGACTACGACTGACTGGGAATATTGATAAGATTAAACTACTACAATGTTCTATTGAAACGGAGATTCAATCTGAAAATCAATTTTTAAATATAATTAATTTTTTATCTAACTGACGATCTGCTAAAATGCTTTGTAAATAACTGATAGTTTAAAACGTTGAGATAAACGGACAAAAAAGACGATAACACGTATAACTTAGCGGAGCTTAAACTGTAAATTTAATTTCTAAGATGATGTGAATAATGTTCTTTATAATAAGTGAAATAAAATCACATAATTATCACGAAAAAATTGTCCGAAGGCCAACAATAAAATATATTTGTTCTGTAACTCATTAGTTTTTAGTCATTACTCATTGTTTCATATATTTGTGTCTTTCTAAAAATTGTACTATTAAGTTAAAGACTAAATAATATTCGTAAATAAGCTTCGTATGTTTTGATGGTTTTTTTATTTAGACTTATTTTATTCCATAATTTATTGCGACACTCGTTCTCGTGAAGACAGATGAGTGACTAAAATGGAATTGAAACCTTTGACGTTTTGATACTTGGATTTAACTTACCTCAGACAATTTAAGCGCTAATCGGGAGGATAAGGAGTCAGTCTATGATTAAATAAAGAACATTCACTATTTGTAAAACATATTAACGCAGAGACACAATGACAAATAAATGCCATTTCTGATGTATTGGTTAAAGAGTAAAACAAAGTGAACGACCTTAAAGGGAATGCGTCTCATTCAAACTGCTGCACAATAGGATTAAAAGAGCTATTGTGAAGCGTGTCTGACTTAATACAATCCATTTTACTTCTTTGTGCTGGATGTGTGCTTGAAAGATGAAATTTTAAACGTAACGACGGATTCATTGTCGCTAAGTCAGTAATCATGCTATTGAAGAAAGTCGATTACGTTCTTCAAAAGAGTGAGTAGAATTGAAAAATCTTTGAAGGATCTATCTTAGAATTTGACAGAGAGCTTCAAACGTTTATATTCTTTACAATATTTTTGAACTAGCATTTAATGAAAAAACCGTCATTGAAGCTGCACAATGATACGTAAAAGATAATTTACGACGACTTTCGATTGTTAAACGTAACTAACACGGTAATACAAATTACCATCTAAATACTATTACTGCTCTGAAATGAAGCAGTGCCTTGTGACCCAAGGGCTAAACTTGCACTTGGGTAAGATGTAACCTTAGAATACACTATATACAATATTTCTAGATAATGTCTAACGCGCCCGACTACCGGAGCCATAAAATCCTCGACCCTGCTCCACTAACACTTATCAAGTCTAGCTTAATTTTCCTTTTAAATATAGTAATTGCATCATAGATACGTAAATAGATATATGATTAACAAAACATTACAGTAGATAAGAGTAGGACCAGGTAAGTCTGGCCCACATGCGGCTCAACCGGAACGCGTCTATGACACTTGGCGGTCGGATTCGCATGCTGGCCGTCG
The DNA here is from genome assembly GCA_905147385.1 of Limenitis camilla. Lineage (NCBI taxonomy): Eukaryota > Metazoa > Arthropoda > Insecta > Lepidoptera > Nymphalidae > Limenitis > Limenitis camilla. The sequence continues at coordinate 6,202,775 of LR990241.1, forward strand.
CAAGCCAGTCGGGGAACAGATCCCCTACCACCAAGGGGGTTCTGGGTTACTCGGCTCTTACGAGATGCTCTCCCAGCGGCAGAGGGGAATAGTATTCTAACCCGTCCCCTCACGGGGATATCTATTTTTTATAAAACATTACTAGCAGTTTGGATTACAAACTACTAGTATTCTTAAAGTCGCTAATTCCAATTATTCCAATTTCCAATTATCCATTCCAATTAAGCTAAAATGCTTGTGTTAAGAGTGGGCTCACGTCAGTCTCAGTAGTCCAGTGGGTTCAAATCCCTCCATGACTCCAACTTTCTAACCTCAAAGCCACTGCCGCTTCGACTAAGTTTGGGTATTGAGAATTTTTAGTTTTTTTGTTGTATATCACAGCAGAAAAGTACCTAGCGTCGGGTATACATATATGATAATTTTTAAATCGTAAAACTGTATCAAAAGAGAAAATAAAAAGAACTGTTTGAATCAAAGGGTCTTTACACATAGTTGGTATTAATTGTTCTTTCTTTTATTATTAACGTATAAAACAGTTTGAAATCTTACGTTACCTCGAAGTACATAATCATAGAAAGAATATTTAAAGAGAAAAGGTCATTGACATGCAAGTAAAGGGGTGGCGATCGCTCCGTTGTTTCTGAGCTTTTGTCCTCTTTGTGAATATTGTTATACACTTGTAATGCTCCCAACTCCACCTTGCTACATCTTGCGACAAATTATACAGGGGGTTCTGGCGATGGCAGCTTTGTTTCAAACTACTTTCTTATTGTTTATATTGTTAAATTATTTTAAATGCAATGAAATGAATGCATGAATTGGTTCCCTTTAAAATGTAATTTTATTGCTTGGTCGTGATTTTTTTAATGTTCACAATTCCCATGCCCTAGTTATTATTTTATTTAGATTTTTTTTCTGTAGACTAGAGACAAAAAATGTATAAACTATCCCTATTTTATAGAGGGGGATTAGTGAACCAAAAGTGAGCTTTGCCAGTTAGTTGCTGCTTGTTTCAAATTTTTTTTGACCTAAAACAAATCACATTTAAAGGTTTCAACTTGTACAGTCCCTATTAAAATTTACATTTGTTACTAAATAGACTAAAAAGAAATTTCTTCTAAAAATATATTTACAACAGCTAATCTTTTTCTATATATGACGCCAAAGAAATATATTAAACTATTGTTATCTACAAGTGGCACACGGAATTAGAGAGTTAAATATTCAAGACGAAAAATATATTCTACAAATCCATTATATGATAAACAATATTTTTAAAGTAAAAAAAGGAAAGTTTGACCTATCTATCACCCTATAGCTACTTCAGTAACGTTTCACTTATTAACATGAAATCGCCTAATACAAACTCAACTGTGTGAATAACAGCATCCCTTTGTGTCCTATTGTTGTTTTGTGGGAATCTTTCTACTGGGTCATGTATACTAATATTCAAAATTTATTATCTGAAGGGTACTTAGTGGCTTAGTTTTTTAATGGTCAGTTTCTCTATGACCATTATTTTTTAAATAACAAAGGCAAGCAAACTATTAAATATAGGAGCTATACTGCGCTGCAACATTAATAATATGTACTTCAGACGAAAGCTGAGCAATTCCTAGTAACAGATTCAATGAGATCTATTTATTATCCTATTAAGGAAATAGTTCACTAACTTATACTAAATTATAATAAGTTTACACTACGAAATTACAAGTTAACTGCCACAGATCTGTCGTAGCAGAGCATATAAATTGTTTAAACGATCGTGTTATTTAAAAAAAAACAAAATGCAATACTGGCCAATCAAACGTTATCAACTGTGATATTAATGAATTCAGTTATAAAGTTGGATCTATCACAAATTTCATGCATTCACCTCGAGCAGGTTGCAAAAGTTATTAATTTAAATTCGCCGAAACAAGTTTTTCTGAAGAGATTTATGACGAATGCATCTAAGTCGGTCAGGTCAAACACGATTACGCTCTCATCGGAATCGTGAACTAACGAGATTTCAAATTAGATTATTTTAACATTGTACGCTATAACAAGTTGCAAAAACCGGATAATATGCTAATTCTAAATATGCACTTATTAATATTTGTTTACATTTTGCGTAACAATAGCAATTGCCCTTATTAGAATTATCCAAAAATCTTCATGAAAATAAATGTGAAATTTAAGTTTATATGCGTAAGACAATGTCACCTACGATGGATGGACGACCTATGACCTAGGAATAAGTTTAAAAATGTCTTTTACTTGGTTCAGAAAGATACCAACCACTAACAAGTAAGGAAGACGTAGCTTAACTTTAGACTGTGTAACTATATGAAATCATTAAACAAATTTATTATTTTTGTTGTAAAAATTCAGTAAAAAATTATTTTTATAAATTATTTTTGTTTCAGGTATGTTGGGCCAACAAGCAGAATTTTCCATACAAAGGTATTTTAATGAAAAATTCTGACCTACATCACGAGTAGGCATTCACATACACAGAAATAGCATAAAATAAATTGGATGGAGATCCAATCCAACCCGTCTGAAGAGAATTTGAGTGTTTACTCAGACATTTGTCTCACATCAAATGCTAGCAACACTTGATATCTTTTGATTGGTTAATACTTTCCACGTGTTTTATTTTTTTACGACAACAAAACACATTAGACAAAATGCGATTGGTCTAAAATTCAAATGACGGAAAGTCTGCCATCTTGGTCAGTGCGCCATATTTAAATTAAAGTCATTGTATTGTTCGTATTCTTTTCAGAAAACCCTTTAATATCCATATCATAGGAATGTTCCAAAAGTAATTGGTTCACCATTTCGACTGTCCGCCATATTGGATTTAGAATGGCATCACTTAAATAACCATTCATTGTCATCCACTATAAACGTCTGTGCAAAATCATACTTAAGACAAATTATGTACGCAGGGGTTAAGGATCCAGAAAATAAACCTCGTGGGTAATTGTGTAACGTTTGAAGTCCCATGTTGAGTTAATTACGGGTCAAACTGGCTTATGACCCCTTTCAAGTTTGGGAAGAATAGCCCAAGTGTATATAGCATTACGGAGTCAGCAATTTGTGAGGCCGTTGCACTGAAGTTGTACTGTTCTTTGATATTACTGTAATTTAAGTTGGCTCGTTTTCCGAACGAATTAATTCTTTGGTAACAAAGCTCTAAGTTAGTAATGATGATAGAGATATCTTTGTAATTTTGTGATGTTTCATATAGAAGCCTAAAAATTAATAAATAAAATTGGTTAGCACAATAGTCAAGATTGCTTTTGACAAAATATAATTACCAACACTTTTTTTAGTCTACGATTGGTTAGTGATTAAGCTTGTAAAATTTTTCGCGATGAATTAGCTGCAGTTTGAAAAATAATTTCATAGAGTAAATATCGTCTGGTGTTTGGCAGTGTAACTAATGCTTGATGACTTAGTTCAGCTAGATTATAAAAAGCGAGGTCCACCAGAAGAGGCAAGAATTAGGATCAATTATATTTGTACACCTTGCAGTTGTGCGCAAAATCTAGTTACTGTTCTGCTTCTTGTCTATATAAAACTTATTATCATAAGAAGGAGTAAGGCTACATCAACAAAATCAAAAGATCCGACCATTTACGTATATTATGATTTCCAAAAAAAAATCAAAACCTATAAAGTACTAGTTCTATTTGGTTAGGTTTATTAACACACAAATACTTTTTGCCAATTGGTACGGGACAACATATTTTCCATGGCAAATTGGTAGCAATGTAGTCAGTCTCTCTGGCGTTTCGCGCAGTGTACATAAATCGTGGTTAAGGTCACCCTTCGTGAGATTCACGTGAGTTTATTTTATTTTAGTTAGCAAGGTTGAGCTAATCCTGCTCCTGGGTCTCATATCCTAGACTGCTCGGCTACTATCTAGATTACATGTCAATAAATTCGTTTGAGTGTTACTGCGTAGTATAACTACCATACTCTTATCATTTCTCTATCTAGATTGTACGGAACCCTCTGTGTATGACACCGACTACCACTTGGCCAATTGTTTGAAATCAGGTTGGACACGTGTTCAAGTAACGATATTATCAAACATTGCCTTAGCGCACTGTTAGCTCTACCCATATATGGATCAGCAAAAAATCGATCGTATCAAATCTTTGTTATGGGTTTCATGTTCAACGTTTACTTATTAGGTAACAGTTAGCACGAGGAATGGAAACGTGAGCTGACGTTATTAAACGCACTGTTTTTTGTGTTGTGCTATCACGAACCTTCTTCCATCATTAACTGGATTCTAGGAAAGTATTTTATTGAATTGCAAGTGATTATAGCATACTAATATTATAACGCTTTATTCAGAGCCTAACAGTGACATCGCTTTTCCTTTTGAATAAATGACAAAAGAGCTAGATTTTTTTTATATTGCAGTATTTCAAAAATAAATAAGTATATTTTAATGTAGTTTTATTGAAAACCTTTTTTTTTTTTTTAGTACTGGGAAACACAAGAAATACGTATTAGAATTATTTTTGTCTTTTTGTAGCTTTATTTATTTTTGCAATCATCAAGACAAAACGACTAGACCGATTTAAATGAAATGTTGCACATTTGTACCTTTTAAGCTGCATTTGAAATAGACTATTATTCTATTCATCCCGTAAAAAACTGCGGGATTAAGCGATTTAATTCGTACAAAATGATTTGTTCAAATATTGTGTAACTTGAATTAAAATAGAATACTTTAATTTAAAATAATGTAGAATTCCTGGGGGATACGCTGTACCATATTTTTGTAATAGCTTAAAAATGATAATTCAAAATAATGCTTATATTAATTTATCCCAATTAGGGGATGAAAACAACAGTTTTATTACCCAACCACTCCCTTATGAAACACAGGTGATAGCACAGTGACCCCGATTTTATCTCGAGTCTCGGCGGGACGTCCCTACTGTATTGAATAATCTCTTCATCTCACAAATTAGGCACAGAAATATGGACCTATTATATTCTGGACTCAGCTTCCTATAATTATTTTTTTACACCACAGTCTAAAAACAATCACAAAATCCATTTATAACCTGATACATGTAAAACAGTATAACTTATTTACTTAAGTAGATGTTACCAACAAGGAGTAGGTGCAATCATAATGAAATTAATTATGTAGGTATATTCAATAATATATATATATAAACGATAAACATATACATAATATATAGATAGTACTTTTTAAATCTAGATATAAATAAATTAATAAACGGATAAAAGAAACGAATTCGCATGCTACCACTAGGTAGAGCAGATCCCCTACCACCAAAGACGTAAATTGTTTTTCACCGTTCAAGGAGATTCTCAATTCGATTGGTATATTTTTTTTATGTATGTATACCGATTACGCTGAGATTTACGATCCGATTTACGTGATTCTTCTTTAGTTTGATGTGAATTAGTTGCCATATAGTCCCATAAAAATTTAAAATAATTTGGCCCAGTAGTTTTCATTTTATGAAAATTTTTTTCATTCCCGTTTCTTGGGATCTATATTGTTTAAGGCGCACGGCACCTTTTTATGTACCTACCGATTACGCTGAGATTTATGATCCGATTTTCGATATTCTTCTGTAGTTTGATGCGAATAGTTACTATTTAGTCCCATAAAAATTTAAAATCATTTGGCCCAGTAGTTTTCATTTTATGAACATTCTTTCCATGTCAGTTTCTCGGGATCTATATAGTTTAAGGCGCGCGGCACCTTTCGTAGGCCTACCCATAGTTATTTAAAATAAACTATTATTTTAAGTATTCAGTTATAGTCTACCTGATGTAATCTAGAAAAACTCTACAGTAGTTTACAGAACAACCTATTACATACACTAAAAAGAAAAAAATAAAATAACTACGTTTTAAAAAACCGATTTCAAACTAAAAAATGCACTAAAAAGCAGGAAATAATTCCGTTAATTTTTAATCTCCCTTTTTTAGGACAATATTATACAATTATTGTTATTTTTGTAGTCGGTTTTTTTAAACGTAGTTTTTTTTATTTTTGTTTTAAATAGTGAAAACAATAATTGAATAAAATTTTCTAAAAATTTGATACTCCGTGTGGAATTGGCCACGAAAAAGCATCCATTATATTATATGTCAATATAAAAAAAACAATAAAAAAATAAGAGAGGGTATTCAAACTAAAGAAGTATTGCAATCTGCAATTCTTTCATATCAAAAAACCTCATTATATCAGTACGAATCATTTCATAACATTTCGTTGTTTCGATGTATTTTCTTCAAGTTTAATGACACGAGTGGTATTTTTTATTAATTTCTTGTTTATATAATATCTATAATAATATAATAAATATTATAAAACTTTTTCTATAAAGTTCGTTACGTCACGTCTTAAGTCTGATCTAAATGAATCGTATAAGAAATAAAATATATCGATATATGAATTAGAAAAAATGCAAATAGGTATGACTTTTATGCGTGTGTATACCGTATGTTTGTATATATAATACAAAGTTATTATTTTCTTTACCTAATAAATAACAAAGTCGCTTCCCGCTGACTTTTAAACTAAGTAACGGATTTTAATGCGGTTTTCATCAACAGACAGAGTGATTCAAGAGGAAGGTTTATACTTATTAAACATCCATATTATATTAGAAAAACCGTGCGAGGCTGATGTGTAAATAAGGTGTATAAATAAGGTAAAAAAAATTAGTGGTAGGCGTTCTGTTCCCCGACTTGCTTGCGATAATCAGCATGCGAATCAACTGCCAAGTGTATTTGACGCGTTCCGGTCGCCCTGCATGTGGGCCAGATCTGCCCCTCCCTCACCCATCCCATTAATGCCGGTTTGGGTGAACTTTTAGTTCATGGCCCGTGGCTACTGAAGATATAGTATTCTTCTTTTCGCTTCCTTTATAACTACTTCCGAGGCGGCAACGCGCGATGCCCATGAGCGATGGTGGCCACTTTCCATCAGTTGGTCGTTTGTCCCTTATAAGAATCTGTCATTAAAAAAAAATATTATATACCTCTGTTGGGAAAATGACGTATAGACGTATATATGATTAAAACGAAAGGCTGCAGAGTTCAGAGCCTAGTAAAATGAAAGTATAATTTATGCACCGTGCAAGTAGATACTTAGGACCTGGAGAGGTAGATTATCAGGGAACATTTGTATGCGTCGCGAATCTGAGTGAAGAGGCGTGTAGCATCAATAAGATACAGTGACTAACACACGACTAATGATGCCCCACTGAACTGTTGGAATACATTACCTGTCTCAGAAGTAACGGCAAAGCCCTTTGTTACTTGCTACCTGTATTCGTAAACAAATATATCTACTTTATTTATTAACTAGTCTAGTCGCCAACCTCCTGCTTCGCTAAGATTACCTAAAAGCCTAAGTTAGATTGGTATATCCAAAACATTACAGTGATGCGCGTACTTCAAATAGATTGACAGAAAAATTATCAACAATTCCAAAAATAATTGTTTTAGCTTCTAATGTACATTAGTTAGTTACAATTTTATTATATAATACCAGAATAAAACTTTCCTATTTTAATTCTGGGGAGTTTCCTAATGTATCTCACATTACATTAATACAACCTTGAGTTAAAACATCACCAAAAAAAGTTAAATAAATTAGTTAATAGTTAATTAAACAGATAAAATTTATTTAAATTAAATATATCGAAGTCGAATTGAAGACCTATTTTATTTATTACAAAACAGAACCATTTATTTAAACATAAAATGTAATAAATAATTGGTTAGAAATAAACAGACTGGTTAAAAAGATTTATAATAAAAATTGTAAGTAGCGATCATGATATTGCATTTTTAAGTGACAAATCACTTTTACACAAAATACTTATCGTTCCAACCAACTTTTAACACGCCTACTTATCATTAATTTTGACATTACATATTTGCATAAGAATTTACTGAACCCTTGCACCCTTTTATAGAATTTGATGATGGATTGCAATACATCTCATGCGCGGGCGCATCGCGGCTTCAACCAATCAAATTGAAGCTTATTTCAAATTCAGTTGTCGCTCGTCCGCGGTCGAGTGTGGTTGTGTTTTTCATAATTTAAAAAATTCTCTCGGACTTATGAGAAATATGGACATGTGTGTGATGTGTTTATTTGGTTATGAATTTTGAAAATTAATGGATTTTCCTATTTAATAGTGGCTGGATTTTTTACTATGGTAATCGTCAGCGTTTTTAACAGGTCAGTAATATTTAAATTAATGCATTGTGTGTGTTTGTGCTTTAGTTTTGTGATTGACATTTACACAACATATTAACAACTTTTTTCTGACATCTAGTCTAGGCTTTGTTATAAGTTTGACCTGCAGCAGTAATATGAAAACCGTATACAGTTTTGTTTTACCTTTATTACATTTAAAATATTTTTCGTTCTTTGAATTGTAATACGTTATGTTAAAGCCCACATAACTGATAGTAACGCAGTACATTAACTATCGCCTAATTTAAAATTCATTTATTTAGTTACGTTATTCATTACGATATCTGTACCTACTCGTAACTTTTATGTCTATATCAAAGTTCATTTTATTTTGTGTTAAATAGTAAAAGCAATAGAAGTGTATTAGATTTCATTATTTTTGTAATTTATACATTTTTAGTTTTCGATCTTATTTAGGTTTAAAATAGTAGATACCTATGTTAATACTCTAGTTAGAAGATAATTCTCATTAGAAATCGTAGTCTGCTAAATAAATAAAAAATGTCGTTTATGTTGATGTCACACTAAACATACGAAATGCTCGGAAAAATCAGGTTTTTAAGATTTCAAAGGTATTTTTTAAAAAATATTAGAAGAGCTTTTGCTATTATTAGTGTATTTTTTACATTTATTTTTAATAATTTTCAAAAAATTAAATATATAAATGTCAAAATTTAGCAATAATCCACTATTTTATAAGTTTCCATATTTACAATGTCTTTGTTTTAAAATAATCCTTGACGGTCTCCCATCTTTCCAGTTATTAAAACTAGCGAACCCACGTGAACAGATTATTATTTTTAGATAAAAAAAAACAAACAGATACAATCCCTTATCCAGAATGAAAAAACAAACAGTATAGAATATCAAGCGCAGAGCATCTAATGATTTCTACCATCTGTCATCGACCGATGGCATAATGTCCCCCACAGCTGAAACTATTCATTGACGAACGTCATTAACATGTCATTATCATTACTGATTGAAGATTGAATTACGCGTGACGTGATCATTATAATGATATAAGCTTCTATATAAATATGTGGACAAAGATTTTATTCAGAAGAAATTCAGAATTAATACCTGCCATGTCTTAGATAATAAATTGATTAATTTTAAATTTATTATTAATTCCACATTAATTTATAAATAAAAAAAGACATTTTATACAGAGCTAAATACTTAGAACGAAGAACCTTAACTTAATGTTTTTTTTAGGCTAGTAATCAATCATGGATTCGAGTCTTTTAAATATTTAAGTTATGTTAGCTTCCAGAAATAAAATATTCTCCCACGTTCCATTTCCAGAAATAGGAAGCAGGTTATTTTCTCTCCCTTTTTCTCAGTCCTACTATTTGTCACGCTAGTTTACTAACCAACATTCTCAAACTGTCAATACTTTCGTGACATGCATCCGTCAATTTCCGCTCCGCCATATTAACGTCACACTCTAACGCGCTATACCGTGTACTATTCGTGCCTTTTTTCTCCCTTTTTTGCAGGCTACCTCTTCCTGTTCGTTTAAATCATTTATTAATGACTACAATCCAATCACAAACAATTATGCACATTGTGTCTATTGATTTAGAATTGTATTTTGTATGGACATGCTACGAATGTTTCGGCGCGTTTCCGATTACGCACGCGAAATGGAAACTGATCTTTGAATATGCATGTGCACGCATAACCTCGTCCAGCTGCAGGCTTCCATGCACAATATTGTTACTTTTGTTGTTAACTCAAAGTATTTCTTACTGACATATTATATAATTTATGTAAGACCTGTGAAAACTTCCGAATTGGATTCAAAGTGAATTGAAAGACGCTCCGCTTACGCACCAACTTGTTCAAAACCACTATGCCACTGGTAATATGCTTATTCCAGGATAAAAATGATCCTATATGTTAATACAGATTATAAACTATCCGTGAATCAAATTTCATTAAATTTCGCTTAGCTGTTTTTGTGTAATAAAATAAGACCACAGATAAGTAGCGATTTTTAATCTCAACGAGTACGGGTGGTCTCCAATTTTGTTGCATGGATCCATTAGTACGGTCGTATGAATTCGTATGATTGATTGGTTTGCTAAATAATTAATTACTACATCCAGTTAGTACTGAATTTCATTTCATATGACTCACTAGAGTAGTTTTTGCGTCTCGTCACTTCATTACTAGAATTAAAGTCAATTAGTGATCAATAATTTGTTAAAGTGGATAAATTAGGTTATGAAGGGACATCTGTTGAATGAATGAATAATACAAAATGCGACATTATACTATAAACTATGAGATCTCATTGTCAGTTTATAAAATAATGTTGCCATACTTCAGCTATTCTTTACCTTTTCACTTCGCTTGTTATGTAACAGATCAATGATATAACTAATTAGTATAATGTAATCGGAATCATATACACTCGTAGTATTTTTATAATATACAAAATAAATATAAATTTAATAGATAAAAATCACTATTGAACTGCAAAATAACGGGTGCAACATCGCTCAAGTATGACAACATTATTTGACAGTGACATTACTGCTTTCATAGAAGAGTTTTCTTAAATAATCTCACACCACAAACATACATAAAATAAGACACTTTGATAAAGCCATTAACCTTAAAACACATACGTTTTACCGACCTTGATTTTACACCACCTTATGTTAATTAGAAAAATATGAGAAACTCATGAGAATAGTGACTATTGAAATAATCAGATAAGATTTAGTCTCAACTCTCAGTTGTAAAACGAATAGTATTTATTGCAATTAACAACTGCTTTATTATGCATCTAGTATACACCGCTCGTTAATGTATGTTTCAACATACTAATTTCACTACTCATATGCTATTAAGAAAATAAAAATTTGGTCAAGAGCGAGTGGGACTCGTGCACTGAGGTATCCGTACAATTTGAATTAGGGGTCAAACTTAACTTTGCCGTTGGAAAACTAGTGTCGACTACATCAATGTAGGTCGCAGGAAGTTTATCAACTGTAATAACTGTAATGTGTAAGACCAAAATATATTTTTTGAAGTCACCGGGAAACACCTCAAGTGTGAGAATCAAAATATCATTTAATTACATTGACTTAGAATTTTGATTTTTTGCAGCTTCAAAAGCTTTGATGTTTATTTCAACGTGACAAAAAAGGGGTCTTAAAATAAGGATCCGTTTTCTTCGTTCGTTAAGGTGCGGAACCCTAAATGAGTTGTTTGTTGTGATTAAGTTTTTTTTCACAGACTTGACCTTTGTATTCTTAATATATATGGAGTTTTAGAGCATTGGCATTTAAATTTCTTTTATTCATTGTCTTAGCCTTTTCTCATAGAGAGTGGGACGTTTGTCCGCAATGAATCACGCAGTGTCCTGGTCCACGGGAATATTTACGACTCTAAGTGCCCTTAGTTCATTTTATTCTATTAATTCACTGTAATGTCGCTTTTATCACTAATATATAAGGTCTAAGGTGACCGCTTTCTTCGTTGTGCAAAATCACCTCGAGGTCAGCCACTGCATACTTAGTTGAGATGAAATTTAAAATATTCTTAAGGATAACAAATTATTATCCTACTTCACTACATTTCTTTATAGTGTCGTCAGTCGTTCGTTATTAATACTTTCACTGCATCAGTTATTGAAAACAAATACTATAATACACTATTCTATAGCATTAGCCAATAAAACTGGTCCACTTTAAAGAAAAAGGAATCTACCGTCGAGTCTTTAGATCCTTTATTTCTGATGGCTTTCAAAATGTGATAAAGCAGCAATGTGGGAAAGGAGAATCAAATAAGTTTGGGAACCTCCGCTATAAAGTCACGTATAGCCACATTACTCTAGTTAAAACATTTATAGGTCTTAAAACCGCAATGGCCAGTAAATAACAATTATGGTAAAAGTTTATCGTTAACCTAGAGATTTACAATTTTTGTATTTTTTTAATTCTCTTTTGAATATAAAATATAAAAACGAATGATAGATAAAACATATTATACTGTTACGTACTTTGAAAAGGATATCAAAAGAAAGATATCAAGAAATACCGTTTCATCTCTACTCAATGTAGGTAATGTCAGTGTGTTACCATGGTTACAAGATTGTTATAATTGTCAATATATTAATATTGCCACGCAGCTCTCAAGTTAGAATTGAGCTGATAGTCTTCAAATGAACATATTATTCACATATTATAGTTAAGAACCATCTCGATTAAATTACCTTTCAAACAAACAAAACTTCATCAGAATCGGTCCATTATCTTGGGCGCTACGATGCCACAGATAGACATACAGATGCACACGTTAAACTTGCATTTCCCTGTCGTCGTAGCTTCGGGGGTTAGAAATAAGTTTCATTCAACAAAAATCTACTAAAAAAGTTGATGGATGTGACTTAGAAAATTAAGATAAATTAGCTCGTTAATTACGAGGAAATATTCTAAAAACTGTAAAATATATCAATTACAAGTGAAAAACTCTCAGATGAGCATTAATTATTAAAATGATATATTAAATGAAATGGAAAGCACTTTCTATCTCACGCTATCTGGTAGATGTATACTCTGGGAATTTACGTACTAGAGCGAATTAGACTTAAATAAAATGGTCAAAAAATTAATATACATATAATATTAAGTATCATCCGTTGTGTATTACGATTGTAATACACAACGGATGATACTTAAACTATTAATTGCTAGTAGTTCCTATTGCTTTTTTCCAAGACACGACAAATTTACATTTTAATCACTATATACGATACGATATTTTGGCGATAATGTCATAATGTACACTGTTGTCGGTCGGTCTATCGCGGGCTTGATTGTAGGACTATTTATGATGAACATGTCCATCATATATTATTTGTAACTCTAACGCACAGCAGTAGCAGCGCAATTATCCATATATTTTGGACAATTCACACAATATCTTTAAAAATTATAACCTATGTGTTATTCTGATGTATAAGCTACATTATTGTAAAATTTCATTAAAATCCATTCGGTACTTTTGGTGTGAAAGAGTAACAAACATCATTGCTCAATATAAATCATATTTTACTCTTGCTTTCTAGTAAAACTTACAGTATTTTTAATGTTATGCGTTCATGCGTACCAGAAGTTTCTTTTTAATTACTCGTAGATTTCACACTATGTGTGTTGAAACTGCAAATAAAGAGAAATTATTCTCGTAATGTACAATTATCAAATTTATTTATAGGGTTCCGTATAGCAAAATGGCACCTTTATATCTTGTCAAGGTTATCTCTTAAGAACGCGTTGAGATATGAAATACTCAAGTCTGCAATTAAAATGCATACATCGGAGAAAATGCAAGGAGGTGAAAAGGGTAAATTGAAAAACACTACAAGGGGGGTGTAATATTGAATGGACTATTGGGTAAACTAGGTAAAGTGCTACTGAACTAAACATTATGATCTCTTGCCATAACGACTGGAACCTAAGCAGTGCCTTGGACATGTGAACAAGATGAAGGCTTCAGGATATCCTTTATTCAATTGAAACACTCGCCTCAACTGCCCAGGTTCTCTGTTTAAACCATTAAATTTGGTAAAAAGTAATGTATTTCAGTATATGTAAAGGGAATAAGCTTAAACATAAAAATTTAGTTGCATTAATATTTTTTTTACAGTTGGTAAATTGAACGTGGCCTATATCGATGTATAGGGACTACAGTTTTCCAACGGCAAAATTAAGTTTGTACGAATTTTATTTAGCTGTATCATTTTTTTTGAACCAATTATTTACGATTGTCAAAAAAATAATCAATAATGGTCATTATTATTGCGGAATGAGATGAATACGCAAAAATGCCCCCTAGAATATTTCGATAGTAAATTGGGCTAACAATGACGTTGTGCGTATTGTGTTTGGCATCTGTCATTGAGGGTTCAATCACCACTGTACTTGATATTAGTCTACCTACGCGTTGTGTACCAATTGTACTAAATGTACGAAGTTATTGACCTATTATATTATGGACTCACAATGAGCACAGACGCATTGAAGTCATATCATAGACTGCTGAATTGATGAGAAAAATTATAGTATGCTCAGTTTTTTTAATAATTACAATAAATATCACAAACTGTAAAACATCAAAAATCTAAAAAACGAAATAAAGCATTTTTCAGTATTTTTAATTATTTTTCAGTATGTGCTAAGTATTAGAGAGAGATATGATACCCATTACTGTACAGCAATACGTATACACACGAAATGTAGACTGAAGCGAGCAGTGCCACGGGCTTGAGATCCGGAAGCAGGTTTAAAGAGCCCTTTCATAATATATTAACTCTCACCTCCACCACTCGAACTCGCTAACGACAATAGATAATAAAGTAAACTTACGTGGACCTCGAGAAGGGTAACATTAATCACGACACTATAACACTGACTTCCATGTTCACTGTACGAAAACACCAGAGAGACTGAGACTATCTTATTCATTAAAGGTTATATATTGTCTTCACGTCGGTATACTTGAAATAATATAAAATGATCTACCCGCTACTACAACGTTATAAACAGTTAACTTTACAAACAACCCCCCAAGGTCCGAATTTGAAGTGAATTTTATAAGACTTTGAAAGACCAAAAAATGTCAACCACGACTATATTCTTTCACTTAGACTGAAACTCGTCATACACCCCTTTGGGGATCACTGGTGTAGAATCTACATTTACTTGATGATTGCTTTAGATTATTACAAACATCCACGAAATAATGAAAAATACATATTTTTAGACTTCGAACAGTTTATCATGATATTTATATGAAGACTCATCCTATTCCATTAATTTCATATTCAATCCATATTATTATAGGTCGACGGCGTAAACCAATAAATGTTCAGCGCGTGCATCGAAAGTAAACTATTGAAGTCTCCATTTTTTGTAGTCCCCACAACCTAAGTTTATTTATTAGTCTAGCAGTAAAATCGTTGTAAGGGGCACGATTTACGATTCAGTGTGGGGATCTATGATGTCTGTCAGTACTCGCTTTGTTAGTTTCGAACGATTTCATTACTGCACTCTATTCATCAGAAATAGCTCGGTTATTGGACTCAGAATTACATCTAATAGAAATGTCATCGAAAATAGTAGAGCTGCTGCCTACGACCGTAACTATTTTTTAACATCTGATTAAATGAAATAAAACAAATAAAACTTGTAAGTTAAACTTGCAGCAACACAACTGTAAAAGTCGTATCTAATTTCGTTCAGTGGTTTTTGCTACAAACATACAAAAATCTGTTTAAAGTTCAGACACCATGATGTTATATGCCTTCCTCGATAAATGGACTATCCAACACTAAAAGAATTTTTCGATTTGAACAAGTAGTTCCAGAGATTAGCGCTTCCAAACAAACAAACTCTTCAGCTTTGTAATATCAGTATAGATGTATAGATTTTCTACATCACAGCTTACCTTGACTTACTATATACAAGATCGATGACTTAGACCTCTTATTGTTCATTTTGTTAGCAAAAAATATAAGATATTATGACATGAGTATAATCATAATTGATAATATTTTTTGTTGGATCTGATTGACATGAGATCAAATTATTAAACATGAGAAACATAAATTATCTTATACTTAATGATATAATATGTACAAAAAACTAACTCTTGGCTACCATTAAAATAGTTTCAAGTACCACGCCATGTCTGTCTGTTCGATAAACTCAAAAATTACTGAACGGATTTTAATACGTATTAGATCAATAGACAGGTTTAGGTGTATTATATGTTGGTTTTCTGTTAATATGTTGAAATATGATGATAATTGTTGAAAATGTCGGAAAAAGTGAAGTCACCTGGGAATCTTCATCTAGAACGCTGCCTAATTCCTTTTGAGATATAACAAAACAATGTTTTCCTATTTGTAATAATTGATATCCAATGAGAGAGGGAAGAGTGTATGTGGAAGCGTGGGAGTGAGAGATTACAATCATGCCCCAAAACAAAAGCCCTCTTAAGCAAAATAAAACAAGCTTAAGAAATTCTTCATTTTGCAAGAAAAGTGAATTCTCCTTCAAGTGACATGGAATCAATTTTCACATTTTCTTAATTCACTGGAAATGTTTAAAATTGAGTTACCCTTTATTGCCTTCTGAGGGCTGAATATCCGCAGCGAAGCGAGTTATTTGATAAGTTATTAAAACGCTGATCCATAAACTACAGGGTCAGTTATTGAGATCAATAATGCAGCACACAGCCAAATCTGATTATTAAATTCATTACCGAGGGGAGTATTAATTCAGATGATTCCATTGTTATACGATTATAAATATTTTATGGCTTATCCGCTATTTTACTTTGTTAGCAAAACGGTACCGACCATTCCGGTCATTCCGAGTGAATAGCTGAGCCTCTAACCTCTACATCCGATGAGGATGAAATTGAGGGTTGGTTAGAAATTATTAATATTTTAAAACAAATTGCTTAATCAAACTATCGTCGATAATCAATACTTCATGTATGCTGAGTATTATTAAATTAATCCTTACAATTAAACTCAACACTCATCAAAGTCAAAGTCTAAATTTTTTATTCAATATTGAACGTCGGAATCTACCACACTTTCGGAAACGACCTAACCCAGACCTGAGAAGAATGGGCGCAAGAAACTCAGCGGGACTATTTCTTTTGGATACTTTACTTTTTATTTTTGATTTTTTTTTCAATGCCAATTTTTGTAACAAATATATTTTATAAATTGAAAAAGCCTGGAGCGAACCTCATCATTTCCAAGGCGTGACATCTTCCAAAAAATCTTTAATATTATAATAACCTTTGTCACGAAAACGTTGTTATGCTCATTGTTTCTCATTCGTTGTCACGTAAGAGAGAGAGGGTTAAAGAGAGTGGGGTGGAGGCATCTTTAAAACAATTCTAAAGGAGCTGCGACTTTGTTTTACGCAGCATACGAAACGAATGCTCCCAAAGGATTTTTTTAATGCCTTGCTCCTATGGATCGTAGCGCAAAGTTGTATAGCCTATCTTCCACAATAAATAGGATATCCCACATTAAAATAATTTTTCAATTCGAATTAGCGTGTTTAAACAAACAAACTCTTCGATTTTATAATATTAGTATCTACAGATAATGATTTCAGATATCTTAATGCATTTTTGCTGGACCACGTAAAATCCGTAATATTGCTGTGTTGATAACTCGATATACCTTTGGATTACGGTACTATAACGGTATAATAATCGGATTGTCATGACGGTATAAAAATCGTGGTCACATTCGATTCAAGTTAATCGGAAATAATCACATTACTTTTATGTTGGAATGTTTGCGCAGTAGGGAGCATTGGTTTATTCCTTTTATACTGTTAAATAGACTTTTAATGTTTTGTGTTGTGGCGGCTGTTGTGTGTTGCCACAAGCAGATCAACCGAATAAATATTAGATGATTAAAAAAATTTAAACTAATGCCTTTTAAAATCTGTTATGGATATCTACAAGTTGCAACTAAAGAAGAAGAATATAAAATAATATATAAATAACCAAATAATGTTTCACCCAAAACTCTTCTGTAACTTCTATTTATCATCTTAGCGGGAAGACTTATATAATTAGAACTTATATAATAAATTAGTTTTATTATATACTTTCTTTAGTACAACATTTTGTTTAATTAGGTGGCAGTTGTGTAATACACTATCTTATCACAACGGAAAGGTCAGTGAATAGATTCATACTTCCTAACAATAAAATTAGTGTTTTGATTTCATCCGAAGTAACTTTAAACAAATACTGTTATTAAAAAAATAATAAAAAACTTTCTTATTAAAGAAAAAAAAAGTTTTCTATATATATATGTAGAGACAGGTACATTACTGCTAAAAGATATGCTTGTGTAACTTTTTTCAAATTGTACTGAATTTCACTGAATAATGCAAGGGGGTAGTAAAATTTAAACTCGGCAACTATAAATAGGCGAAACTTGTTTCTGATTGTTTGTTTCTTGACGGGTTAATTTTAGTGCATCGGAATTCAATTTCCCAAACTCAATTACTTACTTACACTTACAGACACGCAATAAAGAACTAATCGTAAATCAATATTGAATTATTTTCGCTTTTTTGTAATTTATTGATGATAATTAACTAGGCTTTTTCTATGACTTTCATTATAAATTTATTTACCTATACTAACAGGTATAAGATGGTAATTTTTGTGTGGATTTATTTTGAAATTCACACATTTCCGAACAATATTTACCTATTATAGAGTCTATAATTTAATATATGTTTATCTGTATAAACCACTATACCGCGACATTCCTTACGGTATGTCTGGTAATCAATCGTCCTTTGCACTGACCTTTTGACTTAGGAAGTTAATTCGTTAAATTTATAAGATACACTATTGCTAATAACTGCTATAAAAATTGCTACTCCTTGAGCAAAATTTTTGATAAAAAGTATATATATTATGTCTGAGATTTGAATCTTTGTATTTTTAAAGAAGGTAAACTGCAGAGTTATCTTAAATATCCAGGGAATATTTAAAACGAAAAGAAAGAAAAATAAAATACGCAATGTCGAGGGAATAACTGAAAGTCAGAAATAATAAAAGGAAAGCTTTATAACTTCGATTTATTTACATAGAAGTTAGAAATAATAGCTAACGAATAACTTTAAACCTACTTTCCTTTAATAGACATTATTTATGTAGTATTAACAAATTTTGTGACTAGGAAATATCGATTCCAAACTCATAAACTACTTAGTACAGAAGTTCTCGTTTTCATCAATTACAGTATCCTAAGGATTCGGGAAGTTGGCACGAACCCGTCGTTAAAAATGTATATAGACCTATTGCCGAAGGTCGAACTATTATCCGTTACTTATAATCACAAAGGGTCTGGTAAACTCATTTAGTTGAACTGTATAATTTTGGGATTATTGCCATCATGATATAAACCCATTTCCACCCAATCCGCCCATGTTACACCAGATTTGGATGTTGGAGTTCATAAATAGCTTCTAGAATGTTGATTCCTTCGATTTTATTAACTTTAACCATTAATGGTATATTACAGGATATTGGAGCTGTAGTAGCTTTTAATTAATATGACTGTTATAGTATCATTATGAAGACAAATTTTATGAGTGTAAGGAGTAGCCAGACAGTCTATGAGTCATAATGTCAATGTGCGCTAATCTCATTTCATGTCCAGTATACTGAACTAGCGTCACTTCTATGTAGACATAAGTACTATAATTAATATCAGTCAGCTGTTAAGTAATATATTTAAAATTAACGATAATTGGACAAAATAACGTAACTTGCTACTGTCATTGAATAAATTCTTATATGCTTAGAAAACTACAATAACCATTTCTACAATATATAAAGCTATTCATCATTACTATTATTGTTGTAAGGACGACAATACGAATATTTTATGGCACTATTTGCTTCTGTCATAGAAATTGTTCATAGCCACATGGTTATTTGTTATTATTTATACAATGTTGAATATAAGGAAAAATCTACATATTAAATATATTGTGTAGAAACTTTAAACACATTAAAAGGTGTTTGTTTTTTAATAACAACACAAAGATTCAGTTATAACTATAGACGTAGTAGGTGTAGGATTTAAACAATATGATTTCGCTAATAGTTACGAAATTATAAAGGAAGTAGCTCTCTAGAAATGCTAAGACAATTCCGTTAGACTTGCTAGTGATATAGCGTGGATTAAGCATCTCATCCCTCACCTTAAATTGCCTAGATTAAGGAAGAAGCTTTGCTCAACAGTTGGAATTAATACTAAAGCTAAGCTTACATTTATATTATTTAACTACTAACCTGCTTCCGTTCAAGTTTCTAATGAGGTTGTTTGGCCTTTCCCGTCAATATCAATCTGGATAGAATATAAGATAATAAAAATTCCGAATGCGTGACATTCTTTTTAGATAAAGGAAGTTCTAGAAATGTCCTGTTATAAAAACCACTAAACTATTCAATTAAAAAAGCTGTGTTTATAGCGTTCCTTTAACCATAAAATAATCTGGAATAAAAGATGACGAGGAGAATGATAAAAATAGTAATTATCTGATATTGGAAAAAAAATGTTTCTTCTGTGGATAAATACAAACATAAAAGATTTTGTTGTAAATTTTTCTAACCTTTGCTTATTTTCTTATTTTCTTTGTCTTCTTAGTTATTGGAGAATACTAAGTAGTTTTCCAGTGGATTTACCTCACACTATCGAATTTTGTGTAAGGAATATAGCGAGTATTTAATAGCTTATTTTACTTCTCCTTTTGTTTAAATAGATGGTGATAAGTACGCAATGTGGGTTTGCTTACATTAAGTCACACGTGGGCGCATAATGTACGGTCTACTGATATCTTCATACTAAATTATGGTCATACCAATTGACTCGTACTTAGTTTTTATGGTAGTAATGAACGCTAACTAAAATTTGTCATCTACTTGGTCTTATTACTTGATAATGACGAGTCAATTTATTGTAAAATTTATAAATTTGACAATTTGTTTTTTTTTTGATTATCATCGTCATCAACAAGACATCAACATCGTATCGTCATTCAAGTATTAAAGTGATTAACTTGCTTACAAATTAATGCTTTAGGTGACCTACTACTGTGATTGTTGTGATTTACCTTCTTAAAATTGTAAGTTATTAAGAAGCTACATTTATTGTTATAAGGTGCTTCTCATGATAATATAGAAGATGATGATAAAAGAAATCAAGCAAACCCAAAACCTTGAAGCCAGCCATTAAAGAGTTCCAATATCCCTGGTTGTCACTATTTTTATGGCCCAAAAATATTAACTGGGAAGGTTTGATTACACTTTTGTTACTTAGTTTTTAAAAGTAAAGCGATAATGTCTTAAATTGAGACGCCTTGTGCAAAAATAACTTATTTTGGTTGAACATTTTTTTGATGTAACCAACATTTAATACCAGTCTCGTAGATTACAATGAATGCAAATCAAATTTCGTTGTGATTGTTGTTAATTTCTTTGCATGGGTTAATTCTGTTAACTGACATGATGTATTACTATGAAGTCTATTACACTAATTAAAGTATGAAACAACAAAGAATTAAACATGTATAGTATTTTTTTATCAATTAAGTTTTTCCTTAATATTTTGATGCCAATACCACAACGAAAACCATTAATTGTTTTCTACTACCTATCAATCTTTACAAAGGCTACTTGGCATTTGACTTCAACTATATCTGAATAGTGTTTTTGCAATTCTCGAGATTTCTAAATCAGTCAATTCGCCTATCCAGATGTCGAAATACGAATTATATAATCCTTGAGCAGAGCATTGTATCTGGTCAGCTATTGGCACGACTGCCCACATCTTCTAAGGAACAATGCTACTGCTTTGTTTGAAAACTTATTCCGAATGGGTTTTCTAATATACATGATAAAATCTTCTTGGGTTACTTGTTGGACTGAATTTATTGTTTTTGATAACGTTTTTGTGTACAAGCTTTTATTTAACTCGCAATGTTCGTGCTAGAGAAGTCCATCAAAATTTGCAAATATTTTATTCAGCTATTTCCAATACATGATAACTTTGAGCGCTCTGATGATGGATCCAAGATTAAGAAACTGGAACTATCTGATGACAAATGTTAGGTTCGCTTCTGTTTTTTTATTCTGTTGTTATAACAATTTTTTTTTGCATCCACGAGTTATTATTACACCTTTATTTGACCTTAAGCATTGTTCAGTCACTTCCTGGTGTCCGATTGAACTGAAATTCGGTATACTTACTAATTTAATAATTAATACTGTGATATTACATTATTCTGAAACCATCTAGCTGATATTATGATGATGATGGAAGCCGAAAGACAAGAGCGCCTTAAGGCAACTTGTAGAACAGTTAAATCTGGGGTGTATTTTTTTTCTTTTTTTAATTCAAAATAATTTATAGAAGACAAAGAACTACTTCTTATTATGCGAAATAAACAATTTTCAATTTCCTAACCAAATTATGAGCTAATATGAATATATAGCTAAATACTAACTGCCGATTGCAAAATGCTACGCTTGGTTACTGATTTCTCTTCTATTATTCCTTTAAGAGATAAATATCGGAATTATGGTTGCCAGCAAGACTTTTATTGTTATAAATATTTTTGTTCTTAGTAAAGTGTTAAATAATGATTAAAAGAAATATAATATCTGTTATTTTACTCAAAAATCTAAATAGTTCAAATTCCTATTAGGGATTTTTTTAAAAATGTCTTACTATACTTCTATACTTATTTAAATCTTATTATACTTATTTGTCTTTTAGTTAAAAGTTAAATTTCTTCGTCAACACAAATGTAGTAGTTCAAAACCATTTTCTACCTACGCAAACAACTAGAACAGTATTTTATACCTACCTATATGATTAAAATCTTCGTAACCCATAAATTATGGGCACCAATAACTTCATGGTTGTATAGCGAACTGTTTACTCCAGAATAAGCGATTAGTTCCGGACTTTACTTAGGCTTAAGGTCCGATTTCACAGTTACCCGTTTAAATCTATATGATTTATAGATTATCTGTGCCCATTTATATTTGTTATTTATAGACAACGCTATGTTTTTATAAAGATTTTGATTGAAAGTAGAAATTTTAAGGATCACAAAGCTAAATCTAAGTAAACTACACTACGACTACATTAAGTCGGTATTTTAAAGATTACCCTACGTACGTAGGGAACTTAGACTACAGCTTCTACAGCTCGAACTGATTTTACCTGTTTCCTCCTCGAAACCTGAACCAGGGACTAGGGGGACTAGGGGATGGGATCAGAGGACTACGTTTGTATGAAAAAAGTGTCGACTGGTTTCCTCTTAAGGAGTTCCTTAAAACTGCACCTAAATCCTAGACAGAGATCTGCTTTTTGTTTAAAGATCATGTTAATTATTACATTTTACAATTTATTATTTGATGTAAAATTACGAAACAAAAATCGACTAATTATATTAAATAAATTTTTCGTAATTTGATTACATTTCTTGTAGTAGATTTAAAATTTTGAAAAATGACGTCTAAAAATTTTTGAACACTTCGTAAACCCCTCCCTCCCCCGTATCGTATCAAATTTATGAAAAGCCCCAAAGATTTCAAATAATTAATTAGGTCTAAGTAACTAAGTAAATTAACTACAATTTATTAAAGCGAGAAATTATTAAAAAATTTTGTCAAATGAGTTTATAAAAATGTTTGAATTTCTTTACATGACCTTTTAACCTATTAAAATGTCGCTTTCATCACTTTCCAGGCTTCCATCAAATTAACGATACAAATTACAATCACTTTTTAGCGATTCGCTCATTTCCTTTTTCTTTGATGTTGTAAAAAAATATTTTAATTAATTTATTAACTAGACGTTATTGGCTACAAAACAGGAAGAAATACAAACAAATCATTTTTTTCTAATTACTGTAGGATGTAGCAAAATGAGATCAAAATCAGGGCAATTAAACCACCCACTATGCACTAACAGGTTTAGTAAGGAAGTACTAACGATAGTTTGTAACAATTAATATAATTTGATCGATATCCATATTTGTATGAATACAACCGGTTGGGTTGATGGCGCCGAACACGCTGTCATGTTATCTAACCTTAATTGGAATAAAATACACATTATGTTGATGTTATACATATAAATTAAGTTTATATTACATACAGTAAGAAATTATGCCTATAACATGTAATAATCCAATTCTAGAACTAATACACTATTCGCATTACTTAAAACTATATTCACTGTATGAAATCACTTCTTAGATTGTCCCAGATCTTTTGTAAATCAAGGGTATTTTTAACTTAAACCTATAGATAATACCAGGCGATCAAGAAGTTATAAAAACTATTTCAAAAAAATCCTATTAATCCTATGTATATGAAACTAGCGGCCTGCCCTCGCTTCAATCCGGGTATTTATTTAATGCAATATTACAATTGATCTCCTTAAACTGTCATTCTGTAATTGTGTTTTTTTTCATTTTTCATTATCAGTTTTTCTATCATTTATAGAAAGAAAAAGTGACAGATAATATAAGAGGGAGGACAGAGCAAAAAATTGAGTAGATAAAGGAGATTAAAATGTATATGGCAACACTAAATCACTTTTGTCACTTACTAAAAGTGCAGTTTTCTATCAGTGAAAGAATTTTTAAAATCTGCTAGTGCGACCTTGGTGCAAGTTTTAGGGGCCCTCAAACGCACATTACTGCACCAAAAATATACTTATTGTTATTCTATTGAATTTCAGTGGTTGCTATAGATTTATATTAAGACTCGTTCTTAGCTAGTTATCCAAGTGATCTGATACAGTGACGTAGTCTGAAGTCGTGCTGGTATAGTTTAATTTTAGGTTAAGGTTAACCCTTCTTGAGGTTCATTTAAGTTCCATCTAGGTTGCATGTTATATAATCTTCCTATATTATAAATGGGGAAGTTTGTATGTTCGGATATTTGGATGTTTGAATGTTTTTTACTCAACCTAAATTTAGCACACAGATACTTTATAACCTGGATTAACACATAGGCTATTATTTATCCCGAAAAAAATGTAATTTCCTGCGGGGTGATAATAAAATATGTTTATTCGTAAGCGTCTGGATATTATTATTTAGCGTGATAAATTGCACTCGTGCGAAGTCGGGGGCGGTCGACTAGTACTGTAAGAAATGAATTGCTACAAAAGTGTTACTATCACCAAAATAGAATCATTCAAGTAAACATAGAGATGAAACTAAGATACCTTATTAGTAGAATCAGTCGCGTGTCGATTACACGATAATCGTTTTCTCGCAAAGTAAATACTTTAGAGCAGATAATGCATTTGAATACCAAATTATTCTAGTGAACACGCAAAAGGTTACTCTGTGTCAAGGGGTAATGGACTAGTACATGCGTATGTAATTAGCGAAAACGTTTTATTTTATGCGGGTAGTTATCACTAAGTGAATTAAAGGCAATACGTTGGCACTATTTGATAGCCTATGATTGGCTAGTACTTCTAATAGATTAAGGGAGAATAGGGCCTACGTGGGGGGCTTTTACCCCCTAGCGATTTTTAAAGGAATATCGATATTTTATAATCTAGAACCATTCGGACCTTCCTACAACGTTTCTAGCCTAAAACATCGATTTATTTTAAAATTTAAATATATCATCATCATCACGACCCTTCAATGGCCCACTGCTGGGCCGGGTCTCCTCCTCAGAGTGAGGGGGGTATTAGGCCATAGTCCACCACGCTGGCCCAGTGCGGGTTGGCAGACTTCACACACCTTTGAGAACTTTTTGGGAACTCTCAGGAGTGCAGGTTTCCTCACGATGTTTTCCTTCACCGTTAAAGCAAGTGATATTTAATTGCTTAAAACACACATAACTCAGAGTCAGAGGTGTGTGCCCAGGATCGAACCTCGGACCTCCCGATATCATCATATATATCAAACTCTAAATAGTTAGTTTAGCCCATCTTAGAAAATATTAAGAATATTTAACTGCCTCGAGAAGAACCTCTGTCCCGATATATCTAAGGCAGTTTGTCTGTTTGACAAGTGATTTTCTACAGTAAACAATAATATAGTAATTGTAACGCCATTCTTAATCAAATACAAATATAAATGTAATTGAAATAGAATCAATTGAGATGAAATTTTTAATAATAGTTAAGATTAAATGACAATGCATAGTTAACTAAGTGATATCATTCTAAATGTAATATGGCGGACGGCCCAGTTATTTTTCGTTCATATGGGTATCAAATGAAAGAATTTGCTGAGAAGATTACGGAAAACAATACGACTTCATTCAAAAGCTTGTTTATATATCCATAGTTTCTAAATTATCTATTTAGTTATCAGTAAGTACAATAGAGGATCCAATGCTTTCCTAAATCGAATCTAGGACAATGATAGTTATGTGTGCGGTTGATGCAAATGAGGGCGTGGGCGATCGATCTATCCTTCAATTGTAGTTGAATTGTGACCGTTGTGTGGTCATAAATAAACCATTTTAAATTGAGAATCCCTCTAAATAATAATACCCATCGGAATCTTGTAAATACATTTTGATCTACTGTTAGAATCTTGATAACTTTTGAATGACTTGTAGTTCCTAATAATTACTGGAACAATACGTACTCGACTGACAACCGTTGTCCTGATGGATCAGAGGCAGTTTCAGTAATTTCATAAGATGAGCATTGGCTATCGTAGTGCAAGTGAAATTACAATATTAATAAGTTGTTCTGTAAAAATTCATTTAAGATACATTACCAGATATTGTCATTTATAATTCTCTGTTATAAAGGTTGTACTTGTTATAAAGGACACTAAACATGCAACTAGGTTACAAGTCCCAAGTACTTGTAAGCTTATAAGCATTTTCATATTATTGTTAAGTATATGCACATTATATTGTTAATATCATGGATATATTTTTCCTGTCAATAAAATAACTAGACTTGAAATAGTATCTATAAATATTTTATTTCTGAATATTAAAAAAAAATATTTATAACCTCTCGGGGCAACTCGTAATACGTCTTCCAATTGGCTGGCTTCAAAAATGT
Organism: Limenitis camilla; assembly: GCA_905147385.1. NCBI lineage: Eukaryota > Metazoa > Arthropoda > Insecta > Lepidoptera > Nymphalidae > Limenitis > Limenitis camilla. The sequence continues at coordinate 6,229,696 of LR990241.1, forward strand.
TATTTTCAGTTTTTCATGAAATGCAGTTCTCGCTTCGTATAATTCACGTTCAAAATATTGCGTCAGGAACTGAGAAGTTATTATTCTGCAAAAATACTCGTTCGTCTGGTATTTGTAAACAGTTATATTTTAACTTTCGTGTACTGTGCATAAGAGTTTTGTATATTTAAACTCAAATAAACCATGATTGTAACGAGTTTTGTACTCTTATTATTTATAGATTTCAAGTTAAAAGTTCCATGTCGAATTAAAGAGTTTTATTGGAGTTTCGCTACGCTAGATTTTGTATTATATATAACTAGTTGACCCATCCCGGCATCGGTGCTATTTTCCATGTGCATTTAGGTTTAATTCCACATTTTAATCTTTATATTACACTAGAGGCCCATCCCGGCTTCGCGCGGGTGAAATATTATTTTTAAAAATATATTGGCCCTCCCGCATTTCGGTGCCCCCTCTCTTGCCGCTTTACTCGCTGCGCTGCGTCGCTATACTGGCCCGTCGCGTCGTCGTGTATTTTTTGTTTATATTGATATTTTTAATTTCGTAATATCTTTTGAAAGTCCGATTTTAATAATTCAAAAAGTAATTAACAGGTATTGAAATAGTCTTGAATATGAAATAATTTATTTGAATAAGAATTAATACAAAGTTATAGAAAACATGGTCTGATTTTGATAGGCATTTTTATCAACTTTTAAAATGTAAAAAAGTAGTTATAGTGACGTAACTATAATAGTTGGATATATGGTCTCGCGGACTGTTTTGTAGATATTGATACGTTCTATAATATTGTAGAACATTTTTTTGTTCTATCATCAATACTTTTTGCAGCGCATGCGATGAAAGATATTTTATGGCAAATTTTTTGGCACCTTGGGTTGGTTTCCGTGAGATTTCCTAAGGATCTCTAATTTTTTCTTGTAATAAATATAGCCTATGTTACTCAGGGATAATGTAGCTTTCTAATGGTGAAAGAATTTTTGAAATCGGTCCAGTAGTTTTTATGTTTATTCGTTACATACAAAAATACAAATCTTACTTCTTTATAATATTAGTATAGATTTAAAATTATATGACTAATTCCCAAAGACATCGGCCACAAATATCGACATGCACTTCATCCTCATGTCTATAGATGGCGTAATCGCATACGTTTGGTTTGCATTCTTATTTATTTTTTCGCGATAAAACATAGCCTATGTCTTGCCTCAAGTTTTACTCTACTCTGTATCATATTTCATCAAAATCGGTTCATTGATTTAAGCTTCATTGTGTAACAGACAGACAAACGCCATCTATTCGTCAATAGATGGCGTAAGTAGTAGATTAAATTGCACTTTTGTATTCTTTAGTATTTGCTACAATAGATACTTATAATTTTGTAATAGTATTGTTTGCAATAAATACTTATCTATACACATAAAACTATATCAATGCGGTTATAATTTACGCATCTAGGTATTTCACGCTGAAACAACTTAACTGATAATACTGATGGTTTTGTGAGAAGTTAAACGTTTTTATTAATAGAGGTATGTTGAAATGTTACGATAGTAAATTGTGCCCCTAATTAAAAACTTAAACACTATTTATACATATTAACATGGGTTTTATATATTATAGACTTCTGTGTTAAATACACAATATTTTTAATTAGTTGTATGACGTATGAAATCCGATTGTTTTACTTGAATATATGATTTGAAAAGAGAGTAATATTCTGTGTATAATATGATCTTAATTTTATTGATGAAGGTAGAAATATTTGTTGAGATATAGAACTAGGAATGAAATAAGCAATTGTCTCGCTTTTTTACACGAGAATCGTCAGTACACTAAAATATTATACTAAGTCTAAGTAAAGGAAAAGTAGTTCACTGGAAAAAATAATAAAAAGCGTAGATTGTTTGCTGCAATGCGTCTTTTAAAGTACACGGTACTGTGCGGTAACGGTAACCCACAGCAAAAAATTACGCAGGTTTTAAAAGACCTAAAAATCCTGCCACATCCTTTCACAGATTTTGTTTGTGATATTCTGTAACCTATTTCGATGTACATATTACATTTTTGCTTGCTTAAGGGTTTGAATATTTTTCTTCGATAATAAAAATACTACTATTTGATACAGACTGTACACTGTCTAACGTATTATTGCAATATATAACTGTAACTTTTTATCTAAAGAAACTATCTAGAATAAATATTATTCATATAATCAATTTTTAGGGCTCACAACAATTGTAGAATTGAAAATTGTTTGATGAGAAATAATATCAAACATAAAAACACAAACAAAAACAGCTTTACACAAAATTAGGTCGGAGTCACTTTACTGTTTAAATGCTTGATTTCGGTATTGCTACCTCACAATTTTTGTAAATTTACTAAGTAATGCCACGCCACTGCGAATGTAAACTTTACTATTTAAATATTTTAAATTTATTTCCTAACATTAATACACAGCATTGCTAACACATAATTTATTTCTTATTTATTTATATTATTCTACGTTCCGTTGATTCTACGCTCCAAATACATAACTATAACTTTCTTTATAACTTTAGGTAGGTAGTCTTCATACAAACAAAATAATAACAAAAGCAAGAAGTTTTCAGGTAAAATTGCAAGCTAAGTTCTAACGTGCCTAATCTACTTTTTATTCAAAACTAATTTAAATTGTAAATAAAAGTTGAAACGTGATGGTGAATGATCGGAATTATAATCAAATGATTTTGCTCCGTTATTTCTTTTTTTATGATTGTGTTAATGAGTTTTATATGTTAAAGTATGAAGTCTTTGACTAAACGTATTTTGATATACAAAACATGATTTCAACTTATGATCATTGACATCATCATACAGTTATGTCTTTTCTATTTTGTTATGGTAGAGATTATAAAGTGATGATGAGAGAGATAAAGTAAAAAGCACCCTAGACAAGAAGCTTTATCTATACTAATATTATAAAGAAGTAAGATTTGTATTTTTGTATTTTTGTATGTAACGAATAAACATAAAAACTACTGGACCGATTTCAAAAATTCTTTCACCATTAGAAAGCTACATTGTCCCTGAGTAACATAGGCTATATTAATTACAAGAAAAAATTAGAGATCCTTAGGAAATCTCACGAAAACCAACCCAAGATGCCAAAAAATTTGCCATAAAATATCTTTCATCGCATGCGCTGCAAAAAGTATTGATGATAGAACAAAAAAATGTTGTACAATATTATAGAACGTATCAATATCTACAAAAAAGTCCGCGAGACCATATGTCCAACTATTATAGTTATGTCACTATAACTACTTTTTTACATTTTAAAAGTTGATAAAAATGCCTATCAAAATCAGACCATGTTTTCTATAACTTTGTATTAATCCTTATCCCAATAAATTATTTCGTATTCAAGACTATTTCAATACCTGTAAATTACTTTTTGAATTATTAAAATCGGACTTTCCATTCAAAAGATATTACGAAATTAAAAATATCAATATAAACAATAAATACACGTCGACGCGACGGGTTAGTATAGCGACGCAGCGCAGCGAGTAAAGCGGCAAGAGAGGGGGCACCGAAATGCGGGAGGGCCTATATATTTTTAAAAATAATATTCCACCCGCGCGAAGCCGGGATGGGTCGCTAGTCGTACATATAAACCCTCGCCCAACCAACAAATTCATTAGACACATCACGTATATTACATAATAATATGTCAATATTTATTACACAAAATTATTTGTCAAACTGCCGCAGATTTGTCAAAACGAATATTAATAAAACAAAATTGTCAATTAAACGCTATTAACAATGATAATAGAAATATTAATAATTTCATAACCTAAATTTTTTTTATTAAATTTTACCACCTAAATCTACATTTATATGGCGTATTAACTTGTCGCCAGTTTTGACAAAAATATTTAAAAAAATTAAGAGTTCAAATCGATTCTATACTTAATTTCTTTCACATCTGATCTAGAACAAAATTTGCATATCATGTTCAGTTAAAACTTCTATATTGCTTTTTAATATATTCATGGATTTTCTACGCAGAAGTATGAAACCTATTAAAATTGTTCTGAATGCTTATTTTTGCTGGAAATATTTATATTTGTATACAAAAGGCTTGATTAAAGTGGAAGTTCAACAGACTTATCAAGCATTTTTTTATTTAGAGTAGATTTATGCATTGCTTATAATGTTATCAACATTTTTCATAGCTTTTAATTTATTTTAGACTAAGTCGACCCGCGAGACTTAATCCACGTAGAGCTAAGATAGTTTTAAGTGTCGATTCATGTTACAAACTATATGTGTACTACATTTCATTAATATGTCTTTAGCTCTTCTTGTAAGAGTAATAACCCTTATCCCACAGGAACTTCCATTTGGATAAAAGTATTCTATGTGTTGATTCCAAGTTACTAACTAAACGAGAACCCAATTTTGTCAGTTACTCTTGCACAAATAAAGCCCTCAGGAACTCCGATATTGGGATATAAGTATCCTATTTGTTAGGTCCTGTTTGTTTGGTCATTCAGCTGTATATGCACAACTAAAAACGCTCAATCCCACAGGAACTGTGCGTTATACCGGGATAAAAAGTACTCTATTTATCAATTCAATTTATAATGTATCTGTATACAGAATTTCATTTAAATCGATTAAGCAGTTTTAACGTAATGCTTTTTTTGCAAAAAATCTCTAGATTACTCTATTGTCTTTACTTAATACTAACGGCCTGCCCTCTCTTCGCTCCGGGTATTTAAAGCAATATTATAATTGATGTCCTCAATTTGTCATTCTGTAATTGTGTTTTTGTTTTCATATTTCATTATCAGTTTTTCTATCAGTTATAAAAAGAAAAAGAAAAAAGCGACAGATAATATAGAGAGGACAGAGCAAAAATAAAATTGCGTAGATAAAGGGGAGAGAGAGATAATCGAAACAAAGAAAGTGAAAAGAGACTGATCATTGTGAACAGCTCGATAAAGATAAAAATAATAGAGAGAAAAAAGATAGAGGATGAGAGAGAATGATATTATATAAGAGAACCGGAAATACTATAGACTTCTGTCAGTGAAAAAATTTTTAAAATCGGATTAGTAGTTCCTGAGAAACCCTTCAATTTACAAAATGACCAGGTTATGGCACTTAAATGGCCATATCTTTTTAATTAGAATATTTATGGCAACATCACATAGCCTATGTTACTCGAAAAGGATGTAGCTTTCTATCGGTGAAAGAATTTTTAAAATCGGTTCAGTAGTTTTCGAGCCTATTCGCAACAAACAAACATACAAACAATCAAATCTTTCCTCTTTACATAATAGTATAGATATAGATAACTTCTGTCCAGGTGGATTTAAAGCAGTTATCCTAGTGATTTCATACTTAATATTGTTTAAAGTAGTTCAAATAGTGTACTTTAGTGGTGGTTTTCCTTACACGTGAGAAGATTTATGTACGAGCCATAATGGTAAGTTAATGGGTCACAAGCTCTTGGCATTGCTTGTCTTCTATCTAAATTTATGAGTATTGCTGTAAAGTATTCTAAATGTATTTATACTTTCAAGTGTTAAACTTAATTGGTAACAAATTGTTACTTTCGAAACTAAAACTCGACTGTTATCTTAATGCAAACTGAGTGTAAACTAAGTGTATTTGTAGAATTAACTGATTTAGTTAAGAGGCGTTAATTGTCTATTGATTTTAGATAGAAGTAACTACTTAGCTATTAAACCGTGTGGAAAGAAAACTAAGTTTTGCAATAGATAAACTAAATTCTCTCAAAGATATAAGAAGAAAACCTATCTACAACTTTTATTATTTATTATTCATCGACAAAATGCGATCGAACTTGAGTTATTTTGCCAAAGTTTATCTCTTATATTAAGAGTATGGGAGATATACTGCGCAGTAAAGAGTGTTATAATATATTAACTCTCACCTCCACCACTCGCCCTCACTAACTACAATAGTTAATAAAAAACTTACGTGGACCTCAAGAAGGGTGACCTTAACCAATACACTATAATACTAACTTCCATGTACAGTACACGAAACACCAGACTGACTCTAATCTAACGCACTAGAGGTTATATATTGCCTACACGTGGGTATACTTGAAACAAATAAAAAACAGTTCTTTCTTATTTGTCCATTGTCTTTAGATTGTAATATTAATAAGTGGTGAACAGAAATGTTTTATATTTTTAGATTAACTGTCTTTTCCTATACAGATACTATCTTATACAGTGCGTGTATAAGATAGTATCTGTATAGGAAGGTTTAAGGTATTAAATTAAACTGAAATACAGAATTAAAAAACATTAATACATCAAAATATTAAAATTTCATTTTTCACAGAAAGAGTATTTAAAAATCGGATCTATAATTTGGTTCTAATGCTAATAATAATAAACCAAAATTATTAAATAATCTAGTATGATACATACAAAAAAATATAAACAATGAATAAAATATACAGTCGATTAAACATGGACTGTATAATTTGTCTCGCATGTCATTTTATTATTCATTGATTATAACAAGATCACAAATGACAATGACATTAATTTTAATACTTAATACAAATGCTAATAACCAACATTATGTATTTACTAGATAACCTGTTTTACGATTCACGATTCAGCCATAATTGAGATACTAGTGTTAAAATGTTTCAAAATTTCATTGCGATGAAGTTACTGTTATAATTTGTTATGAATATTTTAGTGACGGGGAATTCGTGTGTTATTTGACAGGTATGTCAGACAAATCGTTTCTTGTTATTTACACTATGTGATTATTAACTACAACATAAAAATATCATTCATTAATTTAGTCTTACTGCGTCATCATAAAACTAGATTATCCAGTGGCTTCCTATCTCTGTACGCTTAGGTTTTTTAAATACGCAAAGGATTTTAATGCGGTTCTCACCAATAGATAGATGTTTCAACAGGAAGGTTTATACGTATAATACATGCATATTATGTTAAAGAAACCGTGTGGACCCAGGGCGGGTCAGTGTTAGTACTAAACGCCCTACAATACTATAGTGAAAAATGTTAATTAAAATTATACGGAACCTTCAGTGCGCGAGTCCCACACTTGCACTTGGCCGAATTTTATTTACATTTGTACGCTTTTTAACAATACAAGAAACCATCTTCAATCCAATTTTGCCTCGTAAATAGTCTTGTAATAAATGTTGAAAAGTTATTATATAGATTGATTGATAGATGAATTATATTCACTAAGGAATTATGGACCAATTTTTTTATGAGGTATCCTGTTTGCAATGAAAAAAAAAACCTAAATTGTTTCATTATAGAAAATTGATAACTTCTTCCACCTATATAAATATAATATAGTGAGAAGTTTACATATAGGTTCTATATTTTTACCCAATCATCCTGAAAATATTGCTGAAAGCGACATATTCTTTACTTTTTAAACATAACCTATATGCTTTTCTTATTTATTTCATATTCATTTATTTTACTAGGGATTTTACATCGTTTAAAACCTTTCTCTTCTTTTTTTTAAATGTATTGTGGATTTATTTTGATATGGATATTAATCTTAATGTTATATTTTTATTTAATACGGTTCCAGTAGAGTAATATATATAAGCTGTACTAATATTGGTGAAACAATACCAGCTGCGTATATTTCAACCTCTCAGTATCTAAGCATACGTGGGTATTTGGCACTAAGTTTCCAAGTTTACTTGGCAGGGGCTATGTCTAGACAAGTTCTAGATTTACGATACCCAATGCGTAGGAGCCGTTGGCCTCGGCTCCTTATTATTCAATTAGTTTATATCGTAATCAATATTTTTGGAGTCCAAGTGTAAGTGAAGTATGACCAACCTACGTGTTTAACTTGTTTAATGGCTAAGATGGATAAAGCAAATATGAAAATAAAATGTAAACTGAATAATCGACCCGCACGACTTCGTCGACGTGACCCTCCGCTCGTATTGGTAATATGGCGTGAAAAAATCGGAGCAACCAAAGTTAGTCAAATTTAATAAAATAAAGCCTTTCTAGATTAATGAGCTATCTAACACTTATAGAATTTTTCAATTCGAACCGGTAGTTCCTAGATTAGCGCGGTCAACCTTACGACTAGTCGGGTATCATAAATATTGAAGAGCAGTAAATAGAACAATCTTTAACATTTTTCTTAATAAAGTTGCATCTTTTTATACTTAGATTTATACTTAAATATTTAATCTGATGCTACAAACCTTTCTCGATAAATGGGCTATCCAACACTAGTAGAATTTTTCGATTCGAATCAGTAGTTCCTGAGATTAGCGCGATCAACCTTTCGCCTAGTCTGGTATCATAAATTCTGAAGAGTAATACATAGAACAATCTATCTAGTATCTAATAAAGTTGATTCTTTTACTATTTATATTTATACTTAAATATTTGATGTGTTACAAAACAAAACAAAAAAACCAAATCAGCTATTAACAGAATGAATTCAGATAATAGTATATCAAGCGGAGATGTTTTATCGATGCGATTGATATAAATGCGGTCGGTTCGGTTACCAAACTGATGTGATGGAGGTCATCTAGTTTAGGTTATTTAAACAAGATAAATGTTTTGTAAAATGTTAAATATAATTCTGGCAAAACCAACCTCGTTACGCTGAGGGAAACTTGATTATATATTGTTAAGTCGGCGTGTTCTTTAGAATGTTTATTTAACATTTGGGTAAAATACATTCCTTTATAAATATTTTGTTATAATATTTTCAAATTTCATAATTTAATTTTTCACAAGCTTAAAACGAATTTCTGCAAATGTAACAAAATAAAAAACCGGTATAAAGCTTGAAATATGATTACCGTATAAACCTTAAAATTATTGCTCTCTTATTGAATATTCGGTTCCAATTAGTTATCAATTTATAAAAACGGGTTAATTAACTAACAGTAAAAGCATTAGCAACACTGTTGATAACTTGGTATTCCCAAATACTTCCTTATGTGTTACTTTAAGTATACCCACACATAGATTCCGATATATTTGAGCCAGTCTTTCAAGTGACTTCACACTGTACACATTAACTAGTTGTGTCAATAGTTTAGTGTTATTGTCGTGTGAGTGTTTTATATATGTATTGTTAGGTTTCGTTAGTTATATATTGAGTGTTGAAGTGAGTTCTTTGGTGGATACGACCTATTTAAACCATCGCCTAGAACCAAATCCCAGACACTGCTCATGTTAATAGTCTTTTGAGTGTTACTGCGCAGTATAGCTCCTATATAGATAATATTACTTAAAGCAAATATGTTCAAGTATCACTTTATGACTGTAAATGCAACAGAACCAAATAAAACTTAAAAAGCTCGCCGTCTCGCATTAAAATTCCTGTATATTGTACAGGTTAAGTTACGAAGAGAAAACAAAGTTGCTTTTGACACAAAGTTATATTTTTTTTGTATTTGTAGAGAATTTTGCAATGTAAATGCTGCTTTAAAACGACATAGAATAAGAATATTTTTACATCTTTTTCTTTTCTACCTATATTTTCACAACACTTAAAAAGCTTTAGAATAAACTATTCATCCTACATAACTAGAATTAGTAATCTTAGATCTAGACTATAGACTATTGAATACGACTTAACTGTTCACTCTAAAAAATTACCTTTTTAAGAGTTACATTAAAGACACGATCTTTTAAAGAATCTTAACAAAAGAAAAGACTATGAATAGATTTTGATCCGTTCCTTTGAGATATCTATTTCTTAAAACCCTTGGGTTGTATGTGATATCATGATTCTGACCTATGTTTGTTATATGTGAAATACATAAATATTATCATCATCACGACCCTCCAAAGGCCCACTGCACAGGTCTCCTCCTCATAATGAGGAGGGTATTAGGCCATAGTCCACCACGCTGGCCCAGTGCGGGTTGGCAGACTTCGCACACCTTTGAGAACTTTTAGGGAACTCTCAGGAGTGCAGGTTTCCTCACGATGTTTGTCTTCACCGTTAAAGCAAGTGATATATAATTGCTTATATTATATATCACTTGCTTTAACGGTTATTATATAATAAAAATATTTATGTATTTCACCATATTGTAATATTTTAGAAACAAATATTTTATGCGCATACATTTTATATAATAAGTTGGAACTCTGAAGATAAAAGAGAAGCGAAACTGGAATGTAAATATTTATATCCTAAGTAGTTTCTTATATTGGTATTATAAAGTTTAATGAATTCTAATATAAGGTTACTAACATTTGAAATGTATTTGATCAAATTTCCTACTGTACAGAAAACTATATACCACTTATCAGTCTCACAAAGCCTACTCATACTTTCAGTAGGCTTAATTCCCTTCATTAAAAAGGCTTATAATTGCATATAACAGTAAACAAACAATAAAATAAGAAATATTAATGTTTTAGAAATGATTTGGATAAATTTGGTCTAGTACTTATAGATGATTATTTTGTCAATAGATTTGTCTTAATAATGTAAGTATCACTAAAGACAGAAGCCATATAATAAAAATATAAAAATTAAAATCAAGTTTATGGAGTGGGATATTACTAGTTAGGTGTGAGACCTTTGAAAGTAACATTTCATTTTATTAATTTTCACGGAGATATAACTGAGTAAAATGTTTGTTTAAACACTTTATTTAGAGACGGCATAGTGTATGACAGCTGAAGTCTTACTAGAGTGTGTTCGAAGTTATATTAATTTATAAAGCTTAGTGCAAGTTATTACATGTTATTGATGAGCATAAGTTTATATCTCTTATTGGTTAACTTTGAACAAAATTAAAAAAATGGAAAATCCCGACTGCATCAATAACAAAAAAGGGTCGGCGATAGGCCGCTGAGAATATGCTTTCGACTGTACTTTATTTTTTCGGTTCAGTCGGGTTTTTTTTTTAATTTAAACTAAGTAAAATTTTATCATGACGCAGTAAGTTTTAGAAAATTTATTTACTTAGATACAATTTGTAAATAGTGTAGACTTACTTAAACTTTTATCTTCCTTGTGGATGTTTGTAAAAATTTGCATTTCAAGTGTTTGAGGTACATTAAAATTCCAGTGTTTACGAGCCCTGCATGCGTGAAGTAGGTTTGCGTTTAGTTTTTGAGTGTTTCTTATAATTTATGGCTTGATTGCTAAATTTACATATATTCATTATGAAATGTATACTAATGGATGTTCCATGTTCATCTTGTATCATTCGTTTATTAGTTAGCTACTTAAAATATACCTATTTTTTGTTATTTAACTTTATTCTACTACATCAGCTTTTAGAGCTTTTTCACGATTATGACAGTTTTTCTTTTTATAGAAGACTTTTTAAGGAACTAATAGAAGATCAAGTATAGATGAAGAAATCAATAATAGTCATTATTTACTATAACTATAACTTTTTAAATATTATTTTTTTTGCAATTGTTAAAACATTCTGTGACTTATGACAATGTATGGGAACCATACATGGTATTTTCTAACCGCAAAGTTAAGTTAGTTTCTCAATCCATTTCACATACTGGCCTATCCTAGCTGTTTTATTATAACAATCTATTTTTGAAGATATGCCAGTACTTTTGATGTTTTCTGGTAACCCAAATTATAAGTTAAATTGAATCAAGTCGCAAAATTAAATTATTTTGATACCAAGTTTAGTCAAAAGGGGAAAGTTATATTGAACTTACACAATAACTATAGCTCATAATAACCATTTTAAAGAGATTAAAGTCATAACAATTTAATTTGAATATTAAAGAATGCGGGCAACACCCGCCTGTAGCTATTTATTGGATAAACTATTCATTTCAAAAGCTTAGCTAAACTTATCATCACCTTATTGTTAACTGAGCAATAAAAGAGATTGTGCCACTTATACTAATTTTAAAACTATAGTTATATTATAACTTGAATTTGATCAATTCTTATTTATACATAATTATTACTTATACCTACTATTCTCATTAATACTATACTAGCAACCGCCCAGACTTTGCACGGGTAGTAGAGCTCTCAAGAAGTACTAGGCAGCGTTGGTTGATGAATATGTTTTATTGAAATATGAGAAGCAGTTCGAGAATATCTTTAATCCAAACCCCTGAGGACCAGTGACTCAGAGGATGTATGAATATCATATAAATCAGTTGTCATAACAATTTAATCAATCAATCCTGGACTTATAATATCGTGGACTCACAAGGGGCCGTTCAAGTGTTACGTAAGCAGATTTTTGCAGAAGCAGCAATTATCACTTACCCCCCCCCCCCCCCCGTTCTCGCGCCCTCATATCAGCAAAAATAATTATCATTTCACTCCCCCCCCCTCCCCTCGCGCCCCTATATCAGCAAAAATAAGCAAAACCCTAACCCGTCCCCCTCGTGCTTACGTAAACACTAATCACTAATGTATACATTTACTCCTTCTTCATTCTGAGCATTGAAGTTTTGATGTGCATGTTTACTTTTTTATCATTGACGTAATCACTATGCACAGCTCTTCTCCATGCCATCAAATATAAGCAAAGCAAGGACCCCCTCCCCTCTCATTAAGGATTACGTAATCCTTGAATAGACCCAAAGAGAGGTTATTCTTGTCCTCAGCAAAGAAGTTTCAAAATATTCGTGTCAAATATATTATATTGATTTGTGTCATTAAACTAGAGACAATAGATGACTTACATTCTTTCAGACCAGTGATTTCAAAAGTGTTCTACGTCAACCCATAGTATAGGGGTGTACGTAAAAGAATTTTTTTTACAACAAGCTCTAATTACTTCTTTCTTTTTATAATATGATATAGTAACATGATATATCACAAAGCATCAATATTCATTAAGAGTCCAAGGAAGATTAGAAGACAGAACAAAAATATTAATCATCAGGACTTCGGACACATTTCCATGACATTTGTATGAAGATCCATCGTCCATATAATTGTAGGTACATGCATCTAGTACATAACAGTCACTTCATCTGTGATTGATAGCAATTACGTCGACCTCAGCTAACTAAACAATACGTTACTCGGAAATACCCCAATCTTATCATTTATGTTTACTTTCTATTGTTAAATACATTATAATACAAATGTTGACCTATTTAGATATAGATTTTGTTGTTTATTTATAGTAGCTCCTGTTTACGACACGCTCTGTTTACCATTAGTATCTGTATTTCAACATATAATTATTAGGGTTCCGTACTCAAAGAATAAAAACGGGAACCTGTTACTAAGACTCCGCTGTTCTCCGCTGTCTAGCTATCATGAACCGTGATAGCTAGACAGTTGAAATGTTCACATATGATGTACTAGCTGCTCCCCGCGGTGTCATCCGCTAATTCACACTATATCATTATATATTATAGCCTATAAATTATTCTGACGTGTAAGCTATATTATTGTAAAGTTTCATCAAAATCCATTCAGTAGTTTTTGAGTGAAAGAGTATCAAACATACATCCATACATCTACACATTCATACAAACTTTCGCGTATAATATTAGTAGGATTTCTGTTGCCCCTATACCAAAAAATACTAAAAATAGAATCCTACTATCCTACTAATACTATAAACGCAAAAGTTTGTAAGAATGTATGGATGTATGTTTGTTATTCTTTCACGCTAAAACTACTGGATGGATTTTGATGAAACTTTGCAAAAATATAGCTTACACATCAAAATAACACATAGCCTATAATTTATAATGAAATAGTGAAAATTATTCAAAATATAGCGGGTGAAACCGCGGGGCGCAACTAGTAAATAAATATTTAAGAACAACAAACGTGATTTTTATTGCCAAATGTTGGTAAAGAACCCTTCGTACGCGAGTCTGACTCGCACTTGGCCGGTTTTTATTACAATTTTTACTTGGAATGTTATTATTTAAACATTCTCGATTTCAATTTTGCTTTTAAAATACGTAAATACGTTTTGTTATTTCGAGCAATATAATAATTAAATTAACTTCGAAGTAACATTATACTTAATTTTAAATCAAACAACCTTTTGAAAATTATTAAGATCTCGGTCTCGAATCAGAAATAAGCTTAAAATTTTTAATCAATTTAAATAATTTTAAAGCAAACTGGACTTCTTATTTCTTAGTGAAAAATATCTACAAATTATATGCCTCTATAAAACTCTTCCTTTATACACAAATACAAAGAGATAACATCAAGACATCACATTTAACTTTAAAAATACTACATTGATTACAATATAGCGCGACATGTACAAACCCATAACTACTAAGAAATTAAAAGAATATCTTCCAAATAAGGCACACGTCAATTATATTGTAACAAGTGCTATGAGATAAGTTTCACAATAAAAGATTGCCATCAATATTCACTCCTATAAAACCATAACATATAAATATCTGCAGCAGAGTTTCCAAAACTTTTTTGACCCTTAGACCAATCAGCATGTTTTTCGCTTGTAGACCCCTTCCTCATATTCCATGTTAACGAATCATAATATACAATGTCGAAGGCAAGAAAATAACGAAATAAGGGAAAAAGAAGGAATACTCTTTTCATTGGCTCGCTAGCAAGCTTGTAGCTCGTGGACGACAGACGTTAACGGGTTACAAGTAGTTGATTATAAAGTAATAACTGTAATGTATTTGTGCTCGAGTCTGCTAATATGAAGTGCTATGGTATTTATTTTTTTTATGATAGCCAAGAGACAAACGAGCAGACGGTCCACCTCATGGAGAGTGACCACCGTCGCCCATGGACATAGACAAAACTAGAGGATATCTCTTGTTTTGTCAATGCGTTGCCGCCTCGAAAATACAATGAGGAGGGGGAGCGAAAAAAAGAACGCTGCGGTTTCAATGGACCCCGAGCAAGAACCCGGTGTTCATTGAAACTGCAGCAGTAATGGGATGGGAGAGGGAGGGGATAGATCTGGCCACATGTCGGCCGGAACGCGTCAGAGACACTTGGCAGTCGGGGAACAGCTTCCCTACCGCCAATGGGGGTGCTGGGTTACTCGACTCTTACGAGATGCTCCCAGCGGCAGAGGGGATTTGATTTCTAACCCGTCTCCTCACGGGTAAGAATACGAGAGTGATTAAATACTAGATGGGTTTTTGACTATAGAAATTAAAAATATGTTTTGAGTAATCAGTTTGTTCTTTACTTTATTACCTTCATTTTGTAATTTAGTTTTGAATAGCGATATGTTTTTTATTTAACAAATAGGGCAAAGGCATTATCTTATTTTGCCATATATGTGACGTCATCACATATGTTTAAATTTTTATTTTTTTTTCTCCGAAATAAATGGCAGATAAATAAACGGTATTTTTTGTTTTAACTGCTTAATATTTTTGAAATGTCGTCATCGACCACTGGGATATACATAAACCGCTTTGAGAATCACTGGACAACAGAAATGTTAAGCTGTCAATCAAAATCCCATACTTATTTGGTATGACATTATAATTGTAACGATTATGATTACGTCATATCGGTTTTTGCTCTTTAGTTGGACAAATTGATATATCACTTGTATTGCAAAATGACCCTCCTACGTATAGCTGACAGTTCTTTGTTAGTTTACTGTTTACTTGATCTAAATATCCGTTCAGGGTTGCCCATTATAATTTTAATAGTTTAAAATGTTGCCATTTTCGCCCACGTTGCCACCCAATTAAAACTTAAAATGGACACTGGATAGTAAATAAAAATTACTCACAATTTGTAAAGTACCTAGTTGTTTAATAATATGAAAACTTTTGTTATTTAAGTTGGAAGAAAAGTGTTACTTTTTTTGATACAAACATTTTTTGATTAGATTTTATTTGATCAGCTAAAATCAGGTTATTAAATTCAATAGTTTCTTAATAAAGTAACATACATACATTTTCATTAAAACGTAACAATCGAAATTTAAGAAACAAATAATTTTTTATTCAATATTAAGAATGTTTAAGTACTTATTACTCTTTACAGACATTTCTATGCAGATTATAAATTATTGTTTCTAAACAATATATGTTTGATGCAAAAGTAAAAAAAACATTAACGTTTCCTAAGCAGTTTTTATTATTAAATGATTTTATTTGAATTTTAGATGTGAAGAACTTTTAATTTATACTTTAAATAATAGATCTTACTGTTTGCAGAGCCTTACTGAGCGAGATCACGTTGACTACTGGCTCAAAACGATCAAAACATGATAGATATTATGCATAGTCTAAGTTATAATATTGGGTATATCACTACATAGTATAAAACAAAGTCGCTTTCTCTGTCCCTATATCCCTATGTATACTTAAATCTTTAAAACTACGCAACGGATTTTGATGCGGTTTTTTTATTAGATAGAGTATTTTAAGAGGAAGGTTTATATGTATAATACATACATAATATAGTAGAGAAACACTGATCATTTTACAGGTTTCTAATGTGATGTCGTCAATAAACACATTTTTTTCAGCTTACATTGCAAACGCTGGCTGAACCCTACGAGATAGAACAAAATAATCTACTACAGTATTGTACACCTTAAAAAGGACTACAAATAAGTCCGCGATGCCATATTTCTATCTCTTAAGGATAACTCACAATAACCAATTTTTATCCTTTACTTTTTACGAGAAATAAAGGCTTATTTAACAGATTTAAAATGCAGGGACATAGCGGTGACGGCTAAGTACACGTGTTAAATTGCACCCGGGCGAAGCCGGGACGGGTCGACTAGTTTGAAATAAAATTTAAAAAAAAATCTACCCGCGAATACTAAGTTATCGACTGTGTTGCTAACTTTGAAAACTAGAAAATGAAATATTTTTTAAGTAAAAAAATAAGTAGGCAAATATGCACTCAATAGTTAAATATTGTTACTATCAGAATGAAAACATCTTTGACGAGCAAAAACAATATTTTAAATCACTCATAATATTATACCAAATATCATTGTACTACCGAGTATCAATTAATCAATCTTACGATAAAATCTATATTAGGCTTCGATATAAAAACATCGTACGATAACTTGACTATAAAAACCCTTAGTCATTAAAAATATTGTATAAGAAATTGATGATTTGCCTTCGCTTCGCTGAGACGTAGTTTTTGCCCGTAGCGAACTCTTATTAACATTTTTTTGTATCAAATAATTTACAACATTATCATTAATTAAATTAGAATTACGCTATGGTTTTGAGATATATGATATGGTTTTGATAAATTTTGGGGCGGTGATAATTGTGAATAAAATCTAGAATGTCTATACTTAATTATTCGTCATTAATAAGACGAAATTTTTACATTAAACATTAAAGTAAGAAAAAAATATATAACAGAGCCTTACTTCGACATTACCTCTTCTTTTTATTCGGGATATTAATATAACATTTACAAAACTTAGTATTTATTGATTATTATTTATTTAAGTATTAGTCAACTTAAAATAAAAAAAAATCGTTTGAGGTTGGGTTGCTGCTACTCGAATACCTTGATCCTAATGATTAAATACTTATTGATCTTTTGACTTCGAATCAGACATCGTTAAAATTCTGGACCTACTTTTGCTTGTATTTCTTTATACAGATAACATCGATACGTCCGTTTGAATCAAATACAAAAAGTAGAGTTGTCTTATTAATATTTTAAGACTCCGCAATCATGCTTAAGTAGGCATAATGTCTTACTGTTTAATTTATTTAAATCCTATCTGGTTACTTCTCGTCTATCAGTAGTAAAAATAAAAATTGATGGTGCAGGACAACACTGTCTTATTAAAAAAATAAACAATATAATTTAACTTCTTTTGAGGAGACAGGTTTAGTTTTGATTAAATCATTTACTTTCTTTTTACAGGTCTTTTAATCTTATTGACACAGATATTTAACTTTTTGTTTAAAAGTAAAACTGCAGTCAGAAACAGGAACTGTAATTTTTTATTTAGAATGTTTATTAAGAATTTCTGAGTGGATAGAATTTACGATTGTAGAGTATAAATATTGAGCTTAAACTAATTGAATAAAGGCTATTCTTATTCTTTCTATATTCTGCTCTTGTAGTGTCACCGAGGTATTTTGATCCGCTATTCATCTTGCTTTTTATTTGATTTGTGGCAGATTACGTGAAATCGTTATTTATTGTGTTTAATTAAAAATGTTTCTCAGAATAACTATACAAATACTAGTATCTGCCGCGACTTTGTCCGTAAAAACTTTGGCATCAACACTAAAATCTTCCGGGAAAGTATAATTTCAGCAATTTAAATCCCTTCTTTCCCCAGGATCTATTCTTTCTTCCGGTTAACAAGTATCCAATGTGGTAATTCAGGTTATAAAATATCTGTGTGCGGAATTTTATTGAAATTCGTTCAGCCGTTTTTGTGTAAAAGATTTTGGCAAATTCTATAAAAAAATTGATTACACGCTTTCCGATTATGATTATCATTTTGATTTCGAATATAATGGGCTCAGTTCTCCTGAAGATATATATCTAAAATGTATACATTATAGATGCCGTTACCGATATCTGATCTATAATAATGCTTTGTAATGTACAGTAATTAATATAATAGCAATGTTGATTAACTATATCTTTGCATGATGTTCATCGGAATCACTCGTTTCGATTGTATATATTGAGCTTTGCATGTATCTTGTATACATTAGTTTAAAACTTCCTTTCAATACAAACCAAATATCCTTTTCTTTTTAAGAACACATTTTTGTTCCAGTTTCCAGTACCTTTTATTAAGTGTCTCTGGAACTAAAAAGCTCCAATTTGAAGAATACAGTATTCCTCGAGATCCTTAAGGAAGTGCTAAGTATCTGATTATTTCATTTAATATCCAGATTCACAATAAATATTTTTTATTATTATTTGATGATTAAAGCGATATATTATTTGTTTTCCGAGTAAAAAGTAAGAATTATTTGTATAATATATTTTATTAATTTTATACGGGAATAGTAAGAAACTGATTTTTATTCTTCATGAAATTGGAACCTTAACAAAGTTAGTTCTTTAATTTATTTTTTTATCCCGAAAGGATACTGGAATCCCTATGGTCGTTAAGAGGTTAAAAATTTACAATTATTTATATAGTTTTATTTAATTTTGTTTTTAATATGCACATCATCATTAGAATAATATGCTTCAGTTTTCCTCTTTGTTATTAATTTTCTGGTATCGGTATGACTAACACAGCTTGCCCATACTAAATCCTTTCCTGCTTGTTGTTTGTATAAAATAGTTGCTTGTAACACTTTCAGTAGTTAAACGCTTCTGTAAATACGTCCCTTCAAAATTATTTCTCTTCATTATAGGAGAGCTGTTTTGGACCAGAAAAGATTCTAGTTTTTGTGAACAATTGTGATCTAGACAGCCGATCGCCGAATGAAGTCGAAAGTTGTGAAAATGAAATATTTGCCCACGGGCGGGCAAAAGGAAACGTATACACTACTCACCGCAAGAAGGAGATATATGAAGAAAATAATGTATGTAGAATTTTACAGTTATTTTATACTAACCGACCTGTTCTAGCTTTGCTGAGCTAAAACATTTTTAAATGACAATAACTTTCTTCTGATCAGATTTAAAGGAAACAAATCCTAAATGATAAGTTAGACTTGCATGGAGTTTAAAAAAAATAGATATATAATTTTCTTGAATATTTCCTGGCAGCAACATTATAGACGGCCTTGGTTTGTCTGGTGTTTTCTATTGGTTTATTGTAAAAACACCTCGATAATTAATTTTTAGGCTCTGCATATAGATCTGGGGTAGCTTAACGAGTAATTTCTTGGAGAAAATATTGACTAATAAAATATAAAAGTTTGAAGAGAATGTAGGTAAGAATTTTTGCACTCTAGACTTCTTTAGCTCCTGGGTCTCAAGCCACAGACATTGCTCGTCTTCCACTTAGTTTGCATGTTGAATTATAGTTTTTTATTTAAAGATAGTCGATAAGTTATACTTTCATGATACGTATCTACAATTTGATAGACGTAACCTTTACGGCAATGGTTTGACATGGCCGGTCGTATTTTATCTCATTCCATCAACTAAGTTGTTAACAATATTACCTTATTGTCTTCGTGGTTATTGTGTAAGCGAATGCAGTAATGGCTGTTGAACAAGTTGCCCAGCTCCCGTTAGACTAGATGTTTAATCGTGATAGATGAACGCTAGCAATCTGTATCGAAAATGCACTCCACGACTCAGATTTGCGCCGCTATTATATTTTGTTTTTTGATAGCTGATAGGTCTTGGTACGAAAATTAAGTTTTTGCTTTAGATATACTTGAACTATCAATTTTATCAACATTACTTCATCCGCCAATATTTAGACTCAAGGGGTCTTACTTGAATATTTCTAATGTTAAAATGTCAAATATTATGGATATATTACACAAAATTAGTAGTATGGGTCTAATAATTTTCTACTTATTTACCTACTACGGGGCACGAAATAAGGATTTCATAAGTTGCCAAAATGGCAACACAAGATTAAAATTTTATCAGTTTTTGATAATTAGAGACATGGATTCCTTTTATTTTTAGTATTTACATAATATAAATTTCATGCTCTAACTATAGCAGATCCATCAAGACTTCCTAGAAACCCTAAATTATTATGACTAACTTACTAGAAACACTTTCTAAATCCGCCAACCAGGTCTTTATGCCAGTAATACTCCATAGCAAATATTTTTGATATAAATATTTTTTATTTGGAGTCCAAATTTGTGTCGCCCACCGTACACTTCACTTCGCAACGTGCCCATCGAATCGCAACTTTAGAACTGGTTCGACGATGATATATTTCTTTAGTTGAAGTAAATTACGTTAGTTAAGAAGAAATTGCTGTAGGGTATTGGTGTCATTAGTGTTCTTATAATGATCATTTTGTACCATTAGCAAATGAGAGTGTAGGTGATTACAGCTAAAACATGGTTTCCGCGGAGGCTTCTGTGAATCTTGTTTGGTTGATAATATAGGTAGGAATAGCTAGCGGCCGCATGCGCATTCCATTGAATACAGTTCCTTACAAAACATAGAAAATAGAAACTAGAAGTAATCTATACATATAATAAAATTGTACGATTCCCGTGTTAGTGCATTCATCACGTTAAATTGACTGAATCGATTAGAATGAATTACATCGCAGTTTTTTCGAAAATATGTTGAGAATTATGAATCCGATTGATGATATTAATGTTAAAAATTGTTAATTATGAATTTGGTTTTGCAAGATTTTGTTCCTCATCATGAATATTTACATCTATGGTACTAAAATCGCTGACATAAAGGCCTGAAGTGAGTATTATAATATGAATAAATAAATAATTTTACAAAGTAGTAGCACGTTCCCCTAGTAATATTAACTCCTCAATTTTAAAATTTACATAATTACAACGTATGCTTGGGTAATGTGGGCTATTCTACACCTACAATTATAAAAAGGTCGTATTATACTACCAATTTGCGAGTTGCCTCTGGCTTGTATAAATATCGTATCCGTTGGTTTGAGGCACCTGCAAATATACTATAATAACGAACTATTATATTATAATTAATATATACATGCTAGCTTATAAATAGATTTAAAAAAATCTTACATTCAAGAGCAATATTTGGTAAAACTATGTTGGAAAATCTTAAAATATTAAAAGTTAAGCTTTTCAACGAATATCCGCTGGATTTTGGGTTGTTTATTTTTTTTATTATTCCAAATGTACCTAACACATGAAAATGAATATAATATTTTATTTCCTTATATCTATACTAATATTATAAAGAAGTAAGATTTGTATTTTTGTATTTTTGTATTTTTGTATGTAACGAATAAACATAAAAACTACTGGACCGATTTCAAAAATTCTTTCACCATTAGAAAGCTACATTATCCCTGAGTAACATAGGCTATATTTATTACAAGAAAAAATTAGAGATCCTTAGGAAATCTCACGAAAACCAACCCAAGGTGCCAAAAAATTTGCCATAAAATATCTTTCATCGCATGCGCTGCAAAAAGTATTGATGATAGAACAAAAAAATGTTCTACAATATTATAGAACGTATCAATATCTACAAAAAAGTCCGCGAGACCATATGTCCAACTATTATAGTTACGTCACTATAACTACTTTTTTACATTTTAAAAGTTGATAAAAATGCCAATCAAAATCAGACCATGTTTTCTATAACTTTGTATTAATCCTTATCCAACTAAATTATTTCGTATTCAAGACTATTTCAATACCTGTAAATTACTTTTTGAATTATTAAAATCGGACTTTCCATTCAAAAGATATTACGAAATTAAAAATATCAATATAAACAAAAAATACACGACGACGCGACGGGCCAGTATAGCGACGCAGCGCAGCGAGTAAAGCGGCAAGAGAGGGGGCACCGAAATGCGGGAGGGCCAATATATTTTTAAAAATAATATTCCACCCGCGCGAAGCCGGGATGGGCCGCTAGTTTTTTATAAATAAAAAATTATTATTAATAAATAAAAAATATTACTATTATATACGACATAAAGTTACTATTAAAATAAAGCATTTCAGTGTGTTTACAATTTCACATTATAATTTCTAACAAAATGCTTAATACTCAATATAATTTTGTAATACAATCGTAGATTCACTAAATTTCACCGTGACAACCATAAGGTAACTTATGGTCGGGGCCGGTCACGAAATGTTCCTTGTTAATAAATTTATTTTAGCCTCGGAGGTTTGATGCGATCCTGGATGGTTGGGACAAGTTCCGTACTATTATTGTAACAAATGGTTTCTTATCTACACAACTGAAAGCTGAAGAAATCGTATGTTTAAACCATATTGAATATTGCATTTTATGTAATCTGTCTATTGAGAAATAAAATGTTTATGACCATTATTATATTATGATACGACCCATAAGAATTTTACGTAAAATTGCCATGCTCTAGACCATATATAACTTCATAAACTGTATGACAAGTAATTTCATAAACTGTATGACAACATACAGTTTATGAAATTACTTGTCAAACTATTAGCAGAAAAATTATAAGATATCGAACCAGTGGAGGTATTCTTAAAATAAAACAGCATGAATTATTAGCAAATCATAGACTATTATATATGTATATGTAAGTGCATTGGCTAATAGTAAGAATAATTTTCGTAAAATGTAACATTAAACAGAAAAAAATTAATGATCGTTTGAAATTATTATTACGGCGCCTTTTTTTAAAACTATGCCAAACGGTAACGTGGTAATTGGTCATTTTTGAAACTATGCCAATCGTTAACACTCACGTATTATTGGAGTAACTTGGTACTACAGTTTCGATCGCATTGGGCAATCTTCTTCAGCCAATGGACGCGCTCACGGTGGCCGCTCGGTGAACACTCTGAGTGAAACTGTAGTACCAAGTTACCACAATAATACGTGAGTGTTACCGTTTGGAATTGTTTTAAAAATGACCAATTACCACGTTAGTTTCTATAATAAAATTATGAGGGCGCCATCTATTGAATAACCCAACCAAGACAACTAATAAAAGTACTGAAGTGTTGTAGTAATAAAGTAACATATAGCGCCATCTATTACAAATCAATGAGTATATAAGCAATGATGGTTAAGATTTGAAAGTCTTACTCGGGAAGTCCGAGGTCGATCCTGGGCACACACCTCTGACTTCTCTAAGTTAAGTGTGTTTTAAGCAACTAAATATCATTTCCTTTAACGGTGAATGAAAACATCGTGAGGAAACCTGCACTCCTGAGAGTTCCTAAAGTGCTCTGTCGGTGTGTGAAGTCTGCCAACCAGCACAGGGCCAGCGAGATGGACTATAGTCTAACACCCACCTCATTTTGAGGAGGAGACCCGGCTCAGCAGTGTGCTATTAACGGTTTGCGATGATGATGAGTACATAACATTGGACCAAATTACACACAGTATACGATATTAATACGGTGTTTTAATAATTAATTAATGAAATTGGTATAATTTCTTTAAAATAAGTAAAACTTATAGTTACATGAATTTAGTTCCGTATTTGGCATCTCTAGTAGCCACGAACGGTTTGTTAGAGATTCCCCTCGATCTAAAACGCCTTAGCCGACATGTTTATTCTTCTTTTGTAGGGCTGGATTTATTTTCATAGCTTCTGTGTGCTGTGTACTGTGTAGCCAGGCAGCTATATAAATGAGTAATGTCTCAATAAACAGCGTGTTTACAAGACCGCGGTGCTTGAGTTATACAATCGGTCTGATCAGCCATAGATTGTGGAATATGGAATATTGAACTGTACCAAAGTGCTGTAAAATATAAGGATACTGGTACATTAAATGCACAATATTTTTATTATAATAATGCATATTATTTTACAAGAAACAATTAGAGGATAAATTTTCTGTCTGACTGACTGCAATTGGCCATGACGATGATTGGCCATGATGATATTTCTCAGGCTGTGAGGTCTCTAGTTGAAATTAATATCAGATTCTTCAGGTCTGACATTCTTTGGAATTGTGTATTCACAATTCATCAATCTTCTAAGAGAACGCAATCAAAACATTCGTCCTGTTATACATATTTTGGTAATCACAAATCAAAACCTATAAATTAGTTCGCATTGACGTTTTGACATTTTGATTAGAAGATCTTATAAAGCAGGTAAGTAAAATAAAAATACAAAAACTGTAAATTTCTAACATAAAATATTTTATCCATAATAAATATTGTGAATATGACTGTATGTTTGATAGTTGGTTTTGTTATTCACGCTTTTGTTAACGGAACGATGTCGGACGACGATGTGATTTTTTGCATGGATCTGGGCTCATAACCTATACCTAACCTACTTTTCTGAAGTCCCTGACATTTTCTACACACCTATATTCTGAAAATGAATATTTTTTTTTTAGGTTAATAAAACAGTGATAGAGGTTTAGGCTTAACTTGCTTCCAACTTATTCAATATCTATTAAGGAGTTTGTACTTTTCAGCTTATTCTCTCACATGAGAAACTTCTCGATTGTTCGTGAAATCTTATTTTAGTCTTTTTAGCCTCTATAATGTACTAATTTTGATAGTGTATCTTTTTTTTCGTTCGATGTTATTTTTTTGTCGCATTGTCGCTTGTTTAGTTTTATGATTTTATCATAATGTGCCCGTGGAACTTAATCTAAATCTATATTAGCATTATTTACAGAAAAAATTTAGCATGTAAAATATTATATTTTAGTGTCTACTAACATCATAAATTAAAGCGAAGGCAGCTGGCTAGTAAATTATTTTATGACAAATTAGCATGGCTTATCTTTATCCATATTAATGAAATTAGTTAAAACCTTAAAAATTTAATACTCACATATTATTATATATGATATAAACCCCATCACTCACACATTTATTCATTCATACTCTACCACCCGCAACTATGAATATACTGGTTGCCTTTTACATACTTAGGTAGAAAAGCTGATCGGTTAACCTAATTTTGTTATCTATTTAGTTAACTCTAGATAATATTAGTAAAATACTAGCGTATTTACTAAACAGTCACGTTCTAAATGGTTCTGATTGGAATCTGTAATTTCGTATCTGTGGCGTGTCTTATATCCCTTGGCATTAAACTTGGAGCTGAACTTCAATAGAACAAATCATGGAACAATCTTGTCTGATCTTTGTAATAGTAAAACGGTTCTAACTTTATATTTTTAATTATATTACCTTTACCTGACTCGTAGATTATTTTTTAAGACATTCGCTTGTAAATAATATTAGTAGGTATATTATAAACTAGTCAACCTGCGTGACTTCGTCCGCGTGATGCTCCGCTCCTATTTGTCTTAGCGGGATTATATGAAGCCTATAGCCTTCCTCGATAAATGGGCTATCTATCAGTAAAATAATTTTTCAAATCGGACCAGTAGTTCCTGAGATTAGCGCGTTCAAACAAACAAACTCTTCAGCTTTATATATTAGTAAGTATAGAAATTACAAGTAGTAGAATTTTAGATTAAAATTCTTAACACAGGGCCTTTCCCTCCGAAAGATGCAAGTTGGAATATCCCAAAATTAAATGGTTACAGTAATTTTAATTTATTCATATAGCAACAATAATCACAGCTAATAGCAATCAAAAAATGTAATAATCTCTCTCTCTCTCATCCATTACCCGCCAGCAGGACTTATTGTATGTGTAGTGAAAATAAACCACATATTTTGATTAATTTCCAGCTCTATTATTTCTATTAATTTTCCAGCAGTATTATTATTTCAAAAACCAGAACTTACGCTCTCTACGACGGCAACAGAAAGCCTTCCTTCTCATATTCATAGTATTAAATTTATACAGGTTCTAAGATTAAAAAACCAAAAAAAACTTCACTTAGTGTTTATGGTTTCACCATATTGAATAATCAGAATAACATAAGTTATATACACTATCGTAGATTTCTATTTTCCCTCATATGAAACGTCTCGGATCTGACCCTGGGGTTTGATAAAGACTACTTGAGAGTTGTTGTATCTACTGCATATTTTT
This sequence comes from Limenitis camilla, assembly GCA_905147385.1. Classification (NCBI taxonomy): domain Eukaryota; kingdom Metazoa; phylum Arthropoda; class Insecta; order Lepidoptera; family Nymphalidae; genus Limenitis; species Limenitis camilla. The sequence goes on from LR990241.1 coordinate 6,256,274, forward strand.
TAAATCCTTTTACAAATTATTTAAGGTGCTAAATGGTTGGGACATTTTAAAGTACCTTTTATGTGAAAATTCTTCACTGTAAAATTATCCCGCGTCCCCATTTTGTCCCATATAATACACGTGTCAACATTTGCGAAGTACTTGGTGGTAGTTAAATGACGATGCAAATTTATTCCGTTTTTTCCATCACTAATGACTTGATTAAAAATACAGCAGATCGCCGCTTGAGTTTCGGTAATTTTTAATTATCAATTAATTTCTATATTAAAACAGTCAAGCGCATTCTTTGCAAAGTATAAAATAAAGTCTATGAAACTATGCAACGGGGTTTAATGTAGTTTTCTCCAATAGACACAGTAATTCAAGGGGAAGGTTCACATATATAACAGACGCATATTATAGTAAAGAAACCGTACGAAGCCGAGGCAAAAATTCATTCCTCGTTAACAAATTTAGTTGTACTTTATTTTAATTTCAAAATAACTATAATTTAGTTATTACTAACTATAGGAAAAATGTAAAAATAACATTATAAGCTATTTTTGTATTTAAAACACGTAACTCGTTAATTATTTCTGTTCAATCGGAACTAAAACCAAATTACTAATTTTGGATCAGTTCCAGTGCTGAATTTAGGCTTCGAATAATGTTAAGCTTAAATAGCTTATCTTCTCACAGTAATGCACTAAGTTCAAACATAACACTAAATTATGGTTATTTTCAAAAAAAAATTTTTTTTTTTGAAATTGAAATAAAATACAACTAAAGTTGTTAACGAGGAATGAATTTCTCTGATATTCGGAAATATATTATTTATTTTATATATATACTAAAAGCTATTTCCTACCTACAAAGGATGGGACCATATCATAAATTTTAATGTAAGTAATGCGTCCGCCATCAACTGTCCATCTATCTTCTGCGAAATATATTCAATTTGAAGTTACTGTTTAATACAGATTAATTATATATACAAAATATTTAATTTAATTGATCATTACGAAAAGGTGAGCAGTACCTGGGGCTTGTAATCCAGTTACAGATTTACAATGATAACAATACTTAACGTCCACTACTCGGTTTTACTGTCTAAACTAATTGTAAATTTAACAATATTAATGACTGATTAATACAACGTCTAGTGCGTCTGACCGTCAAAGCCGAAGTGGCGATCGACCTCCAGCCGCTCACATTAGCCATTTTATGCAGCTTACTTTTGTCTCCTAATTAAATGTTCATCAAAAAATATATATAGTTTCAGAATTTTGTACTGTCAAGTAGCGTTGTGTAAAATAATTCATAACTTGAATAACAGATTTCGCCACTTATATAAGCAATATAAATGTTGTCACATACATCACAGCATCATGATTGATATCAGCTAATTTTGAATATTTAAAAATTCGTAAGTTTAAAAAAAGCTTCATACCTATATAGTAGTTTTATAAAACATACATTTGATGTGAAGTCTAAATGCTCCCCTAAATTTCCCCTAGTCCATTCGAGGGATGTCCCCTGAAACGGCTTTGTTATGATACACGTATCCAGACACTTTTAAAAAGCCTTTTGTACTGTCAAGTGTGTGTCATCTACGCTTCAACAATGTTTTGCGGTGTATAGTTCTTATCTATTCTATGCGAGATGTTTCATTAGTTTTGATATAGTGATCTGAGGGGTTCTTGCTTTGTCGGCAAATGTAAATATTGAAGTAAAATCATACAAAACTATAACTATTAAAATCTATTGCAATCCTAAGATGATTAATTTCTTTATCTAAATAAGATTTGTAACTTTAAGCTAAGATAATGTGAAACAAGTTTTTTGTACCTACATTCAATGCTATGTTTTACAAGTCAGTCTTATTTAATACCTTGGACTGTGCGGATCTCTTAGAAGAATAACTTGTAAACCGAAAAGTTGCTATACTCTGCAGTTCATTTGAATGAACTAAATATAGTATTATTGGTACGCGAGCCAGTAACAGATTTTTATGACCAAGTCCCTCCCAAGCGAAAATTCGTGAAATGCATAAGGGTTTAATATTATGATTACTCGTGAACGTCAGCTGCGATTCCATGGGTGGGGAGAGCAGTGGCAACCTCCCAAACATGACGAAAAAAATTTTTTTAGTTATTTCCTCCTGTTTGAAAATTTGTCGGATTATAGTTTACTTAGCATCTTGAAGGAAAAATAAAGTCAGCTGATCATAACGTGGTGGAATATACGTCAGCTGGCTGCTTGACCATGTAACATTTTGAGTTTTTTAATAGCAAAATCACAGTTACCATTTAGATAGCTTTTTACAAACAGGAGTTTCGCGAGTTAATGAACGGAGTCGTAGTCAAAAATATTTCAAGTTAAGTAAACGGATATATGAAATAACAATTAAAAGCTAAATCAGCAATATTTAGTAACAAGGCAAATTATTAACTACACTATACTAAACTACTAAATATTGATTTGGGAGGTTGCCACTGCTCGCCCCACCAACGGAATCGCCGCTGACGGTCACAAGTAATCATAAAATATATTCCTTATGCAATATACGAATTTTCACTCGACAGAAAATGATTGACCGAATTTGAATCTGGCTCCCGTATCATACAATACATACATACTTAAAACAAATTTTTTAGACCTATAATTATCATAGATATTTTTTTTAATCATGTTTAGAAATCATTGTATGTAGGTTTACTTTTACTTCGTTATCTTAAAAATACAAATAACATGTATACAACGATTATACAATACTCGGGAGATCTATAAATGAATTGACAGATAATCTAATAACAAATGGAGGCCGTGTCAGGTATCAGTCATGCGCGTGCGAGTGTGACTGACATCGATCTTGTAACCGGATCGCGCGGGATGCTGCGCCTGCGCCCAGCCCTGCGCTGTATTATATGATCTTGGTTCGTCATGTAATGATGTAAGAACTTAATTACGTAGGATCAAGACAATTACAATGTTTACACAAATTTAAGTCCCACATTTTTTTTTCAAAACCATTTCTTATTAACTGTAGTCGAGATTTTAAAACATAAATAAATGTTTTGGGTACTTTCATGAAGTAATATTATATTTAAGTATATAAATTATATTTATTGAGATTCACATGAGTTTTTTGTATATTATCGTTAAATGGTGGAGCTGGGAGGCAAGAGTTTTTGGGCACATGAGAAAGTGTAAAAGGCATTTAAAAACATATAAGCACAAGATCAATTAACATGCTATTTGTCATCAGAAAGTGCCAGTTCGTCGATTTCATCATCAATTCAACTCAAGGGTACTATAATGTTGCATTTTTTAAGTTTTTATATATGTAAGTAGCCAAATTTCGGTTTACTTGGACATTAGGAAGTGGTTGAAAAATGATTTATAAGTTGACGAACAACGTACACATGAATATAAAGCTTGTAAAAATAAAAAGAAGTGTAGAACTCTTTATCTTTAAAAGATTCTACAGACAACTTGTACACTACATTAGCTTTCGTTTTTATTCTAACCGCAAGAATTCTAAGTTTGACCATGACATCAAAAGCATAAAGGTAAAATATTTTTATACTAACCTGAATAGCTTCAATAGCTACAGAAAATGAAGCAAATTCCCCAGCGCCAGCGGTCCGTCCATGTTAGGTTTGATTTAGAAAACTGCTGAATTGATTATACCTTCATATTCTCAAAGGATAGCTCGTATCCGGTAATACTTTTAGGTTAATGTTTTTAAAACTTCTGTTGGTTTTGACTAATTCTCAAAGACATAACGGCCACACAGCTCGACATGCATTTCATCCCCACGTCGATAAATAGCGTAATCGCAGACTATCAATTTGTATTCTTAAATATTTTTTTTTCGAATTTAACCTAGCCTATGTCCTTTCTCAAGCTCTACATTATCTCTGTATCATATTTCATCAAAATCGGTTCAGTGATTTAAGCCTGATTGTGTAACAGACGCCATTTATTCGTCAATAGATGGCGTAAGTAGTATATTAAACCGCGGTTTCGTTTGTTTAGTCTGTATTCTTAAGTATTTCCTACGTTTCTTATATGTTACTTTCGAAATTATAATATAAGTTATAATAATTATGATTTACTGAAGTTTGCTTAAAATTGTTATTCTTATCTTTATCCATTTTTGTCTCTGACTCAAATTATATTTCTCGAGTCTTTTATGATTAAATTTATTAATTAAGTTGTTTTGGGTCCTTAGGTCTTTTTAAAATTCCTTTTTCATTTATTTGTTCCTTAAATCTGATTATTTTATGTTTACAAACTTGTTGATTGTTATGATAAGCTTTGGGCCAAATAATTGGAAAAGTTAAATATGAATGAACTTGCCAAGTTTTAACAATCTTATCACATACAAATACTACTATTACAATTAAAATTCACTACTAATATTATAAAATTAAACAATTTTCTTTTTACTATCCCTCAAGTACTATCGGCTTCAATTGAGAAACAAACCATCTGTCAAAGTCAAAATTAAAGTAAGAACCTGTTTATACGATAACCACTAAAGAGACTGTGGACCCTTTTACATCTCATGAACCCCTAATTCTTTTTACCCCCACAATAAAACACGAGGTGCCTAGAGCTTGAGATCTAGGAGCAGGATTACTTACTTTTTAACAATGTTGGCAACAATAACAGACTCGCGTGATTCTCAAAATGAGTTACTTCACTCAACTATGATAATTAATCACTCCATGAATTCACTCGTCAAACTGCTGCTAATCTATCTGAACTGAGCTTAAATTCAACACTATCGTGAGCACATACAACCTCTGGGGTTCGTTATAGACTAGACTAGAAATTTTGGGAAACAGTGATTGAGATGGTATAGTATCATGCATTAAAAGATCTTACCTCTCTATTAACAAAAACAAATAGTTCTCAATGATTCATCTGTCTGTCCGCCCGTTACTTACATTTATTGTTTAATCTTCGTCGGGAATGACGAATAACTTCCTGGAAGCTGTAAATAATAAACAAGAACGACCTATTAAAAGTGGGAGAATTTATATATATTAGGTAATGATTTTATGAGGACACGACGATCGTGCGGTCTGTACTAACTAGTTATTATCTGACTACATTATTTATTATACTAATTTCATTTAATATTTATTGTAATTTCAATCTTGGTTATACATAAAATTTCTTTTATAATCTCCGCCAATGTCAACTTATTCACAATAATTGTTTTATGAAATTTATTATAGTTTTGTAAGAGAATGAACGAGAGAAGTGTCTGAGGCTAGTGACCCAGGATTCACTAACCACTTCTTGACCTTGCTGTCAAACCTTCAAATAAATGATAGTCCTCACTCTCACTCACGTGATCCTCGATAAGGTGGATACACTATTTGGTTACTTTAGACAGTGTATACTGTATGAAAACTGTATGTTGTATGCGGCCGAAATTAATAACCATTCTCAATCCAAAATCTTTGCATTATGGGTTGAATATACAATCAAAATTCAAATTTTTGAATTTAAAATTCAAATTTGGAATTATTTTTAATCTGTAATCCTACTAATATTATAAACGCGAAAGTTTGTAAGAATGTATGGATGTATATCTTATGCATGTATGTTTGTTACTCTTTTACGCAAAAAGTACTGAATGGATTTTGATGAAACTTTACAATAGTATAGCTTACACATCAGAATAACACATAAGCTATAATTTATAATGATATAATGTGAATTATATAAAATATTTGGATAATGAATTAGAAAACAGATTTAAAAGTATTTTTCTATAGGTACATAAACAATATCTATTTTTAATCCATAATCCAAAGATTGGTTGAGATTGGTTATTAATTTTGGCTGTTATTGTTTAAGCAAGTGTTACTGTGTTAAATAAATACAATGATATTTTTCCACAATACTTATAGATTTACAATTTTATTAACAAATTATGATAATGTGTTCTAATTCTAATATGGTAATTTGGTTTGTTTGGTATAATTTAGTATTAAGTAAAGTAAAAAAAATAAAATGTAATTTAGATATTGACCCATCGCTTATTTAATCCAAACTTGACCTATGTATAGATCCTTAATCTATATTCTAATAAAAAAAGAATTTTCTAGGTTATGGAAATTCTAGTGATTAGGTACAAACTACGTCCTTTATTTAAATATTATTTTTTATGTTGGTTGAACCGTGGATAATAATCTGGAATATCTTGAAGATATGAAGACAGTTCAAATTTATTTTCAATCGTAAGTTCATTCAGGAATAAATGAAAATATTTACGGATATTCTAACATCTAACATCTAACAGTTACAACAAACAACAATAACATACTCGTAATATTCATATGAATAAGGGAAAGATCCTTTATCCCAAATAGGAATAAAACATTCATAAAGGCAATCGCAATTCCGCGTCCAGCGTGTTTCATGTGAATCGCAGACATAAAAAAATCATGGACGCTTTTAATCACATGTGGGATATATTTTTTGCTGTAAATATATCTGCAGTGTACGTTAATATTCAAACATAAATAATACTATAATATATTCGATTAATCAAAACGAATCCTTTGATCCTGAAGGACGTTCAGGTATTACGTAAGCATTAGAGGGGGGAGGGAGGGTCCTTGCTTGGCTTATTTTAATGACATGGGGGGATGGAGGGGATCTGCATGGTGATTAAGTCAGCGATGCTCAGATCGGAATGAAGACGGAGAAAAACGCATGCATCAATGTTTACACAAGTACGGGAAGGGGTTAGAGTTTTGCTTAATTTTGCTGATATAGGGCAAGGGCCCGCCCCTTAACAGCCCTATTAATCGAGAGGTCAACTCAACTAAATAATTATAGTAAACTCACATTTTCTATACATTACATAATATAATCAATGATCAAAAAATCCAAATTCGTTTTAGTCAATGCGATCGTGGTAGGTTTTTTTTAACTAAAAAACGCTGTCCACAGTGTTGTTAGTACTGTTATATACAGTTGTTTAGTTGTTTACATCTAATCAGGGTTTGCATGATTAAAACAAGTTTTTTTTTTAGATTTTAAAAACAAAGACATGTCGGGACTCGGCCGTCGAAAAAAAAACGCATTCAATGGATTAGTGGGTATACCTCTTATTTAAATATAAAATAAAATAAATATTGGGGTTTCCCCTATTAAAATGAAATATACTTGGAACATACAGGATGAATGTACTGTTGATTAATAATAAAAGAAAGCAGAAGTGTTGTAGTAGTCTATACGCAGACTAACATTATGACGGCTTGACTAGAATATCCTCCTGGGGGTTACTTTAGACTCAGAGCTTCAGAGTTACTCCTAGAATACTCGCGATGTAATCCATCATAATTCTGTCATGACGGCGTATTTATTATGCAATCCCCACTTTCTTGATTTGTGTTTATCAGTTGGCCAACATTTAATTAACAGGATGCTACTCATATCAGTCTTACCGACATTAGAATCAAGTAACAGGGTGCTACTCAAATTATAAGTGTTGCCATCATCATAGTACCTAAAGCGTTTAGTACGGATTAGAGATAGACGGTACGCACGCAACATAGAATAAATGTTTATCCATTGATCGAATTTTGCAAATATTTAATTTACTATGGCGAAATTGAAAATACCTAGTCTAGAAATTAATTTATATATAGGTCTAATTCATTTTAAATAAAATAAAAAAAAACATAAAAAAAAAAAGAAAAAAAACACTTGTTTAAAACAATTTGAACTGTTTGTTATGCGCACGTGCGGTGGAAATAGACCACTTTGAGAATAAATGGCTTAGATAAACCTTACCAACTTATTAAATTAATTAAATCAATTTTTAACCGTTGGTTAAGCACAGCTTTTAACTGATACCATCAATGTATAACTGTCAGTTATACAAAATTTAGTTAACGATTAGACAGGCAGGTGCTTACCATAAACAATATGTTTTTATAAATTTATATAATTAGTTAGATTTACAACAGTTTTAACTATATTAATTGATTACATATTAGATTTCATGGGTGATAAAATAAACTCTTTTATAGATCTTATTAATTTAATGCTGTACTCCAAATGGCTGTTACGATTTTGAATAAATTGACAACATTTCAAAAATATTAAGAATCAAAACAACTACCATTTCTGAGTTTAAAGAATACCTTTAATTTTTCGTTCATACGTTTCAAAAAAAAAATTAAACATAATATGACATCACACAGATATACGGCGGAATAAGACAATGCCTTTGCATTACCTTATTTATTAAAGCAAAGACATATTGCTATTGCACCGTTTATATGACGTCATTTAGCGTTTGCGTCTTTTTAAAATAGGTAAAATTTCATATTTGATTTTAACCATTACCGGGCTTATATTTTGAAAAAATAAAAAATACCTGTCCATTTATTTTTTTTCTAGTTTCACATAACTTAATAATAAATCGATCTATGAGATATTTATATATATAGCTGCTATTAGATTCATACTTATACTTTAAAAACTACGATTTCGTTACATTGTTACTATTGTATGTGAGCTTATTGTGTTAAAATAAAAAAATAATCACACAATTTTTTTAAATAAACTAAGTGTTGCTAATAATTTTTAGTACGGAGATATAAAATACTATATTGGAGGAAAAACTAAATTTAATTTAGATTTATGAAATAAATAACATATTATCTATCTATACACCAACAATTTTTTTTATCACAATTGATTGGATCTGAGGTGGATCTGAGGAATCTGTAATCCTGTTACATTATTATTGTACACTAGCTGACCCGACAGACGTCCTGTCTTAATTATGAATATTGGTCAGATAACTGAAAGTAATGTCACATGCCATAAAGTTACATTAGAAAAGTTAAGGTCGTTTTCTTAAATTTTCTAATTTTCCGCGCAACTTTCTCAATTATTTCTTACATAAGAACCTTCTTGTGACAACAACAAAAATTAGCGAAATCGGTTCATCCCTTCACGTGTGATACCGTGACCAAGGTAAATAGGGACTCATTTTTATATATACATGTACAAATTAACTAAATAAACTACAAATGAACATGATGTAACACGACGTAATTGAAAGAAAACAATAATTGTTGCAAATGAACATCTGCCGAAATCTCAACAATGCACGCCCTTCAACTCCACGAAATTAGGCTCAGCCGAAAAACAAACATTTCTTGATTGAGTCGCTTCGGACCGGTTTTAGCACAAGTAGGGGAACGAATTTAATTTGGAAAACCATTTAGGTCCAGGGGTTCTGAATGGTCAGTTAATTGACGTAATAAATCATACTCGGACTGTAATTTACACTAGTCCAATATATAGATGGGGTAACGTACCGTTGTTTATTATTTAAAATTTATTTCAATATATTGTTATTTTTTCATGATTTATTTCCTGCAGTTGCTTTGTTTGTAGAGTAGAACGGTTAAATAAAATTTAACAAACTCTCAGGTTTATGCTTGTTATTGTTATATCAAATATTTTAGCTTTTTAAACAGCATCTAGGCTATGAGTATTCTGAATATTTTATAGGAAAAAAATATTGATAGACTAATTACTTGTTATAGAATGAGAGAGGAATGATACCCATTACTGTACAGCAATGCATATACCTACGCATGCTATTTAGACAGAAAGCTTGTGCATGCGACCAAGGTGGAAGGTTAAAGGCCTTTTTATAATAACAACGTTCACTGAACACTAGGCATAATAGATATACTTATTTATAACTCTCTAGGAACTGCAGTAATTTATTAAATTACTGTAACTATTTCTTAAATTGTTGTTACTCGATGTTTTGATGGAAGTTTATATTGTGGTTAAGGTAACTCTTCGTGAGGTTCACGTAAGTTTATTTTGTTATCTACTGTAGTTAGTGTTCGGGCAGCGAAGAGAATTAAAATTATATAAAAGGCCTTTAACACTACACTTTGGCCGCAAGTCCAAGTGTTTATTTATTCTCTGAGCCGACTCATGTTGGCGATAATTTTGCAACGTATAGACAATGTGTTTTGTGACTGTGAAGTGTTTGAGACTATAATAATGAAAAACTTAATTTCGGATCATTATGGACAGAAATTCACGTTAGTAGACCAAGAAATTAAAAATTCAAATAAGATTTCATGCAGACCAAAGTCGAGTAATAAAATTAACTTGTTTAAGGATAAGGTAGTACAAAAAATTTCTAGTTTGTGTTTGATTTATAAGGACCCAGATACGCTATATAATAATACATTTACTATGATTTTAAATGAATTTAATAACACATTTAAAATAAAAACTTTTAGTAAAAATTTAAAACTGAAATTTAGTGACTGGGCTACCTTAGGTATATTTAGAAGTAGAGATAAATTATATGAATTATATGGTATGAGGCAATATAATCGGGATCCAGTATTTTCAGAACGTGTTAGGTGTTATTCTAAGATCTTTAAAAGTGTCTGCATCCAGGCAAAGGCAATTTATATTAGAAACAAAATACTTAACTCAGATAATAAAATAAAGGCTACCTGGGATATTATTAATAGCATAACTGGAAGATCTAAAATAGAAAACGAACCAATTAAATTAAATGTTGATAATATATTAATTAATTCAGAAGAAGAAGTGGCAAGCACGTTTGAAAAATTCTTTACAGATATACCTATCAAAGTAACATCTGCATTAAAATCATCGCCCTTAGATGCTATTTCTCTACTTAAAAATAAACTCCCAGGCTATGCTAATTACTTTGAGTTTAAACATATTACTTCATTTGATATTATTAAGAATTTCAGGACACTTAATATAAAAAAAAACTGGTGATTTATGGGACATCTCAGTAAAAATATTAAATACAATAATCAATAATATTGCCCCACATCTAGCTGATATTTTTAATAAATGTGTCGATACAGGAAAGTTTCCGGACTTAATGAAGCACAGTAAAATAATACCTCTATTTAAAAATGGAAACAGGAAAGATCCCGGTAACTATAGACCAATCTCTATATTACCATCACTGAGTAAAGTTTTTGAAAAGATTATTTTAAACCAACTTTTAGAATATTTTAATGAAAATAAACTATTTCATAGTGGACAGTATGGTTTTACTAGGGGTAGGTCAACAACAGATGCTGGAGTTGCTCTTCTTAAGCATATTTATGAAGCATGGGAGAAATCACAAAATGCGATTGGTGTATTTTGCGATTTGTCCAAGGCCTTTGATTGTGTTCAACATGAAACACTTTTAAAAAAACTTAATTATTACGGTATATGTGATGTTTCTCTGGATCTAATTGCCTCATACCTAAATCAAAGAGTCCAGAGGATTACTATTAATGGTGTAAAATCTTCTGGATCTTTGCTACAAATGGGCGTTCCACAGGGATCCATTTTAGGCCCGTTTTTATTTTTTATTCATATTAATGATTTGCCATACTATGTGAAGAACTTGTGTGATATTGTACTTTTTGCTGATGATACATCTCTTATATTTAAAGTAAACAGAAATAAACATAATTATGACGATGTAAACAGTGCATTATCGCAGGTTCTTCAATGGTTTACGGTAAATAACTTAGTTCTTAATGCTAAAAAAACTAAATGCGTTGAGTTTGCTTTACCTAATGTTAAAAAACAAAAATTTAACCTACGTTTAAATAATGAAATTTTAGATGTGGCGGACTCGACGGTATTTCTGGGTATAACTTTAGATTCAAAACTCCAGTGGAACCCCCATATATCATCTCTAGCGAAAGACTCAGCTCAGCTGCCTACGCAGTAAGGAGAGTCAGACAAATGACTGATATCAATACTGCTAGGCTAGTTTACTTCAGTTACTTTCACAGTATTATGTCTTATGGCATTTTACTGTGGGGTAGGGCCGCGGACATTGAATCCATTTTTATTCTTCAAAAGAGAGCTGTTCGGGCCATTTAACTTAAGAGCGCGGGATTCCCTTAGAGATGTTTATAAAAAAAATAGACGTTCTTACAGTCCCATCTCAATACATATATTGTAATATTTTATTCATTTACCAGAATATTCATTTGTATTCAAAACATAGTGACAAACATAATGTTAATACTAGAAACAGAAATAAACTTGTAACGCCGTACTATCGTCTCCACAAAGTGAGTAATAGCTTCATGGAGCTTGGTGTTCGCATCTATAATAAGATTCCACAGCCTATATTAGACTTGCCACTTCAACAATTTAAAACTCGTATCAAGAAGTCATTAATATATAAAGCATACTATAATGTACAGGATTACTTTAATGATGAGAATGCTTGGAATCTAAATGACGTTGACTCTCAAGTTAAATGATTTGTATAACAGACTATGTAAACATGGCTTTTTGAAAAGAGCGACTGTTGAGTTTCTGGCCGGCTCTTCTCAACAGAAAACTGCTTTCCGAGCTGGTGGTAGCTTCAGACAAACTAACTGACCGACAAATTTTTGACGTTTCAAAAGTACTTTTCAAAAAAGTCTAATTGAAATAAATAATTTTGATTTGATTTTATTTGATTGCTGTACAGCAATGGGTATCATTCCTCTCATTCTATGATAAGACCTATGGTAAATATTCCTCAAATTATTTTATTTATAGTCAATCTAATTTTTACTATCACACCACGTGGGGTAAATCTTTTCATTGTTTAAATTTTAAAACGATATTTTAAACACAAACAAAGTACCGGTTCTCAAAGTTATGTTGCACTGTCATCATTTATTAGACGCTTTACAAAATTTGAATATTTTATATCGGACTCGTGCCGGTAAACGATGATAATTAGGGCATTATTCAACATTGAAACGGGTTACAAAGGGCTTTTGGAAATATGAGCATTTTGTATGCAGAGTTGGTCAGTGGTATCTCATTACCGCTTATTGTATTTAGTAAATAATTATTTATTAGTTACATATTTTAGCTTAGTACAGTTCGAGCTATTGAATTAAAACACTTTTTGAAAACAGACCTTTTAGTTTGTGACAGTAGTTTAAAACATTTTTTGATAAGAGACCTTTAAATAGCTTAATACTTTTTGACACTGATTTTAAACACTTTTGGAAGGAGACCTTTAAATATCTTAGAACAGTTTGTGAACCTGGTTAAAAAACCACTTTTTGAAAGGAGACTTTTAATTTATATCTTAAAACAGTTTGAAACGCTGATTTAAAACGCCTTTTGAAAACAGACCTTTTAATATCTTAAAACAGTTGGTGACACTGATTTAAAACACTTTTCGAAAGGAGACCTTTAAATAGCTTAACACAGTTTGTGACACTGGTTTAAAACACTTTGAAAAGAGACCTTTAAATAGCTTAATACAGTTTGTGACACTGGTTTAAAACACTTTGAAAAGAGACCTTTAAATAGCTTAATGCAGATCGTGACACTGCTTTAAAACACTTTGAAAAGAGACCTTTAAATAGCTTAATACAGTTTGTGACACTGCTTTAAAACACTTTGAAAAGAGACCTTTAAATAGCTTAATACAGCTTGTGACACTGCTTTAAAACACTTTGAAAAGAGACCTTTAAATAGCTTAATGCAGATCGTGACACTGCTTTAAAACACTTTGAAAAGAGACCTTTAAATAGCTTAATACAGTTTGTGACACTGCTTTAAAACACTTTGAAAAGAGACCTTTAAATAGCTTAATACAGTTTGTGACACTGCTTTAAAACACTTTGAAAAGAGACCTTTAAATAGCTTAATACAGATTGTAACACTGCTTTAAACACATTGAAAAGAGACCTTTAAATAGCTTACTTTAGACTTTCTATTAGTTCAAGAAATGTAAAGGTATTTAAAAATAAAAAAAAATTGTAAAATAATTACTGAACCTACGAAATCAATAGATTTTATTTTCACGAAGAAACTAAATGTGTTGACTTTATTTTGCAGTCAAAATAAAATGTAGTATTTTAATTTTACATAGAAGATAGTTTAAACTATTGATCCATTAACGAGGTATTGTCCTGTATGGTCCATTACTGTCATCGATAGCGAATCCTTTGGTATTCAAAAATAAACTATGAGTCGTTGATTTATGTTCGTTATATACAGCTTGCTATTCTAAAACATGACAGGGATCGGCGAGGTGTAATAGCGTGGGTGAACGAATCCTAGATACATTTATTTTATTTAATATTATTTAAAATAAAGCTTTACAAACTTCATGTAACAATTCTTACCAATATATTTAATTCAATACATATAATTTAAAAAAATATCTGTATTAAATATATTGGTTTTCCTTAAGTTTTAACCATTTAGGTTTTATTATTTATAAAATAATAAAAAATATATCGGAATATTTTTAGATTTACTTAATTAATATTACCCATGATTGACATATTTTAAATTTTTAAACAATTAAAGTAACCTTGAACATTGAAAATAGGTATGTATTTAGATCAATCTACATAGATGTATTTAAATAAATTAAATATATACATTTTTTAATAAATTATATATTAAATTTTAACAATTAACTATTTAAAAAAATTATAATAAGAATTTTTTAATCATAATAAAAATACACAACAAATAATGAAAGAAATATGTTTGGTAACTATATTGCCATCTAGCGGATAAATTAGAAACTACGTCGTAACAACAGTACATAGTTCTCTATATCGTCCACAGGCGGCAGCACGTGGCGGCACCGTGGAGCTCGACTACCGGCAGCGCGCGGGCTCAGCACGAACTATTTGAACTGCTTGAACGAGTACAATGTTCCAGATTGGACGACCAGAGGGCGGTACTACCACCTTATTTTTCTCAGGTAATTTTATTTCTACAAATACTATTCATTTTTCATTCCTAATAGATTCGTTTTGAAGCTATTATCTAGCCGGAGTGTAAACACCATATTTAATTGATTTTACATTGACTTCGACGTATGGATTCGACTTCTAATATAATACAGATTTTCTCAGCAACGTTTTTTATGTGGTTTCAATGACCAAAACTTAAATATGTAATTTGTGATAAATATATTTCTCCTTTTTTTTGTTACGATAATGGAAATAAGAATTTCTTAAAGTTTTTTGTATGTTGATAGTTCAATTTTAGTGACACCTCTATACCTTATTTTCTAGTTCTTATTTCTTCATATATTATTATTTACTGTAAAAAGACACCTGCTTACTTTGAAATCTGCTTACATAATGCTTAAGGCCCCCTTCATGGGTGATTGCAATTGAGATGTTGAAAATTGTTATGGTTATTCAGTTCAGTAGACTTACTGAATGGTTCAACTGTCATTTTTCCAAAGAATGACCGCCTGTAGTTCAAGACACAAGTTCGTTACGAAATAATCGGCGGAAATGATAAGGTATAGGTATAAGATGGGGTGGGAAGCGGAGCGTGTCTGTTACATTGTAAGGCGTCATGCTTTGTGGAGAGAGCCCTTACCTGTCGCTGAGGTTTCTTTACTTTACATATTTTTACCAACTTAAAAAATATGAAGGAGGTTCTCAATATCATTTACTTTAATAAGTATTCAAGATAGAAAGTTGGATGGGTTCCGCTACGATAAAAAAAAAAAGGTGTGTGTGCGATTCACACACGATAGAAGTGAAACTTCAGTAAATCGACAAAAGAATGAGATGAATATATATAATAATATAAAATAGTATGTATATTTCTGTCTCATTCTTTCCTACACATTTTTGTATTTGTGTCTCTTACCTGTCGTTTTTTCCGTTGCATCCGGTTTGAAATCACAACGATTCTAAAGAAGTTTCACTTCAAAAATTTGAACTCTATGAAATTACATGTCAAACTTCCTTTGATTTATTATAAATAGCGGCCCATCCCGGCTTCGCGCGGGTGGAATATTATTTTTAAAAATATATTGGCCCTCCCGCATTTCGGTGCCCCCTCTCTTGCCGCTTTACTCGCTGCGCTGCGTCGCTATACTGGCCCGTCGCGTCGTCGTGTATTTTTTGTTTATGTTGATATTTTTAATTTCGTAATATCTTTTAAATGGAAAGTCCGATTTTAATAATTCAAAAAGTAATTTACAGGTATTGAAATATTCTTGAATACGAAATAATTTATTTGGATAAGGATTAATACAAAGTTATAGAAAAAATGGTCTGATTTTGATAGGCATTTTTATCAACTTTTAAAATGTAAAAAAGTAGTTATAGTGACGTAACTATAATAGTTGAACATATGGTCTCGCGGACTTTTTTGTAGATATTGATACGTTTTATAATATTGTAGAACATTTTTTTGTTCTATCATCAATACTTTTTGCAGCGCATGCGATGAAAGATATTTTATGGCTAATTTTTTGGCACCTTGGGTTGGTTTTCGTGAGATTTCCTAAGGATCTCTAATTTTTTTCTTGTAATAAATATAGCCTATGTTACTCAGGGATAATGTAGCTTTCTAATGGTGAAAGAATTTTTGAAATCGGTCCAGTAGTTTTTATGTTTATTCGTTACATACAAAAATACAAAAATACAAAAATACAAAAATACAAATCTTTCCTCTTTATAATATTAGTATAGATAAACAAATAAGTAAAATCTTTGTTAATGAACAGATTTAAATAATCCTTTTTTGTTTAAAAGGGGGATTCAATTTTGAAGATATTTCAGAAAACTCCTTAAAATCTATTAAGGAATATAAAGTGATTTATATATTGATAGGTTGATAACAAAAAGCAGATTTTAAAACAAAATCTTGTATGTTTATAATAACAAATTCTTACATTATATATATATATATATGATCACATGGAAAGTCCGATGTACAGTCATAAAAGCGATAGGATTTCTATTTTTGTCTTCTAAGCCCTAAAAGGGAACAAATGTCTCTGTCTGTCACACCCACGTATAATTTACAATTTTAGACCTACAGCTATAGAAGAATATTTCCAATCTACATTTCATCATTTGTATCTACCTAAATTTAAAGAGAATGTGTCTTTAATATGAATTAATTCTTCTAGAAATATTACCGTCCCAGCTTCGCCCGGGTGCAATTTAACACGTGTACTTAGCCGTAACCGCTATGTCCCTGCATTTTAAATCTGTAATATCTTCGAAAATATTCATTTAAATTTCATGCTGTAAAGGGCCATATTGACCTATATTAAATGCACAATGTATTTTAGGTCTAATTGGATAAGGATAAATGGTGTATTGTTTAAAATCGCTTCGTAAATAAGCCATTATTTCTCGTAAAAAGTATAGGATAAAAAATGGTTATTGTGGGTTATCCCTAAGAGATAGACATATACCATATCGGACTTTTTTGTAGACCTTTTTAAGGTGTACAATACAGTAGTACATTACTTTGATCTATCTCTTAGGGTTTAGCCAGCGTTTGCAAATAAGCGAAAAAAATCTGTTTATTTACGACATCACATTAGAAACCTCTAAAACGATCAGTGTTTCTCTACTATATTATGTATGTATTATACATATAAACCTTCCTCTTGAATCACTCTATCTATGCTAGATAGAGTAGCTAATGCTGATTTATCCACGGCCAAAGCCAATAGTTCAGTCCCTCTTTTACTCTACTTCTCCTAATTAAAGCTTTTATTTTTATTTTTCACTCGTGATATCAATTATTATATCGTTCATAAGAAATAAGTATAAAATAAGCTTTTATATTAAAATGTACCAAAAAAGATTTAATTGCCAGCTTATTTAATATTCACCCTTCTTAGTTTTTAACTTGTCAGTTTATATTACGGAATAAATGTGTTTTGAATTAATTAAGATATAACTACATTTTTATAAAACTCTTTATTTGATAATACTTTTTTATCATTTTCAAATATCTATATATAAACTAAATGTATAAAGTTACTTGTTATTATTATTAAAAGGCCCTTATAGTAACTTCGAGGCATTCAAGTTTAGAAGTATAATATATACATGTGGTAGATAATGAACATAGATTTAGTCAAATTTTTGAAACTATACTAAAGTCCACTGATATGTTCAAATGAGCGTTGATTTGGTTAAGATAGATTTTATCGCTGATTGTGTATCTATTCTAGTTAGTGATCGTAGGTACTGCTTATTTATAATAGGTTGGATTTAAAAATGTTTGGAACGGAAGCTTACATTAACTCTATCCTTCGCGCGGGCATTCTTAGAAATTGTTCAAAGTAAAACAATAATAACAAATAGCTCAACTATTTGTTACGTGTTGATAGAATTATTAGAAACTGTGAACTAGATTCATTCAATAGGAAATATTCTTCCGAATGATAAATTTGGGCTAAAACAAAACCTTTATATTAGGTTCCAACTGCATCAAACTCAAACTGAACATTATTTATTTCAACTAGACTTTTTTTTAAAAGTACTTTTGAAACGTCAAAAATTGGTCGGTCAATTAGTTTGTCTGAAGCTACCACCAGCTCGGAATGCAGTTTTCTGTTGAAAAAGCCGGCCAGAAACTCAACACAGTCACTCTTTTCAAAAAGGCATGTTTACATAGTCTGTTATACAAAATATGATTTAGCTTGAGAGTCAACGTCACTTAGATTTCAAGCATTCTCATCATTAAGTAATCCTGTACATTATAGTATGCTTTATATATATATATTTTTTTTTTTTTTAAAGAATACTAGCAGTATGGATCACATACTACTAGTATTCCCGTTACCCCTCCTAGTAAGCTAATAAATAGCTTGTGTCAGGAGTGGGCCACGCCAGTAGTCCAATGTCCGGGATTTGAACCCACGACTTGTTGATCGTGAATCCAACGCTCGAAACACTGAGCTACTGACGCTTCAAATGATTGAAGTGGCAAGTTCTAAATTAAGTTTTAAATTATTGAAGTGGCAAGTCTAATATAGGCTGTGGAATCTAATTATAGATGCGAACACCAAGCCCTATGAAGATATTACTGATTTTGTGGAGACGATAATAAGGCGTTAAAAGTTTATTTCTGTTTCTAGTATTAACATTATGTTTTGAATACAAATGGATATTCTGGTAAATTAACAGAATATTACAATATATGTATGGATTGAGAGACAGAGAGGTGGGACTGTAAGGACGTCAATATTTTATAAACTTCTGTAATGGAATCCCGCGCTCTTAAGTTATAAATGGCCCGAACAGCTCTCTTTTGAAGAATAAAAATGGATTCAATGTTCGCGACCCTACCCCCAGTAAAATGCCATAAAACATAATACTGTGAAACTAACTGAAGTAAACTAGCATACCAGTATTAATATCGGTCATCTGTCTGACTCCGGCAGCTGAGCTGTGTCTTCCCGCTAGAGATGAAAAATGGGGGTTCCACTGGAGTTTTGTATCTAAAGTTATACCCAAAAATACCGTCAAGTCCGCCTCATCTAAAATTTCATTATTTAAAATCGCGTATATATTAATATTTAGACAAAAATTTAAAAAATGGTTTTAGCATGGATATCATAAAAGCTCCTAAACAAAAGATAAACCTTAAACTTGTCTACAGTTCGTGATAACAGATGGCGTTAGTAGTAGCTTGAATCGCGCTAACCTCACGATATTGTGTTCTGTAGATAAGTGTGAAGTGTTTTCATATAAATTACTTTTGGAATCTGAATTCAATCAAAACGATTTATACAAAATTATTAGTCATAACTGACTTATTTTGTTGCAAATGATGTAAATATTTGGCTCTTGGATCTTTATGGACTTTAAGCCAAAAGTAACGATATCTTTGGTGGTCAATAATTGTATGTTCCACCGTAGCGATAAACTACTGAAGCGATTTTGCGATTATTATCCCTCAGGAATACTGAATGTTTCCGAGTTAAAAAGTCTGTATGTTAATCTAGGTTATGAAGAATCTATATGCAAAATTTCATTGAAATCCGTTCAGCCTTTTTTGCGTAATTCAGTAACAAGAGATTTACGAATATTAGGGTTTTGAAAGACTAACCAAATTATTTGCTATATCGAATACAATATTAATACAGCTGTATTAAACACACTTCGTTATTTGTTTAATATGGTTGTGCAATTGGAATTAGAAATCTTTAAACATTGCTATTGAGTTCAAATGAGTCAACTCAAGTTATATTCTCACGACATATTGTTATTTATTATATGATGTAAATATTGATAACTTAATCTTATTTTGCTTTTAAAGACAGATGAATTATTTATACATTTTATCCTAAAATAAGGTAATAACCCTGTGAGATAAAGGTGAAAGAGATATTCACACAAAAGAGCATAAATTTTATCTACGAAAGATTCTAAGTCTCTATCGTATAAAAACTTTTAATTCAACCTAAAGCCTATTCTAACATTTTCATGTACGCGAATGATAGTTATCAATAATTATAATATTTAGGTTAAAAATCACTGTTACTGTAGATTAAAAAAATTAACACACATTCCGGATACCGTCACGCTATTCAGCAAGATTCATAGCGGAGATGATCAATTTGATTTAATTTTCTACATTGTTCCATATTAAGTGGAAGTTTATTTAATCCTAGCCACAAGACTTCGTTCTCAAGGAATTACGCTCCTATGGGTCGTAGTGAGATGTTGTATAGTTTATAGTCTTCCTCGATTAATGCCATCGAGGTGATTCAACAACTATTAAACAAACAGACACTTCAGCTTTATAATATTAAGTATAGATTAATATAGTCTGTTTGTTTATAAAAGTTTAGTGACTCATAGCCAGAAAAGCCAGCTTTCTCTCCGATTAAGAAAAAAATATTATAAAAACGCCCACCACTCCAAAAATTTCTGTTGGAGGTATTTCTTTCCGATGTTTCTGATCTATTTTATTCACCACCGACTATATTATCTATAAATTTTAAAATCCAAAATATGAAATGACCTTCCATAACAACACCCTCTCAAAACAATGAGATTATTATTTTGACATAATTCATTGGATTATCTTGGTATAGATAGTTCAGTCCATGACGCCTACTATTATATGATAATTGGCTCGTGACGTGGCAAATTGAACTATATATACCTCTTTAGTGATTTCTACTCTACACTTAACGATAATTTAAATGCGTCAATGTTATTCGTTATATTTTGTTGGATTACCTTCTTACTTTTTTAAAAGAAATACTGCAAGCACTGAGATTATGCCACATATTGTGTTGGTTTATCTTATTATCTACTGGCCGACCCGCGTGATTTCTTCGCGTGTTGCTCCGCTCCTATGGGTCGTAGCGGGATGTTAAATAGCCTAAGTTACTCCTTGTTACATCAGCTATCTGACAGTGAAAGACTCGTCAAAATCGGTTTAGCCATTTCAGAGATTAGCCGGAACAAACAGACAAACAGACAAAAATTGTAAAAAAAAAAAAAAAAAAAAAATGTTGTTTTAGTATATGTACCGTATATATGCACTTAGTAAAAAGCCGTTATTTTAATATTACAAACAGACCCTCCAATTTTATTTATTTGGATGTATGAACTGCTACTTATTTGTTGCTTTCTATTCTTTATTTTAAGGATAACTCCTTAAAGCGTCGAGATTACTTGAATTTTGTTAACTTACCTTATTTCCTCTATTTCTTTTTCTACTCTTTATTTAACGACAACTCCTTTATACGAGTCTACTTTGTTTATAAAAAGTTTAATATTATGCGCATTCAATTATCATTGACCATGGATTCCAAGTAAAAGCTGAGATGATTTCAATATTAACCTTGTAAAGATTCAATTGTGACTCACTTTTACTTTTATAGAGCAAACTTTTTATTGTTATTAAAATTCGAAAGATTTTTGTACTTGTTTTTTTTTAATTTTGTCTCTGGTGCACGTTTGTTATGTATTTTACTGTGCTTCGTTGCTTTTGTGACATCAATTTTTATCAAGTAAGTAATCGAAAATACACAAAATATAGTAAAACTTTTTGGAGATTCTTTCCTTATTTGATAATACTTATTGGACGTTAAATGAAAAATTGCAAGCGTCAACGAACACACGTACACAAATAAATAATAAATTTTACTATGATGGTTAGTTCAGTTCTTTTTTTATTGCAAACAAGCTTAAGGTCCACCCGATAAAAAGTTCGTACTAAATTAGCTGGTCAGGTAGTTCATTCTTTGGATGGTTAGGTAGTTCATATCTTGGTTGTTTAGGTAGTTCATTCTTCTGTTGGTTAAGTAGTTAATTCTTTGATTGGTTAAGTCGTTAATTCTTCTGTTGATTAAATATTTCATTCGTTGGTTGGTTAGGTAGCTCATTCTTTAGTTGGTTAGGTAGTTTATTCTTCGGTTGGTCAGGTAGTTCATTATTTGGTTAGTTAGGTAATTCATTCTTTGGTTGGTTAGGTAGTTCATTCTCCGGTTCCTACGGTAGTTCATTCTTTGGTTGGTTAGGTCGTTCACTCTTCGGTTGATTAAGTAGTTCATTCTTCGATTGGTTAGGTAGTTCATTCTTCTGTTGGTTAGGTAGTTCATTCTTAGGTTGGTTCGTTGTATTTGTATGTTGTTGTTATTAATTTAGAAGCTTAAAATCACATTTAAATTTAATATATGTATTCAAAGAATTTCCTTGCAAGTTATTTATACAGTTTACCATTATTAAATGCATTCTCAACCTTACTTCCTTCTTGCGACATGAAAAATATAAGCTTTTATAAACAATGACATACTTGTTGAGTAATCTAGTTTCTATGAGTCAGCGGGTCATGACAGGATAGTTATTGATTGACCTTGGCTCCGGAGGCTGGGCATTGTATGCAAACCTGATCACTGATCACCAGTCCGTTTGTTTTGCAATTAATATAATGTATCTCGATTGTGGGTGTGATATGGCGATGGCTTAGTATAAGTTATCTATTATGCTAATATAGTAATGCAATAGTACAATTGTATCATATATACCTAGACTATTAATATATCTATGGTCTATACAAATATATGCCGACTTTTTGTCATAAACACATTATCACTGAGGCAGGGCCAGAGATAGAGTATAAATAACGAAAATGTAATTTAAAAAAATTATAAGAAATCAAAATTTCAGATTTTATGTTATCAGATTTTTTAAGCAGTTTAGCATTTTCACAAAATATATATAATGATATACAAAAAATGTAAACACAAATATTTGCAACGTTTTTTTTATAATCCAAAATAATGTTTCGATTTAATTTTTACATTATAATTCTAAAAATCATATTCAAAATTCAATTTTAAATCTAAAATTATACGGCAAGTAGGAGTGTGTAACATATGATTTTACTGAGAACTATAAAAACATTAATGTTATTCATTAAAATCATATTTCAAAAGAAGTTAAATTTATATGATCTCATAAAAAAAATTACTGCGCTTTAACATTGTTTCAGTATTCACTATTCTCTAACGACAGCCTTGACCTTAGTTGAATAAAGCTTTTGGCTGGCTTTTAAATAAACTAATTGCTGCAGTAAGAAAACTCAGTGAACAGAAAAATGTGTTTTAAAAACCCAAATGTCAATAGATATTGGCGTAAAACCAAAACCTCTGCAATGTCTCTGCAATGATCGTACATTCTGGACTTATAGGCCCCATTTTCTGAATTATCTTGGCATTGGCAACCACGACTATGGTTATATCACTTATATTTTAAAAATTCTCTCGAGTAGTTCTCCGTGGACATGTTCCAAATAATGTTATTTACACACAATAAATCATATTCTACGCCTCCTTCACTGACAACTAGATACACACATGTAGAGTTGATAAATGAAATATTAAAGTATTTAAATAATTTTATTTTCTTCCTTTGTACAAAATAAATACTCTTAAAACACAATTTTCTCTTCTTCGAGTCTTACAATATACTCTATCATTTTCATCATCATCATTCACCTACTTTTAAACACTTATATACAACCTCTTTCATGCATCCTTTTACTATTGAATCTAAAATAATAAAAGCCTAATATTTTCTAAATTTAAAGTTTTTCCAACTAAATCAATTCAATTTCAAGTAAATACGTCAAATTGGATGAATAACAGCTTTAAAAAATCATACTTACAGAATGCTAAAAATTACGGACTTTCATATATTCGGGAGACATTTATTATTTTGTCATAATATCAGAGTAAAACATTTTTGAGTTCACACCGTTTATCTTTCGAAGAAAAGCGTTTAAGCACAGAAAAGATTCTTCATGATATATATGGAAGGCTTCAGCTTTGCCTATTAAAGGTCTATTTTATTTTCAACGTTCTTCCACAAGGACAAGTCCTAAAAACATGTTTTACGCAACTTAAAACCAAGATTTGTTATTTTTCATATTTTAATATATCTGAAATAAAAACCCTTTTAAAATGATGAGTTTTCTGCCTCCGTTGTTTAACTCCCGCGTGATATCTCACTGATTGAAAATGAAAGCGAGTAACGAGGTTTTCTTAATAAATTTAAATATTAATAAGTAGGTCATGATAAAGAAAATATGTGTTGTAATGATGTGAGCTGAAGGCACAGGTTGAAAACTTTCATATTAGAAATTACAATACTACATCAGAACCATATTCAGTAAAGATTTCCATCTTTTTAATGTTTGTGTCATATAGTTATTACTTGAATGCGGAGCCTAGATATTAATAATAAATACAATAATATGATAATACGTTAGTTTTTCCTTAAATATTATTAAATATAGGCAACGAGACAAAACAAGTAGGTCATGATTATAATAAAGGAAATGCTTGTATTGTAGCTGTAGATTATTGCATTAGCGGATTTAGTTTCACATATTGTAATACAATATTTACGTAACTTAAAACGTGATATATTAATCTGTATGTTTTAAAAAATTACGCAATATCTCTATGTTTTCAAAACATGAACGAATTATAATTGAATCAGTTATTTCTAAAACAAAATAACTATATTTATTCTTGTTACAAACGAACCTTATAAAGAGTATCGTTGGTAATAACTATAGATGTAAAAACTATCATCCCTCGTATAACTAAAAACAACTATTACTCAAAGAACAGTTAAAGAACTATTTTTTTTATTTTTTTTGACTTCAAGTCAAAACATTGTGTAATGATGCCATATTATTAATTTTATAAAAAAAAAATCCTCATTTTTTCTTGTCTCTGACTCACCCTAACCCCTTAAATACCAAATCATCGTTAATATAAATACTAGCTGATGTTTTGGATTCTCATAAATGGTGACCAAAATATTTTAAGAAATGTTGGTTAACTTCGTATGGTCGGAATGTGCCAAAAAATATAAAACAATATTTGGCAAAAAAAATCACGTTTGTTGAATGAGAGCCCCCCTTAAATATTTATTTTATTCTGTGTTTAATATTTGTTTTTATAGGTGCAACAGAAATCAATCATTTGTGAAAATTTCAACTGTCTTGCTATTACGGTTCATAAAATACAGCCTGGTATCGGTGGATCGCCTCCCTCCCGTTTTTACCTAAAATATGTCTTTAAAAAAATATGAGAAATATTCATTTTTTTATCTTATTTAAATCCAAAAATAGTGGTTTTTTATCATACTGTATATTAATGACAATCTAAATCTAAATCCAAAATGCTTAAATTATAGATCGAAAATAGATTCCAAATTTTCTATACTATTTTGAATCCATAATCCGCATATTTTAGATTGCAATTGATTATTAATTTCGGTCATAAAACAACGTAGGTACAAGATAAGATTTTTTGGATCAATTTTCATTAATTTTCAATGTCATTAACATCTAGGTTATTTTAAGTACCTAGTTAGTGTTCCAATCCAGATGTGAATCCAGAGAATTTTCCCGTGCACTGAAGTACATGAAATCATAAGGAAGGAAGTGTATTATTAATTTATATTTAATTTAAATATATATTCTATGGCAAATCCCGCTGTCAATTTGGTTGTCTTTGTCTTTATAATATAAATTCAATTAATAAAATATATTTTACTTTATCCAATACTGTTTGTGCTTTATGCTAGTTTAGGTAGTTATGGTTCCTTTAACAATAACTTCATTTAGAATTTTTTATTTTGCTTTTGATATAGGCATGCCTATAAAATTCCCAAATTTATGACAGTGTTACCATACCCATATTAGTTGGCAAACTTTTTGTAAAAAAAAAAATTTACAAAAATATAAAACTTGAGGCTAATATGAAAGTAGTTTACTGTTGGTTTAGATATAGAACTTTTAAATTGTTTGTTAATCAATTATTAAATCTTTTTTTTGACATATTTTATACAAGAACGTGTACTTCTAACAAAGAAGAAACCCTTCAGCATACTTAGCATGCAAGTAGATCCTTCGCAGCTTCTACCAGGTCAATATAAAGACACGAGCAGCCTAATATAGTGTGTGTGCCAGCGACTGCCAAATGAGGAGCATGTAGTTGCATAACTGATGCACTGCTTACGTAATCACGACTAGGGAGTATACTATTAATATATTATATCTTTGTTCTAACTTTTATTATTTACAAGCAGTGGTGACGCTACCGTCTATAGTCTATACCACAGGTTCCCAAACTTATCTGACCCCATAGATCACTTCGTATTAACACTTTTTTTCATATTTTATATTTTCAGGTTATCAAATCATATACAGTCTTCGAAGATAAAAAAAGAGGAAGTATCTATAAAGAGAAGTATAATTTAATTCTTGCGGAATTCTGAGATTACGGCTTGATTAGGCTATAAACATTAACATTCTCAATTTTTTTTCTTATACCACATGGATCCTTAAACTCGTCTCTTAGACCAATTATCACGTCTTCCGGTTACGAGTAGATTGTTGTAGTTGGTATTATTATTTCATTTATCAACTCCAAATATGTTTTGTTTAAATTTTTGTAAGTTAAAGGTTAGCGCATCCATATGGCAAATATTTTGCTAACACAGTTTTATGAGATATACTAATTAGCTACTAATATTATAATTACGAAAAAGTTTGTTTACAAAACTTACGACAGCACTAACATATTGCGGTCGGTCTGTTTGTTATGTTTCCTCGTAATAATCCAGTAATAAATCAACCGTATATGTTTTTATTTCATTAATAGAAAGTCATTATTAAAACCACAATCTGCTTAAAAAATATTATCAAAAGAGATAGTTACAATACTATCTTGAAGGAATCTTGGGGCCGTTATAGGCACTTTGAGAATAAGTGACGTTTAGAATAATTATATTGGTATTAGGAACAATTTTACTTTTACTGATAGACTAAGCTTTTATATTTTTGAGTAGCACGATCAAAAATTACATGTAATTAAATAAATTACATAGATAGTTAATAAGTATTATCGCAGTTAGATTACTTAAATGTCTCTTTCTATTATTTAAAGTGTTAAGGCATTCAAGTAATAATTATCATTGATAATACCCTAATAAAAATAAGTATTAGTAATTTCTCTTGTTTATTATTTGGCTTTTTAATATGAACCGTTATATAATGATAATATTAGTGATTTTGTTTAACTTTAAAGACAGTTAGATAAAGAGCTAAGAGTAGTTTTTTCTGTTCTTTTTCTGTAGTCTCTATATTCATTATACTTATTTATTTGTCTTATATTTTATCAGCCTCTTTAAAACACAGTTATAATGGAATAATAGACCACGATTATAAAAAGACCTTTTAAGATGCTTTCAATAATTTGTCGGTCAATTAAAATAAGCAGATAATTAAGGAGCTTACAAGTGCAAACATTTTTTATTATTATATCGCAGGAAAGGGATTTTTCGAGGATAAAAAATAGCCTATGTGTTTAATTAGCTAATAAAGTATCTGTATGCCAAATTTAAATTAAATCGATTCAGTCATTTTTGCGTAATTGAGTAACAAACATTCAAACTTTTCACAATAAATTATCATTATTATCACACACGGCTTTTATATTTCTATTGCTACGTTAAATACATATAAATCTAAATTACAGTTTTACTGTCAAACTAAGAAAAGTTATTGTGGTAATATTATTAAATGTCAGTTTATATAAATTGACCTTGAAAAATTAAATCGATTGAAATAACATACAATATTTCACAATAACTCAAGTCATATCGGAACGGGACTTAGAAAGTTAGTGTTACGAAAGCAATTTGCGTATTTAATTTTCAGTAAGATTCTAAAAAAAAAACATTTTCCTTATAAACTGGATTTGTAAACAGTATTTAATATAGTGGGTTAATATCACGTCTACTTGTTTTCTTGCAGCTCCTACTCACCTACTTTCCGTAAACTTTTTACCAGTTAATATAAACATTTCTTCGAATGATATTTTACGCTCTACAATTACTATTTGCACAAAATGCTCATCGGCGTCATGCTACGTTTCTAGAGAAATCTAGACTGTGGTTTACGTTAAAACTCATTTATTATAAAGAAAGTTGAATGCCGTATTAAATCACATTCACCTCATAGAGAAAAGCGATGACAGGTTTCATCTTATTGCAAAGAGAAATAATATTTTTCTATTTAATTAAAGAAAAGCTTCTAGTTATTAGATTTACTCAATTTTCAAATCATTAACTTCCGATGCCACAACTGCGGTGTGTCTGTGTCTCTGGCATCGTAGCGTCTAACATGATGGACCGATTCTGATGAAGTTTTATTTGCTTGAAAGGTAATTTAATCAAGATGGTTCTTAGCTACAATTTGTGAAGATCTGTTCAGCCGTTTGGAGACTATCAGCAATAATAACAAAATTAATATATTGATAATTATAACAATCTTGTAACCATGGTAACACACTGATATTGTTTACACTGAGTAGAGATGAAACGGTATTTCTCGATACCTTTCTTGTAAAATAGCTAGTAGCCTTGACAAATAAAAATTAATATTATTAGAGGTTTACTTTACAATTTACTAGATTATAAAATCAAATAAATTTGGGAAACACAGACAGATTCCATTCTACACTTAGAATTATTTTTTTTTAACAATTGTTTTCATGTTTTGCATATTTTTTACAGTAGTAATTAATATTAAATTTTTTGGAACTGAATTCTCAGAACATAGTCGCCAAAATTCACATATACAGACAAATATGAAACGTGCTTTTGATTTAATGATAATTGCATAACATAATAACATCAAGTTTAATATATTTCTGCAATCTAAGAGGGGCACAAAAAAATTGTCATATATTAACATTTTTTTTGGAATAAATACTTATACTAAGAAAAAAAGAAATGAAACAATCATTGAAAGAATTTGAAATAAAAAAAAAATGACAAGACAAACTTAAATTTGCCGTTAGAAAAATATTGCCGTCATATATTGATATAGGTTACAATATATTTACCAACCGCAAAAAAATGTAACAATACTTTGGTACATTTTTTTTTGCGTTACTATGCTTTTAAATTTTTTTTCATAAAGAAAATTATATATCTGTATGTTAGACGGGAAGTAGTCCATAGACTTGGATTTCTTTGCGAGTAGCAAAATATGTACGTATATTTTGATTGCGGTTATCTAGTTAATGTTTTCATAGCTTCACAGATAGACAGATGGACGTCGCAGTGTTACTATAAAGGCTTGTTTACTTTGTAAGGAACCTTGTATAAATAAATAAAAATAAATATATTATCATGTGTATATTTCAAAACGTCATTGTTTACTTTACTCATCAAGCCACATCGTTTTAACTTTACCGTCTTTTCTGCGTAATATGAGTGTTTATATAATAATAATAATAATATAATATAATAGTATGTAGGGTACACCCCACCACTAACCAAATGTTTGAATCTTCATATGCGACATGGAAATGCAATTTACTGAGGTTACTATCAACATTTTCGTTCAACGTTTTCGGTTTTCGATTCATTTGTAGAGTCGGAATAAATTGAATCGTTAAATTTTAAAATATTTGGACTGAAGGTTAAATTAGTTATTGATTTGTGGCTACGGTTTAGTTTTGTTACATTTATATTATGACTATCCAAACTTTCAAACTAATTTTGTAAATACAGTAACATGAAATGAGATAGTTAATACAGACAAACAGTCGTCAGAAGAGAATTTAATTATGGTTTAATTTAGCTCCACAAAACACAATACTATTTCATCAAATATCAAGGTCTTAATACAAAAGCAGACAATGGTATTGTAAAATACATAAACATACGTTTGTTAAACATTAGATACAATTATTTATTAAATAATATAGTCCAAGATGGCGCCAGGTTGAACATAATAATCTTCTGCCAAATTATATATTAACTTTCATTCGCAAAAAAAGTTATATATCTTTCTCAGGGGTCTTGTTAATTCTCTATAATATGAAAATGCCTTAAAATTAGTTCAGTGTTTCTGATGGTGAGAAGACAGAGAATGCTAAAATGTAGAAAGTATTCTATGATTTATTAAGAGACAGGCGACAGTGTTATAATTACAGTCTAGTCTAACAGAAATCTAAGAAAATTGGTTATTTCCTGTGAATTTACCAAAGAGGAAATTCAGTAAAGTTTATATTAGCATTCATAGATCGACCAAGGAAATGTTAAATTTGTAGAATTTAAATGGAGTATTGATCGATATAAATTAGCTTTATTGTATACTAACAACCCATCCGCTTCGCCGAGGTATATTCAACCTGATCACTCACACACTCACTCATTTATTCTTTCATACTCTCACCCCCACTATTTCTCTACTATTTTCGTTGAATTTTAAATCTATAATGTGTAGTACGTGATTGATTTGCAGTAGACATCATCATCTCTCTAATTGTCTTCTGTTAGTCGTTCAGAAGTTATACGCGAAATTTGATTAAGAAAACGTTTACACGCTCTAGTTTAAAAGATACCATATAACAATGGTGTATTACCTGCTAAGGTACGTACACTGCTCTTATTTCTTTTACAATACCTCAAAAAAAGCATCCGGAACCACATCCTTCCTCGCTCCCTAGAGTTTCTAAGATTTCCAAGCCATTTAGGCTTCGGAAGCAGCTGCAAATGCACCTGTTGAACTTTGCCAATTGCTCCCATGGGGTGACGCCATGATCGAAACGGAACGGATATTCCCACGCCACTCCTACATACAAATGTGTATTACGAATTCATTGAGACAGTTTTTGGGTAAAAAGAATCAATATCACAATTAAATATCAAACATTTACTAGTTGACCCAACTTAGCCTCGCTGAAGTATATATTCAAATTGTTCACTCTCACTTCCTCACATACTTTTCTTTCACCCTCCCTCATTTATTAATTTATCCACATTCTATCACTATTATTGTGTCATCTCGAAATTAATATAATCTTATACTTAATATATCAAAGCTGAAGAGCTTGTTTGTTTGAACGCGCTAATCTCAGGAACTCCGGGTCCGATTTGACAAATTCTTGTAGTTTTAGATAGCTCATTTATCGAGGAAGGCTTTAGGCTATATATCATTATGCTACGACCTATAGGAGCGGAGCTACACTTAAAGTCATTATATATTATGATAATTAAATTAAGTAAATTTCGACTAACAACGCTTGAATTATTTTCTGTGGGTTCTTAAGACCTCTGCTGAATAAAAAAAATTAAATGTACAGACACCAAGTCTACAGATTTACTATAATTATAGATAGATATAAAAGTGATAGTGTAATCCTTTGTTATTCAAGGTGTTATTCATTTTAAATAAATTGTAGTGAGTAAAGAGTTTAATTAATATACATTTTACTTTTTGTCTTAATTCTAAAGTTTTTTACATTTGCTACATTCACCTGTCCTGTCTTTGCAGTCTGCATCTGAAAGTTGAATGGTATCTCCATCCTTATCTTACTAAGTGCAAGTAACTTGCAAGGAAAGAGATGGAATGTCTTTATTTCACCGGTGACGGTGGAACTTGGAAGCATGTGGCACGCGCCGTCCATTCGGTTTCCGAGCGTTTGTAAGAGTAGACGTATCTCGCTTACGTTAATTTCTTGCTTCGCTTCGATCGCGTTTTGACAGTTCTAGTATTTCGAACTCTATCGGTTGGATTGTATTGTTTACAAATTGGATTTGTGATTTTTTTTGATACGTTAATGGTGATAAAACAAGTGTTAATTTATCATTTTGGGTGACAAGTTTAACCTACATCCCGAAAGAAAACGCCGCTAAGTGAAAGTTACAACTGTACTGTTTTTATATTGTGGACAAAGATTTATTTGGAGCGTACTACCGAAGTTTTCTTAAGGCTATAATTGAAAAAGTTTGTTGTTTATGGGAACAAGCTATATAAGAAAAGCTAGAAAGTTATTTTGTAGTCGATGTGATGATAAATGAGGTATGTGATAATGCGATTCGGTAGGCGTTAAAATTGGTTTTCTTGAGTGCTTCCTCAGTCTTATGAGGGAGAGAAGGTCGTTACCAATAAGCGGCGAAGTGGCGCTGAAAACCGAGAAGGATGGAGCTGGGAGGGGTTTGGTTGTGAACTCTGTTTTGTGTGGTGTTGTGGATGAACTGTCTAACGGGAGGAGTGGCAGACGAGGGTCGTGGGTTCGGCACGCCGTCATGGGGGTGCTCAGGTGGAAGGATTTGACAGGAGTACGGACGAGCACTCCTACTGATCAGAAAGAGGTAATATTTATCTAATTAATAATATTATTATGTCTGACTGTGTCACGGTTGTTTATTTCCTTGTGCTCTACTCAATTTATCTTACTTGTTTACAAGCAGTATAATTATGATTGGTACTTATATTACTGTAAATAGAGTTAACAGATTTATTACACTCGAAACTCTATTTAGCGACGTTTATGAGAATTTGTTGTTAAATGGGGTTAATAGCCATGACATTCGATGTATCATTTACAGCTTAGTTCGGTAAAATGTTATTATTAGCAGCAATTAGTAAGTAATTACCGTTTCTAATATCATGACCACTAATTATGTAGGTAAAGAAGAATCAAGTTCTCTAATTACCTTTAATATCTTGCCATTTATAAAAATCACTGAAAATAAGCGTATCTTAATAAAAATACGAAAAATTTATTTTTCGTATTTTTATTAGAACAGACGATTTTAATGAGATGAACGTAAATTATGAAATAACGGTGTTTTACGCGATTTCTTATCTTTATTGACATGACACAATGAATCACATATCGTCTAAATGTTATGTAAACATGACTAATATAGAAAATCTTATTTTTTCGAGCAAGTCCGGTTTTCCATGTCTCGTCTTATTAACGTCATCGCGGTTTCGATGTTACTTTGGTTCACATCTTAGTGTTAGTGTAGAGTTCTTCTCAATGTGTCAAGGCAATTTATTTATGAATAGTCAAGAATTTGTTAGGTTGACTAAGAATATTGTTTTTAAACCTAACTGCGTCGTAATAACTAAATTCTCAAATAAAAATAAAAAGGTATATTAAAAGGATTTTAGCGGCGTAAATTTATTTTTGTATAAAATAGCAAAAAATATTATGTATTTAAAATAAAATTAGCATTAATGTAGTTTACTTTATATTTTTTGTGTAATTCCTTCAATGTTGCCTAATGAAAAATAAGAAGCTTCACTTGGTAAACTGGCTCAGATTTATTAAGAACCTTTTAGACAGCTGTAGCTTGGTTAGAAATGTTTCATTTATCTAAAATATTTTATTCACAAGATATTCTTTCCTTACAATAGAAACAACAGATAAAATGACGACTCTTCAAAACGTTGCAATCGTCTTTCGTTGTTATCTTTTGATTTTTTCTAATTTCTCCATTTAATGACAGCTGCTAATAGCACAAGCTATTAACGCAATAAAGTCTCATCCCTTCTGTGGCTATTTAGTATTTATACTGTACTAGCTGCCTCCCGCGGTTTCACCCCCTATATTTTGGATAGTTTACACTATATCATTATAAATTATAGCCTATACCTTATTTTGATGTGTAAGCGATATTATTGTAAAGTTTCATCAAAATCCATTCAGTAGTTTTTGCGTGAAAGAGTAACAAACATACATCCATACATTCTTAAAAACTTTCGCGTTTATAATATTAGTAGGATTATATATATGATACTAAAAATACCATAAAAATGATCTCAACATTTTCTCAGTTGGAATTTCTCATTTCCTTGTTGTTCGTTTGTCTGTCAGTTTTCTCAAGAACAGTTAGAACAGATAAAGTTAATTTATTTCCCAAAGGAGTACAACTATTTTAGTTTACTCTTATATAATTTGATTAATAGTAAAACTAAGGAATAACGATAAGAAAAACTATTACTTATATAATATATAACTTGAAACCTTTTTCTTAGATTATATGACCTTCTTTAACATTATTATACAAGATATTTAATAACATTTTTGCATTTCAATGAGTTTTTTTTTCTTAAACAGATTGACTTACGAGTATATCTTATTTATAGAACTTTTAGTAAAATAACAAATTTGTCCAGAACTTTCCGCGACTTTTTTTTAGAAATCAGGCTTTTAGTAGACGGACATCAAACGGCAGTACACGTTATTTTTCAGTCTGATTGAGTAGGCAGTTTTGTTTTTTGTAGGGGTTTTTTGGGAACAATAAAAAGTAGTTTTCCTGACATTCTATCTAAATAAATTAAAACCTAAATCTTAAGTTACAATTTAAATAATTAAACTGTAAAATTACATCCGTGTGCCTATAAAAATACGGATACAGAAACAAACAAAAAATATAAAAATAATTGTTTTGACTGTGATTAGCGATATTAATTAAATTACACACATTTTTTGAAAGCAAACGCCTAAATCAAAAATTGCAATATGTGGGAGTGAGCAAGAAAATCTCTAAAAATATATATTCTTCGATAAATTTGTATTTAAAAAAAAAAGACTGACAATTAATTCTCTCTTTTATCACACGTATCTATCGGTCGAAATTAATAATCAATATCTTTCAATCTGTAATCCAAAATCTTTGTATTACAATTACAAATGAAAGTACATTTGAAATGTACTCTCAATCCATAATTCAAATATTTTTGATACATGACATTTGACATACAATTTTTTTTCAAATATTAAGCGTTAGTAGCTCAGTGGTTCAGGCGTTGTGGGTTCAAATCCCAGTTATTGCACTACTGACGTGACCCTCTTCTAACACAAGCATTTAGCTTAGTTGGAGGGGTTATACTAGTAGTATGTGAACCATTAAATTTTATAAGTAATGTATCTCATATCCCGTGATATGTGAGAAAGAGGTCATAAAAAAAATTAAATGTAGTCTACGTGTATCGCGATATTTCTCACTCCAATTGCGCCAACGTTTTACTGGTTTCAGGGCGACGACGCGAAATTCTCTAATTAATGCAACGTTGTATGAAAATTCTCCTCATTTTTCTCTCATAACAAAATTACTCTTTTAATTAGTATTTGGTTTTGCAATTTTAAAACACGAGTATCCACTTGACATTTTTACTGGATTGCAACCAACTTCTTAACAAATATACTTAGATTTTTTTTCATTCGTTGTCGACTAGAATCTAGACGTTCTCAAGTAATTTTTTTTATTTATTTTAAGTTCAAAAAACTTTCTCGTCCCATTAAGTAATGACTCTGAAAGTTGTTAGGTAATGTATGAAAATTTAATTAATTCAGTTTTAGGTTCTTTACAAGGTAAGACCACACCTCTTTAAAAACCCTTTGACAGCTAAACTGTCATACAAATGTGACGTCATCCGTAATTAATACCAAAATATACTATTCTTTTTTTAACGATTTAGTAGATGGTTAGATGCGAATTATCTTTTATATTTTGTATATTTTTTTGCTTCTATCTTGTCATCCATCGATCTATTACCATAAATTTTGATGGAGTAGGGTGTCACGTTTGGGATAAAATAATATTAACATAAGCAGGGATTTTGTTAAAGGATCTATGAATATTTTATTTTATTATAAATAATATATAAATATATTTAACACACAACTAAAAGTCGAGCTATCGTTATTATCTTCATTTAATTGAGTTGGCATACACGATTAGATTGGATGCCATTTTAAATCAATATGGCGGAGAATCCAAGATGGCTGACTAGTTATTTTTTGTACACGCCTATGATATGGGTATCAAATGAAAGGGTACGTTTGCAGATGATTATAAAATGAGATGTTGAGAGATGTTGTTTATCTAATAGTCAACAATCTATCCAATTCAGACGATTACGTAGGTCCAAATAAATCAATAAAACCTTCGGTTGCGTGATTGGTGGATCCTATTATTTCCAAATTTTCTTTATGATACTTCGTAATTTAATTTACTTCTGACAAATAAATCAATCCTTGTTTTCCTAAATAAATAGAATGTAATAGACATACCTGTAATGAAAAAATAGCATTAACAAGGCTGATATTTGTATTAAAACTTAAACTTATGAACCATAGACTATTAAATATAAATATTTAATCAAATAAGTATTTAGGAGATACAAAAGTAGCGTTAAAGAGTGTCTGTATCTTTTCAATTGTTGTCCATTCTAAGTCGATTAAGGTCAAAGTTTAAACATTAACATTTAAATGCCAATAAAATGCTACGAACAAATGAATAAGCTATTTATAGGAAAAAATAGATAATCTCCTTTAAACGCTGACAAGAATCGAGTTATTAATATGGAAGAATAAATTGCCTCGTTTGTCTGAAGTAATCGTATTGCAGTCAGATTCTTAATTCAATTTAGATTTTCTTCTCCCTTGCAAGAATTCAGCAAATTTTTATCACAATTTAATATCTTTAAGTCTATTGTAATGTTGATTAGGAAAACCAAAAAGTTCTGGTTCTTTTGGGCACTTAACTATAGGCACGATGATATTAAACAAGAATCCCATGAATCCAATATGAATTTATACTTAGTGGTGACGTCACCAAATAACGTCACAACTTAGTAAACGTCGTTTGGTTTTGTTGAATTTTAACTTTTTCCACTCCAACCTGCAACCATAATAGCTCTTCTATGACTGCACTATAATAAATAAACTATAGATTACCATCTCACAACGATTCTAAGGAATGACGTCACAACTAATCTTTTATGCAACGAATGTTTAGGCTAAAATTTACACACGATAATCATAGAAAGTTTTTCAAAATCAAGACTTTTAAGTAATGTAAATGTTAAGGATTTTGATAATCGAAAATTGACAATACGAAGAAAATATGTCACTCATTGTTAGGAATACGAGCAAGATGAGACAATATCGCACTCTGATGCATTCATAGAATAAAATATTATGTTAGAGATGCCATCATATGTGTAAATAAATACGTCTTCTGCCTTAACTTGCAAAGGAAAGCCAAACACAGTTTTTATTTCATTTGACTTGTATGTTAAATGTTGCAGCTGAGTTTACTGTTTTAATACAATATGGCGGACTCCCAAAGATGGCGGATTACTGTTTGTTTATGCGCTTCCTTAATAAGAGTAGGTATCAAAAGCAAAAGTTTTTTTTATAAATTATTCATTATTTTATTAGAAATGATTTAATAGTTTAGACCTATATTTTTAAGAGCGAATAGAGAGACTGTTAATTTTTTTGTCAGGTATTATATAGCGCTTCTAGAAGATTCTGAACTTTATCATATATTCAGCAACTTTGTCCTGAATTACGATTAATCCATACATCATCATCACGACCCTTCAATGGCCCCCTGCTGAGCCGGGTATTAGGCCATAGTCCACCACACTGGCCCAGTACGGGTTGGCAGACTTCACACACCCTTTGAGAACTTTTTGGGAACTCTCAGGAGTGCAGGTTTCCTCACGATGTTTTCCTTCACCGTTAAAGCAAGTGATATTTAATTTCTTAAAACACACATAATTCAGAGTCAGAGGTGTGTGCCCAGGATCGAACCTCGGACCTCCCGAGTAAGACTTGAAGTCTCAACCACTGGGCCATCACTGCTACCAATCACTGCTGCCATTCACTGGCAGATAGCTGATATAACAAGAAGTAACTAAAGCTATTTAACATCTCGCTACGACCCATAGGAGCGGAATAATACGAAGTCGCGCAGGTCGGCTAGTATTAAATATCTTACAAATAACAGTTTTGTTATCTTAAATAAAGAGTACATTTTTGTTACAAAATAACAGACGCTACTATAATTAAAAAAATGTTTATAAAAAGTGTTGTATTATCAACATCGATGATCATGAATGAGACATCGATTCTGTGTATTTAAATACTTATCCTGCATGCATTTTCTGAACTGTATGCTGTGCTCAGGTCAATGCATACTCTCTACTTGGCAAGACGACAACTATTTTATTTTACGGCATTTGTTCTTGCTTGTCTTGTTGTCTCTAGGATTGTTTTACTATGTAAAAAATGTGCTCATTTTTCTTTTCACGAGTTAACTTTAAACCTGCACTCCTAAGCGCTTTATTTGAATATACATATTTATCTTTGTCTATTATTAACTGTTTAGAACGAGATGCAAAGATTACGTCCACTATCGACCTCCGTTGTGCCTGACACATGTGTGTATTGTCCCCCGGTTAAGGAGAAACAGATCAGAAAGAATAGCCCAAATTTGAACCACTCTCGCTCTTGCATTGGTCTCAATATTGCCCCTGGCACGCGACTTAGTGTTCAGGTCACCAAGAAGTATAAAATTCCCCCAAGCATGCTGCCATACGGCAGCTTTGACATTATCGAGATGAATCTCAAAGTCCGCTAAACTGCGGTTTGCAGAGAAGTACATACCAACTATGGTATAATCTCTCTAGTCAACCCTTTTTTTAGAAACACAGTTAATCACTTTAAATTGACGCGTAATTACTATACCCTCCTACATAATATAACCTCTTTAGATTAAAGTTTGAGTTTCGTTAGATTTAAGGCAGTCAATAGTCGTTAGTAGTGTTCTTTAGTATCATAACCCGTGAGGGGACGGGTAAGAATACAATTCCCCTCTCCCATCTCGTAAGAGCCGAGAAACCCAGCACCACCTTGGTGGTAGGGGATCTGTTCCTCGACTGGCTTGCTGCCACCAGCGTGCGAATCCGTCCGCCAAGTGTCATTGACGCGTTCCGGTCGAGCCGCATGTGGGCCAGACTTACCCCCCCTTCCTATCCCATTGATGATGTGGTTATGGTGAACTATGATTTTTCGATCAGGGTCCACTAAACCGTAGCATTCTTCCCTTCATTCCCCTTCCTCAGTCTATTTTTGGGGTGGCAACGCATCGGCAAAGCAAGGGTCACTCTCGTGTATTGTCGATGTCCATGGGTGATGGTGGCCACCTACCATCAGATGGACTGTCTGCTCGTTCGCCCCTTAACTGCTATAAAAAAAAATAATGATAGTAATATTATAATTTGTTTATAATATCTTATCTTGCTGCTCGGTTTCCTTATTAAACGTATTACATATTGCTATTGAGCAGTAAGATTGTTGAACTTAGGTCGCTTTGTAATAAATCAAAGTTGAAAAGTGTTATAACATATTTCTAACTTAGTAATCCATCTTTATACATAAAGTTTATTTATAAATATTATTAATGGTGCCATTTTATTATTTTATTTGAAAACTTACATTTAGGGTAACACGATAAAATGTAAACGAAGCCAAACATTAAGTAAACTAGGTTAAATATTGCCATACAAATGTAGAGCTTATGGTGATATAATTGTTGTGTTTTGGCAATACAACATTTTATTTGAAATTTTTAATATTATCTATATGGAAGCTCTACTGCACAGTAACACTTAAAAGACAATAATAATAAACACTTTAGACGGAAATATAATCTCACACTCACAAAACCCTTCACGGTGGGTCCCAGCATACTTCACATAAGTTCCAAAACCTTTATGGTCACCTGCGAGATCCGTTTGACAACTGTTTTTAGTTTCGTTAGTTTTATTTAATTCAATATTAAATAATTTAAGGATAAAAATTCTTTAAAATAATAAAGTATTAATGTCTTAAAAGAATCTAATTTTTCTCACCTTATTCGACTTGGAAGTGGATCTTTTTTGTCGGACATATTTTATGGATGGACACTCAGTAAGTCCATAGTGTTTATTTACTATATTTATTTTTCAATGTTTGTACATAATTATAATTGTAAACAGAATTATGAAGCAATTTGATATCAACGCAAATATTTGATGATAATTTCATTAAAGAGCAATAGCACTGGAATTACTAAATTCAGTTATTGGGCACAAATCGTATTAAATTATTTTACATTAAATCTTCCTTTCATATAAATTGTAATAAATAGTATTGTGTATTTATTATAAGATTAAAAGACCTTTTGAATAAACTAATATCTTATATATAAAATTCTCGTGTCACAATGTTAGTTACCATACTCCTCCGAAACAGCTCGACCGATTTTTATGAAACTTTATATGCATATTCAGTAGGTCTGAGAATCGGCTACTATCTATTTTTCACCCCCCTAAGTGAAAAGGGGGGCCCACCCCAAATTTACATGGCAAAACAACGTTTGCAGGGTCAGCTAGTAATATTATATATATAGAGTTTATTGAAGCACAAAGGCAAGACGTGAAGGATATTGATAGCAAGTACTCTAAACAGGAGCCGAACAATACTTGAGGTTTAAGCCCTAGGGATAGTCTTACGGAGCTATTTTACAATGCATACAGTTTTGTCTCTATATTTATTATATACTAGCGGCCCATCCCGGCTTCGCGCGGGTGGAATATTATTTTTAAAAATATATTGGCCCTCCCGCATTTCGGTGCCCCCTTTACTCGCTGCGCTGCGTCGCTATACTGGCCCGTCGCGTCGGCGTGTATTTTTTGTTTATATTGATATTTTTAATTTCGTAATATCTTTTGAATGGAAAGTCCGATTTTAATAATTCAAAAAGTAATTTACAGGTATTGAAATAGTCTTGAATACGAAATAATTTATTTGGATAAGGATTAATACAAAGTTATAGAAAACATGGTCTGATTTTGATAGGCATTTTTATCAACTTTTAAAATGTAAAAAAGTAGTTATAGTGACGTAACTATAATAGTTGGACATATGGTCTCGCGGACCTTTTTGTAGATATTGATACGTTCTATAATATTGTATAACATTTTTTTGTTCTATCATCAATACTTTTTGCAGCGCATGCGATGAAAGATGCAAATTTTTTGGCACCTTGGGTTGGTTTTCGTGAGATTTCCTAAGGATCTCTAATTTTTTCTTGTAATAAATATAGCCTATGTTACTCAGGGATAATGTAGCTTCCTAATGGTGAAAGAATTTTTGAAATCGGTCCAGTAGTTTTTATGTTTATTCGTTACATACAAAAATACAAATCTTACTTCTTTATAATATTAGTATAGATTATTGTTCGTTAAACTGCCGCTCATATATGGGGACAGATTTTAACTGTTGCCGAGTTATTTAGAACCATTCAAATAGACAGATTGACAGAAGATAAGCTGATGAATAAGGAATAAAATTAAATAACTTTTAATCACTTGCTACTAGACTCTACATCGGTGTGTTGTATATTCTGCTACTTCTATTGCTTTAATTTTATTTGAAAATCAAAAATATTGTGTCGCGTTGAATAGTACAAACGAGATTACGGACTCTTACTACAAAAAGGTTAACGTCCCGTCGTTGGTACGGTCTAGAGTATAAACTGCGGGCGCTAATGGGATAAAAACTACAAGATAACATTGACAGTCGCGTGATGAATAGACGTTGATGACACAGTTTTGTACCGTTTGTGTACGGACGATTACACTGATTTTCTATACCCTGTTATATTTAAAAATAGCTACTATATACATTTAGTTGTTATCAGGCGGCACGGCAGTGATCACGCCAAGTCATTCTTTGATCTAAAGAATCTTCATTATGACTAAAACTAGTATTAGTAGTATAGTACTAGTAACCTGAATGTTCAGTTATATGTTTATAATAGAGATAATAAGAATTACTTATAAAGCGATTAAACTTATATGAATAACTGGTATCTACCTGCGCGGATTTAGTATTAAATTCTGAGTAATTAAAAAAAATCTAGTTTAGTCATATACCATCTATTCACGGACCCAAACGTGTTTATAAACAATATTTTATTGAAATCCATATAGTTATTTTTGTGAACAATTCTTTTCTAAGCCGCAATTATCCTTATTATAAAAATAAAAAAGTCATTGATGCTGTCAAAATTGTTGAATAGACTTTTCCATAGATGCTGTCTAAACTAACTCAAATGTTACATGAGATCTCACAACTTTTTACAACCAAAAGACTTCATTGCGAGAGTTGATTTCTTTTACAGTCAATATTTTATTAGGATTTCATCTAACGTGTCGGTCAATCTTCGAATTTTAAAGAATGTGTATAAATTTTGAAAACATGTCTCGTATGGTTTACATCACCATTAAATATGTTTTTCACCTCCATGATATTATTTATAGTATTAAATGAACGCA
This sequence comes from Limenitis camilla, assembly GCA_905147385.1. Taxonomy (NCBI): domain Eukaryota; kingdom Metazoa; phylum Arthropoda; class Insecta; order Lepidoptera; family Nymphalidae; genus Limenitis; species Limenitis camilla. The sequence goes on from LR990241.1 coordinate 6,298,604, forward strand.
TTTTATGAAAAAGTAAAAGCTAGAATTTTTTAATGAGTAAGAGAGATAACTCATACTTACAATAAACTTTAATTTTTATTTAATATGCATAAATATTAAATACGTCCCATTTTTTACATACATAGAAATCTATAAATAACTGTTAAATCAGAAGAATAAAATGGTTAACAAGAAACCCTTTTGTTTTGTAAATGAGATGGAATCTTGAAAAGGCGTCTATTTCAGTGCTTTGAATGAAAGACGTTTCAGCCACGAGATTTGAGCTTGTGGTCTGGTACTTCTGAAGTGCCATGACCTGGTTGCGACTCAAACGCTAAGCTTCCATAGTTTGACGAGATTTTTCCCCTTTTCCGACTTTTACTGCTTTAGCTAATACCGATTTTAAACGTTTAGTTAGCGCCACGGTTGATGATTATGTATTTACGAGTAGTTTATTTTGTTTGATTCTAAATATACCTACGCGTAGAAAATATGGAGGATCATGTTTGACATATTTATCACGTTACTTATTACGAGGTGTAAGTAAGTTTTCGCTACCTAAAAAACGTCTTGGGTATTAAGTCCCCTACAGTGTTCGGCTTCCATCTAAAATGCATATATTTTAAACTTCAATGTTACTGCACAGTAGATAATAGTTGTAAGGTACTCATGGGTCTCAATACCCAGACTCTGCTCGGCATTGATCTTATCGCCTAAATAGTATTACAAGCTTCCGTTAGTTTGGAAAGTTGTATGTAGAGTAGAAGGGAAATTGGCAATATACTCGTACACTACTAGTAACATAATTTCATAATGTCAATTTGCAATTGTTATATTTATTGCTTAGCAAGTCATGCAAACTGTTCGTATTATGATTTGTGCATTACTTTAGACACCAAAGGAAATATCTTTAGTTTTACTATTGTACAGATTGCAGTGAAATGCCTGAAATTGTTCAATAGAAATTTATTTTGCTTTATCACAAAATTATAAAAGAGCATAATAACGATACTAATTCATAGAAAATTGAATAAAATAATTCAAAAAATTTCAAGATATTTCTAAGTTCCAGTACAAGCTCATCAATTTTAATGATTTTGTAAAATTTTATAATGTATGGTACTTTCAATTTTTTTTTGGTGCTTTTAACGTAGAATGACAATTGTAGAGTTCGTTTGTGTGAACGTTTTTGTCTCAGCAATTACAAATACAAATCGAGGATTTTTTTGCCATTTAAATTTTTGAACAATGCCTGACAGTGACTGACCCTGATTTCTAAAACGTACGGAACACACTGCGTAACAAATCGGACGTAAAACACACATTACACATTGTCACGACTTTCGTGTACTAATGCAAGGTATTACTGATCTGATGAATTTCAATTTACCGCGAACTCATTTATAGGTTCATCACTAATTGAATTCGTTATTCATCGACATAGTGCAAAACGTGATAGGATATTGGGGTCATAACTTTAATGGGGCAAATTTTGTAATTACTCAGAGAAGAGACAAACTTTTTAGCATTTCATGGATTCACACGGGTGCCGGGACCCGCACGGCATCCATCGTGTGGAAGAGAGAAGAACTCCAAGTAGAGCCCGAGACTTGTAACATGCTTCTCTAATCGTGTTACTCTCCCTTCCCAGCCAAATTAGGTATGATCCTGATAACTCAGCTTTAGATACTCGCTCCAATATAGTATTTACTGGCGTTCTGATAGGTCTTTTAGCAAATTATAGAGAGAAATTGTTGGTATACCGCTGGCACCAACTTCTACAGCCTATAGATTTACTATATATCTCATCAATACAATAAAGAAAAAAACGACGTACTAAAGGTCTTACATTTTTATTTTAAGATTTTTTTTTTCGTAGATATTTTATTTTAGGCCTGTTGTTACGCCAATATTACGGGGATTAAGGGTTCCTTTCGAATTTTGTTTATAGTGTACACTACTATGGTAGATGTAGAAATGTTTCACACTTCAAAAAAAATATTTTAGATAAAAACAAAATAGATTTAGCTTGCATTTCAAATTTATTAATAAAAGTTACAAGATCTATGAAGACCTCCATAAAAACTGTATAGGATAATTTTTGAACAGTTTTTCAAATATTTAATAAACTGTTAATATTTTGTTATTCCATCTTTACCCTTGAATCTGTGTAAATCGTGACCAATGTTATTTAACATGTTCAAGTTTTATACAAACACCCATAAAGTCAAAGGTTAACACTGTTCATTTGAAATCCTCTTTAAAAAAAATAATTTAACGTTACTATTTATCACAACATATCTTATAGGATTTGAAGGAGCATCTCTACAGGAAATTGCTTGGTAGATAGGAAATGAATCCATCGTAAAATACTGGTAACATTATGCGTCGTCACGACTTTGGTGTTAGGATAATACAAGAATTGCAACACTGTCCATCTGTACGGGATTACTGTTTTATCCTCCACCAGCTGCCACGTGTTGGAACATGAATGCGTTCTATTCAAACTTATTGATATTTAGATAAACTTTATGTCAGAGGTTTTCAAACATATTTGTCTCGTAGACCACTTAGATGTATCTGCATCTTAGTTTCGATTGCTATTGGTTGATACAGATAGTTGCAGGGAGTTTAGATGACTTAATTGTGTACGTAGTATGGAAGACTGAGACTGGAAATTATCAAACGATATCAAGATTTATGATTAGATTATAAACATATTTTTTCACATATAGTAAACATCCGTTGACACAATCCTTCACCAATTACTTAGCATATCATATATATACAAAAGAGGGTCTATCTACAGGTGTACATTAGTAAGTACATTACCAAATCATATTAACAAATCCTAATCCCAAAAAATAGGGTAGAAGAATGTGAAAAAATTATACAATGAAATCATTACACATTACTGAAATTATATCATTACTGGATTACAAACAGAATACACGACAGTCTCCGAAGTTTTTTGCATGGTCTAACTGATCAGGATATAGATGTTGGGAATCACTGCTCTAGATTGTAATACATTATAGAACCGGAAGTCTTAGCAATACTCAACGACTTTAGATAGAATTTGATCGACAACTTACTCGTATAATCAAGTAGCATAATTGACTAAATGACCTAAAAGTACTAATAGATCGAAGTCAGTTTGACAAATAATTTTATAGAGCGAATATTGTGTATCCTAGGGCAAGAGGAATTAATGCTAAGTCTGGTTTTTAAGGATTCATTAATTTTATTGTGCTATAAATATGGAGAGAAATGTGGTACCCATTACTGTACAGCAAGACGTATACAATTGCAATTTAGACTGAGGTGAGCGGTGCCTGGGGCTTGAGACCCAGGAGCAGGTTTAAGGAGCTCTTTCATAATATATTAACTCTCACCTCCACCACTCGACCTCGCTAACGGCAATAGATAATAAAGTAAACTTACGTGGATCTCGATAAGGGTAACCTTAATCACTAACTTCCATGTTCACTGCACAAAAACACCAGAGAGACTGAGACTAATCTATTGAACTAAAGGTTATATATTGTCTTCACGTCGGTATACTTGAAATAATATAAAATGATCTACCCGCTACTACTACTTTATAAACAATGTTGTTAACAATTGATTGATAGAAATAAGTCTTGATATATAGGAATAAGTCTAAGAATGGATTAAAATTGTAAATTTTACTACTGTTATCTACATGGGACCGATACCGCACAGTAACACGCACAAGACAATAATTAATAATGGAGAACCAGCATCAAGACAACTCACCACACACAGACATTATGGTCAACAGGCAGGTCAATAGAGGTTATAGACGGTGTTGGAATAATATAAAAAGTACTGCCCGCGATAATAAAGTTATCGACGGTGTTGCGAACTCTACTACCACTCTTGGTCATTATCAAAGTTGAATCAACTTCCATTTACTGGTAAATGATTTCCAAACGATTTGAGGCAGATTTCTTCAATGGTCCCGAATTCTAAATTAATGACCAAAAGTTTGTGCCGTTCCAAGTACATTTAAAGTTTAAACAATGCAAGGGTCTTTTGTTAACTTTCAAGGTTATTAGAAGTTCCGACGGTTTGATCTATTGTGATAGTTAGTACTGTACGGACTAATTGTATAATAAATATATATAAAAAACAGTAATTAAACCTTAAGTAGTCCGCCATATTGGATTTAGTGTTAGCAATACTTTTTTGGTATTTTTCTTAGCAAACCCTTTCCTTCAATACCCATATTATGTAGTGCTTAGAATTAACGAGTTCGACATTTTGGCTGATCCGCCATATTGGATTTAGAATGATATTACTTAGCAAACCGTGCATTGTCATCTAATCTAAAAGTGTATGTAAATATTTGATTTGTTGATGGATTCCGTTGCAAGATTCAACCCGAATTATAAAAAGGAAAAGATACTAAAAGAATTTTCTTATTTTATGAATTCTAAACAGTACTAAACTTTAAACTTTTTCCATATAAATATATACAAATAGCAGGCATTACATAAGTATCGTTAACCAAGTTACGCAAGAATACTAAAATTTTATTGCTGCTCAATTACGATTCTTTACGATTTTTGTAATCGTTATTGGTGTTTTAAAACAATTTTATTAATATGATTTTTTTAGCGATAATCAATATTGTGTTATATATATTTTTATTATAAAATATTAAAGTCAGTATCTATATTGTTTTAAATATTTCCCCAAAACTTTTAAATAATTAGAACAAAATAAAATATTTGTATATCACTTAAAAATGAGCAGTGATTGCTCATATAGACGTTGATGTGTACTCGGGAGGTCGAGTTCGATCCTGGGACCTCTGACTTTTCAGAGTTATGTGTGTTTTAAGTAACTAAATATCACTTGCTTTAAACCTAATAATCTATTATGTTTGATCTCATAAGTCCTCCTCATTCTGAGGGGGAGACAGACTCAGCAGTGGACTATTAAATAGGTGACGATGGTATCACTTAAAACTTGTCCCTGAAGCTCGTGAGGCAGTCTGACAGGTTTTTTTATACTTTGAAAATTGTCTAATGTAGTGCTAGTGTATAGTTTATTTTTAGTAGCAGAAGTAGCTTAGTTTATTTATCGAATATCAAGTGAAGTTATACTTTATTTTAGTCATATATGTGGCACATAGATCGAGTAGTAGATATAAGTACTGTAAATGGTAACCCTACATCTGGATCGCAAGCTCCAGATGCAGATGTATTACACCACAGCAAAGCTATGACAAACAACTAGTAATGATTTAGTAATAACTATAAACTTAACAATTTCAGGTCATTACGAGTGTAATGATAAACTGTAAGATCAGTCACTCTTTGAAGATAAGATAAAATAAACTTAACATTCAGATTTATTGACATACTGAGGTTTTCTAAAAAGCTTTTTGAGTTTGGCCGTGACATTAATTTTTTATGATTAATATTATGATGGCAAACGTATATAAATGTATGTATTAGTTTCGTAATAATCGTTTGTGGTGTTGTTAAGCGTTTTGTATTTTATACATAGTTATTAATATTGAAAAGTAGCAACTAATGACTTTAATTGTAACGTTTCATTTGAGGTTCTTTTTGTCTAGAAATGAAAATCGCATCCAAACTGATAGAGAAACATTTTAATAGGAAGTTTATGAAAATAATTGTATCAGCTTCTACTGCTGTAAAAAGAATTAATTTAAATACTAATTGCTAGTTTAACTCGTAAACGGAGCATATTTTCTACAATTTTGTGGAGTCAATTTATTATGTCCTAAAAAGGCTGTGTCGGAGTGAAACTCGCTTTACGTAAACTAAGGGCCATTTTAGCGGAGAGCGCGGGGCGAGCACATGCGATTAGTAAATACGACGTTTCAGTTGCCGCGCGTCTGTTATATTCGTCAAAATAGTAAACATCACCGATGGAACTGCAAATACAGGCACGCAGCACGCTCACAATGCACAACTTTCCCCCACTATTTTTTAGACCTAAAATTAGCTGCCGACTACTCTTACAGATCTATGGATGGTCTTTTAAATTCTTCTTTTAACATGGATTTCCACAAATTAACGCTAACTTATATCGATTATTCTGTTGGTGTTACAAATTGCTTTACCTGCCTTACTATCGTCTCTACAAAGTCAGTAATAGTTTCATGGGTCTTGGTGTTCGCATCTATAATAAGATTCTACAGCCAATATTAGACTTGCCACTTAAACAATTTAAAACTCGTATCCAGAAGTCATTAATATATAAAGCATACTATAATGTACAGGATTACTTAAATGATGAGAATGCTTGGAATCTAAATGACGTTGACTCTCAAGCTAAATGATTTGTATAACAATAATTTATGTAAACATGGCTTTTTAAAAAGAGCGACTGTTGAGTTTCTGGCCAGCTCTTCTCAACAGAAAACTGCTTTCCGAGCTGGTGGTAGCTTCAGACAAACTGACTGACCGACCAATTTTTGACGTATCAAAAGTACTTTTAAACAAAAGTCTAATTGAAATAAAATATTTTGAGTTTGAGTTTGAATTCGGTTAATTATATTAATGTATAGATAGATAACAAAAATAGTGTAGTTTTATATTTTAATGCATTAGTTATGTCAATATTCTACTCATGGTCTATTGTATGAGTAATTACAGTTTCTTACGCTTTCCAATGTGGCGAGTAATGGCGTTTTCTCGGTTTCTCCTGTGTTAGTCATGCAAAACTCATTATAGTCACTAATACAAGAAAAATAGCGTGAGAATGTTTAAACGACTAGCTTAAATTCTTTTAACGTTCGACATTATTATATATAATAAAAATGTAATTTATTGAATGTCTGTACATGGAAGATATTTTAAAGAGCTCAGTGTAAGCCAAAATCATTTTTAAATTGTTGTTCACCAACAGGCAGACACGTCTGTTTACTTGGATGTTCGTATACACATCATCCATAAACTACTGCATGGAATATGATGCGATTTTCTCAGTTGTACTGCTTAAAGTCTAACTTAAAATATACCCTTTCGTTTTAGCATTTTGAAGAAGACAAGTTGTTAAATTTTTGATTGACTGTAGTTTCTCAAACATAATAGATTACTAGGTTTGTTGTACATATAGAACAAAGAACATAGATCAATGGATACAGAGAACAATACACAATAGATTCATACTCTGATAAAACTAAACTTAAAACGGTAGAAATATGGTACTCTCCTTTTGATTGACTGAGATTTCCTTAATGATAAATATCTTTTAAAAGTTCATATAGAAATCGTCTTTGATCTTACTAGAAGTGTAAAGAATATTGATAAAATAAAATCTAAGTATATAAGGACAGGTAGTCTGATTCTGGGCCTTGTGGCGTTTGTGAAGGTTTACAGGAACACTTTAGTCTCAGACTATAAACACTGCTATTCTATTTCAATGCTCTACAAATTGAAAACTAATGAACTAGTAAAACAAAGTAATAAAGGAAAATTTAGTCCTAGCGGTACTACACGTAATAAACAGTAGAAGTATTTACATAAACCAATGTAAATTTAGATAAGTAGTTGTAGTTCAAAAGAAACACAGAATCTCTATTGTAACATTCAAAAGAATGTACTTAGCTGTAAAATATTTGCGAACTAAGTATAATATCAGTCTCAGACCATATTTAAGATACAACCAAACCGTGTAATAAAAAATTTTATTACTTTCAATTTTCTGAAGAAGAAATTCTTTGGCGTTTTATGCTAAGGTAGAAACATAAAGTATACGTGGACATTGTGCTTAGTCAGCTAATGTCAGAAGAGGGGTGCACTCTAAACGCTCGTGCGACGTGCGAGAAAAAGGAGATATTTTTACTTCCGGTGAACTACAAGTACGTAATGTACGTACAATTTATGTTTTATTTTTTTTTATGTTCGAATTTTTGCTTCTATTAATAAAAATTGGAAATATATCCAGAATGAAAACTAAATCAAAACAAATCGTTTTTGACCAAAAAAAAGTAAAGTAATGCTCATAATTTACTTTCAAAAATAAAAAATAATTAGTAAAATCAAAACTTAAAGTAGAAATTGGAGCTGAAACAATCACATATAGCATTATTCGTCAATTTTCAATAGCTAGTCAATATTTAAGTAACAGTGTAGTTTATCTACGCGGAATATAAACTGTCCAACATAATGGAAAAATCCTCATCTTAGAAACCCCATAAATTATTGGAAAAGACCTTTATTTACTAATAACTGTGAGAAGTAAACAGACAATTACTGAAAATATTTCATACAATAACTAATGATACCATCTAATTTATACTCTATTTTATCAAAGCTACTAACTTATTAAATAAAATATTGTATTAATCAAACATATCTAAAATTTTTAGGTTATATTGAACAAAGAAATATAATAGCGTGGGAGATACAATCATATTTCTACTAAATAATTGGTTAGCAGTATTGAAATATTGTACGCAAATCCTATTAAATTGAATTGTATGTACTTTACTTCTCCCATTTGAAATGTTTTTCAAAATGATTGTGTATTTTGTTTGTTAGAAATTATAACAGCTCTTGAGTGCTTGTATTTTATTAACGTATACAAAAAGAACGAATAAATAAAGATCTAACAATTCATGATTGTATTGTCTAAATTGTGTGGGTGTACAATACATTTTGAAGTAGATAATATTTTTTTATCCCTGATTATCATCAATATAAACATTCGATGTTAAAGAAAACGTATCATTAGATATAATTTAGAATTATTTTTATTTTTCGGATTTTCTGTCCTGGATATGTTTTACACACAGTACGCAAAAGCTACTGCACGAAATCGGATTTGATTATCAAAGTTATTTAAAAAAGAAAATCTGGGATTTATTTCGTTTAAATCTGATTTTGGAAAAAAGAATCGGATTTGGGCATTTATGGCCCACTGCTGAACCTGGTCTCCTCTTCAGATTGAGGAGGAAGTTAGGCCATAGTCCATCACGCTGACCCGGCGCGGGTTGGCAGACTTCAAACACCTTTGAGAACTCTCAGGAGTGCAGGTTTCCTCAGAATGTTTTTCTTCACCGTTATAGTAATATTTAATTGCTAAAGACACACATAACTTAGAAAAGCTGTGTGCCCAGGATCGAACTCGGACATTCCGCGTAAGTCACCCATGTCTGAACCACTAGGCAATTACTGCATACTTATGGGCGACAATACATGAATAATGCCCAATGTTTGGATAATGCCCAAAAATGAAGATATAACTGTTTAATTATTTTTGGCCGAGATTAGCCAGAAATGAAGCTTCTATCATTATAGGATGATTTTACCCCAACGAAGTGATTAACGAAAATGAAAACAAAGTACTCCGAAAAGCTTTGATAGCTCATTTTGAATTATTTGTTTATATAGTTTGTTTTCGTGTATAAATTTCCCACGAACTATCTATTGCGTGTAATCCAAGTATAGTTTCAGTGTATTTTTATATAAACACATGCATCTATTAAAACATGGAACATGTGTACGTTCTGCTTTCGCAACGTTACATAATAGATTGTCCCATATTATTTAAGTTTACGATATGCGGCAATTAGGTTATGTTGTATATTATGGGTTGTATTTGTGTAAATATATGTTTAGTTATACGGGGAAATCAAATAAATTATCTTCGATTTGGCTTTCTTTTCTTCTAGTTTGTGTTAAAAGTATTTCTCCCGCTCCATTTCAGTGTAAAAGAAGAACACACTAACAAATATTCTAGCAATTAATACATTGATATACATTTTTTAAATAAGTTATTTAATTGAATATTTATCATAAAATGTAAGTTCATATAAAATAATTTTTATTTTATTTTTGTTACAGGTAAGTGAAATCTTTTGAAATATATTTTCCAAGTTTTCTTCTGGAGAAGGTCAGTAAGTTTAAATTAGTTCAAAAATGAAATAATCATGAGAAAACTATAATACTAGATTGGTGAATATGTAAGGCCATTAAATTTGAAGCGTCTGTCAATTTTAACCCGAAAAATAGAGCTCTTCGCACTCTGGATATAGTTTTACTAGCAATAAAGTTATAAAACTAACATAAGCGTAAAAATATCAAACTTAACAATGTTTAAATATTTAGACGCGGCTATTTCTTTAAAAAAAACTAGTCAGGCAATTATATCCGTGATGCGGCGGGTGAAGGTTACATGACGTCACTGCACGATTGTAGGTTTTGTGTCTCAGAGCAATTATTTCTACCAGATATACAAAATAGTCTACAAACGTGATTACAAAACGCTGATTAGTTTTTTGCTTGAATATAAACAAATTGGTAGCTAAGCAACTCTTGCTGAAATGATTTACAAATAAACGCGTTGTACAAAACATCGCTGCACTAAAAGAATAACAAGTTATACACTTACATCTCAATGCAGTTTTTATACTGTTCGTAGAGAAAGATATGAATAAAATAGCAAAAACAAGGATGCTTATGCGGCTCTGTAATGCGCTCACTCCTATGTACAAAACAATCTACATGTCTCTCTTACTCTTAGGGTAAGCAGAGTTAAATATTTAATTAAATTAAAAAATATATTATTTTTTATATAATATATATGTATTATAGTATTCACAGAAAACCAAAGTAGTATACCTCCATCTAGTTTACAAGCTTCAAGAAATCCGTATAGCTGCTCTGGAAAACCTTGTTTTGCCATATAAATTTGGGGTGGGCCACCCTTATCACTTCGGGTGAGGAAAAATAGATAGTAGCCGATTCTCAGACCTACTGAATATGCATATAAAATTTCATAAAAATCGGTTAAGCCGTTTCGGAGGAGTATGGTAACTAACATTGTGACACGAAAATTTTATAATATAACTAGCTGACCCGGCAAACGTTGTTTAGCCATATAAATTTGGGGTGGGCCACCCTTATCACTTAGGGGGATGCAAAATAGATAGCAGCCGATTCTCAGACCTACTGAATATGCATATAAAATTTCATAAAAATCGGTCAAGCCGTTTCGGAGGAGTATGGTAACTAACATTTTGACACGAGAATTTTTATATAAGATTAGATAATTCACTGCTTAGTTAAGGTTTATTGCTGACAATAGAGAGACGAAACATAAACAAAGAAATTCTTGCTAAGTTATTTCATCATCGAGCTTCTGACCAATATCGTTGAGTGAAGCGTCGTAACATGCTACAATGTTATACCTACAGGTTTCGTAACATCTAATTATTGTATAGTCCGAATTCTGACTCACTAACTCATTCGTAATATCAACAAGTAAGGTGTGAGACTGACAGACTTTATAGTTCAATTACACTGATTACGACTTTGCTTTTAGGTGATTGAATACGCGATGTTATCTTTACTAACCAAATTTGATTGAGTTTTACTAACTTGTGAAACTGAATATTGTAATTGTAATACAATTGAAAAGTGTATACATCTTTAACTTTAAAAACATACACAAAATGTTTGTTTATAATTTACTAGTCAGATTTATAAACTATCCATAGACTGTGGACGGCAAGTAAAAAAGCAGTGAAAGACTTAGTGGTCTACACTTGGGTGTTTTACTTGGAAGGTCCTAATTCGATCCTGGACACACAACTCTGACTTTCATCCATTCTATGCTTAACGGTGAAAGAAAACATCTTGAAACCTACACTCCTGAGAGTTCTATATAATCGCAAAGGTGTGTGAAGTCTGCGAACCCATACTGGACCAGCGTGGTGGACTTTGGCCTCATACCTTTCTCAATCTGAGGAGATCCCGGCTCATCAATCAGCCATTAATGAGTTGTGATGTTGAAGAATTCGGAAGAGACGAGTCTGACTAAACTAGTAGGTCCTTATGACTCAGTTAAAGTTAATTTCTTTTCGAGAAACATCAGTTTATTGGCACAATGATAGGAAACGCTGCAAGGTTTAAACGCATCAGGTTGTTTTGTTATGTTTTTAAGAAGTCTTGCCCTACGAACTCTGGATATAAAACCTTAAAACCAAGATACGGTCCATAATTTGATGGTCAACAACTTATATTTGTTTTTTGTTTTTAAGGGTTTAAACAATTTTTAAGGGTTGAATGAAGATCGATAGATTACATCTTCGGTTTATCAATAGTTAGATTGTTTAAATTTACGCTTCTTATATATGAAAAAAAAAGAACGCTTTATTATAAATGAAAAAAAAATTATAAAAACCTTTTAAAAGAAAATTAAACCATATTCTCCATATTATGATTTCAATTCAATTTGAATGAATTTAACTCGGTTATACAACGAGGCTGTGGGCAGATAATGCCAAGTGTGAACATCGTATTTCTGTTTTATTTAAATTGAAAGCTTCATACAAAAAAATATAAAAGCCTTTTATTTTTAATTATTAATTCATGCTTCATGCTTTTAAAAAAATTCTGCAATGTTTATATTCATTTACTTTAGTTACTGAAGAGTCCTTTTAACCTCTTAGTTACATCATGAGATCAGCTCCATGATGTTAAATTATTGTATTATCATCCAAACTACACACTATATACATTTGTTACTATATATTACACTATTTGTAGTAGTAAGGCATAGTCAAAAAAAATGAAAGAGAGGAGCGCGTCATACGTGATTGGTTCTTACGCAATGCTTTTGCTCTTGCGCGCTTTCTATTTGTCAAAATAGTAAACGTCATGACTTGAACTACTATTAGACACACAGCACGTACTTCAGCTCAAACGTTAAGATAATAGGACTTAGTATAAAAGGGCTAAAACAATAAAATCTTAACATTGCAATAACTAAAGTTTTCTAATACCTGTTGATGCAAGACACTTATATAATAACAAAATTGCTTTAACTGCGCCTTTTGAGTAACTGCTATTATTATGACATAAGATAACAAAAATACTTATACAGAAGTAATTTCGTAACAAAATACAATATTTTAATATTTAAGCTATCCCACATTATCAGATTAAACCCTGTATTTACAATTCATCTGTATTTTTAGGCCGACCTTTATTAATATGTATGATGTTACAAGTTTATGTAGGACAAGAATCATTGCCAGGGTTTCTGAATTATGCAGGACATGCCAATCCCAGATATTGTGATTTTGATTGCTAAGATTTTAATTTCTTTCTATCATACTTTGATAGAAATAGTTACATTTGTTTCATGGTTGAAATAATACTTCATCTAAAGGGAGCGTAATGATTAAGAAAATTTTGAAAAAATAAATTAAAATTATTTTTAGAATAGGAATATAATTAATTTTTTTATTTTCTGTGAAATCAAAGAGACTCGTCTTGTTTATCCTGAGTTTTCTGTCTACTCAAAAGCAGTAGTGGATGCTGTAGATCTAATGCATAATCAGTTCGAAAAATTTGTATTTTCCAATATAAAAATTTCCTTACAGGTTTTTATAATTGGAAATAATTCTATTTAGAAATTTCTCACTCATCGAAATCTAGCAACTCTATTAACACACCCTTCCATTGACCGTCTGAGAATAGTTCCACTCAATTCTCTTACAATGTAAATCTGAAAAACGTCTCTTGAGATATGGAAAGGGTTCATTAAGTATGTATGTATTCTGTAGGTGAGAAAATACGCAGCGGTCAATTTTGCTTGTTCTTTTGAATTTAATTTATTTACATTTGACAAACATTTGACTTTCAAAGACATATTTAAATAATAACATAGGTACACGTGTATGTAAATAGTAACCTGCTATCAAATAGTATGCTATTTAAATCTATATATACAATTTGGATTATATCGAGATACAGCTAATGCTATAAACGCAAAAGTAATATAGCTTATTCATTGTAATAAATAATAAGCTAAAATATATCAATTTATAACATATATGACACACAACAACATAGTTTGTATATGACTAATTCTCGAAGACGTAAACTGCTAGAGATGCACTTCATCTCCTATTCCAACCCTTTTAAACCTTTTTTGCGCAATAAAACGTAGCCTATATCCTTTTCCAATCTCTGGTTTATCTCTGTATAAAATTTTATCAAAATCAGTTTAGTAATTTAAGCGTGAAAGCGTAACAGACAGACAGAGTCAATGATGACTAGTGTCAATGTCAGAAAAAATCGTACACAATTTCTACATTAAATGTTATTGATCGACGTGATTTAATATATTACAAACTTGAATTAGAAATATCAATTGATAAAACATAATTGACGTAGCGTCAATACATCGAGTGGCATTCACCTTTCTTTGGACAAAAATAATTCAATGATAAGGGCCTTCAACTGAGGCGTATGATACAAGTTTACATATCGCATATTATCGTTTACTTCCTATGTTAACATTTAAAATCTACATCGATATTTAATATTATAAAAAAATATTTACTCGTGAACGGCTTTGATATATAAATCTATTGTGTAACAAAGATTGCTCTTTTAATGAATAACCCCATACAATCAAAAGGTTGAAAAAGTCTTTTGATTATATAGATAAAAAAAATAATAAATAGACCAAGTCATAATCTTTGCAAATTCTTCAATTCAATAATGGAAATGAATATAAACTTTTTTTCGATAACAATTAACTGAAAACGGTGAAAAATAACAATTTTACAATAAAACTGGACATATTGACTGTATATATATATATTTTCAATGAATACGCTGGCTGTGTAATCAACTAGTTTAATCACTAAGCTGCGACGTATAATGCAAGAAGCTTAAATAGTTTTAAAATTAAGCACTTATTTTTTGTATAAAATGGAAAAAATAAAAAGAAAAATATTGTTTCTTAAGATTTGCAAATCTATGAAAAGAAGACATTGTTTCCTTTTAGTATAATTTTACTTTAGCTTTTAAGACCGTTGATGATAGCTGGATTGTTTTTTCTCTTTAAAGTTTGACGGTAACTATGCTTATTTTATTCTCCTTCAAGGAAAAACAGTTTTTTCATATCTGTAAAAAAATATATATTAATTTTTACATATATTACTGTCTATTTTAAAAAATGTGTCAATATTATTTAATATAAATTGATAAGAATTATTAACATATGTTGTTAATAATATCCTAACAAGGTAAACTATGCAAGTAAAGTAGGTTATTTGATATTTATTAAATAAAATAACAAATGTTACACAATTCAATCTTATCGTCATATAGTTACAATAGTAATTAACTAAGTATATTTTCCATTAACTCTATTTTTAATGATGTATGTAACTATTTATATTTATTTCTGAAACAAGTATAACTGCTTAAGAAAAGACAAGTAAAAGGTTTTTCTATATACTTTGATTTCCTACATTTGATTTCCCTTCGTTTCGAATACTTTGCAGTGTTCGTAATCACAGGACAGACTGGAAGACGGTTGTCTAATTCAAATGTTCTTAGAAAATTTTTATATTATTTTAATTTTTACGTAACGTTTCGTTTCGCGCAACAGTAACTGCTCTTCTTCTTGTCAATATTTGTTTTTGTTTGAGATTTTATTATTTTAATAACGGGATCCCAAACTAGTGGTATTTGCCAACCATCTTCTCTATTAATATTTTGATGTTTTTTAATTACAATTGCTTCACAGAGCATCCTCGGTGCAGGTAACGAAATTTCTATTGCAAGGATTTTTGGATTATAAAAGTGTATGTAGTGGTTGGGTTTGTCTTTGGTATATTCAGATACTGCAGATTTACTGGTGCATTTGTTTTTCATGTCAGATATAATATGTTCTTTGCTATGAGTACCAATGCTTCTTATTGTTTGTCCAATATAAGATAAACCACATTCACAATAAACTCCCGTAAACGTAGGGAAATCAAATGAAAGAACATAAATACTATAAAAACCGTTTTATAAAGTATTTTCAAAAGATAAGTTGAAGGTTCTGCGCACAGCGGAACTGTCGAAATCAAACAAATATACCAAATTTTATTGAGTTTTATATACAGAATTTTTTTTTTTTATCAAGTCATGAAAATTGCCTCAAAATATGCAATATTTGATTTAAAATCCAACATTAATACTACTGACATACTATTTTGCAGACGTTATGTAAAAACATTGAATTACCTACTTAATTAACGGCATATTTCCGCTAGACTCAGTAAAGTAAAATTCTCGATATAATGGAAATGCCTAATGCAAAGCAAAAACGTTTTCACGGTATGGAGACGCGACCTTACTGACAAAGAGAGCGTTGCCATAACCACAGTGTAAATAACTCTAATTAACAGTATACTAGCTCATACCATGTTAAATACCATAATAATGAGATAAATTACCATACTATATTGTTGACTATGAACTAATGTCACATAGAATACAATAAAAATAAGTTTTTACTATTATTACTACATTTTACAAAATAAAACCAACCGCGTCTATCTGTCTCTCATGAATTTTTGAGACTGGTCAGTAAGGGCAGGTACCTTAACCGTAATAGGATTGTTTGGCAATAACAATATTACGAGTTGATTTATCGTTTTTCAGTACAAAATGTATGGAAAATGTTTTTGGCAATTTCTGACATTTCTAGTAATCATACTTTAAATGGTCCCATAGAGTCTTTTGATCCCCATACGAAGTAGGATCGATAGACATAAAAATATTTTTTTTTAGCATTTTTTCGCCGACCATACATTTTCTCAAAAATCTGTGAATGCAGATCAGAATATCTTAAAACGTTAGGGATGGTCACCTTGGAACGTTTTCCTGTAATTATAACGGTTAAGGTACCTGCCCTTACCGGATATGGTCTACTACTCATGCGAAGCAGGAGTGGGAGGACAGTAAGAATATATTTTAAAAAAAAGTACCTAAAAAATAAATTACCAAGATTAGGAATGAATAAGTATTACAAACTGAAATGTTTTATGTTGACAAGTATCTAGAAACGTGGTTAAATAATTTAGCTACCCCTAGCTTAAGTTGGCAACACTGCATACAACCCACACCAACTTCTATATTGATACTAAGAGATACCCTCTCGACCTTCGCATGACTTATTTAGGCCCCGTTGTAATGTAAAGTTGTACAGTGTTGCCATTAATCGAGAATTTTTCTCATAATACTAATACGTCATAATATAATTTATCGTATAGATATTAAAACGTAATGATTGATAATGATTACAATGTCTGGTTTTGTAAATAAACAAAACCTAGCATGAGTCTGCGACTTCATCCACCGAAACAACAAAATTGGGTTCAGGGCGAATTGAAAAGTGTGTGAAACAATCACTCACTCAATTTTCCTCCCATTAACAGATATATTGTCCCATTCATTCATTAAAAATTTAAGAAAATTATGGTTCTATCTTTGAGCAGGAATCGTACCTGTTGTGTATTGTCCTTCAGGGATAAATATAATCTGTAAGGAATATTTTATGGCGTTTCTATGGGCAAACATATAAACAAACAATCGTTGTAATAAATTTTAACTTATACTGTAATCATACAATCAGCTTTAATACGCACAGTTGAATAAAAGACAGATGTTCAGCAAAATTATGCATGCATGCAAGAGAAATTACTAAATGATTTCCTAGATTAACTGTAATATTTACTCTGTGTACTGATACGTTGAATAAACTACTTTTTAACCCCCGACGCTACAACGACACGACAAGCGACAAGTTTAACGCATGTATCCGTATGTCTTGTCTGTGTCGTCATAGCTCCCAAGATAATAGAAAGATTCTGATGAACTATTTTTTGTTTAATAGATAATTTAATCGAGATGGTTCTTAGCTATAATTTGTGAAGATCTGGTCAGCCGTTTGAAGACTATCAGCTTGTTTATAACTTGAGAGCTGACAATATTAATATATTGGCCATTATAACAATCTAGTAACCATGGTAACATACGGTAACATAGATTTAAAGTAAATTCTTTATAAGTTGTTTGTCTGTCCTTTAGTTCTTTAGGTAATCTGTTTTTGTCTTACGGGCTTAAGTCAACTCACAAAGGGAAAACATAATTCTCAAAAGTTAAGTCATATTTTTTTAATGATAATAGGATCAAATAAATCAAATTCCAGTATTTGTATAATTTCTTAAAACTTATAGTTTTTAGCTTTTACTCAGTTATTTGCTAAAAACTTCGAAAAAGTTTTCTTGAAATAAAAACTTAATTATTGAAGTTTCCCGTATTCTAGGCACAAAGTTTACGAGTTTTGAGTTTCACAAAACCTAAGTGCATTTGTGTGGAAACTTTAAATTTTTCAAACTTTTTAATTTCATCGCGATACAAACATATTATAAAACTTTTTATTACAATGTGTCTTTTTGACGATTTGTTTGTACCATCATAGAATTGATACGATGAAGAAATCTAGATTATATTTTCAATAGAATATAATAAACATCGTAAAATCTATTTTAATATAATAGTTTATATTTATAAACTTATATTTTTTTATAGTTCTTAGAAGCAAAGTGGAGCCATTGTTAGTTCTGTACATATTAGTCTTTTGTCTAAGTAACCTCGTGGACGACTCTTTTTAATAAAAGAAAAAATAACGATCTTATGTTAAACTATAACTTTTACGTGTAATATCTTAACGAAGGCAACAGCAGATGAAAACATCGTTGAGGTCTCCTCTTAAAAACGACAAAATATATACACACAACCGAATTAAAATTTTGCAAACTTATTTTCGATGTTAGTTTAAAATATATTATAATACACCAATATAATTTAAGATTTTTCGAGATAGCAATAGTTTCTATTAAAGTTTAACCTTTGCTTTGCTTACTAGACAAAATAATAATTTAAATATATTAAAAAAATATCAATTAAACTAGTTGAAATAGACATAGAATATTCATCTTTAAATCAATGAGGATAAAGAGACTCCAAATTTCAAAATCTTTGTCTATCATCCATAGTTTCAATTTAAAGAATATTTTGTTGTATTTAATTCTGAAAACGCCTGTATTTCGACGCTTTTAAAACAACTACGTAGGTCGTTATCACAAGTTTTCCTAGTGTCATACTATCAGCGCTTCAGTACGTTCAGGTTTCATACCATTTTCCTTTGTTGATTCAAATGAGACGGACGTTTGTTTGTAAATATTTTTCGTATTATAAAGTGACAAATTAAATAAAAATTAGTGACAATCGTGTAAATAAAATGATATACTCACGACGCAGATCATCTTTAGGCACATTAATTATTGAACTTTTGAAAAAAAGACATGACGAAAAAAAGGATTCTGTATCCTCAGCCAGGGATTCTATACCTTCTCCATCACCGGACTCCGACGAGGTATTTATATTTGCATTTTAAGGTATTGTTAGTAAATATTGACGCAAACGATGCTTAAATGTCCTTGAATTGGGCCAAGCTTATCAATGACTGATTACAAACCGATTTTTGCTAAAAAATCGTTTAATGTGGAGTATCTGTTAAAGGTACACTCTATATTATGACAATAATTTGTATTAATATTTGTTAATTTTAGAATATTTTAATAACCTTAATTTAATTTAAAATTAGTTTCCGTGATTTTTAAACCGATTTCCATTTTGTATGAAAAAAATACAAAATTATGTACGTTTAATGTACATAATTGTGATGACGATTTTAAAAGATATCTCTTATTTTACAATTTTTTAACCGAGTTTTTAGTTCTCAAAAGGAAGAATATTTCTTCATGATTTTTTGAATATTTATTTTAAACTATCTACAATTCCACGTCATTCTTATTTTATTTTAGCTTTATTATATGATAATTTAATAAATTTTCAAAATGGTTAAAGTTTTACGAAACAAATAATCCTTGGAAATGAGTTCATCTTGTGTAATCTTTTATTTCATAATACGTCAATAGTAGGGTATCTATTAATAGAGTCGTTGGCAATGATCATTGTTTATAACTGTTGTTTCCTTTTATTTTGACATTAGTATATTATTATTAATCTAGATCTAAAAATTCCAACCATAAACATAGGTATATAAGGGAGTTTCTTGATCTTGAATTATCTGTATTTTTATTGAACATGTTTAACCTACTTATCGTATCTACTATTTGGCCATCAACTGAATTTTCGCGGTCATACTTGTCACACGGCGTCCCTGAATATTGCGTTTAGGGCTGATATTTATTGCTAATGGTAAGATATTTGTGAAATTTTTAAAAAAAAAATATATTAAACAAATTAGTAACAATATCAGCCAATAATAAGTGTGGAAAGCGCACTAGCTCATGCATGATTTCTCACTTAATAAATAATTTAAATAAGCAAAAACTAAGCGATCAATTATTAGAAAAACCTTAAAACATATTTCTATATAATTCTAGACTTAAAAGATACTCGAGATAAATATGCCTTGGTTCTAGTAAAAAAATATATTCTTCTCCTCTTTAAAATTCGCAATTAAATTGTTTCTCCAATAAATATTAAGATTAAATATAATTAATAAGTTATATGGAGGTCACTACTGTAAATAGGATAAATTCTGTATTGGCATCCTTATACACCGGATGTATACTTGCGAGCAGAACAAGTTTCTGTTCCGCGCTGCTTATCGCAACCCTATTACATTTTTAAAATCAATTACTACATTAAAAAGTTAAACTGATAGCAATCTTAACTAAGTGGGCAACACTTGAGGATACACAATATTTAATTTTACTTAAAAACATGATTAAAAACGCGTAATATACATGTATAGGGTATCCGAAATTCCACAAAAGTTAAACTCTATTCGGATCTTTCGACGCTTTCTGATTATATCAAAGATATAGACTTATACCAAAGTATTTACTATAATATCATTAAGTATCATTACACTTTATTTAATTATCATGCTGTTTAAAGACGTAGAAAATGCTTTGAGAAAATTTGTTTTCAATTCGTGTCATAATTCTATGTTTTCTTCGTAATGGCGAAGGTAAAGACTTTTGAAATATTTGTAGGTAATACTTTGATACCTAATTTAATTACTTGTAATTCCTATAATGATTTTTCGCTACAATGAGATGAGGTACTAAGAGGCAGCTACTAGAGTAAGTAAGATTAATTTATTAATATGTATAACGATACATAAAAATGTGATTACAATTTTAAAGCGGGAAGATGACCGTCCTGATTTTTAATCAACGACATATACTGACTTACTGACCAACATCTAAATATGTTATTATCATACAGTTTTAGCCAAAATTAACTTACGGAAATATTATAGCGGTTGATCCATTATATAGAAACACGCACGCACTGTTTGTCAGTGTGTAGTCATAGCGACAGTTGGTACAGGTGTGTAAAACAGCTGTGATGCCATTTGTTCATAATAATAGATTAAATGTTAACGTGCAAAATTATCACACCTTATGATTTCAGAGTTTTAAACATATTTAAGAAAAAAAGTTTAAAGTTTGTATATACTAGCTGTGCCCTCCGTTTTCATCATTTTGGATAATTGACACTATATCATTATAAATTATAGCCTACTTGTTATTCTGATGTGTAAGCTATATTATTGTAAAGTTTCATCAAAATCCATTCAGTAGCTTTTGCGTGAAAAAGTAACAAAAATTTTCCATACATTCACACATCCATACATCCATACATTCTTACAAACTTTCGCGTTTATAATATTAGTATGATAAGCGAGCTTGAGAGGATAAATGGACAAAAGCTTTTAAATTGTTTTTTTATCAAATTTTAAAGTACAATATTATTTTTAAAAATTATCCGAATGATTAAACCCAATTATGTTGTGTATCGCGAAAACAGCTCTATTAATCTAATAATTGTTTTGGATTTTGTTTATGGTTATGATGTTATTTAATATATGGTCTAGGTCTTTTCAAAAAATTCGAACTTGCATAAAATATTTTTTTTTGCTATTTGACCTAAAGCCTCCAAATATTCGATCAAATACGATCTCCTAAATCTTTGAAATAGGTGCACGTAAATCTACTGATACCTCATGATTTTATGATATCTATATCTATACTAATATTATAAAGAAGTAAGATTTGTATTTTTGTATGTAACGAATAAACATAAAAACTACTGGACCGATTTCAAAAATTCTTTCACCATTAGAAAGCTACATTATCCCTGAGTAACATAGGCTATATTTATTACAAGAAAAAATTAGAGATCCTTAGGAAATCTCACGAAAACCAACCCAAGGTGCCAAAAAATTTGCATCTTTCATCGCATGCGCTGCAAAAAGTATTGATGATAGAACAAAAAAATGTTGTACAATATTATAGAACGTATCAATATCTACAAAAAACTCCGCGAGACCATATGTCCAACTATTATAGTTACGTCACTATAACTACTTTTTTACATTTTAAAAGTTGATAAAAATGCCTATCAAAATCAGACCATGTTTTCTATAACTTTGTATTAATCCTTATCCAAATAAATTATTTCGTATTTAAGACTATTTCAATACCTGTAAATTACTTTTTGAATTATTAAAATCGGTCCTTCCATTCAAAAGATATTACGAAACTAAAAATATCAATATAAACAAAAAATACACGCGACGGGCCAGTATAGCGACGCAGCGCAGCGAGTAACGCGGCACGAGAGTGGGCACCGAAATGCAAGAGCCAAAATATTTTTAAAAATAACATTCCACCCGCGCGAAGCCGGGATGGGCCGCTAGTACACTTATAAAATACGACTGAGTAAGAACGATCGCCTAAATACAATTAGTGTGGACTAGTCACTCCTCAATCAAACATTAATTAAATTCGAATTGCAATTGACAATAATAATTACCACATAGCAATAACTAGGTGCTTCCCATTATATTGTAGTTAGAGGAAAAACGAATGCCTATTTGTTTATTAATGTTGTTCATTTATTTATTAATTATTATGATGAATATCGTCATTGAAGTATGTATTATAATATGTATTATAATAATTTATGGTGCAATACAATGGTATAAGTGATTTTCCCCATATTGTTTGAAAATTATGAACGTAATACATACTTCTAATCAATGGAAAATATTAAATTTCTCTGATTATACTGGCTCCGGCTTCGTCCGATTGCAATTTAATCTGTTTAGGTTAAATTTTATATTTTAATTTTCAACATACTATGCTATATATGTGACGAAATCCCATACAAACATTTTTTTCATACAAGTGCTTCATAAAAAAATGTATCCCTTTACCAAATTTTATTAAAATCGTTGTAGCAGTTGTTGCATTATAAACAGTGTAACTAACCCGATTTTTTTATATTACATATAATTATTATATCCGACATTTTTGATTTCTGTAAGTAACATTAAAATGACCAGGATTGCTTTGGAATTAGCATTTGGTCTTGGAGGGTCCTTTTATTTATTATTAAAAAGGTGCTCAATATAATCTGCTTAAAACACAAATATTCGCAATTTTCGCAATTTAGTATAAATAATGACAATGAGAGGTAAATCATTGTTATTATTTAGAATAGAATAAAATATATATTTAAACAACACAAAATGAATAATAATGTCTAAAAATAAATATTAAAGGAACTTCCTAAACCACTGCGTTTAATATTTTCCAAGTGCGTCATACATTTTTATTTAATGAAATAAACCACAGTTTAATGTATTTAAAGTTGATAAATAGAATTATAACTTTTTACTGTTCTATCCCAGAATCCACATAAGCAAATGACAAAGTTGTAAATCTAGATTTAGCGTCATACATATCACTACATAGCTAACCTTCGTCAAAATGACGAACATCTAATAATTTGTCCTCACTGAGTTTTGCTAAGATAAGATGATGTACAATATTATTAATTTGTTATATGTAATTATATATTTTGCCATTATGAGATAGTTAGTTAACTTGTATAAGTCGATATTTTCTATTGTTGAAAACAAAACTCTAATCGATACTTAAAGAAAGGTATCGAGAATAACCACTGTTACAAGATTGTTATAATTCAGGCAACTAACAAGTTAGAAATGAGCCTATAGTCTTTAAACGGCTGACTAAGATCTTATCGATTAAATTACCTTTCGCACAAATAAAATTTCATCACAATCGGTCCATTAACATGGGCGCTACCCCCGTCGTTGTAGCGTAGCGGTCACATTTAAATTTAACCGTAAAATAGTCGAATAGTTTAAAGATAATTATGGGATGTAGGGTTAAAAAGCTATTTGGGAATTTCAAAATTCTGTAATAATTTTTTTTACTAACATAATTTTTAAAATGTAGAAATTCCTGCACGTAATTTTGTCCTTCAGCTAATATAAATTTTTAAATCCCGTAAACAGTTGTTCAAAACTTCAAGACTTGATTAAGTAACAAGCTCAAGAATCAAGACAGACGTTGATTTAAATTGTTACCAGCTTCATTAAGGCCATTGTAAATGAAATCCACTTTATTATTTTAAATAATATTAAGCGTTTTAGTGTCGATAAACCTTTCTGATTATTGCTAAGCACTGATAAGAACTGATAACAAATAACACAAAATTGTGTTTTGTGAGAATATTAGATAGAATGCATTTTGTATACATAAATCTGTGAAAGTTACAATTTTGTTTACTTATTTGTCTGCTTTTAGCAGATTGATTGAGACCCAGAAGCAGACCTTTTATAAGTCAACGAATTACTAATCAAACTGCTGTGGATCTGTATTAATAAAGATATACTGTCGAGTAAACTAATATAACAAACACATGTCTGTAGTATATTTTCGCTTGCATAAAATATTACATAATTTTTGTCTGGAATTTTCTAATGAGACTCGGGAATGGCAGAAACTTTCTATTTATCATCTTAGATATCCTGATTCCTCTTTAATATTTTGAAATGATTTATGATTTAAAAGTATTTTGATTTAATGAATATTTACACTTACTAATTGTTCAAAATAAATAAACTACTTTTTTTTTAAATCTATAAATAGAGATTACGTAATGTAGTGAAAACGTGCTTTACACTTAAGTGAAGCTGTTTACTTGTGCCAAATCAATTGAAAACTAACACGTCTGTACCTTTTCAGATATTCTGGCACTAGGTAAAATAAAATGAAAGCAATAATAGCTTTAGAATTAAACTATGTTTTTGTTATATTATTGTAGATATAGTTCAGATCCAGATTTATAAGTTTATGATCTATGAATTGTAATCTTTCACCATGTTGTTCCCACATAAAAAATCCTACAAAGACTTTCGAGAAAACTTGTAATAACAATAATTACTACACGCCATGAGAACTTTTGTACAGACAATAAATAGAGAAATCAAGTTCAAATCTATTTACATTTATTTAATACTAGCCGACCCGCCCTCGCTTCGCTTAGGTGTATTCTCCCACCTGCAACTATTAATATGTTACTTCCCCAATATTTTACGTTGAATTTTTATTCTATAATGCGTAGTATGATACTAATTTGCTGTGTTCACTACCATATCTTCTGTCTTACTCACTTTTTGTTTTATAATACAAACTGTGTCCTGACATTAGCTAACATAACAAACAATGGATAAACCGATTCCGTGCAGTTCTAGTTATGAGCTTACATACATAGAGGCGATCCGTTTTTATATATAGATAATGTTCAACAAACCATTAATTCTAGTACTGTAAAAAAAAACTTGTATTACTTAAACAAATATCGGCATAAATGAAAAACTTTTCATTTGAAAATGTTTTGTAATATTTGATAACAAATCATTCTTCACTTATCTTAGATTTGTATAGTTGGTTACAATTGTTTATTTAACCTAAATTAACAAGTTTTTTTGTGAAATATTTGAATAATAGTGATTATATTTTATTGTGTACAAATTATAATAATTTTAGTGAAACTAAGACATATAATCTATCAATCAATAGAAGCTAATATATGTACATTGATGCTGCAAGTCTCCGATTCAGAGAATTGTCGTTTTTCTCGGAAACTTCTGAATCAATTGACTTCATTTTTAAATCGGTCTTTAAGATCCTTGAAAAATAAGACGTTAAAAATTTTAAAAAATTTAATTTTTAATCATGTAAAAATTTTGGCACAATAATGAAAATACTTTTTCTGAATTCTCCATTTAATTTAGTTTATAGTTATGAGCCTTTCAAATCTTATAAAAGGAGAGGATACCCATCCTATAGAAAAAAAAATCACAATATCATTCTTTTACAATCAATACAATATACGTCTTACTTCTGATGTATTCAAGTTTAATAAGATAGAGAGATTTAATGAGAGTATGTATATGTTAAAAACCACAATCAAACATTTAGAGAATTTTAAGCTCATTATACACATTTTCCCCGAAATTAAAATACTAAGTTATCACCAAAAATTTATTGTTATATATAACCAAAGTTCGACGAATCCGATTACGAGTTTGCGAGTCAATGAACTAATCAGAGCAAGTACCAATGTTCAGTTATTCTATTGCAATTTTGCGGTCATTACTGCTAATTACTTCTCTATGCTTATTTTGCTGTTAAATACATTGATACCGTTTGAATTATTTGTATTGAACTGTACTTAGTTATAAATAATTTATTAAAGTAACAACTCGCCGCAGCCTTGCACGGGTAGTAGTGCATGTTATGTCTACATGTTTTTTACTTGGGATTAGACAGACACGACTTTTTTCAACATTTTATATACCTCAATCTCACTCATTAATTACTCTGTCTAATTATAAAAATCGCATATAAATCCGTTCAGTAGTTTTTGTGGTATAGTGAAAACCATATCCAATTTTGTACAGTAGTTTTAGCTTGAAATGTAACACACATAAAGTTTTCAAAAATGTACAGACGTTATATTAATAAATACGTCTTAATATATTATTTTTATTTTCCTCAAACTTTGCGAACCTTTAGTCTGGGTAAATTTATCCGTGGAGGGAATAACTAATTTATCTGTGGTTTACAATATGAGTTGTTTCAATTAGCTGGAAAAGAATTTATTATGTTTGTCTGTTCTTAACTTTTGCATTAATCTTGATGATCTCATGTGATTAAGCTGATGACGTTGGAAGATATTAATAATATTAAAATTAAATTGCGTTAAAAGGTAAATGTATAAATATAATACTGAAATGATTCACTAGGATTTTTATTTCGAATTTTCGAAAAGCAATATGTAGTTTAAAAATAACTTAAAAACACAAACTATCCACTGTAAAGTATTTTCATCCAATCTACTAATTTAAACTTTAATATCTATAGAACTTGACTGCATTATCCAATAGTTCATTTACTACAAGTCTGTTTTAAAAGTAGCTTATCGTAATAGCCAAAATATCATTTTGGAAATGTACGCCGCACTAAAAATTTACGATAAGCTATATCTATGTAGATGTTGATACCTTGGATACTGTTTACTTGCCATCACGTCAAAAGCTAAAAAAACAAAGCTTTAGCTTCAAACGTGAAGATAGTAATGAATTCATAGTAACCAGGTACGTTTGGTGACTCAGGCGTATATTTGCAGTGCCAACTTCATCTACGAAATAATTCCTCCCTCACACAACATGATAAAGTTCAAAATACTATGACAAAATACAAAATCATAATCGGTCCGACGTAATCGTCTTGCCGTTTGAATAAATCAGTGTTGCAAGCAGACAGAGTCATTCGTTGTTTGCAAATAGAATATGAAATGCATTCAACAGGCGTTACCCTTTGTTTTTCCCTTAAAACACTTGGAGAATAAGTAAACTTAAACTGTAGAGTCTAATGTGTAGCTAAATGTAAAAAGAGAATCCTCTAAATATTACAGCTCAGACAGAACCAATTAGACAAAGACAAAATAATCGTGGGGGTTAAATAACATTATTAGGTTTATCCAATACTTCTCAAGAACCGGAAAACCACAAATTTTATATTCAGTATTTCCCTTCTAATATGTAAGAATTAGTCAATAAGTTAATTATAGGACTAAAAATCAAATA
This sequence comes from Limenitis camilla, assembly GCA_905147385.1. Taxonomy (NCBI): domain Eukaryota; kingdom Metazoa; phylum Arthropoda; class Insecta; order Lepidoptera; family Nymphalidae; genus Limenitis; species Limenitis camilla. The sequence continues at coordinate 6,326,462 of LR990241.1, forward strand.
CGCAAAATGCATTTCAAACTGACGCAATTTTTGTACACATTCCATTTTTTCATTTTCATCATCCTACTAATATTATAAACGCGAAATTTTGTAAGAATGCATGGATGTATGTTTGTTACTCTTTCACGCAAAAACTACTGAATCGATTTTTATGAAAGTTTACAATAATATAGCTTACACATCAGAATAACATATAGGTCATTTATAATGATATAGTGTGAATTATCCAAAATATAGCGGTTGGTATAAACCGCGGGGCGCAGCTAGTTTTATAGTAAATATGAAAATATTTCAAAACTGAAACTGTAAATAAAAAGTTAAGTCCTTTTTGGTCATGAAGAGCTTTAGAATTTGATGTAATACAATTTAATTACATAAAGAAAAATAATTACATAAACCTATTTGTTTAATGTAGATAACTACTGTTTACTTATACTTCCTATTCTGTAAAAGTTTAAATTTTTTTCATACGTAAAAAAAGAAATATTTATTTTCACATAAGCAAGCATCTAAAAGTAAATATTTCCTTTTTGTCTTCTATGAATCAATAATTTATTTTTGAACAATCTACGGTGTATCTTCTTAATGAATTTGTCTATTGGTGAAAACCACATTATAATCCGTTGCGTAGTTTAAAAGATCTAAGCGTTCAGATAGCGTGAAGCTACTTTATTTTATAGTACGTTTCAAACTCTATTCTAGATAATACTATAAAATAGAAAACCAGTTACAAAATAACCTATATTAAATTTCTAGGAATTGACTATAGACGATCTAAACACTGAATTGAATAGTTTGATAAATGTAGGAAGTAACAAAGCAACGAATTGAACTGTTCTCGTTTTAGCCTATTGTAACATTCTTGGACTGATTGAAATAGAACTTTATATTGCATACTAAATTAGTTTTTTTATGTTATTTTTATATATGAGGGGCCGTTAAAGTATTATGTAAGCATTTATTTTGCTATTATCAACCCCCTCCCGCCCCCCATGTCAGAAAAAGTAAGCAGTCGTAGTCCGCGTGCTTACGTAAACTGAGCCACTTCGATGTGCGTGTTTACTTTTTATCGCTAACATAATCATTTTGCAGACCCCCATCCCCCTTGACGTGAAAAATAAACAAGCCCCCCCCCCCCGCTCCCTTTAATGCTCACATAATACTGAAGAGTAAATTTTTACAAGCGTAATTTAAGTTTTTAGGGTCTTACATATTGTAACAATTTAGACGATTCTTTTTCTTGGAAAGATGATACTGTAGATGATATTTTTTTTTATTTACCATATCTCTTCAACGGCCTGTGCCAACAATTTTAACAAATTATTATATTCAAAATCATTTTTAATCTTTGCTTTAACATATTAGTTTTATTGTGTAATTATTATAGTATAAAATTAGTCTAGAGTCACTCATGCGTTCGTCTTAAACGAAATTAGTATATTTTATTATCCTAGTTTGGTTTTAATTGCAGCTTTATTTATCACATTATCATTTTCTTTATTAGTGATATTAAATATATATAAAATTGTCGTGTCAAATGTTAGTTACCATACTCCTCCGAAACGGCTCAACCGATTTTTATGAAATTTTATATGCATATCCAGTAGTTCTGAGAATCGGGTACTATCTATTTTTCATCCCCCTAATTGAAACCCCAAATTTATATGGCAAAACAACGTTTGCCGGGTCAGCTAGTAGATATATAAATTTAGGTACTCAGTATGGGAAGGTACAAAGGGGAGTCCTTAGAATCTAAAATTTTTATTACAGATTTAATACAATCCAATTTAAATTGATTTATTTTAGTAAAAATTGTCTCGTTACAAATTATTAGCGATCATTTTTCTTCTATCATGTTAAATATAAACACGCCGTGCAAACACAAATGCATCTATTTTTAAAGGTCGGACATTTACGGACGTAACGTTTTATACTCGCATATAAACACTTGCATCGTGGAATTTATTACTTCTTGGGCTGATTTTTGAATGTATTTTAGTTTGGTAACTCTAAAAATATTTTACGATTCTTGAACTTATTCTAAATTGTGTTAATTTTAATGATATTTAAGTTAAAATAAAAAAGTGTGCAAGTACTAGCATTAAAATTGACGTTACAGAAATTCTGAATTAATTTACTGTAATTCTAACGGTGCGATTTATGATTTCCAAAAATATACTTTAATTAGATCTCTCATATATTTGTAACGTGCGAAGTGAAGCACATAACTTCTCTTCTTTATAGATTCGTTGAACCGCCAATCCACTTAGATTATTCCTAAAATAACTTGCATGTTGATACACTTAGTATAATTTTAGCAACATTGGTTTTGGTTTCGAAATTTGCACAACTGTAACTTCCGTAGGAAATGTGTTTGATATAACTTCCGATGTGACATGAGTTTTTAATCAAAATTTGTAATTTTTTTTATATCTTTCTTAAAAAAAATAATTAATTCCTACGTCTTAAACCTATTTCTACAAATTTATATAACATTCTGGCCCGCTCCGATACAAGAAAGGCCAGAATGTTGTTATAAAGGCCTACATCTGTTAGATTACAATTATATCTAAATAAAAAAATCAGATCTTTCAGCTTCGTTTCGGACACACTCCGCCATTATGTGAATAGCATCTTCATTTTTTGTTACATTCTAAACAGACCGGTGTTTGTAATTTCCCTATCATTGCCGCGAAACTACTTAGAGGAATGTGTCCGGAACGAAGTCTAAAAGCTATAGTAATTTGATACCTACTCATATTGGCACCAATAAACCAAGGTTTGCTGTTTAGATTTGGCTGTATTGTTTTATACCATACCCCTTTAGTCAACGATCTCTCGCCAAAGTGTTCCTTCCATGTTTTGAGACTTTCTTGTTTGACGGTAGACAGTATATTTGTATAATACGGTAACCAACTACAAAGAATACCCTCAGTAGAAATTATAATTATTAGGCATAAAAATAATAAACTGAACGCAAATTTAAACTTTTACACAATATTGATAGGTCGCAATTACTGTTATTTCGAGTGATATATTTATCTTCAAAATCTTCACTCTATTTCTGTTTAAAAATTGTATACGTAAAATAATATTATGTTGTCGCAACGGATCCCATTCAAGGTTTTCATATCTCAATATTTCTTAAGGTCTACATCACATCATCAATCATACTATCAATAAGCATTTATGAATTGACAGATTTTTATATGTACATCGACGCTAATCATCTTTTATATTCTGTCTGTCAATTGAATCGTCTATCTTTCCTAATTATTCAATATTTATAACTTGACATTTTACTATGATGAGGTATAATGAGACCTTTAATTTCAAAAAAAATTAAAAACTGTTTAACTATAGTTTAGAATTATTTAACCTCAAAATCGGTCAAGTAGGTCGGTCGGTCACCACTGGCATTTTACAATTATAATTAACCAGTTCAACCGACTTTTTAAAAAAACACTTCTCAATTTATTGTTGCTAAATAAAAATATTTAGGCGCTTACAGTAAACATATTTTATAATTATCCTGTAGGAATTCTGATTTTTTTAGGATAAAATATAGCCTATATATTAATCCAGGTTATAAAGTAACTGTGTATTAAATTTTATTGAAATCCGTTCAGCAGTTTTCGCGTGATTGAGTAACAAACATCTGAACATCCAAATACTAATATAGTAGTAAGTAAAATATATCAAAGATGATTAATATCAAGTTATTTTAAAATATTAATGATCTAAATATTTAATGTTTCCTCATATTTATGATGTTAATTACGATACGCAAGTAACTATAAACATCGTTCGGATCACCAGGGTTTGTTTTTCGTGTGGGTTTCCTCTTGGGCAATGTAGATTAGGCACATATGGTGTTTGTCTTTCCGAAGTGGGTCACTCACGATAGCAGTTTCAGAGACTTATTTTTTTAGTTTTTCCTTTGATATTTATTATAAAGATCATTAAGAAAATGTTTATTGTTTTCTTTAAAAATATTTAAATTTTATTCCACTCATTTATATATTTATTACAGTATGGTAGGGTCAGTAAGATGTATTCAAATATTCTTGTCTTAAAAATATTACTATTTTATTAACAGAAAGTTACCCAATGCAAGTTAGTCTCTGGTCCCAATTTAGTGGGATATAAACATAATATTGTCGTTGGGAATTGTTTGTCTCTTAAGAAAATGTCATTTCTATTTTGACTTTGTCGCAAAAAAATTACACTGCTTTAGGCTATATAAATAAGTTTAGTTTCGTATCTTATTACTGACCTGAGTTCCCGAAAAAAGGTCAGGCAGACGAATAATGAAATAGTCAAATAAGTGTTTCTTCTTTCCTTTTACATACAAGATCCTAAAAGCAAATTTTCTTTGACTTTAATTAACATCGCTTGTATTCACATTCCACTACTAGCGTCTAGACTATCTCTGCTCTATTCTTAAGAAACAAAAAGAAACAAAATTATTTAAATGAAAAATCTCAAGTTTTAGAATGTGTATTTTTGGAAAGTGCATCAACACCGATCGATCGTACCAAACTATAAATAAAACTATGCAGTGACCTACTTAAGAAGTTTACAGGATTCTATCAAGACCGGAAAGTTTTGAAAGTATCTATAAAAGTCCTGATACTTTTAAGTGGAAATGTTTTGTATTACAAAAACGGAAGAAGAAAAGTTTTGGACTCTTTTTGAGACGATACTGCCTATAAAGTTTAAACTTTGTATTATTATTATAATGATATAGATTCAATTGATAAATAATCACATTTATTAAAAATCTTGTTCTCAATAAAATTGATAAATTCGCAGCTAATTTTTTTATTTTTTTACTATTAAAATTTTGTTACAATAAATTCAATTAATTTTTTTTATCTTATAATTAAAATTCTCGTGTCATAATGTTAGTTACCATACTCGTCCGAAACGGCTCGACCGATTTTTATAAATTTTTTTATGCATATTCAATAGGTCCGAGAATCGACTACTATCTATTTTTCATCCCTCTAAGATATAAGGGTGGCCCACCCCAAATTTATATAGCAAAACAACGTTTGCCGGGTCAGCTAGTAATTTAAAAAACATGGTTTTCTACCTTTCACTTATTTTTAATCGATGAATAAATCGATCGGTAAATATGGGTCAAAAATCTTAGAATTTAGGTAGATTTTTTTATTTTTTTTTAAATGTTTTAGTAATAAATAAATGTTTTAAAAATTGTTATACACAATAGCAACATCGTTGATAACTTTATATTCGCGGGTAGTACTTTTATTTTATTCCAAGACTTTTATGTATATAGCCTCTGTCGAGATAAATTTGAGCCAGTTGTCGAACGGAGCGCGCTTAGTGATCATTATGGTTGTGCTGTGGTGTGGTGTCGTGATGCTGGCTCTGCATTACTATGGTTTGGATTAAGTTTTTAAAATTGGTTAAGTGCATTTTATTAATGTCTTGTGCGGTATTGGTCCCACGTAAATAACAGTTAGGTATACAGAAAACTTTCAATAGTGATTATTTATAATTTGATACCTCATATAGTACCATGACATACAAATAAAATTAAAAGTCAAAGTAATGATCGATTTAAATCATTTTAGTCATTGTAATTCAAGTAAAAGTCACTTTTTGTAGAACGTTACTTAAAGAAACTGATCTCTTGGAGAAATCTACTTTCGTTAACTTTCCATTGCATTTGTGTTCTGTATTGTGTTATGCAAAAAATTAACTTCTATATATGATAATGTATATATGTCATACTTTTGTTAAAAAGACAACGAATTTAGCAGCAGGTCTGAAGATGTTATTAGACGATTTTTGTAATCACATTACTAGTTCCAAGGACGATTTTTACGAAAAATATTCTTTATTTACTGTAAAGTACTTAACCTAGATTTCCAAAAACATTATTTATAATAGCTATGAAGCTCTGTTGTTAAATAAAGCTATCTGAACGCCATTAAGTCCTTCTAATATCTTGCCCTTAAGGGACATTAAAATAAATGACTTCTTTCAACAATAATTTACAAATTTTAAAAGTATTTGAAAGCTTTTGGTATTCTAATTTGCATAAATTTTAGCTTTTTTATTTATAGTTAAATTATAGACAAGAACCGTCTGGTTTAAATTAGCTAACAAATTAAAAATTTAAAACTCTCGCCTCCACTGCTATCTAACATATAACCAAGGTAACAGCAGTATCAAAGACTCACGGAATCCTGAATGTAAAATCTTTAAATAAATGGTATATTAGGATTGAAATAGTGAGTAGTTCTTACTAATGGATTCTTCAAGAATAAAAAGTCATCAACAGTGTTGCTAGTAGATAATATATATCCGTAATAACGAGAGAAATTTATTATGTGAGTGAACTAAATATATCATCTGCAAGATTGTCACCACGCGAACATTGATCATGCAACTGCAGTGATTTCGAAAGCCCCTATCTGTTACTGCTACCGAGACACGACTGTCGAAATTGTATTAAATTACGAAAATTGCCTGTCTAACGTCTTAATTTACGAGATTATTTTTTTTTACATTTTGCAATAGAAATACATTAACATTTAGATCAGAACACACAACAGATTCTTACAATATTTGTTGAGGTTCTCTAATAAAGTGTTCTTAACTATTCAGCAATATGCATAACATCAGCATAATAGATGCTTTAAATAAGGAGACAATAGTGCCTGGGACTTGTGAGCCATATACAGGGTTATTGCGACCATACTACCCAACATTAACTAAACAAGTAAAGTTAAGGAATCATGATCCTCGATCAGAAAGATATAATTTTCAAAAGTGAGTCTTAATAAATAAGAGACAGTTTTGACGAATAATTTAATAAGTAAGTAAAGTAGTTTATTACTTGGTTCTCCATCTCTTATACATGTTAGATCATAAATATATTTCGCGAAGTTGTATACTGTCGAATAATTGTAAACCGTTACATACTGCTTACAATTTAATGAATTATTTTTCGGTAGCGTATGTTTTCACACTGTGTTAGCAAGAGCGAAATGGCTACTCATCCCATAGCACCTGAGACGTCCCAATAGTCCTTAAGACAATATTATTGTCCATTCTAATTTTCATTATAATCATTATTCCTACTGTAATAGTTTTATAATATGGTAACTTAATCCTGATTCACAATTTGACATTTCGATAAATTGTAAGTAGTTAGTTACGGTTTACAATCTTTTGACAATTTACAATATCACGAGATAGATTATATATAAACTATACAGTATTAGGTTATTTATAACGATTCATACAAATATTTTTTCTTTACAAATAATTTAGTTTGTATGAAAATAAGGAAGTAATTCACACAATTGTCTGAATTCCGTGTTAAACGTACTATAACATTCAGATTATTATCTGTGCATATCAAATTATCCTCATAAAAGTCAGACCATACAAATATTTGAATAAAACCTCCATGTTTTGGATGCTTAAGCAAAGAAAGTTGAGTTTAAGTAATCTCATTATGTATGATATAACCCAAATTGTAATTTGGATATTTAAACTTACCGTTATGTAAAATAAAAACTTTTACAGCTTTACCGAGTATCGTTAAACCTAAAGTGCACACTTGACTCTGTTTTTAATACGCTAAGTAATATATAGAAACTGGTTTAAGGCTAAAAAATATAGTTTTTAAACGGACACTCCCTAATAGTAAAAATGATGTAATAAGAATTTTATGATTAGTGTTGATAGTTCAGCGATAGTTTGACTAGTAATTCCGTGTATTAAATATTGAATTATTACAGTGAAATGTGGCCCTTATTGAGGATCATAATATAAGTTAAGTATTGCTTTGTTACTTGTTTGTGTTGAAATGTTTGTACGTCTGTGAAATATTTATTATATTTGTTTCAAATGTATTTTTTATTATTTAAGATTAAATAACGAAGTGTTTTAATATAATAATAGCTAATATATTTATGAGTATATTTAGTTTAAAATATACTTTCAAAAATATAAAATTTAGCGAAAATTCATTATTACTTTTAATTTGAAGTACAATTGTCAATATATCGTAATCTATCAATTTCTGATAACTAGATTTTTGATTTAAAAAGAAATTGGCTAATCTTATATATAAAAATGAATCCCTATTTCCCTTAGTCACAGCATCACGCGTAAACGACTGGACTAGTTGTGTTTGTTATTGTCAGGAGCAGGTTCTTATGGAAGAAAAAATTAAAAAAATTGCGCGGAAATTAGAAAATTTAAAAAAACAACGACCATATTAACGTTTCTATTGTAATCTTTTGACAGCCAATTCAAATTCAATATTCATAGTAAAGACAGGACAACGTCAGTCGGGTCAGCTAGTTATACATATTTTTGATATGACTCATATAAGTATAATAATTACAATTATATTGTTTACACAAACAATAGCTGCGTGTTATTAAAATCGGTTCGTTCCTCAATTACTTCGATCGAAACCAACATGCGTTCGTTCAACCGTTTTCATGTACTTTTACGGATTGTTAGATAAATTGTTACAAAATTACGAATATTGTATGTAATAGCGATATTTAACACGTATATAATAGTAACGTTATATAAATATAGTTGGTTTTGTTGCGCTATTAAAATATAGAAATAGTTTTTATTAACATTTGAAATCTTAGCACCTATTGGAGGCTTACATAAGCTAGATAATACAAAATACTGAAGTGTTGTGTCAATAAACTAACTTATACCTCCATCTGTTTAAAATTTTTAGGACTTCCAAATATTTACAATCCTTTTTTCCAATAATAAATATTTAGTTAGAAATGCATCTACATCATGATTTAAAGGTTCATGATATTTTTATATTAAATATGAGATCTAGAAGTTTAAGATGATTTTTGATACTAGTTACTATTTATTGATTATTTATCTATCAGATATATTTTATGATTATAAAGAAATTTCGATCCTCTAACTTATGCACAATTTTACTCATAGTTGTCGTCTAGTTAATAAAAAATGTATATTGAAAACATGCACTTTATCTTTAATTTCCCCTCTTCAAGCCTAGTTTTTACGATGAAACGTAGCCTTGTCCTTTCCCAAATCGGTTAAGTGATTTAAGTATGATAACGTAACAGACTGATAGAATTACGTATGACTTTTTTATAATATTATGTAATAGTTGGGATTGCTAACAATATTCTGTTCTTACTAATTCATGGTGTGCGTGTATTCTTTTTATCTAGTAGGGTCAAAAAATCATGTAAAAGTTCAAAATAATTAAGTTCAAATTTTTAAGTAAAAAAAAGTAATTATAATACGTGTAGAATTTCCCTAATGCAAGTAACATTTCAGTGAAACTGCGTGCCCGCATTAAGCGACTGTAAATGTTAGGTCACAAATTACACCTCGTTCATACAGAGACGTTTAAATTAAATGCAATTTTGATATTTAAGCGTAGTATTATCATGACTGGAAGCTGGGCAATGTCAGAGGCATGTAGTGGATCCAGATAAAACTCCTCACTGCTCGACCTTCCTAAATAGTTAAATTAAGAAACTAACTTGAATAATATTTGCTCTATGAAATTACATGACAAAATTAATCTATAGAGATTAGAGACAGATATTATAAACTATCCAGTCAATGGGGATAAACGAACAGTAAGGCAATCAATGGTCTTAAATCGATTTCAAAATATCTTGTCGACGTTATTTTTTTTATTAAAATATGTCTGTTGAAAACGAGACACCTCAAAGATAGTCCTACTTAGATTTCATTCAAATAAAACCTTGGAATTTGTGCGTAAAACAAAACTCAAAATCGAATTAGAAGTATGAGTATTATTATAGTACTAAGATATAAGTAGGTTTATTAAAGTTAGATTTTCTCTACAAATTACTACTACACTTTTTCTATTTTACAATTTTACACGTACAAAATAAAGTTATATTAGGATTTCTGCTTTTCCTTTTAAATTACGGAGTAAGGTGGAAGTGACCTGAAGAAATATGTACATTGCATTACACGAGTGCATTCATTAAACCCGCAGCGATACAGGTTAACGTGAATTTCACCGTACCACGAAATCATTTATTTTATACTTTTTACGCTCTTTACTCTTACAGGTTTTTGTAATATTTCAGTATACTTTCTACTTCGTATTATAAAGAGTTAATGTGAATAGTTTGCTTATGTGTAACAGATATTCTTTTAACGAATCCTTGTTTCAAATACTAGTATTTTTTCACTAACTAACAACTTCGTTTTATGGTACAGAGTATGAAAAACTATGAGGGACAACACTTTACTATGATGAATCATTTATTCACTTATTCATTTACTCACGATTACACCCACCCACACACTTACTAATCCATCCACTCATATTGACACCTATCTAACCTCTCATCCACCCAATCGAAGTCTAAATAATTTATTTCAATTAGACACAAATGTAAAACAAAGTACTTTTAACACATCAATAAGGTCTGTCAGTCAGTTTGGCTGAATTGACTCTCTCTCTCACTTATCATCCACCAACTTTCCCATGCCTCCACCCATACACACCCAAACATACCATGATCACACTTACAATAATAGTAATAGTAGTTAGTTCAGTTGACAACCTCTTCCTTTTATTAAATCGGTTAAAAATTCTGCTTTTTGTTTACAAAAAGTACGGAAAAGTATATAGTTTATTTTAACATCTTAACAAAATCGTTATCCCTCTTATACTAAAGATTATATTTAACGAGGCGTCGTCGGTAGTCGGCTTATTGTAAAACCTCTAAAGGATTTTCGCATTTCGTTCATACATTTTCCTGCAAAAATGGAAAAGTTAATTTCTGTAGACACAGTCTGACCCTGTTGTCATTGCTATATAAGCACCAGCGAAAGCGGAAAGCCTGCCACGAAAATAAAAAGAAAAAGAGTTCAGGTTTATCGTAATAATGTTTCAAAACGTTGAAACAGTTCGCTATGAAACTATAGTTATATAAATGTCTATTAATATTACACCATGAAACTTTTGTTCAGTTTTTTGTATTTAATGTATTTTGTCCCAGTTATATTAAGTAATTTAAGTAAACGAATTGCATATTTGACTAAGTTATGCTTATAAGTTACATTATATTATTTTATGTTACATTATCAATATAAAAAAATATAGAATAGACTGAGGACTCAAACAATAAAGATTTGCGAGACGACAGCTATTATTAAACAGAAAAGAAAACAGAGATTACATTAATTATATAAATCGCAATTTTTTTATGTGTCCTTAATTAAGTAATTTGTTGAAAAATAAGAAAGCTAATGAAAAAAATAAAATAAGAATGTCCCAGTCCCAAATCCCAGTGATTTGACTACTTACGTGGCCCACTCCTAACACCAGTATTTAGCTTAGTTGGAGGGGTTAATAAAAAAAAGAACAGTGTGGGCCACCATTAAGTTATAATTTTAATGGTGGTTCACACACTTCTTTATCTTGTATCCTTGTGCCATGGTATATTAACGGCTGTCACTTTACATCTCAGAATATCTAACACCGGAAAAACAACATCGTAACCAAAGTGGAATGGTTGTTTATTCTATTCAAATTGCGTGACCGATTTGGCACTCGACACGTCACTATATCACGATACGGCTTGACATCTTCGTGACATGAATTGTTTACTCCACTCCACACACAGTTCCATCCAATCCACATGTACGAGGAACTTACAAAAGATATTCCTCTACATTTAATAAAAATGTAAATTCTTGAATGTCTGTACATAGAAGATATTTAAAGTTCCAAAATAAAAGTAGATTTAATTCCGCATTACCCCTTTCGCGATTTTTTCTTCATTAGAACATTTAGTAAATAAACACAAAAATGGAAAATAACCAATCAAACATAGATATCTATTCATGTATGAGACGCAGACACATTTTATAAATAATCATATTAAACTTCCGAAATTTTGCGTATAGATATATAAATATGTTGATCTATGATGGAGTTGTCCATGAGAAGACATAACTTTTTAGTTCGTCTTGAGTTTCTCCTTGAAGTCCTCTGAATATTTTTTTTAATAACTGATGAAAGGTTAAGTAAATATAATTTATATATTACAGCAATTAATTTATATCCGTAGACAACAAAACGTAGCGTCATCGTCACTCACATGGAGGTGTCGCCATTCTGTCTACAAATAAAGATACATTGCGACATTCGTTACAATCAAAAGTGCTTGTCACTTTCCTTACGCATTTTTGTATAAGCACTTTCAGTTTTGATTTGATTTTTTAAAGCAAATAACACTTATATTAATTGTTTGCATATATTTTTGAGTGTGTAAATATGTCCATAAACTGCACTTAAAATCTGGCCCACTGCTAAGCCGGGTCTCGTGTTAGGTCATAGTCCATCACGTTGGCCCTTTGCAGACTTCACATATCGACTGACCTTTAGGGAACTCCCAGCAGTGCAGGTTTCCTCACAATATTTTCCTTCACTGTTAAAACAAATGATATTTGGCTGCATAGAACACAAATAACTCGGAAAATCAGAGTGTGTGCCCAGGATCGAACTCGGACTTCCCGAGTAAGACATTAACTTCAGTCTTAACCGCCGGGCTACCAAAGTCTCTTTATGTACTCAAATTTGGTTATAAAAACAGGGTTTTTCATATCAGTGCGACATATTTTTTAATGAAATTTCGATTAACACTAGATGAACTTCTATTCTACTCGTGCTAGGACATGCAATTGACAAGAAAAAAATGCTTTCTCTTAAGCGATTCCGATATAATAGATTGTGTTATTAATATACTAAAATTTATGTAGTATATTAAAAATTAATTGGTATATTGAACTTACAAATAGTAGAAAAAATAGCGTTTGTACCGAGTACAAAACGGCCTTTTTAACCCTCGTTAAAGAATCTCTTGATGTTAATTAGGTCGAAACTGGTTAATATAGATGTTATTTATAAAAATGTATTAAGTTTGCAGAGATTGGGTTATTTTTGGTAGATAATAATAATTTAAGCTTGTTTTTATCTTAGTGATTAGTCGTGAAACTTGGTCCGTAGCCAATGGTAATTATTGATTTTATCACAGCTCGTTTAATCTTTATGTCAGACTAAAACAAAACTTTAGCAATTGGCCATTTTTACTGTGATATTTGATGTTATTGGAGAATCTTAGAATAGCAAGGAATACAGTAGATTTATTTTGTATACCCTGACAATCTGACAAAAGTGACATTTGGGTTGCATCTCTACCAGAGATGTGCGAGGATATAAGATATAAGAACCAATGGAATCACTACATACGGGCATAACGCGTTTTCCTTATGTGACGATTCCTACTAAATAACTCTAACGCACAGTACATTAATAATACAATATTGTCCCAAGCTAAATTTATAGGCTTTGTTACAAGTTTGCACAACATTAGCTTTTGTGTAGGCGCACTAGTGTTTGGGCGTTCTGGACAGGATTCCTATCTTGGCTATTATGCTTGAATATCCTCTATGACACATTATGAAAAAACATAAGCACATTTACCTTTAAACAGGATAACTATCTATTTATCCTTATTTATTTCTTGTGAGGCCTTTATAGACTAACGAACTGCGTACGTAATACAATACGAATTAGTAATATAAATTATTTGAAAAAATTTGAATTTAAATTCTATTAACAAGTCGTTTCATAGATTATAGATTGCCTACCATAGTGAAGTATAAATGTGTCTATGATATGGTAGCTGACTTCAATGTTGCTCAACGCCACGGTGACTATTGTTGCAATCGTACTCTTGTTTCTCAAGCCCCAAGTACTACTGCAGTTTCAGTTTAAAGTGCATGTTATAAATATTTTTCACGTATTACAATACCTTATACATATTATAAAATGTAAATGTAATATGGCGCAAGTAACCTGAGCTATTGTTTTTATCCCTATTTCAGATGAGGTCACACAACACACAATCGATAGCAAATTGCGTAATCGTGTCACTTTCCTATTCATTCATTATCGAGACTAAATAGAGCGATGTCCACTATCACAATTCAAATAGCTGGAGATAGCGGTGATAGTAAAATATTGATTCGTACTATCTCATTACGAAGAAATGCAATCTCAGTTTGTATACATTAATTGACGGGATCACTTTGTTTGGTTTACCTATTAAATAAAATATTCAGCATAGAAGCCAAATTTTTCGGTTATGGTGATGGATAATATATAGACTCTACATTTACACTTCTACTCATTCTTTAATTCATTCGCCTACCCGTCTACTAATTCTTCCCAGTCTCTCAGACACTCACCCACCAATTTTCCTATCAACTCACTCACAACTAAGTGTGCCTCGCTAAAATTCATTCAGCCGTTTTGCGTCAAAAATTTATTTGTATTTTTAAGAGTAATTTCACGTCCCATAGAAAAGTAGGTGCAGTTATTCCTAAATTTATATAACTTCCAGAAAATCTTCCGATTCTTCTCTTCATAAGAACCTTCCCGTGACTGATATATATATAAATATTTAAAGCAAAATCCTCATTTATAATACTTATCCTATGGTTTTAATTATAACTCCAGATATTTTAATTTAATGATTTTTTCTTAGATTCATTAGCTGACGTAAAAAAATCTTAAAAGTATTAATAAATAAATATTACATGAACTTAATATTATTGGTTAATAAATAATAAGTACGTAAACCGAATATCTATTTGTAATATAAAATATTACGGTCGATTTACAAAAATTTATCATATCAATATTTTCTCAGGTATCGTTACGCGGAGTTACTGTATATTCAGTAAGATATTTTATAGTACCAGTATCTTTCAAGATAAGCTCCCCTTTACACCTTTATTTCTTCGATGTATTCATGTCTCCGCATAAATTTCCGTATGATAAGGAATCTAGAATATAGATAAACTTTTGAAGTATATTTTTGTTATAAGCTACATGATTGACGAGTACAGTAGATTTACTGAAAAAAAAGCTGTTCAAAGATACAAAAATTTTTAGACATCCGATTCAAATGAATTAAATCTTGAATTTTAAGATAGACCTGTAGTAATACGACCGTGAAAACTGTATCCAATTTGGTTCAGTAGTTTTTGTGTGAAGCGTGTACAAGTATAGGAACAATTTTTAAAATTATTTTATTTTCTTCTAGTGGTGTTAAGTTACTTTTTTATGATATGTATAACAAATAAACAGAACATAGCCTATTAATTTTAACATGTTAATGCTAATTCTAGCATACAGTAGGCTTAAATGGCTTTACGACTGCCATTCGAAGACAACGCTTAAGCTATTCCGTTGTATAATACTATTAATATAATCTACTGAGTTTATGATAGAGAAATAGTACGGGGAATTACAGGAATTTTTATTTATTGTATTTGCAAATCTAAATTTCCAAAACACGACAAAAACGTCAACTTTACAAAACCTTTCTTAAAAATGAAACGCTTGAAAAGTGTCTGGTTCAAATTCAATTCAATTTCATAATTCTTTTAAATCTGAATTACAAAAAACGTGAACATAACAATTTTTTTAAATATAATTTCTAAACTAGGTCATTAAACTTCAATTTTCACGTCTTTTCTCGTTTCATGTTTTACTTAAAAATATTTGGCTCAAATTACACTTATAGGTTAGAAAAATTACACCAAGGGAAATGAATCTTTATCTTTACACAGTATAAAAATGATGTCACTTCCGCTGTCTGTTTGCTTAGATCTTTTAAACTACTCAACGGACTTTAATACGGTTTTCATCTAAAGACACAGTGATTCAAGAGGAAGGTTTATTTGTATACATGCATATTATGGTAGCGAAAGAAATCGGGCGAAGCCGGAGGGGGTCGCTAGAAGAATATAAAACGTTTTGAAGACCTTTTTATATCTAAATCAATAAACCCAGAGAAAACATGAACTTTACAATATACAGTTAAAATTATTGCTATTAAATGTTTGTCACTAGATTTATTATTACGTCAAAGAAGAGAAGATAAATCGGCTAGCCTTAAACTGAAAATTTTACTACTGATATTATATTTTAGTTTTGTAAAGATATTCTGAGCGTAATCCGGAGGGACTCAGACAAGTCTATAGGCAACAATGGACTAAAACGTCTCCTTTGTAAGAATTTCTTATATATTTTGTATAATCTACGAAAAAGATTAAATTTTAAGATCTTCTTTAACTATATTTTCTATTAGTTATTTAAATAAAAATATATTATTTAAATTGGTTTCAGGTATTTTGGGACAACAGTGACTCTTCGGTAAGAATAACCTAAAAGTGGGCGGTTTGATGTATTTAAATTTTTTTTAATATAAATTCTTAAATATGTATGGATTATTAAAATGATTTTCGTTATTCGAAGCAACCTTTTAATTTAATTTTTATATTTTAAAATTTTAAACCGCATTAGAAAGTTGTGTAACCATGACTTTTATGAAAAGGCATTTTTTGTTTGGCAGCATAACCGCAGTTTTGTTGTTTTTTGATCCTCTCCACTGCCCCTCATTCACTGCATTTTCATTTGAAAGCTGAAACTCGGTTTATTCATGCCAGAATATTATCTTGGCTCAATACTTAAAAGTTTAACTATCACTATAAGTACATAAAACATACATAGAAATAGGTCATCTTTCTGTCTAAAGTTCAATACCTAGATAGTATTGAACTTTATTACTTATAAAAGCCAGCAAACGTTGTTTTACTACCGTGGGCTACCGTTATTACTTAGGAGTATAAAAAATAGATGTTGACCGATTCTCAGACCTACCCGACATGTACACAAAAATTCATAAAAATCGGTCGAGCCGTTTCGGAGGAGTATGGTAACTAATATTGTGACACGAGAATTTTATATATAAGATGATTGGAAGTTAATGCGCTTTATAGCTTTATAAAGGAGGTCTGTGAACCTACACCTGAGTCACAAGTCAGGTACTGCCCAGCTTCCTGTCTTAATTTTCTTTTATTACGATATTTTACATATTACTATGTAATAATAGATTTAACCTCTGTCACACATAAGTTACAGCTTTAAGTGATTTTTTTAATATGTAATGTATATTGAAATTAAATTTTCTAATTTTTTTTTTGGTTTACTTATATGAGTATTTCTGCGTCTACATATTATAACATGCATATCACATCGTCGTAAAATATTTTTTGCTTTTAGCTTTTCGTCTGGGACGTCAATAACGTGTGCAATGAGTTGGCTAGGATTTCTAAATTGAAATTTTATACTCCATCTGCTTTATTTTCGATAGATAGAACTGAAATAAAATATCAGTGATAAAGCGCTATTAAATGAGGCATAACATATTACGCTATTATATATTGTCATTTTCATATTTTACGTGTTATCTACATTGGACCGATACTGCACAATAACACGTAAAAAACAATAATATGCACTTAAAACGGTAAACGAGAAACTAATATTAAAAACTTACTCCAAACCCCCACAGCATCACGACATATCCACCAGGCGAGCTCCGTTTGACAACTGGCTCATGTCTATTGGAGCAGAGGTTACATATAGTCTGGGAATAAAATAGAAGTACTACCCGTGAATATAAAGTTATCAACGGTGTTGCTATTTCGTAAATATGAAAATGACGCTATATTATAGACCATATTTCACAACACACACATACACGCAAAAGATGCCTATCTAGATGTCGATCGATCAGTCGGTACACTCAAAAGTTATGTTTCTGAGATACGAAATCACTAAAAAATATATAATAAGTTTGGTCAAGTGAACTACTTGAGGTATTGATTCCATTGCTTATTAATGCATCTGGGTCACAATCTCCAGGTTCTTAAAGTAAACTATTTTACTTAAAATCGAAATAGAATTCTTATTGAAAGTTCTATTATGTATTCGAAAACTGTTACTACTCAACCTTATCTCAAAATTATTGATTATAAATTTAACTCGGAGAAAATGAGAAGAATGAGAGGGGGTATGTTGAAAATATTAAGAACGGTGTACGGTATATTAAATGAACTATTAAGTAAACGCAACGTAGACTGAACTGATAAATAATCAAATATGATCTGTTACAACTACGACAGTAACCTAAAACGTTACGACAGTAACCTTGGACTTGTGTCCAAGGTGTAAGCTTAAGGAGGTTCTTTATTCAATTGAAACATTCGCCTCCACAGCTCAGGTTCTCTGTTTAAATCTAAGGTTAAGTTAAAGTAAGCCTAACTTACATTTAGTTTCAATAATTACAATTTTAAGTAATACATAGAGTTAAATTTCTAAATTATCCTAATACAAATAATGTGGAACTGAGGAAGGCAGTCCTGTTTTAAGGAACGCTTTCGTAAAGTGAAGTGACCTTTTCAGAATTTCTTTAGAGCAAAGGCGTCTATTGTTTTAATGTTGCCATTTTGTTTCTATTACTTAACTTGAGTTTTGTACCTTTTTAAATTTCAGTTACTTCTGCATAACTTTTTTAGGGTAATATGAGCCTAAATAGCGATTTAATACTTTATAAGAAAATAAATTTTGACTCATCTTACTACTTTAAGTTACTTTTTTAATTTAAGGTAAACTGATTCGGGATTGTCAAATGAGATTTCTTTTATACACTACCCTCACTGAAACTCGATTAGAATTATAGTAAAATCGATGTGAATAAAATTATTTCTCGATATGTATTGCTTAATAAGGCAACACCTTCTTACGCTCACATTTCACTATAAATATTTAATCTATTAACTACTCGTCAAACTGCCGGCAACAGTGTTATTAGTTTTTTTATATATATTATTATTTTTAAATATTATCATATAACAATTATCTGACCGCCAAGTGTCTCAAACACGTTCCAGCTGAGCCGCACGTGGGCCAGATCTGCCCCTCCCTCTCCCATCCTATTACTGCTGCGGTTCCAATGAACACCAGGTTCTTGCTCGGGGTCCAGTAAAACCGTAGCATTCTTCTCTTCGCTCCCTCTCCTCACTCTATCTTTAATGCGGCAATGCATCGAGAAAACAATAGAGATACCCTCTAGTTTTGTCGATGTCCATGGGTGACGGTGGCCACATTCCATCATATGGTCCGTCTGCTCGTTTGTCCCTATTCTATCATAAAAAAATTAACATAATAATAATGAGCATTATAAAGTAATATTACATAATACCATGACTGCGCTCCATCCACTGTCGCTAACTTTGTAAGTACTGTAACTTGTAGCGTAATATTATTATAAAACTTTCTAGCCTATCGTATTTCTAGTTTAAAATTGAAATTTGAAAGCCTAAGTTCGCCAGAGCCTGAAACTTGAAGAGCTCGATATCGTCAATTAGTACGGTAGCTCGAGTAGGTGGCTGCCTGAGTCCCTGAGTTGAATCAGCTCAGTAGTCAACTTGTGCTCGAGATTTGCCCCAAACTTACACAGATTTCGAATAAAAGGAAATGTTTTGTGGAATAGAAGTGAATTATAAAAATGCTGAAAAATACCAATCCACAAAAGTAGCTTAATTAAGCTTCAAAAGAAGATATATAGATTTTTTAATAGGAATAATTAATCTGATTGATCTGATTTAGAAGATTGCGCGAACTGTTACTTAAGTGCGTGATATAAAAATTTACATACAAACATATTTATTTATTATTATAGTAATGTCATACCGGCAATACTTTAATGTAATTTCTACATATTATAGTTTGATAACTATTGTTTAACATGATTTTTTTGGTTTATGTATCTCGAATAATAACCACAAAATATCGCCCCTAAAGTTTTCAAATAATATTATTTGTTTTTTAGTTAATTTAACAATTATGAATAAAATAAATAATCATTATAATGAGTAAATTATAATATCTTGTATACTTTAATAGACAACTGTCATTAAATTTGTTCAAGAAAGTAATAAAATAAAAATAATTTGATAAGGCAAAATAAGATTACAGTAAATAAAAACACACATGGCGTCTCAAGGCATAATAATACGTAGTAAAAGCATAAAATACCACAAACTAACCATAGCCCATAGCAATAAAAAGCGTAATCAAGTTGTCTATCACGATCGTTTGGGCGGGCGGGGGCAACGGCCTCGCTAATAACTTCCGTTTACCTGCAACGTAGGCTAGACTACTAGTACTAGACAATGCGGAAAATAAACTGGATTACTAGGCTTTTAATCCTTACCTAGTTGCCTGACTAGCTAGTGTATAAATCTGGTTTATACCTACAAAATATACACAAAAAAAAAATTACTCTACTGAACTAATTGTTACATTTTTTAAGCACGACCTGAAAAAACAATTTCCCTAACGCCAGAGGCAGAATGTAAATGAAAATAAATACGTGGAAATTCAAGCTAAGTGACCTCGCAATTATTTACATT
Organism: Limenitis camilla; assembly: GCA_905147385.1. Classification (NCBI taxonomy): domain Eukaryota; kingdom Metazoa; phylum Arthropoda; class Insecta; order Lepidoptera; family Nymphalidae; genus Limenitis; species Limenitis camilla. The sequence continues at coordinate 6,346,850 of LR990241.1, forward strand.
TACATCCAATCTGAACACAAAGCTATCTATCTTAAAGACTAAATATAAACAGAAGACTTATATATCTATTTAGTTCTGTATATCAATATGAATCGTTATAGGATCAATTCGATTACCGTCTGTACGGGTTTATATTCATACTCATAATAATAGAATACCATTGACTAGTCAGAAAAATGAAGAAATGAGAATTTTCAGTAATTATTTTTTTTAATTCATCTAAAATAAAACAATAAAAAATTAGTTTTATAAATAGATAATATTGTGCCTGATCGAACCTTTTTTTTTTCTTCAAAAATTAACAATATGGCGCCCATAGGAAATTTTTTTTTAGATTTTCGGGAAAACAACAGTTAATTGTTTATAAAAATCGGAATTAAAATTTTTTTTTCATATCTATGACTGCCCCTAACCCCTTAGAGTGTTCAGAGTTAAAATTAGTCGGATTTTATCCTCAGTAAGGTTTTTCTATAAGGGAAATTCTTTGTATGTAGATATCAAAAAATGAATCAATATTTTTGCCTTTGAAACAGAACCATTCTCCTGAAATACACAATTGCAGGTAAAGAAAATACATGTAACAAGGTTCAAAATTGTCAAAACACTAGTGTACGTCGTTTACCTTTCAACGAGTCTTGATACTTAAAGAGGTTGTCACATACGCCTTTGACAACCGACGCGGTGCTAGTGGCTTGCCTCAAATTGTTTACTTGTTTTGCAATAAAAGCTTTATTGACGGTGAAGTAAAGGTCTTTGAAAATCAAAACCGTGCTTACTCCGAAGTATACTTTAAATATTATTAAATTTTATTTACAATGTGGTTGTTGGAAACATAGAATGAAGTTATAAAATCTTAAGGCGCCATCTATTGGATGATTTCTTTAATAATTTTGTTGGACACTTATTGAACTTTAGAATGAGTGGATTTACGTGGAAAAATTACGAAGTACTGTCCGAAGGATGATGGTGTTTCATGGATATCCTAAATCAATGTAAATCATATATTTGTCTCTATCTAACAATTACATTATTAAGTACAAAATATATTTACTTTTAGCATTTTGGAAAGAAAAGCTTCTTTTAAGCACTGCTTGTGTATCCATAGTAGTAATAAAATTGCTATTCTCATCGGAGGAATTTTATTCTATGTTGCATCTCGATCACATGAAGATAAAAACTATTTAGCTCTCGTTAGACCAAACCAAGCCATAGCTATAAAATTAACATAATTTCAGAAATTTGTGTATACAAACATATTAATACGCAAATTACGTAAGGTTTTTTCTGTTTTTAAACCAATTTTGAAAAATCTTTTATAAATATTGTTATTAAAGAGATTTAGTGTTATCAACAAAAAATATTGAAATGATGGAGGATCGACCTGCACGAGTAAATTTACTATTGGCACTGAAATATAACACATTTATAATAAATATAAAATTATATGATTAAATAGTAAGTCAAGTACAGTATTCAATACCACGAAATCAAACTAATAATACGTTAGTAATGAACCATTCGCCAGATTGAATCCATTGTAGATCGAATACTAAAATTCACCGACCTACATACTCTGCTTGCCTGCAACTATTCAAATTGCAACTTGGCTAAATTACTTGTTATGTATGTTAGGACGAAGTAATAATTATGGATGTATAATATTTACTATAGCAAGTTATTGAACTTTAATATTTCTTGGAATCAACGACAAAGTTAGAAGTACAGTACACGGTTATAAGCAAAACGGAAAAAGCCTAAAGTGTAGATTAAGAAAGTATAATGTTTTCATATAAAAGCTTTTATTTATTGATTTTTTTTAACGGCCTAAAGACTTATTTTAGGAACTCCTGCTCATTTCTTAATAATAAGAGTGACGAGTTCTGCGTTGATCAATATAGTAGCTAGTTTACTTATTGTAATAAGCCTATGTTTACGAAGAAATATATTTAGCATTTATATTCAAAGAAACATACGAAAGAACATTTACAACTTGTTCATTGTTAATATCAAATAAGTTACTTTCCCTTAAAGTTTCCGTGTATGTACATAACATGTACATTTGAGATAAATTTGAAATAATTATCAACATTGTGCTTCCATTTATTTTTCATACATCATCACCCGTTAATGGCCCACTGTCAAGTCGGGTCTCCACAGAACAACTAGGGATTAGGCCATAGTTCACCACGCTGGCCAAGTGCGGGTTGGTAGACTTCACACACCTTTTAGAACATGGAGAACTCTCAGGAGTGCAGGTTTCCTCACAATGTTTTCCTTCACCGTTAAAGCAAGTGATATTTAATTGCTTAAAACATACATAACTGGGAAAAGTCAGAGGTTTGTGCCAAGGATCGAACTCGGACCTCCTGAGTAGACATCATCGTCTCAACCACTAGGCAATTAAAACTTAGGAAAAAGTTTATCATTTATTTTAAAATTATCTGTGCTAATAATTAATTAGAATATTCATATAACTGAACGCATGGTTGATTAGGAAAATCATGGGAATGTATCTCCCATTGTAATTTACATAAGTTTATGCAGATTAGTACGCAATTTTCACGATAGCTATGGTCACGATAAGGCATTTCTCACGAATCTCGTTCCGGTTACTGGGTACATTTTTTGTTCTCAATAAATGATTAAGATTGAAATAGACAATGGTATAGAGCTAAATATCTTTTATAGTGATAGAATGTATCTGCATTGCTATTAATTGGAAAAAAATAATCAAGTTATTTATATGAGACTTTTACAAATAATTATTAAATTATATAAAATCTTTAATAAGAATTCATTTGGTTTAGCTTTCTGAGAACGTTACTCTGCCATTTTAACAATTACTTATACTTGAATAAGTGGTACACTATTTAAATAAGTGGGAGTAATATAAATATTGTTAGCGTTGATTTGGATAACATTTTCATTACGAAGGTAGCGCAACTATTAAATTTTCGACGGAACGGATGATTTTTCAGCTTTGAATAAAACTACACTGATATGATACATACCATTAAAACCGGCCAATACTTGGCAAAAAATTCATGTTTGTTGTATGAGAGTCCCCCCTAAATATTTATTTTTTAGCGTTATTATAGGGACAACAGAAATACATCATTTGTGAAAATTTCAACTGTCTAGTGCTAACTATGAGAGACATATGATACTCACTACTGTACAGCAATACATATACACATGCAATTTATACGGAGGCGCGCGGTGCCCGGGGCTTGTGATCCAGGAGCAGGTTTGAAGAGCTCTTTCATAATATATTAACTCTCATCTCCACCACTGGACCTCGCTAACGAAAATAGATAATAAAGTAAACTTACATGGACCTCGAGAAGGGTAACCTTAATCACGACACTATAACACTTAACTTCCATGTTCACTGCACGAAAACACCAGAGACTGAGACTAATCTATCGCACTAAAGGTTATATATTGTCTTCACGTCGGTATACTTGTCATTACATACAATTATCTACCAGCTAATACTACTTTATAAACAGTGTTGCTAACACTAGCTATCATGGTTTGTGAGATACAGCCTGGTGACAGACAGATAGACGGACGGACAGCGGAGTCTTAGTAATAGGGTCCCGTATTTACCCTTTGGGTACGGAACCATATTTATTAATCGTGAGTAGTATTAATACTGTAGATATGTATCTAAAGTAGAATTTTTTAAAGATAAAAGTTTATATGAAACAAATGTTTTGTAATGTTCATTTTGTTTCGCAACAATATAAGCTACATCGTAGATATTGAGTTCCAGTCGGTTTCACAGATCGGTTTGATCTTTTTTTCTCCAATCCATTCATATTGTACAGACCACGTAGACCGCGAATTTTATAACTTGATTGAATTCTGTGCGACAATTCCAAAAAATCATTGTTGTTTTCTTTTGTGTGACGTTTTTATTGGATACAATTGTTAATAACTTCGTCCACATGTTACATGCATGGTCTGTTTCATATAACTTTGGAATAGCGATAGTAAATTTTGACTTAATTCTCTTGAAATCAGCTTAATAGTATAATAATTTCATATTATAACAGTACTTATAGAAGTTTACTAAATTTCAATTACAGCTAAATATTGAAAATTGAATAAAATATGATAATTAAAGTATTGTTCATCATTAATTATTTTACTAAACCTCAGTTTTTAGACTTGTTTCATTTTATACATAATATCCGATAAAATTACTCTTGACCTTGTCGATTTTCAAGACTGCGGACATTAAATTACCGTGAGTCATCGTTAAACTTGTTTGTTTCAAGTTTAAAGTATGCAGGTGTAATTTGTTGTACCAAAATTTCTACGGCTGAGTATGCTAACTATATCCACATTTGGATTTGGGCCGTAATAGACCTTATCTTTGGCCAAATACAAATGTGTGTCATGTAACTGTTTCTGTCGTAAGCCAGTCGCAGTTTGATTTTTACTCTCCTTATATACACTTTCTGTTAAATAAATGTGAATTTTTTGCTCGAATTGACCATTAGCACCTCATTCTTATACATTCCTTGTGTTTTTACCTAAATGAGTTCCGAAAATTAGTATTTCTTGATGATCAGAATAAAAGTTAGATCTAGGATCTATTTTTATGAAAATGTTAAATTTATATAATTTCTTGTTTGTTAATTATCTTATTAATAATCTTTAGGATTTTACATAGCAATATTGTAAATTCTCAGCATGAGTAGTATCATCTTCTATATCCAATTCGCCCTAACTTTTACCAAAACATCTTCTTCCGATTAAATGTTATTTGATTATTTTAAATTCGACGACTCTTCGTTTCTATCACTCGTAGTGCTGAAGCTGTGTAATTCTTCAGTGTCTTTTTTTTACATTTTATTCAATTGCCAATACAGCGACTACATATCAGGCAAAAAGAAAAGTGTTGTTTATAAAGACTTAACGAAGACTTAACCATACTAGTTCCCGTATCCCGCGTTAATTGCCACAATATTGTTCTCACTAATACGTTGGCTTGTAAAGTTTGCGCTTAAAACCGACACAGTGCAACCCCATTATTGCAAGTTCGTTTATCTCTTGTGCTCTAATTCACAACTCTCCTCGATACCGAACAGACTGAAAACTAATTCGCCGACGTACTTTACGAAATTCAACTCCACAATTACTATTTCGACGTACTTTGAGTGCGCTTACTATTGTGCTCTTTAGTCCGATTTACTCCAATTCTTTTTAAAAATAAACGCTGATTGCAGAAAACTTTTGAAGTTTAAACAGCATTTTCAATTTTTTTTTTCATCGTTTGCGTCGCTCTCTTTCAAATTATCAGCTTATTTAATGCTTTCGAGTCGCGCATAGTCTTATTTGGCGGTTTGTCGTATCCTACGTTCACATTCGTAAGCTCATAATGGTATTCCAGAGCGAAGCGCATGGAAAATTAGCACTGGTGAACATTTTTGTGCAACACAATGATGCAATCCTGGAGCTCAGCAGTCGCTTTGTGTAGGTATACTGCCGTTCACAATTATGAACATTTTGAATAAAGCCAGATTCACTTTATGTTGGTGTATCTGGGAGTGGTTCATTACGCGACGTGTGTTTTAATGATTCTGTCAGCGGTTCGTCAATTCAATGCACGCTGTGTATGCTTTATTTTTTCATTAAAATTTAATAACAAACCAATTCAGTCGAACCTTGTTGTAATAAGGTTAACTGTGTTTATCAAAATCCATATATCACTAAAAACTCATTGAGAACAAGCTTGTAGCTATGTAACAATTCACATAGTACGCAGAACGAATTTGCGTCAAAGCATTGTAATTCTCAAAATACGAGAATAAACCTGAGAATTCTTTGCCATGGACTACGTCTTTTCGATATGCATGACTTGTACTTCAATTCCATGTTTGATTACAACTAGATTTAAATATTCAATTACTGCACATTGTTAATGAGTGAATACTTCGTATAATTTGCAAAAACAATCTCTTTTGCAAAATAAAATTCAAATTCTTCAGGAATAAATTACCTGATCCTAATCCACTGACGCTTTACAAAATGAACTTTCTTACTGAACTATACTTAATAATGATGGTATCGTTCATGGGAGGAGTTTGAACATTGCAGACTCTACAAATAGAATAGACCATATTTCTTTTAAATCAAGCAGAAAACAATAGCTAATTTAAGTATACCATGTTATTACACGGTCTTTAGAAACAATGACTTTTGTTTGTAATGCAAATCAACTTTAAATATTGTTTGTTGATCTCCATCACACAAAATCTTTACATCTTTGTTGTTTTTATCAAATAATTTTTTAAATCGGTTATACTTAACATTTTCAATTGCTTTTAGCCGAACCCTTTTTATCTTGTTACCTGTTGTTTTTGTTTAAAAAAGGTTGAATTGTCAATCAGATAATGGAAGAATGACATGGTGGACATGGCCTTGGAATTAAAAAAAATAAAGATTGTACCGCTCATTTATCGGTCTGATAAACGCAATTATGGTCGGGATCTGCCAAGTACTCTTAGTTTTTCGCTCTCTCCTGTTTTTCAATGGTAACTTCTGAGAGTTTTTCACTCGCTGAAATTATGTCAATGAGTTCTCGTTTTCTCTAGTAACTCTAGTTGCAGTTGAATATTTATTTTCACTTTATAATTATAATTTTATTCGCTCCACAGTACTTGTTACTGTTTCAAATTAAAATTGTAGTGTTGTTTTGATACCAAGAGAAACAGTAAAGTATTATCTCGAAGTAAAGTAAAAATCTAAGGTAGAGCACTTCGACTTGCTGTCAAAATAGTAAAGATAGCCTTATCTGAAATTTTAATTGCTACGTCACGCAGGAAAGGACTAAAATACAGATAGCGCCAGTCCCCTGTGTTTAAAGATGATTAGAGCGGCACTCATTCACGGTGAAGGTATTGTTCTAGCGTCCAATTGAAACACTGATACTTTATCCGGATTTTACTGGTAGGAATAAGTGATACCTTTAATTGTTTTAATTGTCTTCTTGATACCTTTAATTGTTATAAAATTTGGCGTAGTCTAATCTTTAAGCTAATCTGATGATGGAATTAGGGTTGTTAGCAACACTTTTTATAAAGTAGTAGTAGCTGGCATATCATTTTATATTATTTCGAGTATACCGACGTGGAAACATTATATAACCTTTCGTGCGATAGATTAGTCTCAGTCTCTCTGGTGTTTTCGTGCAGTGAACATGGAAGTTAGTGTTATAGTGTTGTGATTAAGGTTACCCTGCTCGAGGTCCACGTAAGTTTACTTTATTATCTATTGTCGTTAGCGAGGTCGAGTGGTGGAGGTGAGAGTTAATATATTATGAAAGAGCTCTTTAAGCCTGCCCCTGGGTCTCAAGCCCCAGGCACTCCTCGCCTCAGTCTAAATTGCATGTGTATACGTATTGCTGTACAGTAATGGGTACCACATTCTCTCCATGTTTATAGCAAGGTATAGAAACTGATACTTGCGAATTTGCTATGAATATTAAAAAAAAAATTTATTTTAACTGTCATAATTTGCTTACTAAAATTTGGTTTATTTACGGCGATCTATTGATGGAGACGGTAGGTAGGTAGTGGAACTCTTCTGTAGTATTGTGTATTCACACTAGAACGCTGGGTTTTTGAGGAGTATGAGAGCAAGGTGGAGGTGGAGTTTATTAAACCGATTATTCATACAATTAAACACGACCATGATTGCCTTTTTTATAACGATTTTACGCAATGACTGCATTTTCCCAGTCAACAAAACAATGGTCGTACAGTGTTTGATGGGGATGAGAAAATACGGGCCATCGTACTATGAGCCGGTCAACCGAGCCAGTGATTAATAAAATTTTGCAGCTACTTAATATAGTTGTTACGTGGAAAATTGCATTGTCGGAACTCGTTATTGTGCAATTTATAAAGGGTATTATGAATGGATATTGGAATTAAACATAAAGTGATAAAATTTGATTGTTCTCATTAAATGTCGCGTGAAATTCATACATATCTAGACGTTTCTCTTTATTAATAAATGTATGTGAATGGACATGAATTTCTTTTAAAACTTAATAACTTAATCAGAATACTAGCAATCGGCTATGATAGCTCACTAATAGGTGTTCTGACGTCATAACTTAGTAAACATAATTTTGTATTGATGAATTTTAACTAACCGCTCTGTTATTTTGATGTTTACAAACCTTGTGATATAAATGGTCTTTATTTTTTATTCATATTTTTCTATCTATATAAGCAATATTCCATATATTTAATATTTAATAGACACGTAACCTATTATAAAAAAAAACAATATTCAGTAATGACAATATCTTATATATAAAATTCTCGTGTCACAATGTTAGTTACCATACTCCTCCGAAACGGCTCGACCGATTTTTGTGAAATTTTGTGTGCATATCGGGTAGGTCTGAGAATAGGTCAACATCTATTTTTTATGCTCCTAAGTGATAAGGGTGGCCCACCCCAATTTTTTAAAATTTATATGGCAAAACAACGTTTGCTGGGTCAGCTAGTCTCTAGATATAAATGTTAGAATTTTTCTACAATTTTCATTCTCTATCGTATTATGAATCTTATAACATTTTGAACGTTCAAAAATTCTGTAAACCTTATCATTTTTGTCATTATCATACCTCATATTCGTTATTTGATGCTTTCAAACTGGTAAAATATTTAAAAGGGTTTCCAGCTTATCGTTTATCGCGTAATGTTTGAAGTTAGATAACAGAGTTCTGGTTTATTTAGTATTAACAGCGTAACACGCGCTTATAAAAGTGTTGATTCATTATCATGCAATCGGATTTAGTACTATTGGTGTTAACAACCCTTTGTATCAAGAATTTTGGTCTAAGATTTCATAAAATTTCAAGATGGCGCAAACCATCAGATCACAATTTTAAATAAGTCTTTACTTGATCTATTGATTTAAATTGAAATTTTGTATACCTTGAATTTTTGACCGCGAGACGAGCGCAGCGCAACACGCGTTTGGTTCTTATGCGACGTTTCAGTTCCCGCGCGTCTGCCATTTGTCAAAATAGTAAACGGTACTGGAATTGCCAATACTGACAAGATACGCACTACGCTCACAATCACAATTTTTTCTCAGACCTTAAGTTAGCTGCCGGCTTCTATAACAAGTTAAAGATAATAATAATAAGAAGTTAAAATTAATAATGACAAGCAATTTAGTCAGATAGCCTAGAAGTACTTGGGACTTGAGATTCACGATTAGGTCTACGAAAACTCTTTATGTTTTTGTTATTAGTCTTTAACATTTAAGGCATATTGTTTGTTAACAACAAAGATATTATTCAACATATCTATTTTATACGATTTATTGAAATAAATAATTTAATTATGAGAAGTAAAATTAAATCAAAACCAAATAACAAACCTTTTGTGCTAATATTATTTTATCGATTTACCAAAAATTCCTAAATATTCCAATATACTTACTGAAATTGAATCACTTATCCGACCAAAGCCGAGTCACAATCTAGATGCATAATAACATCAAAGCAATTTACTTTCCATCACTGAGTATCGGCTCCAACTTTCATGTTTGTTATTTTGCTTTACCAAACTTTGTCTGTTATGTTCAGCACTAAGGGGCTTTATGAAAAAATTTTAGGTAGTTACAACAAAGTTAAGGTACTAAATAGTAATCTAAAATTTTATGTTTTTAACTCCGACGCTAAAACGACGTACGTTTGTCGCATCGTAGAGTCTAAGATAATGTACTGATTTTAATACGGTTTAATTTTTTTTGACAGCTGATTTAATCAAGATGGCTCTTAGCTGTAATTTGTACAGATCTGGTCTGCCGTTAGAATACTATCAGCTCTTTTATAAATTAAGAGCTGCGTGATGTGATGTGTAACTGTAAAAACCGAAACCATTTCATGCAGTAGCTATAGTTTAATAATTTATTACGATATATAACTCGGAGTAAAATGATGAAAAGGAAGGAGAGAGGGGGTAAATTAAAAAACACTACAAGGGGGGTGATATTGAATGGACTATAGGGTAAACGCAACGTAGATACTGCTACTGAACGGACAAATAACTAAACATTATGATCTCTTATATTCAGGAACCTAAGCAGTGCCTTGGACTTATGACCCTTATGATGATGTTTAAGGAGTTCATTTATTCAATTGAAACACTCGCCTTCACTGACCAGGTTCTTGGATAAGGTAAATTTGATTATAATATATAGATTATGATAAATAACTGGTTATATCTACTTTTAGTAAAAACATTTTGATAGCGCAATCTGAAGTACTTACCTCATTGGTCCATTATGATATCAAAAAGTATTAAAAAAATCCTTTGAAATGTTTTTATGAGCTACATTACGATAGGTTTAACCGACTTCCAAAAAAAGGTATCTGAATTGATGCTTACCCATATTTATACTTTTTAATGGATGCTCGGATATATTTTCTTTGTTTATGAACCGACTTGAATAATACTTTTTTTATTCAATGATATCGAAACTTGGACTTTAGAAATACAGCAGAAAACTCCATAAAATCAACTAACTAAATGTACCTATAGATTTTGTATCATTTAAATTGGATGTTGGGGATATGTTATCGACTATTATATAACATATTGTTATATTATATATAAACAAATTATTTTCAGTTTCACATATATCCAGTTCTCATGTCGTTGAATGTTATAACTTTCAGCATTTGAGAATTGCGCTCAGGTGCTTCGACATTCTACGGTAAACGATACTCGTTTCAGAGTTATTGAAAGCGGTACCAATAAATAAAAATGGGTTCTAAATCTATTTTATTAATACTGAACTATTAAATGAAAGTTTAAGAGTTAAAATAACATTAACTTATTACCGTTAACGTTTGGAAAATCCGATCCAATTTCACGAACATATTTATGGTAAAAAAATGATATATTATATTTTTAATATCATTTTAAAGTGTTTGACGTTCAAAAATATAAAATTGAATAAATGACTTAAATAAGCAAGCAAAAGTAACCAACATATTTGTGACGTGCGATGTATTTTAGTCTAAAAATGAATTAATTGAATGAAGGGCAGTTATTATACCTACAAGCTTGGTCACAAGTCCAAGGCACTGTTTATGTTCCTGTCGTAATTGTAAGAGATCATAATGTTTAGTTATTTATCGGTTCAGTAGCAGTATCTACGTTGCGTTTACCCAATAGTCCATTCAATATCACACCCCCTTGGAGTATTTGTCAATATACCCCCTCTCCTTCTCTTTCTTTTCATTTTTTCTCCCAGTTACATGACTAAATAGATTTAGGTTTAAATTAGTCTAAACGTAAACATACCTCGAAAACTTTTTTCCATATTTATATGAAGACCAGTCGTTCATAGGTCAATGATTATTTCAAATCTTTACTGAGGATCCAAAAGAGGTATATATTCATATTATTATTTTATAAATTTAATGTTGACTTTAGTTAAAACCTTTGATTTATGCAAAGAGCAGAAATGTATACGGTAATTCCAGAGGGGTGCGGTTTCAGCTTTCAGTAGCAAGTGACATCGCATTTCTACTTCATACGATTAACTCAAGTCGCACCATATTTATTTATAAATGTTTATTGCGATTTATTTACAGCAGAATACTAATGATATGTTACGACCCTTTCAAATATTAACACGGCGCCATCTATTGGATACTTTCCTAATCTAGATAACGAAAGTTGTTGAAGTGTGGTATCAATATCAACTTACAAAATAATTACATTCATAATAAAAAATAGTGATCTTACGTATCACGTACGTGGAACTAAATTTATAGCATATTTTAAAAAATATATGTAATATCTTATCTATAAAAATATATAAAGCTGAAGAGTTTATTTGTTTGCTTGATTGTTTGTATGTTTGCTTGAACGCGCTAATCTCAGGAACTACAGGTCCGATTTGAAAAATTCTTTCAGTGTTAGATAGGCCATTTATCGAGGGAGGCTATAGGCTATATAAATCATCACGCTACGACCAATAGGAGCGGTGCATCACGCGGACGAAGTCGCGCGGGTCGACTAGTACTAATATAATATAAAGCTGAAGAGTTTGTTTGTTTGCTTAAACGCGCTAATCTCAGGATCTACTGGCCCGATTTAAAAAATTCTTTTAGGGTTAGATAGACCATGTATCAAGGAAAGCTGTAGGCTATATCATTACTCTACGACCAATACGACACGACACGCGGACGAAGTCGCGCGGGTCAACTAGTAAATATATATTGCTTTATTACTTGAACTATTGTATGTGTGCGAAGCTGGAGCGGGTCTCTAGTTAGATATTAGTTAATTCTAAAAAATCTAAAATTTAAAAATATTTTTAAATTTTTAATCAGACATGTATAAATTAAACATATATAATAATATTATGGTTTATTTTCAACATAAAATTGAAATTATTTAGATTATTATTAATGTACGATTTTTATTATATTTGTGGGTAAAAAATGTCTCCAACTATTAATGAGTATGGGTTGATATTTTTTATTATATTTTTAACAAATATATTTTATAAGATTTATATGTTGGATGTTGGAATGAAGTTAGAATATACAATCTTTTATAAGCATCGTATGTGCAAAATATCCTATCTTGAAAGCTTGTAACCAAACGTGTAGGTTTAAATGCGGCCCTACCACACATGTGAACAGTCACCTCCACTACCTAGGCTCTTCATCTAAAATTAAGGTTAGGCTAACCTAACATAAGGCTAACCCAACAGCAATCTAAACCAAGCCTAACTAACGCTTCCGACATATATAAATTTAAAAATGTAATTACTAGATTTTTCATATAATAATATTTATTGAGGGTAAAAATCGTTTTTAATGAAGCCAGATGATTATACGTACCATTTATTTCGTATAGTCATTACGACGCCAGTAATGTACCATTAAATTGAGGGTCTTATTTACTTCCTTCGGATTGGTTTGCTTGAGAAATAATAGCTTTGTTTTAAATATGAATGGCAGAAACCACCTTTACTTCATTAATACAAATAATAGGAAATAAAATCTAGACATAATCATCTTAAATAGCAATAACTTTTCCTGACATCTGCTTTTAATGAAACCTATATTATAAGTCAGAAACAACTTGGAAATTCATACCTTTACATTATCCTAAATATCTCTAGGTACAGATATATAAAAAAATATGTATAGACATAATTACATACGAATAAAAATTATTCAATAATTAAATAACAGCTATATTTAATAAGTGTCAGTTAAACAGAACAGGAAAGAAACCTTTGAAATACTGACACGAATAATTTCAGTAGTATCGTTCAAACGATAATTATAATCTTGTAATAAAAATATATAAAACAGTCTTACTAATATTATAAATGTGAGTTTGTATGTTTGGATGTTTGTTTCTCAATCACCCAAAAACGGCTGCACAGTTTTACTGGCTACCTTTTATCCCCAAAAAAGGAGAGTTCCTGCAGGATAATCATAAAATATGTTTTCCGTTGTAAGCGCCTTAATATTTTTATTTAGCACCAATGAATGAAAATTAAATGTTTTTTGATAAATCTAAATATTATAGACTAGCGGCCCATCCCGGCTTCGCGCGGGTGAAATATTATTTTTAAAAATATATTGGCCCTCCCGCATTTCGGTGCCCCCTCTCTTGCCGCTTTACTCGCTGCGCTGCGTCGCTATACTGGCCCGTCGCGTCTTCGTGTATTTTTTGTTTATATTGATATTTTTAATTTCATAATATCTTTTGAATGGAAAGTCCGATTTTAATAATTCAAAAAGTAATTTACAGGTATTGAAATAGTCTTGAATACGAAATAATTTATTTGGATAAGGATTAATACAAAGTTATAGAAAACATGGTCTGATTTTGATAGGCATTTTTATCAACTTTTAAAATGTAAAAAAGTAGTTATAGTGACGTAACTATAATAGTTGGACATATGGTCTCGCGGACTTTTTTGTAGATATTGATACGTTCTATAATATTGTACAACATTTTTTTGTTCTATCATCAATACTTTTTGCAGCGCATGCGATGAAAGATATTTTATGGCAAATTTTTTGGCACCTTGGGTTGGTTTTCGTGAGATTTCCTAAGGATCTCTAATTTTTTCTTGTAATAAATATAGCCTATGTTACTCAGGGATAATGTAGCTTCCTAATGGTGAAAGAATTTTTGAAATCGGTCCAGTAGTTTTTATGTTTATTCGTTACATACAAAAATACAAAAATACAAATCTTACTTCTTTATAATATTAGTATAGATATACTAGTAATAAATATTTTAGTCTATATTTATTACTTTTTTAAATAAATTGTAATAAACAATTTAATGGTAAATTCATACCGCAGATACTTTATTTTGGAGCAAAATATGGCATAACTATGATTTTTTTCCACTTAACTTTTGCGACCACTTGTTGCCATTTTTGAATATCGCTCAATGTATCCTTAATTTACAAAATATAATAAAGAGTAACTTTTGATAATTAGCGAGCAACAAGGCTATGTACACAAACTTCTGCTAGCGACGTTGTTACTAGCCTTTTAGTTAAGTAATATTACATATGAAGTAATTATTTTTGAATTTAAGCTCGCCAAGGCTTGCAAGACCAGAAAGACTCCATTTTGATAGCTTATTGTTTCTACTCATAATAAGGCTATTTTTTAAAATTTAACTTAGATCTGGCAATTCTAGCTCTCAGCAACTATATATATGGAAATGTTTATTTTATTTAAAAAGGATACGATGAATATTTTATAATCCAAACAAAAAATCTTTACAAAAAATTACATTTGTGTGGATTCAACATAAAAATAACCTTATTTGTAAATTATTTAAGGCAAAGTTTAAACTAATTTTGATTACATTATGTATAGCAGGTCTTTTCTGTGCATCTTGTATACAATCTATCTTTGTATTCCAAAAGAGTTTCTCTCAACATATTAAAGAAATGTTAGTTTATTTTTAAACCTAAAATAGTGACATAATTTAAAACCGATGTCATTCTCAATGATTGTCGTTAAACACGAAATAGCACAGAAGCGTCTCGGGCAGTATAATTTCATATTAGAATGCTTTGATGCACGGAAGTTTTAACTTTCTTAAAATACCTTTTCTGTATCAACTGAGATGTTTTCTATAAAATTTATACTTTTACTTGCATTTCAAAGAAAGTGTTTCGTAATCGTTTCAGTTCTTTGGGTAAAAAAAAAATATAACCGCTTTAATTTTTAGGATGCTCTCAGAGTCGAAGTTTTTATTAGATCTGCATGTTTTATGATTGTTATTTTATTACTTTATACTTTAAATACTGCAAAGTTAGTAATTTAATTTGTGCAGTCTATTTCTTAAGTGCACATTTATTAACATAAACAGTATATAAGATTTTGTCTTTAAAATAACTAAACCCGTATGAGTTTTAGCTGTTCGCTCTGGTGTGATTTAAAATTTAAAGTAGGTATTGTGAGAGTTAGGAATTTTGAATTTTTCCTTAATAAAAAGTACCCTATGTAAATCCAAGTTATAATCTATCTGTGTGCCAAATATCTTTGAAATACATTCAGCCGTTTTTGCGTGTTTGAGTAACAAACATCCAAACTTTCACATTTATAAAATTAAGTAAGATTACTTAACCGAGAATTATACATTTTCAAATAATTTCTTAGACTGAGAAACTTAGTCTCTACAAGAAATAACCCAAAGTTAATTTTAATAATCTAAAATATTATTCCTATATCAGTAACCAGATTAGAAATTTTATATTCATATCTTCCTTGATAAAAAGTCTATGTTTCTCTCAAGTCTATAAGCTGCTATCTGTATGTAAAATATTACGTCGATTTGTCACATATATATTAAATGAAAATAGATCACCTCTATATATGTAAGCGCATAACTTCAAAACGTTTTATGTTCTGTTAGTTATTGCATAGAAGAAAAAGTGAATGAAACAGAAGACAGAGTGAAATGATGGTGTCCATTGCAAAACAGTAACACTACTCATTCTGGAATAGAATATCAACGGAAAATAGTGGGGAAATAGCATATTTATAGTTACATGTGGAGAATATGATTATATTCTCCAATATATTATAGTTCGAGCGAGTTGCGCAAGAGAGTTAGGGAATGAGTATGAGACTGAGTGAAAGACTTGAATACACCTCAGCGAAGAGAGGTCGTGTTGGCTAATTTCATATATTATTAAGCTTAGAAAACCGACTTATTTTATTGATATGTCCTAATCTAAGTAATTTTTTTAAGCTGTCTATGTCTATTTCTCGCTAAACTAACGTAACTTTCCTTAGTTTATTCGTTTTATTGTAACTAATGGATGCTTAGATATTGGATTTCAGTGGTTTCGCGAGAAGTAAACATGGTGACGTAAGATTAATTTGATCAAAGTGAAAATACTCTATTTTCCACGGTATACTTGTTTCGAGTTGCTGTCAACGCTCCGACTAATGCTTCCGTCGGCTTCCAATACAACTTTTGATGGTGTTTATTGCCTGCCATAGATTTATGGGCCTGTCTATTTTCTTACTGAATAAAGACGGATTCTCTTTATTATTGAAAATCAAGTTGTCAAAGTTTTGACTCTTACAAATAATATGATTTGCGTGTTCAAATTCATTTTGTGTTACCTTTTTGACTGGATTTCACTCTTACCGTTACATGAATTATATTCTTGTAATTAAATAAGCTATAGCTAGCAACACAGTTTATATTACAAATATCCCCGAACGTGTATAAGATCTGTTTTTTTTTTCGCTGGGAAATGCAGTTACGCATCCTACCAAGACCGGTAAAGACAAGATAAAAGAAACCCAACGGTCCCTGCACCGTCATATTGGGGTATCTCAGGATCACTCTACGCATACTACCAAGTCACCCCGACGTTTGGCAACTTAATGTGGCCCCTTACTCATCATTTAACTGGAGAAATCGTGCGTATGGCCGACGTCTCCCTACTGTTAGTCTGCGAGTAGTATCCCTAGCATAATCCCGCGCCCGCTGTGCAATCTCTTTTAGCGCCATGACGGATACACAAAACGAAAGACTGCTGCCCAGGACCTGTCGCTATCGAACATAGCACTTACCAAACTTTGTAATGACAGATTTGCTCCCACTAATGCTGTGGCCCCCAAGCAGCACATTCTGATAGAGTGTGGTGTGCTGAGACTATAGACGTACCGCAATCGTGACAAGCAGGTGACTCCTCTATACCGACTATCTGTCTCTATATTAATCTTATTTTGTACGTTAATACATGGTTAATACGCACAAAAACGTCAAGCTGTGTTTTGCCAAATGTGTCAGTTTTGACAAGTAGTTTAAATATTATTATAATTAAAGTAAAATGTAAGTGAGAAGATTTGTTAGTGTTACACTTATTGAGGATCATGCGAGTCTTTGACTGATCCTCTGCCTCAAGCCTAAGGCAGTGCTCGGCATCCTATTTAAAGTAAATTCAGTATAACTTATACTTTTAGTTTAGTTTACATTGGCCAATTATAACCTATTAGTATGGTTAAAGATTTATCTCCGTGTGCAGAAACCATATACCTAATAATGTCTCAATACGACAAGTTTACTTACAGCATTACAAATTGGCATCTCGTATTTATTTAAGTTAATAAACAATATCTTTAAACGATTTAACCTACTTAAAACCAAACGAATCTAAAACCCTTGTCATAAAATATTACAATCGTTAGCAAGAGAATATATGTTTATAGATTATTAAACATTCACGATGTGCGAAATTCACACAGACACATTTTTTTGATATTTGTACTGTCACCCAAATATAATTAATATAAAACCCTTCGTATTCGGTCAGAAAATAAGCAATTTTTCGCATTAGTTAATACAGTTACCACATTAATGGGATCTCACGGTATTGGGTCATCGAACTACTTGTCACGGTGACTTGAACCGCGCTGAAGATTATTCCCTGACCAAAAACAACTTTATGTTTCAATGACATTCATCTTAATCAAGAAAACGTTTTATATGAACGATTGGTGTGGTTTTGAACTCTCTGAGAAATTTTTATTTAATTACTGCACTTTTATAAACAAAAGATTTACAGCTAATAGATTTAAACCTTTTCTTCTTAAAAACACTCAAATTTAAAAAAAACGGATTGCACTTCGAGAGTGCCGGCAGAAGTGAAAACTTGAATATTAAGGTTGTGCATTTTTGAAAATTTTGGAAGGTTAGGGAATTGCTTTATTTATCAGTATTAAAGTACTATAATTTATGTGGTTAAATACAATATTCATCTATTGCGCTATCGTACACAAATTTCAATTCAGTTTTGAATGAAACGTGCTACCAATCAAGCGTGCAAGCGCCGTCTTACGAATTTTCGATCAAGTCATGTGTCCTGACGCGAGTTTAATATTTTTTACCAATCCCAAAAGTGCACAACTCGCTAAAGAAGTTTTCACTTCAAAAAATACTACATGATTTCTAATAAACAAAAGTGCTTTAATTTTTAAGTTTAAAATTATTTATACATATTATAGCATTTACTAATATTTTTGAAAATAATTTGTAAAACGGTTTTTATTGTGTTTATGCTCTTTCATTTGATTTCCCGACGTTTTGATCACTTTTCAGTGTTCGTGGTTATAGGAGAGACAGGATGACGGTTGTCTGATTAAATGTTCTTAGTAATTGTTATTTTATTTTCAGCTACCGCACAAAATATTTAATTTTTATGTAACGTAACGATTTGCACAACAGTAATTGCTCACAGTGTCTTTTTGTCTTCGAGTATTAGTTTTTGTTTGAGATTTTATTATTTTAATAACGGGATCCCAAACAGGTGGTATTTGCCAACCGTTTTCTCTATTAAAATTTTGATGTTTTTAAATTTGAATTGCTTCACGGAGTTACATGTTTACAATGTAATATTTTGTTTCAGGTGTCACGAAACACAGACCGTCGGTCTGTATCAGCAGGGGCGACCACTGGTGTTGGTGAAAGGCACTCATGGCAGCCCTCAGAGAGGGTATCAACCATGCACGGCCTACCACCCTCGCCGGGGGCTGTGGCAATGCATCGACGAGTGACAACCGCTTGTCAAGCCAGCCGAATACTGTTAGAGGAGACTTTAGCTAGGCCAGGTATGAAGATCTCAATACTTGTTCAGATAAACTTAACTAAGAGAACATTTTCTAAGCCGCCAGACTGATTTTCTTCATCGAAAGAGTGTGAAAATCTTGATTGGTGAATCCGTTATTTTTGAAGTGTTTAGAATTTGGCGGTGTAAGTTAGTTTATTGACATAACAGAATTTCATAATATACACAGACTTGAAAAATAAAAGTAATTACCGTCACGATATCAAATATTTTAAGTTTTACTCGTGTTTTGCGATGCATAAAGTTTGATAAAACGAATTCGTGATCAGCCTCGCAATTGAAATAAAATACCTAAAACTAACCCGCTGGCCACGACTACCAACATTTTGTAAAAGGTCAAGTATTGCTATAACGCTGGTAACATTTTGTAGACTCTGTTCATACTTTCATTTAAATTAGTTAGTTTTTCAGATCTATTTTATTTTTGAAAGCATTAACTTACAATAAAAATTCATAATAATTAAATTTATAGTAAAAATGTGTATAACTTGCAACTCAAAAGCAAAAATGTCTGTCACTGCCTAGTTAGTTGATTAAGACGTTAATTAAATTAGGTGGCCGGAAGATATCTTGGGAAATCTCGGCTTGTAATTTAGTAAAGTGAAGTCATTCTATAGAATATCTATAAATTTATCTAATAGCATTTAATAATAGTACCTGGTAAAAACCTGGTATTCACAGAATACTAACTAATTATAACAATCTGATCGCTTTTAAAATGTTGTGTCTTGGCTTATAACCTACAAATTAAACAAGCTTTTTCCTCATTAAACGTGAATTGTTGAACGCATGTTACATACATCTAATAAAGACAATATGTAGCTATGTCTAACATAATAAAATGTTGTATTTCAAAGTTTTACTTTACATTAAAATGGTTTTCCTTCAAGAAGACAGTCGCGATTTGACTGAAGCGGAATGGATTACTTTTTGCGGTTTGGGACTTTTTTGCTCACACAATCTTATGGCAACTACAAATTATTTCAACCATAATAGAAGTTTATTCGTATCTATTACTTAATTTACTTCATATTATTCAGCTATGGTGGTATTGTTTATGATTTGTAAAATTTATTTAATAGAGGTCATGAGGTCTGTGTCGAGTCGTGACTGGTTTATGTGTTCATTGTATAGAAACTACATTCATAAATGAAGGATTTATTGCTATTTTGATCTCAAAAATGTCATGTTATGGAACTTAAAATATTCGAAACTCTCACTCATAAAACGGTTACACGTTAAGATTGGACGATAATTCGTGTTTTTCTGAGTGATCTCATTCCAAATCCAATATGGCAGACGACCTCAGATGGTGAAGTATAGAATACTCTAAATCCAATAGTCGAATTAAGAGTAATGTATTTTGTTATCATATATTGTATTTATTAACTCTTTCGAAAAATTCTGCTTTTTTAAAGTACAAAAGTATGATTCATCATGTTACACTTTGACATGAAGGGATACCGGAAGGGAAGCCATGATCGATGTAGGGCACGCTAGCACTAGGGTATTGGTTTTATGACGAAAACGTACTGAGTATTAATGAAAATTCTTGCCCACTAGCATTATTTTTATCGATAAAAAATATTTTTTTACAAAAACGGTAATGCTTTTAATACAAAACTTATAAAGTAAAAGCGTAAACATGGACCTGACGGATCGGTTTATATAGGAAACATAAGGAACAATGGTATCCCGCGGGATGTAGAGCTATTGAAAGCTTTGTAAAAATATGCCTAACAATGACGGTCTAGACTAGAATGATGCCTTACTCGAAATTAGATGTGGTTTTACGACTCAGCTCGGCTACATATCCTTAAACTTAAATCGCGCCGGGATCGAAAACGATGAAACCTGATACAATTGTCAAAACTATATAAAATTTCGTATATTTTCTACGAGATTATATATACGGACAGAAAGAAAAAATGGTTGTTTTGGTGTTATAAAGACCTCACAGTAGATTTTCTAGAAAATCTACTATGAGGTCTTATGCACAAACATTCGATAAATTACATTTTTATTATGATGTGTTAGGATTAGAGTAGCATGATGATGAATTTCCTGTCCTTTGCTTAGCAGTGAGCACATCATCAAGTTGGTTTACTTAAATGGATTAGATTCTCCCATCCATTCGTTTTTTGGACCAACATAAAACGTGCCGGGAATATTTTATATATTAAATTTATTTGCACTCGTGACACAGATTCTGCTAACCGACATGCATGGGAAAATTCAGAATGTTTGTTTTTGGCATGAGCGTTGGGATTTTAGTAGTCTTAACTTTTTAGTTGAGTTTCATTGTTTTTTGTACAATAATTTCGTTAGTATTTATTCTCCATTTTTTTCAGGAACTCCCCCAACAATTGTTCTACCTCCCAATGGCGGGTACTGGGTAGAAAGGGTAGACGAGAACTCTTCAGATGATGAAAGCGAACCAAGACCTCAACCAGGGACTCCACGGCCGACTGGTCGAAAACACAACATCGATACCAACGACACCGCCAATTACTACAGGCGCTACTTCTTAGGAAAGGTACATAAACATAGTCGAATACAAACTAAGTTAAAAAGTATCTACATAATTAAGGAAAATAAATTTCCTAGTTCTAAAAATATAATTCGTATCGTCATTATATAGACAGGCGTTACGTATCTTAGGACTACCATCGCAAGGTACAAACGCATAATATAAAACGTGTAGAAAATCCCATTCAAGTATCACCGTCCAAGAACGTCATTGAATTTCAAATTCACTCCTCTACCCGATATCTACAATCTTTGCAATATTGCAAGAAAGTATAAACTATAAATTAAATTTTATTTATCGTTCAAGAGGACCAATTCTTTGTAAATAACAAAATGGGAATCTAGTTGCGTTGACTACTTTATTAAAGGATTCTTAGAATTGAAATTTATATGCTGAGTTGAATTACAATTTAATTGATGTTATAATGAATGTTTTCTTAGAGTACAAATAATGCAAAAAGAAAACAAACCGATTACGCAAACCATCTGCCTTGACATTTAGCGCGCCGCGCCGTCTGACCGTAGTACAATGGAACCGTTTTTGTTGCCAACTGGGACGATCCTTTGCGGAACATTCTGCACAGTATTTTCAACATAAATAAAAATTAAAAACAGACATTTCCACTTGATCACGTTCTCCTTGACATCGTATTGGACATGCGTCTGTCACGTCAGAGTCGTTGCCCTTTTATGCACCGGCCTTCCGGAGACCTCATACGATGCAGTCGTAAATCAATGCGGTTCCTTACTGCAATTATTATCGAAGATAACATTTATTTCTTCCGCTAAAGTCCATGGAAGTTCGATTAATAAGAACTTAGAAAATTCCGTGCAATCTTCATGTAACCTTAGTCTGTATATGGGATGAATGTTGAGAAGTGGTATTAGTTTTATAGTTCCATAACACTGTAACAGACACTGTATCACCATAATCTCAAGTAACTACAGGTTTCCTCACAATGTTTTCCATCTTCGTTAAAACAAAATGTATTTTATTCACATAACTCTGAAAAGGATGGGAGTCAAAGTAGCGTATTTGGGATGTTATTTAATATCACTGCTAAGTAAAAAATATATAAAATGCAAAGTATTTAAAATGTACGATTTTGTTCATTATTATCATTAGTTATATTATCTAGTTAAGTTACTATGTTTGACATCGAACAGTTACCAACACGTGTGAACTTTCCCATACCCACGCACTAGGCTGGCTTTTTCTTCTTTTTCGTGTCTTCATGTATCTTTGTAATGGCCCGGTTTGATATGTGATATTAAGATTGTAGCTTGTGATTTATTTTTATTGTTTACTAAATTATTTGTTTTGTTTTCAAATATCACATGTTATGAACGGATACAGATAACTTCCATTATCATTGCATTTAATGTATAAAAAATGTTAATTGTTTTATAAATTGATAGTAATGTGGTGATTTCTTAAATATAATGTACTTAAAGTTTCTAATTTCCAAAGTTACTAGGAATATTAAATTCACAGGCAACGATGCGTAGTTTAAGGGGTGTACTCATTTCAAAAATGACTAGGTACGGTGAGAAAAGTCGTCTGGGCTCAGCAACGCGGAACGGTCTTACTTCACGCTTACTGAGCCAAGCTTCATGTAGATCGAACCGATTATAGCATTAGGACGAATGTACGTGTAACGGAGCGGACGTTGTTTCGAGTGAGATAGGAACATACAACGAAATACTATTTGCTTCACCATCTGAATATACATATCGCTACGTTAAATCAAGAAGTAGAGCTGCTTTTAATATTTAAAGAGAAAGAGGAACAAACAAGACTGGGGCTTGTGCAGGTTTAATTCAATACATCTAAACTTCCATATCAAAGAGTCAATCAATTTACTCCGTGAAACTACAAGTGACACTGCTGTAGATCTATTACAACTCGATTTGCAATACATTGTCTAGAAAGTTCTAAAAAAATAATTGAGTTAAAATGATAGTATAAATCGAGATACAGAACTATATTCAATATTTAAGAAGAATATGCCTTAATAAACTAAATGACCAAACCGCTAATGTAACTCAAAGGTACAATTTTCGAATAGCTCAAAATTCATTAAATATGTATAGATACCTATTGTTTTCATGGGTAACATAAAATGTAACGAGTGCCAAACGTACACTCCGATGGGTTACGACAAGGGTTAGGCTAGATGAATGAATGGCAATCACCGAGAGATAGGCGAGGGTTGACACGTAAATAACTTAGCAAACACCGCGGTTAACGACAAGCCATTTCATTAGTCATACCTGTTATTGAACATCCTTTCATTATTCAAATGAAAAGGCGAATACTTACAACTTCTTGTAAATCACAACACATATCAAATAGAGTCACACGTCGCGTCTTTCTGTGTGTTTGGGATAAATTCAAAAATTGGTGAACGGATTTTCGTGTGGTTATTACCAATAGACAGGCTAATTCATGAGGAAGTTTTAGATGTATAATATATTAAAGGTTTGTATAAATTGATATAATAGAATAATTCTTATTTGTGATAATTGATGTCCAATGAAAGGGTTATGATTGTGTGAGGAAGTAAGTGGCCTACTACAATATACCTAAACGAAGCGAGGCGATCTACTTTTATAAATCATTGATTAATATGAACTGTGCAAAATCATTTAAATTTGTGACGAAGACAGATGTTCTCAAATGACAAAAGAAAAGTGAGGCAATAACCAAATGCTTCTTTTCATAACGCAAAATTGGTTCGAGAACAATTCGTTAGGGAGAAGGGAAAAGGCTCAGAAGTGATTGCCGTTCCGCCAGTTCGATTGAATAAATCTGCCTAAGGTAGATATGAAAATGTCTTGAAACTTGGAAAAAGATTCTGTCGTAACGGAGCAGGTGCTGAAATATTATGACCGTGCACCAACTTGGTGGATTTTGTTCAGTTACATTTTGATTTACGAATATCATAATTTAAAACCAATATTATAAAGTTTGATATCATTATTTTAAATAAGCAATATAATGTATTAGTTTTGTATTTTTGTTTGTTAAAAAATCGATAAATTTATGATTTAGAGGTAATTAAAGAAGTAAAAAATTTTCATTTAGGAATATCCCTTATGAATAAATACCATATCTGGATTTTAGTTTCTTTTAATTCTTACAATGTCCAAGGGTCGTACAATAGTAAAAGCGCTACTTCAGCTAATAATAATGTTCCAACTATGAAGCTAATTTTGTTGTCGAAAGTAGGAGCCATGAATAGAATTATTTCCGATCAGTGAAGCTGAAAAATCCGGAACATAACATTCTATCTTCAATGACGTGATCCATCAGCGGGTTCAAAAAGGGACATTAACCCCTCGTCCCTTCAATTACCGTCTTTAGCTTTCAATTTGCGTCTTTGAAGCGATGAAACCGGCAAGTGATAAATTCAGAAAATTCGGGAGTGAGGTGACATGGAAAGATTCAAACGAGCGTCTCCTGATGATAATATTTGGTTTGATGGTCCCCGTAATGAAAAGATCTAACAAAAAGAATTTTAATTTCATAATGAAACTATAAATAAGATGGATAATCATATTAAAAGCAAAAAGTAAATTAGTTTGTTATGAAAAATTGTTAAATATTTTAATGAGTTGCCTTTTCATAATTCTAAATAAAGATAGTTACTTAGTTACTTAATCATTTGAAGATTCTCCAGAGGAAGCTATTCAAATAAGACAGACAGACTCGTATAGACTTAGTTATGTTTTATTAAATCGGTAAAATGCGCTAATGACTTCCTTGCTAAGAAATAACAGGAAGTTTTAAACACTTAGGACTTGGAGATTATTTAAACTGATCACGTATCGCTGATTTCTAGAAATTGAACTCAGAATACAGGCAGATTAAGACTCGTTACGGAGAAACATTTATGTTATTAAAATATGGATAAAAACAAATAACTAGTAAAAAAATATTTATATGAATGCATATTCATAATTTTTGAGATATTTTAATTTTTGCCCATATTGGGGGTTAGCTCACAATTTTTTTGTTCTTATTAAGTCTGATAATTCACTAACTATTACGACAAGTAGACAATAATGTAGAAGAGACGTTGCTTAAACGATGTAGATACTTTTTGTGTTAATCATAAATTTTACAGAAGTCTTATTTTTGTGATCAGATTTTTCAGTGTTATAGTAGCCGGCACCTAACTTTAGCTCTGAGATAAAATAGTTGGGGAAAGTTGCGTATTGTAAGCGTGCTGCGTGCAGATATTGCCATTTCCATCCGTTTTTACTATTTTGAAAAACAGCAGACGCGGGACCTGAAACGTCGCATAAAAACCAATCGCCCTATATAGTGACTTCTGCGCATTGAAGGTCAAACTTATACTTAAGTGCCGGTAGCTACACCTAGTGTAATAATTCCACGCAATTATTTGTACATGGTTCTAAAAAACAATTAATGTCCTTTGTATTTAACAGTAAAAATAAGTTTTATTGCGGAGTGTAACAATGTACGAAATTAATTAGCACCTCGACAGTCCCATGAAAACGTTTTATTGTCTACGGATGGTTTATCTGGTGACCCTCGTCGCCCAAGAACTGGTAACAATTGGAGTTATCTACAAACCTTGTCCGCCTTAATGAATGTCATTCGACTAGTAAAAGATTAACTTACTAGCAACTTAATTATGTAATAGATTATTTTTTACTATACTAAAATTTTGCCATAATTCTATATTGAGTCCATTCATTGTCTAAAAATTTCCGCATATTTAACTGCTGGGCTGTGTGCCATTATCCCGTACATCCTAGACTTTATACGCAGGAGATGAATAGTAGTATCTAGAGTAGTCTACTCTGTTTACTTAGTTTCATTTAACACCTTTATATTGTTTTGTATCTAATAACGTTAACACGGATTCAACATGGTTTCGGTCTACTTCTGAGTGTTACCAATGCTTTTCATTGTAGCTAATATCTGAAGTATCCTTATGACAAATTGGCAATTGATCTAATTCCCTATAAAACGTATATATTACAGTAAGTAGGTTAGCATTATTGCCTGTATTTAGTAAGACTTCATCACTATGAGATCATTCGCTCAAATAAAACATCTGATTCACTGTGATTGCGTAGTCCTATTAGACATGACAAGTGGCTTGATATTTAACTATGTTATGAAGATTTATATATTAAAACGCATTTTATCTCAGTATTATTTGCTGAAATATTAAATCGATCAATGTGACGGTCAGTATCGATTCCTTTGTAATTCTTAAACATTGCAACCATGCTCCAAAATAAATTTGGTGTGTTGAGTCAACTTTGCAACGCAAAATTTATAGGTTAGAAAAATTTGTTTTTCCAAAAAAAGCTTAATGCATACAGTGTAGGAAATTTTATCTACTATTTTTTTACATAACTATTTTTAATCTAAAATTTTACATAACTATTTTTAATCTAAAATGAGTAGGGAAGGAAATACTGAAATACTAGTTTTAAGAGTCACTTATGCTAATATGGCATCGCGAGACAATTACAATCGCAAAGAGGACATCAAAATCTGTAAAATTACTTATTTTCTATACCTCCCAGAAAACATAAAATATTACCTAGGCTAATACTTTTTTTGTTTGTGAATATTTCTATTATTAAATACAGAAATGTCCCATGGCAATAACTACAATACATAGTAATTTTAGTAATTAATTAATGAAAAACACTAATTAATTTTTAATAGCACTTTGTCCAAGTCAATTAGTGAAGTTACGTTAAACACTGGGTTAGGTCTTATTAGTTTTAACGACACGACCTTCGCACCATGACTGATAAAACATTTGAATTAAAAGTTATGGCTTTTATGGTATTTATAAAAAATAAAATAGGAAATATATGTTTATATATTTACTATTTTATTTTAAAGTAATCTGGCGTATCACTGAAGCTCAAAGTTCAAGACAATTTAACCAAAATGCGTCCACCAGTAAGGTGTCTTTCTTTCCAATAAAAAATCTTCAGAATCGATGTATCAATATCTAGTTATGAATCGATCAATTTATTTTTATATTTGGTTAAGTTGTCAAGTTCGGTTAATTCTTAAGGTTCGGAGAGTAAGAATAAATTATCATACTCAGTTTTGTAAAGAAGCCCTTACAAACGAAACATACGTTATTACGTATTCCTGAAATAGGTACTATCTTCCTTTCCATTATAGACTGTATTCCTATCATAAACCGTTGATTTGAAGCACTGGGCGTGACAGACATTACGGTATGCGGTATAGTTTTCGGTAAATATTGACTTTTCATTCGTAATTAGCCGTTTTCCTGTTATATTCCGCTGTCAGAAATATGAAACGTTTAATAAATTGATTCTGAGAAAACTGAAAATATTGTTAATTAACATTAGAGATAACGTAGGATTGAAATATCGCAAATAAACATGTTATTGCGTAGTCTATTAATAACCTCGTTATATTTACTTATTTTAATATAATTAAGGAAAATTATATTAATTTAATTAAGGCTTGTATTATAAGTAAAGTATAATGTTTAATATTGCTTCAAATATCTCAAAATATATCAAAATAAAATATAAGATAGTAAAAAGAAATGTTAACTAAAACGTCTATGTATCTTTGGAAAGCATATGAGATACTGTTGTTGTCACCTGTACTGTAATATATATAGTATGTTAGTATATTTTTAATTATTACTTGGGCATGAAAATTATAATACTTATATCAAAAAATATTGCTGCAATTTCAAAGAACATATAAATTAATTTAAAGTTCGTTGCTTTTTCCGTTCCATGACTGAAAAAGATACCGAATAGAAAGGTAAGAAAGAAAGAATAAGATACTATTCAGATTCCTTTTATTATTTTTTAAATTAATCATGACGGTCAAATTATAATGTGTTATATGTTGTGGTGTTTTAGGAGTTTTTTGAAGCAGTCCTACAGTTTTTTGTTAAAAAATATAGTAACCCTACATAAAAGTCATACGTGTTTTTCAATTGTCATAATGATAATTTATCACCGTCATAATTAAAGAGCTCAGAGAGGAACTAGAACGCTTGATGACAAAAGCTTGCGTGCGGTGGCACTACGAGTATAGCAATTGTATTGTCATAAAAATGTATAAAAATTGTGTGAATTATGAACAATTAAAAATTAAATTAAGGCTCACGTATTTAATTATATAGTATTTAAAAAAATCTATCAATTCATGCAGATAAATTTTGGTCAGAACTTTATTTCAGATCATATCAAAGTATAACCTATACCAAAGGAAAAAAATGTTTATAAAATTCTGAAATTTAAATTTTAAGTATACTTTTGAGTACATATCTTCAAAACTGTTACAAATATAAAATCACAAAATAAGTAAATGTATCATAAAATAAGTAGGTAATACACTATTTAGGAGATAAACTTTAAATACGTGAATAGCAGAATAGCAATCAGAAACTTTATCAGAAAATGATTTTTACGAAATTTAGATCAGTCAGAAAGATTTTCGAATTTCGTATTTTTCTTATAAATCAAATGTTGCCTACCGAACTGAATATTATTGTCGTAATTAATATAATTTCTATATTTGTTACAGGAGCACATCAACTTGGTGGGGTCAGATGCAAACCACGATCCGGTCGTGATGTCACTAATGAACGAGAACGTAGCCGGGCAAGAACACACTAGAATAATATTGAGAAACCGAACACAAACTATGACTGGGCAAATTCTTACACGTAGTAAGTATAAGAAATTAAGCGTCATCTGTGGGAATTTAAATGCACAACGTGAGTAAAGCATTGAAAAGCTTGTTGAACTATATGCTCATATCGCTTCAATGGCTGTCGTCTCTAAGGAAATTATCGCTTGAATAAAAGGTTAAACCACACATCTCCTTTAGAGCTCATATATTGGAGACATTTGAGAATAAAAAAATCATTTGTCTTTTACAGAGAAAAATAAAAATAAAAAATTACTTTATACGTAATGCGTATACATTTTACGATCTTGAATGTTGCCATTTAAAATCTCATGGGGATATAAAACTATAAAGCCAGTTGAAATGGCTTTCTCCTTAGATATTGTGTAATAAAATCTTTTAATGTTTTCAAAGTATCCAATAAGCAAAATTATACAAAATATTAACGCGATTAAAAGTACTAAACCTTATAAACAATTTTTAAAATATGATTGCTTTGCCAAATAAAACTAATCGAACTATGAAGTAAAAAGTTTAGGAAAAAATTATACTTACCACTACTAGACAATAGATGACACTGTCTTAATCTGACCCATAATGGAAATGTTTTGCCTTTATATATATTGATTTTTTTCAAAAAATTATAGCTAATGGCGGTCGAATATCTAAGGTTTCCAACGATATCCTATAAAGATAAATCAGTTCAGAAATTTAAAAAAAATTGGAGGAATAAATAACTAATATTATAACATGAACCCTAAAAGCATTACGCTTCTTTTTGGGCAGTTGAGTCCTCCGTAAATACTGTGCCTTAATATTAAAATCCTTTTTATAATGTAACTTCTTAGATTTTAAAATGGTCCAAGTTCGATACTTATGGGTGCTTTTTCTTTTCCAGCATCAGAGGTAATGCCACCACCAGCAAGATTGGCTAAAATGTTAGGCGATCAAGTCAGCGTAGACAACTTTATGGCAGTAATGTGTCTAAACGCGTCATCCTTGATCGTTGCGTATGATGAACATGTCTTGGTGAACACCTTCAAATTTGGAGTTCTTTACCAGAAGTACGGACAGACGACTGAAGAAGATCTGTTTGGAAATAATGAAACGTCACCAGCATTTGACGAATTCTTAGAACTGCTTGGACAGAGAATCCAGTTAAGAGACCATAAAGGTAAGAATCACATTTTTTATAATACCAATATTTTTTCTAGTTAATGTTGCCAACATTAATTTGTATGAGATTGCGATCACGAACGTGCACTTTTTTGTCCAATCAGAACGTTTCCCATGTAAATGATCATAGTATGACGTTTTGAGGAGTATCAATATAGGAAATACTAAACTGGAACTACTGAAAAGAAAGATGTCTCTAAAAGAATAAAATTATTAAAAATTAAGATTTGCAAATAAAAAAAAATATGTCACAAAATAAGTTTGTTTTACAAAAGTTTCTGGTGTTTATGATTGTATTGTAAAAATGATAATTCTAAATAATTTTTCTTTTATGCTACAGGGTACAGAGGCGGTTTGGACATAATCAACGGACATACAGGAACCGAAGCAGTATACGAAAGGTTCCACGACCGCGAAATAATGTTCCATGTGGCGCCACTGTTGCCGCACACTGCTGGTGATGCGCAACAGTTGCAACGGAAGCGACATGTTGGAAATGATATTGTGGCGATTGTTTTTCAGGTAATATTTAAGTACCAGTATTTATAATTGTTAAAAACATTGATTAATAAGTTATTTAGAAGTAAGTCGCCATTTAAGACGGAATATTAGCATAATCATGTGTAGAAGAGTTTTAGTTTTCTTTGACTGAAAATATCCTAAGAAAGTTTTTATCATTTATATAATCATAATATTCTGGTCACGGACACAATTTAGTAAGTATTTATATCAAAAGAAAAAGAACAAGAAGTAAATTTTTAAATATGACAAAAGTTAATGCTGGTGTTTGCTAAGATCTTATATTATTTTTTTTTTAGGAAAAAGCAACACCATTCACACCAGATATGATCGCGTCACATTTCTTGCATACCTTTATTGTCGTCACTCCTGTTGAAGCTGCTGATGGGGAAACAAGGTAAATAAATATTATATTTAGAAGAAGAAGGAGAGAAGTTAAAAATTAAAAAAATATATCTTAAAAGTACAAAAAACATATTGGGTTTTATATGATACAACTAAAATTATCATAATAATATTTTTAAACACAATAAACTTGCACTTCAGACATTCACTGTATACATTGAACTTCGCAACTACTCTACAGTTGAAACATAAATTAATATAGAACTTTGATAACTTTTCTTCGTCTTCAAGTTGAATGAATTTTACTTTACTCTGGTCCTTATGTGCAATTAAATAAATAAATTTTTCGCAACTTTTCCTTTTTGATTAAGGAATAATCCGGGATATTTATGCATGAAAAAATAATTTTAAAGTTCTGCTCTTCTATATGTAAAGCGTAACTGCAGTTGGAAAAAATTGAAATCTCTTGAATATAAAATATTTTAATATTATATTTTTCCCAAAAAATAAAAATATTAATTTTTTTTATTGACTCGTATTTATATGTATATTTTTTATATATTTAAATTAATATGTATGAAAATTATTTACAAATACATTTGAAATAAATTTCAATCTTTTTTAATGTCCTACTACTACTTCTACTAAAATTTATAGTTTAGTCGCTAAATAGAATAAAATGATAATTTTATACCAAATTTGAATCAAATTGTACATTAGAGATGAAACTGGAGTATCTTCGTAGTTATTTCTGCTCCTCACACTTCTCAAGTTATTTAGCTTATTTAGCATAAAGTTTGTTTCAACTCGACTCAGCCAATATTTGCATGAACCAAGAGAAAATGGCGCGGAAAAGGAAATGGAAATTCTCAGTAATTTATATGCAAACGAATCGTGACTATGTAATTAAGGAG
The DNA here is from genome assembly GCA_905147385.1 of Limenitis camilla. Lineage (NCBI taxonomy): Eukaryota > Metazoa > Arthropoda > Insecta > Lepidoptera > Nymphalidae > Limenitis > Limenitis camilla. The sequence goes on from LR990241.1 coordinate 6,379,217, forward strand.
TTTTTTACGACTAAAATTGTAGGTTGTCCGAGCGCAAGAATCTCTTTGATGATTTTAATTGCAGGCTACCGACTTGTTTGTAGGGCGGTTTAAATTTTAATATTTATCCCGAAGTAGGTTTACGGGAATAGTTTGTTTACCTACTCCATTTTGAATAAACATGTTACATTTATTTTGCATTATCGCTATTATGAAACAAGACCTATGCCGCATCTATCTGGTCGTTATAAATTCAAAAACTACTGATCGGATTTTCGTGCGGTTTTCACCAGTAGATAAAGTGATTTATGAGAAAGTTTTATATATAATTTGTGTAAATTGAAAGGGCGATAGCCTATAGCGAAGCGAGGGCGGATCGGCAAGTTAATACAATGGAAGCTAAGGAATTAACTAATGTCTTTAGTTGATTCATTGTTTATTAATAATCTGACCTTGCTTTGCTGACGTCTTGAATGATTTAAAGGACGTAAATGCTATTAGTTGAACTTTATGAATCAACCTTCTTCAGAAGGCTAAGTATCTTGATAATTTCTATAGAATAAAAAGATTTACATAGGTAAATTTTCTCAACACTCGACATTTTTTTGAGAAATATCTCACAATTTTGGGTTATCAGTTTTATTGTGTGTTTAAAAAAATGTTTCTTCACTATCCGTTTTTCCTTCTTCAGGTACAAGGTAGCAATCACAGCTCGTAAAGACGTACCATTCTTTGGACCGACTCTACCACACCCTCCAATATTCCGCAAAGGGCGTGAATTCAAAGAATTTCTCCTTACCAAGTTAATCAATGCAGAAAACGCATGCTATCAAGCTGAAAAATTCGCTGAACTGAAACAACGAACTCGTACATCATTACTGCAGTCTCTAGCGGAAAATTTAAAGGAGAAAACTGTAGAGTTTCTTGGAACAGGAGCGAGGAATGAAGGAGCTATATCGCCTCAACCAGAAGGTACACCCAAACAAGATGGGCCTGGCAAATTTTTTGATACGGTTAAAAAGGCACTTACTAAAGTTAGGTAAGAGATCATTTAATAATTGTATATCTATCTTGATGTATCTAATAACAGAATGTTTATTAATTAGCGGTACTTTTAATTTCAGATCTCCAAGCGTTGATACAAACCTATCAGCTGATAGTAATAAAGCCAATAGTAATCCTTTAAATAAAAAACTTAACCTGCATGATACTCCTACCCCAAATGTAAGTACTTTTTAATTTACTAAATATATTGCTTTAATACATACCGTAAGATATAATATTTTTTGGATAACGCTAATAACTGCAGATCGGTTGGTTTTCAACACGTATTTCGATTTTCTTAACTCATCAGTTCATGTTACATCTGTTTTATAATATTAGTAATGAGAGTGTGTTTGTTGGTTTCTACTTCTTTCACACTGCGAAGTAGATAGAGATGGATTATATTCTCATTTAATTGTAATTAAGAAGGTTGCTTGCTTTAAATATATCGATTTATAGCTTATATAATATCTTTGATTTAGTATTTAACTAAGTTATGCTCATAGATTTGGTACAGAATAAAATAATCGAACATTTTATTTTTATTAAAAAAAATTAGTACTAATAAGTAAACATATGCTTTATTTTATTTAATTAATTTCTATTTTCAGAGTGGTCGTTCAAAATCATCAATCGCGTCATCATCAGTGAGCGCAGTGTCAGTTCGGTCAGCTGGAGGTTCTGGGGAATCAAGTCCGGATGTGACGTCACGAGCTGCAGCGCCGCGTCCCCCTGTGACTGACCACAGTGATGACTCCAGCTTGAACTCAGTTGAACTGGATCCTTTAGGTAAATTTAATAAAGCTTTCTTAAATAAATTGTACATTAAATTAAAAATTATTCACTGGTGTAAACTGACAGGTGTCAAGGTCACTTTAGAAAAAAATGTTGCCATACTAAAGCGTAGAGTTTTTCACTCGCGATATTTTAGCTTACTTAAGTACGTATTTATCGGACCCATATCTAAAATTTACATTAATTCAAGACAAAAATTGCTTTTAAGAATTTTTATTATAAATTATTGATATATAGACAAATTTATTTAATGAATAATTAATTATACAAATATTATAATCGACGACATGACATAACTTAAAAACCTTTGTGGGTTTTTTTGTAAATGCTAATAGGTCAACCATGTACCTGTTTTTTTAATAATAAATAACTGTCAGCACTGTAAACTCAATTTACTCCTGTGAATTATTATTCCTACAACTGCATCGATCGATCGATCAAATCTTTCAGTTTTCTTTAACTCAGAACACTTTCTCACTTAAAAGTTACTAATTTTTTTTCTACATATAATTTATTTTTGTTTTGGATTTTTATAAACATTTGTCTTAGTGGAAATATTTTTAGAGTGTAATAAAAAATGTATTATCTCTTTTTTTAAATTATATTTCAATATTTATTTTTCTAAAAATTATATATTTTTGTGTAGTGTTACTGCAGTCTTTAATGCTTAAATACATTTAATGAATTTGTGTTCTATCATAATACGTATCATAAGTTAATATTTATAATTTAAGAATTGTATCGTAGTGGATTGATTTTACATCAAAATGTCATGTAAATACACAATCATGTTTTGAATTGAATTTTCTCCTCTAATAGACGACAAGGACTGGCTGAGTTGTGGTAAAGCAACAGGTTAGTCCTGTACCATCGTATTATGTGTAGGCATGCTTGGTGTACAGCACAGCATGCTATCGTAGTTACTTCTGTCTTTCAATGTTTTTTTAAATTTAAGCACTATTTTGTTATATTTTACTTGAAAATTTGGATTGTTGTCCACTATAACTGTTGCCATGCCATAGGCCTTCAGCGCAAAGATTGCAAAGAACAACTTCTAATATTTTCTCCTGTTAAGTATCATAAATAAAGACACAAACCTTCATCTAAGGCTTTTTCCTATATTGCATACTTTATTAAACATGTTGTCAGGCGTTGTCTATAATGGCACGAACTCCACTAACTGGAATCATGAATATAGTTATATAGCTATATTTTGTTACTGTAATATAACAAAACAATTTAGTGGTTTTCCTAAAGCAATTTTTACTACTGGACATGTAATATTTATACGTTAAAAATAACGAGATAAATTTCCTTCTAAGGGATTGTTAATAATAAAATACTTAGTGAAATCATTGATGTAAATTCAAAATTTTACGACCGTACATTAACAAAAACCTTAGGAAGAAGGTTGGTCTAATCCACCTTGGAATCTTCTTGACCCATTCTACTAAATACAGTATTAATTTTGCACAAACAAATAACAAGATAAATCCATGAAGTTATGATTGATTATTATTTATATTATTATAGGTGCAGTATACGTAGACAGCGATACTGGTCTGGAATCAATGTCTTCAGCTGAAGCAAACACCCGCGATGCCCACATCGCTCCTCGTGATGCTGACCAGTTACGACAAGAAGTCTGTCGCTTGAAAAATGATAAACTGGATCTGCTGAAGCAGAATATTGTAAGTATAAATAATACTTCAATAATTTTTCCTATGACTTGGTTAAAATACTATGTATCCTTTGAATAACTCAATATCTGTTTTTGCCCCCTATCTGTTATAAAAAATAGTCCAATATTGCTGACCACGAGAGTAATAAAGTATTATTATAACACTTCCTAGGCTAGTTTTTGTTGTTAAAAAACGGTTAAAAATATTGATATAGTATAGAATAAATAAATCAAAGAAACAATGACAAAACTTACAATTATTTTAGAGCAACACTCAAGAAAAAACATAATAAAGTTATGTTTAGACATATCTTATGTCTTATTTTTAATAATATTAAAAACAATAAAGGTTTTGATATTACCACTTTATTAATTTAAGTTTTCTGACAATAAAAAATTAATAATTGTTTTCAGACATGGCAAAACGAAATTAAAAGTTTGCGAGAGCGAGTAATGACACTACAAGCAGAGTTAGCAGCGACGCACAACGACAGACGGCTTCGAGAAACCACTGCGATCATACCAAATCCTTCCACGCATGATTCCACCGCTTGAAATACTTAAAAGAGACAAAACTATAATAGCATTCAAGTATTACTAAGATTGAAAGGGTCTCGCAGTGTTTCCATACAGGTCAATGTTTTTTGACTTTGCGTTTTTAAATAGGGGTTTTAGCCCAAAATTACAAAGTAATTTTTCTGTGAAAATATGATAGATACTTAAATTCAATTAATGGAATATAAAAGTGAGTTTTAAATTGGTTTCCAATTTAATTCATTAATACTCAGTGTCACCGAAACGTTATTGTTTCACTCTACTATTTATTGTAGTAAAGTTAAGTAGTTACACTAATTATTATTATTTTCTGGCAACACTAACCAAACGTTATTTGTCAAATTCATTATAGTAAAATAATAATCCCGTGTCTTTAAGAATCTTAATTGCATAATGCCCACTGTTACCTTAGGAAGACACTTACCTCAAAAAAATGGGGGAATAAAAATAGTTTATATATTATTTTTATTTTTTTCTTATCTAAATGAATCTAAGTTTTATTTATTTAAAGAGAAGTGGTTTTCTTTAGAATCTTGGACATGGGAACTAAAGAGTTAATTAAAATAAACATAAACATTTTTGAAAAATTTAAGATCTAGTTTGTATGGCTATTTTCAAAGATACACACACCAAAAAAATCACGTAGAATCATTATTTACCCAACTATAATGTGTAGCAATTTCATTAAGATGCGCTGGGTGAAACATTAAAGATATTCAAAAATGGCGGATATGGAAACACGGCGAGATCCTTTAAAAGACTTTTTCAGTTGATATACGCTTTATCTGTTTAGAATCTGATTATTTAATAGTTGATTGATCACCGCCATCTAGCGGCTCACATGTGTAGAGCGATCTAGATTCTTCACATTATTGGATCTTTATAAATGTGTAGATTTTGAATATCGTCGAAAATTGTGCAATATTTTCGATATGCAATAGTACCTTTTGGTATATGTGTAATACTTTTTTTATTTTTTGTAAATGTTGTGATAGATTAAATTCATGTCATTAATTCGACAATTAGATAAAAATCGCAATGGCGTACTTTCTTTTAGAAACGTGTTTTTGAAAACTAGAAAATATTTATATCATATATAATATGTGAGATACCTAAAGGTTATTTAGTAGAAAAATTTAGTAAAGAGTTTAAGGCGAAAAATTACAAAATTTAGTACTCTTCTTCATTTATTATCTGTATAAATGTTATAAATTATAGTATCAATGTAGAAACGTAACAACGGTACCTACAAACAGCCTTCATTAAGTAGAAAGCCTATAATATGGTGCATTAGAAAAAACTTAGTCTAATTAAAATATTCGAATTCCTATTTTATATGTCATTTTCTCTACAATTTAGTTGTGCAATTTGATTTTGAATTTCTATTTTTCTAACTCCGAAATTACTTAAAGTAGCGCTATTTATAATTTCATTTTTTATCTCAAAGACTAAATTGACATACAAATGTGACTATAAGCAGTGATACCAGCTTCTTAATAAAACATGATTTCGATGGTTTTGGTTAAACAAAAAATTTTGGATATATTTCGAAAGTATTGTTAAAAACTGTCAGCTCTGTTAATGCCAATTTAGTCTCAGTGATAAAAAATTGGAAATACATATAATTCCATTAGCTAAAAGCTAGTCTTTGTTTGTCTAAAGCTAGCGTTTTGGCTATATTTAATTTCCATAAATATTCTGTGTGACAGCCATGATGACATTGTAAATACTTTCAGTCTTAGATTAATTAATCAGTATTTTTAATTTATGCTTGATATAAGAAAGTTCGAGTGTCTTTGTGTTTGATTGTTTTGTTGTTTATAATTAATATTTTATACCAAAGTTAACATTCCCCACTAAATAGTATAGTTATACCGTAGAGATGAATCAGTATTGAAGCATTAAGTTGACGCTAACATATTTCTAAGTTTACATTTAGTTTATAATTAAATGTAATCTTTTAGATGTTTGTTCGACTGTTGATGATTGTTTGACACTAACTGTTGATTCTTCTCTTAGACTTACCAAATATTGCGAGCGCGGAGCGTTAGAGGATATAGTTATATAAGAGATACTATTGAAATATATGAATAGTTAATTACTAAATAAATATTGTGGTTTTATTGCCTTGTTCCCTGATTATTTTGATGGATCCATCTCAGAAATATGTTTCCATTGCATGAAATTAATCAAACATACAGAACAAAAAACTTGCAAGAAATTAAATATATATGTATTAAAAGAATATTAGGTATATTATTATTAATATAGTCTTCATAGCTTTTAAAAACTACTGGTTGAATTATATATTTAATTAAGGTGGAATACACGTTTTTAAAAAATTGAGATTTAATTTATACAATACTAGCCCGCGTTTCACCCGCTATATTTTGGATAATTTACCCTATGTCATTATAAATTATAGCCTATGTGTTATTCTGATGTATAAGCTATATTATTGTTAAGTTTCATCAAAATCTATTCAGTAGTTTTTGCGTGAAACAAACATACATTCTTACAAACTTTCGCGTTTATAATATTAGTATTTGAACGCTATTTTAGACATCTGAAGGAAATTCTCGATTATTCTAAATTAAATAAAAATAAGATTTTAATATCAGTGATCTTGATTTTTGAGTCAGTTTGTTTATAATAGTCTCACAAAAACCCATATGTATAAAGATTTGTTTTATTCAAGGATATAAGCCAGTTTATATAAATTGATTAGGATTTATTAACATTTTACTGTCATCTACGAAAAAAGGATGGCATTACGTATTACATACAGTGCACAGTTTCCTGTGGTTCGGTTGTGTTTTTATGCAGTAGTTTTTATATTGTCCACTAGATGGCGTTATATCACTAATAACAAAAGTTAACGTTATGATTACAAAAGCTATTTAAAAAATTAGTTGCCTGTAAAGTCGGTATACGGGCGAAAGTTTTACGTGACAACGACTTTGAGTGGTAAAATAATTTTAATGTGAATATTCATTCGTATAGTAGGAAGAAGGATGAAATAATAGTAACAATTTAAAACATTTATTTATACAAAGAATTATATTTAAAACATTAATTTATACAAAGAATCTCGCACTGAATTTCATATTAACAAAATTTTATTTTTACCTTTACACATACATACGTATGGAAGGGACGCGTGCCTTTCACTTTTTATGTCTGTCTCTCTCGCTCTTAGGCGGGCTAACCATGCCCGAGTGGAAGGGACGCGTGCCTCTCACTCGCTCTCATTGTGAGCGCATAACGTGAGCGGAGCGTAACGCAGTTTCTTGAAGTGTCACCCGGCAAACCAATTTATAAGACGTTGTCACGTCAAAATTATTCTGTGTAAAGAATTCATTAACTACTTAAAATTTAATAAGAAAAAAAAACCTTACTATTAAATATATTACTGTTAAAATTATAATAGGTATAGACAGATAGATAACTTTTTTCATCAGTCATCGAGGTAAGTTATTACAAAAAAAAAACACCGTTGACTTTTTATATTAGGTACTACATGGACATTGGAGATGTTCTATTAAAGTATGTTCTTTGTTGTTACGCCATTTTTCACGCCAAGCTCAAGAGTGTTAGCAACACCGTTTATAAGGTGGTATTAGCGGGTAGATCATTTTATATTAAGTGAAGTATACCGACTTGAGGACTATATATAACCCTCAGTGTGATAGATTAGTCTCAGTCGCTCTGGTGTTTTCGCGCAGTGTATATGGAAGTTCGTGTTATAGTGTTGTGATTAAGTTCACCAAGAGTTCTTTGAACCTGCTTCTGGGTCTCACCTGGGTCTCGACTCCGTATATAGCTCCGTATATAATAGCATGTGTATACGTATTGCTGTACAGTAATGGGTATCATATCTCTCTCATTCTATAGCAAGAGTATATAATATTAGAATAAGAATCTTATTTTCAATAAATTTAGAAAATAATTCCATGTGTAATAAAATGTTTATCAACTTAAATGCTAACATTTAATTTATTTAAAATTCAGATCACACGTACTTACAAAACCTTTTTTATATTTTTTCATTTTTATTACATTCCGTTTACCTTTCAATAAAGAGGAACGATAAAAATTTATATTGCGTGTGTGATCTTTTTTACATATGACTCTTTTCATTGATATGTTATGGCGTAGTAATATTTTCAATAAGGGGCGTCTCTAGCTCCTGTAGCGCTACACACCCTACAGAAAAAGTAGATTAAACTCGATCTAAGGCTTGTTGACGATAAAGACTTCCTTTCACTTCTTGAATGATGGAACAAATCCCCTACCACCAAAGGGGTGTTGGGTTATTTATGTCTTTAAAAGTCCTTATTTCCAAAATTACAGTAATTAGTATAAACCGCCAACCAAGTTTATTAGAGGATTCATGTCGCTTCCAATCTACAGTAAATGGAAGGTTCGAGAGCGGCAAGGATGAGAGCCTAATGTTCGTGACACGAACTAATTCTCTAGTACATTACCTACATTATTATTTATTTAGGAATAATGTTATGTGCTTTATGTGAATTAGTCATTATTTAATTCTAATAAAACGCATACTTTCTTGACATAACAAATTGATATAGAATAATATGATAGCAAGAGTGTTAGTTTCGTTCGTTCGATTAAACCTGCACTATATGTCTATCATTGTTTGTGCCTTTGCCTAATATATAAAAAAAAAACTGTCAGTGTCACATTAGTGTCAACATCTAATTTTCCTTCTTCTATACTTGTCAAATTGTAACCATGCGGTCCTGATTTAGAGAAATAAAATCAACAATCATAATCCTAAATAACATTATAAATTGAAGTACTTAAGAATACAAACTAAACAAATGAATGTGTGATTTAATATACTACTTACGCCATCTATCGTTGGATATATGGTTTGTGTGTCTATATACGCTTTCACGATTAAAACGTTGAACCGATATATACACGCTTTCACGATTAAAACATTGAACCGATTTTTAAAAATTTGGTACAGAGATATACATGAGCTTGGGGAAGAACATAGGCTATGTTTTATCGTGAAAAAAGGCTTGAAGGGGTTGAAATAAGGGATGAAGTGCATGTCGAGCTGTGATTTCGTTTTTTTTTTGGCCTTTAGTCATTTATAAATTAATTGAAGTTGAAAATTAAAATATAGCAATACACGTGGTAAATTGGACCTGCGCGAAACCAGGACGATTCGACTACTAAATATCTTTTTCTTACGCGTAGAATTGTAGTAATAATTAGCACCCTTTCTCTTTTACCTTACTAGTAGTTTTGTTAGCTTTTATTCGTAATTACGTAACCATTTTGTACAGACATTGTGCAATTATCTTGACAAAGAAGTAATAAAGCGTAGACACATGTTTACTGTTTGCTGCTAACCAAATTACTGACACTCGCAATCAACCCATACATTACTGCTCATATATTTTTGTTAATAATGAAAGAAAGTTAGATACTCGTTAAAGAGACTTGTACTCGATGGATTTAATTTTATTCGGGTTTCAGTCAAGTTATATAATAGAATAATTTGTGGGCTGGCATCTCTTCGGAAGGTCAAACAGAATTAGTGGCCATAGAAAATGGCACTCTGACCGGGGTGAGATATGCTCAAGAGACGGGGTGTTATAAGCGTTACGTGTGTATGTCTGTTTGTGGCATCGTAACGCCCAAGATTATGGACCGAATTCGATGAAGTTTTATTTGTTTGAAAAGTAATTTTATCGAGATGGTTCTTAGCTATAATTTGTGAAGATCTGGTCAGCCGTTTTAAAACTATCAGGTAATTTCTAACAGATTTGCGTTACAATATTAATATATTGACAATAATAACAGGATTGTTACCATGGTAACACACTGATATTGCTTATACTGAGTAGAGATGAAACGGTATCTCGATACCTTACTTTCGATTTCAAGTACCGAATACGTTTTTCAGTAGGTATAATAGGTTGGGGAAAAAGTTTCTTCGCATTTTTTAAGAAAATTTAAAACATTTTTTTAATATAGTTTATTTACATTTAACTAAAGTATGTAGGTACCATTTTGTTCGATAACTTTTTGCCATCTTGTAGGTAGCGACATGATCCCATTGCTATAGAAATTTAGGGGCTTCAAATCAAAAAACCGCGACAAGTAGTTTTGGCAGTCCTCTCGTGACGTTCTGAATAGACCGAAACAGGTGGAAATCTGAAGGTGCAAAGTCAGGACTATACGGCGGATGCATTAACACCTCCCAGCCAAACTCTCTTAATTTTTGCTGAGTTAAAAACACACCACTTTTGTTGATTAGTTCCGGCCGCTTTCTCTCAACTTCTTGCTTTAATATTATCAGTTGTTCGCAGTAGAGTTCACATTTGATGGTCCTGCCTGGTGGTAACAGCTCATAATGAATAATGCCTTTCCAATCCCACCACATACACAGCATCACCTTGTTGCGAGTTAACCCGGGTTTCGCCACAGTCTGTGAAGCCTGACCTGCCTTTGACCACGACCTTTTTCGCACGTTCTTGTCGTACGTGATCTACTTTTCATCACCAGTTATCAGCTTCTTCAAAAATTGTTCGGTTTCATTACGTCGTAATAAAGAATCACAAATGAGTACACGGTTAATTAGGTTTCTTTCAGTGAGCTCGTGAGGTACCCAAATATCGAGCTTTTTTGTGTACCCAGTTTTTTTCAAATGCGCCAAAACTGTTTTGTGGTCAATTCCCAGTTCTTCAGCTACGTCGTAACTACTGATATGCCGACCTTGCTCCACTTTTTCAAAAATGGTATCCATTTTATCCGTAATAGGGCGACCAGAGCGAGGTGCATCTTTGACATTAAAATTTCCGGATTGAAAACGCTTAAACCAAATTCGTGCTACTCTCACAGATACTGCACTAGGTCCATAAACATCGCAAATTTTTTTCGCGGCTTGCGTTGTAAACCTTTTTTGAAGTAAAATTTTAAAATGTATCGAATTTCTTTATTAGATTCACTCATCTTCACAGTACGAAAAACAAAAATGACACATTTTCCTAATTTGAATTTGGAATTATGTTCTTTAAAATGTAAACTTTTAATGATACCAAAACCAGCCAGATACAAATAGCCAAAGAGATTTTATTACAAGTTCATCATACATATATAATGCGAAAAGACTTTTTCCCAACCTATTATATTTTATCTATCATTTGTTTTTCATTGCATTTTGTGAATATTTGTTAAGTCTGTATTGCCTGATGTTTAATAGTTGTTTTCAATACAAGTTAATATTGTTTGTTTGATGTCGATGTCGTGTGGGTATCGATACTTGGTGACTATATTAAATTAGAGTTTTAGTCAGGGTTTCAGTTCAAGTTAATTTTTTATTTAATATTTAAATATTGTACAGTTTACTGCTTACTAAAGCTGCTTGTAGTAATAAACAAAATACTTTATCCATTCAGGGTAAAATAGGATTATTTTCGCTTGAAATAATTTAGTCCGTTTATTCTCATAATTTGTTACTTACTTAGTTAATTGTATTTTACTATTAGGATACTAACGTTTGAACTGAGAGCAATTTTAATTATTACTGCTGCAAACAGTGTATTTTAATTAAAACCAAAAGCTCCTTAGGGTTCTTTGTGAATATTAAGTAAAAATATCGCTTAGAATTTAGCCACCTTTGATCTAACAATTATTCAACAAATTACTTTATTCCAAAATTAATATGATGGACTTCCAAAAGGAAGTATTTTTTTAAATATTTTTTTGCCTAGAAGAAGAAAAGCTTTTTATTAAAAAATACTTATAAATTAATAAATGTCTTATTTTATTATTATCAGTTGACTTTTTCTCATTTCCAGTTAAAACTATATTTAAATGTAAGGATAGACCTTTTCCAGGCATCCTTTTTAAATTACTTGTAGCCTATATTACCTGCAAACAAAAACTACAGTGAGTTTTAGTGGGTAGGTCATTTTATATTATGTCAAGTATATCGACGTGTACAATATATATATACCTTTAGCGCGATAGATTAGTCTCAGTCTCTCTGATGTTGTCGGGCAATGTACATGGAAGTTAGTGTTATAGTGTCGTGGTTAAGGTCACCCTTCTTGAGGTCCACGTAAGTTTTCTTTATTATCTATTGTAGTTGGCGAAGTCTAGTGGTAGAGATGAGAAGTAATATTGAAAAACTTTAAACCTGCTCCTGGGTGTCAAGCCCCAGGCACTGCTTGCCTCTGTCTAAGTTGCATGTGTATACGTATTGCTGTACAGTAATGGGTATTATTTTTGTTATAAGTACCCCTTACATTAAGTATTCTTTGATTCTATGTACGCGTATCGATAAATTACAATGTTATTTACACTTCTCCTCCTTCATGTAACGAATTTGTTATATGTAGTCTTAGGTTAACCTAACCATAATTTTAAACAGAGAACCAGGGCAGTGGAGGTGATGGCAATTGCTTGAAGGATTCTTAAAAAAATCTTTTCAATTTTCAGATGGAGAAGAGGTTATCTTCTCATTTCTCCGAGTTGTACACACATAGATATATGGTAAATATAATAACAAGAAATATTAAAGTAGACAGACGTATTTCCTCCCCAGGGGCCAGGGCCAAGTAGCTCGTACCCTTGTAACGCAGCGGAGAACTGTGTCCTACTTAACTTACGTTTTAGTCTAAGTGTTATGTTTACTTCAGATCGCTTGTCATAACTTTTGTTGTAAATCAGTGTACAAGAAACTTTTATCATTGACAATTTTATTTAAAATCTGGCTATCCGCCACGACTTCGCATGGTTTCTCTCCTGTAATACGCATATAAACCTTATAATATAAACCTTATTCTTGAATCACTGTCTTTTGATGAAAACTGTATTATAATTCGTTACGTAGATTAAAAGTTCTAAGCGTACTGACAGCGAGAAGCGTCTAAAAGTTTTAGATTTACAAACTATTTTATTTTATTAATAGTTTTTATCCTTTTATCGTTTTCCCTTAGTAGCGTGGGGCCTATACATCCAATGCTATTTATTTTATTATATACTGCGACTGTTCTATCTGACTGCATCTCGAAGTGCTGTTGTAATTATACTGGTGAATTCACGATACATATTTATTTAGTGCTAGCTGCGCCCCGCGGTTTCACCCGCTGTATTTTGGATAATTTACACTATATCATTATAAATTATAGCATATATGTTATTCTGATGTATAAGCTATATTACTGTAAAGTTTCATCAAAATCTTTTTAGTAGTTTTTGCGTAAAAGAGCAACAAACATACATCCATACATTCTTACAAACTTTCGCGTTTATAATATTTGTAGGATATGTTAGTCAGTCGATTTATATTTTAATTTTAGTTTTTTAGTCTTTAAAATATTTTTACAGGTAAAATAAATTAATAAAAAAATTAGAGCGATTATTTGAAAAAAAAATACACCAGAACTATAAATTCGAGTGTAAGAAATAGAGCTTGCAATCCGTCGTTTTTTACCATCCGGATAATTCAGATAGCGCCAATACTCGCTATGTTTATGTCATGTTATGTTTTTGCAAATAAAGAATTTTGTGTCGTATCGTTTCGTTTCGTCTATAGTATGTTTTCGTGTATATAAACTTAATACTCTTTTTTTTAACGATGGGAAATGCGTTTGCGCCTTCCCTCTGAAATGGAGGTGTATGTGGGACTCACAGTGTTAAGGGCCCAACACCCACTAAAACCACCCGCAGCGGGCGCTGAAGGATTGCGGGGTAGCATTCTACTGCAGCACTCCAATGAATCTACCTACTTGGGGGACTTGAACCCTACACCTGGGGACCGGTGAGCTGGGAATATTCACGCCTGCGCCGACCTAGTCTCCTTCTGCCTAACGGGTCCAAAGAAGCATCCTCTCTGGCATGCCCCGCAGCCTCTTTTAAACTAATGACGGTTTCGCAAAATCCGGTCACAGCCTTCCATCATTTCCTTTATCATCTTTCCTATAAGGACTGTTAGCCTACGATACGTCATCACTCGTCCAACCAACCACACATTGAAGCTGGAAGCGTTGTTGCTCCCAAGCATCAACCTGAAAATTTACTGCTCTACGTCAATTCTGCCTAACAGCTACAGACAAACAGTCTTACGTTTATCAAATATAGGTAACTTATAAAACTAACAATAAGCTAACTCAGTAACTCCTTTACTGAAAAAGTAATCTTATTTACTGAACATAAAATCGTGCAACTGAGCTTTTAAGCGGTTATCTACAACCAACTGAGATTTTGCATAAACGTTTGGATGTCTATGCATTGTTATTTATATGAAGTACCTTCAAATCCAATTTGGAGGACGGCTCAAGATCGCGAAGTTTGTGCAAAAGTCAAAAGAACCAGAATACCCTTTTTATATTATAATGTAAGCTTTTATCTGTTTTAAATCCATTAATTTTTTAAAATTCTAATCTTTACATAGTATAAAATGTAGTCGTTTTCTCGTGTCGTTAGATCTTTTAATTTTATCAACAGATTTTAATGCAGATTTCAGCAATAGATAGAGTGATTCAAGTGGAAGGTTTATATGTATAATACATGCATATTAAAGTAGAGATGCCATAACAAACAGTTTATTAATTACGTCATTATCTTTACCATTCGTCTTTAAAATCTTCTAATTTGATTGCTATGCCATTTTACGAGAATAGCTATTTTCTTTATAAAGTGTGTTGTAAAATGGGCCATTTAAAACAATGTTGGGTCTATAAAATCTAGACGTTAAGATGAATTTGTAGCCTGTAAAGCAACATTATAGAGTCTGTTTTATTAGAGATTTAAGGGAGCAAGTATTATTGTATTACCATGTTGGTGATGTTAAATAGAAAGTAAATACTATTAATTAATAAAAAGGAGTTACAGCCTATTCGCAGATCAACAGTATAACGGCTTAATATTCTCCTGGGGGTTTTGCTTTAGACTGAGACTTTCAAAGTTACTGCTAGAATACTTACTCGCAATGCAATAATATAATAATATAATCTTACTCGGGAGGTCCGACTTACTCAGGAGGTCCGAGGTTCGATCCTAGGCACACACCTCTGACTCTGAGTTATGTGTGTTTTAAGCAATTAAATATCACTTGCTTTAACGGTGAAGGAAAACATCGTGAGGAAACTTGCACTCCTGAGAGTTCCCAAAAAGTTCTCAAAGGGGTGTGAAGTCTGCCAACCTGAGGAGGAGACCCGGCTCAGTGGGCCATTGAAGGGTCGTGATGAAGATGATGCAATAATAATTATTTTATCCTGACGGCGTATTTATTTTGCAATCTTTACTTCTTCGATTGATGTTTATTAAGTTGTCCAACATTCCAAATAAGTAAAAATTCTACTTAAATCAATCCTGCTAACGCCCGAACCACTGAGCTATTGACGCATACATTTTATTTAAAATATTATTAATTTGCCTATACTTCGTTTAAATATGAAATACAGATAGAATAATCTATACGATTACTTATTACATTTGAAAGTGTCATTGTTAGTTCATTCTTTTTTCGATCAACATGAATTTTGTTTAGGTTTGGGGTTTTTAGGTTTGAAAGCGATGAAACCTATGTATATATGGCTTATAATATATGTTTATAAAAAAACTCCACTTAAAACATACATATTTATGACTGAAAGCACAGTTTTTTTGTAGTACCTAAAGGTCATAGACGTATTATTAATTAAACCATACAGAAGTCAATGTGACCATATTGGTCGTTACACGCTTCTAACGTTTAAAAAAATATTATCATAAATGGAGTGAAACAGGTATACTGTGGGTACAGGTAGGCTCATTTTTATCCAGAATTATACATTTTTTTCTTGCGAGATTAAAATATATACTTGCAATTTTTTTTTTTATTAATTTTGATGATTGATAAAAATAAAGTTATTAATTGTTATTGTGTAAACTTTTATTGTAAATAGATCACGTAACTGTTAGCAACACTGTTTATAAAATAGTAGTAGCGGGTAGATCATTTTATATTATTTCAAGTATACTGACGTGAAGACAATATATAACCTTTAGTACGATAGATTAGTCTCAGTCTCTCTGGTGTTTTCGTGCAGTGAACATGGAAGTTAGTGTTATAGTGTCGTGGTTAAGGTTACCCTTCTCGAGGTCCATGTAAGTTTACTCTATTATCTATTGTCGTTGGCTGGGTCTCAAGCCCCAGGCACTGCTCGCCTCAGTCTAATTTGCATGTGTATACGTATTGCTGTACAGTAATGGGTATCATATTTCTCTCATATACATAGCATAACCAATGACTTTTCATTTTTTATAACCTTGTCTTTTACTGTGTTAAACTAAAACGTTTAAAAAGTTAAATTTACATTAGTAACAATCATTCGTTACTTACGAATTCAGAGCAAAGCGCTGTCGTTGGGCGCGGGGGCGTCGGCGTGGGTGTAACAAGGTTTACTATATATTAGGATTTATCGTTTACGCAGGAAAACAGATTATTCAGCTCCAAACATTTTTAATTGAAAAATTTATTCAGGATCAAACAGTTATATGAATACATACTAATACTTTTGCAGGTAGAATAATTTTAGTACCTTTGCACAATTAGAAAATTTTGACAAAATGTCCATATTCTCTTATAGATCAGTAAGGATATTAAAATTATATTTACAATAAATAGAGAATATTATGAACTCATTTTATTATAAAAACACATAAAACAAAACAAACAAATTAAGGAAATATCAGAAATAAATATTATGTAATTTAGTAAGTAGAATATTAGTGTGTAAGTTTATATAGTAAACTTGAATATTGTAGTACAATATGGAGTCCGAAATACAAAGTTCATATAGATAGAATTGAGAGAGTACAGAAGAAATTAATTCGAACTTTAATATATCGCTTTAAATTTCCAAGTAGTATCAAGACCTATGAAGAGAAAGTGGAGCTCTTCCACCTTCAACAACTGTCTACACGCCGATCTCATTTAGATCTTTTATTCCTTCATAAGCTACTGAACGGTTTTATTGATTGTCCATCTCTCTTAAACAAATTCAAATTTAATGTTCCCTCCAGAATATCACGATACCCTAGCGACTTGTTTGTACCTCAGCTTTGCAAGACCAACTTGGGTCGTTCCGCACCGGTTGTCCGCCTATCTCGTCTGTACAACTGTTACATAAAGAAAATTCCGAACATCGATATACATTTTGATAGTTTGGCCACTTTTAAGTCTAAACTAATTAAATATGACGTTCCTAATTCTTCATATTAAATTGTATAGTCTTAATAGAAAATATAAACATAATTTGAATTAAAAATAATAAGTTAATAAACTAATTAATATTAAATTCATTAACTAAAGATTAAAATATAATAAACTTAGTTATGTATGAATGTGTTGCGTAAATATACATATCTGTGTTATGTGTGAGTGTGTGTGTGTTGTGTGTTTGCCTTTAATTTCATGTACTGGTATAACTTGTAACACATAGCATGCTGTGATTACCTGTAATTGTAAGAACAGTTAGATATCAATGTCAATATCAATTTTAAATTAATAATGTGAAACTGTATCTTATGTTGGTAGTCCTATAATAAATAAATAAATAAATAAATATCAAATCTTTTTGCACCAATTTTACCTCCTGTGTCGCTCAATAGATCCTTACAGAATGGTTGCATGTAAGAGATCGCTATTAGTAATAAGACCGCCCTTGCGCATCTTTGTATCAAATTTTATATTTAAATTTTTTATAGCTTTTGTATGTTGTGTGCAGCAAATAAAGTAGTTTAATTAATTCAACCAAATATATGTTCATAAATAAGAAATGAAGTCTTTCTGTCTGTCCGTCTGTTTGTTCCAGCTAATCTCTGAAATGGCTGGACCGATTTTGACGGGAACTTCACTTGCAGATAGCTGATGTAACAAAGAGTAACTTAGGTTATTTAGCATCTCGCTACAAACCATAGGAGCGGAGAACACGCGAACGAAGTCGCGGGTCGGCTAGTATTATATAAAGTTGCTCGCCCTCACTCAACGCCGATTAATCATCAGTTCAAGTTGCCAAAACTGTAAAATTGAATTATGAAACTCTCACTCAAATACATTTAGAAGAAATTTAGTGTAGTATTATTATTCTGTATTTATGTGTGTTACGTATGAGTAATATACGTGAAAATAAATTGGTCGTATGGTGGGTCTCTGGGCACACGAGGATCGAAGGAAATGAAATTGTCGACGAACTGGCCGGAGAAGGAGCTAACGCTACAGCACTAGGCCCATATTTAAGGTGTACCTAGAACCTACCTCGATGGACCCTGTGAAACCAATGGATAGTTGAATCTTTTGAACGCTGGAAAAGTTTACCAGGTTTGAACCATTCCAAAGCGCTAATAAATACATTAAACAACACATATATAATAAATACATAAAGCTCTCACTGGCCACTGCCGTCTAAGTAAGCATCTCACAACAATAAGCGTCATTGACACAGAGGTGTGCCGCTTTTGTGGCGAGGTGGAAGAAACGCCTCTTCACGCCTGTGTGAATGTGGCCCGTTGGTACACAAGCGAAATCACATACTTGGTAGGTATTTTCTGAACTATGAGGATGTAAGAGGTGCCTCTGTCAAAAAGATTTTAAAGGCTGTAGGAATCGTCAGATAGCTATAGTATGAGTGGCGAGTCATAATATTTCAGAAATGGAAGCAGGCCTCTAGCATACCGTTACGGCTACTCAAAAGAAGAATAAGAAGAATTTTTTTTCAATTCACTTAGTCTATTCATTATTTAAATTATAATACATTTAAAACCTTTTATTTAAAAACGTACTGGAAATACACTAAGTTATAAAGAACCAATTTTCAATATCCATTTGCAGCGACATGATAGAGATTGGTAGTTCCGTTTTAGAACTAATTCTAGGTCAACATTTAACTAAACCCGTTCTACCTTGAACACGCTATTAATACTTAGAACATAATAAAATAGGAATAAATCGAGATTTTCCTAAGAAATATAATAGAGAATATCTGACAGTTTGACATTTAAATAGATGCAATAAAAAGATAATTGCGCATTTAATATTTAATTAAAAGAATTTTTTCCCAAACTAGATAAAAAAGACACCCATACTTACACTTGTTTATTTTATTTTGACTGTATAAAAAAGTACTTTTGAATCGTCTTTATAGGTGAGTCAATTTGTTATCTGCTACACCAGAAAGCAAATATTAGCTTCTTTACGGATGAATTAATAGAGTGAAAGTTTTTAGTAAGAAAAATATTTTTTTTCAAAATTCATATCCTAAAAAACTAACTATGGAGGTACAGTTCACGTCGAAAAGCATTCGTTGATTCTTTAGCATTATTATTTTTAACATAAAAATATAAATTTGACAAGAATTATACTGAATAAAGAAGATTATTAATTAAGAATTTTTAGAAAGAAATATTAGAATAATTTTAACTTTTATGGCTATGTAACCTTTGAAACAGACTTTACTAATAACTGAAAAAAATATTATTTCGTAATCAGGTCTTATAAAGATAAAGTACTTCGATAATAAAATATAAGAAACGTGTTACTTAAAGGATTAGGGAATTTCGGGCTAAACAGAACTAAAGGGCAATATAATTTAAGTTTTCCTACTGAGAATATTTAGTCTACTAATCCACTTTATTTAGTTTTGTATACTTTCTTGTTATAATACTAGAGACTGCCCTCATTTTGCTGGGATAAAATGAAATTAAAATTTCAGAGACTGGGTTTTCCTGTAGCTTAACATTAGGTAACCACATAGATTAAAAAAACCTATGGCCACAATCTTCGGACAACTCTATATATTATAGATTATAATAATTAAAAGTATTTTGTGAAAAATAAAAATGTCCTAGATATCTAATGCGACGCCTTTTTTGACCGTTGAGAAGGTAACGTGAAAGTAACGCACATGAAAAAAGAAGAAAATTATATTATTTGTAAAATTATGTATGTCAGAATCTGTTCTATTTAAATGAAGAAAGTGATCGAACCTTACGATTCCGTAGTTTTTGAACAGGAACCCAGGCAGTGCCTTGGACTTGTGACCAAGGTGTAGGCTTAAGGACGTAATTAAAGTGATCACAACACTCGCCTCCACTGCCTGGTCTCATTGTTTGTCTGAGGTTAGGTTAACATAAGGCCATCTTTTTTTTTTTTTTGACCCGGGGGAATTTGCTCAACAAATACCCGACCTGCGGGGACAGATCGGGTTATGCGGGGCTGGTGTGGATGCCTCATATGGAGATATTCCAGAACTGCCTCGGAAGGAGACAGCCCGACCCGCTAAACTTAACCGGGGCGTTCCTACACGCATGGCGCCTGGCGATGGCAAGCTACGGTATCGTAATCGGGCCGCGGCTTACCGGCGCTTGTCCGCAACTGAACTCTACACTGGGGGAACTGGGATGGTAGGTCCCCCCTTCTATACTCCGCAAAGTGTCGCCTCTGAAACGCAAAGGGGCGCGCACCCGCACTGGGCTCTGCCTTGAGCGACAGAAATCCCCGTCCGTCACCCATAAGACCATATCACACAGCGCACAAACTACCGCTACGGCGGCATTGCTGCGACGTATGCACGATGACGGCGACCAGTTCGCCTACGGCACATGAGTGGGACCTCCGGATGAATCTCCCGGGCCCTTTCCGCCGTCTCTTTCAAGCTAATAACAGCCTCGGCGAAAGCTGCTACCGCCTGCCATGCCTGCTCGCTATCAACCATAGCTCTTACCACGGCCGGCAACGACAGGTCTCCTCCAATTCCAGAGACTAATGCTCCACGATGCACCTCCCATGCAGAGCAGACTCGACGCGTGTGATCTACAGAGTCTTCCGCACCATCCCCACAATGACGACAAGTGGGGGACGGTTCTCTGCCCACCACCTGACAAAGGTATCGTCCGAAGCAACCATGCCTCGTCAACATCTGTGTCAGACGGAATGAGAGGTCGCCGAAATCGCGACTGACCCAATCCCGCAGAACGGGCTTCATCGCCGTCAACAGTTGCACGCTAGCCTTCGGGTTCTCCAATCTTTTTTCCCACTTATCCAGCACTATAAGACGCTCCTCCTCTCTCCACTGGGCGACCACCCGCAAAGGTGGATCACAGCCATCCTTCTCTCTTGCAAGCGCGCGCTTACGGTAAACCGCTGCTAAGGCCTCAGCTTCGAGGTCCCACGGAGATGTTCCTGCCAGCACACAAGCGCCCCCGTACGAGACTGTACGGTACGCCCGGACCACTCTTAGCGCGATGGTCCGCTGCGGACGCCGCAGCAGGACCGCGATTTGTGATCTAAGAGAACCCGCCCATATGGGAGCACCATACATCGCCATAGAACGAATGACCCCAGTGTATAGTCGCCTACACGCGACACTGGGGCCGCCTACGTTTGGAAGCAGCCGGCCCAAGCTCCCAGCCGCAGCAATCAACCTTGGAGCCAAACGCTGGAATGCTCCTTGAATGTCCATCGACTATCGAGGATTAGTCCCAGATATTTTATCCAGGAACCGACGTCGATAGACGTGCCTCCTACTTTTATCACCGCTCCTGGCGGAGGACGATTGCGAGGACCGTGGAATACTACGGCCTCGGATTTGTGTATTATTATTACTATTCTCCGAACCACCTGTGCCACACCAGCGGTACCTAACATTGCAGCCTCTCTAAAATTCGACCCACGTGCCGTAACTAGCGTGTCATCGGCATAACATGTCACGCTTACGTCCGGCAGCGTTGCGCCCCGCAACACATAGTCGTAACCGATGTTCCACAGGAGAGGTCCAAGGACAGACCTCTGTGGAACACCGCACGACATACTTTTCGTAGCCCATGTGCCATCTTTCAACGGGTACTTTACTGCTCTCCCTTCAAAATAAGCCTCTACCACGTCACGGAGGTTAATTAGATTTTTTTTATTTATATATTTTAATATTCGATGTCCACGGCACAATAAACTGTCTAATGCGAAATTAACTGAAATAATAATTTTTAGCTATTTAAAGATTAATCAGTTTCCTTTCCTCACTGCGTAAACTTCCGAGCTGAGTCTTCCCGCTAGAGAGTTAGAGTTCCTATAGACCTTTGAGTCAAAAATACTAATAAGATTATTAACATTCGATAAAACAAAGTCCACATATTTAGTCTTAAATATGAATGTCTTCGGCAAATATGAATTTATCCTTTCGTAAGCTGCAATCTTTTCAAATCACCCACGCGAGTATTTGATACTTGATAGGTACATAATATTTACATTTATATTCAATAATTATTTACCCAAAGCCTTTCATAGAGATCAATTTTGACTGGCTGAAAGGCACAAATCGCGTCGGTTGCTTCTTTTTATGTATTATTCAATTTATTCATATCAGCAAAGGAATGGGAGCGTAAGGGCTATAGTTATAGCTTAAGAGACAAGCGTTCGATTTACTGATTATAACATATATGAAAAAAACCATGAGTATAAGATTAGATGCAGGCATTATTTTCTTTGGAACGGAGTGTTATTTTGAATTTGTGAAAAATCTCTTTAACAAAAAGGAGTTTTTAATACATAGTTTTGTTTATTGTTTGATTATTAAAACTCAGCTAAATCGTCTTAAGAAATAACGAAAAGAATTGATGCAGGAAAATCGCACTGGCCTTTTTTGAAAAAAAAAATATTAAATCATCTTTAAATTAATTATTATATACCTAGACGTGAATGGACGTAAAGTCGTCGAAGAAGAAGAATACCGCAATATTACATGTACCCAGAAATATCTGATATTTGGAGAAGAAAAATAAAATATATATAACACTGAATTCCATATGTTATAATACTTTTTTATTTTAAGAGTTTTCAAAATCTGCGGTGAAATATCTTACGTACGTAAAAAACCGCCTACATAGTTTTCTAAATAAATGTTAATCGAAAGGCCGCTTACGTTTATGTATATATTAGAAATTACTTTATGAATAGAAAATCCTCCTGTCTCTTAAACCATAAGAAATGCGTAAGGGCTACGATTTATATGAGAACATTCTTTCGTGATGCTGTAAGTATGAAAAATTGTTATAAGGTCTTGGAGAAATATTTCCATCATTCTTTTTGTTTCTAATAAAGACTAATTGAATTTAGAGCTAAGTTTTTTACATTAACTATACTGGTAAGAGAAAGTTAATACCTAATTTCTTTAGGAAAAATTCGAAAAAGTTTTAATTAATATTATATTAAAACTAGTCGACTTGACCAAGTTTCGTTTGACTAAAATGCATTTAAATGACAATTTCTTTTTTCCTTGAAGTCCGACATAAATATAACAAAGCCTATATTTTAAGATAGACCAGTAGCAATATAAATTTGATAACCGCATCCGTTTTTGTGTATTAGATTTTGCGTAATGCGTGTGCAAACATATCGACAAATAAAATTTTAAAAATATTTGTTTTGTCTTCCGTTAGAGTTTTAAAGACCCCTTAAAATATTAGATATATGCAGACAGATAATTATCTAATTCAATGGAGCCATTTGTTAATATGAAAGTACATTCATTACATGACGCATGTTTAATGGAAAGAGCGTTAATCAAATTTTCCCTATATAAAATTACTTTGATTTCAAAGAAGCTTTCAAGTAGCAAAATCCTCTTAGGGAAGTTTAACTTGTTTAACATACATATTGTACATTCATGTAAATCAAATTGAAGCATACAATTTAAACTTTTATTTTAAAAGCTACATTCGTTTACGACTTTTGAGATTATACGCCTCAAGTTCGTTGAAACTTTGAAATGTGACAAATGTTTATTGTATTTTTAACCCCCGACGCTACAACGACGGGGTATTATAAGTTTAACATGTGTATCTGTGTGTCTATCTGTGGTATCGTAGTGCCCAAGATAATGGACCTATTCTGATTAAGTTTTATTTGTTTGAAAGGTAATTTAATCGAGATGATTCTAAGTTACAATTTATGAAGATATGTTAAGCCGTTTGAAAACTATCAGCTCATTTCTAACTTAAGAGCTGCGTCACAATATTAATATAATGATAATTATAATAATGACTGACATTGCTTAGGTACACTGGGTAGAGACATAAAACGGTATTCTCGATACCTTTCTTTCGATATCGTATCAAGTTACGCTAAAATCGAGTATCAATTAGGCTTTTTATTTTTCCTTTTTTGCATTTTATGAATTTTTGTTAAGTATGTATTAGTCAATACATACTACTGATTTCAGCAGCAGCAGTGATGGCATAGTGGTTGGGACTTCAAGTCTTACTCGGGAGGTCCGAGGTTCGATCCTGGGCACACACCTCTGACTCTGAGTTATGTGTGTTTTAAGCAATTAAATATCACTTGCTTTAACGATGAAGGAAAACATCGCACTCGTGAGAGTTCCCAAAAAGTTCTCAAAGGTGTGTGAAGTCTGCCAACCCGCACTAGGCCAGCGTGGTGGACTATGGTCCTAAAACCCTCCTCATTCTGAGGAGGAGACCCGGCTCAGCAGTGGGCCATTGAAGGGTCGTGATGTGACTACTGATTTTATATTTTGTTTTCAACATAAAAATATATCGACTTATATATAGATATATATATACGAAGTCAACTAACCTTGTAGAAGAGGAGCGTAAGGACAAATAAAAGTCTTAATTATAAAAGTACCTATTTAATTTCTAATTTATTCTAAGCTTATATCCAAAGATAAAACTATTTTAAAAATTCATAAGGCTCTCTTTAAAATTCTTAAGATTATTTATGCTAATGGAATTTCAGAAAATAGCAATGTCATAGAACTCTTTTGCTTCTGTCATCGAACGCTACTATTTTATTATTTAAGTTATTTCGATTATGCGTCTCTATATTATTGCTTCAAAAGGTAAAAAAAATGTTTATGCTAAAATACAATAAATACATTACTAAAAGTCAAAAGTTGATAGGTATTTACTTTGCTACCCAGAATAACAAACTCCATTACAAGGTCTACATTAGTTTTCAATGCACTTTATTAAGTTAGTAAGAAAATATGATTCTCCGATATGTGGAAATATTGTTTGTAATTTCATTTTACATTCGGTGTTTCTTATTAGTTCAATTTGTTCAAACACCCGAAATTATTATTCGTTTCCATAGTTGGTAACGAATAATGATTTAGAGTAAACACGAAAACGAATTTTTCTGAAAGTGATTCTGATGGCTTCATTTTAAGGTTTAGCAAGATGCTAATGCTTCATTTCGGATTAAAAAAGAGTTTTTATGAGGAATTAGCGTCAGTAGCTCAGTGGTTAAGGCGTTGGATCCACGTTCCATAGGTCGTGTGGGTTCAAATACGAGTCATAAGACTACTGACGTGGCCCACTCTACACAAACATTTAAGATAACTTGGAGTATACAATCCATACAGTATTCTTTTATAAATAAAAAAATGCATAAAATATATTATATAATTTTCCCCCGTGAGGGGACGGGTTAGAATACTTTCCCCTCTGCCGCTGGGAGAGCATCTCGTAAGAGCTGAGTAACCCAGCACCCCCCTTGGTGGTAGGGGATCTGTTCCCCGACTCGCTTGCGACCACCAGCATGCGAATCCGACTGCCAAGTGTCATAGACGCGTTACGGTCGAGCTGCATGTGGGCCAGACATACGCCTCTCTCACCCATCCCATGTATGCTGCGGATCTAGTGGACTCTGCGCTCTTGCTCAGGGTCCGCTGAAACCGCAACATTTTTCACTTCACTCCCCCTCCCCATTCTATCTTCGAGGATGCAACGCATCGGCAAAACAAGAGATTTGCTGATGACCATCGGCTCGTTTGCACCTTATCTACCATCATAAAAAAATTAAATTATTAATATCTTCTTTAGCCATTGATATATTCGAAGACACGCGTTAAATTTCTTGAGAACGTACATGAGAGGTTTATAAGCTAACTAGCGACGCGCATCGGCTTCGCACGGTTACTTTATCTACTATAATATGCATGTATTATACATATACACATTCCTCTTGAATTATTCTATCTATTAAAAAAAACCGCTTCAAAATCCGTTGCGTAGTTTTACAGAACTAAGCATACATAGGGACAGACAGACGTGAAGCGACTTTGTTTTATACTATGTAGCGACAGTCTCAAACGGCTGCCCAGACCTTCACAAATTATATCTTAGAACCACCTTGATTAAATCAGCTTTCAAACAAAAAACCACATCAAAATCAGTCCATTATCTTGATGCTTTATCTACGTTTCACACCATTTGTTGATGAGTCAAGAATGAAGATAACATAAAAACCGCCTTGTAAACAGTATCAAAGTACCTAAATTTTCGGAAAAATCGACATCCATTTTCTACGTACGGTTCAACTGTGTCACGAGGTTCAATAGTGTTATTTCAATGCGAACATTTGATTACAGTATATTTGGATTAGACTCTTGTTGTTCCAGCTCGTAGTGTTTACTTATACAGGCTATTCCTCGCTTCGCTGATAGAAAATGATCTCTACGTTGCAGGTTGAAAAAAATTGTTTTCAATTTGAACTCGCTCACTTACGTATGATTCGTTGACCTACTCTTATTAACCTACCAATATCTTCATTTATTCATTTACTTATGTACCCATCCATCCACCTAATATCTTGCCCTTACGTTAGCCCATTCGTCAACTCACCCACTCTCAGTTCCAGTCCACTCGCGGACCGCGACGGACGCGTCTTGGCTACATTAAACGCTCCGCGAGTGTATTCGTCGAATCGAAATAAAAAAAATTGTTTACTATTTATACGAAATAAAACCAACACGTGTGTGTCGCGAAGCAGCGCGAACCAGTGCGAACCAGCGACTTTATCATCAATTACGACTTACCCGGCATATACAATATACTGCTGTGAACAAATATCCAACTTAGATGGGAAAGTGTCAGTGAAAAAGTGCAAGTGCGGATAAATATCGAGTAATAATAGTCTTGTTTTCAAATTATGTAGAAGTTATGAACTCGTAATATAAATTAAACTTTGGCAACAAATATGTATAAAATTTTAGAACTCACTACAAAATAACTAGTTGGTTAATGAATGTTTTATATAGAAAATATATATAGATATCGTAATATTACTGAAGTGAATAATCATACAAACTGTTTGCGTCGATGCGCGTGCGCTTTTGGATGAAATATTGATTGTGGATATTTAGCCGAGCAGCCCCCACCATAAATTGCAATTACACTTACACCACACGAATTAAGTAACAACCGGTACATACACGAAAAGTGTCATTTCAAAATGTCTTATTCAAGCGCACCAGAAACTAAAGAAAGACCATTTGCAAGGAAATTAGACCCACAAAAAAGAAGACTAATACAAAAACAAAAAGAGTCACTTATGACAACTAAAACAGATATAGACACGAGTGACAGCGAGTCTCGCCAACGAGAGACAAGCTACTCCAGCTGTTATTCAGTGGGCGAATCTATGTCAAATACAACAATAAAAAGTAAAGCGACCAAAATGTTACAAGAAGCAAAGAGTCAAATAGAACAATCAAGTAATACAAAAAAAGAGATCAAAGAGGCAGTTCTAGAGAGCCTGATGGAATGTACGAACTAATTCTTAAATTAGTAGAAAGCAGAAGAAATCTTCAGGAGAAAATAGAAAAAAAAAAAATCGACAAGCATCAGCAGCTACTAGAAATAGAAAGACAACATGCCAATAAACTAGAAACCATAATAGAGGAAACCAAAAAACAAGATATTAGAGAACCAATAGATAAAGTAATAAAAGATATAGAAGCGCTAAGACAGATCGTATACTATGATGTGGCAAGAGCTATTCAAGAGGAGATAAAAAGTAAGTAACAAGACAACTAAAAGAGACAACCAAAGACCTAAAAGAGGCAGCAGAGAAGATAAAAGAGCCAATCACATACGCTAGTGTCCTAATCAATCCGCCAGCGTAAACTCAATATAAACCTAACCACACAGTCATCATAACTTCGGCTGACGATAGGGACACTAGTGAAGATGTGATCAAAAAAGCTCGAGGAATAGCAAATGCCAGAGAAACGGGAGTGAAAGTGGAAAGAATACGGAAAGCTAGGAACCAAAAGGTGGTGATAAGCTGTGACTCCAAGAGCTCTTTGGATAAATTACAGGATAGACTTAAAAACGACACCCAACTAAAAGTAGAAGTAGCTAAGCCAAAGGATCCCCTAGTTATTATATACAATGTCCTGGCGTACAATACAAACGAAGAAGTACTAGCCTCACTGGAAAAGCAAAATAAGGATATATTTAAAGAGATAGATAAGAAAGAATATAGAGCAGAGGTGAGATTCAGGAAGAAGGCGAGGAACCCCCATGAAAGTCATATAGTTCTACAGGTGTCCCCCAAGGTGTGGCAGAAACTCACTGAGATAGGGAAGGTACACATCGATTTACAAAGTTGTAGAGTGATGGACCAATCTCCGCTGGTTCAGTGCACTAGGTGTCTTGGATTCGGCCATAGTCGCAAAGTATGCAAAGATCAGGAGGATACATGCAGCCATTGTGGAGGAAAACATATTAGAAAGGATTGCCCTACAATTGAGTTAGCCCCTCATTGTATAAACTGCACTGAGGCGAGCGTAGGAAATAACAAACTTTGTCATAACGCCTTTGACCGCGATTGCCCTACAAGGCAAAAATTTGAAGAAATAGCCCGATTAAGCATCGCGTATTGCTGAAGGCATCCCGGGAGTCCTAATCATTCAAGCAAATCTGCAAAGGAAAAAACTAGCCACACAGGAATTAATGATCGAGGCAACAAAACGCCAAATCTCCCTCTCACTAGTACAGGAACCCTACATAGGCAGCATCGGCACCATGAGCTCATACCCAGGCAATAGGGTGTTCCAAATGTCAAGAAACAGAGCAGGCCCAATAAAGGCAGCTATTGTAGTTCATGACAAGAATCTCATAATAGAAGAAGATCCAATCATGACAAACGAAAATATCGTATGTATTACATTAAAGTTACACACAAAAATTGTACGGCTTGTATCGGTATACTTTGAAGACACACAACCTTTGCAACCATATCTAGACGATCTTAAAAAAATAGTAAAAAAATGCAAAGGTAATAATTTAATAATAGGGGGCGATGTGAACTCATGGAGCCCATGGTGGGGTAGTAGGGTGGAGAATGAACGTGGCGTGGAGCTGCTTTCATTTATAAATGAAGAAGATCTCCACATACTAAATACTGGTAGTGTCCCTACATTTGAAGTTGTAAGAGGTAACAAACTATATACTAGCATCGTCGATGTAACCTGCTGCAGTGAGGATATACTAGACCTAGTAGAAGAATGGGAAGTTGACAAAACAATCACGAGCTCTGATCATAATGCTGTAAAATTCAAACTCACACTAACAAAACAAAACAAAAATGAAACGGGAAAGAATACAAGGATTTACAACACAAAAAAAGCTAATTGGATAAAATTTGCAAGTAGAATAAGAGAACTTATAGACGAAACAAAAATTAAAGAAAACGTAAAAGCTACAAAAAGCAATGACGAGTTAGAAAATATAGTAGAAGAATACACAAAAATAATAAGAAAGCAGCAGACGAAACAATACCTAAAATTAAAAGTAACAGAAAATATAAGCCACCATGGTGGACCCCAGAGCTAGAAAGTTACAAAAAAATCATGGTTACCTTTAAACGAAGAGTAGGCAAGGCGGCTGCAACACGTAGAAATTATGTAGTACAGGAATATTTAGAAAAGAAAAAAATATATGAAGATAAAGCCTCTTCAGCCCAAATTGAGAGTTGGAGGAACTTCTGTACCAAACAGGATGGTGAGAGTATGTGGGATGGAGTGTATAGAGTGATAAGATCTACAAGCAAAAAACAGGAAGATAAACTTCTTATCCTTGATGAAAAAACACTCAACCCCACAGACTCCGCGGACCTGCTGGTGAAAAAATTCTTCCCAGAAGATAGGAAAGAAGAGGATACGAAAGAGCAGGAAGAGACAAGGAAAAGGATTGAGCAGCAGGAGCCATCAAAGGTGATGGATCCTCCATTTACGTTAATAGAACTGAGAGAGGCCGTTAAATCCTTTAGTTCAAAAAAGGCTCCCGGACCAGACAGACGGTTTTACTTCTGATATGTGTAACAAAGCAATAGACCAAGACGAAGAGTTATTTCTGGAAATATTAAACATGTGCTTACGGGAAGCATACTTTCCTAGACTATGGAAAAATGCCCATTTAATGGTTCTTAGAAAGCCGGGAAAGAAGGATTATCATCACCCTAAATCATATCGACTCATAGGGCTCCTCTCAATCTTAGGCAAGACCCTAGAAAAAATGATGGTAGGCAGGATCAAATGGCATATACTTCCCAAGCTAAGTCCAAGACAGTATGGATTTGTACCTCAACGGTGCACAGAAGATGCGCTATACGACTTAATGCAATATATCGAAATTAAAGTAAAGCAAAAGGAGATTGCTGTTCTAGTATCGCTGGACATTGAGGGAGCTGTCGATAGCGCCTGGTGGCCAGCGATACGGGAGGAACTCTTAAAACTAAAGTGTCCAGGAAATATATACAAAATGGTGGTGAGTTATTTATGTGATAGGAAAGTGAATCTGCAGTACGCAGGAGTTCAAAAAGAAAAAAAGACAAATAAGGGCTGCGTACAAGGGTCAATAGGCGGCCCGATCTTTTGGAATGTGCTGCTAAATCCATTATTGGTCAAATTAGAAAAAAGCGGAACCCATTGTCAGACTTTTGCCGATGACATCGTCCTCGTCTTCTCCGGACAGTCTACAGAAAAAAATTCAGGAACAGGCTAATGAAATCTTAAATCAGGTACACTTGTGGGGAAGAGCGAACAAATTGAAATTTGCCCCCCATAAAACATATGCCATGATTATTACAAATAAAAGAAAATATGATGAAATCAATATATATATGGAGAACAAAAAAATTGAATTGGTAAAAGATATTAAAATATTAGGTATAACAATAGATAGCAAAAGAACATATAATAAACATATAGAAAATATAACAAAAAAAGCAATTACAATATACAAAAACATGGCAAGAACAGTCAAAGTAACATGGGGCCTGAATCCGGAGGTTTCGAGGACGATATATGTTTCAGTCATCGAGCCAACGGTCCTGTATGCAGCAAGCGTATGGGCGAAAGCTGCAAATAAGGTTACAGTTCAAAAGAAATTAAATTCTTTACAACGCGGGTTCGCACAAAAGATATGCCGCGCATACAGGACCGTCTCGCTCAATGCGGCGCTTGCATTATCAGGACTGCTACCCCTGGATATGAATTAAGGAAAGCGCCAATTTATATGAATACAAAAGGGGACGGCCTATGGGTTTTCTCCCCGACGATAGGCAGTTGGAGCAACGCGTCGATTTTTGGAAAAAAGAACACCCTGCAGATGTGGAAGCAGTGAGTTTCACTTGTCTGGACCATTTTCGGGAAGAGAACAAATCGATACTAAAAGGAGTTGAATTATACACAGATGGAAGTAAAATAGCGGACAAGGTGGGGGCAGCAATCTCAGTCTGGAAGGAAGACAAGGAAATAAAAAATATAAAATTAAAGCTCGAGAAATACTGTACTGTATTCCAAGCAGAAATGTTAGCAATAAGCAAGGCTGTAGAATATATAGGAAAAAACAACGAAAAGGAAGCAAATATTTTAAGTGACTCAAGATCCTCACTTGAAATATTAACTAAACCTTCCGCCCTCCATCAACTTGCCTTCGAGGTGCAAAAAAACCTAAGAAAAATAAAAAAGGAAGGGAAAAAGATAAAATTCTTTTGGATACGAGCACATAAGGGAACAAAGGGAAATGAGAGGGCGGACGAGTTGGCAAAGTACGCCGCTCACCACAAAAAAACAATACCAGACTATGACAGCTGTGCTATATCCTACGTGAAAAAGCGAATCAGAGAACAAACCCTCGCAAAATGGCAAAAACGATATATAGACGGTGCAACAGCAGCCACAACGAAAAAATTTTTCCCAAACGTAGTAATAGCACACCGGTTAATTAGGAAAATTAAACTAACACCCAAATTAGTACAATTGTTTACGGGGCATGGGGGTTTCGCAGACTATCTTTATAGGTTTAAACGAAAAAACGCACCAGGATGTATTTGTGATCCAGAAACAAATCAAACGATTGAACATTTGGTGTGGGAATGTCCTGTGTACGACAAATTAAGACGCGAATTTGAACAAGAGACAGACAAGACACTACAGTCAGACAACATACACGAAATTTTAGCAAACGAAAAAAGTAGGGAAACATTTATTAATATGGGAACAAAAATAGTCGAACATGCCAACTCCATTAATAAATAAATATATAGGTAATTACTGCCTATATATCGTTAAAATATATAAAATAGATCAGCCCCCAAAATTTTGGAGTATTTAGGATCTAGGTTTCATGTGATAATCACATGAATACCCTAGACCATGAACCAGTAATCAGAAATCACACTGCATAAGAAGAGACATATCATAAGATATGTTTCATAGTATGCAGAATACAGAAGAAAGAAAGGATTGGGCATAATTCTGAAATGGACAAAAAGCAATTGTAAATAAATAATTATAAATGCGGGGTATATATACATAAGGACATAAGGAGAATAATGATATAATGTATGTAAAATATCAATGTATATAGAATGGAGAATGGAAAGAAAATAGAAAGAAATGCATTAAAATATATATATATATATATATATATTTATATATATATATTTATATATATATATATACATAATATTCTTTATGTTGCATGAATATATAAATTAAAATATGAAAATAATAATAATATATAAAAAAAAAAAAACTTGATATACTAACTGTACTGTCCTACACTAATAACTTGGCACCGCACCAGTATCCATTATCAT
The DNA here is from genome assembly GCA_905147385.1 of Limenitis camilla. Classification (NCBI taxonomy): domain Eukaryota; kingdom Metazoa; phylum Arthropoda; class Insecta; order Lepidoptera; family Nymphalidae; genus Limenitis; species Limenitis camilla. The sequence continues at coordinate 6,412,210 of LR990241.1, forward strand.
AGTATAGAACAATTGTACCACCTACCTTCCTGTCCCGTGAACGCTGTGCCTGTGCGCTGCGACACACATTCTTAAATGTCACAGTAAAGCAAAACATAGTTAAACATACATGGATTGTGAAAGTACCAGTTACACAAAGTCGTTGACGATTGTCAACGGAGAACTGACTGGAACACATAAATAAAAAATAAAAAAAAAAAACTCACCCACTCAATCTGCTACGTACTTACTCTGATAACTACGTTAAAAAAAACTTAATTCCTTTAATCGTTTTTGTGTCAACAATATACTATAATTTTTAAAAGAGTCTTGTTTTAAATCTATATCTATACTAATATTATAAAGAGGAAAGATTTGTATTTTTGTATTTTTGGATTTTTGTATTTTTGTATGTAACGAATAAACATAAAAACTACTGGACCTATTTCAAAAATTCTTTCACCATTAGAAAGCTACATTATCCCTGAGTAACATAGGCTATATTTATTTCAAGAAAAAATTATAGATCCCCAGAAATTCTCACTAAAACCAACACAAGGTGCAAAAAAATTAGCCATAAAATATCTCATCGCATGCGCTGCGAAAAGTATTGATGATAGAACAAAAAAATGTTTTACAATATTATAGAACGTATCAATATCTACAAAAAACTCCGCGAGACCATATGTCCAACTATTGTAGTTAAGTCACTATAACTACTTTTTTACATTTTAAAAGTTGATAAAAATGCCTATCAAAATCAGACCATGTTTTCCATAACTTTGTATTAATTCTTATCCAAATAAATTATTTCATAATGAAGACTGTTTCAATACCTGTTAATTACTTTTTGAATTATTGAAATCGGACATTCCAGTCAAAAGATATTACGAAATAAAAATATCAAGATAAATAAAAAATAATCCCAGACGGGCCGCCGGCGCGGTGTGAGTGCCTCGCAGCGCAGCGAGTAACGCGGCGATAGAGGGAGCGACAGAATGCGGGAGCCAAAATGTTAAAAAAAAATTATCCACCCGTGCGAAGCCGGGACGGGCCCCTAGTAATTAATAAAATATATTTCCAAAAAACTTTACATTTTTTCTCTTCATAATTCTTAATAGTAACGTTTATTAGCTATTTTTAGTCAGTTTCCTGACGTAACATTTTGGAAAGTATCATTCGTTCGTATTATCATGTTTTATGTATTACTTTAAAAATTAAACAGAAAAAGTACTTCCTTACCTTAAAATATTAGTGTATAAGACATTTCTGGTATAAGAGATAAAACATTGTAACTTGTGGGCGGCAAGTGAGATGTCGACCAGGATGAGATAACCGGCATTCTTAATTTTAGATTTATGTGATATGAGGTAAGATACTACAGACCTTTTAGTAAATGTCAAGGCGTGGAGTAAAGTCTATGAAGCTCATGAAATATTACGTAATTCTCTTCCTTTAGAGGCAAAAGTTTGTATCGTAACGTTCTTAGTATAAGGTCCTAAATATATATCCAGGAAATAACCATTTGCTTTTTAACTAGCCACTTGAGAAAAAGAAGATTTAAATTTTGATGGCAAATACACATTAAACACTCACACTACACTATAAAATAAGTAAAAATTATATTTTTAAACTTTTAATAATTCTATGGTTTACTACTAATTTGAGTTTAATAAAACTAGAGTGATCTTGATTAATAAAAATATCAAATAGAAATAAATATTTTGAATAATTTTGACACGATAAAAGTGAGTTGGTGCGAGAATGCGGAGGTGTGTGGGCGAAACAATGATTAAACGAGCTAGTCTGTGAGTCTATACTATTAATAGGCGAGTGAGTGAGTCAGTAGACTAGCAAGAGTTTTTATGAATAAACAAGAAACTTGTTTTCCACTTTATTGGTTTTTAAACAATACTAAATAATTGTTTATCCTCAGTCTATTGAACTGAAAATTTTCTGAAGGTAATCTCAAAGTCAATAATACTTTTAAAGTGTAATCAACTGACAATTTTATTTAAAAGTTATATAATAACATCTAAACCGATTAAGGCTTGTTATACCATAATCTATCGGGCAATAAATCTTAATAGTATCTATTGAGCCTCGTTTACGCTTTTTCCTTTGAAAAGTGTTTTGTAAGCTCGGGAATAACAAGTGGAGAATAATCTCGATAATCGATGCGTTTTTCAGGACTTTGAATAGATCCCCAATGGCTTAGTAGAGATACTCTTGGGTTTATTAACATCTAATCGACCCGCCCCTGCCTTGCAAGGTGCAATTAAACATGTGACTGACATTTATAATATTAGTAAGAATTTATTATTACCAATGTGTGATTTATTATTAACCTTATAATTATTCTCAAAATTTCAGGTTTTAGAAAAAGACCTGAAAAAAAATAAGATTAAATGTTAAGCATCTAATTAAACTAAGTAAGAAAGTTCGTAATTCTCAATAACAAAGAAATAGCGCCATAATTGCACTGACTATTAAATTTCAAATTGAATTACGACAATATTCACTTTATAAAACTAGTTGTAGTCTTCCTCTTTTCTTTTATAAGACATTTCCATTAATGTTATGTGAGTTTATTATTTGGTATTCTATTTAGTATTGTAAATTATAGTTTAAATAATGTGGCGTGTGAACTTTAAAAGTTCAGAAAATCAAGAATTCTGATAGAAAGCTGATATTCCTGAGTTAAGGATATAAGCAGGTATGTAATTGCTGGTAGGGTCGCTCGTGGTTAAATAAAGTAAAAATTTAAGCTTCTTAATAAAAGCGTTAATTAAACCCGATCAAGATTCACTGAATCTAAATAATTTGAGTGAAATTAATTAAAACTTTATACAGACGCGGCGTTACGGAAACATTGTACAATCCCTGAATTTTCAGGATGAAGTTACAAAAATTTGAATACTTATCACCGTCCTTTGTCTCGACTTTTCAAATGACTTTCCAATTAGGAATTGAACAAGAACTTATTTAACTTTAAGACAAAGAATAATAGTTGGCAATAATTCAATACGATTAATCCGAGCAGTTCCTGGGGTTTAATGCCCTACATCCCATAAATTTCGGCAACACTCAACTTAGCTTTAGCAACAAAAGTAATGACTAAGATGATCAACAAATAAACTTTAGGGAATGAGATTATAAATTCTCGTGGTAGTGGATATATTGTTAAAACGACGTTATCAGCTAATAATATTTTCACATTTTTTTTAAATAGTTGACAAGTTTTATTGAAAACCTTATAGCAACACTCTTTGAAACAAATTTTATTAAAAATACTGCGCCGTATGGAATCCGATTTGGTTTGTGGGCGGGCTTTAGGATGCAGACGCTTAGTAAGTCTCTTTGCCGAGATAAATTTATATTTAGCATGTCTGAATGGAAATTTAAAATAAATACTTTAGCTTTTCCTTTGATCAGTTTCAAAGAGAATGTAAAATTGAAAATTATCCATTCTCGCCTCACATATTAGACTGCCTTTATAGAAATACTAGTGAACACATTTTCCTCATATTGCTGAAGTAAATAAGATCTTTAAACGAAATCTTTTTCTTTTAACCAAATTTAATAAAATAAAGCTTACATGCTGTTCCAAGCCATGTTCTATCATATTCAGTGTAATGCCCATTAATGCTCGTAAAAATATGTGAAAGTATTTTATATTACACAGCAGTAATGAAAGTTGAAAATTGCTGAAATAGGTGGTTTTTACTTTACTCCCTTATGAGCTATATATGCTCCCTATATTTGATATATCCTCTATGTTATATGATATAGCCTGTCAGTCAACTTATGAAACAGAAACTTCATAAAATTTAACTAAGTACTAAGTTTATTACGTTTAATTAAAAAAAGTCTTTATGATTAGATATCATAAGTAATATTTACGATGAACTAAGTCGGCACCTTTGAGTAGTTATTAGGTAAATTTAATAAGCATAAAAGCTAATTAGACAAAATTGAGGTTGTTCCTTTGACATTTAATGAATTATATAGAGAATCGTTTCTTATACAGTTCATGTTATTAAATAGTAGGTACATTTCGTTTCAAGAGCAGAATAATATTCAGAAAAGGTCGCATTTTTTAATGTTTTTTGTCAATTACGATTTTTATAGGGTAACAGCACCAGTGGTCAGCTTTTTGCGTAGTTTATTGGTCATAAATATCGCTACAATTAGAATAAACGCATCACGAGTACTTAAATGGAAACTGATTCCTCATGGTTAATATGTCACACGATAAGTGCGGCAGGGGATCAGGGAGTAGAAATAAACTCGTTCATACAGGTGACGGCGGTTGAAAAGAGCAACAGTGTCATGTCCGCCATATTTATTACTTCGCGTGGCGTTAAAAGGTAAGAAAAAACATGATTTATTATTAATGTGATAGCTTTTTTGCAATTTGACTTTATGTATTACTTCATGTATTGAATTATATTAAATATAAAAAAAAATATTGCTGATTTACGTAAATATTGTGGGGGCTGACCATAGGGTACTACTTTTTTATAAAAGATCCAATGGTCGGCCCCCCGGGGCTGGTCACTGGGTTTTTGAATTATTTTTAAAATAGCGAGAAAAGGCGGCCATTAGAACCGTTAAATTTTAATTTTCAAATTTAGTAAGGCATGTCCTTTTATATTCCTCAAAAAACCCAGTGGTCAGCCGCATTAAACATTTTATTTTTCGCGGCTGGCCACTAGGTGTTGCCGATCCAGTATTCAGCCCCGATCTAGCTGGGTACAATCGAAGATACTGTTAACTGACCTCACATAGACTTTAATACGTTGCGATAAGGAATATGTTCGTTTGTAAATGTACACTTAACAGTGTCTTCAATTGTACCCATTTCTGTGGTATTCTTAAGAACGTTGGAACACTACGTTTTAGTTTTATCTGAAATATTTATAAAATGTATTTAGGTAGTTTGTATTTCAATAATGTAAATAATGTATGATAAATAATTCAGTATAGGTACTTTATTCAGCCCAAAATGCCGCCAAGACAAACATATCCTCCAGAGAAACTCTCTTCCGCCATGGAAGCCATACGAAACGGAATGCCGATAAGAGAGGCTACTAGAAATTTTGGAGTTCCACGAGGCACACTATAGTATCGGATTCATCTACGTGTCTCAGAAGGCTCAAGAAAAATGGGTCCGTATTCCATTTTAAATAAAGTAGAAGAAGCTGCACTGGTGGATTGGTGTCAAAAATTAACAAAATGTGGGTTGTTGGGTATTAAATTGTCAGTCTTTAACGACTGACAATGTAATAAATATGGTCCAAGCAATAGTAAAGGCCGACAAATTTGATAGCTGTTTCGTTTTATGTGTATTAAACCTGAGAGGAATATGTACATATATATGTTGGAGATTTTAATGATGAGAAGGAAGAAGGTGAGGGGAATATTGGAAAACACTAACAGGGAGGAATGATATTGAATGGACTATTGGGTAAACGCAACGTAGATACTTCTACTGAACCGATAAATGATCAAATATGATCTCTAACAATTACGAGAGAAACCTAAGCAGTGCCTTGGACTTGTGACCAAGGTGTAGGCTGCCCAGGCTCTCTGTTTTAATCTAAGGTTAAACTCGCATAAACCTAACCTAACACAAGACGCGTGACATTGTAAGGCACTAACACAAACACTGCACTGCACTATCCAGAGACTACTTCACTCTTTGAGACACCGCGCAAAACTAAGACTTCAGTCAGGCTGTCAAAACGATGGAAATGACTACTATCCTACTCCAACGTAATAGATGGCGATGTCGATTCGATTATTCGATAATCTTTTACTATTCTCCGACATATATAGGTATACACTATACATACATACAAATGTCATTGATTTTCATATAAATAAATAGTGATGTTTTTATGATTAAGTTCTAGAAAATAAAAACACGAGTAAGTACTGTGATTGTTTGCTTGCAATAATATTTCTGTCAGGTGAGATTATTTTTTGGGTTTTGAGAATTTAGAAATAAGAAATAAGAGAGACTTAAATAATATTGTTGAAGCTTATTCGTAGTCATCAAGGGCTGAATACTGGGTTCATCAAGGCTGATTTTAGAGGCTGAGCACTGGCAAAAAGTGCCATTTTTTGTTTGAACTTAAATATATATTTTATAAAGGAAAAGATTGTTTTGACATATGTTGTTTAAAAACGTTAATAAACAATTAATCCAATGATGTGATGACCTTTTATTATCAGACGATACCTATAAAAATGCCAGCTGTTCAAACTTCAAAAAGCCGTTATGAGGCTGACCACTGGTGCCATTACGCTATATGTCATAGAATGAGACAGATTTGCAACCAAGGTTTAGGGTTACAGACATTTTATATAATTAATATAACGCTCCCCTGTGCTGCCTCAACAATTACTACATCTATACTAATATTATAAAGAAGTAAGATTTGTATTTTTGTTTTTTTTTTAATTTTTGTATGTAACGAATAAACATAAAAACTACTGGACCGATTTCAAAAATTCTTTCACCATTAGAAAGCTACATTATCCGTGAGTAACATAGGCTATATTTATTACAAGAAAAAATAGAGATCCTTAGGAAATCTCACGGAAACCAACCCAAGGTGCCAAAAAATTTGCCATAAAATATCTTTCATCGCATGCGCTGCAAAAAGTATTGATGACAGAACAAAAAAATGTTCTACAATATTATAGAACGTATCAATATCTACAAAAAAGTCCGCAAGACCATATATACAACTATTATAGTTACGTCACTATAACTACTTTTTTACATTTTAAAAGTTGATAAAAATGCCTATCAAAATCAGACCATGTTTTCTATAACTTTGTATTATTCCTAATCCAAATAAATTATTTCGTATTCAAGACTATTTCAATACCTGTTAATTACTTTTTGAATTATTAAAATCGGACTTTCCATTCAAAAGATATTACGAAATTAAAAATATCAATATAAACAAAAAATACACGAGGACGCGACGGGCCAGTATAGCGACGCAGCGCAGCGAGTAAGCGGCAAGAGAGGGGGCACCGAAATGCGGGAGGCCCAATATATTTTTAAAAATAATATTTCACCCGCGCGAAGCTGGGATGGGCCGCTAGTATATAATAAAGTTAACTTACGTAGACGTAAAGAAGGGTACCCTTAAATAAGACACTATAATATTAACTTCCATGTACACTATACACTATACGAAAAAACCAGAGAGACTGACTAATATCTATCTCACTAAAGGTTATATATTATTAACACATCGGTATACTTGTGACAATATAAAAGGAACTACCAGAGGACCCTAATTTATAAACGTAGTTGCTTACATAAATATGTATGTACTTTAATGTAAAAATAAGTAATAAATTCATAGAATGTCATAATGAGAAAAAATATTCTACAACAACACAGAAATTACGGCAAAACGTATTCTTCTTAAAGCTTTCTATAGGTAAGATTTATTATTATGTAGGTTGTATATATTTACATATTTCGCAATTATCGATATTACAATACTTTTTGATTAGTGCCCCGACCCTTTTCCGCCATCGCACACTTCGCCGCTGAGACAGATTCCATCTGCACCGTTTGTATGCTTGGCATCCCACAAATGTATGAGCGTCAATGTCCTTCCTACCTCGCGAGCAAGCTGTGGAATGATCTGTCTCCAGCGGTTTTCCAAGAGGGCTATAATCTGAGTCTTTAAATGTAGGATGTACAGGTACTACGAGTTCGGCAAAACATCGGCAACTCTTCGTGTGTTGCAGATGTCCATAGGCGACGGTGATCACTCTCTATCAGGTGGACCGTCTTATCGTTTTCGTCTTTTTCATCAATAAAAAAAAACAATAAAATATATTACGTTATACAGGCAATAAATAGTATTAAAGTTAAATAAGATTTTCTAAACGAAAAACATAAAATGAGTAGAACGGATGCAATCAACTCGGTATTGCAAATTAAAACTACATTAGACGACGCTAACGAGCCGTTGTAATTGAGTTGTGTTTGAAAAACGGGCTGATGAAACTTTTAGCTCATCGACTTTTCCAAGTACCCATTTTCACCTTTTAAGTTAGTGGACTGCAATTGATAGGATTTTTACGTTTGTAATCAGAATTGTTTCACCATAAAATAAACATGATTACAGTTGCACTTACTCTACGTTAAACAATGTTCAGACTATGAAATCGCTAGTCAGACTGCTTCAGATGTGTAATACAAAGAGGAGTCGAAGATTTTGATGCAGTAAGGGACGACAAATTTGTAAGATACAATATTATTGTAATAATAAGGTAGTAAATAGTTTTTTTCGGGTATTTCTTTTTCTCTCTCTTGGCATAAAATAAAAAGTACTACCACCTAAAGGTATCAATGGTGTTGCTAAGTAATATCCTAATTCTCTTATTTAACTAGACAAACGATATCTCTTTTCTCAAACTTTTGTGCACAGAAATTCGCATATGTTTAATTTTAAGCAACTTTAAACATTCTCATTTAAAATTTTAGGAAAGTAATTTTAACTAGAGAATTAAATTTCATGTTTGAATTCAATTTGTATGCAGAACACGTTCCTATGTGTCTCTTGGGGAAAGTTCCGGATGAGATGCAGCTAACGATGGAAATCCATGTCCTCATTACACGTTATTGCTGACATTTTAAATTTCAATTTAGCTGTTGGATTCTTTTATTTGTTATCAGACACAATCGATTTTATGACAAAAAATTTACTGTACCTACGATCGAAAATAAAACTGGGTTTCTAATGTTTGTTCATGCCACCAAACATTTACATTTACCCACTCACTCACTCATATCGTAATCTACCGTACTCGTAAAATTAGGCGATATGTGCCAAATTTTACTAATATTTATCCAGTTTGCATCGATTTATTCTAATTTTAATCTCAGTTTAATTAAAAATCCAATAAAAAAATATCCCATATAAAATCCAAAAAAATTCTAATTTTTCTTATAAAAAACTTTCTAAGACTTAAATGAATACTTAAACTAAGAAATCCAAATTGGTCCATCCGTCCTTTAGAAACGTTTTTAATCTATAATTAAATGGGCTGGTATTGCCTTTTTTTGTCTGTTTATTATTTTAATTTTATTTTTTATCAGCTGTTAAAATTATTTTAATTTTATTTTTTTTATTTTTATATTAATACTGGAATTAAACTCCAAATATTGGAGCAACTTTAAGTATTTTCTACCAGTCTTCTGCTTTGGTAAAATTACAAATGATATCAAAACTTTATAACTAGAGTATTTTGTTTAGATGAATTTCAAAACATTTCATACAAAATGTTTATATCCTATTTTCCGTAAATCCATTCAAATAGAAAATGATATTGACGTTATGTCAAATGCAGATCACGGGCACATTATGCTGAGCTCGATGTGACGTATTGACATTGCTCATGTTATTCAGTGTAATGCTACATTTAAACAGGAAGTTTAATGAAAATAAAGGAATTCTGATCTCATTGAATGTTAAGTTATCAAAATCCTTTTTTATGATAGATAAGCAACAAACGAGCAGACGGTCCATCTGATGGAAAGTGGCCACCGTCGCCTATGGACATCGCACGTTGCCGCCTTAAAAATTGAGAGAAGAGAAGACTGCTGCAGTTTCAGTGGATCCTGAGCAATAAAATTAGTATTAATGGGATGAGAGAGAAGGGATAAGCCTGCCCCACATGTGGCTCGGCCGGAGCGCGTTAAAGATATTTGGCGGTCGGATTCGCATGTTGGTGATCGCAAGCAAGTCAGGGGAAAGGATCCTGATTTACTTAGTTCTTACAAACTGCTGTCCCAGCGGCAAAGAGGATTTTTTACAATTATGTGTGTTATTTTTATTACTCAATTAATTTTTTGTTAATATCTACGAAGTTTTGGGTATCTTTTATTCCTAGTAATATTGCGTGCTAGTAAGTGCAGACTTAAGCAGAAGTGGAATATTTCATATTATTTTTATGTCATTTAATTTTTTATTGTTACCTTTTATATGATTTGCTATGCACGTTTTTTTTTTTGTTTTATTATTAGTGTGCAAATTCCGTTAAACTTATCTTTCTTTCTTTCTATTATAAATCTATAATTTATTTTCTTAAGAGTTCTAATGTTCTAAAAAGCTAGAGACTATATCAAATTAATTTTGTATATATAGTATGGCAATTTATTTAACCGAAAAAAATCGTTACGTAAAATTGAATTTCAGGAAAAGAAATAATAAACAAATATATGGATAATAAATATAAAATCTATATTGTTTAGTATTTATAAGCTGTATATATTAGAAATTATTATCACATCTATTTATCCGATTGGGATTTAGGATAAATAAAACATAATTTTATTTTAAATTACCTGCAACAAAGTAAAACCTTGTAGTTTCTTCCAGCATATTTATCAGTACATCTTTGCAGTACCGACCACAAAAAAAAATTCCACTAACATTATTATTTATTACAATTATTCAAAGAAATCTCTTAAATAAATTAATTCAAAACCCAAAGTAAATTAATTATGGTCCGCCATTTGTGAAAATGCTAAGCTGTTGTTTGTGTTCAAAAACCTCAGTCGTTTGAGGCGAGTTTGTTTTAATACAATTATTTATACAAAGAAAATGCAAACGGTATTAAGTATATCATTTAAAAGAAAAAACTTACTGAATAGGTAATTATCATGTGTGATAAACTATATCTTACTAATATTATAAATGTGAAAGTTTGTATGTTTAGATGTTTGTTACTCAATCACGAAAAACGGTTGAACGGAATTCAATGACATTGGTCAAACGGATAGTTTATAACCTGGGTTAACACATAAGCTACTTTTTATCGGAAAAAATCAGAGTTCCTGCGGGATAATAGAATAAACATTGCACTGATGCGAAGCCTCGGCGGGTCGACTAGTAAACTATAAATATTTTAGGAAATAAAAATACGTAATGATTGCCATAATAATATGATGATAGAGGGTATCTACTGTTGCTAAAAATATATTATTAAAACAGAAATTAAATAGCAATTTAAAATTTTTATATCAAAATTCCAAAACTCGTTATAGTCTAGTCGACAAGTGCTTTTTAAGTCGAAACTTTTTCTAATTCTCCAAAAATAATTATTTAGGTGTCATTAGATTCAGAATGGCATGTAGAAACTTTTATAGAAGTCAAATGTAGAAACTTTTAGAGAAAATTGAAGGGCCGCTCGCAAAACAAATATATGATTTAATTTATATATTTTAAATCGCAATAAAAATTTTTGGAATGCGGATTATTGTTCATTGATCGATCCTGTAGGCGCCTGAATTTTTTCGCTACTTAATTTTCATATTTAATAAGTTAAAATAATATTTATTCATTAAATTTCCAAAGTGGCGTGGCTTGCGCAAACTGGAATATCCGTTTTTAGGCGTACCTCTGGGAAAATTATAGATATTGGTCCTACAGTTCCAGGAGTACAGACTTTCCCTTGGGAAATTTCCTGCTCTCTTTGTATATTTTTTCAAATTTTAAAAATCTCAAACACTTTTCGAGATATTTGCAAAAAAACAAAGCTACTTTTTTTTAATTAATTCTTTATAACTTTTGGAATTTTTGCGAGCGGCACTTCAATTTTCTCAATAAGTTTCTACATGCCATTCCAAATCGAATGACACCTAAATCATAATTTTTGGAGAATTAGAAAAATTTTCGACCTAAAAAAACACTTATTGACTAGACTATTAGCGAAATGAGGAGTCATGACGTCCTTTATCATTAAAATAACAATGAAGGCTTAGTTAAATTTCAACAACAAAATGACGTTTATTAAGTCTTAACGTAATTCATTCGGAGGACTGTATCATGCAGTTATATTTTATAAAAAATATTATCATATCATAATTCATGGATCTTATTCCATTACGTAAATGGCTAGTAATTTTAGATATATTTGTTCCAGCTGGTAATTTGACAAATATCACCAGGTGGGGAATATCGTATTATATTGACATCATGTCAAATGCAGATCGACGTAATATTCTTGATGTACGCGTGGAATATATTTGCGCATTTTCAGTACTATAATTGAATTTGCCATATATAAGACTGTCTTTATCCGTTTGTTTTTTTTTTTAAACTTTATAAACAAAGTAATGTTAGCGGGTAGATTATTTTATGTGATGACAAGTACACTGACGTGTAGACTATATATAACTGTTAGTGCGATAGATTAGAGTCAGTCTCTTTGGTGTTTTCACGCAGTGTAATGTGTGAGTGTATGTATTTGCTAGCGAGTTCGAGTGGTGGAGGTGAGAGTTTCTGCATAGTAGAAGACGTCTTTAAACCTGCTCCTGGGTCTCAAGCCCCAGGTACTGCTCGGCTTCCATCTAGATTACATGTTGATATTGACGTTTGAGTGTTACTGCGCAGTATTTCCATATACTTAGCATTTATATCTCTAAAAAGTGTTTACCATTAGAAATTAAACGAACTTACCTGCAAGTGAAGTTCGTAATTATATGAAGGCTTCCTTTGATGAGATTAACAACCTACCTTTTCACGACATAACCTAAACAATTTGTAGCTGACTATTGTAACATTTATGGTCAGAAAGATAAACAATCTTTAATCTATTAATGAAATAATCATAAAATCATTTTTTTAAAGTTTTTAAGTCTATTCACAATAAACAAACATAAAAAAGAAAATTAAATTCAGCCTTCATATAATTCTATCTATCATTATATTTAAATTTATTCATATACAATTTAAATTTTATTCGTAAAAAAAAGTAATAATTAGCATTTATTTTTGATATCATATGATAAGACAAAGGTTCAGGTACCGCAAACAATGTCCATTACCTCATGCATATTTATAGCACTTAATTTACTAATTTAAATACCGTTGGGTATACATATTTAATTAGTTACTGGTAACTAGGTAATTTGTTACTGATTTATGGATTTTTAAACAATGTTTTAAATATTTTCAAGTTGCTTAATCGAACTGTTTAATATTAAGTAGTTATACCCACGGCAAGTTGAGATAAAAATATTTTCAACACACTTTCTCGTAAAGTGGCGTTTTGTTTCACTGTTTTTGTGAACGTAAACAGCTGCATAACACACGCGTGCTTTTTACTTTACATTACAGCACTAGTGCGGTAATAGAATTATATAAACGACCCGCGCGACTTTGTCTGTGTGATACTCCGCAGTTTTGGAAAAATAGGAGTCTTGCATTCATCACGTTCTGGTCTCGCCGTATGTAAGCCAGATCTCAATAATACAGTTCCATTTTTTTTAATTTTGTTGTTTGAGAATATTCAAAACTGCATAACATTCATGTTCAAGTTTTCACTTCTGCCGGCACTCCCCCGTTTTTTTCCTCGCAAATGTGTGTGTGTACGTATGACACTCGAGGGTGTAACGGAGCCGAGAACTGTAATGACCAAAAGTTCTCGGCTCCGTTACGACACGACGACTGCAACACCCTTCCGCCTCGACCAACTTAGCACACTTGTATCATAATGTACTATAAACCTATTTAAATGCAACATGAAGTCAGATCTTTAAATTAGATAATTTAAATAAGGTATATGATAATTATGTCAAAATAAATAAGAAATAATAGGTTAAACTGAGACACACTTTTAAGGCTGCGTTTCCAGCAGAGATGTGCATGGATGTGTAGCAAGGAATGTGTTTGTTAAGAACCATTAGAATCGGTACACTTAGCTAGCCTCGCTCAGCGTTGTTTTTGTGGAAATAACATGACAGTGTTTCTATAAGAGATAAGCGAGGATGAAAGCGAGAAATTTCTATGAGAACCAATAGGATCGCTTCATTTGTCACGTATTTGACACATTTTGCCAATATCCTTTTCACCAGAGACGTGCTAGGCCCCTGAGAAAAGTGCACCAAAGTTGGCAAAATGCGATCGAATATCATTTTAGTCACTTAAAAACCGTCTGCATGCTGGTGCTATAAAATATAATAGTATATCATATTTTTAGAAAAAAGATTATAGCATAATAGGAATTAAAAATGAGAAAAATTGTTTGTCCTTGTAAACTTCATAGTTCAATTCTTAGAAAGAGATAAATTTATGACTTACATTTGTTTCGTTTGTTACCAATATCCACGAAGAATCGGAAGACAGAGAGGCGAACTTATTAGCATTCCATGGATTCACCGTGCGGGTGCCGGGTCCATCGCGTGGAAGAGAGAGGAACTCCAACACTCACCTTCTCCACTCGGTGTTACTCTCCCTTCCTAGCCAAATTTGGTACGATCCTGTCAACGCAGCCTGAGTCACTCGCTCCAGTATAGAATTTACTGCCGCTCTGGACAGGCCTAAGTCTTTCAACAAGATAGAGAGATTTTGCTGGTATACCTTTCGCTCCTACTTCTACAGCGTATAAATTTACTACATAACCATTCCTAATCAATTAATCCGTAAGTTCATAATATTTATTTAGTTTCATTGCGTGGTAAGTTCTACAACTAGGTACTACACGTTTAGTGGCTTCAGAAAAGAGGAAAATGTCCGGTCTGCATGACGAAACACCAACATCCTCGGGAATTTTATAATGTTTTTCATACGTGTCCGAAGCGTCAGTAGCTCAGTGGTTCGGGCGTTGGATTCACGATCAGTAAGTCGTGGGTTCAAATCTCGGACACTGGACTACCGGCGTGGCCCACTCCTGTCACAAGCATGCAACTAGGAGGGGTAAAGAGAATACTAGTAGTATGTGACCCATACTACTAATAATCTTTAATAATCTTTAAAAAAAATAGTCCAATCAGGTGCGGGGCCTAGGATTGAATAGGGCTTGTTTTTAGAGTTTAGAGTGGAGCCTTCTTTTATAAAGTTAATTTATAGGCTTACTGCTTCATGTATGCCTAGATATGTTTATATTTTTTGAGTACTTTAGACTCTTTTTAATAATATTTATAGGACGACCCTTCACCCATATTATTGTAGGTGGGTTTGGTTCTTGATTTAACTAAGTAGTTTGTTTTGCGTACAGCTAATGGAACTTTGAACTTTAGTCAGTGGGTCCATTAAGTATGTCTAGTTGTATAATGAAAGTTTTTAGTCACTGACGTTTCATAGCAATTACAGTTAAGTCCAGTTCGTTATTTTAATGTCTAATGGTAAAATGACAGTTTGGTAAATGTTTTTAATCCAGAACCTTAGAGATGAATCATTATTGTATATTATAATTTTTTCCCTTCCCCACTAGCTGCCGATGTTCGTTCGCTAAGAATATTTCTTATCCGTTGAAGATCATAAAAATATTTTTTAATTCGTTCTATCACTCGCTTCTCTCTTTGGCTTATTAACCATACATTTACTTACAATCCTTTCAGTCACCTAAAACTTCACTTACCTCAGATCAGATCAGATCAAATCTAAAAACTATCTTTTCTCGAGTTTTGCTTAAGTTCACTGACGTTATGTGGAAGATATTTTTTCTAAAAATAAATATATTAATCAAAAACATTTGTATAGCCCACTTGGGAAAAAAGTATCAGTAATAGTTTCGATATGGGTCTCGTATAGAAGGCTCTCAACAATGTCAAACACATTTCCCATGTAAACAACTTGATATTTATTCTACTTATTTTTTCAACAAATACTTATTTATGTCAACAACACTTTAAATCTATTAAATTTTAGCTTTATTTTATTTATTTACACAATCCACAGCTATGCAGAAAAATCACATTATAGCCAATTTAGATTTTTGCTACTTAAGTTTATTATAGGTAGACTAAGCGACACGAAAACAAAAGATAAAATTAACATTAAAAAGTACATTTAAAAAAGAAAAAAATTAAATAACTGAAATTACATAACAAAGACACTTATTAGGGTGTTCAAAACGTGGTGTGTCTGAGATATCATGTCCTACTTAGAAGTTTGCACGGTGTGTGTGTATGTTTTCAATTTTATAACTTATACGAGTATATCACATTTTGTTCCGGATAGTACTGATATTAAAATCGTTTGTATCCTAAAGACCTATATTAAAGAAGGAAAATTGGTTTTTTAATTAAGGCGTCTGAAAGACTATCGCTTGTACCGGATTGTACCACAAGAAAAAAGAAAAAAATAAAATGAAAAAAAATAACATTAATTTTTTTTTATAATAAACTGGCTGTGCCTTCCTTAGGCTCTAGACTGTCAATATACCAAATTTCATTTAAATCGGTCCAGCAGGTTTGGCGTGAAAGCGCGACAGACAGATAGTCAGAATTACTTTCGCATTTATAATATCAGTAAGAATTTCCCATAAAACAAACGATACGCACTAAGTACTAAAAAGTACAAATGGGTACAAACGATAAAACTTGAGTATTAGGATTCACATATTTATACTTCGTTAAAGTTAAAACAATAGAAAAAATATATTCCGAGATGTTTTTTTATGTTTTAAGTTCCTGTAAAATCGAGATAGTGGAAGGTACGCTCTAAGTACTAAAAGGTACAAACGGGTAAAAACGATAAAACTTGGTTTTTACGATTCACTTTAATCAAAAAACTTAAAACATTCGTCAAAAATTAAATGTAATCAAGTTTTTTTATGCTTTAAATTCCGGTACTATCGACATAGTTGAGAGTACAAACGATACTCACTAAGTACTAAATGGTACGTACGGGTACAAACGATAAAACTTGGTTTTAACGATTCATTTTCATCGAAAAAGTTTAAACATTAGAAAAAAATATATTTCGTAAAGTTTTTGAAGTGAAAACTGCTAAAGAAAGCAGCGTTGTGCACATTTTGTATGGGTAAAAAATGTTAAACTCGCGTCAGGACAGGTCACCTGATCGGAAATTCGTAAGACAAGCGCTTGCACGCTTAATTGGTAGCACGTTTCATACAAAACTGAATTTAAATTTGTGTATGATAGAGTAATAGATGAATATTGTAATTAACCACATAAATGATAGTACTTTTGTACTGATAAACAAAGCAATTCGTGCGAAATTATTCCCTAACCATTCCTATTTTGGAATGGTTAGGGAATAATTTCAAAAATGGACAACTTAATGTTCCAGTGTTCACTTCTGCCGGCACTCCCCCAGTGCAACCCGTTTTTTTATGCTTTAAATTCCGGTACCAGTAATTGATTTACAGATCAATCCTTTTCAATTCCTACCTGAATGTACAAAAGGGGTCCACATTATTGTGTTAGTGTATATATTTTCTAGGAAGAAACTGCACTTACCTCTTACAACAAATTACCTCTTGTATTCATATTTTATCATCATAGTCGTTGCAACATTGTTTTTATCGGATATAAATACATAGGCGAGGTTATTTCACTCTCTTGTCTTCGAGTGGCAGTTGTGGACGATCAATCAACATGGGAGCTATACCTCGATAATAAAGTTAAAGTTAGGTGGATCTCAAGAAGAGTTACCCTAAACTACGTCACTTTAATACCAGTTTTACTATTTACATATTCTGTGTGAAAACACCAGTGACTGTAATCTATCGCAACAAAGGTAATATATTGTCTACACGTGGGAATTTAAAAAAAAAAATTAAAAGGATCAAAAAAAGTGTTGCTAATTAAAATTTTGGGGCTAGTTTTTAACGATTGCAGATTGTAATCATTAGTCGGATTAATAGCCCAGTGGTTGAGACATCAGTGTCTTACTCTGGTTCGATCCTGGGCACACACCTATTAAATATCACTTGCTTTAACGGTGATGGAAAACATCGTGAGGAAACCTGCACTCCTGAGAGTTCCCTAAAAGTTCACAAAGGTGTGTGAAGTCTCCCAACCCATACTGGGCTAGCGTGGTGGACTATGGCCTAACTAACTGGCTCCTCTTTGTGAGGACGAGATCCGGCTCAGATGCTAAGTCGGATTAAATAGTAGTTTGTTCATAGAAATAAAATAAATATATGAAGTAATCTGTTTGTCCTTTACACTTTTGATTTTATAAGACAAGAAGAGGTATATTTTTTATTAAAATAATTATTAAAGAAATAGTATGTAGATTGAACCATATTTCATCACAGAAGACTATCCTTTACCATTACCTTTTTATTATTAATTATGCTTCCACCATAAAGATGATATTACGAAAGGTAAATAAAACCACAATTTAATCGCCAATTTGGCGTTACACAGTTTATTTCTTCGTTTGCACAATATCGAAAGAATAACTACTACAATACAATGATATTAATATATTATAATATATGATAGTGAATCTGATGTTGGTGTTTTATCACATTGCCTAATTTAACGATATTAAATTTAAAACTAACTAAATTTAAATTAGAGGACCTAGCTATAAAAATTAGATAAAAAGAAAAAATAGATTCCAGCCATAGATATTAACCAAAGTATATTAACCAAAATATATTTTAAAATTAACATGATTATCTTTATTTTTTAAAAGTATTAATAATGTATTTGAAATATAATTTATCCTTATTATTATAAATAGAGTAAGGTAAATATTACATAGACATTTAAGAGATATTGCTTGTATGTATGAAGTAGAATAATTTTTATTTTTGAAAAGTTTAAATATTACAAAATATTATTATGTCAGATTTTATACGAGTAACGTTATTTATTGAGTTTAAAAGATTATAATGTATGGATATAAATATGTACTTTCGAATTAATATTATATTAATAATAAACAAATAACATTCTTCAATTCTTTCGATTTGTTTTTTAAATATTGATGATAAATATTCACACGCTTTGACCATTAAATATTATTACATGAAATTTAACATATGTAATGTGAATAGGTGAATTTAGGGTCCCGTACCTCAAAACAATATATATATGTCGGAAGTGTAAGTTAGGTTTAGGTTAGCCATGTATTGGGTTAGCTTTATTTTAGCCTAACCTTAGGTTTAAACAGAGGACCTGGGCAGTGGAGGCGAGTGCTGTAATTATATAAAGGAATTCCTTAAATCCTACACCTTGGTCGCAAGTCCAAGGCACTGCTTGGGTTCCTGTCATAATAGTAAGAGATCGTAACGCTTAGTTATATCCTGACCGTGGTGCGCCCGTGATCCATTGTGAATATGCGATGCTTATAAATAATTGTATATTCTAAGTTTCCGACATAATATTTCAAAATGTTAATATTGATTCGAAAGTTATCTTTATTAAATAGATAGATATACACTTATACATTATTCATTAGCGGTAGGTCGGTATTCGTATAACGTTCAGTTTGTAAGGGGATGCCATTGTTTGACTTGCTCCATGGGGCTGGATATCGCAGAATTCCAATGTTGTAGCGCTCGTCCTCGCGCGAACATGTATGAGCCAAGCACGAACTTACCTAGCAGACGATCTAGAACAAAAAGAAACATAATTAGTACACATGATACAATTTATAAATGCCACGGGAGAATGTTTGCTTCTATTTTTATGGCTCCGTACATTAAAAGAAAAATAGAAAAAGGTCTATTTTTAAGTATCAATTTGGAAGATAGAACCGTTTATTATATTACCTACAAGGGAATGACAATTTGGTAGAATCATGATTTTTGATATGAAGCAACATTCTGTAAAAGTAAAAAAAGTCCAAAAATCATTAGTAAATCACAGAAAAATTCAGTTGGTGTATGGGGTAGCAGTTTTAAACGAAAACATTAAGTATGTCTATTAATCCAGTTTTTACGGAACTCTCGGTTCGTTAGTACGACTCGCACTTAGCCTATTTGTTTAGAGCAAATAGGAATAAATGTGAAAATGTTTGCACATTAGATATTCCATCCAGTCTTAAGTAGTTTACTTATTGTAAACAAACTTATAGAACAAGAATTAAATGTCGCAATATCAACTTTGCTGTCAGAAGCAAAGAAGACTTTTAAAGTTAACGAGTTGTTTCATTATTCGCTGTTGCTGGCATTTTCCTCTATTATTTCAATACCTAATAACTTTTTTACCAACTGAGAATATAAAATTATACCTTGGTTTATTAAGTAGCATTACTTTTCCTTCCCCCTTACTTTCTTCCTCCTTACCTTAATTTTAGTAAATGAGATTCAGGTTTTATTAAAATTTTATTACTATTAAGTATTAATATTAAATATAATTTGAATAATTTGATCATGTAAGCGTTATTAAATTATTTACAGAGTTTTAAATATTAACTTGGCAACACAGGCCTACGTCCCCACCTGTCATTATAGGTCATGTCATGGGAATAGATGTGGGGAGTATTTTGTATCATAAAAAGGATGACTTTTACGCTATAGTTTAGTTGCTCTCGGAACTCGTGTGACTTTAGTGTTGTGTATTTAAAGATAGTTTGCTGATTATTTAAAAAAAATAGTGTAATTGCTATTTTGCTGAAGAAGTGTTAAACATTAGTCCGGAGGTCGAGCGGTGGCATTTTAATCCATCGCCTAGGTCGCAAGCCCCATGCACTGCTCAGCTTCTGTCTGGATTGTGTATTATTGTAGTTTCTTAAAGTGAAATTGTGCAGTAAAGCTACCATGTTTGTAGAAAATGAAACCATATAACTTCTGATTTATAAAGAGATACATTTTTAGAGTTCTATACATCAAAATCCAAAAGTCAGGACCTTTTTTTCTTAAGAACGCAAATCAGGTTGATCATTACAATCATATATTCAGTTCTGTAGTAATCATACTTCTAAGATAATGCAAACAAAGTTGTTTTGTTCTCTGATCCTTGAAAGAAATGGAAGCATATAGGGATCTTTCCGTTAATCTAGAGACATAATTTGTAGTTAAATTACAAAGAATATGTATTTTATGATATATCTCTCAAGATTATTTGAATTCGTAGAATGTCTCTCAAGATCCCAAAAATGATAGATTTGAAAACATCAAACTTAGTGAATTTAATCAACAGATACGGTTGCTATCTATATCTATACTAATATTATAAAGAAGTAAGATTTGTATTTTTGTATGTAACGAATAAACATAAAAACTACTGGATCGATTTCAAAAATTCTTTCACCATTAGAAAGCTACATTATCCCTGAGTAACATAGGCTATATTTATTACAAGAAAAAATTAGAGATCCCCAGAAAATCTCACTAAAACCAACCCAAGGTGCAAAAAAATAGCCATAAAATATCTTTCATCGCATGCGCTGCGAAAAGTATTGATGATAGAACAAAAAAATGTTCTATAATATTATAGAACGTATCAATATCTACAAAAAACTTTGCGAGACCATATGTCCAACTATTGTAGTTAAGTCACTATAACTACTTTTTTACATTTTAAAAGTTGATAAAAATGCCTATCAAAATCAGACCATGTTTTCCATACCTTTGTATTAATCCTTATCCAAATAAATTATTTCATATTGAAGACTGTTTCAATACCTGTAAATTACTTTTTGAATTATTAAAATCGGATCTTTCATTCAAAAGATATTACGAAATTAAAAATATCAATATAAACAAAAAATACACGACGACGCGACGGGCCAGTGTAGTTCTATCTCGGTGATACTCGAAGTGCAGCGAGTGGTAGCGAGTAACGCCGAGGTAGAGGGGCACCGAAATGCGGGAGAGCCAAAATGTTTTAAACTAAATATTCCACCCGTGCGAAGCCGGGATGGGCCGCTAGTCATAAATAATTAGCTTTATTTTGATACTCGCACACCTATCAGGTACTTTCCGTTGAACTAGAGACAAGGAATTACGAATTATATTGTACGACTATGCTTTATAATATAAAGCATAGTCGTACAATACACGTAAAGGGAACAATTCGAGATACTTATATAACATATTTTTTTGCAGTTGGTAAACTGATCATAACCTATGTTGATTTTATTTCTTTAAATTTTAATAACATTTTTTTCTCAGAAAGTTATCTAGAAATACCAACATACATAATTCATGTCATGCTTTTTTTATATTTGTTGGACCCAGAGACACAATTTCTGTGACCGTATTATTTATTTATAGAAATATTGAGTGAAAAGATTGAGAATGTTAGAGGCCATTATGGCCTCCTATACACATGGGACCCAGTTAAGATCGGCAAAGTGAGTTATTTATGTTTTACGTGACACACATGGCCATTCGTAGAATAGATTGAATTATAGATAAAGTTTCCCAAATACAAGTGAAAAACTTACTTTGATCAAGTACTAGAAATACAGTAGATATGAAAATTGTAGTGTTGTAATCAACATCAAAACAATTCGCAAGCCTAGACCAAACTTTAGTTCGAACTTGCTAGAAAACTTCAAAATAGACCAAGACGGCAAGATGCAAGGCATAACTCTAGATCTATCCAGGGGTTTTCAGAATATGTAATCTTTTCTTAAATAACTGGAATTAAGTTACGGGAAGTTTTCGAGAGTCAAGAAGTGAGTTCAAAGAGATATCGAAGTGCAGAGAAAGTGGTGCTTAGTTATAGTAGTGGAAGTGTATTGCAACGAACAGCGGTAGAAATAGTGTTTCGGAAAAAGTACGCGCAATAGGTGTGAAACCGTGTAGATTGGAAATAAGAACTGTAAATACCGGAGACGTGTAAATAGTCCGAGAACGAAGTGTAGGGTTATTTTTGTGAAGATTTAGTTGGACTTTTCTGAACATTATAAATCATTATAAATAAATCCTTTAACAACGAAGCATCTATCAATTTCTTCCAATCCGATCGTAACAATATATAAATATATATACATATATTTTAGCCCGTATGTACTACCGGTAGTACAGATGGACTAATTTTGATATTGATTTTGTCTCATAAGTACTTAAAAAACGAGATATCTACTGAGGCAATTATACTAGTTGTAAAATGCTGTAATGTATTCGTAATGCTCTAATATTATTCGTGTTATTGTATTCTGTTGATACTTGTTCAATTTTACCTTAATTGCTTGGATTTAGCTATAATAAATACCCTTTGATCCAAAGCTGAACGATCTTTCAGAAATCGCTGATACTTTCAAATTCTCAGAAAACTTTCAAATTGAGTTTGTTTCAAAGTTATAAATTTTCAAATATCCCAAATTGCATTAAAACCTAAATTAATGAACAACATATTTTTTTTAATGTTCATTGGGCATCAACGTCATTAGCATAGACTACTTAAATTAGATACTCAATAATTCGGTGCTTCAATTTCTTTGGATTTTATAGATACGTAATTACTATTTCCTAGTTAACTTTAACTAAATACGAATGACACTAGCTCAATTCGTTGAAATATTGAGAATTACCATCCCATTCTAACAGTAATTGATTTCGCTTCCTATCATCGTGAATAGGTGTATCATTAGCAATGGAAAATACTATTAGACTCGCTTTGAACACTAACAGCAGAAATTAATAATCAATCTCAATCCAAAAGACCTACATTGTAGATTGGACTTTAATTAATTTAATTAACAACACATACATTTTATTGTGAGATTAACACAGTCATGTTTATAATATGTGCCATGTAGGTAGACCATAGACAAACAATTTTTTACCACTAATTATAAATTTCTTTGTTTCGATAAATATGAACTAGAAATAGTCGGCAGCTAACTTTAGGTCTGAGAAAAAATAGTTGGCTGTATTATCAGTTTACTAAAACGTCGCATAAGAACCAATTGCGTGTATCGTGACGTGTTCTCTCGCCCCGCGCTCCCCGCTAAAAAGGCTCTAATAGTAATTTCTGCGCATTCAAAATCAAACCTATACTTACGTGCCGGTAGCTATATATCATAACGGAATTTTATTTATATTTGTATTCAAACGTCAAACACATTTCTTTTACTTTTAGGGTACAGACAGGAAAAAAGGCGTGAAACAAGAATGTAACATGATCTAATTTTTTTAAATACATCGATTCCCTGATCTTATTCAAGCAGGTGTAAAAAAGTATCCTTAAGTGATAAAAGTTAAAAGGTACATTCTGTGTATTAAAGTTCAGTAGATTCAAACTTCCACATTTATAATATTGGTAAGATAGACCAGAAAAATATTGAAAAGGTCATGTATTGATTTTATACATATTATATTTTCTCATAACCCAAATATGTCAGATGTCACTATCATGGCCGACGCTGGAGATAACGGCTTCCGGATTCGACGTTTTGACATAGTCATTGTGTTTAACAGACATTATTATAGAAGGTTTGATTGTCGATGACATGAAAGCCATGTTACATTGGTTGTCAAACACTGTTAATAATAGTTTTGGCTTAAGGCATACTACGCTAATCAATACTACAAATTGAACCCACGCGTTTAATACTCCTAAGTAGTATTATAATTTAGAATGTGCGATTTAATATACTACTTACGCCATCTGTTGACGAATAGATGGCGTCTGTCTATGTGCTACACGATCATTCATCAGCTTTTCATGATACTGATACACAGATGAAGTAGAGCTTGAAGAAGGACGTAGGGTGTTTTATTGCGAAAAAAATACTCAAGTAAACAAATAAGTGTGTGATTGCGTGTGCTTGTCGAACTGTGACCGAATTAAAAAAAAAACACCTTTACAATGCTACATTATCCCTGACTAACATAGGATATATTTATTTCTGGAAAAAATTAGGTATCCCTACTAAAATTTCAATAATGTAACCAAAGGTATAAAAAAATAATGCGATGAAAAACATTAAATGTCTCATCGCATGCAGTGAAGATAGAACAAAAAATGTTCGCGATGTAATGTGTTTAATTATTGTAATTATATCACTATAACTACTTTTTTTTATTTAAAATGTTGATAAAAATGCTGACCAAAATCAGATCATGTTATCCATACATTTGCATTAATCCTTAGCCAAATAAATTCATCAAAACATTTCGTATTCAAGCCTGTTTCAATACCTTTAGATTACTTTTTGAATTATTTAAATCGGACATTCCATTCAAAGGATATTACGAATTTAAAAATATCAATCTAAACGAAATACTAATAGAAAATGACGCCTAGGGAAATGAAGTAATTCTATTGGTTAGTAACAAACACACCGCTCGCAATATATCCTCCCACATCTCCGGTAGAAAAGCAGCCTTAACATTTCATGATAATGTCAATCAACTCTATGAAATTTATAATATCACTTTCATCATACAATTATAAAAAAAATTCAGTTCAGATAGTACAAAATAAATTTTAACAAATAACATAAAAATAACTTACTTTTTAAAGATCAGTATTAGTTCTCTAGGTATTACTACAACGTAGATTTAGAACGTAACACGTACAACGGCTTCTTATTTAAAATATTTAAATTCGAGTTTGGGATGATATATGTACATAATTTTACATTTAATACGTGATCAAAATATTGCAAAATGTACATTCTACGTGGATGAATAAAACAAATACTTGCTTCAAACCAGTGAAGTAGAAGATTGGCTTGATATTTATAGCAAATAATTTATATATATAATAACGACCTGAGAGCTCATTCATTATTATTTCGTGCAAATATTTTACTCATTGCGTTACAAAAATAGAACAAACCAATACCGTCGAAATATTTGAACCCTATCTAGATATAAAGGTATTGAATACAATCAGAAACCGCCAATAATAAACAAATCTTGATTGTCCATAATATGTTAGTAAATAGTGGCTTGGTAAATAGTAATAAATAATAAATGGAATACGTCAAACCAATCACAAGAACATCACACAATAATATTTAATAACAAT
This sequence comes from Limenitis camilla, assembly GCA_905147385.1. Lineage (NCBI taxonomy): Eukaryota > Metazoa > Arthropoda > Insecta > Lepidoptera > Nymphalidae > Limenitis > Limenitis camilla. The sequence continues at coordinate 6,437,873 of LR990241.1, forward strand.
TCTTCACTTTATTTACTTATTTACACTCAAACAACTATCTATTACTATTTTAAATGCATTTAATATATAAAACATTTTATTTATTTATTTGCCCTGAGTTTAAAAAAAATCCATTGATTATTTGTTCATTCGTTTTGGAGAAAAAAGAAAAACTAAAACATATGCGATGACGTCATTTGGCGAATACGTCTAATAACGTAAAAGATACACGTATTTATATGTACGTAGTACGTACACGTGTAAGAACGTAATAAACATGTGTCCATTTATTTTTCTTCTAGTTTCATGTTATAATATAGATTGATTAAGAGACAATATTTACTTTACCGTTAGCATAAATGTTACCTCTTCGCACCATATTATATAATTTTAGGTCAACAGGAAGTATCTTACAGGTTTTGATTCCCTTGATAGTTTCAATGCAAAACTTCGGTTTGCTTAAACAGTTGCGTTCACTTAACAGTTTATGTTTACATGAATAACGTAGTCCTCTAACAGTTTTATTCAATCTGTTGAACTAACGAAGACTGAAAAAAGCAAATCTACTAACTAAAAAAAGGAAACTGTTAAGTTTCTGGCTGATTCCTCGCAACATATATTTTTCCATGCTTGTATGATTGTCCTTTTGGACTTGTCAAAATTACGAAATCGGAATTATTCTACTATCTACAATGAAAAGTTCTATTATTTATTCGAAATATTCCAAATTTTCTGATGAAAATTATTCTGATGTAGGTAGTATTCAAATTTCAGGTAGAAAAAGCGAAGAAAAAGGTCGAGAGCTTCTAATGTTTTATTGTTTTTGGAAAATACAGAACGTATTACTTACCTTTGGCATACGCAGAGTGTGGCTGAAGAGCTTGGACCGTGACACTAGTAGTATGCAACTCATCAGCTCGCAGTCGGAAGTGGAAGCATTCAGATACGAGAGCTGTTCCTTCATCGGTCACGTCTACTGCTGCTGTTCTTCTTGCGCGAACTCCTCGACAAGCGCGTTCTTGCGTTACACGGGTTATAAGTTCCCTTTTGTTTGATGTTAGGTCCAGCTATTTAACAATTAAAATTAGCAATAAGATACTAATTCCACTAATTCCGACTAGTTTATAATAAAAATACCCGAACCAGTTCTACCAAAAAAATTGTTTACTTTAGTAAATATTTATCACACTGAATTTTAAATTAGTGATGAGTTATCCTCAAAGATCACGAGTGTCGTATAGTATAGGTATGAGTTAATACATAATACAAAGGACTTTTTTGAAAAAACGCTGTTCGATCTCAAGTTCCAGACTTTGCTCGACTTCTGTCTATGTCATTTTATATAAACTACTAGTAGTTCTAAGAATTAAAATATAAAAGAGATTTATAAATACCTTTAACCCTCTAGCTTCTATAACCGTTACAGTAAGCCGGTGCAGGTTCTCATTATAAAGTAGGGACACTTGAATTTCACCCAGGTCTGATGTCGGATCTTGAATATCCTAGGGATAAAATAAATATTATAAGTACAGAAATCATGAGCTGATACTAATTATTTAAAATAATATAACAATAGTGAGGAGAAGGAATTTATGTAGGAAACAAAGTTTTTTAATATTAGGAACTCACGTAAGAAGTAGAAACATGGTTCAAACTAATATTATAAATGTGAGTGTTTTTGTTGATTTGACTAGGGGTTGTCATACTTTTCTATCGATCAAGTTTGATATTGATATGATAATTAATTAAGGAGATACATTTTTATGTTTTAACACTTAAAGTTGAAATTACATTCGCGGTAAGTTAAAGATTTACTCGTGACATATTCAGACTCAAACTCAAAATAGTTTATTTCAATAAGACTTTTTACAAAGTTCTTTTGACACGTCAAAACTGGTCAGTAAGTCAGTTTGTCTGAAGCTACCACAAGTTTTGAAAGCAGTTTCCCGATGAGAAAAATTGGCAAGTCTCAACAGTCGCTCTTGTCAAAACGCCATTGTTTACATGAATTTGTTTTACAATTTTATTATAATTCAGCTAAGTGTCAACGTCACTTGGACTCCAAGCTTTGTCATCATTTAAGTAATCGTTTACACAATAGTAAGGTTCGCTCAAGTGGCTTGGGAATCTTATTGCGTACGCCAAGCCCCATCAAACAATTATTCACTATGTGGAGATGAAAATACGGAGTTACAAGTTTATTTTTATTTCTTGTGTTTACATTTTGTTTATCACTGTACTTTGAATATTGGTTGATGTTCAGGCGAATAATGATAATATCTTGAAGTATTAATACTAGGGGAATACTGACCAAAGTTTTTCATTATAATCATTTATTTGCCAGTATTGTAGAAATTGTTGTGAAATTAAATTACAATACAAAGAAAGAAAAAGTCAAATTATTAAATTATCAATATCAATCAACAATTACAAAATACAAGTACAAAATTAACTATTAAAATAATTAGTAGTTTTCTGCTCATAATTTTTATTTGTCAAACATATTCACGTTTAGTTGTTTAACGGCTGAAATTAGTAATCAATCTCGTTTAATTTCGGCCGTAAATTCCATTGGCAGCTTGTTAAACATTTTGTCATATTGTTCATTTATTTCAATTTTTTTTTTAAATTCTATTAAAAATTGTTTTTCCATAATACAAATAATATTATTAAAAGAAAACAACTGTCAAATTAAGTCGCATGTCACCTGTCGTTGACACTCCCTTTATAAATACGTAAACATGAAAATTGGCACAAAAACAACCTTTTCCATACAAACAGAAGCATGGGAGTTGGAGACTCAAATTCTCTTTATATTATGTTTGAAAACCCAAATATTTATTTCTCGCATCAAATTTACCTCGATTTGTGACTGATGTATATTTCTATACATATAATAATAATATTGAACAATTGCTTTTTTTGTGCAAGCATCATGTTAAAACAGCTGAATCAATTTGAATGCAATTTGGTACACTGATATTTTAGAAGGTTGATTAAAACATAGGGTACTTTTTATCCCGAAAAAAAGGGTAGAGCGGTACAATAAAAGCTCTAGCTGAAAATTTCCTTCACAGTTATAAATTTAACATTAGTACTAGTATTCTATTAAACCGTTTGTCTATAGTTTTGATGTATTAGAATTAAAAAAAATAAAATGATTTTTTTTATATCTAACTGTTATTAGTACAGCCTTTTTATATATATTTTAAACAATGTTTTTTTAAACATTTTCATCTTGCAATAACTTGAAACTTTAGAGATATGATAATGATGTCCAAATCAAATCCCATATTTATTTTACGCATCAGAAGATTTCCTTTGGAAGGAAATCCTTGATATGGTAAACAAGTAAAATTTGTATTTGATTCAATTTGTGGTTCAATTTTATCAAGTGTAAATATTGTTAGTTATAATTTGGAATAGATTTGGTCCGGAAATATAGCAGACTAGTCAATACAGCTTTTAATCAACTTGTGCAAACTAAGAGTGGGTGAAGAAAATATTTTACTGGAAGAGCTAGAATCTCCGTAAGTCCTAAAGTTTAGTAAAATGACATAAAATAGCTGAATGGAAAAATTGCAAACTTTTCTTTGATCATCGTTCTTCACTACCCTCTTGGTAAATCCTAGGTTTTCTCCCAGATATATGATAAGAATAATAACTAATTTCTTTGATATTTTCATAGTCATATTAATCTTAGTATTTTAAAATATTCGTGCTACAGTAACATGTATATAATAGAACATAATCGTTATTAATTCTGTTATTTTATACTTGTTACCTTTTCAATATCCAGTTTGTACAGCTGAGGCTCTTCATCTGGAGCCACTCCTTCTAATTCGCTGAGTGGCAAGATAACATGCCCAACAAGTTGCTTGTTCTTTCCCACTTTACCGATGTCAATAACAGATAGCTTCAGAGTAAGATTTTCCAATTTTCCTGGAGGAATCTATGACACAAAAAAGAAACTACATATAAATATTTAATAAAATATTTTAGGTACCACACCTAATGTGTTGAAACATAATTGAACTTGACATTCATGATATAAAACTGTTAGCTAATTAAAAGGGAATTAAAAATTATTTATATACGGGCCGTTATGTCCGGGTTTCTACAACATTACATGTTTGAAAACATTTTTTATAACATAAAATGAAAGCAATCAATCAAGTTATTTGCAACTAACGGTAGCTGCAGTTTGCCACAATACTAATATCAACGAGCATGGCTGTTCCCAAAGTAATGGGCCGACAATGCCCGCCTTCAGCGCGAGCTTCTTAATCTAAAAGCCGAAGTGAAGGCAAGAGTTTGAGGCAAGTAGGAAGGAAAAGGCGAGGAACATGTCCGCCACTTCCATCGACGATGACGTTAGACTGGAGGAGCTAAAGCTTCCCTGGTCAGCTCGCTAGGTTACATGATGAACGCCCGCCTGGCGTGCCTTGAGGAGCGACTCTGGCGCCGATAGTCCGCCCGCCACTTGCGGGGGACAGAAGATTTCAAGTAGTACCTGAAATACTCGGGCCTAGTACGTCGCATGTGACCCCGGGTGATCTGGCGCCACCAGAAGGACGAACTAGACGACGACAGGTGCCATTAGAAATATTGAAGGAGGGGACATCTCGCAATGCGCTAAGGGGTCCGATCCCATCGCCAGAAGTGGGAAGCCAGAGAGAAATACGAGTCACACCCCGCCCTCTCTCTGACAGAAACTTTCTTAACAGACGGGGCAAGGAGCAGGGGAAGAGGTGGGGCCAAACTAAAAATAAGGCGACCAGGCCGGCAACAAACAAGGTGACGGGCAGACCCGACCTGAAGGTCCCACGTACGGCCGCCGTCATGATTACACTGCAGTCGCAAGCGGCCAGTAGATTTGCCTTAACCTATGTCAGCGAGCTAGACAGAGTAGAGCAATCGGTGGATCTGGAGGAGACAGAATGCTCGAGTTGCCTAAAAAGTAGACGCCGGAGCAGGCAGAACAGCTTTATAGAAGCATTACAGAAGTGAAAGTATGTTTGTTTGGATGGTTAGAGGTTTGGGTTTTTGTTACTCAATCACGCAAAAACTGCTGAACAGGTTTCAATGAAATTAGACACGCAGATACTTTTTAACCCGAATCAACACGTATTTTTTATCGCCATAAACTTCAAAGTTTTTGCGGGATAATAATATAATATGTTTACGCCGTAAGCGCCTGAATATTTTTATTTAGCAACAATATATTGATAATTAAATGTTTTTCTGAAACATCTAAGAATGGCATCCATGGACGAGTAGATTAGTTACTTAATATCGAATACTAGTAGATAATATTGCGTCGCTTTTACTATAAAGCAAATGAATTATTACGTATTTCGAATTACCAGAGTTTCCTGACACATAAATCGTATAAGAAAAATCTAAATATCGTATAACAGTTCGTTTATTTTCAATATCCGTGGCTATATTAAAAGAAAAATGCTTTGAGCTTTATTAAAATTGCTAGCTTAGCTCTACTGCCATACGGCATCTGTTTAATGTCGTACGATTTGTAAATTGAATTTAAAACGACATGAAAATAAACGAGCTCTATTTATTGTCAACTTTGTTCTGCTTAATATACTTTATTAAAGAAAGAGTTCCAACAAATACTATACGCCGTGTGAGATTATTATTATTGTTATTAGTAGGACACAACTGTATTAATGTTACTATTTCACGCAATATTATTCCAGTTTGGCTACTTTGCGTATATGAATATGTGACATACATTTCTTCTCTCTGTAGAAGTCTTGTCTACGAGAAGAAAAAGGAGTAAAATATTATCTAGAAATGCAAAAAAAATACAAACCAGCATCATAACCTTCTACTGCTAGAATTGTATTATGATAAGTCAAGGACTTTACGGTTTCGTACCTTATATATATATCTTTATATATATATATAAGGTACGAAACCGTAAAGACCTATATATATATATATATATATATATTAATATATGTTTACGGACTGTAATAGATGTTTTCTTATATTCATTTTGAAAGTAATTATAAATATCTCAATTGATTGTTAAAATAAGATGTAAATAGAAAGGTGTTTGAAACACGCATTACTACTGTCGAGAGAAAACGCCCAACAATACTATTTATGATAATATTTTGATGCGGATACGAAAATCTAAATATGTGTTTGACTCTTAACTGATATAGTACAGAGCGAGTTCGCTCCACACTCGCACTTGGCCGAATTTTTTTTGTAATACAAATGATGTTCCTGTGAACTTTAATGATTGTGACAAATATATATTGTTATCTTTATAAATAACTACCTGACCCGGCAAACGTTGTTTTGCCACCCTTATCACTTAGGGGTATAAAAAATATGTTGACCGATTCTCAGACCTACCCGATATGCACACAAAATTTCATAAAAATCGGTCGAGCTGTTTCGGAGGTGTATGGTAACTAACATTGTGACATGAGAATTTTATATATTAGATATGGTAAATTTAAGCTGGTTAAACAATTTTAGTAACAGCTTTTAGAATATTAATAGTTCTAGTCTATTCCAATGTATAATATGAAGTGATCGAGTGAGTAGTCGTGTAAAGCCTCACTCATCCATTTTAATTAAAAACACGTTGCGACTCCATGTATACTATAGTTCTATACTTTATAATATAAAATCGAGTTTATACGTGTTAGTTTAAACGTGTGACTTTTTAAACCCTTAATATAGTTAGGTCACGGAAAATCATAAATAATGATATTGTGTATATACAACATGGAACTAAAGCGTATTATGTATATGTCGGAGCATAGTAAAAGATTATCGATTAATCGAATCGTTACCGTTGTCTATATATTGCCACGTGGTTAAGTAAACACAATGTTAGGTTAGGTTAGCCTTAGGTTAGGTTAGCCTTGTGTTAGATTCGGTTTATGTGCGTTTAACCTTGGGTTTTAACAGAGAGCCTGAGCAGTGGAGGCGAGTGTCATGATCATTTAAAGGACGTCCTTAAGCCTACACCTTGGTCACAAGTCCAAGGCACTGCTTAGGTTTCTCTCGTAATTGTTAGAGATCATATTTGCGTTGCGTTGCGTTTACCCAATATTACATTCAATACCATCATCCCCTTTTAGTGTTCCCCAATATTCCCCATCTTCCTCCTTCCATCTCCTTTCACATCATTTAAAATCCCCGACATAAATAAAAATTTTATGTATGTACACACAACTAATAAGACCTCAGAGAAGAGAGGGGGACAAGTATTCATTTTCAAATATTTATGATAAACAATTTATAGAGAATTGTATGACTGAATGAATGAAGATATCTATACTATGCGTATAGATAAAAAGGAAGGAAGTGACGAATGTTTTATCCCCACCAAATTAGCTAAAAAATTTTTTCACAATATTTAACATTGTTTGACGTATAAATTATTATTCATGACACAGATTTTATGTATATGTTATATTATGCATAACTTCAGCCATACAAAGATGGTGATTTCACACGTCATGACGTCATTTAGTGATTTCAACATGGGTTCAAAACAGTACACAGTTTCATCGAGTTGTGAAAAATATTTACAAAGTTAATGAAAGACAGAATGCTGCAACAGGAGACCTGTATAATAGACAACCAGGCTTTCACCCCTAAACTAGTTTAACCAACCAACTAATATTATAAATGGAGCATTCCACGCGAAACGAACAGGTCAAAAAAATCGATGTTTACTAGAATGTGATAACTTCCTCAGGGCTTTAGTTACATCTACACTTTTAATATGTAAATATATATTTTTATTGAGTCTCAAGAATGTGTGTAATTGAGATAAGGCAATACCTTCGACTTGTATCCCAGGCCATAATATTTAAAAATAATCAATGATTGCGATGATGCTATTTCAAATTTATTTCAAAACTTAACCGCGTTATTTTAGTAGCTTAGCAACTAACTTGTACCATACTAGCTATTTACATAAAAAATAATTAAAATGATCGAAATGGTCTAACTTTATACAAATCAAGGAAAAAAAAATAATTTGCATTTTTTTAGTAAAAAAATTTTTTTTTTCGTTTCCAAAAATACATTTAAAAAGCTCAGTAAATGAAAAAATAAATCCAATACTTTAATTATTTTATTATAAAATTTTATGACTCTATAAGCGACTTTGAAGTACTGCGTAGTCATTATATAACGAAAATATTTGGTAGACGTATCAATAACATGTATAGGTAGAACATACTCAAATATTACTAAAATCGGAAACATCGAGTTTTTTACATGTCCGTTTCGCGTATAATGTAAATGTAATCCCAAATGTTAATGTAACTGTCTGTCTGTTATGTTTTAATCACTGAAGCGATTTTGATGTAATATTTAACAGAGATAAACTACAGCTTAGGAGAGAAGGTGTTGTAATTAGTGGATGAAGTGCATGTCGAGCTGTGTGACCGTTTATGTCTTTAGAAGTTAGTCATATATATCATATAGCAAATAACCCGGATGAAGCCGGGGCGGGTCGACTATTACTCAAATAATTAAATAACTTAGGTAAATATTTATTTTTATGTTAAGAAATATACTTGTATCTAAATGTCTGTCTTAATGTATGTGCTAGTTAACAATAATAATATAATTTATTTTTATTACGTATGTGTACTCTACAGGAAGGGTTAATTCTTGCGTTTTCCTATAGTCAAGGTCTGAATGCCAATCGGTAACAAGTTTTTTAGGTAAAGATTTAAGGAGGAGTATATCATGACGGCTTTATTAATAGTTACATAGAAAAAATCACCAAGATAACCGAAAAATCTTAGGCATGTATTTGAGGTGAGTGTTTTTAAATATAGTATAAATTTTAAAATATTCTCATTCTAAAAATGCAGTTGCAATATTTTACAGTATAATACAAGAACTACACAGTAGCTAAAATGTTTCTTTTAAATGCGACGAAATGAGTTCCATGTGGAAATATTACGTGTTGCCCTTGAAGGTTTATGCGCATTAACAAAGCCAAGTTCAACTGAGACAAGTACAACTTAAAAACCTTGTAAAAAGAGCTTGTAAATTGTAAAATATGGAGTCTAGATCAGAAGAAATAGATTTGATTATATAACAATGAATATTGCCTACACAAGTATAAAAGTTTAATTAGAATATTTATAGAAATGAAAAACTTTGTATTCATTAAACAGAAAAACCTAATCGAGTTGAAACGCGATGCGGTTTTTTTTAATAGATAGTGTAATTTCAAGAAGCAGGTTTATATGTATAATACATTCATAATATAGTCGAGAAACACAAATAATTTTGATAATGTGATGTCCTAATAAACACATTTTTTGCGCTTACATTGCAAACGCTGCCTGCCTCACGAGATAGATCAAAATAATGTACTACAGTATTTTACACCTTAGAAATGTCTACAAAAAGTCTCGATCTCTTAGGGATAACTTACAATAATAATTTTTTATTCTTTACTTTTTACGAGAAATAATGGCTTATTTACTAAGTGATTTTAAACAATACAGCATTAATCCTTATCTAATTAGGTACTTAATACATTATGCATTTTATATAGATCAATATGGCCCTTTACAAGATGAAATTTAAATGAATATTTTCGAAGATATTACAGATTTAAAATGCAGGGACATAGCGGTTTCGGCTAAATACACACTACTTGAAACTATCTCTATTTTAAATATTTTAATTAAGAATATTATATGTAATTCGTGCCAATTTTACGCGACATTTTAAATTATAATAAGAATAGGATACTTTTAGAAAGGTGTAGAAATAAGCCTCTTCAAAATGGGATCTAAATGTCAATATTTAAAGGCGGATTTCAGATGATTTGTATTCCCATATAAATAATTTATAAATATTATAGAATATAGAATTTTGAGCACATTTTTATCGGAAATTAAACGTTAAAATCAAAGTTACCTGGTACACAAAAGTTTCATCGTAGAACGGGTTGCAAGTTTTTTTCTTCTGTTTCGTTTGCAGCACTCTCCTCTCATCGGGCATCAGTTGGATCCTGTTAAATAAAGTTAAAAATCAAACCTTGTATTAACTTTAACTGGAGTTTGTAAAGTTCAATTACAAGTGGCGATACAATGCACTACCGCTTTATGGCCGTTGAAGCGAGTTTAATATGAAATTCTTTTATTTACCCGCTCTTTGTTTAAGGGTAATCGATTGCTTTGTTACATTTTAAAATTTAGTTTCAGGTGCACAGTATGGAATTTAATGTTCTATTATAAACTAGAAATTGGATTTTATAAACGAACTTTCTGCCCTTGATGCGAAATTAATAAGGGGAGATTATACAAATAAATAAATCATGTACAATTTTACATTATAAAATACAAATTATGAAAATTTTACAATTATATCGTGTTTTGGACGTATTCTTATGTATAATTTGATAAATAAAGATTTTTTTAAAGGTGTGTTTCATCGATTTATACTCTGGGATAGACTACTCAAACAAATGATGATGGTTATTATTTTTTAATTCTTACTCGTTTATATCATTTTTTGCCTTCAATTCGTTTAGACGCTTGAACTCAGAATTTGGAATTACAGGCAATAGAAAAATAGCATCAAGGCAATGGCACGTTGAGCTTCCTCCCCTCCTCTTCCTTACTTCTCATTTAAGAAAAGCATAATTAAATCAAAATATTATGTAGTCAGTACGAAAAATAATGTTATATACTCTGACTGATATGATATTACTTTTTCGCGTAAATTTTACGAACAGTTTATATGTAGTTTATATGAAGTTTACGTACCCAAAAGTTTTAATGTAAATAAAATCAGATAGTGAATACACTAATATATTACTTTTATGGCTCAAATTATTGAAATAAGTTTGCAAATAGCAGTAAAATTGCCGCCATGAATGCGACTTTTAGTTTCATTTTACTATCCTTTAGCAAATGGAAGCTTTATTTCTTGTTTTATAATTTAAATCGTTCAATTTCTTGTTTCTTTACGACTCCGACATTATCAAGATTGTTAGCATTCAAGTCCTAAGGAATAGGAAGAGAAAAATCTTAAAATAGCTTAGTAGCTTTTTTATTATACTACAGTTGATGTCAAGATAAAGCTTTTATATTTCAGAATCTTTTGCTGAAAATGACAGGTAAACCTTGTATTTCTGATATTTTATCCAAAGATATTTTCATCTCGATGAATAATTAAGTTTATTTAAGGGCTAAGACTAACTTTGTACTATGTGTAGGACTGCTTTCAAAAATTACAAAAGTTGGGCTGTTTCCGTGTAATTTTATACGAAAAATCCAAGTAACTATATTAGAACATTATTATTCAAAAAGCTCAGTTACTGTTTTACGACTCCATTACCTTTGTGAGCTTTCAATCCCTATAGTATTACTAAGCAGGTAAAATCTGAAAATAGCGTTAAGTGCTGCTTTAATATTTCACTGTTTGCAATACCCCATTTTACTTTTAGAAAAATAGTTTATTTGGTACTGAGAACAAATGATTTTTTCTTACCCAAGGGTGCAGGCTACCATTACGATCTTGAGAAAAGCCATTTATATCACTGGGAATTATATTTATTCTATTACCTGACACCACCATAATTTTTGGACAAAGTACGCTTTTTTTCCCGATTTCTTCTCAAATTATAATACAATTTACAACGTCACGAGAGGACAAAGTGATGCATACGAAATATATTGTTATTCATCTACTGTTTCAAAAGTTATTAGATATCTATACATAGATGTCCCTATAAGTAATTTTAATCATACGCGATTTTTTTAAATTTTTTACAACTACATCTGAAATTTTTTTTATGGCGTAATGGTGATTGTATTCACCATAATTTTTATATTTAAAAAAAAGCGTACTATTTACTTATTTAAGAAAAAAATTAACCAGAAATCTCAATAATTGAAGTCATGAGTGTTTGAAAGTATTACACAAGTCAAGATTTCACTAAAAATACGTAAATCGTGAAACATACATGGGGTGGTTCAGATAGTCCAGGTATTGCTCTTCCTCTGAATACTCTGACACTACTTATTTCGACAACTGTATTTAAAATTGTAATAAATATAACTTACTTTATATACGGATCGCAGGCGTTGGCTAAGGCGGGGGTGCGTGAAGGCAAATGCTTCACCTTTATTATATGCACTTGCAGCCTCTCAGTTCCCGACTCGTACTTCAATGTGAACCACACACGACCCTTGGGAAATAAACGTGAAAACTTACATTTCGTGTCTATTGAATTCACTCTAAAATACGCTATTCAAAATTGGATTGCACTCTCGGATATTCTAGATATAAAGATACTTCAAAACGGTAAGGTATGCCTGAATATAAAATATTTCTATATTAAGAATCTTTTGTGTGACTAAATCTTAGAGTTTCCTACATTATGTTATAATTTTATTTTGTAATTTTTTTTCTTTTTAAAAGATTACTAACAGTATGGATCACATTCTACTAGTATTCCCTTTACCCCTCCAACTAAGCTAAAATGCTTGTGTTAGGAGTGGGTTACACCAATAGTCCAATGTCCGGGATTTGAACCCACGACTTGTTAATCGTGAATCCAACGCCTGAACCACTGAGCTACGCTTTTATTAAAATATTTTGTAAAAAACCATGATATTGAGGGACTCATTCACAATGTCGAAGCTTCTAAATACTTGTAACTTATTCATCGAATAAGAATTGCGTTTAACAATGTTTAAATTATACTAACTGTCAAAAGATTTTCCAAATAATCTTTAAATCAGATCAAGTGCCAATTAACAAATTCATGTGATTGATAGACACTTGTCAGTTATACATAACACCGCAATACGTGTTGAATATTCAATACATACTTGGACATCGTGTAAACTAAGACTAGACAATTTTACTCGTAATAAAATAACAATTAACCATATTATAAATATTTTATGCTATTTCTGAAATTGGAAATGCTAAAATACTATACAATATGACCTTGCTTTTATCACTGAATTCTTATTGCGTGGAAATATGGAAAAACTTATAAGAAATACTTATCGTTATAAACTCTTACGACATTAATTATAGTCCTTGTTATATTTAAGCTTATTAAAATGCAAGTATTTTTGTCCAGTAAGGCGGTTACAAAGTCGTAACATAAATATTCATTAGTTCGCTTTCCTGACTTACAAAGCCAACTGACTTAACTCTCACTTATTAAATTAATTTTTGTGATTAATGATTGTGAAAAGGCAAAAATAAACGAAATTCTTCGTAGTCTGCATTTATTTTACAGTTATGTGCTTACTTTAAACTAAACTTTTAATTTAGTATCTTTACATGAATAGTCATAGAAATACTAAGTAATTCTACACAAGAGAGTTAAATATATCTATGGATAACTCTACAAGTATAACGTAAACGGCTGGACTGATTTCGCTAATTCTTTTTTTGTTGTGTTTGTTATTGTCAGCAGAAGGTTCTTATGTAAGAAAAAATTAAGAAAGTTGCAAGGAAAATTAGAGAATTTAACGACCATATTAACTTTTCTAATGTAACCTTATATTGTTTAATGTAACTGTCATTCAATTTAAAAATATTTATAATTGAGATATGACAATGTCTGTCGGATCAACTAGTATCTGATAAAAGTATCCCGCAATTATTTAAAAATTCATGAATACAATTTTCTGATACTGTAAAAACATTTATAGCTTTTTATTTTCTAAAGTAAAAACACAAACTTATCATCTAATAAATTGGCAATATTAATAAAGTTCCTTCATAAACTCATAAACAACTGTTTCATCGTACTTATTATATTATATTATTATGAGAATTATAAAAGAGTCTAGCAATATCGCTTTTTAAAATTTTGGGATTGTGAAAGCTTGTATTTTAATTATTTATTATAAAAGTCATCTTCTTCACCATTTTCCTCATAATAGAATAAGTTACCAAAACAAGCGTAGGATTTATTTTGTAGAGAGTAGAACGATGCGTAAATAAGATGTTACCATCGTCCAATGAAGACAAAAAATTCTATTTTCTTATCTTCTATAGAAGTTAATACTCGGGGCCAGAGATATGCAAAAGACTACAAAGTAGCAATTTGTTTACATTACACATAAATTTCTTTGATATTTGCTTTGCAAACTCAATTACTTGTAAAATGAAATACTTTTGAAGTAAACAAATATTATATTTTGGATTATCGCCTACGTATTTTGTTGATGAGAGTCGTAAATATTAATTCTATTGGAAATTGGAAAATGATTTTTATTGGAATTGGATTGGGTATCAAATTTTTATTAATTAAATTGATACTGAAATTTAGTCATAATGGTATATTGTACTTACCCTTTTTATAGAGTAAGTTATTATTTACTATGCAAAAAAGGATAATGAACTAAATACATTATACCAAAAATGTATAACGAACTGCTTTTTCCAAAGATTACACACAAATTGTCATATTTATGCCTACATTATAATAAATTACATATTAATAAATAATATTTACCACATGTCCTTCAGGCCAAAGTTGATCTTCAACGAGACAATCTGCCTTATACAGTGAGGGATCCAAAACTCCCAAATCCGTAGTGTTAGCTGTAAAGAAAGCACACTTGAATACTCATAATACGTATTAATATCCACCATATTGTAATTAGAGGTAAAAAAAGAGTGTTACCCCCTCCTTCGTTCCGGGTATTTAAAGCAATATTATAATTGATGTCCTTAAATTGTCAATCTGTCATTGTGTAGTTTTTCATTATTTGAAAAGACAGAGAGTGAGAAAAAGTTATAAAAAGAAAAATAATAGAAGGAAAAGAAAAGCGACAGATAATAAAAGAGGGAGGACAGTGCAGAAATAAAATTGAATAGGTAAAGGAGAGAAAGAGAAAGAGAGAGATAATCGAAAGAAAGAAAGTGAAAAGTGACTGATCATTCTGAACAGATAAAAATAAAAATTAAAGAGAGAAAAAAGAGAGAGGATGAGAGAGATTGATAGTATTATAAGAGGAAGAGAGACGGAAATACTATAGTGAAAGAATTTTTAAAATCGGATCAGTAGCAACTAGCAACCAAACGGCCATGTTCTATTAATTATAAAATGTATATGGCAACACTAAATCACCTTTGTCACCCAGAAATAGTGTAGTTTTCTAACAGTGTAAGAATTTTAAAATCGGATTAGTAACAACAAAATGGCCATATTCTA
The DNA here is from genome assembly GCA_905147385.1 of Limenitis camilla. Taxonomy (NCBI): domain Eukaryota; kingdom Metazoa; phylum Arthropoda; class Insecta; order Lepidoptera; family Nymphalidae; genus Limenitis; species Limenitis camilla. The sequence goes on from LR990241.1 coordinate 6,453,069, forward strand.
TTAATTAAAAAATGTATATGGCAACACTAAATCACCTTTGTCACTCACGGATAGTGTAGTTTTCTATCAGTGAAAGAATTTTTAAAACCGAATTAGTAGTTCCTGAGAAACTCTTCAATTTACAAAATGGCCACGTTATGGCACTTAAATGGCCATATCTTTTTATCGGTGAAAGAATTTACTAAATCGGTTCAGTAGTTTTCAAGCCTATTCGCAACAAACAAACATCCAAATCTTTCCTCTTTATATAATAGTGTAGATGTAGATTAACACTGCACCATCTATAGGATGTTTACTCAATCAACCTAAATAAGAAAAGATGATGAAGTGTTGTCAATACACTAAAGTACAAAGCCATCTGCTATAAACTTATAGAAATTACAATTACAACATAGTAACAATTACAAATAGTGAGAAAAATGTCATTATCACCTATATGGTGAAGAATCCCGGACAAACATTGTGACACAGGATTAAAATCTTTAGGCTATAATTTCATATAATTAGTAGCCGGCAGCTAATTTTAGGTCTGAGAAAAAATATTGGGGGATAGGTGAATGCTTAGTGCCTGTATTGGTAGATCCATCCGTGACGTTTACTATTTTGACAAATAGTAGATCTGAAACGTCGCATAAGAACCGAACGATGTCATCCCGCGCTCCCCACTAAAAGGACCTTTGTAGACTTCTGCACATTCAAGGTCAAACCTATTCTTACGTGTTAAGATGTACATTGAACTAGTGCTCAGTAGACTATAAATATTCTCCTTTGTTAAACAGATTAAAAATTAAAAGGTGTCCTTTGATAAATCCACTTATTATCCAATTATAATCCTCACCTTCTGATCTACGTAAAATATATTTTGAATTTTTATAAAATATGTTGGAAAATATCTAATTTTTTCTACGACTGATATTTTAAATATGATTTCTTGTTTATATCATCAGTTATTTATGCTAAGATTATGGGAGTCAATTTGGAATTTAGACGGAGCCTAGCATATCCTGGGATTTGAGACCCAGGAGCCGGTGGTTAAAGGTTATATATTGTCTACACCTCGGTATCCTTTAAATAAAATAAAAGAAACTACCCGCGTTCATTCAGTTTCAACAATCTCTGAATGTTATTGATTTTTTCGTTATAGTCGTTTTTTTTCATGACATGTCATCATCATATGACGTCGCGTAAAAGTTAAAAGACAAGTCAAAAGAACTATCTAGTAATAGTTTTTACTTGTAAAATTTCGCAACTATTTAATTATCTGTTGTTCAATTTTTTAGTAAATACAAGATACCATGTCTGATGCAACCAAATGAAATGATTATTCTGAAGTCGATGACAGAAGCGAGAGAAAAAATTCTTAAACAAATATCTGAAAATAGTTAACATCTGACAATGGTTTATTTTGACCTATACGTACTTTTTCAGTAGTCTGGTTATTTAATAGCCGCACCTATTATTTGTTTGTTGGAATACACTAACGAAAATCTACACAGGATAGTGATAATAACACACAAACAAATGTTTAAGTAAACATGAATCCCGGTCCGATATGCAAATTTGGGCATGTATCAGCATTGTTATGCATATCCTTTACGAATGCAGACCACTCATTCATAAATGATGTATTTACACAGAACAACGAAGTATGTACGAGTATCTAGAAAAAATATAACAAGTCAATATGGCGAAGAAGAAGATTTATAATGGTAAAGAATTTAATTTTTATAAACGATCTAGCACCATAAAGCACTTTATAATTGTAACTATGTCGAGCTAACTCTATAAAACAGATACATAAAAATATAAATAAATAACAGAACGCAAGAGGAAGATGACAAGTCTGTAACGGTTAATAAAGTATTTGTAAAATATTTAATTAGGCATGTGATCGTCTAGTTTGGTAGTACCCTTTATACGTCGTGAATGTAATAATTACCATAGTTCTTTTAGAGCATTAGAGATATGAGTTCAATAGGTTATCGAAGAAGATAAATTAAACTAAATAAAAATCGATTTGCATTTTATTAAGTTACTATAATATTGATGTTGTGATGACGCATAGATGTATAGTAATTTTATAAATAACTAGGGGCCCGTCCCGGCTTCGCACGGGTGGATAATTTTTTTTAACATTTTGGCTTCCGCATTCTGTCGCTCCCTCTATCGCCGCGTTACTCGCTGCGCTGCGAGGCACTGCACACCGCGCCGGCGGCCCGTCTGGGATTATTTTTTATTTATCTTGATATTTTTATTTCGTAATATCTTTTGGACTGGAATGTCCGATGTCAATAATTCAAAAAGTAATTAACAGGTATTGAAACAGTCTTCATTACAAAATAATTTATTTGGATAAGAATTAATACAAAGTTATGGAAAACATGGTCTGATTTTGATAGGCATTTTTATCAACTTTTAAAATGTAAAAAAGTAGTTATAGTGACTTAACTACAATAGTTGGTCATATGGTCTCCCGGAGTTTTTTGTAGATATTGATACGTTCTATAATATTCTAGAACATTTTTTTGTTCTATCATCAATACTTTTCGCAGCGCATGCGATGAAAGATATTTTAGGGCTAATTTTTTTGCACCTTGTGTTGGTTTTAGTGAGAATTTCTGGGGATCTCTAATTTTTTCTTGTAATAAATATAGCCTATGTTACTCAGGGATAATGTAGCTTTCTAATGGTGAAAGAATTTTTAAAATCAGTCCAGTAGTTTTTATGTTTATTCGTTACATACAAAAATACAAATCTTTCCTCTTTATAATATTAGTATAGAAGTATAGATGACATCAAAAGGATGTTAGTGATAAAAAAGGTAGCTGAATTAGTCCCTCTCTCCCTCTTATAATATTTATATATAAAAGAGAGAAGAGGTCGGCAAGCCCGCCACCGACTAAAGTTCCAACTAAAGCGTGAACCCTCCTGGACAAAACTGAACAAAACTACACTGTTGATATTACATTAGCAAGGACCGAAGTCCGGGTATACAGTTAAGACTGCAGAGCTGAAAGCCGAAGCTGTAGTTAATCAACCATAGCTGTAATAATAAAAAGGCGTGAGCCTTTTGATGGAAATGAATCCAATAAAACAGCAAAGCTGCAAGGTGTCCGAAGACAAAGGGACAAGCCCTGATTATAAATAAAGTGATAAATAAATCACTAGTTTAAATATCAGTTCGTAAGAAATCACAGCACTTAGGCGGCTGATTGCAAGGAATGCACATATTCATATTAACATAAATGTGTTATCGTTGCCACCGGAGTGGATATTGTTGCCACCGGAGTGGATATTGTTGCAGCCGTAGCTGATAAGTAAATACCACCGCAGTGGATAAGTCGTTGCAGCCGTAGCTGATAATCGTTGCAGCCTTAGCTGGTAATCGTTGCAGCCTTAGCTGGCAATCGTTGCAGCCGTAGCTGATATAAATATGTGTTATGGTCCACCTTAGTAGAATGTGAAATATAAGATATTTACAACAAGCAACACTCCCATTGAGCATATGACTCAAAGAAAGACGTAATAACACTCAAAGGAGTGTTATTATGAATTATTATTTTCGATTCCATTTGCGCAAAGGGTTTTCTCAACAGACAGCCAAATTATTACTGTTGAATTTAAAAAAAAGAACAGTCATTCACGCGCGTTTTACCCGTGAGGGGACGGGTTAGAATACTATTCCCCTCTGCCGCTGGGAGAGTATCTCGTAAGAGCCGAGTAACCCAGCAACCTCTTGGTGGTAGGGGATCTGTTCCCCGATAGGCTTGAAACCACCAGCATGCGTTTCTCTTGCAAACATTTCTTTCATTAATACTTTTATAATGATGTTAGGTTACTAGGAGTGGCTGTTTTAATGTTAGCAGTAAGCTAACTGTTACAAAATCTTTTATAGAGGATTAATATCATGAGGATAGATAAAGTCTTGTATGCAACTATTGATAATTAGGTATTAAAACACTCATGTGATATTATTATCACACGAGGTAAAGCCCATATTCGTGTTTTAATACCCCTTGTTATATAACAGTTGCATAAATAACTAATTGTTTCATCATTTAATGTAGGTACTATTGAGCTCAGAATATATATGTCGGAAAACTATAAGAATGAGGTTAATATAGAACATTTTATAAGCATCGTATGTGCACAACGAATGGCCTATAATATAAGCTACAGTCGGAACACGGTCAGGATTTAATTAAACATTACGATCTCGTACTATTCAGACAGGAACTATTATACAGGATGGGTTCCTGCAGCAGCAGTGCCTTGGACTTGTGACCATGGTGTAGGCTTAAGGATATCCTTTAAGTGATCACTACACTCACTTCCACTGCTTAGTTTTACCATCTAAATCTAAGATAAGACTAACATAAACCTAACCTAACCTAAGGCTAACCTAAACCTAACTCACACCTCCGACATATAAATGATTTGATAGAACATATATTTAATAGAATATACATTGAAGAAAAATAGTAGTAAAAAAAATTAAGTATATTCATCACAAAATACAAAATACTGATTTCCTCTTTTACTTTCTCGGTAAGTTTAACATGAAATGGTGTATATTAGTAAAAGTCCAATATATTCAAGTAAGCTCATTGAGATCTCGTCATATTATATAACAGAAACTTTAATACCGAAAGTCGAAACTATATAACTAATATTTGGCACATTAATTAACAGTTATGTATGTGTTGACTTTGCTCTCGGTACTACCATCTATTTCTAGCCAGAAATTATTATGTGATTAACAAAATTAAGTGTTTGCGATCTCCAAATATATGTTACGGAAACTACTAAGAACTACTTGAATTAAAGGATGATATGCTGAAACTTACATATATTTTGATTACTTGTTCAATGTAGGGGAAAACAATGAGACTCGATCCTCCCCATTGTTGAGTTTTAATCATCAAAGAAAATTTTTTCAACTATTTTATTCAAAAGTTGTCACTTAACAAGAGCTTTATAAAGAACCTTTAACATTATTGGAGCAAATACAAATGAAAATCGTAAAAAAATGTATCATATGTCCCATATTCTGGAAGACTAGACCAAGAGAGATAAATTCAACAATTAGACAAGAACCAGCCACAGCAAAGTTAGCGGGAATTTTGTACTATATAATCGCTACTTAGGTGCCAAACTTGCATTAAAGGATTTATCTCAGCATATACCTCCCCAGGTACTAACCCGTAGTGTATGCCAAGAACCTCTCCTCCTCTCCCTATAGTTTTCACGTAGTAATTTACGCTGCACGCCATATTTGTAATAGTTCGAAAAGCAGGAGATTTTCCTAGAAGATATTGACTACGTGACGATAATCTAAGTCCGCCCCTGTCCCTTTGATCAAGCGTGGTATTTTGAAGATCCCCTTCCCCTTCAGAATGGGTCACGTAGTATTGATCTAAGTAAGTTATGGAAGTAAGTTTATTCGCATTGTAATGTGATTATTAAAATTAGACAATTAAATTCCTGAATACATTATAAAATAAAATATTTTTTATTCCTTTGCTCTTAAAAAATAAATATACATTAAACCTCTCTTTTTACTTTCACTTAAAAATATAATAAGTATTTCAGACGAGTTTTTGCAAAACTTCAAAGGAATCATTTTTATTATGACGAAAAGATAAATTATCTAAAATTTATACTTACTATTCATACAATAAAAAAGCAGTGATGGCCCAGTGGTTGAGACTTCAAGTCTTACTCGGGAGGTCCGAGGTTCGATCCTGGGCACACACCTCTGACTCTGAGTTATTTATGTTTTAAGCAATTAAATATCACTTGTTTTAACGGTAAAGGAAAACATCGTGAAACCTGCACTCCTGAGAGTTCCCTAGAGTTCTCAAAGGTGTGTGAAGTCTGCCAACTCGCACTGGGCCAGCGTGGTGGACAGAAAAGAAGCTAATACAATATTTTAATTTTTTTTATTTCTCGGTCTGATTGTTTGTACAAGCATTAAGAAAAAAGAAAACATACTCCTCGAAGTTGGATAGGTTTCGATATGTGAATTGCTGCTTATCTAATTTAAAATATAGGCTTTTTCTAGTAAAAAAATGTTATTGCTATTTAAACATGTTTTAGCCCAACGAAGCATTAAACTCAAATAGAATATTTTAACTACAGACTATAGATACGCAATTTTACCCCTGAGGACGATTTATCCATCATCTTGCTTAGGATTAGATTAAGCGAGCCCTAGAGTATTGATGTAGTAGAATAAAACAACATATTTAGTTTGTCTATAAAATCAATGGTTTTATAGACATAATATTTTGTTCAAGCAATCACGAACCCAAGAGAGCAGGTTTCTTCATGTTAACCCCTACACTGCTACATCTTGTGACCCAACATAAATTCAATATGATAAGTCAAAGTGGCGGAAAATTGAAACTACACAAATATGAAGTATTTGTCAAACAACAATGCTAATATTATGGTTTAACTCTCATCATAGTAACCGTAGTATGGTAATTATAACTTCACTGTGACAGCAGTAAAACATTAATTATTAATATACCAATTGTAATGAAGCGTCTGTTCGTTTAAAAAAATTATCTAACATGAAAGTTTGTATATTTGGATGTTTATTATTAAATTACGCAAAAACGGCTAAATGGATTTCAATGAAATTTGGAATACAGATATATAACTTGGACTAATACATATGACTTTATCCCAAAAAATTTAGAATACTTTTGGGGTATATAATATATAATATCTGCACACGTATTTATTTCGTTTTACAAACTCTTAAGTGCTAAATAAACTCACTTTAAAGTTATATTGCCTCTTGTATTTCAAATCAGCCTCAAATAGTGTGGTTTATTAGGACACGGGTCCTGAGAGAATTTAAATTACCTCAAAATGTTTATCTACAAACTAGATGGATGTCGTGGGAGCACTGGGAATTATATGACCAAGGATTGTTTGCTTTTCTTAGGCTTTCGTCATAATGTTTAACGATAATGGTTCTATTATTTATAGTCATAAAACCTTATATAATGATTTTCAATGGTGTTAAAAAGATTTAAAAGATATATTTTTTAATGTATGTATCGATTGCATTTTAAACAGGATGAAGAGAAATTTCTGGCTTATGACCTAGGTTCAGGTTTAAAGAGGAAAAATAGCACCACTAACCCACGCCCATTCATTACATATCTGTTATGTGAACTCACATAACGAATTGGAGTATATTTGCAGGTTAGGGCTACGTGTTGTAGAGACAGTGGGTATTCTTAAATAATAAAAGAAATGAAATTTATTCAATAGAAAGTTATAAGGAGGGCAAAACAGCAGAAGGTGCACCTGATGGTAAGTGGTCACTTTTGCCCATGGATATATGCAATATGCGGAGAATTGCAAATGCATTGCCAACTCTACTTTCTTAGGAACCTGTACACTCGGCGTATAAAGTATATTAAAGCGATCTGCGAAATCCTCTGGTGATAGATTATTCCACAACCTGCACATGCGTGGGAGGAATGATCTTGACACACGGACATTGCTGGTATGCCAAGTATCCAAGTAGTGTGGATGGAATCAGTCCCAGCGGCGTAGAGTGCGATGGCGAAAAAGTGTCGGGGGCACAAATATTTATTTCATACATCATTATACTGAATTTCTTAAAAATATAGACTTTTAAGACTCATTTTAATAAAATAGAAGGAACCTCATAGTAGTTTCAAGAAAAATAATCTATAGTAGATAATCGAACCATAATAAGAAAGTTAGAGCTACTATGTAGTAGTTTTGCTATATAAACATCTTATTTTAATATTTTCTAAGTGAACTTTACATCAATAAAAGTAACATCTTTTACTTATATTTCATTGAAGATATCATTCGCCATCAAAGATATATAAATAAGTTACCAATTAGACTTTCTCTTTGAAAAGCTTATTAACGATTTACGAAGTCTCAAATTACAAAATATATTTTGTTTTGAGATAACTGTAGTAGAAAGGATATACCTTTATAAATATAAATATATGCGCTATATAGATTGTTTATAGTTTTACGTTCATTCTTTTAAGTTCTCTATCATAATCATCATTACAACCCGTTAATGGCCCACTGGTGAGCCGGGTCATAGGGCGGGTCATAGTCCACCACGCTGGCTATTTGGTATCCAGTACAGTATCGAAGGGAGAAGCTTAAAAATGTAAAGCATAGTAATATAATGAATTTTCTCTTGTTACTTTTAAATAGTTCTACCACAACTCTGAACGCCATTTTAATAATCCATTACTTAGTAATAATGCATGCTTTATTTATTTAATTTTTATTTATATTTGAAAGTGCCATTTAATATACTACTTAAAGCCGTCTATCGAAAGATAGATGGTCAGTCTGTCTGTTAAGCTTTCATGCTTAAATCACTGAAATTTTTGATGAAATATGGTACAGAGATAGACTAAAGCTTGGAGAAGGGATTAGGTTATGTCTAATAGTAAAGTATATAATGGAATTTTTCATTCATCGTAGCAGAAAAATGCTTTTTGTTAGATATCTATCGTTATTGAGGAATACACATACTACGTATATGTGTTGTTAAATGTGTAACTTGCTTATAAAGTTGAAATTTATTGCATTCTGTAAATCAGCTTAGTTGCTGCAAGCGTAGGTAGCTTTAATAAAAACTAATAATTTGTTTCACAGAAACTATAGCACAAGTATAAAGCTTTACGTACGTTAGTTGCTCCAATATTGTGTATATAATTTAGATGAATAAGCCGAGGTACTTTACTCTACACTGAACAGACTAACTAACCAGTTGATGGTCATAAAATGAAATTAGCAGCGCCATCTAGTATGCAATCAGCACTGGCGTGTGTATATTAATATATGATGTATTTGAGTAAGTACAGTCTACACAGTATAATATACGACACGATCAATAAGAGTTTGCTTAGGTATGAAATGCATGAGAATAACACTGAAACATGACAACAATACACAGATTAAATTGTTATCTATTTAAAACCATATTAATAATCGAATTATAAATATAGTTAGGAAATGTATATAATAATAATAATCACTTTATACTTTTCATAGGAAATCCACAAATTTTCTTAATAGTAATTGGAAATATATTTATTTCATGTTGTCGGTAAGTCAGTGGAAATAAAACTATATAATTCAAAATATTCTAACTTAGTTAACGGTATATACATCCCTGCTGATAAGCGGGAGGTTATGTGAGCCTGTTTGTGCATTCTTCGGCTTTATTAAGAGGCAACGAAAATGTTTATCGCGAAATAAAACTTGGTTTCCCGCTATTATTGTCCTTTTAACTTACGTAACTTATCTTACTAACGTTTTGGAAATGCATACTCTCATATCTCCTTACAGTGGTGTTTAGTTTAGATGAAATAATGATCGTCAATTTTTTCTATTATTTTTGATGCTCCTAAACTGTTCCAAGATAATGTGTTCATTTTTTTTAAATTATATTGAAACAAGCATAACTAATGTCGAGAGTAAACGCTCCTACAATACTACCTATGATGATACTTTGACCCGCACACGAAAATTAAAGTTTGATAGTATCTGTCCCTTAATTTAAATCGAATAAATGATAGTATTTGGTCGAAAATTTAAATAATTTAAGGCTTCTAATAGATTTCTAGAGAATTGAGATCATCAGTCTCTAATTAATAAACATCAAAGAAAGATTTTATTAAATGTTGATTGCAGTTTATAAAAGCTTTGATTAAATAAGATTGGTAAGGATAGATAGTTCAGAAAATGATGTCGTTTGACAAGATAAAGACTATTTTAGAGTAATTAACACTGTCTAGCCAGAACATTTCGCCTTTGAATATATGAATATTTTACTGCTTATTGGGTGCTGTATACCTCAAGGGATTTGCCTCAGGTTGATTGTATTGGAACTAGAATTGAGATTTAATCTAAGTATTCTGTCTCTACTACTAAAAACCTATACTATCCACAGTGCAATTTATTGGACTTTTCAAATCAAATCACATACTTCATGAGTTTACTAGTAGTCTCTGAAGTGTTTCACTTAAATTATTTGTATACCCGCGATTTCGTCTACGGAAGCTTAAAAATTGTGCCCAAAGTCAAGTAGAATGTGAGACTCATTTACCCAATCTACCCACACACTCACAGATCCACCCACTCTCTCAGCTACATATACATGCATAAATAAATTAAAACTGGGTTGAAACAGACTTAATATTTTTGAAAAACTGTAAAATCTTAAAAAACGTATTTGTTATTACTCTTCGCATTCTTGCAAGAAGAAAAATAAATATATTATATAAAATTTATAAAATTACTTTCTTCTTTAAAGGCATCCTTTTTTAGTTTACATTAGTAATAATTTCTGAATATGAATTATTTGTATTATTTAAAGTTCCAGTTGCAGTTAATACAAAAACGTGCGATAGAAATTAAACTATATGAATCAGTCTATACGCAGACCAACAGCATGACGGCTTGACTAGAATATCCTCTGGGGGTTATACTTTAGACTCAGGTCTTCAGAGTTACGGCTAGAATACTCGCTATGTAATAATTAATATTTCCGTAACGGCGGCGTATTTATTTGGTTTTATCTTTTTATCTTTACATTGGCACCACCCAATTACATACAGGGTGGATTTTTGAGACGGCTCAGTAAGGGCAGGTACCTTAACCATTATAGTTAAAGAAAAACGTTCCTAGGAGACCATTCCTAACTTTTTAAGATATTCTGAACTACATTCACAGATTTTTGAAAAAATGTACGGTTAGCGAGAAAAGTGCAAAAATCCAAAAAAAATTTTTTTTATGCTTATCGATCCTACTTCATATGGGGATTAAAAGACTCTATGGGACCATTTAAGGTACGAGTACTAGAAATGTCAGAAATCGCCAAAAACATTTTCATACATTTTCCAGTTTTCCTGTAACTTTACCTGCCCTTACTGACCCGTCTCAAAAATCCAGCCTGTATATACATATCATCATCATCATCACGACCCGTCAATGGCCCACTGCTGAGCCGGGTCTCCTCCTCAGAATGAGGAGTCATAGTTCACACATAGGCCACAGCTTCGCACACCTTTGAGAACTTTAGGGAACTCTCAGGAGTGCAGGTTCCCTCACGATGTTTTCCTTCACCGTTAAAGCAAGTGATATTTAATTGCTTAAAACACACATAACTCGGAGTCAGAGGTGTGTGCCCAGGATCGAACTCGGACCTCCCGAGTAAGACTTGAAGTCTCAACCACTGGGCCATCACTGCTTATATATATGTCGGAGCATAGTAAAAGATTATCGATTAATCGAATCGTTATCGTTGTCTATGGCGTTGGAGTGGGGTGGTAGTCGCTTCCGTTGTTTTGACAGTTTCTACCCTCGTCCCTTTATATGCGATCGACAGTCTGACTGAAGTCTTAGTCGTGCGCGGTCTCTCAAGAAGTGAACATCTAAGTAGTGCTAGTGATAGTGATAGTGTCAAGTGCAGTGTAGTGTGGAAGTGCTGTCCAACTAAGGTCACGTAAGTCCTTACAATGTAATTGCCACGTGGTTAAGTAAACACAGTGTTAGGTTAGGTTAGCCTTAGGTTAGGTTAGCCTTGTGTTAGATTCGGTTTATGTGCGTTTAACCTTGGGTTTAAATAGAGAGCCTAGCAGTGGAGGCGAGTGTTGTAATTACTTAAAGGACGTCCTTAAGCCTACACCTTGGTCACAAGTCCAAGGCACTGCTTAGGTTTCTCTCGTAATTGTTAGAGATCATATTTGATCATTTATCGGTTCAGTAGAAGTATCTACGTTGCGTTTACCCAATATTCCATTCAATACCATCACCCGCTTTTAGTGTTCCCCAATATTCCCCATCTTCCTCCTTCCATCTCCTTTCACATCGTTTTAAAATCCCCGACATCAGAAGTGGGATCACAAGCCCAAAAGTTCACGTTAAGGGTTCTTTGCGTATAATCCTGACAGTTAAATTAGTTTCAATGCGAGTAAAATTAGTTTTCGAAAAAGTTAAAAGTGGGTAGTTTAATAAAAAGAATTCGTAAATAGTTGAAATCAGAAATAGTTGCGAAGGTAGTTTAAAATCTTAAAATCGTGATTATTATTTGAAGTAGGTACGCCTTTGCTTTACATGAGGCTCATCAGCCGTTTCGGTAGTAAATTGTGGTGTTGACAGTTTTTACGCATTGTGTTTGGAAATTACTGATCATATAAACGTTTTATTAGTGCGACAGAGAGCTTTTACGCTTTGTCGGAAAGATGTACTGGAAGCGTTGTCGCTTTGTTGCTATTGAGCCGTTGTAAGGTGGCTTTGTAGGCCCCGACGGTTGGGGCTGAAAGCTGTTACGCTTTGCTACGAATTTGAGATGATCTCTGTAATGAGTGTTGAGAGCTCTTTGTTATTTTGTGCGTCAAGGATTGAAATTCTTGTCTAGTGGAAAATAGTGCTGAAAGCTGTCACGCTGTAACAAAGTTATTGCTTTATGAAACTAGTGTTACGTTTTACGTTTTTGAAACTGTTTAAAGGCAACGCGAGAGCGCGTTGATTATCAGAATGTCCGTGTCGGAGCATAGTAAAAGATTATCGATTAATCGAATCGTTATCGTTGTCTATGGCGTTGGAGTGGGGTGGTAGTCGCTTCCGTTGTTTTGACAGTTTCTACCCTCGTCCCTTTATATGCGATCGACAGTCTGACTGAAGTCTTAGTCGTGCGCGGTCTCTCAAGAAGTGAACATCTAAGTAGTGCTAGTGATAGTGATAGTGTCAAGTGCAGTGTAGTGTGGAAGTGCTGTCCAACTAAGGTCACGTAAGTCCTTACAATGTAATTGCCACGTGGTTAAGTAAACACAGTGTTAGGTTAGGTTAGCCTTAGGTTAGGTTAGCCTTGTGTTAGATTCGGTTTATGTGCGTTTAACCTTGGGTTTAAATAGAGAGCCTAGCAGTGGAGGCGAGTGTTGTAATTACTTAAAGGACGTCCTTAAGCCTACACCTTGGTCACAAGTCCAAGGCACTGCTTAGGTTTCTCTCGTAATTGTTAGAGATCATATTTGATCATTTATCGGTTCAGTAGAAGTATCTACGTTGCGTTTACCCAATATTCCATTCAATACCATCACCCGCTTTTAGTGTTCCCCAATATTCCCCATCTTCCTCCTTCCATCTCCTTTCACATCGTTTTAAAATCCCCGACATATATGTAATTATAATTATGTATTCAGCTTGTGTCAACTTCTAAAATCAAATGCTACTCAGATTAATGTTGCCGACAACATAGCGAACAGTTAAGCGTGCTAAAAATTACTCTTTAAATATTTTTATATAATTTATTTTTAATTAACTTACTTTTAAGGAAGTTTTTGTACAAAGTGGCGTTGTAATGAAACGTAATTATAATTAGTTAAAACAAAGAATTCTTGTTCTTAAGTCGTAATAAAGTACACAACTTGAACACAATACGAACTTTGTTTCTATTGAATTTTGAAGGTTCTTTTTGTTTTATTAAGATTTATTGTACGCAAAATTTTATAAAAGGAATAAATTAAATTACTTATATATACCGATTTCGTCTGTGGCAGCTTCGAAAATATGCCCAAAGTCAAGTAAAGTATGTGACACTTACTCATTTACCCACTCTACCATTGACAGATTCACCTACTCGCTCAGACACACACGTAATCAATTTTACTTAAAAGCAAGTAAATACAAGATATTAAAAAATATACAATAGCCTATATTCGACTGTTTTTCGAATTTATTTGCAAACAATTACGAGAGTGCTTAAAATCACTAGTCCACCATTTTGGCCTATCCGTCATATTGGACTTAGAATGACGTTACTAACTTATCATTTTACCTGTGAGGGGACGAGTTAGAATACTATTACCCTCTGCCGCTGGGAGAGCATCTCGTAAGAGCCGAGTAACCCAGCACCCCTTGGTGGTAGGGGATCTGTTCCCCGACTGGCTTGCGACCACCAGCATGCGAGCCGCATGTGGGCCAGACTTATACACTCCCTCTCCCATCCCATTAATGCTTATAGATCGAACGGACTCTAGGCTCTTGCTGAGTATCCGTTGAAACCGCAGTATGTTATTCCTCACTCCCCCTTCCCACTCTATCTTCGAGGATGCAACGCATCGACAAAACAAGAGGACATTTCTGGTTTTGCCAATGTCCATGGGCGATGGTGGCCACTTACCATCAGGTGGACCATCTGCTCGTTTGCACATGGTACGTAAACCATAAAAAAAACATCATGCATTTGTTGAGGATATTTATTCCGTACATACATACAAATATAGCAAATTAAATAAAAGTTTATTTATATAGAACCTTTCGCGTAAAAATTGTGATTTATAACAGAATAAAATCTTTCCGAATCAGTATCGCGAGGGCTGAGCTTCTTTCTGGGAATTTATTTCAAACCCTTTGGATTCTTGTTATGCCAAAAACGAGAAACGAGACTTCTATGTGTGAAATGATTGTAATTGAATAACAAATATTCGTACATACATTTATAATACTAGTAGCATTTAGGTATTATAGAAAACTAGAACCACTTCGGTTAACAAAACCCTATCATCTAACCGTTTAATCCAAAGCCGATCTATTTGAGCTGAGATAATAGATTGACTAAGCTTTGAATACGTCGATTGGCACGTACTTGTAAATGCCAAAAGGACTCCTCAGAGGATAAAGCTATTAACAGAGTAAACTCTACCGATCGTTCTCAATCATCGACTATGAAGTATTAAATAAATTAATTCTGTGGGGAATTCATGTGTATTGACTACTACGAGTATCCACTAGAAGCTTTTACTAAAACGATTCGGTCGGTGCTGAGTGCCGATTTATCTTGAGCAGCTCGCCATATTGGATTTAGAATAACATTACTTAAGGCCGAAATAAATAATCGTTCTTTTTCCAAAATTTTTAATTTATACATTGTAAATGAATTCGGAATTGGAATATGTACATAATATACACAAATTCGAATTAGGAATTTATATTCAACCTATAATCCAAAGATTTTAGATTGAGAT
Organism: Limenitis camilla; assembly: GCA_905147385.1. Lineage (NCBI taxonomy): Eukaryota > Metazoa > Arthropoda > Insecta > Lepidoptera > Nymphalidae > Limenitis > Limenitis camilla. The sequence goes on from LR990241.1 coordinate 6,468,125, forward strand.
TGATTATTATTAATTTACGTCATTCATTATCATTCAATCGCCAAAGTTTTTAAATCGTTTTGTTTAAATAAAATGTTTATTATTGTATATTTTTTAAGTTATTTAATATTAGCGTTTTTTCTTTATTTTAATTAGCCTAGTAGATAAATGGTATATAATATAATCTTAATTAGATATATAATCTTATGTCATTTATTAAGAATCATTGTTTATGACGTTGGTTTTTTATTTAAATAAATAAAATATATCACGAACTTTAGATATGCTACATACCTATATAATAAATAAATCTTAAACATCAATCTGGGTAGGTATCTGTACATCTGACAATCTAGGAAAAATATTAGGTGAAAATTTTGTCGAAAATTCATGACTCTCCAAATGTAAGGCTGTACCTTACAGTGACCTCGTTTAGGATCTACAACCAACGTACGTAGTTAACCCATTATAAATGCAAAACGTCTGCATACTACAGCGTTACATGCATTCTGGTGGAACTGTGAAAATAGATGGTATATAAAGGATAATTTAATTATTAAGAGTATGGGAGCAATACTGCGAAGTAACACTCAAGATAAGGAATATGCTTGGGGTTTGACCCAGCAGACACTTCCGTAGCTAAGTCTTAGTACTTTAATACGTACAGCGTGACACCACTTGACGGACTGGCTCAATACTATCGGCAGTCGGAACAAAGTTTATATAGTCCAGTCTAGTTGAAATAAGATATGTAACTACCCGCGATTACTAATTTATAAACGTTGTTACTAACAATGTTATTATAAAAAACGACATGTGAATTTCTACTAATTGTAAAAAAAAATATTAAATGAAAATTATTGTTTTAACAAAGTCAAGTAAAGTATGTCCTTTATTCAACTTTATAATTTAGTATAAAATCACAGATATTTGTTTATTATTTGGGAGAAATATTAATTAAACTCTTAGTAGAAGCTACGTTTCTTCTTACCCAAAAATTCTGGCAAGTCAACCTAAAATAACTTTGATAGTGTTTAATACTGAAATATTGTATATATTATAAATAGATTAAATTAACGCCACACATCAAATTCTGCTTAAGTACTTTGACATTTAAATTTGATCAACGCGTAATAGTGTACACAAATGAACTCTAATTAGATTTGGTCAATCCAGAACACATAGTTAATAGCTATTGAGTTTATGTAGTGTTTACTTTAATTACTAGAAGAGTACAATAGCTTCAAAACTGTATAACGACTCTATAAGTAGTAGAAGTTATCGTATTTCAGAAACTTGGAAAACAAAAAGTCATACGACTTGACTACATGGTCAATTGAGACCTTTAGGAAGCCCATCTAGCACTGGGGCCTTCTACCTCTCTTTTAGTGCAAAATTTTTAAAGCTACGTGGCATGACATGGTCCTCCTTCTATCTCTTAACATGGACGTACCATCAAAAGCGATTTGCGCCGAATTTATGATGATAATTTAACCAAATTCTAATTCTAAATGTGATAGTTGATAAATTGAACAACAGTTCCATGTCATGTACAATAGTCATTTAATAATTCAGTTACCGATAACAGTAAATGAAGCGTCAAAATGGAGACTCGACACACGCTGAATTGCTGACGTCTCTCAACGTGTTACGTGAAACTACCGTAGAATTGCTAAGTGAGTTTAGGTACCGACATAACTGTATCGAAAACTTTGCTTTATTAAAACTTTGTCGTGTTTCTATTAAATTTAGTCAATTAGGATAGTTTTCCTAAGAATTCCGACGTTGTAAGACATGATATAGCTACCGGCACGAAAGTATAGGTTTGACTCTAAATGCGCAGAAGTCACTATAAAGGCCTTTTTAACGGGAAGCGCGGGGCGAGAGCAATGCGTCACACGTGATTGGTTCTTATACAGCATTTCAGTTCCCGCGCGTCTGCTATTTGTCAAAATAGTAAACGTTACAGATTGAACAGGTAATACGGACAAGCACCACGCTCACAATGCGCAAATTTCCCCTACCACCAATTATTGTACAGCAGATTATGAACCCTTCTTTAACGCATCCAATAACGCTCAATCTTGCTGCCCTAAATCAAAGTAAACAAAATCTAGCGTTAGCCCTTAAAAATTTGTTATTTTCACTACTTTAGACAATGTTCACTGTAGTCACTCGTGAGACTGCCTTAGATCTATTGGGTAAGAAGTTATAAAATACCTACTGTGTTGGGCATTCTTCAAATAAACTCATAGGAATTAATTTATATAAATTCAACAGCAATGTTGCCAGCAGTTCACATATATAATAAATAATTAACTTGAAAACTAACTTCATTTTAATTAAATAGAACATTCAAGAATATGATATAATTAAGTTATAATAACTAGAAATTTCATTGAAATGAATAATAGTAATATGTAAAATTTACTTTTAGCTTTGTATAAAATTCCTTGCATATTTTTCACCTAATTGAGACTGGTTTAACCCTCGGGGTTACCTACATTTTTGATGAGGAAAACCTGATTGCAATAATAAAATATTCACGCTTGCGTATATTATAATGCGAACATTTTTATTCCATAATTTCATATATTTTTTCTATGAAATTCTGTTAATATTTTAGGAGCAATGTAAAACAAACATGTTGAGTGCTATCCTAAAGACAAGGGGAAAGATTGTAATTGAATAAATGCTAATAAAAATAAATAATATTCCTCTAAACATTTACTCATTCAACTACATAGACAAATATAGCTACTACATGTGGGTGTAGTCGTGTTGGTATTCTATACGTTATGTATGTATATGAAAACCTGGATTACTGTCTAGGTATACGGTGTGTTTTCAAGCTTACGAGTACACCATAATGTGTATAATTCTAGTTGTAAAAGACAGAAATGTTATACTTCTTTACACTAAGCGACCTACATCGGCTTCGTATGTTTTCTCTACTATAATATGCATGTATACTTATAAACTTTCCTCTTGAGTCACTACCGATACAAATACAATAGCCTCGAATCACGAAATGGCTGTATAGTTGTAAGTTATTTATAAGACACTGGAAAAATGAAAACATTGTAAACGCAATGTGAGTTGAGTATAAAGTACTAGTCTGACAAAAAAAAAATATAAATAAAAAAAAATAGTACACTATTTCGAATTTGTATTGTTGAAATTAAGCTTCCAAAATTGTTCTGAATATAAAAATCTGTTTATAACATTTGAGAAAACAACAAAGAGTGTAAAATCTTGATTACACAGTATTCCTTCTACTTATTTCCCCTTTAATAAATTAAAACCCGTCTCTGAAAAACTTATTTCTGCCTTACAACGTCTCTTCTTACGGGAGAGGAGTCATGGTAGTCAAAATCCGTTTCGTAGTTTAAGATACCTAAACATACAGACGTAGACGGCAGTAAGTGACTTTTTTTATACTTTGTAAAATCACAATAAACAAATCAAATAAAAAAAATTACACAAAGATTTGACAATTTATCTATCGAGGAAAAGACAATGCCAAATAATGTCTTTCGTGTATAACAATATTGTACATCCCTTGTCTAAAGGAAAAGCTGTTTTCTGAGGCGAATCGACGAGATGCGGGTTAATACATTTACATAAGTCCTGTATATTGAAGGAAAATATTGGCTCAATATGAACGCGTTTTATCTCATATCCACATGTATGAAATATCAACTTATCCAAGGAAAATTATATTTAAATTCATTTTATATCATGTCTGAAATGACACCTATTTTTATATAATAGCAATATAATAATAAAACATTTTTAACAACCGACTACAAAAAAACAATTATTGTATATTGTTGTACTAACAAAGGGAGGTTAATTAATAGTGGAATTACTTCTTACTTTTTAGTGGAGTTTTTAGTTTGAAGTCGGTTAAATTTTTTGTATTACTCATTTATCGCTCTTCCACTAATTCACTCTCTCACCTGTTTACTCATTCACTCACTCACTAAATCACCAATTCACCTATTAACTATCTATGCACATTTTACCCATTTACAAAGTGACTCACTCAATTTACCTACTCAGTCAACCATCATCTCAACTTCTCCAAACTACTGCACCCACTCAACAGATAGCTTTCAGCTCTTCATTAATTATACGTAAGAAACATTTAGATAACCTGAACTATCGAGAATAAACAACCACACCAAAATGGGTTAATTTATCAGACTATTACGTCACAGACAGATACACAGATACACTGTTAAATTAATAAAACCTCATGCTTTTAAGACAGAAAGCTGAGCAGCTACCTACACCAAAATAAACATAATATTCGATGAGTGGTTCTCCAATATCACGTTTATTTTGATTAATCTTACTCGTAAGAAGAATCTTTCACTAATTTAGACAATATTTAGGTACTGTACGAAATCAATATATTGCTTCATGATAGCATAAAGGCTTTATGTAGTAAGTAAGAATTATTAAGTATGTAGAACTGTCGCGGTTTTTGGGGCGATTATTTTTGGAAAAGATCTATTTTTTAACTAACTGTTCGTATCTAAATTTATATAAAATATTGAAAAGCAAAAAATCTAGATTATTGAAGACATTTTTTTCGTCAATAAGGGGGCTAGAATGATGATTGCACATGGGCGCACGCTAGACCGCCCTTAACAATATTTAATATAATGAATGACCTTAAAATGGGTATATACTTTTAGAAGCAGAAACAATCATTTTTCATTTTTTTCTTTATCTATGTGTCTGTATATGATGTACGTATAAAAAACAACTGAACGAAATTAGATATGGTTTTCACAGTTTTATTGCTGCAGGGATAACTAATAATATAGGTTATGTTAATAACTAATAATATAGGTAAATAAGGAAGTAGTTGTTTATGTGATACACGTATGTTATGTTAGTTATGCAGGATTTCTCTATATTATGCGAGTGGATTGATCGAAGCATCCTATTCAAATACAAGGACACGAAATACCATGTATTGGTAAACTAGATTAACTGAGCAAACTGTTACAGGGTCAAACCGGAATTTAGGAGAGAGGGTCCTTTAATGTATATGTTAAACGTGTCATGCTATATTAAAACAAATATTGTGAGGTTAGCAGGTAAATCTATTATTAATTACATAGAAAAGTTATTTTGATATAGCAAAGATTAGATTTATAAGCCATTAATTAAAACAGTGAATATTTTAAAAATGTACTTATAACTAAGAAGATTATAGCCAGTATTAGTAGTAAAGAAAAATTGCAGATTTTATACCTGAAGTCTCCATACAGAAGTTCATTTTTTAAACATCAATGAATTTATTCAGTAGTAAAAATAATATGTTCTACAAAAATTAGGCAATAAGAGTAAACAATTAAATATATTGCATGACGTCACATTTGATTTTGTCAGTCAATGATGTGATCGAATCTTACGTTTGTAGGCTTCAGGATATCCTTTAAGTGATTACAACACTCACCCCCACTGCCCGGTCTCTGTTAAATTCTAAGGTTAGGTTAACATAAGGCTAACCTAACATAACTCCTAACCTAATGTTGTGTTAACACACCCAAATACAATGTAGGGACTCGCACAATAAATATGACGTAAGAACTAACATGATTCTTGATCAGAGAAGTCCAATATCTCTAACATAGCCACACACTAACAAATAGTGTTACACTTCAACTCCAGGTGATGTACTCTCAAAGAGACTTGTCGAGAAACTAAAGTGTACTGCGTCAGTCGGGGAATATAAAGGGACTAGACAATTCTCCTCCATTAGTGGGGAGAAGTAAATTAACAAATAGGAAATATAGCACTGGCGTTCGAATTAATCGATAATTATTCGTTTACTCGATTGACGCTATCAAAATAATCGAGTGTTGTTATGACGTAAGGGAAGTGATGTTACCAACCAATCAATACCACCCACTCCGTCAACCTTTATTTAGTCACATGCTGTAAAAAAATATCATTTATTTAACCAGATTTAATTAATTTTCAAATAGAATGGATAAGTTACAGCTATTATATTACGAGGAAGGTAAGATTCAGTAAGCTTGTTATATCAAGGGACGAAACATAATCCTGTATTATCACGCCAGACGCGCATTAGCTGTAATTATACCACGTCAACTTAATGATAATATGTAACTACAACATAGAATTTTTCATAGTTAAATCCTATTCATAATAATAAATAAGTGATATCATGAAGAAAAATGCGTTAAAATGAAAACTAGCGACCATCCCAGCTCATTTTTCAAAGTTAAAGGCGAGTTGTTCTTACGCAATATTTCTTTACTAAAATGTCACAGCGCCATAAAACACGTCGAATTTTATGTAGCCTACGAAGCCTTTAAACTGTATTAAAACCTTATGTGATGATATAATAAACTTTACTGATTTCCCTTCCATTTTTCAGTATTTTTCAAGTTTTTTGGAGTATTCCACGCTTGGTATAATGAATCATATCGAAGGCGTGTCAGTGAGGTGTGGCGGTCATACACCTATTCAACTGAAAAAATATTTCCTAAAATAAAAACATTCATCCTTTTCTGTAATTTTTTATTAATTTTATGCACTCTAGACGGACCTCGAGCAGTACTTGGGGGTTAAGACCCATGAGCAAGACTAAATAGCTCTTTTAATATATATAAACATGTCAACAGCACTCGACTTCGTTACATAAAATTTAACTAAACTTTTTTTTAACCCGGCAGAAATCTACTCAACAGATACCTTCCCAAGCAGTGATGATAATGGTTATCATCCCTGCGGGGTTGGGGTCTGCTTCAGAAGGAGACAGCCCGACCTCCTAAACCTCCGGGGCGATTCACTTCACTGCTAATAGGACGAGGTCACGGGATATTGGATTGCTCCGCAACTTCGTCAGCAGTTGTCCACGTCTGGACCCTCTCATTGGGACTATATGGTACTAAATACTCCACCACCTCTTTAGACCTCTTTACGTGGGTGGCAGAAATTCCCGTCTGCCAACCATGGTCCATATAATCACCGCTCTTACGGCAGCAGTATTTTAGATAACAGTGACTCAATAAAAAACTTACGTGTACCTTAATATTGGTAAAACTTCTCTAAAAATATATATTAATTAAAGATTTTGAAAATCCATTTAGTACCTGTTTATCATTAAAATGCGTAAAAGATATAATTTCCCAGCCGCATAAGAGAGATTCCCTAAGGGTTTTGCTTCATTTGCTTTGACATTACCAGTCCCTTGTCTAAATTCAAATTATACAGCGGAAATACATCCTACCGTATTAATTAAATATGTAATACGATACTACCTTTTCCATCGTTCTTGGCCCTTCATATTTTACCATTAAATTTATTGGCAGATAAGTAAATAGAGGTTTTCATGTTTTATATTCATACAGAATTAAAAAACGAATTCGCTTACTTTAATTTTACTAATAAATAATTCGGCTAAGTGCGAATATTGAACTCGCGCACTGAGGGTTCCGTACAATTTTAATAAAAGGACAAACACTATCAAATTTTGATTTTCGTGTGATGGGTCTAAATATCTTCAAAATAGTATTGCGATATTAGTATTCCGTGTTTGTATTGTCATAATATTTATAATTACTTACAAAAAGAATATAAAAAAACATGATAAAACATTTTTAACAAAAAAAATAAACCGACATAAAACTCAGGAAAATGCGATAAAAAGTAAAAAATAATTACATTAAAATAATTTTGAAGTCGGTGAACATATAATATGTTCAATTATATCAATAAAATATATATTGTCAAATATAGAACCTTCTTCTTTGGAGTCGATTAAATTTGATTGATATTTTACATGTTGTCATTTAACAACATGTCATGTCGTCAACAGCCGTTGCTAGGATTCGCTCTCCATATTGCTTTAGATTCATTTCACACGATACGACGACAAAACGTCGATGATTGCGATTTTACTAACATCCGTAGTTTTTATTTTAGCATAAAGGAAGAAGATTTTGTAGAAGGACAGTGATTGACTTTGCCTTAAATTAATATATAAGCCACTTTGTTTTATACTTTGTATGTAATATATCTTATTTTTTATATACTGATAGGTTCGTTACAATTTTAATTCACGCTTCAAAAACTATTGCGTAAGAAAAATTCGTTTGTAATACTGAATGTTTAAATTTATCTCAATAACATATATTTTAACTTAATTTAGTTGAACAGAAATTTATTTTTTAATATCACTCCCAAAATAACTTTTGTCTTTTTCAATATTTGGTTACAATAACAAATGTAAAAAGTACTGCGAGAATTTAATTGTTGACATATAGGAAAGTATTAATATAAAATATTTGTAGTTATTTCGTTTTATTATTATGTTCAATACATGTCAGGTTAATACTTACCTTAAAATTAATTACAATATCTGAGGACTCTTTTTTACATGACTATCTAAAAATTTTATATCTATAAATATATCATTAGTTCTGGAAACAAAACTTAATATTGGTAACTCTTTTTCCAAATTCAACTTAATGTAGCTACTGGCACGTAAGTATAGGTTTGCGATTTTTCAGTTCCCGCGCGTCTGCTGTTTGTCACAATAGTAAATGCCACGGAAGGAATACAGGCACGCATCATGCGCAACTTTCCCCCACTATTTTTACTCAGACATAAAGTTAGCTGCCGGGTACTATACACTTCAATAAAATCTTACTTGAGTTTATAGATTAAAGTAGTTTTTAATAAACAATGCTTAGTAGACATTACTCTTGATATTAAGTGTAATTTATCATAGTTATCTTTGAAATATATTCTGGTAACAAGCAAGTTTAATTATTACAGCCTAAACCACAGACATTGAAGGTCAACAAAAAGCTTAGCTACTAACTAACCTTTGTAAATATTTCTCTTTTAACAAAGAAAAACTGAAACGGAATACAAACTTAACCTGTTGCAAACTCTACATGTTTGTGCTATTTAGTAATTTATAATTTTATGTGCCATAAATTTTATACTATTTTACGTTATCGCCGTCATAAAATGTGTCGTAAAACTACATAATATAATTCAGAAAATAATGATATGAAAGATAAATTTAAGTATGTACGTTAAAAGTAATTTTGACACCTACAAGAAATTAAGGGGAAAAAAAGAAAAATAGTAGAGCTAATTAACAGCAATTTATGAATTTGTCCTTGGATTATTTGGATCTAAAATAAGTAAAACCGTACTTTTATCTTACTAATACTATAATTAATATAGAAGTTTATATGTTTAGATGTTTGTTACTCAATTATGCAAAAACGGGTGAACAGATTTCAATGAAATTTGGTATAGAGATACTTTACAACCTGGATTAGTACATGGACTACCTTTTATTACGAAAAGATGCAGAATTCCTGCAGAATAACAATAAGATGGGATTACTGTCGTAAGCGCCTGGATACTTTAATTTAGCAACAATAAATTAGCAGAAAATTGAATTTTTTTGATAAACTGCATTCGTACCAGGGTCTTAATAATATAGCATAATATAGTATATGACTGTTCAGTACGTATTTGTCATTGAATGCTGGACTGATATCTCGATCGGTTTCTCGCATTTCGCAACTTTTTTAATTTTCTAAGCAAAACGTTGTAATGTAAACAGAAGCTCTATTTTACAGCAGCTAACCGAATAGAATGGATCGCTAGTAGTATAATTAAAAAAAAAATAATTCAAATTCTTGTTTTTTTCAGAACTTTATTACCAAATAAGAAGCTGTTGGAGCGTTAGATTAAGTTTACTACTTAAATATTAACAAATTTGTAACAAAATTTCTGCTAAATATTCTATTCTAACCACATCAATAAAAACGTACAATAGAAGGTAAAAAATAATATAAAGTTTACACAGACAGACTGTTGGCTTTGTGTTACATATTCAGATAATCCAGGGATTGGCGAAAACATCAAATATGTCGACATTGCCGAAAAGATAAAAGAATAGAAAAATTGTTTGAAATTTTATCTATACATACTGTTAAAAACTGGTACACGTAGATCTTTAGTATAATGGCTAGTTGACAAGAATATTATACTTAAGATACAGAGCTTCAGAGTTACGGCTAGATTACTCGCGATGCAATAATAATTATTTTTGTCATGGCAGCATAATAATTTGGTTACCTCTTACCTTTTCGTCGGTCAGATGTTTCAACTTCGAAGGGAAATACTACTCAAATCAATGTTGCCAATATCATAAGTAACGATAGGTAATAGTGATATATATTATGATGAAATAGAAGGAAGGAAGAATATTGTTATATGGAGATATACTTTATTTTTTGTGTAATAGAAATATGATTTTTTGAAAGTTCATATAAATGAGCTTTGTGACTCCGTGAAACAATACACAGTTTTTTGGACGCTAGTTATGTATCTCGTTCATGCTAATACGAATAATAAAACTTCTAAAAAAACTAATGTAAAAATGTTAAGATTTTGTTAACATAAACGAAAATAAGACTTAGTTATTAACAAACATATCAGTCGCTACACATTCTTTGTAGAAAAAATAAAAATACTATGTGGTGGAATGCCTTATGGTGTAATTCGTTTGACAGTAAGGTACAAAGTTCTCCAAACTTTGAGACTTCTCAAATTTAGTTAAATAAAAATATAAATACGATAGAACATAAGCAAGTAGAAAACGCGGCACTTAATTTAAATTCTCTGAACGTCAAGTAGTAACAAAATGGAAGAGTTTACGTGAATGGTAGACCTTTCCAAATTAAATTACAAGTTTGAAAGTTTTAGTAGAATAGTTTTGGTACAAGAATAGTTAAAAAAATGTACTTTATGTGAAGTGCTATAATAGTTATTTATGCAACTGTTGTATAATAAGGGGTATTAAAACACGAATGTGGGTGTTCAATAAATATAAATCACATGAGTGTTTTAATACCTAATTATCAACAGCATACAAGACTTTTGTACTTTTTTTTTAATTTCATATAGATACCACCACCATTGAGCAGTAAGAATGTGGCTATCTGTTAGTAAACCCTTTGCGCAGAAGGAATCGAAAAAAAATCATTATAACACTCTTTTGAGTATTAAATAATAACACTTAAAGGAGTGTTATTCATAATAAAACTCCTTTGAGTGTTACTATGTTAAATGTTAAATATAAAATTAATTAATTATTATGTTAAAAACATAATAATTAATTAATTTTATATTTAAAACGTCATTTAATACATTAGAAATAATAATCGATCATAATTTTCAATAATACAAATATTAAAAATAATGCGGGAATTTCGTGTAGGTCGGAAAAAGTTCTTGTATCAGTTAGTATGGGATTGTATGCAACTGCCGATAGTCAGATCGTCCGCGCCGCATATATAGCGCTTTTCTTATCTATACTTTTCTTATATAGATGATTTGTGGGTGACCATCTATAGAATTATAACAATATAATACATGTATAGGGGCGATACATGATAATAATAATGAATATAATATGTTTTAATAATAATATCTTATGTGGTGATGATGTATTGCTTGTGTTTCGAGCAGATCAAACTATTAATTAAAATTAAAAAAAACTGAAACTAATTTAATGTAGTCCTCAAGTATCCACGATTTAGAATAATTGATATTAACAAATATTCGTCAAATGCAGAACAATTAATAATAGATAAAATATATACTTCTACGTATTTGAAAAGTATTGATACTCGATTCTATTAGAAACTTGATATTGAATGATACCTTTGTATCGAGAAATACTGTTTCATCTCTACTCAGTGTAAGCAATGTGAGTGTGTTACAAGGTTGTGATAATTTTAAATATATTAATATTGTCACTCAGCTTTCAAGATAGAAATAAGATGATAATCTTCCAACGGCTGACCAGATCTCGACAAATTGTAGCTAAGAACAATGCCGCAGACTGAAATACTTTCCTATACATACTGTTTTAAATAATTCGGCCAAGTGCAAGTATGGAAATCGCACTCTGAGAGTTCCGCACAATTTCAATAAAGGGTCAAACACTAACAAATTCTGATTTCCGTGTGTGGGTTAAAATATTATCAAAAATAGTATTGGGGGCATTATTTTGTTCCCGACATTAGTAATGCGTATTTCAATTGACATATTTATAATTACTTACAAAAAGAATATAAGAAAATACATGTCATATCGTCTACAGCCGTTGCTAAGTTTCGAGTAATACTGCTTTAAATTCATTTTACACGATACGACGACAAAAACCTCGATGTTTGCGATTTTAGTAACATTCGAATATGTTATAAATATGTATATGTATATGTCTTCGGTACAGATTTAAGCTCTGATTAATGTTAAGATAGAGGGCTTTGAAAATGGAAGAGGTGCCTTACTTTAAACCTTATTCCCCAGTCTAAAAATTAAAAATATAATAAATTATTTAATGGAATTTGTATTTTACAAAAAACAATCTTTTTAACATATATTTTACAATACAAGTTATTTCTTTCTTTCTTGGAATAAATTTATTTAAAGTTTTTAAATTTCAATTTCATAAAATTAAACTCGTTAACTACAGTTAAAACGGTAAAAATATTTTATATCTGTATCGAGGGGAAGTATATTGTATAATATATATTATACGAATATTACTAAAATCGCAAACATCAACTTTTTCAAGTCCGCATATTATGTGGAATGCCCTATAGAAAAACTACTTGTTATTACTTCAGTATAAATGGCTATATTTATTGATGGCTTATATTTAGAAGTATAATTTTTTTACAGCTTCAAGATATTATAGACTTACATGTTTAGTATTAATTTCACCTTGATAACTTCACATATTCTTCAAATAATAAAAGATCGTTTTTTTCGTGATGTAACTAAAAATTGCCATTTTTAGGATTTTTCCCCATTCAAGGGCCTTGCTTCTTGCCAAAAATCATGTTCCTAGGTCAAAAAACAAAGCCTGTAAATTTTGATTTTTCTCGAAAATCAAAATTATAATACATGAGATAAAAGCGCCTGCGGCTTTTCATGAAATTAACTTAGCTGTTAGATATTTTTACATATTTGAGGAACTAGAGATTAGAATATTTTGTATAAATTTCAACTTGATATCTTCACGTTTTTCTGAGAAAAAGGGTCTTGCGTAGCAGTCAAAAAAAGTTAATTTTCTAGTGATGTAGAAAAAAAATTAAAGTTTTTTAATTTTATCCTTTTTTTGTGCTATGAGACCTTACTACATGCAAAATTTCATGAGGCTAGGTTATCGGGAGGAACATTATAATTATATGAGTGACCACATAAACGGTCATATCTTTTAAATGCGTGGAATTAGTAGTTTGATTTTTCAGGTTTGAGTATTTGATATTAATTTCAATTTGATACCTCCACGCGATCCTGAGAAAAAGGGTCTTGACAGACGGACAGGCAGACAGACGGACAACGAAGTGATCCTATAAGGGTTCCTTTTTCCTTTTAAGGTACGGAACCCTAAAAATTAGTCAAAAACTATAATTGATTAATACATTCCCCTTAAATCTTTTAAGCAATGGACATCTAAGTTAGAATACTTCAAGTAAGAGTTTCAGATTAATCTGATAATGGATGACGGAAGCTTCTAAGCTCTTTCATTAGTAGTCAAGAGCTTGTTATCGATGGGCTAAGAGGCTTTTCTTCAAAGCTCCGTTTTGATCTATCGATATCCGCCATTATGTGACGTTCAACAAATTGCACCCTATATATAAAATAGATAGTATGTAAAAAGATTTGGAAGTAATGCCATTAATCTTTTTAAACCGGATACATTACTTTTCTTATCTATACTCTTCTTATCTTTAGGGGTTAAACTATGAAATTGCAATGAAAAATTGAAATTCGTTTTTTTTTTAATTTAACATATTTATTTAATCAAAATAATTACCATTATTACCTGTACATTGCTGCCATCTAATTGGAAAGTCATCTATGCCTTTGCGATAGAACTCTGGTCATCTAGATTCGACAAACTGTGTCAAAGCATTTTGTACTGCTTCCTGAGAAGAAAACTTTTTATCACGTAGAAAATTGTCCAAATCAAGAAAAAAATGGTAGTCCGTTGGAGCAAGGTCTGGCAAATACGGAGGGTGATAATGGTTTCTAATTGCAGTTCCTGTAGAGTAAAAACGGTTTCTCGTGCTGTATGAGGTCTCGCGTTATCATGGAGCAATAATGGTAAAGATCGATTTATGAGTCGGGACTGTGCTTTAGGACACTATTGCGGCGTTTGACCTGGGGTCAGCAATTGCATTTTTCACTTACGGTTATCGTAAAGAATCCACTTTTCATCACATGTCATAATTGGATCTAATATTTCTTCATTTCTGTATCGATTCAACAAGGCAACACAAGTTTAAACAGGCGTTTCTTTCTGCAGATCAGTCAAATCATGAGACACACATTTTTCTTTATTTTGTTTTATTGATTTGACGCAAATGAGTCAATATTGTTGGTAACATAACGTTAAACCACGCCGCTATTCCTGGGTAGTTTGGCTCGGATCGGCTTCTACCACCTCTTTCAATTCATTGTTATTCACCTGTGCACATTTCTTTTTTTTTTTTATGGACAATAGATGAGCGCTTGACTACAAACTCACCTGATGGAAAGTGATGATGTAGCCTAGGATGTAGCGCGCTTATCTAAAAGATGCCTATTCACTCTCCTTTTAAAGGTATCTAAATTGTATGTTTTCGGGAATACTGACGCCGGTAAAGCGTTCCAGTCCTGAGTCGTCCGCATCAAAAAAGACGAAGCAAAACGCTTCGTACGTACAGGCGGTGTGTCGACTACGTAGGGGTGGAGACCCTCTCGGCGTCTTGTAGTTCTTTGGTAGAATGGTGAAGCAGGGATTAGATCATGCAATTGCTGCGCACACTCTCCGTGATATATTCTGTAATAGACCGACAAACAGGCAACTTTACGTCGATGCTCTAGACTGTGCAATTTTTGGCGTACTAAGGTCTCATCACCTATGAGTCTTTTAGCACGGCGATCAACTGAGTCCAGAGCTTCGAGTTGGCACTTAGCAGAGCCTTCCCAGAGGTGACAGTAGTATACATGAACGAACCTTGGGCCTGGTATAATAAAACAAGCTGTTCTGGTGTGAAATACTGCTTCACCCTGTTTAGGATGCCAAGCTTTTTTGCTGCAGTTTTTGCACTGGCCTCAACGTAACCACCAAAGTTAAAGTTGGAGGTTAGATCGATACCCAGAAGCTTGATGTGGTCGGTGATTGGTACAGATATACCTCGAAAAGTCGGAGTGAAGTTAAAAGGACTCCGTTTTGCGGTAAATAAGCACGCCTGTGTTTTACTAGAATTGAAGGTGACCAGATTCTCGTCACCCCAATGTGAAACGCGTTCCAATATGTTGTTAACGCGACTTGTCATAGCCTCTCTGTGCTCGGAGATTTCTGCTTGTTTGGCGCGTGAACTGAATAAGTACCTGTCCGTAATGGTGCTGTCATCTGCGTAACCGAAAATACCTAGTTGCAGCAGATCGTTTATATGTAGCGGAAAGAGCGTTGCGGACAGTACAGATCCCTGAGGAACACCAGCATTTATAGCCATTTGGTCAGAACAGCAGCCATCAATGACAACTCGAAATGACCTGTCCCTCAGAAAATCGGATACCCAGTTGCAAAAGTCAGCAGGTATCCCGTAGGCTGGAAGTTTACCTATCAGACATTCGTGCCAGACCCGATCAAACGCTTTAGAGATGTCAAGGGAGACAGCTAGTGCCTCTCCATATCTCTCAATAGCTTCTCCCCAAACATGTGTGGCGTACACCAGTTGATCGATTTTTCCGAAAGCCGTACTGATGATCAGACAAAAGATCATTGGCTTCTAGATATGCTACAAGTTTGTTGTCCAGCACCCGTTCCATAGTCTTACAGAGTATGGAGGTTATTGCTATCGGTCTGTAATTCGATGGGTCTGTACGTTTGCCTTTCTTGGGAATCGGTTGCACATTGGCAACCTTCCAAGACTTCGGGACCTGAGCTGTGTGCACATTTCTTAAAAGAATAGGGTACCATGTGAAAAGAGTTTCACTGAAAAATCTCAAACCATGAAGGTTCTATGTCAATTCGAAGTACCTACTACAATAAAACGGCAATTTCATACTTTAACACCTATTATTATAAATTTTAGAGTTTATTTGTTTAGCTGAACGTGCTAATAATCTCAGGAACTACTGGTTTGAATTGAAAAATTATTTTGTTGGATAGTAAATTTAACAAGGAAGGCTATATCATGCTATAAAACACCATGCTTGTAACTATAGGCGCAGAACATCACGCGGACGAAGTCACCCGGTTCGGCTATATATAAAGTTTGATGAGGATGACAGGACTTACATTAAGGATTTTTTACACTTTATAATTATAAAGTTATTAATTATAAAGTTTTAAAAAAGGTATATACGATATTTTATATAGCTTAAGAATGGTCCCATTTAACTTTAATGGGTATTTAATTTTACACTCTACTAGTACATTAGGAAACTCCTAAAAATTAATTAGGAAATGTAAAGTAAAATGTCTAGTTTAAGAATAAACTACCAACCTAGGTTCTAAAATAAGTTGCATGTAAACTATCTCGAACTAGAACACCGACGAATTTTGCAACAATCTAAAAATATTCGGTTTGATGCTTCAATCGATAAGCTAACTTTGGCATATTGAACACGAAATAGTTGTTCCAATATTACATTCAAAATTTAGCACAACCTGGTCTAGGTTAGGTCTAATAGTGTCAACTTCGGTAGAATGTAGCTCTTCGTTAATGTGATATTTGTAGAAGTAGGCACGTAAGGAAAACGCTTTAAGTATGCAATATTTGTTTATAGTATATTTTCGTTAAGTAAAACTTTTGTGTGATGGTTAAGAGTATATTCACTCGTTAAATAATTTTTTTTTTCAATTAGCAACAATTTTATTAAAACTTTAGTAAAAATAATAAATAAATGTTCATATGATTGTTTTAATTCACACGTAAAGTTCTTTATGTCACGGATTTAGATTATGCTATAAACAGGGTTGGAAAAAAACAGGTTTTTTATTTATTTTATAAAAGAAAAAGTTCAAACATCTTTTTAGTTTAGGGCATTAATTTAAAATCAAATAGACCTATATTAATTCATTTCTAGACTAGGTATTTTCAAATTCGCCATAGTAAATTAAATATTTACAAAAATCTATCATTGAATAAACATTTATTTTATGTTGCGTGCGTACCTGTTTCTAATCGGTACTAAACGCTTTACATTCATTCTGTATATTTTAACTAATTAATTGGGGAAACCCCCAATATTAATATTATTTTATATTTAAATAAGAAGTATACCCACTAGTCCATTGAATTATTTTCTTTGGACGCCCGAGTGCCGCCATATCTTTGCTTTTAAATCCTACTATCCTACTAATATTATAAATTATCCAAAATATAGCGAGTGAAACCGCGGGGCGCAGCTAGTACGTTATACAAAACACGGTTTTAATTGAAACTGTTTTAAACACTGTTTTAAACATGTGTTTTAAAACAACTTGTTTTAATCGTGCCAACCCTGTCCTGTAAATAAGCATGAGTAAACTCGTTTTTGATTTTTTTATATATTTTATAAGCTGGAGAAACTCATAGAATCCTGTAAAGGAGTATAATATATTCTTTAATTTAAAAAAAATTACTTCAGATTGAGTGAGCACGAATCTTGTTGGTTAACTGGACTAAGCGGGCGCACACTAATAACTATATATTAAGAATTCAATTTTTTTTAATAAATCTATATATTATACGTGGTAAAAGGCACCTGGAGGAAACCAGGGAGACTAGTAGTAAATATATAAATAATGATAATAAGAATGACTTACTGAATGAATTCGAGCGGTACTGCGACGTAGTGGGCGGACAGAGCACGTCACTGTTGAGGCTCGACACGCTGACGTCACGCAACTCCCCAAGCGACGATGAACGTAGCGTTGGTAGGGAAAAGTTCACTTCCTTCGTCCTGGGACAAATTTTGTAACATTATAACGTATTACCTCAAACTCACTAATATTAGACCTGCAATTTACTAGTTTTCAATATTATAGCATAACGTGCATTTGACGCCTAAAAAACAGTAACTGTCTAAATAATAATAGGTTTTTTTAGTTTTAATAAGTGCTATACAATTTTAAAAAGAATCTCAACTAGAATTTTTCTCCACCCCCTGAACTATGATTATTTAGAAGTACAAGTAGGGTTATAGGTTGACGAGACCTTCTTTACCACCGCTGGTGGTGGTGATTAATCAATGATTTTTTTTTTGATCGATATATCAATATTAATTTAAGACATTGAAATATAATATGTTGAAACAATATCGATCCTATGCTACTATTATACCCGAATATCAAATTAAGTAATTTTAACACAAGCATAACAATTTTATTAGTTTTTCAGTTTCAAAGGCAACTAAGTGAAGTCAAAGGATTCCATCGATTTTACATTACAGGCTCTTAGTTGCTTTAAGTTTAAATCTTTAATTTCCTCATCTCTTTGTTAGCCGGCAAGTAGTGTCCCTCGAGAAAAGGAATTACTTTGCTAACGATGTTCTACCTAAAAGCCTTTTAATGCTACAGTACTAACAAAGGTAATTCACAAATCCGGATATGTCCTTCCTGATATTATGATGTTGAACATAAAAAAATATATATGTTGCAATAGTGCAATGAAGTTTTTTCACTATAAAAACACTATAAGTCATTTTTTTTATTGGTAGATAAGGTACAAACGAGCAGACGGTCCACCTGATGGTAAATGGCCACCATCGCCCATGAACATCGACAAAACAAGAGATAAGAGATACTTTCTTGTTTTGTCGATGCGTTGCATCCTCGAAGATAGAGTGAGGAGGAGGAGAGAAGAAAAAATGCTGCGGACCCTGAGCAAGAGCCCAGAGTCCACTAGCTACGTAGCAATAATGGGCGGTCACATGGCTGTCGGATTCGTATGCAGATGGTCGCAAGCCAGTCGGGGAACAGATCCCCTACCACCAAGGGGGTGCTGGGTTACTCGGCTATTACGAGATGCTCTCCCAGCGGCAGAGGGGAATAGTATTCTAACTCGTCCCCTCACGGATTATTTAAACTAGACATTTATTTTTATAATAAAGATAGTGAATGATTGAAGTTTGTGTCCATTGGATGTAACTTAAGATTTTGATGTTTCGGTCAAAAAAACTTTAATAACTTTGCAAAATTAAGTTCTAATAACTTTCATAAGATGTTTTGATTATTTGAAAATACTCGTAGCATATCCTCATGATCACCGAAAATTCATGCTCCTATCTTTATCCACAACAAAGTTATAGGGGGTCAAAAATACCCATAGTTGTGTATTAACTTTCTTGAGTTAATAGTGAATAATAATGATATCCATTAATATACACATATAGCTGCTTGTGCTGATTCATTGACTGATTTATCACCTCTCCTGTAGAATTTTGTATGATTTTTTTTTCACTCATGGTTTCGAATAGAAGGCGAAAATTCATTCAGAGGAAAAATGTGAAGACAGCTGATGATTGAAGGTTTCGGAGACGGTGGAAGAGCACAGCTAGGTTATTTAAGATAGGTGGGAGGTACTCCAAAAAAATATCATTCGAAACTTCTTCCAATTGGGAATGAACTAAAAAAAATCCAAAATGGCGGATATAAGATGGCGGCTATACAAATTTACTCAGCGTCTATCTCAGAAAGTATAAAAGATTTAAGAGTGGTTTTCTGGAAAAAGATGATCAGGGCCTCAAAGTCTATTTAATGACTAGAAAAAATTTCAAGATGGCGGAAATTATTTTTCCATATAAAATATAATATGGAGAATATTGAAGAGACTACAAGTTGGAAACTATGCAAGACTTTGATATGGTTCATAGAAGAACTTTCATTCTGACAAATGATTCATTGAGAGTTTCAGAGTTGGGTATGCAGCACGGCCAGGTTATTTGAGATAGGAGCTGAAAAATATCCAAATTGTCGGATTCCGGATGGAGGTTTTGTAGAAAGTAGTAAACAGTGGTAGAAAATAGTAGAAAAAGGTAGTTAATCACTCCTCTACGCGGTCCGCTTGAGCGGGCCGCGCAACCACGCGCCATACTAGTTATAGGTATAGTAACCAGCAGCTAACTTTAGGTCTGAGCAAAATTCAATAACGTAGGTGTTTCGTACAATAATGATTCTTGACATGAATCTATTAATTTTCTTGATATTCTGGATATTACATAAAATTATGGTACGAGTCACGCAACCAATGAAATTATAATCAATATGATCCGTCAAAAGTTTTTTTTTTCTATATAAAGATGTAATCCAATTGTCCGTTGCAATTTTTAACAAATTGCGCTCGTTTACGAACAATGTAAAGAGGCAAGATGGATGTTACTGGGCTGGAGCCTACGTTAGTGATAAATGACGACTATTACGTTAAAAAACAAAAATTATCTTATGTTTTTTTGTTTTATTGTAATAATTACCCCCACTATGTGGATATTATCTATTGCAGTGCTAATAGGATTTTCTCTAATTTAACTTAAATTTATTCCTTGGTTTTAGACGTAGATGTGATCATTTTGATCATTATAAAAAGTCTACAAAACTATTATAAAAATCCATATAAACTTTCACCTGAGTTGCAAGCCCCAAACACTTGCTTGTTAAGCTAAGATATTAATACCATTTATTCTAATCAGAATTTAGAGTGTTATTTTTTGTGTAATATTAATCAGTATATGCAATTATTTCTATAACAACATATATAAATACATTTTGTTTGCATTTCATAATCGTAACATTTATGTGTACTAATCGATATATAGTCATTTCCTACCGGAAATATAACATAATGATGTATTAATGGTACAATTCACTAAAATGATAATTTATTAATATCGATGCTCACCACATCCTTTTTAGGTTAAATGTGAGCTATATGCGTGACATTTAATAGTTAATTATTTATGATACACACGATGAGTGAAGACACCATCATATAATTTAATCAACCCACGTTACTTTAGTAATATTGATTATACGGAAATAATATTAGTCAACAATATTACAAATTTATCATTTTCTTAATTATGATTTTAGAAGTTGACACAAATTGAATATCATTCGGTTGTGCCAACGTAAAGATAAAATGTACCAAAAAAAGTACGCCGCTATGGTAGAAATGATTATTAGATCGCGAGTATTCCAACCGTAACTCTAAAGCTCTGTACCTAAAGTATAACCTCAGAAGTACATTCCAGTTAACAAGCCGTCACACTGTGTTGGTCTGAGTTTAGAATATAATCTTTTAATTAATACTCTATATCTTCTTTTTTATGTATATGTCGGAGTTGTGAGTTAGGTTAAGGTTAGCCTTGTGCTAGGTTAGGTTAATGTTAGTCACATGACGTCAACAGTGAAACTTAGCAGTGGAGGTGAGTATCTCGATCGAATAAAGGAATTCCTTAAGCCTACACCTTGGTCACAAGTCCAAGGCACTGCTTGGGTTCCTGTCATAATAGTTCATGTGAGAATAGTAACGAGATCGTAATGTTTAGTTATATCCTGACCGTGTTGCGCCCGTATAGCTTTTAAGATAGGCCATCCATCTATATCCTTTTTAATTAGTTTCCGACATATATATAAAAAGTCGGCTGGACCGATTTTCATGGTTTTCGATTTTTTGTATTTGTCTCCGACCCGAGATTCGAATAGCGGAACTTTAAAAACATTAGATAATTTACAAAAAAAATTATTATAAGAAAAACCATTTTCCCATACAAAATGTTGATGGGTTTCATAACTGTCAAACGTTCGAATTTCAACATTTCAAAAGTCAACTGTCAATCATAATTTAAGTTCAGCTAATCTATTACACGACATTCTTCGACTGTTGGCGGTACAAAGTTCGCCGGGTCAGCTAGTATTCAGGTTGGATAGTTCAAAATATCTTAAAAAGTTATGGATGGTCTCCTAGGAACGTTTTCCTGTAACTATAACGATTAAGGTACCTGCCCTTACTGACCCGTCTCAGAAATCCACCCTGTATAGTAAAATATCGGTCAATTGCAAGATATACTAGGGCACTGAATGTTCCGTACATTTTAAATTAAGGGACAATAATGTATGCTGAAAAACATTACTTCTTAGCAAATTTCTTAGCATGATTTTAGGTGAACAAAAGACTACGTTATGATTCCTATGCGAGTAACAAAATATGCCTGAATGACTGTGTCTTTTGTTTGCGTTGATTTGGAAGTTTAATTTTTCGCAGCTCTATAGGTATATATTTGACAGTAATTGCAAATTGATACCTCCACGCGTTCTTGAGTAAAACGGTCTTTTAAAGCAGCCAGCGACTGCGTGAGGGGACGGGTTAGAATACTATTCCCCTCTGCTGCTGGAAAAGCGTCTCGTAAGAGCCGAGTAACCCAGCATCTGTTCCCCCATTGACTTGTGACCACCAGCGTGCGAATCCAACCGCTAAATATCATAGATGCGTTCCGGTCGAGCCGGGTGCGGGCCAGACTTATCCCCTTCCTCTCCCATCCCATTAGCATTTTTTTCTGCCCTGCCCACTCTATTTCCGAGGATGCAACGTCCATGAGCGATGGTGGTCACTTACCATCAGGTGGACCATCTGCTCGTTTGCACCTTATCTACCATAAAAAAAACCAGACAGACAAAGGGACAACGAAGTGATCCTTTTTTATTTTAAAGTACGGAACCCTATGTAACTAATAACCTATCTGGGGAATATTTAAAAAAATCTTAATATGAGGTCTTTATAAAAACAACGAAAGCAATATTTTTAGATTTTTTCCTATCCATAAGTTTGTAGGAATCACTTAAAAACTACTCCATGAAATTGGATACTGTTTTTTAGTGCTATACATTTAACTTGAAATATATTTAAGTTGTATGTCAAGTAAAAAGTTATTGTCAATTAAGTTTTAGACTAACGTAGCTAAGGTGGCTAATAGATAATAATAATAGTATAAAACTAAAAGTTTATTACCATGAAAGTGAGCTTTAAAATAAACTTCCTTATTACGCTGGTTAAGAGCTACGCCATTTTACGACATCTCGTATCATCTACATATTAGTGGTAAAGTAGGTCCAAAAGGATCTTCTAAAATATAATGATATTCAATATTCGTAATTATAGTTTATTATTTTATTTAATATATAATTTAGAATTGTTTCAGATAGCGACTTCGGGTATTATAGGGCATTCAGTAAGTGGGCGTTCATTAATTAAGTGAGGTTTTTAGAGAATCTCACTTAATCTCCCATAAGGGAAAATACGTGAGACTTCTCGTCTGTAAATATCACGTATTTATCCCGCAAGAAATAGAGTTAAATTAAAGGAAAATAACTTGACTATTTACATGCTAAAATACTAGACCAGACTCAAGTAATGCTTTTAAAATAAATTCAACTAAAAATACACATTTTGAAAAAAATCACCCTAAAATTATGGAAAGGAGGTTTCGGAAAATCGTCAAAAAACATCACGTTGGTATTAATGGAGACCTTCCTAAATATAGTAATATATATAGGTAAAATTTTAGGTTTTAGTACTTACAAATAGCATGAAGCAGAGATGTCATGTGGTGGGTAGACCAGAATTGGCGGTGAGGGCACTGGGCTTGGACTATTCTTCCGTCTACGAGCACAAAATACTCCAGCCATCACGATGAGCAATACTACTGCTGCACTGGCACCGCCGAGAGCAACGAGAACTGCTTCTGTTAGAAACAAAAAATTTATCTGTATGAAAACATAATTTAGTAACATGCACTTTAGACAGACGCCGCAATGTTTGGGTCTTCAGAACTAAGAGCTTATAATGCCCTTACAGATTTCCAAAACTATCACCTACATTACTCGACGTTATAACTATCCTAACCTGGATAAGGGAGACCTAGAATGACTATTTTATACTGCACTTAGTTCGAATATTGCTAACAGTATGAAATCACTTGGCAGACGTAAAAGAAAATATATATTTTGTTTGGTTACCCCAAACAATCTAATGAATAATAACTTATGTACATGTAATAGAAGTTACTTCATGTGAGTTAAACTAAATTAATTTTTTTGTTTTTTTTTAACTACTGCACGAAATTACGTGACAGTTCTGTAGATCGCTGTAGGTCTAATTTAAAAAAATAGGTTTTGCTTCTTTCAAATCAGTTAGCAAAATAAGTTATTTAAGTTTGCCACGACCTATTTTCGTTTGTAAGTTGACTTCATTATTAGTCTTATTTAAAATTCTAGGATTAAGTCTACAAAAGTTGCTAAAATTTCCACTCCACGAAACGCAATCGCAAACATTATTACGTAAATAAACTTTGTTCATTTCGGCCTGAAACCGGAGCATAATCAGAAATTACAGTACAGGGAGAAAGCAAAGTAGGATAAATAGAATTAATGAAAACATTTACCCTTTTCCACAATTCTAATAATAAGAAGATAAAGTCTTCCTTTTTTATATTTAAATTCATTTTTTTTAGTAAAATTAAATATTTTTTGTTTAAAATATAAAAAAGGTTTCTATTAAGCTGACGGTTCGGTCGGTTTTTTTTAATGAAGAGTTGGGAAAAATCAATTTATCTCACCATTGAGGATTTTTCTACTCTCTACGAGTATTTTGTAAATAATCTACTCTTGGTTATGATGGGAATGCTTTTTCATAAAAAAATATAATTTGCATAAATAATTATCATTGAGGGCGAATTTTCAAGCTTAATGTAAATAATTTAGATTACGTCAACAATTTATTTATTTAACGAACACAAAATTACTAAATGTTTAGCTCAGGGCGTTCAGAGATTTGATTACCTGTGATTACAAAGAGGATGAGGGAGACAAATATTAGAATTACTTAAATATTATTTTTATTATATTTATACTTTATTGTATTCAATTCATTTTACTATTTAATATGTTTCTGTCACAGTAAAAATATGAACTAAAGTTTTTATACCTATTCTTATTAAGATGTCCATTTAGGCTATCTTTTAGACCTTCTCGACATGACACTCTTGAGACAAATGTTCTCCAAAAATAAGACAGGAGCCTTCACGTTTTTACGAGCCTCATTACGCGACCTTCTAGCATACAAGTACAAAAATGTATAAAATTGCTTCTCGTAGGCACTCAAAAATATTTTTACTTAACATTCCAGAATAAAGTGAAATTAATTATTAAATGTTAATAAAAATACACTTAGCGATAAAAGTATTTTATCCGATCCGATATTTTCATGACTGTATTTTTAGTCTAATATAAATATCAACATTTCAGTGAACAATACCATAATACGTAATTTGTTAAAATAATCCCTCCAAAATATTTTCATGTACAATGTTGCCTTGTTATCTTGCACTGTCAAAAAGTTATCAGATTTCATATATTTTTTTATATGAAATTTATTTGTAAGGTGCTTATGACAATATTTTTTTATTTTTTTCATTTTTTTCTTTCTTTTTTGCAAATTAAATTAAATATTTCTTGCAAATGAGGTGTCTTTCTTCAAAGCTCACTCGCTATCTTTGTTTCTTCGTTGGTCGGTTGTTTATAATAAGTGATAGATCAGGCCGATACAAATTCCAGTTTCTATAGGACAGAAAGTGCCCTAAAAATTTTGATGATTATCAGTGTGTCAGTGACAAAGTCGGGGTTTTTTTAGATATAAATAAAAACTACAATATAAGAGATAATTGAAAATTTATATGTTTTATAAATCCGATACTTAATCCAAACCAAAGTCATGAGAGTTCAAAAAAATGAAGAAGCGCTTCGCTTAGCTCGTCTTAGCCCCCGCTAAGACGAGCTAAGCGAACCATTCATGAATATTAGTATTGCTAGTTAAAATTTAAAAGTAAGGAGATAATTCTTATTTTTTTTTTCATTTGGATTGTGTTTTAGTATCAAAAGTTTCACAATACTTAAATTTCCGCAAGTTTTACTATTGAATTTAACATCTATTGTGCAATGGCTGACTATAACATTAAAATGAATCTAATAATAAAACCTGTCGTATTTACGAGGTAGCCTAATAGATACATTCCAAAAACAAAATCTGAAAAGTTTAGTGTTGTAAAGGTTTTTTATAAGTTTTACCATAATTACTTTATTTAAAACTTAGTCGTGTAAAATTGGTTGACCTTTGATTGTATCCTTTGAAAGGTACAGCGAAACCCGAACAATACATCATCAAAATAAATTGCATTTTCATATTCGCGGTTTACCTGTAAATTTTCAACGGAAATTACATTTCCAACAATTATTCAAATGTGTGACGAAAATCGTAACGAATACATACTAATGGGACTGGTAACTTCGTTTTAGAATTTAATTTGAAGGTACTTTCTTAATTAAAATATGATGAATAGGTAATGGCTAGTCATATTTAAAACATAAAAATAATACCTAACTGTAAAAGCACAACGTATAAACACATATTTTAGACAACAACTCGAGTGATGCCTTATGATCCAGCGCGTCACACTTAATAATTAAATGAACTTAGAAAACTCACCAAACTATACTTGCACTACCTTAAATAATATTTACTTTATGAAACTATATGTCAGACTGCGTCTATTATATGACGACAGAGGTTAGAAATTATTGAGCAAGTTGGGTATTTTTTAAATAGATCTATATCAACTGCATGTCTATCAAAAGCTAATAAAAGTGTATCTTACAGTCCGCTATAAATTATATTTAAAATTATCCTGCATAACAATAATCATAGGCTATCAAGTTTTACTGTCAGAATTAAACCATAGACCTACCTCTTAAATTAACAGCATTGGCAAGAGAGAACTCTGGTACAGTCTTTGTTGTCGGGGTTTCTTCAAATCTTGAATTTGGAGGTGAAGATTCCACGTGAATAACTGTTACTGGCTCTTCGTTTTCCGATATACCATCATAATAATCATTAGCTGGCTGATCGTACACTGTGGAAGAAATATAATCTAAAGTATTTCGTATAATATTTTAAAGTATAATACTCTTAATTTTCCTAATGCTAATCAGAGATACCTACACGACATCCACTTAGAAGGACTTAGAAGAATCGATATTAACTTGTAGAAGTCGATCTTTTTGTATTGTTAAAACAAAATATAAAAACAGCAGTTAATACAGACTTAACAAATATTCATAAAATACAATAAAAAAATGATAGACAAAATATATTATACTGTTTACTTTAAAAAAGATTAATACTCGATTCTATTAAATACTTGTACGTAGCTCTTAAGTTAGAAATGAGCTGATAGTCTTCAAACGTCTGACCATACCTTGAGAAATTAGAGCCTTAAGTAATTTAATCTCGATGGTTCTTAAACCATCGAGATTAAATTACTTTTCAAACAAGTAAAACTTCTATCGAATCGTTCCATTATCTTGGGCGCTATGATGCCACAGACAGACAAACAGATACACATGTTAAAATAACTTCCACACACCCCGTCGTGGTTGCGTCGGGGGTTAAAAAATGTAAGATAGGAGTTTATTGGGAGCGTCGCATACTCCGTCATTTAATAAGTTTTACTAATTACCTAATTCTAAAAATGTTGATACCAAAGGAACTTTTTTAATGTTAAACTCTATTTCTTTATTTAATTTACCTGTATATTGATCGATCGGATCTTTTATTTCTATAGGATCCACTGGCGGAGCATACCAAGGTCTTCTAGAGTAGACCTTCTTACTGGTAACAGTCCGCTCTCTGTCGTCAACGTTGCGATAACTTGGAGACAGGTTTAACATCTCTAAACATCTGTTGGGTCCTATAACAAATAATACATGTATTTTTTAATATATGTATTAGTCCCGATAAAACATAAATTGTAAAAGAAGCCAACTCTCGCGCAGTCATTCATTTTAATTAGCATCTTGTTTTTTTTTTAAAAAAAGATTACTAGCAGTATGGGTCACATACTACTAGTATTCCCTTTACCCCTCTAACTAAGCTAAATGCTTCTCTCAGAAGTGGGCCACGCCAGTAGTCCAATGTCCGGGATTTGAACCCATGACTTATCGATCGTGAATCCAACACCTGAACCACTGAGCTACTGATGCTTCAGCATCTATGGCATATTTTAGCAATTAGCACCGATTAAACAGCTTTGACCGCATCTTTAAATAATGTTTGTCAGTGAACTGTTTAGAATTATATGTATACATTTTTTTTTGTTCTATTTTTTTTTTAATTTTACCAGCAGTTTGGATTTCAAACTACTAGTATTCTTAACCCCTCCAAGTAAGCTAAAATACTTTTGGTAGGAGGCCACGTCAGTAGTTCAAACACTAGGATTTGAACCCACGACTGATCGATCATGAATTCAACGCTTAACCACTGAACTGACTTTGAATTATGATTTTTAAGTTATTTTCCTTATTATAGAAATAAAGATGGTTTACATTGATGCAGTTATTAGGATAATTTCGGGATTTGTTAAACATTATAAGTTCTCCTGATCAACGACACATCTACATCGCAAAGTAAGTTACAGCCTTACTTTACTTGGCGGTGACATTGCCGTGCCTCCTGACAGTTTAGCAGCACAGCTTTGCTTTTAGTTATTTTGATCTTAAGTATTTATACCAAAATAAGATTAAAATCTTTTATGCAAATTAGAATAAGGTCGCGGCTTTATGTCCCAACGCGTTTGGTTAACCTACTTGAAACTTTGCTCTACAGATAAAGCGGTTAAGTTGAAAATATAAGTTATTCCTAAGAGTATCTAACTTAGACGACTGATTTAACTACTGAAACTTTAAGTAGCTTTTACTGTCAGATTAAAGAAAAAGTTAATCTAATTATGTATTATAATATTGTAACTTCAGTACATGGAAAACACGATACCCTCTTTGATCTTTATAATACCAGTAGAAAACAATTATTTTTGAATTTTAATTTTTGACTGTCGGTCTATTCTTAGGTTGTATGAGAATCACTAAAATAAATTTTGTGGTTTACCCGAGATTAATAATAATGTATCAAGTCCTCAAAAAAAATATTTAGACTAAGTCATTTCATTTAAATATCTACGTAACGGAAACCAGAACTTAAAGTAAGAAACGGAACCAGATGGAAAGATATACTACATGTACTAATATGGAATATAATATATATTCTCTTCTCAGGAGGCAGTAAAAATGCTTTCACACAGTTTGTCGAATCTAGATCTATCGCAAAGGCATAGATGACCTTCCTAGTAGATAGCAGCAATGTATAGATAATAATGGTAATTTAGGTTAAATAAATATGTTAAATTAAAAAAACGAATTTCCATTTTTCAGTGCATATCGGTAATTTTATACTTTTACCCCTATTACTACTATATACACCTCATACACTTTAGAGGAAACCGAGAAATGTAATCGTCACGAAATACTTCACAATGTAGTCCTAGTATAACGACACAACACATAAATATATTTTTGTACACATAAGTTATGTGCAGTATGAAATGCATCAGATTTATTTAATTGTACATTTTTTTCTCTAATTAGAATCACTTAGAAATATCAAATCTAACAACAAAGCGCATACGTTAATTAATATAGTAATTTCCGAAATGCTATATTCGTCAGTAGTAGTTATAACATTACATAATCTATGTTATCTTGTATGCAAATTTCACTCAACGGACGTTGAATCTATAAAAAGTGCTGAAACATCAGCGATTTTGGTTCGTATTCAAATTTTATTTGTTCGATTGATGTATTTAAATTTTCTATAACGATTTTCACGGCCATTCAAGCATTTTGCTTAATACGTCCATCAATCATTCAGGAGCTGGATTCAGAGAGATTAACGTTATTTTTCACACTAAATCTCTATTTTATTATCAGTTTTTGCTATTCAGTTTTTGACATTTCTTCACCATCCATTTTAGTTTATGATACCTATTTAACTTTCTAGATTAATCTACATTTAATGCGCCCATTTAAGAAGTGTTAATATACGCGTACTCTTTCAGTAGCACTTTTGGTAGCATTTTAGTGGCTAATAGTAGATACTGCTTTATTTAACCCGTCGTTGGTGACGACAATTTGACTTAAATAATTAGTAACGCCGGTCTCATAGACCCAGTTTTCAAAATTTTAAATTAATTATTATTTGTTTATTAAATATTTTTCAAATATATTGTATGAAAATGGAACAAAGATAACAAACAGGTCAATAATTTGAGTTTTAATTATTTTAATCAATTTCACATAAAACGTCAAAATTAATAATATTTTTAACTTTAAAAAAACATAACAATCATATATTTTTTAAATATTAAATAGTCGACCCGTTCCGGATACGCCCGGGTGCAATTTAACACGTGTATTTAGCCGCAACTGCTATGTCTCTGCATTTTAAATCCGTAAAATCATCAAAAATATTCATTCGCGGACTTTTTTGTAGACCTTTTTAAGGTGTACAATACTGTAATACATTATTTTGATCTATCTCGTAGGGTTCAGTCAGCGTTTGCAATGTAAGCTTAAAAATATGTGTTTATTTACGACATCACATTAGAAACCTCTAAAATTATCAGTGTTTCTGTACTATATTATGCATGTATTATAATATAAACCTTCCCATTGAATTACTCTATCTATTAAAAAAACCGTATCAAAACCCGCTGCTTAGTTTCAAAGATCTAAGCATACATTAGGATAGACAGACAGCGGGAAGCGATTGATTTATACTATGTAGTGGTAATGTGAGCTTGGACGATGTGATGGAGGAGATGTAATGAGGAGCTACTTGCAATCACGGTAAAATTGATAATTTTTTTTTTTTTAAATTAATTTTTAAAAATTCTCGGTCTCAAAGACATATGCGCCACCAACGGCAGGTTAAGATCTCGATAGATTAGAGGAGTTTTGGCAAGTAATTGCATAGAGTGAATAATGTCTATCTTAGTGCACTGTAACTGATGCTATTTCTTTCTTATTGAAGATCATGTTATTTCGTTATACGTCGACTTTATTACTTGTATTTACATAATGGAAACTACAGTAAAGAATTATTATCTTGAATGATACAAAATTATTTTTAAAGTCTTTAAAGTGAAATGGTTATAATTTCTTTCTTCTTCATTTCTCCGCAATAATCCCTTTTATTATTTTATTAGAATGCCATATCGTTCAGTACTAAACGAACAAAAGGAAACCGAGTGAATTCTGCTATTCGCAGAGAAAATTATTACATCAAAGATATTCTCAGAGCATTATAAGAATTTTTAATTTTATCAACAAATTACGCTAAGAACATTTCATTTTATATTTACGAATTTAAGACTTAAAAAGAGTTTACAATGTTATTTTAGTCAGTTATCAGTTACATATATATCAACTATTTTTATCAACGTTAATAAATATTTTTAGTATTGTTAGTATTGCCAACACGGCCATTAAATAGCCACGGCAATTAACTGTTTATATCTAGTGACATTTTTTTTCTAAACAACATGGTAATAATATGGAAAACCTTGCTGTTTTTGAAGTTATTCAAATGAAATTCAGTACGAAATATGTCTAGAGATCTGCGGGTAAAAGTTAGTTATGAATAAAATATTTTACTGCTAATGACTAATATATCACTATTGTTTTTTTTCCTCCTCCTCCTAGTTAGCTAATAAATAGCTTGTGTCAGGAGTGGGCCACGTCAGTCCAATGTCCGGGATTTGAACCCACGACTTGATGATCATGAATCCAACGCCCGAACCACTGAGCTACTGACGCTTCAAACGCTGTTGTTATTACAATAGCGATTTGTATAAAAAAAATAATGTTTGAAAAACTATAACCCGACTACGTAAAAAAGTGGTCTAAAAAGGACGAAATTATTTTCTTAAATAATTCATATAGAACCCAGAAATGCATACGTATACAAATGGTCAAGGTAGAACCGTGGTCGCACAGTCTCGACTCTTTATATACTGTCGACAGTCAGACTGCAGTCTTAGTCTTACGCGAGGCCTCTCAAGGATTGGATATCTAGGTAGTGCTAGTGAAAGTGTTAAGTGCAGTCTTGTGTTAGTGCTGTCCGATTAAGTATCTTAAAATGTAGTTGTAACATCTCGTTCTAGGTTAGGTTTATGTGAGTTTAACCTAAGGATTAAACAGAGAGCCTGAGTAGTGAAGGCGAGTGTTGTAATTACGTTAAGGAATCTTAAGTCTAAACCTTAGTCACAAGTCCATGGCACTGCTTAGGTTTCTATTTGTAATTATAAGAGATCTATGATCTCTTATAATTACAATATTTGATTATTTATCCATACAGTAGTACTATCTACGTTGGGTTACCCAATAGTCCAATCAATATTATCCCTTTTAGTATTCTTCAATATTTTCCCTCTCCCTCCTTTTCATCATAAAATCTCCAAATAATCTTAAAGCACTTAATTTCATAAGCAATTTTAGTCTCTAAATAATTTAGCCGAAATTGGTCTTGACCATTTTTAAAGCAAAAATAACAACATAGATTCTTATTTTTAAGTTTATTCAAGAGGATTATACATCTAAACAATTGTAATTAATTTTGTCTTTATATTGTTAGCTAGGGTATTAACTACCCTCCTCATTTTGAGGAGGAGACCAGGCTCAGCAGTGGCTACGGCTTGAGATTATACCTAAGTACTTGAATAAAGTGAGAGTTTTTAACAAAAAAAGTGTATCTAATCCAAAAACCCATTAGGAAAAAGTTAATGGAAGCCGTTTGTTACAATTCTGAGGTATAATTGGGACTGAAATAGGAACATCTTATTGATAAAAGGCAGGCTCAGCGCTGGAGCAGCAGATAAGGAGTAAGATTAATTACATTGAGGTCTCACAAAGATAGCCCTTGATTAAAACAAAATACTGTAAGGTAAGAACTAATATAATTGGACAAAAAAAGATTTTTTACCTTTTTATTTAACCCTCAAAGGATACAATGAATAATTATTAACATTATAACTACCACACCCGGATTTAATAATAACAATAAATTATATAAATTAAAATATAATACTATTGTTATATGTTTTTAAATAATGTATCGTGTTCTTTCATCTATTGATATATTGGTTTAATTTCTTTTAAAATATGCCTTTAATTTAGCATACATTCAATTTATAAAAATTTTAAATTGAAAAAATAAAATCCTCCAGCAATATTTTTCAGATGCTTGAAGGATAAAATAAACATAGAATCGTCTTCTTTTTAATAATTAAAATACTACGTACTATAATAGAATTTAATAAACACACATCAACAGCATCCATTTCTTCATTAGTTGAATTATAGTTTATATGACCTCTGCATTCCTGCCGGACTCTGATATTGCTGATACTTAGCATATTGCAAATCGACAAAAGTATCACCATAATTTTAATAAACATTATATTTAAAATAATTATCATAAAATATACTACATATATTCCAAAAAAAGACATAAAAAGTTCGCTACCTACGCGGTAAGTAAGACTTCACTATGAAAAACATTAAGTCGCGAGTATGTCTCGGGACCGGCGCTTGCGCACAACTTCTATCTCCACGTGTGAGAGTGCTACCGTCGTACTAAAAGATTACACGGAATCTCAAAGAACTGCGTTGAAAACGAACATTAAGTGACCCGGCTGGAAAAATACCGTTGTATCCTTTAAAGGTTAAGTGTAATAAATTAGTTTCCGTATACTGTACCTACAGAACACATACTTGATATTTTATTATTCCTTGTATGTCTGAATGGATGTCGAATTTGAATTGACTTTTCCCTATACATCGAACTCACAATGAGTTTACTAACTGCAAAAAATTATTTCGATTTATTCTTGACCTTGCTTCTTGTCAAATCTCATGATTCTGAAGTCTACTGTTAATACCCTAAAGGTTGCGATTTCTTAAAATTGAAACAGATACGGAATTGTTAGCAACACCTTTTATAAATCATTCGCGAGTAGTTAATTTTATCTTATTTCTAGTAGACAATAAATAACTTTCATTCGGACAGGATTGATCTAGTATGACAAGTGATATCGCGCAGTACATATTAAAATAGTTAGTGTTATAATATAGCGCTGTTGGTGGCGTGGTGCTAGGTCTCCAGTTATCGAGGAGCACGTGAGTAACGTTGTTCTTTTCAATACTAGACGATCTGCGCGACTTCGTTCGTATGTTGCTCCGCTCCTATGGGTCGTAGCGAGATGTTAAATAGCATAAATTATTCCTTGTTACATCAGCTATCTGCCAGTGAAAGTCTTGTCAAAATCGGTCCAGCCATTTCAGAGATTAGTCGAAACAAACAGACAGACAGACTGACAGGCAAAAATTGTAAAAAATGATTTTTTAGTACCATGTATACATCCATATGCACTTAATGAAAAGCGGTTATTTTAATATTACAAACAGACACTCCTTAATTTATTTGCATGGATTTATTAATAAAAAATACAAAGTATGATATATTACTTCAATATTTGGTGGCAAGGGCGGTGGAGGTGAGAGTTTGTGCATAGTAAACGACATCTTTAAACCTGCTCCTGGGTCTCAAGCCCCAGGCTTTTTGGGCTTACATCTAGTTAATATTGTCGTTTGAGTGTTACTGCGCTAAAATTGTTATCTTAAAAATCATTTAAAGTTTTAAAAATTGAGTGCAAAGTTACCGAAAGTGATTTGCTAGTATTCAAATATTACTAAAGATAACGTTTAGAAAATTACATTTACCCGCAATCAGAGTTTCAAGTAAACTTTGATTATAACTTTTCACAAGTTACCCTTTGAGCTGAATCAAGAAGGTATTCGAAGTTTATTAAAGACCAACTTTGGCAAACGTGCCAGAAATACATTTAAAATGTATTTATAAGCTTCACCCTACGTATAAATATAATAAAATCTCTGATCCAATTTTTGAGACAATCTGCCAGATATTTTTTGTGAATAAACAGTATCTAATTTTGGTGTCTTAATATTGTCAAGAACGTCCATGAACATGCTCCTGAGTCACAAGCCACATACACACCCTGGTTTCCGTGAAAATAACGTTTATATGTACAGCTGTCATCTGGCTCTTACATAAAATCAAGCTGTTATGTATTCTCTAACACAACACATTCTCTACTCTGGAAGTTATCCATTATTTATAAACAAGAGACTAAACCACGTGAAACTTCATAACTACGTATTATACTAGTTTTGAAATTGATGATCCAATTAATATTATGCTTTGACACTGCAGTAGCTCCAATTTATAATGAACTGAGCTGGTGCAAACACGTTTGTAAAACATTTTATATATATTTATTTCATGACATGAAATTTCAATAAAACAAATACTTTATTTTAAATTACACCTCTGGCTATACAACATACTCGTAAGAACGAAGAAAAGAAAGTTTTTAAATTCGGGCAAGTTCGAGCCCAGAACTCGCACACTGAGGGTTCCGTACAGTTCGAATTAAGTAACAAACTTAACTTTGCCGTCGGAAAACTGTGATTCAATAAAATATTCAATTCAGTCAAATTACCAATTGCAATAAAATATTTTTATGGTTTTTGGATTATTTCCTTAACGTATGATGAAACACATCGCTTCTTACCAAATTTTAGGATTGGGTCAACGATAATTTACGATGTCAATAATAATATACAGTACCTTATGAAATACACAATACTTAATAGTAATAGTAGCGGCAAATTTACAGTTAAATTTCAGTACGGTGGATACTTTAAAATAATCATGATTAAAATTCATATTAAAACTAAAACTTAAAATTATTTACTTCAACTAGACTCTTTTTATAAGTAATACGAAGAAGCTACCATCAGCTCCGAATGCAATTTTCTGTTGAGAAGAGTCGCTCTTTTCTTAAAATCTCTTCTATATTATGTACAGACATTCTATAAGTCCCATTCACATTGTATGTATAAAATAGATAAGAATGAATTATTAACTAAGTAACATCATTCTGAATCCAATATGGCGTAGACCCAAGGATGGCGGAACAATTATTCTCTTTGTACCGTAAAGATGTGGGTCTTTAAGTGTTTACTAAGAGGACAAAAAGCTTTTCTTAGAAAAGTACTTTTCTCCAATGGTACTCAGGTCCAGTTACAGTATTGCCTATATCGTCGTTTATCATAGTAAAGGTATATGTTTCAGAACTATTTGTATAAAAACTTCCAAGAAAATTGTGCATAAAATAATTTATATAATTTACTTGTTATTCATATGATTTTGGTATAATCCCGAATTTTAATACTATAAATGCTAAATTAATTGTCCGTCTGTTACACTTTTACGCTTAAACCACTGAACCGAGTTTGATGAAATTTGGTACAAAGATAGACTAGAGCTTTGGAATAGACATGGATAAATAATATTGCGAAAAAAACGGTTTAAGGGGTTGAAATATACGTGTGACCGTTTATGAAATTTTGTACGGGTCTTGGTAATATTATGTTGAAAAAAAAAATTATTTAAAAAAAAAATCACGCTCACTTTTCATAATTTGGTTTGTGATATAGGTAGAACAACAAAATCTCGTAGTGAAAAAGGAGTAAAAAAAACATGAATTCATGTTATTATGATTTAAGCATAATATTATTCTCTTTCTACATTTATTTAGTATTACCGGAAATATCAATAAAGTCGAACACGAAATCTCTAATGTGTGCGAGAATACTGATTTTGGCCACTGTAGACATTTTGGTGACAAATTTGTTAGAGATTAGAAATTAGAGATTATCTCGAAATCGAAATTATCTCTACAACACGAGAATTGCCCTCCAGATGCCTCCGACTGCGTTTATGAACACTTTTAAATTATTTAAAACCAAAAAGAAATCATTAAATTAATACCTTGTTTGTATCTTTTCAGTTTTTCAATGAATTTAATAAAGATGGCAGATAATGAGTCGTTTTTTTTATATTTCTTTTTCCATCTTTTTAGTTTTCAAGCACCTTTAGCACAAAGGTGCCGAAGATCGAGTTCTTTTTGTGTAATTTTAAGTTAATATAGTCTTGTCTAATACATGTACAATTGTACATATAACATGTGTGAGTTGAGTGTACAAATGTATATTATATTTGTATTAATTAGTAAGGATTAGTATGGTGGTAAAACTTAGTCTCCCGTTTGTCTCTATGAAATGTTATATGTTACTCATCTTCACTGACAGGATTTGGCTTTCTCCCCTTCTTCTTCCCCTCCCTATTTCCCTCATTTTCCCTCTCACCCCCCTCTCCTTACCTTAAAGCACAAATATAATGGAACAGTTGTCGGTGATTTTTTTGAGGTAGTGTGTAGGTAGTGTATGGTGTGATGTGATTTATTAGTATCTCCAATTCAAAACTGCAATAAAACATATATATTTGTAATCACCGTTAAAAATTCTTTATTTTGATACTATATTCGATGTATTATGAAAACATTAATTTTTTTAAGATTATTTTGTTTACATAGTGTCACTCTCACGACTAAGACGAATCTATTGACACCACTCACATAAAAATACGACAAGCCGTTTAGGCTCTAGGGCGTGCCAAACAAAGTACAGTATACATACACACACTCGAAAAACTTAACCCTCCTTCTTTCGCAGTCGGGTAATTAAAATTGCACCCGATTAAAAGGCAGAAATGCCAATATTAGTCTGTTTATGTTAAAAATATTTTTGATTAAAGTACAATACAAAACAAAGGCCAATCGCAATCCCGACACAAATAAAAAAAAAACAATAAAAAATCACTCCACACTACACAGTCAAAGCTATTCAGTACGAGATCATAAATGTTACGTTGTGTATTTTGATCCCAATTCAATTATTTTCCTCCATTACTAGATTGCGTCAGGGGCCGGGCTATAAAACATACCTCAGTTTCTATTTTAAGCCTATACCTGCTGGTAACTTGAATTGGTACAGAATTTTGTTAAATAGAGAAAGAAAAAACCTATGAAATATACTCATTGTTTATATCATCATCATATCTTAACTTTTAACTACCGACGTGGGGCCTGAGTGTAAGTGCAAAATATGTGTAATATATATCAAATTCTATAAATTTATATTGTTAGTTTAGTATCTACAAATAGAAGAAACGATAAAAATAATAACCGACTTTATCAAACTTTGTAATAACTCGTATATATGCCTTAAAATCTTTGTAGTCTAGTCAACAAGTGCTTTTTAGATCGAAACCAAAAATTATAATTTTGGTATAAACTATTAATTGAAAAATAAAAAGGGTGTTTGGTTTTTTGCAAATATCTCGAAAACTATTTTTAAATTTGAAAAAAGATTCAAAGAGAGCAGGAAATTTCCCAAAGAAAAGTCCGTACTCCCGGAACTGAAGGGCCAATACTTATAATTTTCCCAGAGGGTTGAAAATACGCCCGAAAACGGGCACTCCGGCTTGCGCAAGCCACGCCCACTTTGGACATTTAATGAATAAATATTATTTTAACTTATTAAATATGAAAATTAAGAACCGAAAAAATTCAGGCGCCTACAGGATTGATCAATGAACAATAAACCGCAGTCCAAAAAAGTCAAGTCACGGACGTGAAATAACACTAAAAAGTTAGAAAATCTTATACAGTTTTGTTAGTAATAACGTTTATAAATTAACATTCGCGGGTAGTTCATATTATGTTATTTCGAGAAGACGAAATAATAAATTTCGTTCCAATAAGATTGAGCCAGTTTAAAAAGTAATACATCTAATAGTGTAGTGTTGTTTGGTGGCGTGGTGCTAGGCTTCCGTTATCGAGGAGCACGTGAGTAATATACGTTAATATTTTAATATTTGGTAAAGAGGTTGAGCGGGGAAAATTAGAGTTTACGAGCTGGCTTTAAAGCTGCTCCTGGGTCTCAAACCCCAGCTCCCATACTTTTAATAGTTTCAATTTTATTTTTTGGAAATTTCTATCATCACATGACTCCGTCATTAGATCTATTTTATTGAAAAATAATACTATGAACTTCAGGCATCAAGCCGAACAGTGCCTGATACTTGTGACCCGGTGCATGTTTAAATTGCATAAATCTTGCTTTACTTAATTTAATTAAAATTATGAATTTACTTATCAAAGTCGCGTTATATCGGAACAGAGGTGAAAAGTGGTCGAGCCAGTGAGTAAAAATTGGTAACAATCTTTTCTTTAATATTTATTATAGAAGCTTAATAAAACGCTTGAGAAAACATCAAACAGATTGAGTAATTGTTAATCTGAAGTTTATTTTACAAATATTTAACAACGCGGTTTTGGGAAAATGACCGTTATTACACTTGTTTCAGAAATTCACACCCACGCTGTTACCCTTTTTAACTAATGAAGCTATACAAACTTTTACCCGTTGGTGCTAACTTATTTGTAGTTTGTTATTCTTGATCTCTAAAAGTGGAAATATTAAAAAAAATCATTTGATTTTTTAACGAAGCTACATATATTGTAATATTTTGTTAATTTACCAGAATATCGATTCGAATTCAAAACACAGTGACAAACATAATGTTAATACTAGAAACAGAAATAAACTTGTAACGCCTTACTATCGTCTCCACAAAGTGAGTAATAGTTTCATGGGGCTTGGTATTCGCATCTATAATAAGATTCCACAGCCTATATTAGACTTGCCACTTAAACAATTTAAAACTCGGATCAAGAAATCGTTAATAAATTAAGCATACTATAATGTACAGGATTACTTGAATGATTAGAATTGACTCTCAAGCTAAATCATTTATATAACAGACTAGTTGGCTGCCCTCGCTTCGCTCCGGGTATTTAAAGCAATATTATAATTAATGTCCTTAAATTGTCACTCTGTAATTGTGTAGTTTTTTATTATTTAAAAAAAGAGAGAGTAAGAAAAAGTTATAAAAAGAAAAATAATAGAAACTAAAATAATAGAAAAGCGACAGATGGTAAAAGAGGGAGGACAGAGCAAAATTAAAATTGAATAGGTAAAGGAGAGATAGAGAGAGATAATCGAAAGAAAGAAAGTGAAAAGAGGCTAATTATTCTGAACAGATAAAAATAAAAATTAAAGAGAGAGAAAGAGAGGATGAGAGACAATGATAGTATTATAAGAGGAAGAGAGACAGATATACTATAGACCCCTCAGTGAAAGAATTTTTAAAATCGGATTAGTAACAACAAAATGGCCATATTCTATTAATTAAAAAATGTATATGGCAACACTAAATCACCTTTGTCCCTCACGAATTGTGTAGTTTTCTAACAGCGAATGAATTTTTAAAATCGGATTAGTAACAACAAAATGGCCATATTCTATTAATTAAAAAATGTATATGGCAACACTAAATCACTTTTGTCACTCACGAATTGTGTAATTTTCTATAAGCGAAAGAATTTTTAAAATCGGAATAGTAGTTCCTGAGAAACCCTTCAATTTACAAAATGACCAGGTTATGGCACTTAAATGGCCATATCTTTTTAATTAAAATATTTATGGCAACACCACATAGCCTATGTTACCCGGAAAGGATGTAGCTTTCTATCGGTGAAAGAATTTTCAAAATCGGTTCAGTACTTTTCGAGCCTATTCGCAACAAACAAACAAACATACAAGTACATACAAACAATGAAATCTTTCCTCTTTATATAATAGTATAGAGTATAGATAGATTATTTAAACAAACATGGCTTTTTGAAAAGAGCGACTGTTGAGTTTCTGGCCGGCTCTTCTCAACAGAAAACTGCATTCCGAGTTGGTGGTAGCTTCAGACAAACTAACTGACCGACCAATTTTTGACAGTTCAAAAGTATTTTAAAAAAAGTCTAATTAAAATTAATAATTTTGAGTTTGAGTTTGTTTAACGTGTCATTGTAACTTAAGTCTGATTTTGATGAGATTTTGATTGAAAGCTGATTTCAAAATCGCCTCTTCGCAAGTGACCATAGAGTCAACAACTCCTGAGGATGCTTTGGTTACGGATCGAAACGCACGTCGATCTTGGTTCGAGTTCACGCGTCTCACTTTTCTGTGGGCGGTGTGCTCTTCTGCAAACTGCCGTACGAGTCTGGTTGTCATGTGGTGGATTGGTGTGGTGTGTTCTGGTTGAGGGTTGTATTTCTCACCTTTGCGCGGGCTGTGCACTCTCCGGGAGACACCATACGGATCATCGGATTTCCACGGATTATAGCAAGGTAACCTTTTGATTCTTTTTAAACCGGATATTATGTTATTTTGAGCTGGGGATTATTTAAATTATTATTAATTATCTTCAATATATTTTAATACTGTTGTGTACCTACTTGCATAAAGTTAGGGAGACTAAAAACACGTTCGGACTGGGCTGTGTCTTTCATACAACTGACGCATGAACGAGATGTAAGTAGTATTTATTTAATTAGCTAAATTTTAAGACAATATGTGGACAAAATCCAGCTGCAAACTCATTTAGAATCGTGGTTTATCCCCCTTAAATACTTACGTGAGAGTTTATGCACATTGTACTCAACATGGCCAATGTTAGCTTAGCCGAAAGGTCATCTATTAACTCAAAGCGTCTAAAGTGCCAATTCATTTATTTGAAAAAGCTATCGACACAGCTTTAAAAATGCATAACATAATTAATCAGTGATCGACGTTTATACACAAATAATATAAAACTTATTGAATGTATGTACATAGAAGATATTTAAGGAAACTGAATGTGGTCATTATAATACTAAAATAATAGTTTGCTTGACTGCTTGTTTGTCCGTAATTAAATGTATAACTTAATACACATGACCTCAAGGAACTCCGATACTACTGAACTTATTTTAAAGACACAGTCAAGCTTAAAGGATAGAATAATTATATTTATTCTTTTAAAATATATTATATGAGAAATGGCATTGTAAGTTATGTTAATAAGTTTGAGTAAGATGGCGCCATGTTAAGATTTCAAACGTTCGTAATACCAATAATTATAGGCTGACCTTTGCAATCAGTTTCCGTGGCCTAGCTGTGCATTAAGTAAATTACTCAATTATTAGGTCAAGGTATTATTCTGACAGTATGATAATTGACAGCTTTTCAGGACTGGTCTTCATTGACATAAAACGCAATGGACTCACAGGTAGCGCTTAATAGTGAGAAACTATTCTAATTTAACACTCCCTGTGTTCCATCTGCATGAAAAACCCCCAAAAAACAGTGAAAACATATAAAATAATACAGTTGTCCTCTTAGTATACTTTACAGAGTAATTTTGTAGAAAGGATTTATATTTTAGTGTGACGTTGGTCGTCCATATTATCATTATCGATCAAAGAAGGTCTTCTGTTTCTTTTTAACCAAATAATACCAGGATTTTCACAGATATGTATTTATAGAGGAATATAAAAAAAGGTTAATAGAAAAAGCCGGAAAATCCTTTTATTTTGTATTGTATAAACAACAATACGTAAAACAAGGAAATCTTAGATTGATACATGTTTCATCGCAAAACCTTTTGATTTCTCAAGGGTAAAGTGTCCAAAGGATCCTATCTAAACTCTACTGCTGATAACGATATCTATCTATCACCTTATCCATTTAACAAAGGCCTAAAATTTAAACTTGGCACAAATTATTAATTTTTGTCGTATAAGATTCCTGGCATATTTGTTTTAATACCAAGAGGAAAACCAACACTAGCCTTTTAACCTTAGACATCAATCATAAAAATAAAATTAGTAATTTTTTAGGGAAA
Organism: Limenitis camilla; assembly: GCA_905147385.1. Lineage (NCBI taxonomy): Eukaryota > Metazoa > Arthropoda > Insecta > Lepidoptera > Nymphalidae > Limenitis > Limenitis camilla. Next base: position 6,510,880 of record LR990241.1, read on the forward strand.
AAGAATTATTTCAACTTGTACCTATAGAAAAAGAAGGAGTTTTTTTAAATTATTACAGAAAAGGGCAGTCGACTAAATTTTTTATACATAAAATCCAAAAGTATTTTGTGGTTCCAAAAACTAATTTATTCTAAATTATTAAAGAATGCGGACTTCAACAATCTTCATCATCATATTAGGTTGGGGAAAAGTTTCTTCGTAATTTTTAAGAAAATTCAAATCTTTTTTATTATAGTTTATTTACATTTAACTAAAGTATGTAAGTACCATTTTGTTCGATAACTTTTTGCCATCTTGTAGGTAGGGACATGATCTCATTGCTATAGAAATTTTGGGGCTTCTGATCAAAAAACCGCGACAAGTAGTTATGGCAGTCCTCTCGTGATGTTAACCTGACACTGCCTAAAGAATTCTGAAGAGACCGAAACAGGTGGAAATATGAAGGTGCAAGGTCAGGACTATACGGCGGATGCATTAACACCTCCCAGCCAAAGTCTCTTAATTTTTGCTGAGTGGCGTTATTATGATGAAAAACCACACCCCCTCTGTTGATTAATTCCGGCCGCTTTCTCTCAACTTATTGCTTTAATCTCATCAGTTGTAACAGCTCATAATGATTAATGCCCCTCTAATCCCACCACACACATAGCATCACCTTGTTGCGAGTTAACCCGGGCTTCGCCACAGTCTGTAAAGTCTGACCGGCCTTTGATCGCGACCTTTTTCGCACGTTCTTGTCGTACGTGATCCACTTTTCATCACCAGTTACCAGCTTCTTCAAAAATGGTTCGGTTTCGTTACGTCGTAATAAAGAATCACAAATGAGTATACGGTTCATTAGGTTTCTCTCAGTGAGCTCGTGAGGGAGGAGGTCAGTTTTTTTCAAATGCGCCAAAACTGTTTTGTAGTGAATTCCCAGTTCTTCAGCTACGTCGTAACTACTGATATGCCGATCTTGAACCACTTTTTCAAAAATGGCATCCATTTTATCCGTAATAGGGCGACCAGAGCGAGGTGCATCTTTGACATCAAAATTTCTGGATTGAAAACGCTTAAACCAAATTTGTGCTACTCTCACAGACACTGCACTAGGTCCGTAAACATCGCAAATTTTTTTCGCGGCTTGCTTTGCATTTTTACCTTTTTTGTAGTAAAATTTTAAAATGCATCGAATTTCTTCATTAGATTCACTCATCTTCACAGTACGAAAAACAAATAAAAATCACACATTTTCCTAATTTAAATTTGGAATTATATTCTTTAAAATTTAAACTTTTAATGATACGAATAGTATAGCCAAAGAGATTTCATTACAAGTTCACACATACTATAATGCGAAAAGACTTTTTCCCCGACCTATTATTTATCAATTCATCATAACCCGTCAATGGTCAACTGCTGAGCCGGGTCTCTTACGCAGAATGAAAAAGGGGTTAGGCCTTAGTCCACGCAGGCCTAGTGCGGGTTGGCAGACTTCACACACCTTTAAGAACATTATGAATTCCCAGGAGTGCAAGTTTCCCCACCATGTTTGACTTTACCGTTAAAGCAAGTGATATTTAATTTCTTAAAACACACATAACTCAGAAAAGTCAGAGGTGTGTGCCCAGGATCGGACTCGAACCACCCGAGTCATCATACATTAAAGCCTTATCCACTAGATTTATTCTTAGTAGACCCTATCAGAATATTACATCATTTCATAGATGACATACATAGACAAAGAAATCCTAAAAAGATATAATTTACTAAACACCGAAATTTTTTATTTGCAGACGAAAGAGCAAAAATATTTTCATTCGATTCTTTGCTCTCAGGGCTAGCGGAAGGGATATTTCATTACTTGGTTTTTCTAAATTAACCGAAAGTTATTTATTATTTTTAATAATTAACCAAAACCTCTGGTTGGATGATAAAATATAAAATTTTGTGTTTTGTTCCTTTCATTTCTTTTAAGGAAGGCAACAAGATATTTTTTTAATCCTTTTAGTTAGTAAAATTTAGCAATTATATTATAAAATATTTCTTTTAAATTTAAAGACTTAAAAATTTGTTATTTAAGTCACGAAGACTAACAAATTGAGAATAAAGACCTTCAAATAATAACTTAATTGTCAAAAAATTCAAAAATAATTTCGAAAATACTCTTAACAGATTAACGAATTATGAAAGTCATAATCTGTTCTTCCTAATATTTTTTTTGCTGTAGTCGGGTAAATTAAGTATAATGCCTGCAGGCATGTGCTGTATCGCTAAATATGCAAACCTAGACCTTTAAGGTCAAAGGACAATTTTATCAAAGACTTTGCAAGTAAAAATACAACAACAGGAATAAAAAAAATAAACATTTTATAAAACACCTTACGAACAGCTAATGTATTTTCTTCAATGAGAAACTGAATTCTCTGAAATAAAGATAGAATTCTAGATATTTTTTTTAAATAATATAAAATTAATTCCATAGGAAAAAATAAGAATAAGTCAAAGACCACATCACAAAACATTACATAGCACCGGCTATATTGAAATACAAGTCAATATAAAGAAAGTAAAACTCAAAAGGTACGACATGGTTTTTTTATTGAAGATTTTATTACTTTTTTAGGATACTGGTAGAATTAATTCTATTCTAAATTAAGACTATACACAACCACACTGTAAAAACAACAAACATCAAGCAAGCAGACAAACATCCAAACAAGTATAACTCAGATACTTTTATTTTATTTTATTTATATAAAAATAGCTAAATATTTTGCCAATAAATTCAGCTTCTTTATGAAATCTTTTTAGTTAAGAAAAATTATTTTTTAGTCTTAAACTTGTTGCGTTGCAATGCTGGTAACATTGAATTCTGATAACAATTCTTAATTTTTTTTCAGAAGTAATTACTATAATTGTTGTTACTTATTCCTATATGTTTTAATGCAAGAAATACGACACAAAAGTTAAACAAGTCATGCAATCCAACAGGTCACAACAGGAGTAGCTACAGGTGAGGCATTACTTACCCGCAACTATAAAACACGTACACAGTTTTGAAGAGCAAGTTTTTTTCTAAAAACACTGCATGCTTTTCTACTTTATGCTTACATATAACACTCGGTGGTTAAGTAAAGTCAGTGGATTCCCTCCCGAATGCACACACGGAGCTATAGAGAGCCAGCTAGGTACTGTGGCAAGGTAGCGGCAAACTTGATGAAGGGAACTGCGCATGAACGAAATAAAGTTGTGTCCACTGGGTAACATTCCTTATATTAACTGACTTATTTTCACCTTTTTCCTTGTTTAATAAGTGATATTTACACCCTCATATTTTTCAACCAACTTGAAGTTATAAAAGAACAAATATATGACGTTCTTTTATAACTTCAAATTGATCAATTAATATAAATATGTATTTAATGTTAAAGAAAATAAAATACTAGTTTTAATATTTTTTTAAATTTAATAAAGTGTTTTCTATATTTTACTTAAGCTTAATATCGATTTATAATAATATTACATTATTCTAACGAGAGATCTGTAGAGTTCTACTAGACTATATGTTATGGTCATGAGCCGTAGCGAGCTGTAGTGTGACTTTAGATATTTTAGACTCACTGATTGAATCAATAATCAACCTTTTAAGGTTTAATTTTATTTGTAAACAAACACTTGTAAATAGTATATAAAAAAGAATGTTTTTATCGAAACTTATATATACATTTGTAGATCTAAAGCAAGCAAAAACAAACATTTGCAAAATTTTTTTATCATTTCTACTTTTAGATCCATTTAAAATATTTGCGCCCTTAAGATCTATTCCTTTCTATGTCTACTTTATTTGTATTTGAAAGAAAGGGACAAAACACTGCTTAAATAATTAATTGATTACATACTTTTGTAGTTATAAAATATCACCACATAGCATAAAACAAAGTCGCCTCCCTCTTTCTGTCCTGTCCAATCTTTAAAACTACGCAACGGATTTTGATGCGGTTTTTTTAATAGATGGAGTGATTCCAGGGGAAGGTTTATATGTATAAAACGTGCATATTATAGTAGAGAAAGAAACCGTGCGAAGCCGGAGCGTGTAAGTTTAACGTCTTCCATAAACTACACAAAAATATAACATTTTGTTTACTACAAAGTTAATGGGGGTTGAAGCTCATGATTTATGTTAGTGACGTCCTTACGATTCTAGTTTGCTTCAAGGTAAGTATAGAATAAATAATAATGCTGACGTAGACATTCAAGGGTATAATGATTAAAGCAATGATAAAGGTGTCTATTTTAAAGATAAACTACAATTTTACTCATAGCTTTTACATACACAATGTCCAGAGGCAAAGACTGAGTTGGAGGTGCAGAGACCTCGGGACAACAAAGGACTGGAGGCCCCCTGACCTCAATTTTTTTAGTCAATTAAAACGACCAATTTTGTTCAGAAGAGTTTTTTAATAAATAATTTATTGTGCAACCAAGTAGATTCTTATTTAGAGAGATAGAAACAATAATTATCTGAAATTAAATTTAGAGAGGTAGTAAATTGCAAGTACTTATGAGGGCCATTTGAGATTTTGATATTTTACTGATTTAAATTTGTTCTTTCCAATCATTGCCTGGTTGAACACATTTCAATCAATGATTTCTGTTCCTCATGTTTGTACAAATTACTATAGATAAAGATAAAACAGCGAAAAAAAATATATAGTAAAATATGTTTACTAGTCGGAATTTGAAAAAAAAAATTTCCGAAGTGTGTGTGAAAATGTGGGGGCTTCGGGCCAGTCGTCCCTGTTGCCCTTCCCTAAATCCGGTAATATCCAGAGGTAATATGAAATCCTCGAGTTTCGTTAATATTACCTTTATTAACATATTAATACTGATATTCAATAAGTTAGGGATAACTTGTGGTTTTAGTTTAGGAGCTATTATACGCCAGAGACTTCACAACTATTAATACTGAGTATTTCATTGGTATTTGGCTATTGTAACAATTTCTACCCATCACATGTACAGTAATGCACACATAATATTATTATAACAGGAAGGATGCACTTTTTTCGTTTCGGTAAGTTGCCACCGTCGCCCACTGATATCGGCAATATAAGAGAGTGACTCTTGTTTTGCTGATGCGGTGCCACCTCGAAGAGAAGAGTGAGGAAGGGGAATAAAAAAAAGAATGCTACGGTTTCAGTGGATCCTGAATGAGAATCCAGAGTTCACTAGAACCACAGCATTAATGGGATGCGTGGATTAGGGTAAGTGTGGCCCACATGCGGCTCAACCGGAACGCGTCAATGACACTTGGCGGTCGGGTCCGCATGCTGGTGGCCGCAAGCCAATCGGAGAACAGATCCACTACCACCAAGGGGTGCTGGTGTTACTCGGCTCTTATGAGATGTTCTCCGAGCGGCAGAGAGAAATTGTATTCTAACCCGTCCTCTCACAGGTAGTAAAAAGGCCTGGCAACGCCTGAGACTTGCGACCCAGGAGTGTTAGCAACACTGTTTATAAAGTAGTAGTATCGGGTAGATCATTTTATATTATTTCAAGTATACCGACGTGAAGACAATATATAACCTTCAGTGCGATAGTTTAGTTTCAGTTTCTCTGCTGTTTTCGTGCAGTGAACATGGAAGTTAGTGTAATAGTGTCGTGATTAAGGTTACCCTTCTCGAGGTCCACGTAAGTTTACTTTATTATCTATTTTCGTTAGCGAGGTCGAGTGGTGGAGGTGAGAGTTATTATATTATGAAAGAGCTCTTTAAGCCTGCTCCTGGGTCTCAAGCCCAGGCACCGCTCGCCTCAATCTAAATTGCATGTGTATACGTGTTGCTGTACAGTGATGGGTATCATATCTCTCTGTATATACTTAGCAGGAGTATGGTTAAAGAGCCATTCTACTAGCAGTAAACACTCCTTCATTGCTCACAATCACGGTACAGGAGCCTCAACTCAACACAACAACACTGAACTATACGCTATTGACACTAATGTTTATCGCGAGACATGACAGAACGAATCTATCGGACCTGAGCCTATATATTCTACATATGGGTACACTTGCAGTAAAATAAAATGAACTACCCACGAACACAAAGTTATAAACAATGTTGCAAACTTCTTATTATTAAATTACAATTAGTATATGTATATCTAATATTTTTGGGTATATTTTATGTTAATTCGATCCTACTAATATTATAAACGCGAAAGTTTGTAAGAATGTATGGATGTGAGGATGTATGTTTGTTACCCTTTCACGCAAAAACTACTGAATGGATTTTGATGAACCTTTACAATAATATAGTTTACACATCAGAATAACTTATAGGCTATAATTTATTATGATATAGTGTGAATTATCCAAAATATAGCGGGTGAAACCGCGGGATGGAGCTAGTATTACAATAATATTGAGAATCAAGTATTATGTATTTAGTTTTATTTTCCTTTCAAACCGTTAAATATTAAAACCATTTTAATACAAGCAATTTAAAAAAAAAAACATTCAGTGTTTTCACGCTATCCTGTGTTATGAATTTGCCAATAACGGGTGATAAATTGAATTCTGTTGAGTCAACTCAAAAAAGAGAAACGCGCGAAGGAAATCGTCCAATTCGATCAAAATAAAAACGTTCAAAAAATCGTACAAAAGTTTCCCTACGTTGAAATGTCACACTTTTTCCCTTCCGTTAAAAAAAAATTGTTTTTGGTATATGAGGTGCAACTTGTGTTGCAGATGGGTTGCAGCTTCGAAGATAGAATGGGTAGGTGGAGTGAAGAGAAAAATGTTGCGATTCAGCAGGACCTAAGCAAGAGTTCAGAGTCCACTAATTCCGCAGCATTAATGTGATGGGAGAAAGAGGGGATACGTATGGCTCACATGCGACCGGTACGCATCACAGACACTTAGCGTTCAGCTTCGCATGCTGGTAGTCGCAACTGTAATTATTTTTTAATATAAAAACGAAGTTGTATAGGTAGTAAAATATACTTTACGAGTTAAAAGGTCTGTTGGAAACGTCCTTGGCCTATTTTAAAAGTAACCTTAACATCTGCCAGGTGAAGAATGTTACGAGGGAGAAACGAGAATTGATATCCTTATAAAATTTAAATAAGCTTTGTGGACTAGAATAAAATTTCTAAATATTTTAAAATAAGTAGTTTATATTTGACAGTGATTTATAGGTTTACCTGTTTAAAAACAGCTGCGGCTGTAAGAATTTTGGCTATATTACAAAGGTAAAACTTACAATATTTATTATAAATGTGAGATTGCGAAATAATATTTTTAGATTTAATAGTACACACCACACACTCACTTTTCTTTGCTAACGTAGCTTATTGCCCCACAAAATTTTTTTAACATACAACTAAGGACCTTTTTATACCATATTCTATAAACTACACCTACTTCCCTTAAAAGCTTAAAAATGATCTGAAATAATATTTAGAAGAAAAAAGCTATATATAAAAGCCAGGAATAAAGAAAAGATCAAAACAATTTCGTTACTAATGAAGAATTTTAACAAACTAAGTGTGTCGAATGATACATTACGGAATATCTAAGGAATTCATATTATATTATAATGTTCTTGAATTAGGATTTTTATAATAAATATTAAGATATTAAAAAAATATCATAGTATTGATAGTGATTCTCCTAGTCAAATTAAAAAGCAACATCGATTTTCCACCAATATGTGGGATGTCAAATTTATCTTCATTTTTTTTTATGATAGTTAAGGGACAAACGAGCAGAGGGTCCACCTGATGGAAAATGGTCACCGTCGCCCATACACATCGACGAAACTAGAGGGTATGTTGTTTTGTCGATGCGTTGCCGCCTCGAAGATAGAGTGAGGAGGGGGAGCGAAGAGAAGACTGCTGCAGTTTCAATGGACCCCGGGCAAGAACCCGGTGCTCATTGGAATCGCAACAGTAATAGGATAGAAGAGGGAGGGGTTGATCTGGCCCACACATGCGGCTCGGCCGGAACGCGTCAGAGACACTTGGCGGTCGGTTTCGCATGCTGGTGGTCGCAAGTCAGTCGGGGAATCCAGCACCCCCTTGGTGGTAGGGGATCTCCCCTACCACCAAGGGGGTGCTGGATTGAGTTCGGCTTTTACGAGATGCTCTGCCGCTGGGGCAGAGCAGAATTGTATTCTAACCCGTCCCCTCACGGGTAAAATAAAGTTCATATCCTACTTATGTTAAAAACAGTTAATGTGTAATTTGGGTGTAGATTACCGATTCACACAAAAACGTCAGATCGAACTTTAATGAAATATTGTGTACAGATACTTAAGATCTGTATGTTTAGATCTTTCAAACTAAGTAACGGATATTAAAGCGGTTTTCACAAATAGGCTAGTGAATCAAGGAAAAGGTTAAAATATATAATACATGCATATAATAGTACAGAAACCCTGTGAAGCCGGGGTGAGTTGAAAGTCTGTTAAAAGTTCAAAGTATTTTTTAGTTTCAATTTTATTTGGTTGAATCTTTTTTTACTTTCATAATTTCTTCAAATTAGATAATTCAGTTTTTTCTTAAAGCATTTGAAAGCAATACTTTATAGACAACCTGACCTTTAGCTTTTGTTACGCTCAGTCGATCAGTTCTAATTTAGGCTTTCCAATTTGTCTGAGGGAAATAATTCTTAAATTGCCTAAAATTTAAAAAGAATAAACTATCCATTTTCAGCAGTAAACAAGCATGTTTACTTGACGTGAATTATGTTTTCGAATAAAATGGATATATTGTGGAATAGATGTAATATTTATAATAGAAGTATATATTATCTTTTTCCATTATACTTGAGATCCAAAGTATTATAAAAATAAAAGGTAAGAAATATATTACGAAATGTTCGTGGTTTTCTTCAAAACAAAACGAAATAATTAAATATCACAAAGTAGCTAAAGGGGCCTTAAAAATATGTTTTGTGTTACAGAACAAATGTCCGAATAAATGTTATTATGAAATGGTCACATCGAGTACCTGATTAGTTGAAAATATTGTAGGTATTAATATTTTTTACATTTGTTATATTTTTAACTAACTAATATGATAATGGGCATTGCATACATACAGACATGGAGACACTTTGAGTTTTTAATAATACCTAATATCCTAAAAGTTTTGGATTGGTAGTTAGTTTAGCTGAATTAAAAAAATGTACTAATTTAGAAAAGATATTATAAAAAATACATTTCTATAATAAACATATTTATCAAGTATAGATAGTTCAATCCACCTTGGTTCACGGCACGCCTATTATTTTGATAGTTAGTAGTTGAGCGGCGAGACACCGTGAATTGAACGAACTATATCATGTATTAATAAAGTTCAAGACAATATACCTAATACTAGTGATCCGCCTCAATTTCACGCGGATGAAATTTTAAATCTTGTTATATATTTTTTTTATATTATAATAATAAAAACGTTTATTTGACGAATAAAAGTACGACATACACACATAATAATAATGATAAAAAAAGCAAAAAAAAAATATATCAGGCGCTTCAACTTTTTTAATCCGTAAAATAGCTGAAAATAAGACACTGACCAAATGCTAAAAAAATTGAATTCGCAGAAAACTATAATGTGTATTACGATCCCTGTAAAGTTGCTCTAAAGCCAACTATTGTAATTCTAATATGGTTCACTAAAGCAAAACTATTATAAATTATTATTTGTTATCTAATATTAAATTGTCTTTGTCTAGTTATTTATAGAAACTTTCATAATAATAAGGACATCATTCGCAATATAACAGTTTCTAGTCACGTAAAAACTCGTTGTAGCTTCCTAATGAAGTTATATTATACGAACTATGTGTAATTTGTCCATAAAGTCCGTGTATAAAATAATGACGGAAATATCTGTAGACATTATAAAAGAAAAACTATTTATTAAATTATAAAAACCAAAGTGTGACACGATTCTGGGGATTGTGACACGATTAAATCTAAGCTCGTCCGTAAGTCCAGCGCGCCCAACCATCAGATTAAAGTAGCAGTCAACCCTCTAGTGCTCAGACTTGTCATTACATACATACTTCTGTCATATTTAATTTTGCCTTCAAATAAAGTTTTTCCAACACTATATTTTAGTACTAATTTTCATTTAATAACGGGATAGAACGGATGCTACACGTCAACTACAATCTAAATTTCTAAAATGAGCTCTCAAACATAGGAAATTGTTTCTTAGATGAGATGTGCACGGTTAAAATTCAGTATTTGTAACAAACTTCACAAATTGTGAATATTTAAGTCAGCAAAGTGAAGACACAATTTTGCGTGATTATCACCAAAAAAAACCCATTCATCCTCTCTTCGATAACAGTCTTAAAGCATCGCCTATTATTGCAATATTAGGCCTCGGAATTTCGAGTGACTGTCAGTTTTGCGATAATTTGGCAAGCAAGGCCAAGCTGGTCTCCAAAAAACTAGGTGTGAACAGCCGAGCCAGACAGTACTTCACGCCCAGTACCGATTGGCGCAGGGCGCTATATAAAGCTCAGGTTCGGTTGCATATGGAGTAGTGTTCTTATCTCTGGGCTGGTGCACCTATGTATCAGCTTGAACCATTTTATCGGAGCTGCTCGGATTGTCGGAGAGCCTGCAGTGTTGCATTCACGTCTCTCTGTCCACGATACCGTTCGTTACCCATGTATAGCTCTGACAGAGATGACCTTCTACACTCTCCGCAGCTGGGCCATGTTGCGCTCTGTGAGAGCTTCCACCAAAGGCTAACCTAACCCAAGGCTAGCCTAACGTTGTTTACCACGTGGCATCTACAAGATAAGGACTCATTTGACCTTAAACGGATAGTACTCCCAGCACAACACTGCAAACACCTTCACCAGCACAACCCAGACATCCATTCCTTAAGAGACCTCGCGTAAGGCTAAGGCCGCAGTCCGACTGTCGGAGGAATATAAAGAGTCGAGACTATCAAAACGAAAGAAGCGATTATTATTTTATTCTAGCGCCATGGATGGAGATGACTATTTATCGAATAATCCTTCGATAATCGTTAACTTGTTCCCGACATATAGAAAACCCACAAACAAAGAAAGCGTTTACCATGATATGAAGGGAAAATAATCCATAGTAACCAAAATCAGGCAGAATTGCAAAAATACTTTTGTAAATTAGACACAATGCTTCTAATTGAGTTTAATTTAAAATATAATGAATTTACCGTATATTTAAAATTCAGACCGCAAAATCCCGCTAATGTAGCGTTATTGCGACTCCAAATGAAAATGAAGCTTTAATTATACATTACCCATTTCATTTCATTATTCTGAGACCTGTAACTATTTGACAGAAATTCTAAAATTAAATAATTAAAAAAGTAACAGCTAAATCATTTATAAGATAAGAACCCAAGAATTTGTGACCCAGAAGCAGGTTTGTAAGGTCTTTAACTGTGTGTACAATATCTCATCTATTCTATTATTAATATCAAAGGTAGGAAATACTGATGAGTATAGCTGCTGCAACTGCATATTAAGCTATTGGAAGAGAAAATAATAATTATTTAAAAAATTCGGTTTTTTAATTTATTTAAATAAACCAATATAAAAATTACTAGCCTACTAAAAATTTACGACCTAAATACCCTTGAAAGTAAAAGGTTAAATACGCCTAAATGTTTATGATACTGCTACAGTCTAAATAACATACAAATTAACAAGATTCAATTACACGTTATATTAAGAACGAATTATCCTACGTTTCCACTAAAAAGCTGTAGTTAAGCAGCGCTTAAATTAACAATTGATCGTAACATAAATAAAACAAGACATTTTGACTAGCTTGTTTCCCTCTCTCCTCATGTAATATGTTGGCTATGATTATTGTTTGAGCAGCAAGATCACTTAAATGTAAAGGAGTTTAGAAAACAAAGCATACGGCAATTCTTAATCCTCGAAATAAATTCTTAACATGAGAGAGCACTCATAGCACTTGCATAGTACAAGTATTTTCTATAATAACTGACAACACCTCGATATTATTATTTTCTAATTACATTATAATAGTCTTGATTGTTTTTCGTTACAATTCAAAGTTTATTTCCTATTTTAAAAAAATAATTTGGCCAAGTAGGAGTGTGGAACTTGCGTTCTGAGGATTCCGTACAATTTTGATAAAGGGACAAACACGATTAAATTATGATTTTCATGTGCAGATTAAAATTATTTAATGGAATTTATAAAATAAAATCTTTTTAAAATACATTTTACATTACAATTTATTTCTTTCTTTCTTGGAAAAATTGATTAAAATTTTTTGAATGTCAATTTCACGAAATTAAACTCGTTAACTAGAGTAAAAACGGCAAAAATATTTTGTATCTGTATCGAGAGGAATATTGTATTCAATACTACTAAAATCGTAAACATCGACTTTTTTCATGTCCGCATATTATGTGGACAGCCCTATAGAAAAACTACTTGCTATGACTTCAGTATTAGAAGTTTGATTTTTTCACAGCTTCAAGATAATTATAAACTTACACGTTTAGTATTAATTTCAACTTGATAACTTCATGTATTCTTCAAATAATGCGTCAAAACCGTGATGTAACAATAATTGCCATTTTTTGGATTTTTCCCCATACTAGTGCTATAAGACCTTGTTTCTTAAAGCCTAATCACTAAAAGAATTTTGATTTATCTTGAAAATCAAAATTACAATACATGAGGTAAAAGCGGCTGTGGCTTTTTTATTAAATTGACTTAGCAGTTTGATATTTTTACATCTTTGAGGAAATAGAGATTAGAATATTTTGTATAAATTTCAACAATTTTCTAGTAATGTAGAAAAAAAATAGTTTTTTAATATTATCCTGTATTTGTGCTATGAGACCTTACTTCATGCTATATGCTACCTTATAATTATATGAGATATGAACGTTAATGTGGTCATTAACGGTCATATCTTTTCAATGCGTGTACTTAGAAGTTTAATTTTTTGCCAGCCGCAAGGGACCTCAGGCTTGAGTATTAGATATTAATTTCAAGTTGATACCTCCACGCGATCCTGAGAAAAAGGGTCTTGACAGACAGACAGGCAGACAGACAAACGGAGAACGAAGTAATCCTATAAGGGTTCCTTTTTTCCTTTTGAGGTACGGAACCCTAAAAAGAAAATGATTTCCTTCTTAAGGTAACGTTTTTATTAATGATTTAAATGGGTCAGTGACTTTTGCGACTTGTAGGAATATAATTTTAGTTTATATGTACTAATAAATAAATAACAAATTAAACTTTCGCTACATACATTTCAAGATGGTAATGTTATATAGCGCTTGCTATATAGCGTTAACATTGAGGTGTGACTCATGGCTATTGAATAAAAGAGGATCCTCTGACTTAAAGTCAAGTATTTAAATCAATTGTAAGCTTTTAAATTGAAGTGCTGGAATAGGATTACTACTAATTTGAAAGACAATTTCAATAAATCATTTTTATTTAGCCTTTAAAATGTCTATTTTCTGTAGTAGGTACAGAATACCTTATTGTAATTTTTGTAATGACCTATATATAATATTATGGATCGGATATGCATACAAATATCACGAAAATAATGTCCGAGGCTCGTTTACATAAATATCTATGAGTGTATTTTATTATGTTTTAAACAATAAATCTATTAGCTTAAGTATTGTTTTTGTTTGAAAAAATTCTTGTCTAAAATTACATATTTATCATCATCCTCTCATTTTTTTTCTTAATTTTTCATGAAATCAGCTTTCTTGTACCACTCTAGCATTCTACCCCTCGGGAATGATGCTTTTCGGGAAATAAACTACCCTATGTGTTGATCCATCTTCTAAAGTACCTATCCATGTGCCCCGTTTTAACGTGATGTGTGGTACTTCTACAATTTTATTAGATGTAATAGATTAAATACGTGAATTAAATAGCAAATTCTTAAAAACCGGTTAAAGATACAAATTCTACTATTCTAGTTACTATATTTTTCAATTCTTGCAAGCAATTGTAGCATTTTACTTTAGACACTTTTAAATATTGTTTTGAAGTCCATAATATTACAAGTCAAGAAGTAGTGATGGCCTAGTGGTATCTTACTGCGAAGGTCAGAGTTCAATCCTGGGCACACACCTCTGACTTTTCTGAGTTATGTGTCTCCTAAGAAATTATATATCACTTGCTTTAACGCTGAAGGATTCTCCATGTTCTCAAAGGTGTGTGAACTATGGCCTAACCCCCCTCCTTATTTTAAGGAGGAGACCTGGCTCAGCAGTGGGCCATTAATGGGTTGTGATGATGAATATTACAAGTCAATAATGGTACCTAAATGTGAGTAAAGATGAATTTAAAATGGAGTCGTATAAAAGATGTCTCTGGAAATTTGAATGTTCAGTGTAATTTAAAAGAAAGTTGAAATAACAGTGAGATCTAGTAACAGCTGATATTGCTTATCCTAGCTCTGTAATAACAAATTCTCAAGTAAGTTGGAGTCACGTCCGACCGCGATAGTGGATTCCAGACGGAATCAAACATGAGAAAGTAATACATTGAAAGGTTCAAATAAAGTTTCTCGTTGATATCACAAGGATTTTTTCAAGAAATGTATGTTATTTAAAGTTTATGTATTCGTCTGACTGGACATTTTGTTGTGATCAACCTGTTTTAATTTCGCTGTACAAACACAAAAATACGATTTTTTTTACATACTATCGATGTTTGACTGTGCTTTGCCTGATTTTAAACAACCACACGGTTTAGGATGGTACAAGCCTTCTTAGAAGATGCGTTTGCTCTTACTTTGAAGACCCTAATATTATACCTATCAGAAAACACAGACAGATCGATCCACAATTTCGCGGTGCGATTAAAAACGTGGATTCGAAGCGTTTGAAATTTTCGGAATATCCATGTACCTATGGCGTTCGATAAAAGAAGGAAGACCATTGTTTTGTTTTCTGAGGGTTTTATAGAGACCACTCATTTTAATTATTTTTAAATATTTTCTATGTATAAGCGCGTAAGTTAAGCTTAGGCGAACCAGGGCAATGAAGGCGAGACAACGTACACCTTCTCTTGTAGTATTTTTCCACCCCCTCTCCTTGTCTTTCTCATTTCTCCGAGTATATAATTTTATATGCATAGTTTATAAGTTGCAAAATGTGACAACTGTTCGTGAGTTCTTATTGATTTAAGCGGCAGTTTGACAATAACCCTTCTTGAAGTTATCGTTAGCCATTATGTTATTTTTTAGCGAGGTTGAGCTGCAGTGAAGGAGCTATTTCAACTTGTATCTTACAAGACCGGCTTCCTGTCAAAAGTGCATGTTATTATTATCGCGTAATTTTGCATATAAAGTTCATATAAAGTTAACATGAAACCAAAGAACTGAACTTTAATGTTTGAAAACTATTGTCTCCATTCTTCAAACCAAATTGTATAATTGTTAGGTCAACGCGATATGCACCCTATGTATTTTGATTTCGTTACGAGTACCAACGTTAGCAAAAACGATTTTTTTAAACTACGGTAACGTAAGACATGCAGATCCGAGTAGATTATTTCTGTCAAAAAGGGTCTCGATAGACTGACAGACGATAATAAGATCTTATATGGACTACGGATCCCTAAAATAGATGTTTCTTATACTATAACGTCTTGTCGTGTAATAACGTCTCCTTCTGCATTTGATTTCCTCATAAAAATGTAAAATCTGTTTTAAATTTAAATACGTTATAAAATTTCATAAGCTATAAAAACCTATATTATCCTTTGGTTCCGTAAAGGAATTCTTTATTTAGTAACATATAACTGCTGTAGTGGTTTGATCTAATGTTTCTTAAAATTCACGTCGCTTTATTTTCAAAAACATTATAGTGGCCGGCAGCTTACTTTAGATCTGGGAAAAAAATAGTGGGGGAAAGTTGCGCACTGTGAGTGTGCTGCACGCCTGTATTGGCAGTACTATCCGTGACGTTCACTGGTTTTTTTTTAGTACAGGGGTGCTATAGCCGTGATTTGGCCCCCGCTATGGGATACGAGTAGCCAATGGCTGAGTTGAGGACAATTGTGCATGGGAAAGTCAAAAATATTTATGAGTCAATTTGGGATTACTATCAATAAAGTATATGTAGACTAGACATATTAAATAAAATAACTAAGTTGTTATCATATTTATGTAATAATAAAGGAAATAACTAAAGTAATGGCTAATAATAATTCAGTAACTTATATAAGAAGGTTTGTGTACATATATATTGTTATTAATTTAGTAATATGTACATTTGATACACCCACGAAACAATTTGCAGTGATCTGGAAATTGATCCATACGTTCACTGGTTTGATAAATAGCAGACGCGCGGGAACTAAAACTTCGCATTAGAACTAATCGCGTGTGACGCGTTGCTCTCTAGTAACTACTGCAAGGTCAAATCTATACTTACGTGCCGGAAGCTATAGTCTATTTTAAGAATACCTACTCATGTGTCTCGACTCTAGATCAGAGGCAGCTTGAAAGTAATTTCATATAGTACCATATATCGTCTCGCTGCAAGGAACAGTATAATAAAGATTAGTGTAGTCGATGTGGAATACATCCTTTTTCTTCATACCTTTATCATGAAACGTTTTCTCAATTAGTAATATTTAAATTTTTTATCTTTAGATATGAAAATAGTATCAATTGTTCTATTTATTACCGACTAGAGGCCCGCCCTCGCTTCGCTCCGGGTATTTAAAACAATATTATAATTGTCCTTAAATTGTCACTCTGTAATTGTGTAGCTTTTCATTATTTGAAAAAAGAGAGAGAGTGAGAAAAAGTTATAAAAAGAAAAATAATAGAAACAAAAATAAAAGAAAAGCGACAGATACTAAGAGAGGGAGGACAGAGTAAAAATAAAATTGAATAAGTAAAGGAGAGAGAGAGAGAGAAAAAAGAGAGAGGATGAGAGACAATGATAGTATTATAAGAGTAAGAGAGACGGAAATACTATAGACTTCTCTCAGTGAAAGAATTTTTAAAATCGGATTAGTAACAACAAAATGACCATATTCTATTAATTAAAAAATGTATATGGCAACACTAAATCACCTTTGTCCCTCAAGAATAGTGTAGTTTTCTATACCAGTGACAAAATTTTTTAAATCGGATTTGTAGTTCCTGAGAAACTCTTCAATTTACAAAATGGCTACCTTATGGCACTTAAAATGGCCATATCTTTTTAATTAGAGTATTTATAGCAACACCACATAGCCTATGTTACCCGGAAAGAATGTAGGTTCCTATCGGTGAAAGAATTTTCAAAATCGGTTCAGTACTTTTAGAGCCTATTCGCAACAAACAAACATACAAACATACAATCAATCAAATCTTTCCTCTTTATATAATAGTATAGATATAGATAAAATAATAAACGATAAAAAATTTACAGATGTCAAAAATCTCTTGGTTCTTTTGTTTTTGTAAACATAATATTTATGAATAACTTTATTAGTGCTACAGGTATGAGAGAGAAATGTGGTACCCATTACTGTACAGCAATACGTATACACATGCAATTTAGACTGAGGCGAGCGGTGCCTGGGGCTTGAGACCCAGGAGCAGGTTTAAAGAGCTCTTTCATAATATATTAACTCTCACCTCCACCACTCGACCTCGCTAACGACAATAGATAATAAAGTAAACTTACGTGAGAAAACTTACCTTGAGAAGGGTGACCTTAATCACGACACTATAACACTAACTTCCATGTTCACTGCACGAAAACACCAGAAAGACAGACTAATCTATCGCACTAAAGGTGCGATAAGGCTATATATTGTCTTCACGTCGGTATACTTGAATATAAAATGATCTACCCGCTACTACTACTTTATAAACAGTGTTGTTAACATTACTTTTTTCCTAATAAATTGTGCTATCAATTAGGGTCCTATACCGCACAGTAACACGAACAAGACAATAATACTATGCACTTAAAACTGAAACCAAGTAACCAATATTAAAAACCTAATTTAAACCTCTGCATAACCATAATGTTATATAGTCTTGAAATAAAATAAAACGTACTACCCGCGAATATAAAGTTACAAACGGTGTTGCTAACTAGTGTCTACCAAATGGATTATCAAATTTGTTAGAAGGCTATTACTGCTACTGAGTAGTTGATGGTATTTGTTCACTACTGTATTAAATTTTCAGGTTATCTTGATATTCAGAACTACTATAGCAGTCCCTTTTTTAGTTACGAGTGTGATCACATACCCTATTTTCAAAGATTTATGGAGGTCTACAAGGAAGTAAATAACGAAGGTAGTCTTACTAAACCTTTCAATGTTTAATATTACAGAAAATATCAACGAATTTTGGCGATTTCATTATTTCAAACCTGAAAATCTGTTAATATGTGTACGTGAACCAAGCTATGCCTGGGGCTCAAGACCCAGAAACACATTATATATCGACATCTATTTCTATTTACAGACATTATCAAATATCTGTAAATAGAAAATATTGTAAAAAACTTAATGTGTTGTATTAGATTTATAATAAATTTAAATTTAAAATAAAAATTTTAAAATTTATATTGTTTAAAAATTTTAATTTATTATAAAAAAATTTATTTTTAATAAAATTTAATTTGAAAAATTTAATTTTATATAAAATAATAATGAAAATAAAAAAAAATTAGTAATAATGATAAAATTAGTATATTATAAAAAAAAATAATTTAATTAATTTAAAATAAGTTAAAGGAATTCGGCAAAATTTTATATTCACTTGTTTATCAAAAACATGTCTTTTAGATAATAATTTAAAGTCTAATCTGCCCACTGATAAATATATTAAAGGGCTGCAGTATTTTGACTGTACAAAGGTAGCATAATCATTAGTCTTTTAATTGAAGACTTGTATGAAAGATTTGATGAAATATAAACTGTCTCTAATTTAAATATAAAATTTAATTATTTAGTTAAAAAGCTAAAATAAATTTAAAAGACGAGAAGACCCTATAGAGTTTTATATTAAAATTATTTGAGATTATATGTATAAGTAAAAATTAAAAATAAAATTAATATTTTATTGGGGTGATAAAAAAATTAATATAACTTTTTTTAAAAAGAAACATAAATAATTGATTAATTGATCCATTTTTTATGATTAAAAGAAAAAATTACCTTAGGGATAACAGCGTAATATTTTTTTTTAGTACAAATAAGAAAAAAAGTTTGCGACCTCGATGTTGGATTAAGATAAAATTTAAATGCAAAAGTTTAAAATTTTGATCTGTTCGATCATTAAAATCTTACATGATCTGAGTTCAAACCGGTGTGAGCCAGGTTGGTTTCTATCTTTAATAAAAAAAAATGTTTTAGTACGAAAGGATCAAATATTTTTAATAATTAAAATTTAATGAATGTTAATAATTAATAATTACTATTTTGACAGATAAATGTGATGATTTTAGAAGTCATAAATATATAATTATATTATATAAATAGTATATGATAATACAGGATTTATATAATATTTTTATTGGGGTTTTAATTTTATTAATTGGGGTATTAATTGGTGTTGCTTTTTTAACATTATTAGAACGTAAAGTTTTAGGGTATATTCAAATTCGTAAAGGTCCAAATAAAATAGGAATAATAGGAATTTTACAACCATTTTGTGATGCTATTAAATTGTTTTCTAAGGAACAAATTTATTTAAATTATTCAAATTATTATTCTTTTTATTTTTCTCCTGTTGTAAGATTTATATTATCTTTAATAATTTGAATATTAATTCCTTATATTTTTAATATGATTATTTTTAATTTAGGTTTATTATTTTTTTTATGTTGTACAAGAATTGGAGTTTATACTTTATTGGTTCGAGGTAAAGTACCACGAACTCAAATAAAAAAAAAGATAAAAATACTAATTTTAAATAAAATATTAAATTTAATTCATACCCCCCTATATAAATAATAACAAATAATAATCTTATAAATAAAATTCTAGAGTACTCAGCTAAAAAAATTAATGCAAATCCTCCTCTTCTATATTCAATATTAAACCCAGAAACTAATTCTCTTTCACCTTCAGCAAAATCAAAAGGTGTACGATTAGTTTCAGCTATTAATGAAGATAAAAAACACATTCTCAATGGTATTATTATTATTATTAATCAAATTAAATATTGATATTCTCTAAATTTAATTATATTAAAATCCATAATTAAAATAATACTCGATATTAAAATTAAAGATAATCTTACTTCATAAGAAATTGTTTCAGCTACTGCCCGTAACCCCCCTAATAATGAATAATTTCTATTGGAAGATCATCCAGCAACCAATAAAGTATAAACTCCAATTCTTGTACAACATAAAAAAAATAATAAACCTAAATTAAAAATAATCATATTAAAAATATAAGGAATTAATATTCAAATTATTAAAGATAATATAAATCTTACAATTGAATTTTTTCATTAATTTTTTTTATTAGAATTTTTATTATCTTTAATATTATAAATTATTTTATTTTTAATTATAAAAATGTTAAATATATTAATAATAATAATAATAAATTATTAAAAAATAATTTTAACTGAAAATGATAAATAATTTATTTTCAATTTTTGATCCTTCTACTAATATTTTTAATTTATCAATTAATTGAATAAGAACCTTTATTGGTTTATTATTTATTCCTTATTACAATAAGTACTATTATAATTATAGAAAAAAGAGAAATATAAGAACCAAAAGAAGAAATAATATTTCATGAGATAAAACTATCAGGATAATCTGAATAACGTCGAGGTATTCCAGCTAAACCTAAAAAATGTTGTGGGAAAAAAGTTAAATTAACTCCAATAAATATAGAAATAAATTGAATTTTTAATAAGTAAGGATTTATAAATAATCCTGTAAATAGAGGATATCAATGAATAAATCCTCCAAAAATAGCAAATACAGCTCCTATAGATAAAACATAATGAAAATGAGCTACAACATAATAAGTGTCATGAAGGGTAATATCAATTGAAGAATTAGCTAATACAACTCCTGTTAAACCTCCTACTGTAAATAGAAAAATAAATCCTAATCTTCATAGTATTGATGGACTATAATTAATTTGAGTTCCGTGAAGTGTGGCTAATCAACTAAAAATTTTAATTCCTGTTGGTACAGCAATGATTATAGTAGCTGAAGTAAAATAAGCTCGTGTGTCAATATCTATACCTACTGTAAATATATGGTGAGCTCAAACAATAAATCCAAGAAGACCAATTGCTATTATAGCATAAATTATTCCTAAATAACCAAAAGTTTCTTTTTTACCTCTTTCTTGGGAGATTATATGAGAAATTATACCGAAACCTGGTAAAATTAAAATATAAACTTCTGGATGACCAAAAAATCAGAATAAGTGTTGGTAGAGAATTGGATCACCACCTCCAGCAGGATCAAAAAATGAAGTGTTTAAATTACGATCTGTAAGAAGTATAGTAATAGCTCCAGCTAGTACCGGTAAAGATAATAATAAAAGAAGAGCTGTAATACCTACAGATCAAACAAATAATGGTATTTGATCAAAAGATATATTATTAATTCGTATATTAATAATAGTTGTGATGAAATTAATTGCTCCTAAAATTGAAGAAATACCAGCTAAATGTAAAGAAAAAATAGCTAAATCAACAAAAGATCCTCCATGAGCGATATTAGATGAAAGTGGGGGATAAACTGTTCATCCTGTTCCTGCTCCATTTTCGACGATTCTTCTTGAAATTAATAAAATTAATGATGGAGGTAAAAGTCAAAATCTTATATTATTTATTCGGGGGAAAGCCATATCAGGGCAAGAAAGACCTTCTATTACATTAGGGAATCAAAAATGAAATGGAATTGAACCTATGTTTTATTTGTATATATTTATTTTTTTTAAATACCTATGTTGGGTCTTTTTGTCATTATAATTCTTACAGAAGCAAAGATAAATTTCATTTAAATATTACCTATTATTTAACTATTACCTATTAGTTATACTTTCGAATAAATCCCTTCTATCTCATAGGAACCCCGACATCGGGATAAATGTCCCTATTTTTGACCCAACCTACCAATTAATTCACTCATATTTTCAGACATCCACGGGTGAAAACAAAAAAAATCAAAATCGAACAAAGCAATTTCTCTGATATTTGTAACATTGTAGAAATGCAATATGTCTCAGTCTTATTGTAGACAAAACGGTTATTGTTACGGGATTTCGGAAAAAGAGACAGTTTGACGTCCCGAAACTTACTTTCGGGACAACGAGGCAGACAACCGAATAACGGGACTATTCCGTTCAAAACAAGACGTATAGTCACTTTATGTATACCCTATTATCCGGTATAAAAAGTATCATATTTGTTAATCCACGTTATAAAGTATCCGTGTGCAAAATTTCATTCAAATCTACCCGTTTCAGCCGTTTTTAACGTCATTTGTGAACAAACAAACAGACATACAGACAGACCGACAAAAATTAAAAAAACCTATTTTATGTTTTATTACATACTTCGCGCGTCTTTCACTACTTTTTTTTCAAATTCTCTAACGAACAGATACGCCTTGTCTACGATTTTATTATAAGTATAGATTTATTTGGCTGTCTTTATAATTATAAATGTTTGTTTGTTTATAATTTTCATAGTTATATTTCTGCAGGACTGACTTAAAATAAAGGCTTTGATTCATTTAAAAATAATTCAGCCTGAAGCCTAACTAAAGAATAAATGATGTATTTACTTAATAATATAACTTCATGTTGAAGGTAGCACTTGAGTAATATAACTTTTTAACGAAGTATTACGAGCAGGTTTACGTTAAAGGTGTAAAGTTTGTATATTCCAGACTCCCGTTGCTATTTATCCCTAGAGTCTAACTTAAACCTAGAGTACATTATAAATATTACTAAGAAAATGTACATTATTATGTGATGTAGGCGAAAAAAATGATATTAGAATTTTTAGAGTTTTTACTCAATGTTAATGGAGTATTTCAGATTTTATTATTTTCTCAGATGGGTTTCTCTTCCACTTCGGTTACTTTGCTGTCACAGACAGAATAGTAACTATTGAATGGTCATTAGAGATGTGTATAATGGACAAGTAAGGTAACAGACTCATAAAAATCTACGACTTGATTACTAGTGAGTAAAAAAAAAATTTTAAAAATTATTTCTTTGCTTTCATCGTAGAGAAAGTTTTATTGAACGGAACCAATGAAGAGTTAGAGCCTATTCATTTATTTAAATGAAAAGTAGGTAGGTAATAACACTCATATATCATTTAGATAAACCGATAAACAAAGATAAACTAAAAAAAATTAAATTACTTAGCCAAGACATTGATAACGGATTACTGAGATATTCTAATAAGATATTTTATCGTGGCTTGAACATAAATAATTTATGTAAGTTCAAAACTAGAGCTCATATTTCTCAGTCCATCAGGTATGTATTTTAGGTGAGAATGGCTCTTAAGTATTGTATGGAGTACAAATAATTGTCGAACAGTTAATACTTTGGTCTTTTTGTATAATTCTGATGTTGGAAAAGAGATTGGTAAAGAATAGGCTATTTTTAGTACTGTCCGCTGGGTCATTTCGATCATGATTAATGTTGATTTTGGTGCACCACCCCAGGATGTATTACAGTAACTTAAAAGTAATAATATACAGTTTTAATTATACCGTCATTACCAATATGTTTTCAATTTATGAACAATAATATTAATTTACGGATTCTGTTTGTTAATGATTTAATGTGTGGCTTAAAATTAAAACTCCTAAATATTTTATTTCGTTAACCAATGTAATTCTGGACAAGGGCAATTGTTATGTTCATGAGGCATCAAAGTAAGTGAGAAAATTGTATCCAATACAACATTTCTCCGTTTAGAGTTAAATAGTTGTGACATCCTTATCGAAAAGACCAAAAGGGATATTTTATTTGACCCTGAACCCGCATATGTCAAAAACTAAAATAAGGCTATAAGGGTAAGATAAGAATCATCGCATCGCCGATCGCAAGATCCTTCATTTTAGTATAAAATATTTAAAATGGATTATAAATCTGCAGAGAATTTACAAAGTAAAAACTCTTGCATCATTTTCTGAACTTTGTTATAAGTTACTTAAACTATCACAACAGAATGCTCTTATCTTTTGTTTTGAATACAAAAAATTGTTTTTCTGCATCGACTTATCTCTATTTATAAATAAACAAGATTCTAGAACTATTTTAATATTATAAAGAGTGTTATTTTAATATACGATGACTATCTGGGGGATCGATAGTGCTGCCGCCAAGTCCAGCATTGGAAACATACATAGCGTAGGCCATAATATCCTTTTCTTGAAGTAACTCATGTCCTTTTTGACCACTTGTAACATCGCAAAGGACTTGACCACCATTCGGATATAGTCTACGAAAACTTTAAAATCTTAATTGTATTAACTTGGCAATTTTGATGGTACCTTTGATTTAAATGGAGTCTGGTTTAGAAGAAATTATAATTATTAGTTCTTAAAATGTTTGCGAAATCCTGTAGTGTCCATCAGTTACTGAAAATTAATTCTTTAGTTTAAAAAAAATTTGGTAATTTTCGTTACTTAGACATGTTATTCCGTTCTTAGGCCAATTAGAACATTGCCCTTCACTTTCTGTGTCACTGATGCACTTACCGATAATAATAGTATTCACGAAGTAAAAAAAAAAAAACAATCTAAAAACTAGAGAAAAAAAAGCACAATGGAACTATAATCTAAACTAATTATGTTAACTAACCTAAATCGTCTTGTCCGTCCGTGTAATGATTGCAACTGAAATAAATATGTATCCAGGCATAATATTGTTGAATAGATGCTCTACAAACACTAACTAAAATAAGTAAAGTGATTTTATATAGTCTCACAATTTTTTCAGTGAAATAAGTTCGTTGCTAGAGTTGGCTTCTTTTACAGTTTATGTTTTTATTGATTATTTTAAAAGTTGTCTTGTGAACTCAATATATATTAAACACAACATTTTACACAAATGTATATCAAAGAGCTATTAAGATACTAGCGTCCATACATTTCGCCAGATAATTGGGTTTCATACTTCAAAGTAAGAGCTGGTCCTGAACTGACCCACTTTATAGAATATTCGTGATACTATTTTTAACTATATTAAGTACATGCTGCTTGAATATTGAGTGCTCGATATTGGAACAAAATCTTACCTATATAATATAGATAAAATATCGACATCCATAATTGGTCAATTCATATCCAAGCTTGCCCTATAAGTTAATAATATTAAATTTACTAATCAACCCTTACAACAATACTTTAATTTATCAATAAACACATTTGGTTTTCAATATAGTGTTGCTAAAAAAATATTCCGGCGTTAACGACATTAACATACTTTAAGCCTGATTTTTTTCCAGGATAAAAGTAGCCTATATGTTAATCCAGGTTATAAAGTATCTGTGTGACAAATTTGATTGAAATCCGTCTAGCTATTTTTGCGTAATTGAGTACAAACATCCAAACGTACACTATCACGTTTATAATATAAGTAAGATTATAATTAATTTAAAAAAAAATTATTGTCTGGATATATTTAACGAATACTTAATATGAGGTCATTAAACAACAACAGAAGGTAAAACTATTAATTTTATATATTCAACTTTGGAAAATAAAGTACTTGACATTATAATTTGACCTATTATACTATCTATCTGGTCAAATGACGTCAGTTGAAAGCAATTTCGAATTCCCTAATTTCGTCGTCAAAGAGTTTGTGCTCACTATTCCGGCTAACAGCCTACTACAAAGTTATTTGATGACTCTTGTTATGACAACGAACGTACGGTAAATGTAACTCAGTTTAATGTAAATAACAGTAATTTATTGTTTTTAGCATTTACATATCTACTTAAGTTACAGTTAATTAAAATTATAGTGCGCAAACTAACAGTATGATGGCTTGACAAAAATATCCGCCTGGGGATTAAACTTTAGACTCAGACCATCAGACTCAGAGTTTCGGCTAGAATATTCGCGATGAAATGCTACTCAAAATAGTGTTACCAACATGATCACTACATATTAGCAAAGTATGCTAATATTATCAAAGTATCTTAGATTCAAAAAAGCGTTCTTTTGAAACTTAAACCTATTCGCAAATGCTAGCAACACTTTATTTGTTTATTGACTAATAATATCTATTGGTTGATTTTTGGAAATATCCGTGCTCAACAATTCATTAATTCGATAGATCCGCAGCAGTTTGACGAGTTATTTCATAGAATAAACATTGAATATCAAATGAAGGGTGAGTATAGGAATAATTTTTATTAAGATCACGCGAATTTTTGATCTTATTTTTTACTTAGTTCAAGTAACAAGGTCTAGTTGTATAGGAGAGTTAACGTGTAATAAAAGAGCTCTTTAAACGTACGGCTCGGCTTTCTGTCTAATTTTGTCTATTGTCTTTTAAGTGCAGTTTCTTATAATAATAAGAAACTGCACTTGCTCATGTATTGCTATGCAAATTAGTACCTTATAGGTATCATACGCGAAACTGATAATATTCGTAGACAATAAATGTAAACAATATTATAACGTGTGTGCAGGTCACGGATACTTTCACAAAAGATAAACATACTTTTAAAAATTATATATAACAATTTTGAGATATTATAAGTCAAAAGGTCGAAGCAGTGACGAATCGGATAACGCGGTCGAATATACGACTTTGTAAAAAGATCAATAACCTATATCTCCAAGTAACCTTTAACCATACAAAAATCTGGAATTATGCTATCAATTTTAATATTAATTAGTTATATTATTTAATCTGTTTCATAAGACTTTAAGTTTCCACCTTGTACCCACAATACGTATTATCAGTGCATCGACCTAATGCAATATATTGATATCACCAGAACGAATACTATTTATTAACTCGGATTAACTCGAAGACTATTTTCACTATTCACCTTCCTGATACATCATCAGACCATCTCCAAGATACCAAATAAATGATACCAATAGAGTATTTTGTCCTAGGAACATGGTTTCTCCGCTAAAACCAAAGTTTTAGTACTGAGGAAAAATCAAAAAATTATCTTTTATATATTTAAGTTTTGACGATTATTTAAAGAATACGTGAAGTTATATAATTGAATTTAATACTGAACATTTAAGTCTATAGTTAATTGAAGGTGTGAAAAAGTCAAAATTCTAAGTGTAAGCAATTAATAAATAAGGCCATTTATACTAAAATATATATATATATATATATAAGGAATACTCTAAAGAAATATATATATATACATAATTTTATGAAATTTAAATTTAAAAACTTGAAATAAATTTTCCAAGAAAGAAAGAAATAATTTGTTATTCAAAAAAGTATGTAAAAAAGATTATTTCTTAAGTAACATCCTAGCAATTTTTTAAATTGTACGGAACCCTCAGTGCGCGAGTTCCACATTAAATTATGTGCGAGTTAAGCATTTAATTAATTTGTACACTATCAAACGACTCAATTTACAGCTCTATCCCCCAAGAGAACTACAACTCTTGACTCTCACAGTTCAACTTGCAAGCACTTGAAACATATTTTCCAAGCCAAAGCCAAGATTCACGCTACAGTTCAATATGGATTCATTTTTGCATTTAATTTGTATTTAAACAGAAAACTATGGAGACAAATTAATAAGAATATATCTGTACAATAAGGATACCTTTTTGAAAGAGCGTTTCACTTAGATCGCCAAGATTTTCTTTGAAGTAATTTAGAAAAAATTATGAATTTTCAAGTTAAAAAATATTATTATTTAAAGTTTAACAAAAATCGCAAAAATAAATCTCGCGAAAAAAATATGCCTCGTTTGACATTTTTAAATGAAATATTTAATGTACTCGTACATAATAAAAAAAGATTAGAAAGTTGAAAACCTCATTGATTTATTAGTAGGCAAAGTACTAAAAAAATATTAACGTATTTAAAAAAAACATCTGTCGTTTTATAACCTTATCTACAAGTTCTAATCAAAAAACATACAAGGAGTAGCTTTTAAAAATGTTTTTGTTTCGAGAAAGTAATTGAAAATAAGATTCGTGTTTCTTGGTAACATAAATATGCTTTTAGTAAAATGACTAATGTTACTCGAGTGACAAAACTTTTTAAATTACAGACCTGAAATTGTTGAAATATTGTGTTGTTTCATATGAAAATATATTTTGTGTTCTTACTTATTGTCATAATTATAAAATTATAGAAAAATTGTTGACTATTAGGAGCCAATATTAGGAATCAAAATATTGCAAAATCGGTAGTTTGACCTTTTTTATCTTCTTTTTCTATCACTGCATCTATCTCTATAGATAAACGATAATTACATGAAGTCTTCATAAACGACAAATTAGAGGTTTATGAGATGTAATTTATATCATGATTTTATAGTGTAGTAATATCCAGTTAACATTACCTGAGTACAAAAGCCCAGTGGTTAAGACTTGAATGTTTTACACAGTAGGTCCGAGTTCAATCCCACGCAACAGGCACCCACCGAGGACTTTGATATGACGGTGAAGGAAAACATCGTGAGGAAAACTGCACTCCTGAAAGTTCCCTAAAGTTCTCTGTCGGTATGTGAAGTCTGCCAAACTGCACTAGGCCAGCGTGGTCGACTATGACCTAACAATCTCCTCATTCTGAGGAGGATACCCGGCTCAACATAGTGCCATTAACGGATTATGATAAGTGATGAATGAATCTATATCGAGTTACTTTTTTGTCTCCGAAGTCTTACTTGAAGAAACTGGGGGTCTATTCATAAATAAACAACATGGCATTAGAGAACCTTTACTTGGAATTAAAACTAATTTTGATACTATAAATAAATAACTGGACTAAACCACACATGCCACATGTATTTATTAATACAAGCTTCGAAATAATTCAATATTCGCTGAAATGTACAAATATTTGTACTAATTAACCTTTAGTAATTGATTAGACAATATTGTGACAATAATGAACGTACTAAATTTCGTAGAGCTCTTTGTTTTGAGATAAATAAGATCTAAGTTATCCATACATATAAATAAATTTGGAGTGTCTGTTTGTAATATTAAAATAACCACTTTTTACTAAGTGCTTATGGATGTATACTCGGTAGATATACCAAAACCACATTTTTTACAATTTCTGTCTGTCCGTTTGTTCCGGCTAATATTTGAAATAGCTGGACCGAATTTCACGGGACTTACACTGGCAGATAGCTCATGAAACAAGGAGTAACTTTTAATATCTCGCTATGACCCATAAGAGCGGAGCAACACACAAACGACGTCGCGCGGGTCGGCTAGTTAAAAATAATAACGGAAAACATTGTATTTAAGATATCCTTTAAGTTTTGATTTTTGTTTCTATATAATTTTAAAAAAAAATTGATTATTAGGGAGCTACTATCGCTATCACTTACATGACTGTGATTCCAAAATACTCGACATTTTTTCAAAATCTGTCCAAATTTTTAGTAGAAGACTTAAAAACGCAGATTGAAGGTATACTATGTATAAAACAATTTTAAATGATAAGTTGTCTTTACGCAGTGCCACACTTTATGCAGTAACAAACAAACCTAAACAATCTAGAAATCCAATAATTCATTTCATAGTTCCATCCTTTTACCCCAGACGCTTTTGCTACGTGGGTGGATTTATGGAAAAAAAAATCCCTGCTACGTACACGTAACTTAAGTAACTAGTAAGTAAGAAAAGTAGCTAACACCTAATGGTGTAGCATTAAGGGGATCTAGCTGACCTTCACAAAAAGCATAAGACTAATAATTAAAACGCAATTTAAAGACATTGCTAGTAGTCAACGCTAAATGTCTTATTGAATACCACGCAACAAATATACAATGTAAATATAGCAAGTAAGCCTGATAAGTAGAGTATTATACAATAGATGTAAATAAAGTTAAACTACCTATTAATATATAAAATTAGCGCTGTAGCGACATAGAAATTACGATAGTATATAGTATAAAGAGAAACCATAAGTCACATATATATAAAAAGGAAATTTAGGAAACATGTGTCCTGAAAAAACTCATTTAATCCTGTCCAAAATTAAGTTAAGTAGGTAAAAAACATCTCCGATAACGTTGGAGACAGTTGGCGGTGTAACCTCCCAAAGATCGGGGGTTGCATTAATTTAAAAAATAAAAAAACCCAGACGCTTTCAAAATTTTTTTATTCTAAATGTCAGCCTCATCATACTCTTACAACAATAAAAATGAACACTAACTATAATTAAAAATGAAGCTGGTTCAGATAGACTAGACAAGCATAATAGAACAAAACAAAGTTCTGTTTCTAGTCTATCAGGGGGTTAAACATACATTTTTATTTCCTGATACCTCACAATTTCAATATCATTGGATTTTTATAACATTAACAATGGTCTAGCTCCGAATCTCTGGGACTATTACCACTTAATACTAATGAGTAAGTTCTAAACGTGATGGGTGATAACGCCCACATATGAACATACTCTCATAAAATAGGCAGTGGTCAAAATTATGATGAGAAACTAGGCAGTAGAGCCTGAAAATATATTGTTAAATTTGGTGACCTGTAAAAGCGATGATATTTATACCATTTATTTTTTAAAAAGGTTATTGTTCGCTTCGTAAGCATATAATGTCTTATAAAAGATTTCTTTGTATTTGGTATACAAGTGAGCTTTTACCAATTCCAAAATACATTTACGATACTGTAAATAGGATATTAAGTTAAATCGTGCTCAATATTAGGAACGTTAAGGAAACTTCTTTCATGCATGCAAAATAGTTTACCTTACGTAAATCTTACTCTATAACTCTACAATAGATTCATTTTAATACTCTATACATATAATGGAAAGGAATCGAATTTATGTACATTGTAGATATTTAAGAAAACTTAATGTAAGGAGTCTTTGTAACACCAATAGAAACCAAAACAATTATTTTAAAAAAATATTTTGCTTATAAGCGTATCACGCTAAAATTACTGCACGAAATTGGATACGGTTTTCACAGTTATATTGTTACAAATCTAACTTAAAATATAAGCATTTTTTCATTTAAAACGTTTGTCAAAAAATAGTTATTGCCATTAAAGTATATATAGCCCAATTAATCTAGGCAGTGTCGACTACATAAATATGTTGTTTTTGTAACACTTGAAATCGAAAACATTCTTATTATTTTAATAATATGTTTGTTTTTTCACGATTATCATGACATAATATAATAATAAAATGAGATCATTATGAACAAATAAATCGTTTACAATGTTGCAAGATAAAAATTTGTTTACATTAAAAATATAGGTAAGTAACAACTTACGCCCGCCTTTATACATAAACTTTTTTTTTGAGAATTATGTAAAAACTAGATAAATATATCTTGAAGATTAGCCACATTTTGCTAATTTATAAAACTTTAGCTGAGGAGGTAATCGCGTCGTTCCAGAAATTTCGTAATGTGACTTCAAAAAAAATGAGTAGATCCATGTTAATACAGTTTTTTTCTTCCAGATAAAGAACTAGACGAGGATTTGAAAATGTGAGTCCGATACGATCGTCAATTTTTGGCATGTTTGCAAAATAGCTAGAAACTTAGCTCAATTCAAAGTTGACTTTTTTACTTCAAAACTTGAATCAAACCGAGAAAAAGATAATAGGTTTTATACAAATACGAACAACAAACTAATAAATCGATTTTTTAAAAAGTTCTCTTATCAGAATCGCTAACCCTAATATAGCCCTCTTATTTGCCTTCCTATTAGATCTTCTACATAAGATACATGGAAAATTTACTTTCTTTTAAGTGATAAGTTATCGGTAAAACTGTACGCCAATAATTATGATGGCATTATCACAAAATGATAGTGATTCGGGTCAGTTAAGATCATCTTGCAAAGGTATATAATGAGACTGAAGAGAGGATTGAGACACAGTTTGTCAGCACCACTATGAAGGCGATAGTGTGCTTGGTTTTGGGCCTTGCGGCTATGACCGCTGCCCGCCCCGACGTCACCGACACCACAATCGGTAAGAAATATTAAATTTAATATTTTATATTCACTAAAATATATCATTATACTTTGTTCTGAATTATCTGTAAATAAATAATTCAATGCATTTTAATCTTATAGGCACAATGGATGTTAAAGAGAAGCAATTCCTTATCCTGAAATTGCTGAACAATGTCATGGGACCTGTAATGTACAAAGACATTGAAGATATGGGAAAGAACTTCAAAATTGAAGACAATTTAGACCTATGGACTGTAAGTTTAATATATATATATATATATATATATAGCCATATATGTATATATGGGATATCTACTAAATAGATTTATATTGATATTAGTGAAACAAGTCAAATATAAAAGTTATACTTAATTAAAAATACCATTTATTTACAGAAAAAAGACGTTGTCAAAGGATTCCTCGACAAACTGAAGTTCGGTTTCCTACCCCGTGGTGAAGTTTTCACCTTGCACATTGACAGACAAATGCAAGAAGTAGTCACCATGTTCCATGTGCTCTACTACGCCAAGGATTTCACCACTTTCATCAAGGCTGCTAGCTGGATGCGTCTCTACCTTAATGAAGGCATGTTCGTGTATGCTCTCACTATTGCTGTCAGGCATCGTGAGGACACCAAGGGCATTATCCTTCCACCACCTTATGAAATCTACCCATACTTCTTCGTCCGTGCCGATGTTATTCAAAAGGCCTATATGCTTAAGATGAAGAAGGGTCTCCTCGATGAAAAGTTATCCGACTTCTACGGTATTAAGAAAACAGACAAAGATGTTTACATCATTGACGAAAATGTTTATGATACTCGTGTCTTCTTAAATGATGAGGACAGACTCAGATACTTCACAGAAGACATTGATCTTAACACTTACTACTACTACTTCCACGTAGACTATCCATTCTGGATGAAGGATGATATCATTTCTAACAAATTTATGGTCAGACGTTGGGAACTTACCTTCTACGTGTACCAACAGATTCTTGCCAGATATTACTTAGAACGTCTTTCTAACGGTCTTGGTGATATTACTACGCTATCATGGTACAAAACCATCAGAAAGGGTTACTGGCCGTGGATGGTCCTCCACAATGGTGTGCAACTACCTGTCAGGCTTAACAACCAAATTATGGCTGATAATAAAGACGTTGGTGTTGCTAACCTCGCTCAAGATTATGAAAGAATAATTACTGATGCTATTATTAAGGGATATATCGAGGTATATTTATTTTTCAATGTTAATTTATATTTCTAATTGAGCTCTGTTATTAATATTGAGTATTTACAGATCAATGGACACAGACTTGAATTGACAAAAACTGAAGATATTGAAGTTCTTGGAAAACTCGTTTATGGTACTATCGAGAAGACAGATTTGAACAAATTACACGTTGGAGCCTACCGCTATCTACTTATTTTGATTAAGTCTGTTATCGGAATGAACAGTTGGACAAATGACAGGTAAACTAACTTACGCAAGCTTATAACTATTTTGTCCTCAGTAACTGAAATTTTAACGATCTTTGAGTAATAACCAGATAGGCATTTTCCGCAATTTTCATCTCAAAACTAATTTCATTCTACAAATTTCATCTAAAAATATGGATATTTTTCAGCTTCATTACTCAAGGACATTTTATATTCATGACCATTTCCTTATTTTCAGATACTTCGTCGTTCCAACAGTTTTAGATAACTATCAAACTGCTCTTCGTGATCCGGTCTTCTATCAACTGCAGAAACGCCTTACCTACTTGTTGATCCTCTTCAAACTGCGTCTTCCAAGTTACACACATGAAGAAATCTACTTCCCTGGCGTTAAAATTGATAATGTTGTTGTCGATAAGCTTGTCACATATTTCGATGATTATTTAATGGACATGACCAATGCTGTTACTTGGACCGACGAGGAACTAAAGAAGACCACAACTGACATGGTGTTCTACGCACGTAAAATTCGTTTGAATCACCAACCATTTAAAATCACTTTCGACGTTATGTCCGACAAAACCGTTGATTCTGTAGTTAGGATATTCTTGGGACCTAAGGAAGATCACCTTGGCCGTCTCATAGATCTCAACATGAACCGCGTTAACTTCGTCGAAATCGATTCCTTCTTATACAAACTCAACACTGGTAAGAACACTATTGTCAGAAAATCTATGGACATGCACAACCTCGTACGTGATCGTATTATGACTCGTGACCTCTGGAAAAAGCTGGAATCAGTAACTGATATGAGAGATTTACTTATCAAGGATCTCAGAAACTACCACACTGGATTCCCCACTAGGCTACTGTTGCCTAAAGGTCGCATTGGTGGTATGAAGATGATGCTATACGTCATTGTCACTCCTCTGAAACTAGTAGACAATATTGATCTCTCAATTCTCGACACTACCCGTAAGGATCTCTTCGTGGACTTCAGAAGCACTGTGCTTCTTGATAAGATGCCACTTGGCTTCCCATTCGATCGCCAAATCGACCTCACCAAGTTCTTCACACCTAACATGAAGTTCGTAGATGTTATGATCTTCCACAAGACTCAAGTATGCGACATGAAGACTCGTTGGAATCGTTTTGTCCTAAAAGACTACGATTTCATTAACAGAACTCCTATCGTCAACAACTACTTCACAGATTTTGATATTAACACCAAAATCGATTCTGATGTAAACACGATGGATGTTTAAGCGATCGACAAAGTAAAACGACAAACGCTATTATAATGCCAAAAAGCAGATATGTAAAATATAAATAAAACAATTTATTTTTTAATATTTCTTTTATTTAACTTTCTTTGGAAATAACAACTACATGTTATACTAAAACCACTACAGTTATACTTATTACTCTATTATTACTCTAAAAGGATAAAATATTTACATTTTTAAAATGTATTAAAAAATACATGCTGAGAGAAAGACATTTTATATATAATTATTGATATTTTTTAAGTCGGTGCCAGCCAGGCCAGTCTTGTGAACAGACATGTAGTGTACTGTAGATTGTACTATTATACTACTACGTACTATAAAATTGCTGGCAAAGACTACAAACATATCAATAATTGTATATTATTTTCCTAATAAAGGGAGATTAATTATTAAGCTAATTATTTCTTACTTTTTAGTGCATTTTTTAGAGTTTGAAGTCGGTTGAATTTTTTGTAAGAAATGTTTTATTTCTTGCTTTTTTTATAGTATACGAGCAGAAGGTCCACCTGATGGTAAGTGGTCACCGTCGCCCATGGACATGATCTACAAAACACGGAGAATAGCAAATGCGTTGCCAACCTTACATTACTTTTTAAGGAACCTGTTCACTCGGTGTTTAACCCCCAAATTAAAGCGCTCTGGGAAAACCTCTGGTGACAGATTATTCCACAGCCTGCACGTGCGTGAAAGAAATGATCTTGACGCACGTACATTGCTGGTATGCCACGCATCCAAGTGGTGTAGATGGAATCTGTCCCAGCGGCGTAGAGTGCGATGGCGCAAAAGTGTCGGGGGCACTAACTCGAACAATTCCTGTGAACATTCCCCATTGTAGACACGATAGAGAACACACAGAGATCCAACGTCTGTCGGGAGACTTAGTTCATCTAAACCGTCTGTGAGAATGGGGTCGTTGATATTGCAAACAGCAGCTCGTCGTTCAATGGAGTCAAGAGGGAGCAACTGGTACTTAGGGGCGCCAGCCCAAAGATGCGAACAAGTACTCCATATGCGGACGCACCTGGGCTTTGTATAGCAACAGCCGGTGTCCTGGTGTGAACCACTGTCTCGCCCTGTTTAGTACGCCCAGTTTTTTTGAAGCCTGTTTGGCTTTGCTCTGGTGCTGAGGGGAATGTTCTGGAATTTAGCCGCTATAATAAAAAGAGTCTTTTTTGCGGTAAACGCGCAAACCTGGGTATTCGTAGGGTTAAATTGGACAAGATTATGTCTTCCCCATTCAGAGACCTGCTCCAGGGAGGTCTCTATTTCAGACACCAGGTTTTTTTCTCCTTTCTTCTACCTCAATGCGAGGAATATTTGGCCGGCCAGTATAAAGACCAACAGCGACCTTAATGCTCCGCCCACTAAGAAAGCTGGATGCCCAATTACATAATTCCTCAGGTAGGTAGGAAGGTAGCTTCGCTAATAGAGCTTTATGCCAAACCCGAACGAACGCTTTAGCGATATATAGGCTAACTGCCATAGCTTGTCCTTTGCTCTCAATGGCATTTGCCCAACGGTGAGTAAGGTAAACAAGAAGATCCCCAGCACTGCGAACATGACGAAAGCCATACTGTCAGTCACTAATTAGCTGGTTATATGGCTCAAGGTAACCAAGGAGCTGTGTATTTTGCACGTTCCATCACTTTAGAGAGCAAGGAGGTAATAGCAATAGGCCGATAATTGGACGGGTTGGTGCTGTCACCTGCTGTGCTGTTCTTGGGAATAGGGTGAACGATAGCTACTTTCCTGTGGTACAGGAAAGGGAAAAAAGGCGCGTTAATGTTGAAGTCAACTCGGGAGCACACGTATTAAGGACGTTTTTTGCTTTTTAGTTAATATGTTCTAAAACTCATTTATGGCTCATCCACTGATTCGCTCCCTAACCTGTTTACTCGTTCAATCACTTACTAAATCACCAATTCGCCCACTGAAATCTACGTACCCATACACATTTTAACTATTCACAAAGTGACTCACTCAATTTACTTATTTACAAAGTACCTACTCACTCAACCATCATCTCAACTACTAAACTGTACCACTCTACTCATCCTACCATCTCAAATTTACTGCACCCACTCAACAGATAGCTTTCAGCTCTTCATAAATTATAAGTCAGAACCATCTTAATTACCTAAAATATCGACTATAAACAACCGCACCAAAATGGGTTCATTTATAAAGTTATTACGATGTCACAGACAGACACACAGATACACTGTTAAACTAATAAAACAATGTCATCTTGATCCCATTTATTTCACACAGATAAATCCGCATCAAAATAGGGCCAGTGTTTCGGAAGCTACGATATCACAGACAGGTACACATTGTAAGGGGTGGGGGTAAATAATTTTTACATATATCCAAGAACCTTAGATGAGGAGGAAAAAAAAGAAATTTACTAACAAAATTCCAAAACTTTTATTTAAAGTCAATTGCTCATCTCTGTTTTCCCTTATTTTACAGTAACATTTTATATCTATTCAACACATAAATAAGAAAGGGGGTACGTTGACGAAATCTGGTCACAACCAAATTCGGCGAAACAGCTACATAGGATCCCACCAGCTGTTCTCAATTATACAATATTTTCAGGTTATTACATTTATAATTAATTTAGATGGTATAAAAAAATGTGTGTATGTGTGTGGTCGAAGGAAAAGAAAAAAAAAAGGAAAAAATAAGCAAACCCATCCTTTTGGGATTGCAGTATCAGCAGCAAGCACAGAACAAAGGGTTGTGATCCCTACGGCCCTCTCAATGAAGCAACCATGCCTTTGGATGATGGGAAACTCCTCGGTGAGACCGCATAGCGAAGGACGGCATCACAAAAGACTTAACAATCTTCACATTAGTGTAAAATCCTCATACTAGGAAAACAACAGCTCCGTCAGGGACAACACCCCGTTATAAAAATCACTTCTTTATAGAAGAACAGGTCCGTCCATAATAAGAAAACAGTTCCTCAAAAAAAACACTTCCTGTGAAAAAAACAACTCATTCCTATCTTTGTATAAATACTAAGAAAGCCCTAAAATTGTTCTAAACACAGGTACTACAATAATTTAGTAAAATATTTTAAATTTGAAATAATAATTTTAATATAATTAAGACATAATTCACTTCCACAAAGATCAAATTTAACTATTATATAATTAGGCAAAATATTGTAAAATAGGCATTAAATTGATATTTAAAACCAAGAACAATTATTGTCCTATTGAATTAAAATACTCTCAAACCTGGTAGACCTTCAGGTCAAGACCTGGATCACTAAATACATCAAAACTGATTAAGTGGAATTTTGACCACAATAATGAAAAATAATATAAAATACTAATTTGCCCACGTAGGTTATTTAGTTTTAAAGGTAATTGAAATACAAACTCACCTGAGGAGTGTTTATTTTTTATAGAAAGATAATAAAACTGTCACTGTACACGGCCACCAAATGGCACATAACTCGACTTACACTGAAAATACCAATAAATTCTTTGAAATACTATTGAAAACAAGTGTGATTGGGTTTATTACTAAATAAGAAAACTAAATATAAAAAATTTACTACACCTAATGTTAAAAAAATAGAGACTGGTGTATTTATAAATGGAGAGGAGTTGGAACCGGTGGAATCTACCGTATTTTTGGGCATTACTGTCGATTCTAAATTACAATGGGGCCCCCATATTGAGAGATTGGCCAATAGACTCAGCTCTGCAGCATACGCGGTTAGGAAAATACGCCAATTAACTGATATAGACACGGCTCGTTTAGTTTACTTTAGCTACTTACATAGTATAATGTCTTACGGCATTCTACTTTGGGGTAACGCAGCCGACATAAACACGATTTTTGTACTGCAGAAAAGAGCTATTCGCGCAATCTATGGTCTCGGCCCTAAAATATCTTTAAGAGATAAATTCAAAGAAATTAGTATATTGACTGTTGCTTCACAATATATTTTTGAAAATGTTATGTATGTTTGTAAAAATATTAATGATTTTATTAGAAATACTGACTTGCAAGACATCAATTCTAGGAACAAACACAAACTTGTTATTCCTACTACTCGATTAAGTAGAATTAGTAATTCTTTTGTTGGGCGATGTGTATGCTTCTACAACAGGATCCCAGAAAACGTTCAAAATTGTTCTATAGGAAAATTTAAAAAACGTTTGTGTGACAAAGGCTATTATAACATTTAAGATTGTAAGATGTCACGCCTTGCGAATGATACGTTCGCTCCAGGCTTTCTCAAAATATAAATATATTTGTTATAAAAATTGGCGTTTAAAAAAATCAAAGTTAAAAAGTAAAATATCCAAAAGAAACAGTCCCGCTGAGTTTCTTGCGCCCATTCTTCTCAGGTCTGGGTTAGGTCGTTTCCGAAAGGGTGGTAGATTCCGACGTTCAATAAGAGAATGTAAATTCCAATATTGAATAAAAAAAATTTACTTTGACTTTGACTAAGAAATTTAAGGATTTACTTACAGTTTCGGGTTTTCCAAACACTTAATGCTTCAAAAGGTTATGATCTTAACCACAGCCATTATTACATGAACTAAAACGATATCGCAAAACGATATTGTAAATGTTGAAACAACGTTGTTGAAAACTAATTTGGATATATTGAGAATTTTAGACAAAAAATTTTTAATTCAAAATATTGTTACAAATATTCCAAACAATATTATAAAACTGTGAAATATAAATTTCACAGGGTAAAAGATGCCAGCCTTCGAACTGAAGCACTTTGAGAATGAATAATTTGAAACTACTGATGGTTCCTAGTATACTATTAGCAAACCATAGAAACTTAAAAATAACCAAATAAAAGATGCCAGTCTTCGGACTGAAGCACTTAGAGAATGAATAACTTGAAACTACTGATGGAACATTCCTAAATAACCCTGCGGTCCGGACAATATTGATTTGACTTAGCTAACGTTTCCTACGGACAATACATTCTACAAAATAACCCTTCAGTCAGGAGAGATGACAACATTCCTTAATTTCCCTGCGGTCCGGACGATATTGACACAACAAACAAAACAAATAAAACTAATGAAGACAAAAACAAAACTTACAATTAGACTTAACTAGCTTAGCCTAAAGAAACAAACCTAGTCTAATCCACCACGTCAGCAAACTTAAAATCTTTAATGTGCCACCTACCAACACATTTACCATTTTCGTCCTCCAGCTCATACACCAAAGAGGACAATTTTCGTATCACCTTACAACGTTCATACTTTGGGGCAAGCTTGGCTGAAAAATAGTACGGACCTGAACTTTGTTTATAAGTTCGTTTAAACACGAAGTCACCAACCTCAAAGTAAATATTTAATATTTTTGTCATGAGCTTTCTTAAGCTCCGACGCAGTAATAAAAACTTCCTTTAAAGCAGATAACTTATCTAATCCTTACGGCTACGCGATCCAAACGAAAGACTATCAAGTTCGGTGCATTCACCGTAAACCTGACCATCAACGATAGCTTCACGACCGTGAACCAGCATAAAAGGAGTAAACGAAGTAACATCGTTCACCGAGGTATTCATAGCAAACTGAAT
This sequence comes from Limenitis camilla, assembly GCA_905147385.1. Classification (NCBI taxonomy): domain Eukaryota; kingdom Metazoa; phylum Arthropoda; class Insecta; order Lepidoptera; family Nymphalidae; genus Limenitis; species Limenitis camilla. The sequence continues at coordinate 6,551,339 of LR990241.1, forward strand.
TGCTGGAATGTAAACATCCCAATTGCGATGATCGGAACCAACAAAAGAAGATACTGCAGTCATCACAGTACGGTTGTATCTTTCAACGGTATTGTACTGCGGACAATACACAGGACTAAAGTGAATTTGGGGAATGTGATATTTAGAAAATAAAGCTTGTAACTCACGACTTACAAACTGAGAACCGTTATCAGCTATCACAGTCTGAGGTATACCATGCGTAAGAAAAACATGGTCTTCAAGACGCTGTACAATAACTCTACCCGTGGCACGTCTTAAAGGAAAAAGTAAACAATACTTCGTAAAGCATCAAACTACAACAAACAGGTAAGTATTTTGTTCTCGAGACATGGGCAGTGGATCAACTAAATCCATGCTGACATCCACTGGAATGGACGACAACACACCTTAGGACTGCCAAGAAAACCAGGCGTAGCTTGATTAGAATGTTTGTATGCCTTACAAGTGCCACAACGTGACACATAATTTGAAATATCCTGATACATACCAGGCCAATAAAAACGAAGTTTAACTTTTTTATATGTTTTATCAATACCAGGATGTGCAGCTAAAGAAGAATCATGATTGGATCGGATAACTTCCTCTCTTAACTTCTCCGGCACAAACTCTTTCCAATCAAAATCTCTGCTTAGGGAAGTTTTACCCTTAGTATAACGAAAAAGCTTAAGGAGCGTACAAAACCCCACACACGTGGAAGCTGGCTGGGCCCGATTTCAGCTTCTTTTAATTAAGGGTTATCTATTGTCAGTTAGGTGATGAAGATACACAGTACTCACAAGTTATTGATGATTTCTTATCTTCTTTCTAATCTTCTTTGGGCATGCCCGTTACACGTTTCACACAATAACACAAAATATTCGCACTTCACCACCAGTTGGTTTTCGTCAGGGAAGGGTCAATTAACTAGCGTTTAGGAAATATAGCACACACAGAACTCAGAATATTATTAATCAATAAAGGGATCAACAGGGGGGGGGGGGGGGTGCACACCGCGCGCGTGCGCCGCTCTTAATGGCTACATCACGACTGCCCCGGCCGGCGTCTTGGCTAACACTACCGCCGCCCGCGCATTATAAAAAATATAGTAAACAGCTTATTATTAACAATTTGAAAATTTAGACAAGTTTGAGGCCACTCTTTACAACGATCAAAAATATTAGAATACCAAGAATCATTAGGAGAGTCTAAAATAACAGAATTAATGGGTACGGAACGCGATAACGTATTTGGTATTACATTATCAGAGCCACGTCGATGCTCTGTAACAAAGTTATAAGGGGACAAACGACAACTAAACTAAACGTCCGGTAGGATTCTTTAAATTTAAAAACCATTTCAGACTTGCGTGGTCCGTAAGAATTTTAAAAGGTTTACTGCCTTCAAGATAAGGTCTAAAATGTTTTACAACGTGAACCACTGCTAATGCCTCGCGTTCAGTAGCTGAATAATTGCGTTCCTGTCTACTTAAGGATTTACTACAGTACGCAACAGGATGCTCTTCACCATCTATGTTTTGCGTTAGCATATCTATACCAAACTCAGAAGCATCAGTATGAACAGTGAAGGGTTGTGAAAAATCTGGACAAGCCAAAACTGGAGCGGTTATTAAGGCGTTTTTTAATTTATTAAAAGACATTTCAGCTTCAGGCGACCAAGAAAAAGGTGGTACATCTTTACGAATAGACGTTAAAGCGTTGAATGGACCAGCAACATTACAAAAATTTCGAATAAAACGTCTATAATAATAAGCTGTACCTAAAAATCTCTTGACGTCTTTACGACAAAACCTTGACCGTCCACGATATATCCTAAATATTTTAACTGTTTACGAAAAAAGCAACATTTCTTTAAATTAATAGTTAAATTACCAAACCTTAAGCGTTCAACAACTTGTTGTAAAAGCGTAATATGTTCATCAAACGTCTGATTAATTATAATAATATTATCGAAGTAAATAAAAATTTTACAATGATATTCAGGGCCAAACAAACAATCCATGAGTCTTTGCTGAGTAGCCGGAGCGAAACGAAAACACATGACTTTAAATTGAAATAATCCTCGATTAGAAACAGTAAAACCAGTTTTCTCCTTAGATTCCGGGTCTAAAGGAATTTGCCAAAAACTAGATTTTAAATCAATCTATGAAAGGTAACGAGAATCACGTAAATTATCTGAAATGTAGGTTATATAAGGTAAAGGATAAGCATCGTGTTTAGACACTGCATTTAATTTTCGACTGTCGAAACAAAAACGTAAGGTTCCATCAGATTTAGGGGCCATAGTAATAGGATTGTTCCACGGGCTACTCCTCTTTTCAACGACATCCATCGCAAGCATCTCATCTAATGGCGACTTAACTCTGCAAGCGTTTTCCGGCGACATCATGTAGTAACGTCGCTTAATGGGCGAAGTACCTCCTGTATCAATCTTATGGGTAATAAGATGTGTCCTACCTAAACCTTTAATTTCCGACGAAATCTCTTCAAACCTCTTATAAACTTTATTAGCTTTAATCTTTTGCTCCTCAGATAAAGACTCAAAAGAATGTAAACAATTAATTGCAGACACAGGGGTATCCTGCACAGCACAAAAGGAAATAAGTTTCTGCCTTTTTAATAAAGCTAACACATCCGGTAACTTTATAAGAACTAAAGAACAATTTAATAGTATTACACCAATCTTTCCAATCATTAAAATTAAAATTAGGATGACAGTCCTTCCTTACAAGTTTTTTTGACTGTACATTACTAGTTTTACTACACTTGGTACAAGTCTTTGTGGTCCTCCCTTCTTCACCACAGCGAAAACAAACTAACTTAGGCTTGGCCTTACAATTCGAGAGTGAATGACCATCGGTGCGACAGCGAACACAAAATAATTTGGTAACTCCTGCAGCAGCACACGTTTTTACGGGTCTGGACGCTCCTCTAAAAGCTAGATCTGCCAACATTTTGTCCGACGCACAAGGTTGCTCCACAAAAGAATCAGCGCGATGTTTTCCGTGCTCCAGCTGACGGCAGTAAACTTTTAAGTCAGCCCAAGTGCTAACATTAAACAGGGATAATTGAGTAGTATAAAAGGGCCTAAAATTATATTTCGCAATCTCGAACTTCTCAAGATCAGTAAGCGGCTTCATCAGGCGGGAAAAATAATTTTGCATTATACTTATATAAATAAATAACTATACTCTCGTCGATACCTTGGGATCTCGAACGAATCTCATCTAATAATCTCTTATCATAATCTGGTGGCAAGAAATCGTCCAATAGGGCAGCTCTCAGCTCCTCCCATGATGAAACAGAGTTAGAAATTCCACGATACCATGCTAAACCATTATCAGCAAACAATTCCACAGCTGAATTAAAAAGTTGTTCGTCACCAATATTGCGGCCTCTGCACAATTCCTCCACATGCTGAATAAAAGCAACTACACTACCTTTGCCATAAAATTTTTAATATTAAGAGTTTGAACACCGACCGTCCGACTACAAGAAAAACCTGGAGATATATGTTTAAATTGAGGGTTATCTCTTTTATCAAGAGTTTCAGAAATCAATTCCTCAGGAGGTAAAGGAACTTCAGCTACTTTACTACTTTTAAATATACTAAATAATTTATCTAACTTTAATGTAATATTTTCCAACATAGAATCTAGTTCAAATTGAATGGTGAGGTCAGACTCATTAATCAGAGTTAATCTTCCTTTTTTTTTTGACTTGGAGGAATCTGCATACAGATACTTCCCCAAGCGGGTACTTGGGAATGTTATGCGGGGATGGTGTGACTGCCTCTGAAGGAGACAGCCCAAACACTGCTTCGGAAGGAGACAGCCCGACCCGCTAAACCATCCGGGGTGTTCCACTCTCCTGCTATAGGGACGAGGCCACGGGAAATTGAAAAGTACTCACATTAAACTCAGCATAGTGTAGCCACCGAAACATGAGGGGGCGCGCACCAGCACTAGACCTCTGCATGGGCAGCAGAATCTCCCGTCCACCGCCCATAGTCTACTCATCGACGGCGCAATTATGATGGCATTAAAGCCACGTAGCCTCGGCTTCGTCGACCGCCTCTTCCCTGGCACATAGGGTGGAGTCAACATTGCACTCTCTCTCCCTCTCCGCCGCTTTCTTCGCCGTCAACACAGTCTCGGAGAACGTCTTGACGGCTACCCAAGCCTGCTCGCTCTCAACCATGGCTTTGACCAACGTCGGCAACGACAATTCGGGCCCGACGACCGTAGTTAAGAAGGCGCGAGACTTCTCCCACGCGGAACAGATTTGTCGCGTGTGGTGCGCCGTGTCACTCGCACCGTCTCCGCAGGGAAGTCGATGGGGATCCACCCCAACGACTCGTTGTGATGGATCTCCATCGTCTTCCCTGCGGAGAGGGCTCGTTTGCGATATATCGCCGCAAGAGCCTCAGCTTGGAGATCCCACGACGGTACTCCCGCTAACACACATGCCCCCTCAAACGATACCGTACGGTACGCTCGGGCAACTCTCAGCGCCATAGCCCGCTGCAGACGCCGCAGCAGGACTGCAGTTCTAGGACTGAGAGAACCCGCCCATATGGGCGCACCATAATTCTCCCTAGACTCCCGGCAGCACCCACCAGTCAGATGCTGCTGTTCTGAGGAGGGCGATTACGAGGCCCATGAAATATCATGGCCTCCGTTTTTTGCAGTGCCACTTCTAACCCAAGCGCTTTTATACGGCGCATGACTTGCGCCATACCTGCCGTGTGCAACACCACCGCCTCGCGGTAATCGGAGCCGCGGGCCGTCACCAGGGTGTCGTCAGCGTAGCACGTCATGCTGACACCCCGGGGATTGGCTCCACGCAAAGCCCAGTCATAGCCGATGTTCCACAGAAGTGGCCCAAGAACAGACCCCTGCGGAACACCGCATGACATGCTCCACCTCGTCCAATTGCCATCCTTCATCGGGTAAGTGATTTCCCGGCCATGGAAGTAATCCGCAACCACATCCAGTATATACTGCGGCACGTTTTGGTACCGAAGCGCCGGCATGATTGTCTCCCAACGGTAGAGTGTTGAAAGCATTGGAGATATCTAGCGAAACCGCTAGCAACACCCCACCACAAGAGACTGCCTTATCCGCGAGCTTCTTTATTCGTTCTATTGCTACGACGGTCGAGCGACCCTGGCGAATCCCGTATTGTGTCAAAATCAGATATTTCATCAGTAGGAAATTCCTTAGAAAGTTTACAAATTTGTGAACGCAATTCACAAACTGTGTGAATTCCACACAACTGCTAAATATTTCAAATAATCCTTTAAGTTCCTTAAATTTAATAAACAACTATTTTGTAAGTGTAGGTAAAAATCTAGCAGAAAATTTAACTGATTCTCTAAAAATTGATAATATACATTCTGGTCATTGCATGAAATCTCCAGCAAATTCGTTTGTCTTATTAGATACAACGGAGGAAGAGGTTGAAGGTTTATTGATGGGCTTGAAAAATAGTTGCACTGTAGGTTGGGATCAGATTTCTAAAAAATTTCTTAAAGAACACAAACAAAACTTAATTCCCCAAATGACTCACATTTTCAATCTATGCCTACGTTTAGGAGTTTTCCCAAATGTTTTAAAGAAATCTGAAGTTCGTCCGTTATATAAAAGTGGCAATAAAACGCACCTTAGTAATTATCGACCTATTTCCATATTACCCTCAATCTCAAAAATTTTGGAAAAACTAATAAACAATAGGCTAATTAAATATTTAGAGCACAATAGGCTCCTATCGAATCAACAGTTTGGTTTTCGTAGGGCCAAATCTACAGAGGACGCAGTTTTTACCTTAACTGATTTTATAAGTACAAATTTAGACCATGGAAAAAAGGTTGTATCAATTTTCTTGGACTTAGCAAAGGCTTTTGATACACTTTCAATCCCTCTTTTACTTAAAAAGCTTAATATCCTGGGTGTTAGGGGAATTCAACTAAAACTGTTTGAAGACTATCTCTCAGATCGTACACAACAGACTCGTATTGGTGATGTCGTCAGTGATAATCTTTCTATCAATTATGGAGTTCCGCAAGGAAGCATTCTAAGACCCACGCTTTTCTTAGTTTATATAAACGACTTAGCTGCTCATAAGTTTCCGCCCGGAAAGATAATTTCATATGCGGACGATACGGCACTACTATTTGCTGCAGATACATGGTCTGAGGTTATTGATTATGCCCAGGAGAGTTTCGACACTGTTAATGAGTGGTTGAGGCAAAATATATTGACATTGAACACTGACAAAACTAAGTAATATAAGTAAGTATAAGAACCAACTATAATAAAACGGATTTATCTAGTATTGTGTCAATCACTTATTACTTATTGCATCTCTGTATGGGGAGGCGCTTCGAAAACCATTTTGAAATCTACTGAGATAGCTCAGCGGGCTATTCTAAAGGTTTGTACTTTTAAGCCTATCTTGTTCTCAACTGCAGCACTTTACAAGTTTTGTGAAGTACTCACGGTGCGATAATTATTTATATTGAATATAATTTTAAAACAACATTCAGACTTATTTTTTGATCCATCGATACGTAATAAAAGACGAAATTATTCTGTTTGTCAATATAAAAAAAAATTCAAAACTACGTTCATCTCTAAGTTTTATAGTTATTTGGGACCTTTTATATACAATTTAATCAACAAAAAATTAAATATTTACTCTGATAATAAAATAACCTGTAAAAAGAAAGTTACTAATTACCTACTAATGTTATCATATGAGGAAACAGAAAGTCTATATTGTTTGTATAATAATTAATTAATCTAAGATTTTTATATAAATTCAGTAATCTATGACTAATTGCACAAAAATTCTCATACATATACACAAAATCATGCTTCGACACACACACACACACACACACACGCACACGCACACGCACGCACACACACACACAAACATACATACACATACACACACCTGCGCGCACGCAATCACATTATACCTGCACCCGAACACACTTTCAACATCTTCACAAAAAAAAAACTTACATGTTAATTTTAACTAATATTTCATTGGTTTGTTAGCAAATTTTATTTTTGTATATTACTTGCGAAATAGAGGGTAAATCCTTTTAATTGTAGTAAGTAACACGAATATGTATAAAAAGTATCTACTAAACGTCAGCACCTTGAGGGTAAGGCACTGTTTTCCGTAACACAGGTCTCCTAGTACGGCAACAGGGACTACCTTATTTAATATTAGATTACTTTCTGTATTAATCAATTTCTGAACATTCTGAACATGATTTTTGAACATTAGTTTATATTATACCTACTTTTATGTTAAATAAGGGTGTTTTTAATAACTTTGTAACTTGTTTTTTGGCAAAATAAAAAGATTATTATTATTACTATAGTGTTAGCTGGAATACCACCACGAATTTTAACTTCATACTCCAACTCATCTTTGTGAAACAAATTAAACGTAATGGGACGATCTTTCATTTTGTGTAAAATGTGTAATATGTAATACACAAAAAAAATTAAAAGTTTGCTCAATTTTGGTTCAGCCAAGATTTTAAATAGATTAAAAAAGAATAATGACTAGAATCCGTCACTTACAGGATACAATCTTACAGTTAAGACTTAAGTTTCTAAATAACATGTTTTAAATAAATGTTTTTTTTTTTACAATAAAAACACAATAAAAGCAAAAATAAAATAGGAGCACAGTTTGCAATGTAGTATTTAAATAATAAAGATAACCAACACACAACACACAAAAAAAGCAAAGTTAAAAAAAAATTAAAGTTTGTGACCAAAAATTTTTGTGATGTGAAATTATACAATATTTTAAAGTTATTACATTTATAATTAATTTAGATGGTATAGAAAAATGTGTGTATGTGTGTGGTCGTAGGAAAAAAAAAAAGAAAAAAAGGAAAAAAATAAGCAAACCCATCCTTTTGGGATTGCAGTATCAGAAGCAAGCACAGAACAAAGGGTTGTGATCCCTACAGCCCTCTCAATGAAGCAACCATGCCTTCGGATGATGGGAAACTCCTCGGTGAGACCGCATAGCGAAGGACGGCATCACAGAAGACTCAACAATCTTCACATGAGTGTAAAATCCTCATACTAGGAAAACAACAGCTCCGTCAGAAACAACAGTTCTGTCAGGGACAACAACCCCGTTATAAAAATCACTTCTTCATAGAAGAACAGGTACGTCCATAAAAAAACAAACCCTCAAAAAAAAACTCCCTGTGAACAAAACAACTCATTCCTATCTTTGTATAAATACTAGCGGCCCATCCCGGCTTCGCGCGGGTGGAATATTATTTTAAAAAATATATTGGCCCTCCCGCATTTCGGTGCCCCCTCTCTTGCCGCTTTACTCGCTGCGCTGCGTCGCTATACTGGCCCGTCGCGTCGTCGTGTATTTTTTGTGTATATTGATATTTTTAATTTCGTAATATCTTTTGAATGGAAAGTCCGATTTTAATAATTCAAAAAGTAATTTACAGGTATTGAAATAGTCTTGAATACGAAATAATTTATTTGGATAAGGATTAATACAAAGTTATAGAAAACATGGTCTGATTTTGATAGGCATTTTTATCAACTTTTAAAATGTAAAAAAGTAGTTATAGTGACGTAACTATAATAGTTGGACATATGGTCTCGCGGACTTTTTTGTAGATATTGATACGTTCTATAATATTGTAGAACATTTTTTTGTTCTATTATCAATACTTTTTGCAGCGCATGCGATGAAAGATATTTTATGGCTAATTTTTTGGCACCTTGGGTTAGTTTTCGTGAGATTTCCTAAGGATCTCTAATTTTTTCTTGTAATAAATATAGCCTATGTTACTCAGGGATAATGTAGCTTTCTAATGGTGAAAGAATTTTTGAAATCGGTCCAGTAGTTTTTATGTTTATTCGTTACATACAAAAATACAAAAATACAAAAATACAAAAATACAAAAATACAAAAATACAAAAATACAAAAATACAAAAATACAAATCTTTCCTCTTTATAATATTAGTATAGATAGTATAGATATAGACTAAGAAAGCCCTAAAATTGTTCTAAACACAGGTACTACAATAATTTAGTAAAATATTTTAAATTTGGAATAATAATTTTGATATAATTAAAACATAATTAAATTTGATTAATTATGTGAAAATTAAGCAAAATTGTAAAATAGGCATTAAATTGGTATTTAAAACCAAGAACAATTATTGTCCTACTGAATTAAAATACTCTCAAACCTGGTAGACCTTCAGGTCAAGACCTGGATCACCAAATACATCAAAACTGATTGAGTGGAATTTTGACCAAAATAATGAAAAATAATATAAAATACTATTTTGCTCACGTAAGTTATTTAGTTTTAAAGGAAATTGAAATAGAAACTCACCTGAGGAGTGTTTATTTTTTATAGAAATATAATAAAACTCTCACACGGCGACCACATGGCACATAACTCGACTTACACTGAAAATACTAATAAATTCTTTGAAATACTATTGAAAACAAATGTGATTGGGTTTATTACTGAGAAATTTAAGGATTTACTCACAGTTTCGGGTTCTCCGAACACTTAATGCCTCAAAAGGTTATGATCTTAACCACAGCCATTATTATATTTTTACATGAAATAAAACGATATCTTTAAAGCGTCAGTAGCTCAGTGATTCGGGCGTTGAATTCACGATCGATAAGTCGTGGATTCAAATCCTGGACATTGTACTACTGACGTAGCCTACTCCTGACACAAGCAATTTAGCTTATTAGGAGGGGTAAAGGGAATACTAGTAGTATGTGATCCATACTGCTAGTAATCTTTTTTTTTTTAATGTATCCCTTATATACGACTATTAAAGTAAAGTATTTAGTAAAGTATTTAGCAAGTAATAATTAGCTCTAGAACTATTAACATAGATATTTCGTAAGAAAAACACCAGCAATTACACACATAACCACTTTAATAGCACTTATCACATCAAAAATCAAAGAAATACTGCACTCTGTCATCTTGCATCATCTTTTTATATCCTACCTTAGCCTAAAAAAATAAGGAAAACAGTATCAATGCTGACAATTCATCACTAATAATATGATCTAACTCATAGACAATTGATTTCCTGTACGGTAAACAATTTATCATATACCATAGATAATATTGAAGCATTGTACGGACATATAACAACCATTTATATAAAATTAAAACTGATGCTAACACAGATTACTAAATAAAGAGGTATTTCTCTACTTTATATGTTAAGCGCAGAACATACTGAGTGCGTGTGCATTTAAATTATAACATATAACAAAATTTATATAACATTAAAACTATCTATCTAATTAAAACGATCTAGGTTTTCAACGAAAGAGCAGTAAGGTAAATTAGCAACATACTAAGTGACAGGACAATTTTAATAATAATTTTTAAACATTACCTACTATAAATTTCTTCCAAATCAACGGGTTATAATTAGTATATCCCATAAATGTAGACACTAATTTACACAGATAAAGTAGCCTAGCAATACACATTAGATAAGTTATATCAACAAACATGACAAATATAAAATGTATTGAGTCTTACCAAAAGTGGAGTATAATTTGAAAACAATAAATGAAGATAACTCCAATATAGATTAAATAACAAAGTTAAAAATAAGTTTTTTTTCCTATTTAGATAATATAAACTCAAAGTACTGTTAGTAATACAGCTCAAAAAAATATCCAAATATATAAATTACGTATATATTAATGAAAATTTTGGATTTACTCTATTTCTCTGATTTAAGAACTTAATAAAACATATGGTACGCTTACTCTATAATCATCTTGATAGATTTCCCTATAATCTGGGAAATTATTGAGAAAAATATGATGCCAATATGATAAATGAAAGGTTTTAATGTAAGTAAAATAATATTTTTTAAATAAAAAATAAAATTGTTATTTTTTCTCATAAATGTAAGAGTAACTAAGTACACTTTTTGCAGAGCGATTTGGAAATAAATATATAATAACAAATGTGACATTTTACCAAAACTGTTTGTTTCAATAAGTGCAGACATAATGTTATTCGATACTATTTTAATCAAGAGCAATACAACCACTGTTCACCAGTATAATTAGATAGTTATCCAACAGTATTTTGGGTTTAATTATATCAGGATCATATTATAGAATCACACTAGCCGACCCGCGCGACTTCGTTCGCGTGTCGCTCCGCTCCTATGTGTTGTAGCGAGAAGTTAAATAATCTAAGTTACTTTTTGTTACATCAGCTAATTGCCAGTGAAAGTCCTGTCAAAATCGGTCCAGCCATTTCAGAGATTAGCCGAAACAAACAGAGAGACAGGCAGACAAAAATTGTAAATAATGTTGTTTTGCCAATCCGTGTAATACATCCATATGCACTTAGTAAAAAGCGGCTATTTTAATATTACTAACAAACACTGCAATTTAGTTTATTAGTATAGATAATAATAGATATTATAGATGTATAAGTATTTTAGTTTTTATACTTTTTTGTTTACAACTAAAAATAATATATCTCTTATTTCGAGGGTATCTGGTATCCGTTTTTGTTAATAGAATGTGTAACTGTATTTTTGATACATTAATATATAAATAATATTAATTATTTGCTTATAATGATTTTGGGTATAAACGGGATTCTAAGAGAAATCGGCCTTTACGCCTTTTTTGATTTGCACTTGATTCCATTTGACCTAAAAAAAACAATTTTGCACCCAAGTTATTAGCTCTTTATCTAAAAAAGAAATAGAAAGAAATCCTTTATTAACATACCTTAATATCTAATGATACAATAAATTACAAGTACTAAATAAAAATATCCATCGGCATCCGTAAATCTAATAAACTAAAAATTTTAAAAAAATGTTATAAATCCCAGAACAAAAAGGGATTTAAAAAAATAAGTCCAAAAAACATTTTTTTGTCTGTGTTACTGAAAGATATTATATAAAAGTGAAAAGTGTTACTCCCCAATTTCATATAATTGTAAGTATAAGTTCAAGAAAAATATTTTTTTAAATATTGTTTCATAACGTTTAACACCGAAGAGTTCCATTTTGCACCTCCAGGGTCATCTAACGTCTTTGTGGTCTCAAATTCGTTAGCTTTTTAGTAGCCACTAAATCGTTCCAGAATCAATCAGAATCAGAAAACCAAATTATAGTAGTCAAAATTACTTAAACATAAAAATTTTATCTAAATTCTACAATTACAAGTAGAAAAAGATTGACTTCTAAGCTTTGATATAACTCTTTGTTACTTTGTTACAAGTTAAGTAAAGTTAATGTTAAAAGAAATGATATTGAAATATAACAATAATATCTTTTCTTGAGTCAAGTATCATAGTCTTAAAGTTTGTTTAATTTTAGATAAAAACTATTTATCAACATTATGATACGTGGATGCTTTCTTTGTGCAAGCGATAACTTATTCACCTGTAAAAAATTCTTAATTACATGGCACCCTTGTTATCTATAAAAAACAATGTAATGCAGAGAAAAGGTCAGTTCAGTGACAACGATTATAGTATAAATTGAGATGAAATCTCAGTAATAATCAGTCGAGTGGGAGCCATGAAGACGGTCGTGTGCTTGGTTCTAGGCCTTGCGGCTCTGGCCGTTGGCCATGTGGTATATGATGACAATACATTGGGTAAGCTTATTTACCATATTAATTAATACAGTTTTTAAATCAATGTTTTATATCTTAAATATGACTTTTAGTAAACATGGATATAAAGCAACGTCAGATCTTCATACTGAAGCTGTTGAACCATGTAACCGAGCCGGTCCTATACAAGGAAATCGAAGATATTGGCCTGAACTACAAAATAGAAGACAACGTTGAACTTTACACGGTATGAGAGCTATATAAATATTTACATAATAAGTTGCATAGTTCTAAAATTATAATACTTTTGTCTTTGAATGGTTTTCATAATCGAATATTTAATTTTACAGAAGCAGGATATCGTCAAAGTATTTCTTAACAATCTGAAATTCGGTTTCTTGCCACGTGGTGAAGTATTTACTCTCCATGTAGACCGTCAACTGAAGGAGGTTGTCACCATGTTCCATATGCTTTATTACGCCAAGGACTTCGCTACCTTCATTAAGACAGCTAGCTGGATGCGTCTCTATCTTAACGAAGGCATGTTCGTGTATGCTCTCACTGTTGCTGTCAGGCATCGTGAGGACACCAAGGGCATTATCCTTCCACCACCTTATGAAATCTACCCATACTTCTTCGTCCGTGCCGATGTCATTCAAAAGGCTTACTTAGTTAAGATGAAGAAGGGCTTACTTGATACTAAGCTAGGCGATTTCTACGGCATTAAGAAGACTGATAAAGGCATCTACATTATTGACGAAAATATATATGACACTCGTGTCTACTTAAACGATGAAGATAAGCTTAGATACTTCACTGAAGATATTGACCTTAACACTTACTACTACTACTTCCACGTCGATTATCCTTTCTGGATGAAAGATGATGTTATTAACAACAAGCTTATGTTCAGACGTTGGGAGATCACCTTATACGTTTACCAACAAATCTTGGCTAGGTACTATTTGGAGCGCCTTTCTAACGATCTTGGGGATATTCCTTCCTTATCTTGGTACAAGCCTATCCGCAAGGGTTACTGGCCATGGTTGATGTTGCACAATGGTGTAGAAGTACCCGTAAGGTTTAACGACTACGTAATCAAGGATGACAAGAACATTGCAATAATGAAACTTGTTCAGGACTATGAGAGAATCATCAATGAAGCTATTGCTAAAGGATTCATTGAGGTAAGGTATATTTTATATGCTACATTTTATATCAAGTACCTAAATTTTGGCTACTAATAATTTCGTACTTTTAGATTAATGGATTAAGATTGGAACTCACTAAGTACGAGGACATAGAAACACTAGGTAAATTAATTTATGGAGCAGTTGACAACACCAAAATCAGCAAAACCAGAGTAGATGCCTATCGCTACTTGCTGATCCTGATGAAAGCTGTAGTTGGCCTTAACACATTTACATCCGACAAGTTAGTATTAGTATATTATAACTAAGTACCGCTATTTCAACTTAGCACGATATAGTTATGTGTATAAGGAATAAAAAGCAAGAAATTTCTAGTAACAAAAGCATTATTTTCTATTTTCAGATATTTCGTTATGCCTGGTGTGCTCGATAACTATCAAACTGCTCTCCGCGATCCTGTATTCTACCAACTACAAAAACGTCTCAGCTATTACTTACTGCTCTTCAAGTTGCGCCTGCCAAGCTATACTCATGAGGATCTCTTCTTCTCTGGTGTAAAGGTTGACAACGTTGTAGTCGATAAGCAGCTTGTTACCTACTTCGACGATTATTTCATGGATATGACCAATGCTGTAACACTTACCCATGATGAAATTAAGAAGACAACAGCTGATATGATCTTCTTTGTTCGCAAGCGTCGTCTTAATCATGAACCCTTCAAAGTGGTAGTTGATGTGCAATCAGACAAAGCAGTCGACAGTGTTGTCAGGATCTTCTTAGGACCCAAGGTAGATAATATGGGCCAGCTTTTGGACATTAACAAGAACCGCTTAAACTTCGTAGAAATTGATTCCTTCTTGTACAAACTTACCACCGGCAAGAACACAATTGTCAGAAATTCTATCGATATGCACAACCTTGTACGTGACCGCATTATGACTCGTGATCTCTGGAAGAAGGTTGACACGATTACCGACATGAGAGACCTATTGATCAAAGATCTTAGGAATTATCACACAGGTTTCCCAACAAGGCTTATACTTCCTAAAGGTAAAGTTGGCGGCATGAAGATGTGGCTCTATGTGATTGTCAGTCCATTGAAACTGGTGGACAATGTTGACACATCCATTTTAGACACAACTCGTAAAGATTTCATTGTCGACTTCAGATCCACTGTTCTTCTTGACAAGATGCCTCTTGGTTTCCCATTCGACCGTCATATCGATTTGACCAAGTTCTTTACTCCTAACATGAAGTTTGTCGATGTCGTGATCTATCACAAAAAGCAAGTTTCTGACATGAAGACTCGCTGGAACCGATTTGTGCTCCGAGACTACGACATGGTTGATAAAACCGTGAATATGTACGACAACTACTTTGTTGATCTAGACATCAACACCAAAGTCAACGAAGATACTCACATTTATGATATTTAATTGCATTTATCTTATATGTATAACATTTAATAAAAGGCTTCTGAATGTATTTAATAATGATATAAATAAATGATATATATTTCCTTAAATTTATTTTGATTTCTTTCTCTGACTACATATAGAAAAATGCTCAATTACTAAGTATAGAGTAGAAAAAGTTACAAAAACAAATGTCATTATGAATGTGCTTAATTAGTTTTAATAAAATCATCAGCACAAAAAAAAAGAATTTTAAATACATAAAAAGTATAAAACTAAAATGTAAGTTTTACTCAATTTTTTAACCATTGAATCAAGTTCATAGCAGTTCCACAATAAATTGTCCTGAAATTTGTGAGCATACTAACTTTAATTTATAAAATTGTATTTTTTTAAATCCTTATTTATGTCAATTTAAAAGCTATTTCAACTATACCGACGTGTAGACAATATATAAACCTTTAGTGCGAAATATTAGACTGGTGTTTCCGGTGTACATTAAAGTTAATATTATAGTGTCGTGATTAAGGTCACCTTTCTTGAGGTCCACGTAAGTTTACTTTATTATCTATTGTCGTTGGCTAGGTCGAGTGGTGGAGGTGAGAGTTAATATATTATGAAAGGCCCTTATAAACTTGTGTATGTCTACAGCGATTTAAAATGTTGCGATGTAAATTTAAAATGAAGTATCTCTTTTCCTTTCTCTATTGATGAAGCTTAAATTCGTTTAAGGAAATATGGTAAAAAATAAGATTTACCAATGTATCCGATATTTCAGTTCTTTCCATACAATTTACATAATTGAATTATTTTAATTTTTATACCTAATATTATCAACAAATCTAATAAAAAATGTTTTTAAATTTATACTACCAAGAATAAGGTTTATGGTGATACTGTAATATTTGTTAGCTTGGGTGAAAGACAAAGCTATATGAACAGATTAGTTGTACAAATATACAGTACTATTCTTTTAAAGCTGGCAATTATTTACAACAACTGCACGTTGGACGTAATAGTACATAGAATATAGCATACATTGCTTTTGTGGATTGACGTGTTTTTGCATTTATTCGCCAAAAGAAAGCTTCTTTTTTAGTAGGTAAGATAAATTGTATAAAACGCCTAACTACGTTTTTCTTTCATTAAACAGTACCTACAGACAATTTAACTTAACTTTAATTTTTATTTAGATAATAATTCTTACGAAAAACGATATTAGTAAAAAACTTAAATTTTTTGTATATAAAAATGAAATGCAGTTCATTAGTCGCACTAAAACTTGAGAAAGACTGAACCGATTTGTCTAATTTTGGTTTTGAATTATTTTTGGGAGTCCAGGGAAGGCTTAAACGGGAAAAAATTCTAAAACGATTTTGATAAAGCTGTTACCTGTGGTTTAATACACAAACACAAACACAAAGCGAGGAGGGGTCATTTTTTACGTTATGGTGAGATTTATGAATAAAGCGTAAAGCTACTGAAAAGCATCGCTTTTTTAACTCGGAAGGAGAAGGAGGAGGAAGGCTTGAGATGTCTCAAATCCATCTAGTTCCTGGAAAATTTAGTACCTTTCAATTTTGGATATAACTTCCTGTTCCAAAACCTACTTATTCAGAAATATTTCTTGTAACATATGGGAAATCTCATTAATGGTTGTGATAATCAATTTCATTTGTATTTTAAGACCATTAGACATCTATGTTGCTGTAATTGTAACTTATTAATATTTAATGCGCCCTCTATATTGTAATTTGTGAACTTAAACGTGAAGGCACCTATTGTTATACTTAATATCTGACATTTAGTATAGATGCCAATGTGAACTAATGTATAATTTATTTAATAATTTCATCTTCAAAGTTAACTAAAAGTAAAGTATTAAAAATAGCGAACACAGTTTATTTGTTTTTCTTTTATTCTGTTTTTTTTTTGAAACTGAGCTTGAGCTATTATATATTTTTAAGTTAATGTCTTAAAAAACTACAAGTCTATAAGAGACACCATCATGACCATAAACGATAAGAACATTTGTGATAATATAAAAGTTTAGCTTTTATATTACACAACTTTTTTATGTATAGCATTTTCAAATGTTTTTAGTAATTTATCCACTAAGAATAGATAATTTTAGAAAAATAATTATTTTACCAAATCTAATTTAATATTGTTTTATATTATACTAGTATATCATATTAATATTTTTACCAACGTTACCGAGCAGAATTTCGTACCTATTTGTGCAAGTTTCATCTAGACCATCCACCTCATTTTGTATTTTGGAATTCCTTTGCCACGGACTCTTTTAAACGCTGATTATGGGTCTTTAGTATTTATATGAAATAAGCTCTTTAAAACAAACAATAGGCGGTTCACTCGTCCCTATATTTCTATTACAATTATATTGTAATTACTTTTGAAATATGGACAAAAATCTGAAGAATGTGCTATTTCAATATATATACCTAACATTAATGAAACCCATATTATATTTAAGAGCGTTCTTTAGCTCACACATATTCCAGTCAAGTTATAACAAGCATCCCTTTATAGACTTTAAAGGCTTAAAACTATAAAAAATTGATATCAAATTGGAAAAATATGTAATATTTTGTAAATATTAACATCAGTCCTACATCGCGCTATCAACATTTTCTAGTAACCTGAATATAAGTAAGGGAGTTGGAGTTGCGCAGTCGGGAGGGCCGTCTCTACATAGGGAGCCGGTGTGCGGTCGGGCCGGGCTAAACGACCAACTGCACTGTAATAATTTGTAAACTCAATGCGGTCCTAAGGTGCCTTAGGACAAACAACACTAATGTAGAGAATTTGCCTTCCTTTTTGTATTTTTTACACTATTGATCTAAATTTCGCTTTTGTATCTAATACATTGTTACATTTTGACTCGCTTCGTTAAGGCAAAATGGCAAAATATTTCTAATTTATTATTATCGCAATAGATTACAACTACACCACTAAATCACCTTTGTCACTCACGAATAGTGTAGTTTTCTCTCAGTGAAAGATTTTTTATAATCGGATTAGAAACAACAAAATATTAATAAAAAAATGTATATGGCAACACTAATTCACTTTTGTCACTTACGAATAGTGCAGTTTTCTATCAGTGAAAATTTTTTTTAAATCGGATTTGTAATTCCTGAGAAACTCTTCAATTTACAAAATGGCCTTATGGCACTTAAATGGCCATATCTTTTTAATTAGAGTATTTATGGCAACACCACATATCCTATGTTACCCGGAAAGGATGTAGCTTCCCATCGGTGAAAGAATTTTCAAAATCGGTTCAGTACTTTTCGAGCCTATTCGCAACAAACAAACTTACATACAATCAAATATTTCCTCTTTATATAATAGTATAGATATAGACTAGCTGACCCGGCCAGCTTCGTACCGCCTAACAGTCAATGAATGTCTTGTTATGTATGTAATATTATATAGTCATTGCTTTTTCATTACTGACCACAGATCTGTAATTGTGATCAATGTTACTAACATTATTCAAATCTAAAATACTCCACTAACCGAATTGTGGATATATCTTATATATATTTAAAAAAATACATTCGTAATTCAAGAGGAAAGTTTACCATATCGACAGCATGAGCATTAAATGTTTGACAGTTACGAAACTCGCCAACATTTTGCATAGGATTTTTTTTTTCTTTTATTTAATTTTTTTGGTGTTTTCTATGTTTTTAATAGTTATTCTGCTTTTCGAGACGGAGACATATAAACCAAACCAAAAACCATGAAAATCGGACCAGTCGCTCTCGAGTTATAAGTGTTCGAATAAACCCAACATTTTTATATATATATTGATTTTCATGACTTCTTGAATGACAACCTTCATCTACAATAAGTTTAAAATACATAATAAAGCAATCTAAATATAAGCATTAAAGTGTCGTAATTTAGCTGTAAGTATTTATCTGCATTAATTTAATAACAAAATAAAGGCTCTTGTAGTTTGGGTTCCGTAGTTCTACTATCACAGAAATCAAAACATTATGATTACATTAAAAACATTGTATAATAAATATGTGTATATTTGAACTAACTCCTACGAATCTGACGTTTTTTTTACTTTGAAATCAGTACACAAGACAAATGAAGATCACCTTAAACCTTTGTTTCTAAGAATAAATCATCATCATAATAGGTATTTTTGTATATTTATCTATACATATAGATGTATGCCCACCATACTTTGTGTTGTTTGCGATGAAAGCTAGCCAGACCAAATTTATGATGATATTTCAAACAATTTACTCAAAAACTTAATAAATTATATGATTAAATCTTTCTCGCGATCACTGTCTGTAGATAAAAAAGCATGAAAATCCTTCCAATATATTTGAATTTATCGCCAAAAGACAGACAGATGTATCGGACTTTTTTTATAATAATTCATTTACCTTGATTTAATATATTAATCCGCCATGAAAATGTCTTAAGGATCTCTAAAATATTAAAAAAAACAAAGGATTATCGACCGAATAAACTTTTGTCTTTCCAATGTAACAGTTGTATCATAAAACTTATTAGTACGTTCAACTACTTATCGATTAATTGAAACAAATAATGTCTATGAACTTTGTTATTCAGCATACTATAAATACGTAAAATATTTAGCATTTAATCATTATAGAAGCGAAAATGAGAGAATTAACACTTATTTTTATTTCGACACTACTTTTGTTGGTGGAGGGATATGTTATACAAGTGCCAACTTCTTCACTTGATACAAAAACTGGTAAGAATCTTTTGTAATTAATTACGTACGTAGTCATGATTTTCGGATGATTTCGACAAAAATATTTGGCTTTCTTTAAAGTTTAGATAGGGCCCTTATGTTCAGGTTTATTAAATTCTTATCGTGTAAATCACTGTTTAATTGGACTCGCTTAAACTGTATCCCTATCTCACCTTTTGGCTAGAAGGTGTTTAACTATTTATTTTAGACATTGTGGTATTAGAAATGTACTTATTTACCCTCATTCCAGTTCCAGTAGGATGGGTTCACGTCCAAAAGTTATTACTGCCATTATTTGAGAACGTTTGTGAGGAAAGTACTGAACCTATTATAGTACGATTAAACGAAGAATTCAAATTGGCTCCCACAAACGGAGTTTATTTGGTAAATATATTCACAAATTTTTAAGTAGTATCTAATGATTTCTTATTGTTTAATACATATTTATACTTTCAGAAAACCGATGTAATAGATAATTTACAAAATCTTCGAGCAACTAAAGGTTTATTGGTTAAAGGAGAAATATTCACAGAATACAATGCAGATCATTATAATGAACTCAAAGTTATTTTTGAAGTTCTATATTATGCTAGAGATTTTGATACATTCTTCAAAGCCGCTTGTTGGGCCCGTCAAAATCTCAACTGTGGATTATTTGTCGACGCAATATATTTAGCAATTATAAGCAGACGAGATACTGAAAAAATTTCTATACCAGCTCCATACGAGTTATTGCCAAACTATTTTATTCGAAAAGATTTTATTGTAAAAGCATCGTCATTGATAAGAGGAGAAACGATAGACATGAATAGCTGCGTCCGTAATATTGGTAATTCATACATATTAGATGTAAATTACACAACAAACTTCTACGACGACAGCGATGATAAATTAGCCTATTTCCATGAAGATATTGGGCTAAACTCTTTTTACTATTTAACAAAACTAAAGATATGGGCTTGGATTGCTAATTCAAGATATTCACAAAACAATAGTTATGGTGAATTTATTTATAACACGTATAAACAGATGATGGCGAGGTATAACTTAGAGAGATATTCAAATGGGTTGCCTGAGCTAGAAGGAATCGATTGGGATTACCTAAACGATTTATATTCCTATGATCCTATGCTTATTTATTCAAATGGTAAGGAATTCAGCCGTACTGCAGTTACAAACGATCATGAAATTCTTACATTACTTAAAAATATTGAGAGTAATGTTCCAGCAGTTGTCGTTCACATGGTAAATATATTTTTTTTTAAATATTCCGGAATGAAATTATAATAATTTACTGAAGTACAAATATTTACAGAGAGATGGAGGCTATAATAAGACTGAGATTATAAATAATTTAATGGGCATCTTAGTGACAGGAGAAAACAGTTACGAAAAACTGGCTTTGAGATTCCTCAGTGGCGACAAAAGTATAGCTAGGTAAATAATTAAAAGATGTGTGTTTATACTTTGAATGAATATAAAATACAAATAATATGTAAATTTTTTTAACGATGTTTTACTATTTCTACCGTGTTTAATACATACTTTACGCTCATGTACGTAAATATTGAGATATGTGTTTATTTTTCAGAGAGCCATCTGTTTTGGAGCATTACATGACAACTGTAAGAGACCCTGTATTCTGGAAATTAAATAAAAAAATTGTGGACATTATCGATAATGCTTTACAAGTACTTCCAAGTTACGACCGAAGCCAACTTTATTTCCCAGGAGTAGAAATACAAAACATAGAAGTGAAGAAAATTATGACAACTTTTGATAATTTTGAATTTGATGTGACAAACGCTTTAAAGACAGAAGGAGAAATTACTAATTTCCAAATTAAAATAAACCAACCCAGACTTAATAACAAACCTTTTGCCTTTAAAATTACTGTATCGTCATTTGTGGCTCAAAAATCTATAATTAAATTATACATCGGTCCTAAAGTTATGCCTGGTCAATTAATTGAAAAGAAAAAAATACTTATGTTGTTGGACTGCTTTGAATATAATCTCAAGATTGGAAGCAATATAATCACAAGATCATCTATTGAAATGATGAAACTTTCAGATGATTTTATTTCATTAGAAACTATCCAGAAAAAGATTACAGATGCAGAATTTGGTGTTGACACTTTGTCTCTTAAGTCTATTTGGTCGCAAATTGAATTCCCTAGCCGTTTGATTTTTCCAAAGGGAACACCTGAAGGTTTGCCTTTACATGTCTTCGTATTCATCGCACCATATGTAAAGCCATCGTTGGGTGTATCTAGAACTGGCGTCGAATTGAATTACGATGCTATATTTTCACCCGGGTATCCTCTTGACTTGGATATTGAAATCCAGCAGCTATTTAATCTTCCAAATGCTCTTGTCAAAGATATAATAATTACACATAAAACTGAATCGACAACTAACAACAAACCTACTTACACTTACAGTTCAAGAGGAAATACTAATGTGTGGCAGTTTACTGATATTGATAATGAAAGCCCAAGTGGTCTTTTATCTTCAATAGATAACTCGGGTGTCACAAAAAAAGCATACGATTACAAGTCAAAAAAGGACAAATATACCAAAAAATATGACTATACTTCTAAAAAAAGTGAAGATAAATATAAGAAATACAAAACAGAAGATATAGTAATCAAAGATAATATAACGAAAGATATAAATGACGATAAGGAGCCTGAAACCGTGGAAGTGGTTAACAATATATTCATAAGCCCCGATTTAGATCCTGAATTTACTGCTGATTATAGGAAGACAACAAATGATATATTTAATAAGATACCGTTAGATAAAGATACAGATTATAATACTTATTTGCTTAATCCTTTGGACAAGATAGACGAAGATGTTGATAAAGCTATGGAGGAAAATGGATCTGATATTAAAAAACATACTTTATTAAAAATGCCATCAAAAAAGGGATTCTCTAATATATTCAACATAGTTTTCAAGCCTTTAAAACTCGACTCCAGCGAAAAGTTATTTGAATAATTTAGAATCCTTGTATTAGAAAATATTTTTGTTAATTTTGTAATTATTTTAGTACTTACATAATTTTAATATAAACTGTATTTTTTTTAACTATTTATAACTCCTACTTTAAAATTTCTCTGATGACATTCAATATTAGATATACAAATTATTTTAACAATTTTAGACTGGCTCCAGAAAGGTTTAAATAATACTTAGAGGATATGAAGGCATTAAAAAAATACTGGAAAAAAAGAGAAACAAGCCTATAGCCCCTAGCCCTAGGCATTGATCAGCTTTCTGTCTAAAGTTACTGTATAGTATAGCTATATTACAGTTAATTTATTTTATTAACAGTTAATAAAAGTTCGT
This sequence comes from Limenitis camilla, assembly GCA_905147385.1. Taxonomy (NCBI): domain Eukaryota; kingdom Metazoa; phylum Arthropoda; class Insecta; order Lepidoptera; family Nymphalidae; genus Limenitis; species Limenitis camilla. Next base: position 6,574,716 of record LR990241.1, read on the forward strand.
TTTAATTTTTAAAACACAATAGAAGTGAAACATATTTATTATAAGTATTTCTCGATTTTGTATGATTATTTCTGGAAGTGATCCAAATACTTTACAACGGTGTTACGCTTTCCCTATTTTCATCGCGGAAAATTTAAAAACCATCGGTCACTAATGTGACAACGGCTAGAATACAAACAGAAATATTTTACAGTCGATTACAAGGTTTCCTTTGCATATGTGCTCTAGGCCATATTTATACTTTGCTATCACTCATTTATATATTACTTTTATTACTCCTAAATGTACTATTTAGTATAATATATTTGAGTTTATGTGGACCTACAAGTGGCTATAAAATATAATCTATATAGAAAATTATAATACATCTAATGGATCTATCATTCAATCGTATTTTATACAATATTCTTAATTTCTTACATTATATAAGAAACTAAAATATATAATAGACAGTATGCACTTTATGACGGAACCCAACAATGCCTGGGGGCTTTTAAACCACGTTGCAGATTTAAGGAGCCTCTTAACATCAGTAAACTCGTTATCCAAAATAAATAATTAAGTGAACGACTCAGATGATCCATAATACGAATGACGATATTAACTCTATGAAATAACTCCTCAAACTAACGCTAAAACATACGGACAAAGCTTATACCCGTATGTTTTATAATGAACGTTTAATAAATGATTTTTATCACTCTGTAGTAGATTTTATCTACCTACTCATTAATAGCAGTCGTTTCCATATTTCTCATTTATGAACATAGTATGCTTAAAATAAATCATATTATGATAGATAAAGAATAATATTTGTTTTGTTGTTGTTACAAATTTCATTTTAATCTCTCTTCTAAATATTTTGCGAGAAAATCATATTTAATTATTAGAGAATGGTAACATAATAACGAATATCCAACATTATTATTTATTATAATTAACAACAGTTAGCATTTAAGAAACATCCAAGAACAAAGCTGTCGGCTTGCCAGTTTATAAATGTAAGCCCACAACGTAATGACAGAATTAATAAAGATCCTTTACTGATACAATCACAACAAGAGATAAAATCTAGACACCTCGTTATTAATGAAATATTCATTTGAAACTATAACCATCAGCGTATTAGTCAGCCATCTTGTCCCATTGCCATGTCCAACATATGTCCAGATTAAATAACGTTGTAGTATAATAATTCATAATTAATTATCCCGCATTGCAAAATAGTGAAGAAACTCAAGTACTAAACCATTCATCATAGAACCTATTTAAAGAATTATTTGCTTTTGGCATCTAGATTTGCTGTAAGGAAAATCGCTAGTTCAGTGCCAAAATGAAGTTATATTTTCCACACCATTGACACTCATGATTCAAATCCCAGAAACGATATCAAAATTTGGCTAAAACCACTCATTACTTTGAGGTAACTGTAATAAATAATTAAATGCCGGTTGAATCATATTTACAACAATATTGCAATTTCGAAGTAAATTAATTTTGTTTATATACTTTCTTCCTCAATCAGTATATAATACTTTTAAATTATTGCATTTAGTTCGACAAAAAAAAAGGTTGAACTACAAATACTTAACAAACCCTAATATAATTGCAACTAATTTTTACGATTTTTTTTATTTCTACATCTGCCTATCTTTCTGAATATTTGTGACAAATATATAGCTGCCTGAAATAATATGAAAGTTTTCTTTGGATTGGATGTTTGTTAAACACGCAAAAACGGCTAAACGCATTTCATTGAAATTCGATACACGCATGCTTTATAACCTGGATTAAAACAGGCTATTTTTTATCCCGGAAAAATTAAGAGTTCCTGTAGAATAATAATAAAATATGTTTGCTGCTGTCGGAGTCTCAGTGTTTTAATTTTCTAATAGTAAACAGAAAATTAAATATTTTTTGATAAATCTAATAAGAGGTACGTGGTATAACCCTCGCAAAGCCGGACTACCTTAACGGGTCGACTAGTTTAAGTATAATTTAGATTAACACTGAATACTGTGTCTTATTTATATTATAAAAATATGTAAGTTTAAGCATAATAAAACTTATTAATTTTATTTTTAAATTTTTAATGTTTCTTTTTAGATCTAATTCTGTTTGTCCATGAAATCGCGAGTAAATGTTAGTTTTTACAAAAATGTAATTATTTATCATTTACGATTATGTATGTAATGCAACAAATTAATTACACATGAATCTAGAAATTCACTATATCGCTCTATTAGCCTTGAATGAATTAAGAAAACAGTGAATCAAAGTTTATAATTAAAGTGACATATCAAATTAGATTTGCACGAAACAAAGTGACTAAACATTTAGAAACTCGTGACGGGAAATGGCCTCTTTCTACTATTTAAGCCAAAAGCCCAAAATTTAATAGACTTTTAATATAGAAATCATTACAACTTTCTTTTGTTTTGTCTATGACCTAAGAAGGAATTACTCACATATATTGTTCTTTAACATGACTTAAAAGAGTTTTCTAATAGAGAAACAAGAAGAATTAATCTAGATACATTCTAAAGAATTTGTGTCATCTATTAAATGTATTGTTGAGTTATATACAATATATACAAAATACACAAATCGATATTCCATATAATTTGTGCCATTCATTAAAAATTTTAAATCATAATATAATGAAAGCTAATCACATAGAGAAATATTTATTTTTACCCTTTTTTTCTCTTTTTTTAAAGCAAAAAAAAAAATAAGCAATCGGCATTTCAAAAAAATTGTGTCATGAACAAAACCTTAAAATATACTTACCATATGAGATTTTTTACTTCGCCCTTTAACAAGTTAATAACAAAAATGATGACTTTTAATTTGATGCCGCAATAAAATATTGATCCTTAAACGATTTTTTTAATCCTAATATTATCCTAATCCTAACCAATATCATAATAAAGCAACTCTTAAGAAATGTAGGAGATACTTTAAAATACAAACTAAACAAACCAAAGTGCGATTTAATCTACTACTTGCGCCATCTATTGACGTATAGATGGTATCTGTCTATCTTTTACGCAATCACGCTTAAATCTTTAAACTGATTTTTATGAAATATGATATAGCGATAAAGTAGAGCTTGAGCAAGGACATAGGCTATGTTTCATCGCGAAAAATATACTTAAGAATACATACTAAGCAAAAGAGTGTACGATTACGCCATCTATCGACGTGATGATGAAGTGCATGTCGTGCTACCTTAGAAATTAGTCAAATATAAATTAAAATGTAAAATACGTGGTACTCCAGGGCGAAGACGTGACGGGTCGAGTAGTTCTTTAATTTTTTTACTAGGAAGGACTTAATAATTAAATTCTATTAAATTGTAAAGTCTTTAAAATGTATTATGTCTGTAAAACAAACTTTATTACATTGATCATACCATACTATGAACTATAATATCTACAGACTCTACCTACTAGCTTTCATAATAAAATGTATAGGTACTTTGACAGAAGTAATGGACCGACGTTTTGAATCGATTTGTATCTAATTAACATATCTCAATATATGAGAACTGAAAGTTATATGTATTGGGTCTTTTTTATTGGTTCTTGATTCAAAACATAAAATGAAAGAAAAGCCAGTCTCGCAATACCCATCCCAAAAGTGCACAACACTTTTGGGATGGGTAAAAAATGTTAAACTCGCGTCAGGACACGTGACCTGATCGAAATTTCGTAAGACGGCGCTTGCACGCTTAATTAGTAGCACGTTTCATACAAAACTGAATTTAAATTTGTGTACGATAGCGCAATAGATGTATATTATATTTAACCGCATAGATAATAGTACTTTTATACTGAAATAAAGCAATTCGTGCGAAATTATTCCCTAACCATTCCAAAATATTCAAAAATTTACAAAGTTAATGTTCCAGTTTTCACTTCTGCTGTGCCTATCGAGGTGCAAGTGGATGTATTCTTTTTTTTTATCGTAATAATTTGTGAAATTTCATATACAACAAAGTCAGTGCTGTGGTATCTATTAAAGAACCTATTCAATAAATTTCACCGCATCTATATTAGACCTCTGTAATGCTTAAATAGGGATCATGACTTGGCAATCATAAAATACTTATAAATATATCCTCTATATATATTGCTAAGTAAGTCTCAACAATATACGGACAATGTATGAATTTATTTATTCAGACATCTCTTCATCATCAGCTTTATTCACAACCAAACTACAAAAAGTTAAAAATGCCTTGAGTTGGTTAAATAAAAGGATTTGTTTTGTTCGTCTTTGTAGGAAGCAGAGACAAGGTAAGGATTTCATTACAAAGACAAAATATCCAGTATCTGGCGTATATGCTCAAAAATCATGCTAAGGTACAAAACTTATATACTTTATATGTTTCACATCCACAATATTAACAGGCACTGGAGTCTTATAAGTTATAACGTCCCAATATAAGATGGATATAATGGAATGTTTCATATCATTTGTCATCGTAAAACTATTTTTATAACAAAGTCAGTATGCCATGGAAATAGGAACATTGAATGGAATTGAAAGAGATAGTCCAACTAATAGCCGCCCACAAACAGTTACATCGACATTTGGATAAATCGTTATAAATAATGCGCATACGAGTTGCAGATGATTGATTTTGTAGAAATAGATTGGATATGCTGTAAACTCCTAACCGTACTATATTATCTCAACATCGGTCTTATAATTAGAAATAGTTTGATATTTGTGAAGCCAAGGAATTCCGCAAGGCGTTAAACGATTGCTCATGGAATTTTAAAAGCTCTACTACTAAAGGAATATATGTTGTAATATTGTCCTGACTCTCTCTATTATTTTTGGTTTACTTTGGTTCATCTAGGTACAGATTGAAATATCATTGGATCAGACTCAATAGTTTACAGATAGACATTATTGTGAAATTCACTCTGAATCCACTCAAATGTAAACGAAAATGAATGTTAAGGTCAAGACTTCTTAAGTGGCGATAGAATTAAATTATCAAATTTTTAAATGAAATAGTAAAGTATTTTAAAATTGGAAATGACAATTTTCTGTATAAATAGGTAAATTTCGAATAATCTTAAAAACCTATCAACAAATGTAATGCTAAATTTACCTAAGATCAATCTCTTTTTAGTCGAGACTACTGTTAAAGGGTCTCGCCGTGTTTCGAATATTTAAAATTCCTATTTCTCAGAAACCATTAAAGTTAGGAGTTTGATCATTGTATTGATAGTTAACTTTATTGTATGCAGATTATGTATAATAGAAACAAGATACTTTGATGTGCAACTTCCAAGTTGAAAGCAATCAAGATAATAAGAATGCACTTGAAATTGTGATCTATCCACTTAATAGGAAACACTGCAACTATTTTCCTTAACATTTTTCAGTGCGTCTATAGTTTTTTTATAATAGTTTGATTGAAGAGGGAAGTCCATGTGGGCGCTAATCACATATGTTCTCATTGTGGCGCATTGTGGCGCCCACAGTAAAAACAAAAATTATAGTCGATCACCGACATTCTATATCTGCGCGAACGCTAGTATAACCCGTTGCACGCGCCAGTGGTAGCAAACTAATGGCGCGTAAGAAAAACGCTTTGCAAACCCGCGCTAATTTTGGTTCGCTGTACCTATAAAAAAAATCGGATGATCAATTACGAAATATAATTTAAAAATCGTACTTATTACTTAGACCAATTTTGTACGGGGAAGTTATATCCATCAGCATCAATTTTATTATAGAAAGAAATTTATCAAAGTATAATTAAAATAATATCATTTTTATCCACCCTTTTTTATACTACTAAACTAGTCGACCTGTCCCGGCTTCGCTTGTACCCAAATATGATCACTTCATTTTGTTTTTCCATAAATTTCTCTATCTGTATATGAAGATCTTCAATATTTTAACCCACTTAAACCCTTTTTCGGGATAAAAGGTAGTCTATGTAATTTCTCAAGCTCTAGTTTATCTCTGTATTGAATTTCATTAAAATCCGTCCAGCAGTTCTTGAGTTAAAAATGGTGTAACTAACCAGAGTTTTTTATTTATATCAAATATCAAAAAATTAATATCATAAATATTAAAAAATTGTACAAATTTTGGCGACCAAGTTTATTGCGTGTTTATTTGAAATATTCACATGCACAAATATTCCATGAACCTATTAAATGTGATTTTTCTTAAAAAATATGCGTTACGTTTTATGTTTGACGTATTGATGAATTTTATTTTATGAATAGTTATTTAATTGTTTTATTATTTTTATCTCGAATTCAATAATTTTGCAATATATTAAATTTTTAGATTGCCATAAAATTAATAATGCTCTAAATTATATTATAAAATAAATAAATAATTATGATTGTTTTTTAAAATTTAATATCTCTTGAAACAGTACATTACTTCTGGCGTTTGGAGTCTGTCCTTCCAACGATCTGTGACGTTGCCCACCAATATTTTCATTGGATTATTGTGAATCAACTGCTGCTTCTAAGGAATTTCCTGTTCTTAATCGGGAAATTGCTTAATAAGCGCATACCTTACGTTTCTGGAACATTTCATCGGATGTATGAGATCAATCACTTGTACAGATCAAGGATTTCATTTTTCGTGTATCCGACTTTATGATCTTGAACAATTCATCGTTTGAAGAAGTAATTACAATGTCACTTTTTAATAATACCAATTATTAAAATTTTTAAAATATAAAATCTAAATTACGCAATAGTAATGTTTCACAAAGACCTGGAATCTAGATGCTCCATCTAATTAATGTAAAACAAATGTTTTCGTTTCCTGGAATATTTTCAACACCTGACGTATCAATAGCCGCTGACGATGAACGTGAAACGTCATCAAATCCATACGAGAGAAGACAGTAGCTGATTTTTACTTATTTTTGTATTCCATCGCCGGAGGATTCTATAAATAAGGGTGCCACATGAATGTAAAATCCAGTGTAGCAACACTCGCACTCGAATTCGGTTCTTGTTGCAACTGCTAACACTTCTAAAACAAAATGGTGAGGATTTGAAATGTGTTTATAGTGCTGTTGTGAAATGTGTTTAACTTGAATAAGTGAAATTTAAATAAAAAGTTGGCGATCAAACCAAAAATGTTAATTTGACTATAAATTTTGTTCACATACTACCAATTTATTTTTTCTTGAGTTTCAACTATTTTTATTAGTGAGATTTGTTTTGTGCGTTAATTGTTACAATAAATTCTGTAATTTGTAGGATACTGATGATGATCAAAAGATGGCCATGCTCCGCAAGGCCTTCCAGATGTTTGACACCACCAAGTCTGGATACATTGATGTCCTTAAAATCTCAACCATTCTAAACACTATGGGTCAACTTTTTGATGACTCTGAACTGCATGCTCTCATCGATGAAAACGATCCAGAAGGTATTTCATTATTTAGATTATTAGTTAGTTTGATAAAAACAAAATTAATTTACATTTTTAAAAACTCATAAAGACGTCGTAAAACTACCTGGCACTTGAATATCTGTCTTTAAAAACAAGATAGTGCTAGTTTATTAGCCTCGTAAAAGTAACGAGACACATTAATCACTAAATATGAAACACGCTATCGTTGTGCGACGACATCTTCAAAGATACAGGAATATTTTTACACACGGTCGCTATAATGAGTCTATTTCAGTGCATGTGTCTCCTCAACACTCCAATACCTTTGAAACTCCGTCTCTTCTTAAGTTTATTTGTGTTTCACTTGCAATGAACACTCATGTTGTAAATTTAGTAACAAAGTTTAATTTGTTTTAGAGATGACAGTACATATATGTTACCTCTTGTTTTATGTCTCTTATTATAGCTTTCATTATCTTAATCAATGGCGCGTTTATTTATATGACTGATGATTTATCGTACGTCTTTATAGGAACTGGCAAGATAAACTTTGATGGTTTCTGCAATATCGCCTCCCATTTCTTAGAAGAAGAAGATGCTGAAGCCATGCAACAGGAACTGAAAGAAGCTTTCAGGTAATTGTTATTCTGATTTAAATAATTAGATATAGATTATTATAATTATATGAAATAAATTAATTGCATATTTTGTAAATTCCAGGTTATACGATCGTGAAGGCAACGGTTACATCACCACATCTACCCTCAAGGAGATCCTTGCGGCTCTTGATGACAAGCTCAGCAACGCTGACTTGGACGGCATCATTGCTGAGATTGACACTGACGGCTCCGGTACCGTCGACTTTGATGGTTAGTAGTTTTAAAATGATTAAGATTGTTGATATTTTTGCATTAACCTTAAATTTTGTTTGAATCTTAGGTTTTTAATTTTGTTGGTAGTACCTTTTGGTAGCTCTATAAAACTAATGTTTAATGTTTTGTTTCAGAATTCATGGAAATGATGACTGGCGATTAAATCATACTATTACACATTAATTATAGTATTATAATTACATTTAGTTTTTATATTGTACACTTATGAAATGTAAGACTTCATTAGTACAAATCGATGCGGTATTAGCATGCATGTTGGATATCTAACTGCGCCTTACACTATCTTATAGATAGGTACTTAAATATTAAAATTTTACTTTTTTCGTTCCAATTAATTATTTTTATAATAATTTAAATGTAACGGAATCCATATAATTCATCATTATATGCTAATATTTATAACGCAAGATATGTTTTATTTGAACCATTACGCCATCCATTGTTTGTATTATAAGATATTTAAAGTAAACAAAATTTTACAATAAAATAATACAAATTCCTTGAATAAATGTATTGATTGCCTACTATTATTTTTATTTATATATTTGCATAAATGATAATAATCCATATCCTAACCTAAATGTAAAAAAATGAGGATAATGAGAGGAAAATCCATTAATTGAGTTATATTATTAAACAAGTATGTGGAACACCTCGCATTTATTGGCAAGAGAAATCTATAACACCTTTGTAATGTTACTCTGGACGTATGCCCGTTAATAATTTTGAAAATAATGGCGTCGATGACTGATTAAGGTTGTCATAATTGTATCAGCATACTTACTGCAAAATTAATTCTAGTATTTATAGATCTGTATTACTATAAATAGTTGTGTATTTACTAATTACGTAAAAGATGAAGCTAATGAACACTGCTTTTTGTATAGAGTGAAATAATTTCCTGACCCAGTTTTACGTCATGTAATTTCCTCTAAGATACAGTTAGGCTCAATTCAAGGTTAAAAGACCTCTTGTATTTCAATGATAGGCTTATACTTCAATAAATCATAGAAGACTGTTCAGAAATTGTTTTGTTTTCATAACACCAAATTAATTTACCAATATTTTTAAAATTTAATCATCAGTACAAATAACTCTAACACTATTCTTTTTCTGGTCACTTTTTTACAAAAAAATAATGGACTTTTACATTTTCCTCCTAAAATAGTTACATAACATGATAATAAATGTCAGTCAAAGGATTCGAGGTAATAGCACTCCGCACTTGTTAAGGACGAATTACCTCCCGACCGAAATTAGACATGTGCCACGGCTACAATTGGAAAATTGTCCAATTGCATTTTGCTTCCTGAAGAATATACAGGATTGTACACTTGCCGACAAAAATATTTACATTTCAATATCTATACATATAATAAAGATTTTACTTATCGAATAAAATCGAAGATACGAAACGAATCGCATAGAAGATATTTCATCATTATCACCCATTAATGGCCCACTGCTGAGCCAGGTCTCCTCCTCAGAATGAGGAGGTTTTAGGCCACGCTGGCCTAGTTCGGGTTGCCAGACTACACACCTCTTTGAGAACTTTAGGGAACTCTCAGGAGTGTAGGTTTCCTCACGATGCTTTCCTTTAAAGCAAGTGATATTTAATTTCTCAAAACACACAAAACTCAGAGGTGTGTGCCCAAGATCGAACTCAGACCACCCGAATAAAGACATCAATGTTTTAACCACTAGGCTATCACTGCTTTTTTTAGAGCAAATTTTTTAGAAAATATTTAACAAAACTTAATGTGAGGGCTCTTTAAAACATCAATAGAATCCAAAATAATTTTTATTTTTTAATTTTAGTCCAATTTGTCTTTCTGTCTCTGTCCTGTCTTTTTGTCCATTGATATATTTTTTCGCGTATCACGCTAGAACTACTTAACGACATTGCATACAACTTGTAGAATTGTATTGTTGGAGGTCAAACTGTAGATATAAAGCCTATACTATAGTTTAATTGAAATTGGATGTCAGGAAAAAAAATCAATTGAAAATATTAGTCCAGCGAAGTTAGGGCATTTCGATCATTTATCTTATGTGTCGTTTATAATAAAGGTTAACGTAACATTAAAATACTACAATATTCTAAAGAAAACTTATAAATGCTCTCTAGCAATCGTCTTTTCTGACTGAAAACCTTTTATTTGACACCCATTACAATTGTTACCAATGAAATAATTGGACCGCTGCGTTTGGCAGTTCGCTATATTGGATTAAGAATAATGTTACTAAAATGGCATTGTATACAAAGTTTTAACTCAATCAGTTAGATATGATTGTTATCCAGTTAACATGATAAATTAAATTAATGGTGGAAAATCATGTAAAATAGTGCACTATCCAAATAATTTAAGATAAAAGATGTTGTAAAAACGCTGTTATACTCGTATATCCGGCGATTATTCACAAAGTTAGATGACCAATTAAGGAGGCATTTAAGACATTATTATTTTTGAGACCATTTTTAATTTAACAGATATTGCGGACGAACAAGGTCCGTTCACGAATGTACTTTGAAAATTATGCCATTTAAGCGACCCCAGGATTTCAATTGAGAGAACAGAAATAGTGCCAGTAACGTTCATATAAGCTGTTTACTCTATTTACATAATTTAGTTCGTGGCAGTGAATACATGTGAAATGTTTCTCAAATATACAAACGCGATGTTCTTATGGTTACTCTTACTGGGGACTGTCTCTCCAGCACCATCGGATGAATTCCGCAGCCTTGTGCATGAAGGAGGTAAGGTTATCAGATTTGTAATTCTAAAACTTAATATAACAAAAGAAATTTTGAGAGTATTTAAAGACAAACAACCTGACTGTCCTATAATCTATTAGAAGACAGTATTAGTCCCTATCTCACCGACTCATCAGATCAGCTGGTGGGTACCATAGTGTTGCATTGTCGGTATCTACATAAGTATGCCACATTTTAGCTCAATATGATAACAGAAAGTGGCTAAAAATGATTTGCAAATTTTGATATACCTTCGAACAATGTTCGAAATATTGGTACATATATAAAAACGTGTAAAATGGAAATGTAGATATCTCATGATATTATTGTCTTTTCCCATAAAGCAAAGTATATACGTAATTTGTTAATTTACTTCAATTATTTGATTACAGAGTTGGGTCTTAATGATGAGGCATATATTAAAAAGATTATACCATCTGGATACTCGCCACAGAAATTACAAAAATCGTCAAAAATACGTTTAGAAGACTTCATTAATACGGTACGTTGTTTATGTCGTATACCTTTAAATCCAAATCAATAATATTTTTTTATACTAATGTGATTTGACTATTGATCCACGAATAAAATATTTTCAGGACAATGAATATTATGAAATTCTAAATCAACACGTGGAAGCCGGCCATGTCATGAAAGGTCTAACTTTCAATATATATGACGACAATATGAGAGAGGCCACAATTGCATTATTCCGCATTTTCCAGCAAGCTGAAGAAGATAAGATAAATGCGATAAGAGAATGGGCTACTCAAAATATTAACTCAGATGTATTAGAATACGCTTTAAGAATTGTATCGTTGTTTAGAGATGACGTAGATCAAAATCAGGTGCCACCATTTATATCCAAGCCAAACTTTTTTGTTAACAGCGAGACCATTGCAAAAGCTCTAAAACTAAAAATAAGCAATGGAAAATTTGATCATCAAGAAGCCCAAGTGCAACAATTTTACAGAATCGACGACAAAATAACAATTAACAGTAATTATTCCGGTTGGAATTCATGGAACGAAGAATGTAGAGATGGTTTAGATTATTTTCGAGAAGATATTGGTATCAACAGCTACTACTATGGCTTGCATCTTTTATATCCATTTTGGATGGACAAAGACGAACTAACTGGAATAGATTCAAAATATGCTGAACGATATTATTTTATTCACCGGCAACTTATGGCTAGGTACAATTTGGAAAAGGAGCACCTTAAAAATACTAACTCATCTAATGAATCAAAATGTTTCGATGGTTTTGTACCATATTTGTCTTATGACAATGGCCTTCCATTTTCTTCACGATCTTCTGTGCGTCCAGAGTGGAACGAAGCATATGCTCGTATTAAATCGATAGATATTGCAATCAAAGAGTGCATTACAAGAGGTGTCATATTTATGGTAAGGAAAAAAGAATTATTGCCTTATTGCTATTAATTTTATAATTATAATTTTTAAATAATATAATGACATAATTTAGGATGATGCAACAAAAGTGTCTTTGTCTGAAGACAATTACATGGATTTACTAACAAAACTTATCAGGGCTAATTTTGAAGGCATCCATACTGCAAAACTAGTGAGGGCATTGTTCGGTTACGGAGGTAAAGGATACCCTGCAGATAGGTAAGTTTTAACTAAAAAGATAGTATCAATATGCGTAACTCCATTATTTTTACAATAGTATTGTAATTTATTTCAGATATAATCCAGCTCCTTCAGTTCTGCATCATCCTCAAACGACATTACGTGATCCCGTATATTGGCACATGATTCAAAGTCTGTTGGGGTACTATTCAGAGTTTTCCAAAACGCTTGATCTATTTGACTTTTCCCGTTATGAAACAAAAGATTTTGATATAGTTGATTACAGTTTTACGAAAATTGTCACATACTTCGAGTATTATGAATTTAGTCTTGACAAACTATTAAATAGAGATAGCAATGACCTTAAAACACCTTCATTAACGTTTAGGGCTAGACAAAAGAGGCTTAAACATTTGCCATTTTCATTAACTTTCACAGTGAACTCACAGTTAAGTAAAAGAGTCCTAGTAAAACTTTTCTTAGGTCCGCAATGTGAAGCTTCTAAATGTTGGAATGAATTTTCTAGATTTTATGAGCTCGATTATTTTACTCCAGAACTTGAGGAAGGTTTAAATATAATTAAATGGACACCCTCTTCATCAACAAATTACTCATTTGACGATTACTACAATATCAACTATCAAGCGGCTGATAAGAATAAATATGACATGTTTAAATTTCCAGAAAGTATGATTATACCTAGAGGGTTAGAGCAAGGTCTCAATTTAACTCTTTTTATTTTAATAACCCCAGCCATTGATGATACAGATGAGCCTAATATGTCTTATCCATTGCCTCTTGGTTTACCTTTCCATCGAGAAGCTTTTATAAACACGACTTCTACAATTTACAACAATTACAAATTTTATGATATTACGATTTATCACAAGAAAAGCTCAAATGAAAAGAATGAATATTTTTCTCCTCATTTAGATTAAAGTTTTAACAATTTTAGTAGCATGTACTAAGATGTTATGTTATGTGTTGAAGATATATTGTGTGAAAATATAAAAATTGTTTATTTATACAGACTTTTATTTACTTTACATTACAGTATATTTATATTTTCCTTTTTGATAGGTAGTCTTTCTCGATGTACTTATTCGTTTGTTTGAAACTTTTATTGAACAAACTTAGTCCCTAACGTATTAATTGAAATGGAAAACTACTGATTGTACTATTGTATTCCTTCAGGATAAACATCAAAGATAAATCGCATAAGTTAAAAATATTTACTGATGAAAAATCTATTATTTTAAATAATCATTTTATTAATTTTTATTTATGATACGATAACCTGTTTAATAAATTAAAAATAATATTAAATTCTGACAATTCTGACTAATATGAATCATCGATAACCCTTCATTATCTTTTACTAAAAGTGCAACGATCTAGGTATTTTTTTACGAATATTATCACAATTCAATAAGGATCAAGGTCAAGCTGATAATAATAATTGAGATTAGTTCAAAGAAGTATGGAGGATCTATTATCCAATAGAAGCTAAGAAAGCTTTTGTAATGGCGACAACAGCGCTAAATTAAAGGAAACTTTATGGCAGTATAGCTTTGTGTTTCTTTCATAACAGTATCTGAAGCATCACATAGATGGCGTTGATATAGTTCTAAAATTTATTTAAAGATGGCATCAGTAGTTTTATATTTTTTATGATTGAAGAGAAATTTAAGAAAGGTATTATCCATTTTTTGAAACTTAATATATTATATAGAACTCTTTAGGATATTTTATGAAAATCATAAACATTTGTAAGTGAAAGTTATAAATCTACAATAAGTTATAAAGGAATTCTTAATATAACTATTGTGTTTTATACTTTTTCAAGACAAAAAGACAGATTTTTAATAAATTTAACATTTATTGCCACAAATAATACATATATTACACACATTCATAATTTAATAATTAGTTTGATCTATTAGTTCTACATCGCTGATTGAAAAAGTATTTTTTGAGAATTGTCATAAAAAGCGTCTATTTTAAAAAGTTAATGGTGTTAACGTATATAACATAACGAAAAATTACAAAAACTTAATTTTACTCGTAGATAGAGGTATTGGATTTTAGTCGGCCTATAGTTTTTATACATATACGTAGTTTGATACATTTATTTCAGGAACTGATCCTTTATCTGCCACTCGTACAGAGGTATGCCTAATGGGAGGGTGTAAGGATCAGATCAGGAGTCATAAGAAGAGACCCGTTGCCCATACCATAAGTGTTCTCAGGATTAACTCCTGTGCCGTAAGGAACCTCTGGCGCGACGTATTCAGTGATGTAGACAAGGAACTTGAATGGCATTCCACCGATGAGATCTGAACAAATATATATATATCGTTAAAAATGAGTTAATTATTGAAGCAGATTCCCGAATAAATTACTTATCCATCGATTAAGAACTGGCAAATGACGTGCCATTTAAACTATAGTTTTGACCAAGTACCGAATAACAAGTTTTTGTGATGGTTAAGTTGACATGACACCTACCATTTAGATATAAATGACACCAAATCATGAATCCGATACTTTACTTGGACTATGTGAACTGTTATAGTAAGTAAGTATCACATACCCTTAGGAAGCATAAGACGTCTGGGGAATCCGTTGAAGTAGTTCTTCATGTCAATTACAAATTCTCCATTATCATGAAGAGCGTTGAAAGCCTTGGTAAACACTTCGTTACTTGACATCCACTTGTCGACCATGTACACATCTTTGGACTCTCGTGTAATCACACTCTCTCCTGCGGGCACTGGAATTTTGAAAATATTTCAATTACAAATATTTGGTCCTAAATATTAGGTAGTTTTTTTAAATAAAAGTTTAAGTTACTTACATTCGTAGGTGAATTGATCGAAGAGGAAGAAGTTCTCGGTATTGAGGTGTAGAGGAATTTCGCCTTTGCTGTCATACTTAGGACTCAAGAAGAATGTTACTACAACTGTTTTTGCTGCATTACTTTTGACGTTAACTTTTACGCTGAATACTTTATGATTTAACTGAGGACGTTGTACTAAAACACTCACTTGGTCAGTGTTACTGGTAACTGAAATGTTAACTGAAACTTATTAGTTACAAAGCTCCTAAAGAATAATAATATTACCTATACTCGATTAGAATAAAACTTACTCTCAAAGTCATTCATAGGCAACGCATTGGTAACATTAAAGAAAGCATACTCAAAGTGCTTAATTTACCTACTACAATTTTTTCAATAGAAACGGTAGGATATGCGATTTCTTCAGTCTGGTGAAGTGGAAGATATGACTTCCACATTGTGTAAAAACCAAAGACACGTTTCATGATCATATAGAAGGCAGACAAGTCTAAAGGGACCCTTTAGACTTGTCTGAACAGCTCCAAAGTAGAAGGCATAGCGAGAGGAATAACTCCAAAAATATACCAATTAGAATTATTTTGCTAATTAGAAATAATTATTAGTTATTTTAAAAGGAACATCACTAGCCCATTCCTGTAGGTCTTAGTGGATTCAATTGCATTTCCAAGCAGTTCTTTCCAAGCTGTCAAAATACTGCCATAATAACTAAGGTTGGGAGAATCGACGTCTCCCTATTATTTTACCTAAGACATCAATAGAATCGGGAGTTCTTTAGTCAATCTTTTTACCGGTAGTCTGATTTTTTTTTTTTTGCCCAAAATTAATTCTACAGCATACAATATTTTATATACTTACAGTAGTTACATATCCAAGGTCAATAGCATCCTTAATACGTTCTTCTATCCGCTTTATGTTCTCGACATATTTGACGTATTTAGCCTGATCGATGTTAAGGTTTTCTGGTCTCACAGGGAATGAAATACCATCATAAACTAAACCGCTGGAATATCCACCTTAGACAAGTTCGTAATTGAGCTCAGGAATTTCACCAAAACCGTTAGACAGTCTTTCCATGTAATAGCGAGTGACGTATTGCTTAGTGACGTGCCAGAAGTATTCTCCACGCCTGTACTTAGCTAAAAGACCATCAGCACCACTTAACCAGAAAGGCGAAGTAATATGATGGTTATAGTACAGAGAATTCAAAGCGAAATCATTCAAGTAGTATGACATTGAGGTGTCATCTCCATCCAAGTAGGGCCAGAGGGTGTCGTTCCACCTGATTACGACATTTTCGTCCCAAACATATGTTTGCGGGTAGTACTCAACAACACGTTTGCCTTGTGTGTTAATTCTCTCAGCAATGCTCATGATATATCCATTATGGTAGTAAGATGGGAACACATCATAGAAAGGTGGGATAATAATATCCTGAGTTTCAGGGTAGTGTAAAACAGCCACAGAGAGTACATAAACAAATAGACCTTCATTTATACGTTTTCTCAAGTAGACAGCGGTTTTTAGGAAAGTGGAGTAATCTAAAGATTACAGTTAAAACTGAGATTAAGAAATCGAATAGAGTTGTAGCCTCACGTTTTTGGTCTTCATCAAAAACATTGAAAGGGACTGTGCGTGGTAATAGCATGTTGTATTCTTGCAGCTTTACGAATTTATTGAAAACTTTCTCATCCTGAAAATAGACATTGGTTATTAAAATTTATAGTAAATATAATATTATTATTATATTGCAATGGCAAGGAGACATATAGCATGCAACAAAAAATAAGTAGGTATTTAGTATCAAGTTTCAGCAATAGTTTTTAATTCAGGGTTGTAAATGGGCTCATTTATGTGGAAGAAAAGAGCAGATATGTCCAGCGGACGTTGGAGAAATAAAATAAATAAATATATACAAAATAAAATATAGTGAATAAAAACTATTTGAAAAAAAAAATATTCCGAATAATCACATAATTTTTGAAATTCTAATTACCAAGATAAGTAGAAATCCTTCACTTTTTTAAAATCGGCAAATATGTTGAAAAGAATATATTTATTTTCGGAAATTAATTGTAGAAATCGAAAACTAAAAGTTGAATTGAAAAATAAAAGTATATTGCACTTACCAGTCTTTGAGGGGACTGCATTGTATTGTACAAATTTTTAATGTAGCCTGGGCTACGAAGAGCACAGAGGTATGGTGTGAAAGTAATAATATAATATAATTGGTACTTACTTGAAAAAATAAGGAATATCTCCATTCGTTATTATTTTTATATTCAGTAGTAACATCTTTGTTTATCCCACCTATTAAATCTGATAATTCCTTCAAATCGCATAGGGAACGTATACTATTTTAATTTAGATATTAGTTAGCTTATAAAAATTCAATTGGTTATTCTTTTTCTCTTAAAATTGTCTCGAAAGTTACAACCAGAGAGTCCATTATATTAAAAAATACGAAATATCAGTATTGACTCTAAAGATATCTGACAAGGTGTAAGTTTATATTCGTGATCAATTTTGAAATAATATTATACAGTTGAAATTGAAATTTTTCTAGCTTACTTAATTTTTTTTTGGAGGAGCGATGCAGGTCGCCTCATTAAATGTTTCGACCACATTGAGCGATTAATTAATGTTCTATATTACAATGAGATGAAAAAGGTGAATGCTGTGACAATCTCCAATATATCACTCCTTGCGTTCCACCGCACGTCCAAAGTTTTGACGTATGAGTAATTTATTGGCCTAAAAAATAAATTACCGGATTGCCCATACATTTGTTGGACCCAAGACGGTTGAAGGCGCAAAAAATGCGCCCGAAGCCTCATATTAACTCGCTACTAACTTGTAAAATTACTAATAAACTTACTCGAATTTATCAAACAGATGGGTATATTCTATAGAGTTCCTTTTGATTAATTGACATACCGTTACTTTTGGACTAAAATTCTAAATTTATACTTTTTTATTGCACAATACTACGTTTTTTAATTATTCGTAAAGGTCTAAAGATTACTAAAGTATTTGTAGTCAACTTTTAAATTATTCAAATATTCTTAGATTTCATAGAATATGACATATCAGAATAAAAAATGTAGATTTATTAAATGTAGAAGATATAGATTTTGAAATTGTTTATGCATATTTGCCTCGCTTGGTTTAGCTTAAAAATCTGGTAATAATTTCTAAGTTTGAATGGCCCAGAATCTCCTCTTGCTTAAGAAATTCCTTAATAACTATTGTCACTATAACTATATAAAATAGTTCAGTGACAATAAATACATAAAGATTGAATAAACATTGAAATACAAACCCCTACCATAAAATAATATCAATATATAAATTAACTGTTCAAATACAAACACTAGTGAACTGACGAAGAGTTATACTCCTTTTAATATTCATGTATTTGTTTTCGATGCCCATTTCGCCTGACAGTTTACCGATGAGCATATATTAATTATTCCGAGGCACATGCCCGTATTGAACCCTGCACTTTTCCATGATTAAATCTGGCTTATCAAGCCTCTGTTTTACCTGTTTTGTATTAGAATGGTTTGTTGGATTCATGCTTTTAACTAATCAGATAAATTAGAAAATATCTTTTCCAGGTATCCGATTTTAAGGAACAAAGACTAAATTTTTTTCCTTTCCAAGCTCTATCTGCATTAAAATACATTCAGTAATTGAATTGTTCTTTTGATTTTTATTACTTTACCATCCTTTCTAGTGGACACACTAGTACTGTTTCATCTTGAGTACTACAACCTGAATTTGCTACCGTTCAGCAATGAATATCAGTTAAAATTTGTTATGACTAAACAAAACGCGTTTTATCAAAATGATATAGTTAAAACTATTTCAAGTGAAGTCTTGAAAAAAACAATACCCTGTCTCGTACGTCTTATATCTATGTTGAGAATCACTTATTTATTTTTGCCATTTGCACTATAATAAAATCATAAATTGTTATAAGTACTTATTAATGATAGTTAATATAATAATATAGGTACTTATAGTTTTTTCTAAATATCACACAAGTAGTCTTATTCCAGGAAGGACACTCTCACTGCGGTCTCCAACCTATCAAAGAAATAGTTAAATGAAGGGAAAGTACTGTTAATACTGTTTACAACATAATCAGATTAACTCAAGTGACAGATACACAAATCCGCTAAATATTTTGTCAATTTTATGTCACAACTGGTGGTCTTATCTAAACTTGCTTTCTTTCCGTTTCCTTTGTGTTCAAGGGTGGCTAAAAGGAAAATTGGATATCAACAGGGTGCTCAACCCTTTCTTTTATAGTATTAACAGCTTTGGACAATAATTGTTTTGTTTCAAACCGCTTTCACTTGAGTGAATTCAAACACTTATACATTGAAGATTTGATATTTTGTTGTGTAAATATATTTTTATTTTGTAAATAATCTAAGTTGATCCGAGAGATTAAATGTATCTAATATTATATGAAACAATATCCTGCCATATCCTATTACTTTGTAGCATTAACATGTAAGTATAGTAAACTCCCCAATGATAGACGGTTTGCATTGATTCATTTTTGAGATTTCACTACTATCTGTTAACATTTCAACCTATATTTCAGAGGTATTCAATATGTACTATTCCGATCTGTCAAAGCAAAATTTAAAAAGCATAACTTCTATTTCATGAAGCAGTAATGCACAGTATGTACCAGTCTCAATAATATTTCATTTCAAACCCTAAAGCATGATCGTTTTCACCTGTGAGGGGACGGGTTAGAATACTATTCGCCTCTGCTGCTGGGAGAGCATCTCGTAAGAGCCGAGTAACCCAGCACCCCCTTGGTGGTAGGGGATCTGTTCTCCAACTGGCTTGCGACCACCAGCATGCGAATACGATCGCCAAGTGTCATAGACGCGTTCCGGTTGAGCCTCATGTGGGCCAGACTTACCCCCTCCCTCTCCCATCCCATTAATGCTGTGGGTCTAGTGGACCCTGGGCTCTTGCCTAGGGTCCGCTGAATCCGCATCATTTTTCTTCTTCATTTCCCCTTCACACTCTATCTTCGGGGATGCAACGCATCGACAAAACGAGAGAGTGTTTCTTGTTTTTCCGATGTCTATAGGCGATGGTTGCCACTTATCATCAGGTGGACCATCTGCTCGTATGCACCTTATCTATTATAAAAAAAAAAGGAGATCGAAGATGCTGTCTCATTTTGAACTCTGTTCGGCAAGCCAATTTTTATCATAGAATGTTAGCTCGTTCTATATTGATGTAAAAACATCAAATTTAGGAACTCTGATAACTTCTATGTATATCTAAGCAATGACAATATAATATTACGTAATTCTAATCCAATTACAACAATTTTTATTTTCGTCCATAACTGGTTCCACTACTATACTGATATATAGGTATATGATACTCGATCATGAACAATCGCAAAATCTATAATTAAATAATATACCTTCCTATCTACCACCATATTTTAGTTAAACAATTATAATGTCTTTATAAACGATAATAACTATATTGAACTGCTGTATTGCTCATAATGGTAACGCCTTTATTAATTATTTTACCCATATAAATACAGGCTTTGATAAATGTCCGAATACCTTTGACATTAAGAAAATATTTAATAACATATTTCTAAAGTTATGTTACAGGTATATCATAATATTAGAATTCTTGGGCAAAAAAGCAAAGCCACAGCAGAATCACTTTCAGAAAAATCGCCATGTCCGTAATGTCTGTCATTTCTATCTAATAAGTCTTTTTTATTAATATAACATTATCAAGACAAAAAGAGCTTAACTTAGCCTAGTGGTTAAGACGTTGATTTCTACACGGGAGGTCCGAGTTCAATCCTGGGCACACACCTCAGACTTTTCTGAGTTATGTGTGTTTTAAGCAATTAAATATTACTTTAACGGTGAAGGAAAACATCGTGAGGAAAACTGCACTCCTGACAGTTCTCCTTGTTCTCAAAGGTGTGTAAAGTCTGCCAACCCGCACTTGGCCAGCATGGTGGACTATGGCCTAATCCCTCCTCATTCTGTGGAGGAGATCCGGCTCAGCAGTGGGCCATTAAAAAGGGTGACAATGATGAGTGCGAAATGAATTGTTATATATAAAATATTTCATGTTTGTTTTTAAATTTAAGGTGATAAAAGAGAACGCCACCAAAATATTTTATATCTTCTCACACTTGGCCGAATTTCTATAACCTACGATAAAATTATATTCTATCTATGTAATATAATTTTATCACAATTAAAGATAGTATGCATAGTATCATAACTCAAACTCGCATTTACGGACACTTATGTACTCCATTTAACTAAAGGTAGAAAAGAAAATGGTGGTAACTATTAAAAAGCTATAAACTATAAGGTAAACTTAACTATCTTTAGATAGCCAGCTAAAGTTCGTTAAAATGACGTTTATAGGAGGCCATACATACAGTTCTACTGTTACCAAAAAGTCTATTATTCAAATATTTGATAATTTTCATAGATTTTGAGGTAAAATAATAATAATCAATTCGGATAACTGAACAATAATGTTAGTCACTTATATTTTCCATAGGTGATCTGTGATTAATTTTATTATTTTCTTTTGATTAATATTGTTTGTACTCTGTATTTTCTAACTAGTCGTCCAGCCCTAGTTTAGATAGTACAAAAAAATTACGACTAGGTATAACTTTTTCCTGTCATCGGATTTGAACAAAACAAACGCTACTATGCCAGATGCCATAATTTATTTAATGTTGCCATTTAAAGGTTTAAAGATCATTTACATCTCTCATGTTCGGTAAGTAGGTTCTTATTAAAATTTCAATTTAAATAAAATTCTTCCAAATGGGGCTTGTAGGTGACTAATTAGCGCTCTAGGGTAATAATGTAGCTAGAAAAGCCCTAGGGCGGTAAGTAATTAAAAAAAACACTTCTTTCTTTCAAAAAGTTCTAACCATCATACTGGCAATAGACATCATGCATTCAGCCCAATGACCAAAGAGGTCGCTTTGCTATTCAGCCTTGTCTTCGTGTGAGTATAATAGTCATCAATTTTAAATATCGAACGGCGAAGCTCAATTTCGTTCTTAAAAAAAATTTAAAAAGTCTTTACTTGATTCTTTTTAATAAAAAAAGGCGGGAATAGAAAACTTTTACTTTAAATATTGTTTGTTTTTGGGATTTTTTTATAATTACGTGCTAATTAGGAGAAAACATGAGTTCTTCAAGTGATGAAGATATAAGCTGCACTCCCGATTCAATGAAAATGGAAGCTGAAGCAGCAATTAACAATATTTTGCCTGAAACTTCTAAAGAGAGATATTTGTAAACTTACGACGAGCTCATAAAGCGGCGAACAGAAAAACGAGTAAAGTCTTTATCCGAGAATGTATTCTTAACATACTTTTGTGAGCTATCAAAAAAGCTGCAGCCATCTAGTTTGTGCTGCATTTATTCAATGTTAAAAGCAACTATGAGTACTAAACACGACATCAATATCAAGAACTATTTAAAATTATCATCTTTTCATCAACTTCTGCTGAAGAAAGCTTCATCCCGTCAGATTTTGTCCATGACAACAAATATCACAATCTCAAACTATTAACATACCCAAAAAACACCTGTCTTTAAAATTTGAAAATTGTTCTCATTTTACTATAAATTTCAACAAATAAAATGTTTTATTCTTGTAATGCCGGTTTTTTTCTACTTACCTCACAATCTAGATGAAAAGCAGAATAGTTAGCTCGGGTGTAAGCATCAATTACACCCTCGAACTATAGGCTCGGGCTGCCATTGATGCCTTACAGCCCTTGGCTACTAGTCTACTATTATTCTCATTGAAGACAAAACATAGGTCACTTACATACGAACAACACTAGCTTAGTTTATAAATTAAAATGAAATATTCATCGTTCTATGTTCTAATATGTTTTTTTTAAATTGATCTTAAAAGTATGCAATGAATTAGTATTTTTTATATATGAGGGTACTTTACATTTCCTTTCATTGCCTCTCTTTCATCTTTATCTTTTCTCTTTTTCTTTTTTCAATAATTGAAAACATTATTATCGAGTGGGAATCACGAATTTCGATTATAATTATCTATACTATTATATAAAGAGGAAAGATTTGATTGTTTGTATGTTTGTTTGTTGTGAATAGGCTCGAAAAGTACTGAACCGATTTTGAAAATTCTTTCACCGATAGAAAACTACACTTTTCGTCAGTGACAAAGGTGATTTAGTGTTGCCATATACATTTTTTAATTAATAGAATATGGCCATTTAGTTGTTACTAATCCGATTTTAAAAATTCTTTTACTGTGAGAAGTATTTCCGTCTCTCTTCCTCTGATAATACTATCACTCTCTTTTTTCTCTCTTTATTTTTTATCTTTTTAGAATGATCAGTCTCCTTTTACTTTCTTTTTTTCGATTATCTCTCTCTCTCCCCTCTCTTTTTCTCTCTTTCGCTCTCTCTCCTTTACCTATTCAATATTATTTTTGCTCTGTCCTCCCTCTTTTATTATCTGTTACTTTTCTTTTTTTTTCAAATAATGAAATACTACACTATTACAGAGTGACAATTATAATATTGCTTTAAATACCCGGAGCGAAGCGAAAAGTCTTGAATACTCGTCTTAAATTCGAGTGCAAAAAGTCGAATAGTTAACTTATGTGGTGATTCTGTGAACATTAACAGGAACTTTGAACTACACAAAGCATTTAAATAATAGGGTTAATTATATTATTTGTATCAATTTGGAAATTGATATCCGTCAATACGTTAACGATGAGTTTATATAGCCTCAGCAACAGGATAATAATGCTCGGTATTATAATTAACTGATCCCGTGAACTTGGCTCGGTTATAACATTGACGGTTAGAATTTAACTAACGGTTTTGTATTAAGATTTATTTTAGGTTTATAATATTATGAGTATTTAAGACTTACAGATTTAATTTTAATTTTATTTTATATCTGTAGCCATTCAAGTATTAAAAATCATTAAAAAGGGATTCTAGCTTTGCTTTTTTTTAATGACAAGGGGGATGAGGGCGGTCTGCATGGCAAATCAAACTTGAGTACCCTGCTCAGAATAAAAATGCATGCATCAAGGTGATGAAAAATATTACTTTTCTTTTGGATTTATCCTCTTAATGTTCAGCATTTATCCGAAAGTAAAAAAAAATTGATTTATAAAAATAGTATGTTTTTATATCTGTTTTTTATTTCTCTAGCTATGCTTCTGATTTCGCTAAAATTAGATTTTACATAAAAGTTACTCGTAACTCATTAGCTAAGTAGATATTTTTATATTGATCATGAATTTTTACATCAATTCATTACAACAAATAGATGAAACTCATATTCATATTCAGATTCATAGATATATTTAAGTATTATTAATATTTTAATTGTATAATAACATTATTATTTTAATTGTATAAATTATAAAAAATTTATGAGTTTTATGAACTGATGAAATAATAACAGTAGCAATAAATGTAGTATGTAATATATTTTATTGTTTATTATATTTTATCGTGAAGAAAATTAAACAAAGTGATTAATTATGATATTGCATTGTCTGATAATGCGAAGAGCAATGAACCAAGCAGATAGGGATGGCACTTACTACATTCATCATCATCATCACGACCCTTCAATGGCCCACTGCTGAGCCGGGTCTCCTCAGAATGAGGAGGGTATTAGCCCATAGTTCACCACGCTGGCCCAGAGCGGGTTGGCAGACTTCACACACCTTTGAGAACTTTAGGGAACTCTCAGGAGTGCAGGTTTCCTCACGTTGTTTTCTTTCACCGTTAAATCAAGTGATATTTAATTGCTTAAAACTCACATAACTCAGAGTCAGAGGTGTGTGCCCAGGATCGAACTCGGACCTCCCGAGTAAGACTTGAAGTCTCAACCACTGAGGCATCACTGCCACTTGCTACATTAGCTGTATATAAATACAACATCTTATCTTATCCATCAAGTTTTATTATTTTTAGACTATTTAAATATTAACTGATTAAATTATATGAATTTATAAAATTTGTGTAGCTTTCTTTACCTTTTCTTAGATATAATTTCTACTTTTCTAAAAACATTTGAATGTTGTTTTTGTAATTTTGTTCATTGTTAAATACTATTTTTCAACTGAATGTTATGAATCTTTGAGGATATAAAGTAGCCTATGACTATATTGCATTCAGGCTCTATGTAAACAATAACGAATATCCATAATTCAGATACAGATTGAAGGAATAAATTTCAATAATATATGTATATTGTATATGTATACAGTAAAAGCTCTTTATTTGCAGGGTATTGGTTCCGTAAATATGCCGCGAATACAGTAACCGTGAATATGGAATAGTAATTTATATAGGATTATAGGGGATACGTTCCTAGGTGATAAAATAAAAGAAAAATATACAAAAAAAAACAATTTAATTGAAGTTTTTGGCCATATTGATTATGTAATGACATTTGCTTGCTTCGTCTATTTTATTTTTTATTAGTTCATATGCCGATGCGTTGGCAGAGGATGCTGAATGCTTTTTATTTTATATATATGTCGGGGATTTTAAAAAACGATGTGAAAGGAGATGGAAGCAGGAAGATGGGGAATATTGGGGAACACTAAAAGGGGGTGATGGTATTGAATGGAATATTGGGTAAACGCAACGTAGATACTCCTATTGAACCGATAAATGATCAAATATGATCTCTAACAATTACGAGAGAAACCTAAGCAGTGCCTTGGACTTGTGACCAAGGTGTAGGCTTAAGGAATTCCTTTATATGATCATAACACTCACCTCCACTGCTCAGGCTCTCTGTTTAAACCCAAGGTTAAACGCACATAAAGCGAATCTAACACAAGGCTAACCTAACCTAAGGCTAACCTAACCTAACATTGTGTTTACTTAACTACGTGGCAATTACATTGTAAGGACTTACGTGACCTTAGTTGGACAGCACTTCCACACTACACTGCACTTGACACTATCACTATCACTAGCACTACTTAGATGTTCACTTCTTGAGAGACCGCGCACGACTAAGACTTCAGTTAGACTGTCGATCGCATATAAAGGGTCGAGGGTAGATACTGTCAAAACAACGGAAGTGATTCCTACCCCACTCCAACGCCATAGACAACGATAACGATTCGATTAATCGATAATCTTTTACTATGCTCCGACATATATATCCGCGAATAAAGGAATCTTTAGCCGTGAATATAGGAACTGGGTCGCACTTTTTCAATCCGCGGATAATTAAACCGCGAATAAGAAGCTTTTACTGTATTACAATACGGGTGGCAACCCTGCTAAGGACAATGTTTAATAAATTGTTATTATTTTTATTGTTACTAACTTATTTATAAATATTAGTTGAAGATTATTATAATTAGTTTTTCTACAGATACTTAGGTATAAGTCATAACTAGATGTTATATAAAAGATTGACTCGCTCAGTAAAAAGATTTTTCGGCGAAAGTTTTGATAAATATAACGAAATTATTGTGGATTTTTTTTAATCAAACATGTTAACATAATGTGACCTTACCACACTTGACCTTAGTGTTAAATGAGATACTCAAATTAATTTCCGTTTACATTGCAGAATTAGATAATACTTACTTATATAAATATACCTACTGTCACATGATAAACAAAAAATTCCATTTTTTTATAGAAGGCTTAATATGATTACTTATAAAAAAAATATTTTTCAATTTTAAATACTTAGGTTAGTATGAGATTTAGGTATATTAGTTAAACCATAGTTTAGCAACACGATCAGTATAGTTAAACCGGTCAGATCGAGCTGTGAGCGCATCGGGCCGCATCACACCTGTGGCCGGCATCAAACACGCCGACCCGCTCCCCCCACCGCTGCATCACACGAGCCGCCTCGTGATACACTCCCATGAGAACTAAGAATATGGATAATCAAAAACAACTAGGTACTAGATATGCCAAAACAAAAGTTTTAGCGAAACTACTTTCCTAAATTAAACCTTTACCTACTTGTAAGCTTTGTTTTGATTCGACAGAACGATGTTTAGGTTCTTCAAGTAGTAAACAATAAAAGGGATGAAGAAAATATTGTCACTCATGTTATTTTTTGATAATAAGAGCAACTGGAGGTTCTACTTGCTTGCTGATTAGCGGGATGGAGGTTTAAAAATTATAAAAATTCTACTTACGTTATATTGGAATGATATCTTATTTATAGATATAACCAACTTGTAACTAGCTTATAGTATATAGATTTTTTTAAAGAAAAATTCAATAATAAATTAACGTTTAAGCTTTTTATTAAAATTGGATGTCAAGAAAGTAATCCTCATTAAAAGATCTTTCTACCACATTGAAGCGACTTGTATTTTCATGAGGATTTAATTAACAATTTGTAACTCGAACCATAATCTAATAAAAATAAGACACAGACGTTTCCATTAGTTCTATATCGCTATAATAATCCAATAATAATGGGCTTTTCAGATTTTATTGATTTGAAATACCTAATCGGCTGATTGATTTCTTTATAGCCGACCGAAGCTCGAAGGCGGGTCGTCTATTGATCCTATTGACGCTTGTCTAGGTATTAATTGAGTTAATTACCTAGGAATTGATTACCTTCACGCGTCTGAAGGACTTGGCACCTAATTATGACTGTCCTGTGGAAGTTTACAAGGTTTCTGTGTGACTTTTCTTCAAATAAAATGGAATATCAAATTGATGTTGGTCTGTCCGAAAATTGAAGACAGGTCCTCTTTTGATGCTATTGACGCTTTTATAAATATTAATTAACTAACATAAAATAAAATACAGAATAACAGATAACATAAAATACAAAACTGGGTTTCAGATTTTGAATGATTTTTATAATTAATTATAATGCAAGAAAATATCCATTTTTCCTTTAGCGAAGGAAGGAAATGGTACCGGTACTAGAACGAGAGAGGAAAGAAGTAAGAATGAAAATTATTGTATGAAAGAAAATTAAGTAAAAATAGAAAAAAAACACTTAGGTGAATGAGTTCTGAAATATTTTATAGAATAAGGTTTTTTTAATCTTGATATTTTATAGTCCTGATTTGAATATTTTCAGAATTTAAAATACCTTCATTTACCATTTGTGTTAGTTTTAAGAAAAAAGTAATATTTAGTTTCACAGTATTATACAAAATTTGAATAAATACTGGAAAGTTAAACACAATAAGTACTGTAAGTATAATAAATAGCTTTATATTTAAAAATTCAAATTTAAAATACAGTTTCAAAGCAACGAGTATGATTAGCTACATGCGAAGTTGAATCAGGATTATGGACGCTAGGGATTTACCCTAAATCCCTCTTTCATATTTTAATATGAATATTTTCAGCCAACAAACAATATTTGAAGAGAATTTCTATTTAATGTGTTTTAAAATAACGAATTATACTGATGTGTTCTGATGTTCTCTCTTCTGAATTTTTAAATAAATACGAGATAAAGGTCGTTTGTATATTAATGCTTATTTTAAAATTTTGTTAGGATTAAGATGAAACATAATTAAGTTCCCATTATTCTAGTACTCCACATTATTGCTAAGTAATCAACATTCTAATTGTTTGTTTAGTTTAACATTTTAACTTCTCTTCAAGGATGTCTATGAGTTTTCTGTCCTATTAGTACTTTGTGTATACATTCTAGTGTGTTATTTTGAAAAATAAAAATACCTGTTACATCCTCAATTTTAGGAAAGTAAAGTATAAGTTAAATCAGAACAATGCAACATCAAACTTAGTCAGCAGCTTCAGTGGAACATAAAATGTTCTCGAAGTTGAACAAAGACATCAATCGGTTCACATTTCATCTCAAATTACACATGTTTATACACAAACGGACACGTTTGTTATTACATTTGTACATTTTGTTTAAAATATATCCAAAATTTTGACGTTCCTCGAACTAAGCCGTGGGCTATACATAAAATTAAGCATTTCAAGAGCAAACGACGTGAAGTTTAGGATTTTATGTCCACTTAATTTTGTTACTTTATTCATATACTAGTCGACCCATCCCGTTTTTGCCGGAGTGCAATTTACCACATGAATTTAGATTTCACATTTTAATCGCTGTCACTAAATTTTACATTTAGACACTAAATCTTAAAGACGCCATCGTCAATAGATGGCGTAAGTAGTAGATTAAATCGAATTTTCGTTAATATTCTAGTAAGTAGTATTTCTTACCTTTCCTAAGTGTTCCATTCAAAATTATAATATTAGTTAGGAAGTTATGATTGTCCTAATTATTAACTAATATATAGAAGAGAAGAGTTGCCCGCAAAAATTGGAAAAAATATCAATTTACATATGCCTCAATAAAAGTTGGAGAGTTGTAATTATATATACTTATAACATATCCATACAATCATAACATACAAATAAATAGGTATTGATTGATTGATTATTATCTCTATTTGTAAAACATAGATATAGATAATCACTCTAGGACATTACAAATATTAATTATTTTTTTAAATAATAAATTTAAAATAATGGTATAATTTTGGCACAGATGGTTTAAATCAATTTTATTTTATTAGAAAGATTTACAAATTGTATCCAACAGGTACCATTATTGAATTATTTAGTTGTGCGTCTGTCTGTCAAGAACATTTTACTCAGGATCTCGTGGAGGTATTAAGTTGAAATTAATAACAAATACTCAAAAAAATTAAAAGTTCTAAGAACACACATTGAAAAGATATCACCGTTAATGTGGACATTCACAACATTTTAGGGAGCTTCCCGATGATTTAGAAACATGAAATTTATCATGAAGCAATGTCTCATAGCACAAGTAAAGGACTAAATTAAAAATTAAAAAAACTGTAAATTTTATCGACAGCCTAAAGTCTAAACTATAATTTTCTTTCTTCAAGACCCTTTTTCTCAGCGAAACGTGAAGATATCAAGTTAAAATTTATATCAAATTAAACCGATTTTGTCAGCTTCATGTGTAAATAGTTATAAATACATATGTCAATTTTATAATCGGCACTACTAGAGCCGGAAGTAAATGCCCCACAATACTTCTTTTCATTATATTTTGACCCACACACGAAAACCAAATAATAAATATTAAATTAAAATTTAATAGTGTTAGGCCCTCTATTGAAATTGTACGGAATCCTCAGTGTGCGAGTTACACACTCGCACTTGGCCGAATTTTTTTCTAAATTCATCTAGCATTAAATTAACAATGTCGGAATCTACATATTTTTTATGAATTCATTGGATTAATGTTTTCCAATAATTTTTTAAATATTTTTAGGTCTGAAAAGATAAGCTGAGAGTTAATCAATTAGCTACTATAATTTGATATTCATTTTTTTATAAATATTTATGAAAGATTTGTAAAAGCTTTCTAAAACTGTCAAATTAAAACAATTTTTTTATTCGAAATATTAAAACGATTAGAAAAAAATTGCTTCTAATGCTCTAAAAACAATCAACAATCAATTATTTTACATTCCGATAAACAATATTAATTATATATAGTCAAAATACGTCCCTAAACATTGAGACCAATAGTATACTGTATAACTAAACGGAACCCACAATTAATCAAAGAATTAACAGAACTGTAACACAATCAGTAATTAATAGCCCGTATTTATCGTATTCAACATAAATACTTAGTAACTATAATATCGGAGCACCTCAGAATAAAATACTTTGGGACCTCCAGGTGTGAGTGCATAAATATACTAGCGGCGACCCGCTGGCATGCTCATGCCTGCTGTCATATTAACTGTTACATTAAATTAATGCGACACGTTGACTTGTAGTGATATGGACGTCGAATCTACACACAGTTATGACGAAAGCCCGAAGCTCGCTTCTGACTTTTCGTGGAATTTGTTGTTTGACGTTTATTGTTGTTCTTCAATTCAGCCTATGATATAATAATATTGTATCTCGTCGAATTCTATACATAGGAGATATTTAAAATAACGGGATAATATAATAAACTTTCACAGCAATATGTGACTGATTTAAATAAAATTAGTAATTCAGATATACTTTTTTTATTTAAAAAACAGGACCTCTGGGATATAAGGGGCAAAACAAGCAAAAACAGACGAACGGAGCTGAATTTAAATTTGTATCTAAATAATTTGTAACTAGCCTTTGTGTCATTCGAATCGGCATGCCAAGGAAAAAGTTGTTGTTAAATGTTTTAGCCTTTCGTTTAGCGTTGTTAAACGAAATTTAATTAGATTTGAAAAGAAGTTATTTTTACACAAAGTTTCTTTAAAAAATTCAGGTCATTAATAATTTACTTCTAAAAATAAGATACACTATATTTATCCGACTGTTTTCTCACTCTACTAGATCAGTATTTAGTGAGACGTTATAAGGGTGCTTTTTCGACGATGGTAGCTTTTGTCTCGGTTACTGCTCTGATTGTATATCCTTAATATTATAAGTCTAAGCTGCTACAAAAGCGACTCAACTTTCCTACTTGTTGTCTTACGACAAGAATACTAATTCTGTACTTTAATGATATCAAAATAGGGGTTAAATTTCTTACTAATAAATATGAAGATTTACGCTTTTTCTTCTATTCTCAAATAGTACCAATGATGTACCGGAGCTCGCACATTGATTTCGGCTCATTCGAAAAGATATCTTTTTTGTCCATTTGTTTGTTTTAATAATATTTTATCCAGTGATGGAACGCACGCATTTGTCAGCTCGTGAAATATAGCTGCGTTCAGTCTGGCTTAATTAATTAGTATCTTGGTATGAGCCATGGTAATGAAGGATTAAGGTTGTTATTGATTTTATATGTTTTCATCTCTTTTTGTCCCTAGATATATGGACAAAATAGTACTATAAATAATTTTTAAAGAAAACTTTTAATAACTTGAGTATTTGGGCTGTGAGCAAAAATATGAAAATACAAAAATTTAATTAAATAGTATTATATATTAAATATAAACTAAGAGAAATTATCAAAAATTTTAAAAAGATGTAATTATTAATTCCTACTTTAGACAAGGACAAAGTGCCTAGGGGTTGTAACCCGAGTACAGTTTTGTAGGCCTTCTTATGACGTCACACCAGCGACGATGTGGCGGTTGACCCTCAGTAGATCACACACATCAGTCGTCCGCTGTAAGTTTTGACAACTATCAAACGAGCCTTGGATTTCAGTTTTGCCATATGTATTTAGAAAGATATCTTTCTCACATAGTATAAAAACAATACACTAGCCGACTCGCTGTTACATCAGCTATCTGCCAGTGAAAATCCCGTGAAGATCGGTCCAGCCTTTTCAGAGACTATAAGGTGTGTTCCTTAGGCAGACAGACAAAAATTCTAAAAATGTTGTTTTGATATATGTACCGTGTATACATCCATATGCACTTAGTAATAAGCGGTTATTTTAATATTACAAACTGACACTCCAATTTTATTTATTTGTATGGATGTATAGATCATATAGTAGAGATCATATTAGTATCTACCTACATTGCAAATACGCAAAGCCGGGGCAGACCGCAATTAATAACTAATAACTGTTCAGTGTTGTTTATAAGAAAAAAATAGTCCAATTTTCTTACTTATCAAATACTTTATAAAGAAAATGCTAGCAAGATAAATGTCTAAAGATAACAACAATTTTCCATGACATAATAAGATAAATATCGATAAAAGTGGCCATTAATCATTTTGACGGAAAAGCCGAGAAATATTGGCGAATGAAAATGGATATTGGACTTTTAGATACACTAAGATAAAAGATAGATTGTTGGTTAGTACTATATTTAACACTAGTGTCTGGCCCCGGCTTTGCATGGATAGTAAAGCATGGTATGGAAGCCAGATTCAAATTCGGTCAATCATTTCCTCCCGAGTGAAAATTCACATACTGCATAAGGAATATATATTATAATGACTCATGACCGTCAGCTGCGATTCCGTGGGTGGGGCGAGCAGTGGCAGCCTTCCAAACATGTAGAAAAAAATTTTTTCACTCATTTCCTCCCGTTTGAAAATTTGTCGCATTATGGTTTACCTAGTATCTTGAAGGAAAAATAAAGTCAGCTGACCATAACGTGGTGGAATATACGTCAGCTGGCTGCTTGACCATGTTACATTTTGATTTTTTTATAGCAAAATCACAGTTATCCACCCTAGCTTTGCTAAGCTAAAACATTATTAAATGATAATTACTTTTGTACTGACAATTGCTTTTTTTGACTGTAAAAACCACGGATATCTATAATGAAAATTTTATATAAATCGTGCAGTAGTTTTTCCGTGATGCGCCTACAAACATATAGACAGACAAATAACTAAATTTGTTGTTTCATTGAAATCGGATGCCAAGAAAAAAAAATTAAAATGTTTTAGCTTTGCAAAAAAAACGTACAAGACTAAAGTTCATGATTGTTGTCCATGGTTGTTGGTTTTTTATCTACTAATCACACTCTACCTTCATTGGGCTAAAACCTTAAACATTATTATTTTAATAATCTAAATGACAAGTAGTCGTGGTCTTGGTGGTTATAGGTACCTTATATGGCAATACTACATCACATAGGTCAATCAGGATTGTGTAGTTTTCTATCAGTAAATGAATTATTAAAATCGGATCTGTAGTTCTAGAGAAAACCTTCGCTTTTCATGCCCGCTTTATGGCAGTTCAATGGCCATATCTTTTTAATTAGAATATTTATGGCAACACCACTTAACCTATGTTACCCAAAAAGTATGTAGCTTTCTGTCTTTGAAAGAATTTTTAAAATCGGTTCAGTAGTTTTCGCAAAAAACAAACATACAAAATTACATAAATACAAACAATCATATCTTTCCTCTTTATATAGTAGTTAGCGTAGGAGTCCGGTCAAATTAGACCAAAAAATAATAGTAAAGTATTTTTATAGTTATAAATTATTTATATTTTATAAGTGTAAGTTACAATGACCGATAGAAAAATATTTTAACATATATTACAACTATAGAGATGTATATACGTGGCGTACTCACGCATATTATGACGATTACAACTTTTACAAATTTTTTAATCGTTTAAACTCAAAAACGGTTGCTCGTAGAAATAAAGTATTGATACATTTTCTGTAGATAATTTTTTGATCTACAATTTTTGTAAAGTATTTATATGATAAAACTTACCGTTTTGGTGAAAAACGCAAAAAAATTATTTTTTTGGCCTATGACCTTGAATAAAAAATTTACCATACAGGGGAAAGATGGGGAACTTTCAAATTGTATTTTTAGTCATATTTTAAACAATCTTACTGATTTTCAGCTTGGTGGGATTGTAGGTAGCTTCGAATGTCTAAATTGACCGGACATTGATATGCAATAATACTAATATACTTAGTAAAATTATGATAAATTTTGATATTTTATTTATAGTTTAGGTATACTAGTAACATTCTATGATTTTTTTTTAATTTAAAGTACTAGTTATCAGTATCGATATCACATCGCAAACGCAGCGTGTCAAATGCGATTCAAGTCGGTTCGTTGCTAGTTGTATATAACAACTTGTAATGGCGACCATCATTAAATGTGTTAACCCTAGTGACTAGTGTCTCTCGTTAGTTCACGAAATCGCAAGTCACCTAACTCTTTAACGGGTTTATGTTTCGTGAGAATGGTTTAAAACAGTTTTATGAATTAAAATAATTTTAAAACTTTACGTATACACCAGCAATTGAGACAGAGCTGCGGTAGATAATAAAGTTAACTTATGTGGACCTCAAGAAGTGTGACCCTAACCACAGCACTATAATACTAATTCCATGTACGCACACTACGCGAAAACACTGGAGAGACTGACTCTAATCTATAGCACTAAAGTTTATATATTGTCAACGTTTGGGTATACTTGAAATAATGTAAAAGGAATTACTACCGAACACTAATTTAATTTGTGATTGTAAGGTGTTGCTAACACTTATAGTAACATATTGTTTATAAAAAATTATAAGACAGTAGTCCATCAAAAATAATATAAAAATATCCGACTTACATTATACTTTATTTAAAGTATGCAACACTTACGTAAATTACAAAAACATTCACACAAAACCATATTCTTTAATATACTATATTAACTGCTACTACTAATTTATTACATTACTAGAGGACGGCCTTGCTTCGCTCCGGGTATTTAAAGCAATATTATAATTGATGTCCTTAAATTGACACTGCAATTGTGTAGCTTTTCATTATTTGAAGTAAGAAAAAGTTATAAAAAGAAAAATAATAAAAACAAAAATAAAAGAAAAGCGACAGATGATAAAAGAGGGAGGACTGAGCAAAAATAAAATTGAATAGGTAAAGGAGAGAAGGGAAAGAGAGAGAGAAAGAGCGAGAGAAATAATCGGAAGAAAGGAAGTGAAAAGAGACTGATCATACTGAACAAATAAAAATAAATTAAAGAGGGAAAAAAGAGAGAGCATGAGAGACAATGATAGTATTATAAGAGGAAGAGAGATGGAAAGAATTTTTAAAATCGGATCAGTAGCAACAAGATGGCCATATTCTTTTAATTAAAAAATGTATATGGCAACACTAATTCACTTTTGTCACTCACGAATAGTGTAGTTTTCTATCAGTGAAAAAAAATTTTAAATCGGATTTGTAGTTCCTGAGAAACTCTTCAATATACAAAATGGCCTATTATGGCACTCAAATGGCCATATCTTTTTAATTAGAGTATTTATGGCAACACCACATAGCCTATGTTACCCGGAAAGGATGTAGCTTCCCATCGGTGAAAGAATTTTTAAAAATGGATTAGTACTTTTAAAGCCTATTCGCAACAAACAAACAAACATACAAACAATCAAACCTTTTCTCTTTATATAATAGTATAGATTAAAGTTATACATATATTAATAGAATATTGTTATCATATATATATTAAGTTATACATTTTTAAACAGATAAAGTTGTAAGTATAAAATATCTTTTAAACTGTCGAGCAGTTAATAAGGAAATTAAACCAATCTATCAAACGTTATTAGCAGTGTTGCTAGTGTATTTATAAAAAATAATAACTTAATTCGAAAAAGCGTTAATTTTTATGTTGCTCACCAAAATGTAGAGTCACGAAAGGCTTACGCCATAGACAGTTTAGGACAATCGTCCCACATGATCCTACTTCCCGATTATGAGAGATGATATAGACGTCGGCACCTCTGATCTCTTATTAGAGTTCCCAACTCATATAAAATTGGTTCCGCAAATACGCAATTTCCTAATAACTGTAACTACACAGCTTATTATGCGACTTGATATATTTTTTTAAATATCTAACATTTTGGGTTACAATCAAGTTAAACGCTTGTGATAATAAATCTAACGCTCTTACCACTGAGTTACTGCCGCTACAATATAATAATATATTTTTATGCACAACTTAAAACTTTTACAGTTAGCTCTTATTGAAGATTTATCCTATATTAATATAAATCATAACGTTTAATATATCATACTCAACACGCACGACAGATTTGTTGCTATCTCAAAGTCATAGCAAAGTCTTTATAGTATTGTTTTAAACTAAATATGTTTTTTAAGTAAGAGCTAATTTGACAAATATATAGTGACCTCATATTAGTATATAAAATATTTTTTAGCCCAGTGTAATATAAGATCTGAAAAAAGATGAAGTTTTAATAATGTCCACATAAGATAGAAAATAGCAATTTACATACTAATAAAATGTTGGTTACAAATAACTCTTCAACCTTAGTCGAAGCTTTTTACTTACCTTAGTGATAGAATTGGGGGAATAAATTCAACGTCCTAGCCAGCGAGCTAATTGAGTACGAGACCTTGAAAGAGATGACGTTTTATCAATATCCAGAAGAAAAAAAATAGCACTCTAAGTATCTAATTAAGAATCTGAAGTGCACATAATTATAGTAAAAATATATTTTAAGTATATTTTGATAACAAGGTGTTTAAAATGCGCAAGAAGAATTTATGTATTTTTTAACACAAAATTTTCAACAATAAGTAGAGTAAGCAATATCTAAGTCCATTTTCTGCACTTAATTTGCTGGAAATTATAGTAAGGATTCTAGCAATACTACAGCAGAAACAGTTGTAGCAGCAAATTCAGCGAAAACAAGCAATAAAATAAAGATTTATGTGATCCAAAATAAGAGTTACACTTTACTATGAGAAGTCTATACTTTATGAAATTATTAATCAAATTGCAGCTAAACTATCTGAGCTAATAAGTTGTTGGGTCTTTGAGGGTATTTTTGAAATAAACCAATAGAATACTATCTAATAAACAGTGTTGCTAGCATATGCTAATCTGTATGATATACGGTTTTTCATAGTAACTTATAGGTACAAGGAATTTTTGTAAGGTATTCTTGAAACACAAACACGCACAAAGTGGTGTACGCCCTTAAGTTTTATCGGTGTATTGTTGCCATCTCAAAGTTACTTTCTTGTGAACAGTGCCTCATAACGTTGAGAAAGCGCTTTCAAATTTGTTTCACCTATTCGCGACTCACTTTGGGCAAAGGGAACATCTGTCAGACCACCTCGCACAGGCATAAACATGCCGATATATTAAGAATAAACGTCAAATAATTTAAAGAATACTTCACCATACATTAATCAAAAAATTAAATACAAGCTTTTACTACTTATGATAACTAAATATAATAAGCCTAAATTCGACGGTTCTACCATTTTCCATCAAGCAGTTCCAGTCCTTACATATATGCCAAGGTTCAGCTAGTCTAACTATCTATCCGCCATATTGGATTTAGAATAATAATTTTATTTTTCGTCACCCTCACAGCGAACCCTTTTATTTGATACCCATATCATAAGAGTGCCTATAAATTTCTATTCCGCCATTTTGGGCTACCCGCCATATTGGATTTAGGATAAAATCACTAGGCCAGATATGTGTGTGTCATCCAATCTAAATTTGTATGCAAAATTTTATATCAATATTCGGTTGAGGATAATTGCTTTAAAATAAAGTTGCAAGATTTGACCCGAACTTTTCTTAAAGATCTCTCCAATTGCAGTAAAATTCTAACTCAATCTTTACCTTCTTTAAAAAATTGTGGTTATTTCTTATAATACTATAAGTGGTATTATGATAATTATACCTATATATATGAACTACCTTTTTATTAAGAGAGAGATAAGATTCAAAATGTAGGTTAACCTATATCATACCAAATGTTAATAAATTTTTATAAGCATGCCAGCGAAATCAAGTTGCTTTTTGGATATCGTTACTTATTACTCATATAAATAACCAAATAAAAAATGTATAAAGAACAAAATAAAAAAGCCACAACATATTGATATTGTGGCTTTTTTTTTTATTAAGTTTCATTTTATTGATAGATTATTAAATCATTTCAAGTTATAAATAAAGAAAGTGTGAACTTCACTAAACACACTCAAAACTATTACAGTATTTTCAGATATCATCTAAGTATACATTAAATTTACTATTAAAATTAAATATTTATACGTGAATTATTTATTTTCATAACTATATAATAAAACTCATTTTACAAAGTTAAATTAACTATAAGTGGAAAAATAACAAGAAGCAATAAACGAAAAAAATGATTAAATTTAAAAGTTTACAGAAAATTTCCACATTGAATGTCCATTACGAAAATTAATCTTCATTCGTATACTTTATACTAAAAAAATTAATAAGTAGGTTTATTTATTTGACTATTTATATTGAACTTCTTAACCGATATGCCCTAGTTAGTTAGGATATACGAAATTAACTTTTTACTCCGATCTTCGTAAATCGCAGAACAGATTGGTCTACCAAGCATGACTACTTGCAAAAACTTAGTTCATAATAGAGTTACAACAAATCATCGGAATCAATTTAAGATTTTCCCACGATTTTAGTTTTCATTGCAATTTTAATTATTTTAGGCAGACGAAGTAAGGAAAATTTAACAATCATGGCGTAGGAACTACTTTTAAAAATTTATTGGCAATTATCCTACTAAAATTATAAACGCCAAAGTTTGTAAGAATGTAT
This sequence comes from Limenitis camilla, assembly GCA_905147385.1. Taxonomy (NCBI): domain Eukaryota; kingdom Metazoa; phylum Arthropoda; class Insecta; order Lepidoptera; family Nymphalidae; genus Limenitis; species Limenitis camilla. The sequence continues at coordinate 6,614,354 of LR990241.1, forward strand.
GGATGAATGTATGGATGTTTGTTACTCTTTCACGCAAAAACTACTGAATGGACTTTGATGAAACTTTACAATAATATAGCTTACACATCAGAATAACACAGAGGGTATAATTTATAATGATATAGTGTCAATTATCCAAAATATAGCGGGTGAAACCGCGGGGCGCAGCTAGTCCTCTATACTTCTGTAATCTATAGGTATAATAAAAATGTCTGTACATAAAAGTTTTTTAACATTTTTGATTATCTGTCTAAGCCATTACATAGGTATGTTTCATTTAAATCAGATGTCAGAAAAAAAGTAATTGCCATTTCAAAATATTTTAGTCCAGCGACCAAATAATATTAAATACGGACTTATGCAATTATAATTTTCATAAAATACGTAAGTGTGATTATTTAAATGACTTTTTAGGGTTTATGGTCCGAAATACACGACCGAAATATTATAATAAATAAATCCTAAAATAAAAATTCATATTCGTATTAATAAAATTTTGGACTATTTTAGTATTTTAAAACATCACGACGTGGCTTTCCTGGTTTTCTTGGTTTATCTATTTAAGATAAAATCAAGTGATTAAGGGTCTAAATACATAAATTCTAAAACGTAGGTAGTAAAAACTCTTACGTGGGAGTTTATATGATAGATAGAAGTGAAAAGTAATTTCATGGTTCCTAAAAATAATAACTAGCCACATTTCTGACCAAACCCTGATCGATCAAACACGAACATCTGCTGAAAATTACTTTAAAACACACAAAAAATGCCTTATCTACTCAAATAGAAGTTTTCATTCAACAGTGTAACAATAGCTCTTCCTTCATTGGCATACTGACGGTTTATTATGACTAGTACGGTTAGCAAAAAACGCATTATAAATATAATGAAAATTAGTTTTAAATAAATTAATAAATAATTCAATCAACTAAATCAATAGTGTCTAAAATTTAAATTCAAACATACACTAAAGAACAAAAATAAATCAATATAAAATTAAATTAAATTAAATAAAAATGAATACTTGAACTAAGCCAACTAAAACTATTTAGTTCTAAATTATTATTAAACACATTTAAAATTTGGTATACTATCTTTAATATGTTTATTCTATAGCACATCTCTCTCTCTCCCACCTCCAACGGCTTTTGGTGTCCGTGAAGAAAAACTAGACATCACACTTATATTATTGGAACTTTTCATATATTCAGATTCTTTGAATGGAGAGAGAGAATTTAAGTTTTTTTTCTCAGAAACATCAGCCAATGCGTGCCATGTGACAATTGTTATTAACAATATAAATTATTACGACAGTAAACTGAGACTAAGAATAAAACTATATATAACTATATTTTATACTATTTTATTAATTATGTAATTTATTTCTAACATTTTTATTTTAAATCAGTTAAAGGTACGAGTACCGCACGAGTAAGTTGGAGTTTCTCATTTTATAACTAGATGGCACTAATTACATTACGATTATTATCGGTTTTCTCGAAATAAGATGTTAGGCCACTTCTAATATAAACATTTTTTACACGTGCGTTATTGTGACCTGTGAAATTAAAGAAAAATCCATGTGATTATTGCAATAATAATATTATCATTGAATCTGATCATTGACCGAAAAATAACACAATATTTTGCAAAATTTATGATGCAAATGAACCAGTTTGTTTAATTTTATAATAAGAGTCATTTTAATTTGTTGTCTTTCTAAAAAGTTGGGTACAACTGATAAATACAATATTATTTTCATATTTAGTAGAACAAAACAATCGAATACTGACTAACAAATTCCATTCCATGCTGAAAAATTAGCGTTACCTAGGTTAGGTTACTAAAGAGTGATATTTAATTGATCATGAATTAGAAAAGTCTGATGTTTATGACCATGTTTGAAATGAATATCCCGAGTAAGACACCGAAATCTTTTCCTAGGTTATCTGCCAATAAAAATATGTATTTTTTATATTAGACTTTTCTGCGTACAGTAGTCCCACAATGCAGCAACTAGTTAATTTCCTTTGTGACAAAGGCCGGTCCGCGGGGATGGATGCGTGGAAATCGCGATGCGTCACGGTGTTCCACTGCGCCGGGTGCAGCCGCCCTACACCCATGCTCTTGCCTATGCCCTTCTATAGGTCTCACAACTAATGTGTAAACTTTGTAGGTTCAAAAGTCAAATGCTCTTACTATATCTAAAATGATAGTCATTAATTTTAACAATTATGCAAAGTATGTCTGTAAGATAAAAATCTTATATGTAGATATTAATTAACGTAACCACAGAGACGTGACTACAGATTAATCACATATAACGTTATAAAATACATAAAATAATAATGTTCTTTACTAATTGATAAGTACATACGTACTTACAATTCAAAAAAATACTTCTTGTTAAAAAAATACTTCTTGTTAAAAAAATACTTCTTGTTAATATTGCTGGAGGTCTAAAAGTATAGACTTATTTTAATCGGATGTCAGGTTTTTTTTAAATTTAAAATGTTTTAGCCTAGCGAAGCTGTACAACAAATTATGTTTATACTAATTATGCCGACCAATTTACTAATTTACTTTCTTGCTTATAGAAATATTTCTTCCTGCTCTCTCTTCATCTCCCTTAATGATCTCTCAGTAAAAGAATTTTTAAAATCGGATCAGTAGTAACAAAATGGAAATATTCTATTATTTAAAAAATGTATATAGCAACACTACATCACATTTGTCACTCACGAATAGTGTAGTTTTCTATGTGTTAAAGAATTTTTACAATCGGATCAGTAGTTCTAGAGAAAACATTCACTTTACAATACAATTTTAGTTAGCATGTTAATAATTGAAGACATTAAAATTTTCATCTACATTAAATACATAACAAAACTCAGTTCACTTAAATAATTTAAACAAACACTTTTTTTTCATTCATTCATAAACAATTAAGGAAACCTCTAGAAAATTTATGAAGTTAAAATTATTTCGTAATTTAATAATTAAGTTTTCTATTTGAGACAGTTGTTTTCCATGTTTCTGTAAATCTGTATCATGTACCTTTAAACTAGTTTAATTTAGAACTGTAATTTTCACTGGGAGTTGAGCAACAAATAAAATTAAGGAAAACTAGTTTACTTCAACTGAAGTTAGGTTCACAGCAGCATGTATTGAATTAAGTTTTGGTGACAATGAATAGGGGTTGCTGTGCCTGCTGTTGTTGAATGATAGATTAACTAAGTCTTTATTTCTGTATTAGAGGTACGAATTATACGTATTGCACTGATATATTGTTATTTTTTTTCTTACTCAACTATTTATATTTACAAATACTTAGGACAAAGAAAATAATTTTATACTTAAATTCATTGAAACTTATGTTGACCTAAGATATCTATACAATTATATAAAGAGCGATTTTGAAAATTCTTTCACCGATAGGAAACTTACATCCATTTCGAGTAACATAGGGTATTTGGCGTTGCCATAAATACTCTAATTAAAAAGATATGGCCATTTAAGTGCCATAAGGTGGTCATTTTGTAAATTGAAGTGTTTCTCAGGAACTACTATCCGATTTTAAAAATTCTTTCACTGAGAGAAAACTACACTATTCGTTTGTGACAAACGCGATTTAGTGTTGCCATATACATTTTTTAAATAATAGAATATGACCATTTTGTTGCTACTGATCCGATTTTAAAAATTCTTTTACTGAGAAAAGTCTATAGTATTTCCGTCTCTCTTCCGCTTATAATACTATCATTGTCTGTCATCCTCTCTCTTTTTTCTTTCTTTAATTTTTATTTTTATCTGTTCAGAATGATTAGTCTCTTTTCACTTTCTTTATTTAGTTATTTTCTCTCTCTTTCTCTCTCTCCTTTACCTATTCATATTTTTTTTGCTCTGTCCTCCCTCTTTTATCATCTGTCGCTTTTCTTTTATTTTCGTTTCTATTATTTTTCTTTTTATAACTTTTTCTTACTCTCTCTCTTTTTTCAAATAATGAAAAACTACATAATTACAGAGTGACAATTTAAGGACATCAATTATAATATTGCTTTAAATACCCGGAGCGAAGCGAGGGCAGGCCGCTAATAATTAATAAACTTCTATAATTGTACCATTTAATAAGGTATGGGGTAACATACCAATACCATACCAAGTTTCGTTATGATAAGATATTTAGATGTAGTTTAAAACTGACTTCCAATTAAAACTTACTAAAGTTTAGAATATTTTTTTGTAATATCTTTTATGATACTCCTGCAATTAATTGAATAAATTATAGAGTAATTTAATTATTATAATAGTGTCTCTAATTATGGTGTAAGTAACACCCATCCGCCAGCAAGTCTGCGCGTGCGCATTACCTCCCTAACAGGGTGTTCCTAGAATACGAGCGCGATTAATAGCGACACAAACTATTTCCGCTTAACCGAAACAAATTATAATTACTCCTTTGGACTTGCTTACACCCTCTTTGATGTTTTTATACAAATCCCTGTTATGGACGACTTAAAACAAATAGAACGGCTCAACGATTATACGTTTGTGGCGCAATTTGCAACGGTGATACCTTTCTGAATTTCGCCGGCTTCTGTCCTTGTGTGGTCTGTGATATTGTTTTATTTGCCTCAGCTGTCAGTGATGTGACAACTTTTAATATACCGGAACGAACCAATAATAAGTATAATTAATTTTACTGGATAATTAAACCATAAGAAGAGTGAAAATCCACACATTGTTTAATGGTTAATGAATGAATCAATCAATTGTAATTCTGTTGTAAAAACATTAGACTTGAAATCTATTGCAGAACTGCCAGTTAAATTTACGCCTTTTCTATATTTCTTACTAACTTATTTTATACAAACCATGTTCTGATTACAATGCACAGCTAAAAAGAATTGGCAAATAACATATATTCAGCAATATATCACAACGAGCTATTTTTATAAAAATATCTGTTCAGCGAATTCAGCAAGTTCTCTCAATATTTATTTAAATCCATCGCATTTAATATGATACATGAAAACGGTGTATAAATAGTTTGGTATTTACTGATGAGTATTTTGGATGCAGAAAAGCGGTAATACAGTCTGCAGATGCGACATCCGTTGGTCCCACGTGAAAATCGATTTTCCACGCTACGCCAGCTGGCGCGGGCGACAACTATAAACGAATTATATACTACACCATAATATAGGTTACATAAACTGTAACACAACGGAATAAGGTTTAAATTTGATTGATTTAGAGTTTTGTAGCGATAAATTAAATTTGTTTAACTGTATGTACTATGAACGTCAAAAGTTCCTTTGTTGATATTTTTAATGTTTCGCACATTGTTGGTGAGTGACGGACCTACCGCGTTTGATCCGATTGCAGACGATTTATGATTATTAGAATACCGTGCCGATACCGAATAATTAATTTTTACGTTCACTTCGTTATTGTTGTCGTGAAATTGATGATACATAATTATAGTTTTTATTTGATAAAGCAGGAAGACGTTAGCATATTAATAAACACATATTTAAGAAGTTTTACACCTATTTGCGAATTAGCAAGTTTTATATTTAACTTTTTTATGGGCAAATTTAATTACACTTCTGCTGTTCCGGCTGTTCTACGATAAAAAATATAACTCATTAGTATGCATAGAAGACAATGTATAATACTTACTTACTGTTTTTATGTCCATTGTTACGATTAATCGATCTTAATAGTCACAATCATTATTTGATATTGAATTAAACTAAATATTCTGAAAATTTATTATAGTGATTCGAAAACTGTCTATCTGTATATCGACCTTGCGGAATCAATGGTGGGAGAAAAAAGTCATATGATTTCATTATTTTCTGTTATGGAAATTGTATAATATTATATCATGATTTGATTATAACACAGAGAAATCAGTTCGAGAAAGGGAATAACATGCTATGTGGTCTACACATAGTTCATATAGTTTTGGGAACTCAAAACTTATAATTTATTTAATAATAATAATAATTTTATCGGTAAAAACCTAGACAATTATTTAACGCGCAGATAATGAAGATGCGTTAATACTTACCTCAGAAGTGAACTCATATTAATCTGAAAATACTCGATCTGAGATCTAAGGAATTTTAATTAAATTCAATATTCTTTAAATATAAAAGGAATAAGAGGCGTAATACCAGGTATCAGAAATAAACCTTGCCGCCGCTTGATTGACGACTCAACAATGAACCGCTGCTCTAAAACGTAGGAAGACTGATTACAAGCGCTCGAACATCTCAGAAACGTCAAAGTTTGATTGGTGATTCCCATGTGTAATACAGTAGTCTTTGACATAGATGAGAGCCTTTTCGCTCAGCATAATGACTGACAGACGGAGATCTATCATTGTCCGAGCGAGCTCTTACATACTTGTAGAAATATTCAATTGATTTATTCAAATAACTTGAAACTATTTATATATTTTACCTCTGAATAAGTCAGGTGTAATAAGATTAAAGTACTTGTATCTACTACTTAGTCAATGTAAATTGAATTATTATACCAAACGTCAGTAAGTCTCATCTCATCTCAAATATATAGGTATAATTACAAAGTTTCAACTCAATGCGTCAATTAGAATTAGGTAAAAGTGAATTCCAAGGTTTCATTGATGAGTTTGTTACAAGTGAGACTAATACAAGGGTGTTAAAAAGAAGTAAATGAGCTGATGATTCATATGGTTACCGTTATAATAGTATTGACATCAGCAACGACAAAAAACGCTAGTATCTTCAAGGATATTCGATAAAAAATAATTAACCACGTATTTAAGAATTAAAATTGTAAAGTAGTCATTGACAATATATATAAATAGCGTTGGCTAATAACTAACGGATGCAAAAACTATTTTTAGCAATTTGCCTCATGTATTTAGTTTCATTTCTCATTTTAATCGCTATATTTTACAATTTAATTTATACGACTAATTCTCAAAGACATAACGACCACACACCTCGACATTCAATTCGTCCCCACGTCGATAGATGGCGTAATCGCATACTCATTTGTAGTTTTTTTTTAAACATTTTTTTCGCGATAAAACATAGCCTTTGTCCTTTCTCAAGCTCTACTTTATCTCTGTATCAAATTTCATCAAAATTAGTTCAGCGATTTAAGTCTGACTGTGTAACAGACAGACAGACGCCATCTATTCGTAAATAAATGACGTATTCTTAATAATTTCCTACGTTACTTAACTGATACTGTCGAAAATATAATATGAGTTAGGATTTAGCAAATAAATAAATTAATTTTAATTAAATCCATTATTTTCATAGAGACAACGGACTTTACGGTACGGTACGGTTTCTGATAGATGGCGTTAGTATTTTTGTAGGTACAAAAGACAATGTGAAATGTTTTGTTATGTGTTACTTATGATGTTGGCAACACTTATAATTTGAGTAGCATCCTGTTACTTGATCTTGATGTTGCTACAACTGATATGAGTAGCATCCTGTTACTTGAATGTTGGCCAACTGATAAACACAAATCAAGGAAGTGGGGATTGCAAAATAAATACGCCGTCACGACAGAATAATTATGGATTACATCGCGAGTATTCTTGGAGTAACGCTGAAGCTCTGAGTCTAAAGTATAACCCTAGGATATTATAGTCAACAATACAACTCTTCTCTTCTCTCTTATTAATCAATAATAGGTAAATATCTGAATCATGGTGGGTGTCTAAACTAAACTGGAATATCTATAGCTTAAAACTGAACGCCCTTTTCTAGATAAACAAGTTAACCAAGGCTATATCTATTTACCAAGTCACAGCTAAAGCGAGACTATCGATTGAGCACAGTTAAAATTAGTGTGATATAATTAGGCATATGACACGAATTGAACGCCTATCAAAATGGAACAAACGAACCATAGAATTGTGATATGGTGTATCAGACACATCAGACGCGTGTCGGGTATGAAGATGTGACCGCTCAATCGTACCACTGCTGCTAAATACCTGGATCTAATCAACATTTCTACACTCATTTTTAACACTTCATTTTACACATATCTTAGCGTACTGAGTACGATTTTACGGGTGACCCGTTCAGGTTGTTGATTTAATCGTAACTACGGGTTTTAGGAGCATAATAAATTATGCACACCAGGGAAGTACTCTATTGTAGTGAGTAAAATTATTTAAAATTAAGTACTTTTTTATTTATGCCATTAAGTATGTTAATTAATATACAGTGGAATATTTATGTTGATATAAATAAACTAGTTAACTCATCAACGAAATTACTCTAAATCCCTTATTGACTTAAAATTTCTCTCATTAAAATAAATAAACACCTATTATGACATTTGCAAAATGTGCAACATTAAACATCCATATAAAATCGCTGGTAGACCAAATAAATTAAAAAAGATATAAAAATAATATTAATAAATGATGATTACGAGTACGTGCTTATGAAAATACAAAATAAGCTCTTTGTACTTTGAACTAAACCTGAAACTTACAAATACTAAGCTTACATAAAATACATGAAGTAAATATAGAAATTCTTTTAGGACGTCTTTGCGACGTTTATTCCCCTTTTGTTATGCGAGTTTAAAACGAAGCTTATTTTATCCCGACTCAACGATGTAAAGAAAACTGGGATAGCATTTTCTCGATATTTTCTTAGGTATTAAAAATATTATGTTTCTTTCATTAAACTACTATACTATAATAGAAGGATACAGGTATGTATTATTATTATAACCCATAACACAATTTTATTATTTAGAAAAATGGAAGTGTATCACCTGATTTTTATTAACTACTAAACTATTTTAAAGTACCTACTGATTTTCTTATATATATGTGTATGGAGGATATTTAAGGAATTTAAATTTTTAATTCTTTTATAAGCTAATAATTATTATACAACTTTTATATGTAGAAATGACTCCTATTCAGTGTTTAGTTATCATTAGTTCTTTAGGTATCAATTTCGTATTTCTTAACTTAGTGCAAATCAGAAATTTATTGGTGTCGTTTTAAATTATTTTTACGACTACAATTCCATATTCTAACAAATGGTCATATCTTTCTATTCATTTAAAATTTGGCCTGTAACTTTTAAACTATCTGATGTCCCTATAACTATAAAAGTCCCCTAACTTATCCCCTAACAACGAGGCGTAACTGAATAGCGTTGCCATTACAAACCCCACTAAATAAATTCTCACCCCGCGTAAATATAAATCGTCAAAAGTAAATAGAAACTTCCATTACTGCCCTGATTATTTGTTCGCCCCTGACGTGACGCCGCCATCTTGGTTGTACTTGGACGGGATAAAATTATGGCTTGAAATATTACTTTGTATTTTAAATTGAAAGAGGGTTATGTATTTACAGATTATAAAACAACGTGTATGGGAAACTACTTGGGGGATTGCAACATTGTTACGAGTATGTTACAATCATCAAAGTCGTTGCATTAAATAAGTTGAGGTTATTTACGTACAAGATAAAAATAACTTTAAAAATCTAGAAACCTAAAAAATATATTTAATATGCTAAAAATTTGCAAAAATAATACTTAGATCATGCGACATGAAATTACAAAATTACTTTTGATTCTTTTACACAAAAATATATCTCAAAAACATCAACATTTAATTCGACTTACACTATATCATTTCAAGAAAGAATAAATGAAAATTTTATAAATTTTTAAAAAGTCCATCTGCCCACAGAGAAGAGAAAGTGGATTGGATTTTGAAACTAAATTGTCAATTTATTTATCATGATTAAAGCCAATATTTGGTAAACAATTTTGAATATCAAACGAAGTTAAATAGTAATAAAGGGTCTCGACTCAGTAAACTTCAATTTACTACCAAAATCGTATTTATTTGTATTTTTTAATTAAAGCTAAAATCAGTCTGATTGAAATTAGTGTTCGGTTCGAGTACGGGGAAAATTGTTTTCCCGTTCCCGTCAGGTCAAAACCTTGACATTGACCCAGATATTGGGAGAGGAGGATCGATGTAACCTTGTCTTCACTTTATGATATTGATTTGGGACAAGTTTGAAAATCAGAAATTCACTTTTGGGACCCTTGTTGTGATGGTAGAAAATTTAATATTCGGAATTGAACTATAAAACTTTCCGTAGTTTCATTTAACCGTTTGATGATGCGACCGTATACATCCTCAGTAAAGAAAAACTAAATGTTTGCACGAGTGTACAAGTTCATACAAATCTTTTATACACTTAAGTTTTATAGTATTTACTATTATTCTTATAACGTTACGAAACAAATGTCATTTGAATGTGAAAATTTGTTTAATAACTGAAAGGCTTGGAAAGTAAATAATTCAATTTAGTTTCTATTTCTAATTCGTTATTTTTTTCTATTTTAATAATATCTATTTAGCAAAAATATTTACAATATTTGTGAGAGACTAGGAGACCAGTATAACTAACTCTCAAACTTAACCTAATTGAATAATAAAATACTTGAAAAAAATAAAAAACATAGTTCAAAGGACACAGTTGTCCCTATGATTGTAAGAGGGTTAAAGACTGACTTGCATAGATATTTAATTACAATAATTTCTTATACTGTTTAAAGCAAAATCAGTAATAAATTATAATCTAAAATTTAGCCATATAATCGATAATGTTTCTGTCTGTTAAAATACAATATTAAGAATTAGATGTGCTAACCAATTAGTGTTAATATTCAAACATGATTATGGTTAATACCTTTGTTAATTTTTTATGCATTAAATCTAACATAATAACTTGATAAAAAAATAAATGAAAAACTAGATTCCATTAGTTTCATGTTTCGTATATAATAAACGTAATTTTATTCACCAAGCTTTTATTTTAAACAGACAAATGAAACACATAGAGGACAAATGTACAATCTAATATTGACAAATCTATTTAGTGTTTTAAAAATACCAGCAAGCTTTTAAAAGCTTCTAAAAGTTTTTCACATACAATTTATTTCTACTGTTGCATGCCTGCGAAATTGGAAACGAAATTTTTGTAAATACAAAGTAAAATTCTTTAATTATTTTTCATGTCAAAAGCAATGCTACTAACTTTATAAATTGTAGCAGCGTCTAATTTTATTTTGTTACTTTGTACTTCATTTTATGTATGTACTAGTGACCCGAGAGACACCCGGGCTCGTACACGAAAAGTATCCTTCGTGTTAATAGGAAATTCGTTCAGCCGTTTTTGGGTCATTTAGTAACAAACATCCAAACTTTCACAAATACAATGTTAGTAAGATAACTTAATTATTTTGTTATGTATTTTCTAACACTAGAAACATTATTCATAACGATTAAATCCCTAGTATTGATTTATAATGAAAATACCTTCATTGACTCGACACTTGATCTACGACAGTTTGACTTGTGATTTTGTAGACCAAATTTTGAAATATATTAGAGTACAATATACATAATATGTTACATCTGAGTAAGAAACCACAGGCACTGTTCGGCTTCTTGTCTAAATTGCATGTCACTATGGATGTCACTTCTATGTATCTTTAGAAGCGTCTTGATTATCCACTGATTATGGGTTCAGTGACGTAACTGGTAATAATTTAAATATGGCGTTTTAAAGGACATAAAATCATGAAGTATCAAAAGGTTTTCTTAAATAAATTTATTCGGTAATCTTTATCTATATAAACACATAATATGTGATGACACATATTCTCTCATTACTCACAATAATCTAAGTGGCCTAATTTTAACGCAATTTGCCTTTTGATTCTATGAACATTAGATAAAATTAATGCTCACAAAAAATTTATATTAAGCTGTAGTGCAATTGTGAATTTTCATCATAAGCATTCCGCTGAAACTACGCTACGCCAAATATTTGTAATAATTCGGGAACGTCAGTTTCATATGTTATTGGAATTTTCATATTTCATGCTCTATTATTTTTAAACATGATGGATTTTCCGCACTCGTAAATTTGAAATGCTGATTTTAGCAATATCTAAAATTAGTAAAATGAAGGTAGTATTTCGATTTGATTTGACCAGAATTATTAGCAACGTTCTACAGTTTAAATTGGTAAATATACGTCACTTATTGAAATGCCAATACAGGCACAGGCGCAAAATTCGCAATTTTTTCCCACCGTACTGCACATCCCACCAGATGTAAATCCCATTAATGCTGGGGATCTAGTGGACTCTGGACTCTTGCTCAGGGTCCCCTGAAACCGCAGTATTTTTTCTTCACTTCCTCTCCCTTCTATCTTCTCTCATTTTTACTCTATCTTCGCGGATCGCGGTGGATGTCATGGGCGATGGTGGCCTCTTACCATCAGGTGGACCATCTGCTCGTTTGCATCATATCTACCATTAAAAAAAATAGTGGTACTAACATTAAATCGTTGAATATTTATGAGGAAACTGTATATTAAATAGTTAAATCTATTTATTTTGCACATATTAAAGAACTGATAATGATACATTCTTTTAAGCTAACAAATGAATATTGTACGACTATTGTGGAATTTTCCATTTGGGTATACGTGTTTAATAGTCCTGAAAATCGTAAACGATATGTGAATCTCGAAAAGGGGAAACGAAATAACATTTAGCAAAGGTGAAATTGTGTAATGTAATTGGTATTAGAAATAGGATTCCCAGTCATTTCAATATACAGGTGAAACTACAAATGAAAAAAAATAGTTTTATTTTGTGGAAGTAATAGTTGTTAAGCAAAACTTATTTCATGAGTTTGCTTAAGATTAATTACATATCTCAAACTTGATTAATGATATTAAAACAATGTTTCAGTTTCACTGGGCTTTAAGACCTACAGAATTTGCTGTTCCATAATAACTATTCTAATACACAAAGCTGAAGAGTTTGTTTGCTTGAACGTGCTAATCTCAGAAACTACTAGACCTATTTGAAAAATTCTTTCAGTGTTAGATAACCCATTTATCGAGGAAGGCAATAGACTATATATTATCACGCTAGGATCAATAGGAGCGGATGGTCACGGGAACGATAACGCCAGCGTCGGCTATTACTATTAATATAAAAGTCAATAATATGATGGTCAAATTTATCTGGACTTCGACATGTTATAAGACATTGTTTTATAATATTTGAGGATTAAATTCCTATGAATGAAAAAAGTAATTAATGTTTAAAAAACCTAAAACAAACACCAATAATCTTTTTCATGAATCCTGTTTCTGCTGTACCTAATATATTATGTTAAGTGTAAGTTCTGTCAAGTGTGAGTCGCACTCTCGTACCAAGGGTTTCGTGAAATCTGGTACGCGAGTTTATTACATGACATATTAAGTTGCGGTCAGTTTACCAATCACAAAAATGTTTTTTATGTAATAACTACGGTTTCCGTTTTTACCTGAGGGTCAGCAACGAGACCAGTGCCATGAGAATTAGTTTTTCCTACTTATTTTTGACGGTCCTAGAATAAAGGGAAAGGACTCTCTATAAGTTTTGATTTCCGTCGTCCGCCATTTATCATCGGAGTCCATTTATAAGTGATTATTTTTTAATGGTTCTAAAGATGTTTGACATGATTATTTAATATACTTTTTACGTATATCAGAGATAGCGGCCCATCCCGGCTTCGCGCGGGTGGAATATTATTTTTAAAAATATATTGGCCCTCCCGCATTTCGGTGCCCCCTCTCTTGCCGCTTTACTCGCTGCGCTGCGTCGCTATACTGGCCCGTCGCGTCGGCGTGTATTTTTTGTTTATATTGATATTTTTAATTTCGTAATATCTTTTGAATTGAAAGTCCGATTTTAATAATTCAAAAAGTAATTTACAGGTATTGAAATAGTCTTGAATACGAAATAATTTGTTTGGATAAGGATTAATACAAAGTTATAGAAAACATGGTCTGATTTTGATAGGCATTTTTATCAACTTTTAAAATGTAAAAAAGTAGTTATAGTGACGTAACTATAATAGTTGGACATATGGTCTCGCGGACTTTTTTGTAGATATTATTACGTTCTATAATATTGTAGAACATTTTTTTGTTCTATCATCAATACTTTTTGCAGCGCATGCGATGAAAGATATTTTATGGCTAATTTTTTGGCACGTTGGGTTGGTTTTCGTGAGATTTCCTAAGGATCTCTAATTTTTTCTTGTAATAAATATAGCCTATGTTACTCAGGGATAATGTAGCTTTCTAATGGTGAAAGAATTTTTGAAATCGGTCCAGTAGTTTTTATGTTTATTCGTTACATACAAAAATACAAAAATACAAAAATACAAAAATACAAAAATACAAATCTTTCCTCTTTATAATATTAGTATAGATATAGATATAAAGATAAACATCAAAGTGATTTTATAAGTGCTCCTTTTTATCAGAACGTTAAAATGGAATACATAAAATATAGAACTAGAATTTTCTTTACCTTTATGGAGTTCACCTAAATATATGCAAATAAAAAATCCCACACAAGTATTTACAACCTATTATCATATTAAACGTCACACGTCCCTATATCATTCGCAGACCTCCGCAGATTCGTACCTGACATGAAAAACATACGACAAAGGAAATACACTTCACACCTATTACGTTACACCCGCTTCCATTCATACCTGACGCCATTACAATGACATAACGTCAATATGGCGGCTCTTTTAAATCGAACGATCTCAATTTTCTTTTTTATCCTTTCTGCTAGTGTTTGATGCATTAGCCATGAATTAGTCAGCCAGTTCTTTGTCGTATCTGTGCTATGAAGTGACAAAGTAGGAACGCCCCTATCTTGTGTGGTAGAACTTGGGTGGTTTGGAAAGTTGAGGAACGGTGTGCACAGAAACCTTTTAAAATAACTGTCTTATTTGAATTAAAGCACGATCAAGAGTGATTTTTGAATTATTATTTAATAAAAATTTAGTTTTTGTTTATTAATACACTTCTGATTTAATCAAATTGCTATTTTTAACCGAATACTAAAAAGTGAGAGATTTAATTAATGGCATTGGCTTTTAAGAAATTCAAATATTTGAAAATTTTATTACTTATCTTTTCCTATTAATAATTTTAAATTTAAATTATATCATAAGTGGAGTTCGTAAAAATTATTAACTCCTTCAATTTTGACGGAATAATGAAATTATTACTATCATGTTTATTTTTATAACTACAAATTTCATATGAATAAAATCAAAGTGTCTAAACATATATAGGTAATATAATTTATCATTAAGTCACTTGTTGAAGTAAAAATATTTCTCCAGAGCTAAACTATTCCTAAACATCGAAGTGAGGAAGTAATCAATTACAACGCAAAACTGTCATCAGGTAACCGAAAATTGAAAAGATAACCACCCACCGGTAGCATTATAGATTGGTTTCTAACAATATGCATTTAGTAAGCGTACTTGGTGTAAGAAACAAAGTATCTTTAGTTTAGGAAGCTGAATAGAGTTGTTTGTGGTTTGGATTCAACAAGCAAGCGTGGCGGGGTTCCTACATCGCTACCGGTTAGACAGTGGCTGCTTTCTTTGTTCTAAAGTCGACATGAGGTCTTAAATGCGGTTGCCCATACATTATTAAAGCATTTGAGACCACAAATTATGGACACCGTGACTATTTGCTTTTAAGATTCTGGGAAACTTCAAAGACAATAACCTAAACTGTTAATTTTCTAGAACGATCCAAAACTATTGTCTTAATTTGTTGTCAGTGCTGAAAAAAGTTAAACTACTAAACATATACATAAAACCTATAAAAAATATGACTTTAAAAAGGTTTTAAGCACTTGCCTAAAAGATCTAAATTGTGATGAAACAGAAAGGCTACTAAGTACCACAAGACTAAATAAATCAAGCTAAAAGAACTACCTCGGCTAATATTTATTTAGTTTTTTCCTAACTTTATAGCCTCAGGCTAGCTAACTCCAATGTAGAGAAGTAAAAATTCTTATACATGCTCATATACATACATATACACACAAGCAAATATACACACTCATACATAAACGCATTCATTATAGTTAGCGTTGTAAGCGAGTAATTTAAATCATTGTTTTAGTGTTAAGTTTCCACAAGCAGATAGCTGAAGTAATGGAAGATCGAGGCCTCCTGTCAAAGGTACTTTTATAAAAGGTCAAGAAATGTGACTGATTTGTGTAAATTTGAAACAAATAAAGAATTATTTACTGATTTATCGGGTTAAGTGAATTTCATTCAGTTAAACGGACACACTTTCTTATATATTAAAAACGGTTTATTTGAATTGTGAATTGAACAAACCTTTCAAACATCTTGTAGAAAAATGTCTATTTATTTTATTATTATTCTCTATATTAGTAAAGAGTGCAAGTAAAAAGCGATTTGTTGAAGTATGTAGATTAAAGGATAAACCGGTGATAAATTTTCTTGTTTTTAAGACACAATATAATATATTCATAAATAATATTATTAAGTACTGTATTTTTGTATAATTAATTCTCGTAAAATTGAACAAACCGTCTTAAATATAAGGTAAGAGTTGCTTAAAGGCAAAATAATTACACTTTTCATCATAAATTATACACAACAGTATGAATGATCAATTTTTATACATTTGTGTATTATAGAATTATAACGGTAATTTTTAAAAATTATTGCAAAGATGAGGACATTTTTAACAGAAATTTTTTAAAGAAGATACAAATTTATTTTTGGAAAACTCAAGTTATTATTAAAATACTGCATCTGTTTAACTTTTGTGAAGGAGGTTAATTTTACAGTATCCGCACGTCTGTAAGTTCATAAAAGTTTAAAAGCTCGGCATCTAAGTTAAAAGCTTTATTTATTGTTTCTTCAATGATTACTACCCTAAGTTTTATTGAGGTTGAGAGGATATATCGTTGAGTGAGCTCGTAGAGAATTGAAGTACTTCTGGTGAATGTATAGTACTATAACCATATATGTTTGTTCAAGCTTTCAATCAATCTATGAAATTTATACTTAATTATGTCACTAAGGTAGTTAAAATTTCTTGATGAATATTAAATAAATAAAGAAAGCTAGTTATTGTATTCATTAATTATTCTTGTAAACTACACTGTAGCTTATACAGAGAGTAAAACAAATTCCTGCGATTAGCTAAAAGAATTTGTCAGCATTATTATTGCAGTGCTGCTGAATCGGGGCTCCTTAGAATGAGGAGGGGGTTAGGCCGAAGTCCACCAAGCTGGCCCAGTGCCGGTTGGCAGACTTCACACACCGACAGAGAACTTTAGGGATCTCTCAGGAGTGCCGGTTTCCTCTCGATGTTTTCAATCACCGTTAAAACAAGTGATATTTAATTTCTTAAAACACACATAACTAAGAAAAGTCAGAGGCGTGTGCCTAGGATCAAACTCTGACCTCTCGAGTCCACTGTTTTACAATACAAATTAAAATTTTTGTTATCTTATTTAATTAATCTAAATATATAAAAAAAAGTTTTAGAAGGATGAAAATAATACTTACAGTTTGTCATCTCCAGTTTTAGCAATACGATGATTATTATAACAATTTTATAAGTAAAATAATGTAGAATTATATTTTTATCTACTTCCAAATATAGAAATTATCTAACAATACTATTACTTAATTTTAAACTTATAAGTTGATAAAAAGTAATTCAGTAATACAACTAAAGATATAAATAATGTATACAATTTAAAAAAATCGTTTTTTTTTGTCAAATTTTTCAACACAACTTAAGTTATAATAAAAATTATGTGAATGAAACTAATTCGACTCAATAATTAATTTTGCAATTAATAACACAAGAGCGTTTTCCTACATGGAGCTTTTTTGGAACGCAATCTGATTTTCTAATGTATTTGATGATTTTAATAAATATTTTATGTAGGTATGTCAAAAATACTGATAATAATCGGCTCGATTGATTCAAATGTAAAAATACTTTAGTTTTACACAAAGGCCTTGTCAAATCACAAAATAATAGGAAAGAAATTCAAAACCATTGGTACAGATTATTTGTAATAAGTAACAAATATTTGTAAAATGGATACATATTGATAGAAATGTTAAATGACACTGAATAGGCATTTTGATGTTCTGAGAACTTGTGAGTTGTAAATCTATTTAATTACTAGTCTTCAAAAGGTTTTTACACAGGATGCCTCCTGCCACGGGAGCCAGTAATAAAACAATAAAATATTGTGTACTGTTACTCAGTAGACCTTCGGATAACTTTTGTTTCTGGTGATAAATGAAGTTGAACAATACGCTTGTCGTCTCGCATACTTACTGTTGGTGAAAAAACCTCATTGCGCAATTAAAACATGTAGTACAAAATACTAAGACTCGGAATCCTAGAAAGTATGATTTTGAAACGCTTACTGCGCCGTGATATAACTGAATTATTTTTAATGTAGAAATATACCTACTTAAAAACCATTATATCTAAATATAACCATTAAGTGAAACATTCAAATTACACCCATCCTAAGCCTAATTTAATCACCGGGTATCGATATCCACTTTATTGATTTAGAAAATTCGGTATTAACTTGTATAAAGTCGATCGTTTTGTATTGTTTTCTCGATTCTATTCGATACTTGATATCGAAAGAAAGATCGAATAATAACGAAGAAAAAACCAATATCAGTGTGTTACCATGGTTACAAGATTGTTATAATTGTCAATATATTAATATACTTATAACACCCCGTCGTTGTAGCGTCGAGGGCCAAAACTAGTAAAATTGAATTTAGCCAGAAATATGAAATTTGTACATTAGTTTCTTTTTGTCATGCAGATCCACTAAGAAAAAATATTACGAAATTAAAAATTGTATAGAGAACAAATACACATATACATATATATATATATATATATATATGTATTCGTCATACATCCCCTAAATGTTACAATAGATGGACAATGTTACAATAGGAGGATATATATATATGTGTGTATTTTTTCTCTATACAATTATATTCGGTATTCGTACGACATACATCCCCTAAATGTTACAATAGATGGACAAATTCTTCATTGATTTTTTAAGTAGGTTTAGGTTTTAGTAGGTAGGTTCTTTCTTATTTCCCGAAAGAAGAATTACTTATTTCCCTCGCCGAACGATAGGTCAGTAAGTCTTTTTAGTTAATTAGATTAAACGCCATAATAGAATATTATTTTAAGTCTAAAACGCGTTGGCAAAATGCAGGTGGATTATAAATTAATGCTTTTAGCTTTGGTTACTAAAATATGCAGTGAAATAACTTTAACATTTATGTAAACTTTAGGTAAGCTCCACGAGGAGTAACTATTTTAAAGCTTCATTTTAGTAACATCCTTTGGAAATTATAAGTAATTTTTAAAGTACTAAAAGTATATACTTTAAATATTTAAATATTATTTTTTTAAAACCGTGTGATATCAGGAAAATTTGGGAGTAGAGAGCAGTTGATGATGACACCACATAAACGATAATTAAATTTAAATTGGCCTATGTGCCTATGTGCCTATAAACACTAACAGAATCAAATCGAGTACGGTATCAAAACGGACATATTTACTGTCACAAACTCTTATTATTATAAACATCTTTATAGATTATGTCTGTATACTAAAGAATAACTGGCTAACTGATATTCTCATATCAATCTCCTTTGTCATAACTACTGAGGCCTTAAATTAAAATAAAATTACATGTAAGAAAATCTTTATTTTTTTGAATCCACAAGCCGTATCCATTTTATTGTTAACTAATAAATAATAAGACATAACGTAACACCATAATTAATTAGTCGTATGTGCACATTACGTTCGATACACATAAATTCCATTATATCTATTAGAGAGCTATGAAGCACTACTAAATCATTGCACACATTACAATAAGATTACCTTCCAAAGAAGCCATTAAACATAACACCTTAATAAAATGTTTGTAAACAAGCAAAGCTATCCTACTGAGAGGACGCAGCGCACACGCAGCGAGCGCTAAACATTGTTTCTAAAGACAATAAGCACGACTAATGGCTACCGATGAGTCACATTCTATAAATAAATCATTGATCTATACAGTACTTACAGGAATCACTAGATATTGTCCATCCCTCTATGTAAAACCAGAGTAATAATTCGTCCAAAACAAGAGAGTGGGTAGTCTAAAGGGTCACGGCATGAGGTCCAACTGGGCAAGGAAAGTCAGTACTATTGTTGATTAGAAAACAAAACGGCGTGTCGACACCCTCGTTTCTTTTATTTGCTACAGAATTACAATTCCTCATAGACGATGTGAGACAAAAACACGGAACGAATGTTCGCTATTGAAAGACTGCAAACGATCATGAAGGCCGTTATTTTTAAATTAAATGTCCTATTTATCTTCAAAGTGTAAATGATATGAGTTTTTTTATTGTTTATGCTATTGTAGCGTTCAATGAAATTTTTGCATCGTCTAGTTAGCGAATATTATTTTTTCATTTGCAGTTATAAGACATAGACAGCAACAAATACTTAAAATACTATAAAAGTTAAACAATTTTCATATCAATCCACAATAGCTAGTTAAATTAAAATAGCCAGCTAGTTAAATGGATGCTGCTAAATTTATAATTTTAACAGCAGTTAAAAAGGGGAAATTTTGTACAAGAAAGTGAACAAACGCAATAAAATAAAATAGCAATAATCAGTAATAGAAAAAGCACATAATATAAATGCCTTCGATTTTAATATATAGAAATAGCTACCTTAAAGGACTTATAATTAATAAATACAACAGAACATGTTCCAAAAATAATAAATTTTTCCTAATAAAAATATTAGAATTGTTTTAATCGATTATATCGTGTTTTAAGTGAACAAGATAGAATGACGCTTATGGACAAGAAAAAGGGGACGATAGATAAATTAGGAATTATTATAAGTAGATGGCATTTTTCTTTATTCGCTGATTACTGTTACTGTAAACCTTTTTACCGCCTTAAATATCTATAGGTAAAGAAACTGCTACTTTATCGATTGTCCAGAACTAATAACACCATTTCTACTTAATTCTGACTTGACAATATTCTAACGAATACTCAGAAGATTAACTTATTTCTTTTATAACAGAATATTCATAACAAACAAAAAAGTTGTTATTCACGCGTCGCTGAAACCGCTAATTTATTTCACCGTACTATCGTGATGGATATAGTATTAGTCGTACCTACAATAATATGAACACCGGCTTACATACAAATATCACGTAAAAAGTGTCCTAAGGCCGCCTAAATGTTTTTGTTTTGCCTTCCAATAAGCGTAAATTTCTTCCTAATAATTTCCCAAGTTACTCAAGACGTATTTAGGATTTAATAGGACATTACAATGATCCTCTCATAGACGATCGCGATGTGATCAAAACGGAATTCAATCTCCTTTTACATTTTGGAACTCTTTCGCCTCGAAAAGACGATGACGGTTTTATAAGAGTAGAAACATCTACGGGTTATTTTTTAGTAGTTTAAAAACTCTAGAAGCGATTGGGTGTTAAGTTAACAGTTTTTCGGTCGACTGCTCAGTGGACATGCACGACTTTCGCATTTAATAAAGAATCTGTGGACATTTTCAGAATGCCGCAAATAATTTCTCGTGAGAACCAATGGCTCCGAACTTCGATCAAGTCACTTCGTCAAATATTGTTTGATTGTAGATTTTCGCTAAGCAAATTCTTTCGTTCCGGTGCCAACTAACTTTCGGAAGCAATTTTGGATAATTGAATGTTCCATGAAACTTCCACATGAAAGTTACCTGGTCCTGAGAACTATGTCAATATTTGTTTCCGTAAATTGTAATATTTCACACCTTCCAACTATGGCGAATTGCTACTCTACAACAAGTGGCTTATACCTAGTAGCTCAAGATGTAAATAAAAGTCTTTATTCTACATTCTTTTAAATAAAACCTTTGTGTTTTTCAGATTCTCAACCACGAAGAAAGAGCACAAGAGTAGCACAATCAAGAGTACGTACTAATCAATTGTAGCCCAAATTAGTAATAGGTAGGTAATCCTAAAAACAATATAACAAAGCCCTTTTTACCTAAAAAGGTATAAACATTTTTTTTAAATCCAAGAAAACTGAGAACAACAAATCTTAAAAATTAGATTAATTTATGATATTAATTTATCTATTTTTTAAATTTTAAATTAAATTATCAATAACATTATGTATAGTTGGTACTATTGAAATACACAATTAAATATAAATAAAGTATTAGTAGCAGGTAGATCATTTTATATTATTTCAAGTATACCGACGTGAAGACAATATATAACCTTTAGTGTGATACATTAGTCTCAGTCTCTCTGGTATTTTCGAGCAGTGAATATGAAAGTTAGTGTTATAGTGTCCTGATTAAGGTTACCCTTCTCGAGGTCCATGTAAGTTTATTATGTATTGTCGTTAGCGAGGTCGAGTGGTGGAGATGAGAGTTAATATATTATGAAAGAGCTCTTTAAACCTGCTCCTGGGTCTCAAGCGCCAGGCACTGCTCGCCTCAGTCTAAATTGCATGTGTATAGGTATTGCTGTACAGTAATGGGTATCATATCTCTCTCAATTTATAGCACTATGACGATCCAATTGACGTAAATGTATTTGTTACACTTCGTTCTTATATTTAGTAACATAAAAGAAGAACAAAGGCTTGCAAATGTACAAATCAATTACACCCGTCTATTAAGCTACCCACGTGAAATGTTGTCAGCCATTAGCGCAGATTATTCCAGATTTCGAACCCGGATATCCGAGCTCTATGCAATTTGATCTAATCCCACTATCCCGCTCCCGGCACTTGATTGAAGAGCAAACAATAAGCGAATATTCATGCGGGCATTTGTGCTATTTCGAAGAACTGCGCTATTTTTGGATACATTCTAATTTACAGGTATTGTGTGTTACACCAAAAACTTTGCCTTATTTTGACGTTAAATATTCTTTTATTTATCTTTTTATCTAATTAACTGATTTCCAAATCGTAGTCTAGCCCAATTATAGGGTTACAGAGGCACCATAAAAATAAAACAATAGATTTCCATAATTTATAAAGAGAGGTTTACTATAGTAGATTTTTTTGCTGATGCTATACGTAACAATCATTACCTCAATTCTTTTTTCTTTAGGTCTTGAGACTGAACACAACTAAAAACAAACAAACTACAAACACAATATAGTTTAAGGACTTAGGTGTGAAATGTTTTAATAGCAATAATTTTAACGGGCTACATTTATATAGTCATCTTTACAATATTCAGACTTTCAGAGGTCTTTGTATGGAATAACGCTTTTTGGGGCAACACTTAATTTCTGTAAAAAAAGAAGAATTATCATCACAATTAATAAGCCTATAATTAAACATGCTTTTAACTAAATCTAACAATGATAAGTAGGAATTTATTAACATTAAAATTGTCGTAGTTAATCCTAAAAACGAAATCCGTATACTAAAGGATAGGTTATTACCAAAAAAAATAAAATAGATTTTTCCAAGCCGATGACCGATTATCGAATTTTCGATGCCCCGAAATTTCAACCGAGACCCACGATACAACCTGCGATCACCAGCTATAACTGTCGCTGATATTCCGATATATAATTGTTAGACAGTTAGTTGTTATTCATTTTGTAGTGATTTTCTTTCTCACGATGTGTGAGAACACAATTTTAGTGATAGTCGCGACTAGCAAGTCGTTAGTGGCCATTGTCCGTTACGCAAATATATTTAAAATTTAGGTAAATTTTCATTCATAAATGGTCGAGAGCGTGTAAGTTTAACAGCTTTATGGTCTTTCTATAAATATGCTTTACTAAAGTTAGATGTCGTTTTCTGAAAAAAAAGGTTAAACAATACAGTAGGTAAATTTTCTAAGGGATAATCAATGATCAGACTGTAATAATTTTGTCATTTAAGGAAAGCGATATTATTCCTGAGTAACAAAAGCTATTTGGAATAGCTATAAATATTGAAATGTTTAAAAAATCTATTTCAAGACACAGATTATAATATTATTAATACCAAAGTGAGAGCGGGTCAGAAATATATAACTTAGAAGTGATTAAGGATTTTCATATAAGTATAATTTATTAAGATTTTTTTCATTTAACAAGCAAACTTAGTGACAAATTGATTTTTGAAGTGAAAAATTTTTTAACAGCGTTGTGCACTTTTGAGATGGGTAAAAAATGTTAAACTCGGGTCGTCGTCGCCCCCACTTTATACCTACTATGATTAGAGGAACACTACCATGAAACAGACATGGTAGGTATATGTACATGGGTGCGACCACGCTTCTATCTTGACCATTTTTATACCTATGCATTTCTGTGTTTCTATCTGAATTATTTTCTTGTTTCGCCCTTTTCAAACCACTCTGTTACGTAGTCGGGTTATAGTTTTTTAAACTTTATTATTTATTATTTTTTTATTATTTTACTTATATTTATTTATTATTTTACTATATATTTTTTATTTATCAAAGATCTTATATTTTTTTAGTCAAATAGTAGATGTTGTTTATTTAATTGGTGGTTGGATAAATCATAGCGTTGCAACAATGCGATCGTCATCATTTATATATTGTATTGTATGTTTAGATGTTTGGATGTCTGTTACTCTATCGCGAAAAAACGGCTGAACGGATTTCAATTAAACGTTTTATGATAAATCTATTATACGTGGAAAATTGCGCCCGTGTGAAGCCTGGGTGGGTTGACTAGTTTTTTTATAAATCTTTTACATTTTAGTAAACTTTTACATTTTAAAAAAGTTTCATAATTATTTTAATATCTCCCACACATTACATCCAGAGTACATCCCACGCAAAATAGCAAAATGTCATCTTAGTCAGCCGACGACAGCAAGACAAAAGGTACAAAACCCAACTTATATCCGCCTCCGCGTAGTCGCCGCCCAGTTTTTCCAGCAATCTTGATTCGTCATGTCCAATTAAAATGGACACGACTTTTCATGACTGCCATGAGATTTCGTGCCGCCATTGGATAAAAGTATGATTCAAAAAGCATATTGCATTACAATTTTTAACTTTATTGTAACATTTTATATTTTAAGCGTATACATTTATAATCAAATCGTAGTAACGGACACAATATAAATACAAGAAATAAAACTATGTAAACGCCATATTTTCGTCGGATTTGGCATTCGCATCAGTTGATCACTATATGTACGCGGGTACCTTTTATTTCAAGACTATATAACCTCTGTCTATCAGAACTTAAGCCAGTTGTCAAACAGAGCTCGCCTCGTGAGGCTGGGTCTTCATTACTAAGATTCTTAGTAATTTTTTATTATTGGTTACTCGGTTTACATTTTAAGTGAATATTATTACTGTATCACAGAAATATTATTATAACCTCAGCCAATACGTACCATTCCAACGATTCAAGTAATAATCTAAGTTGGTCTTAACACAAAATGTCTGCCTGATCTATTTTGACGTGTCAAAATTTCTTTGTATTGAAGTCTAATTGAAATAAACAATTTTGTGTATGGATTTAACAATTTTAAATCATAATAATAGGGCTACTGAGTCTGAAACTTGCATGTTTTTATAGATCAACGACATTATTTTTGTTTATGGTGTATGAAAATCATCTATTTTCATGTTGATGATTTACTGAATTAACATTTTTTACATTAATAAGAGGAATTCAAGATTATTTTTTAACTAGTAATAATCATGATTAGCTTCATACTGATAAAGACCAGACAGTATAATAGCATTAAAACACTTCGTTTTGAATATGCCATTAAAAAAATCTAGTTAACTAATAATCGATAAGGAAACCAAACAGCTATTTTACTGCGATCGTAGAACGTGACGTGTTTGAAACTCCAATGACATCACTTTACAATTTATTAATGTTACACTTTTATGACTGTACTATAATTTATTCCACAATAACAGTGCTGAAACTAGTAATTTATACCAAGGGCTTTAATGCATCATCGTAGAGACACGTCAGGAAATAGATATGTTTAGTTTATACGAGTAAATAGGTACGATTTAATGGTGCAATATTTATGTCAAGACGTTCAGATTTTATAACTAGAAAAGATACAATAAATAATAATGATTTACATACATTACTGTCAAGGTTGACATGCAATTTTTATTTAATAAGTTACATAAAATATTAATATATCACCTCTATAATGTGATTTAAATACAAAAGAAGATAAAACGTTTAAGAGCAATTCTCATCTCTTTGAACAAAATATCAGCAACAAGCTCTCATAAACGTGGAAACATATTTACTTGGAAAAAGATATCACAAAAAACTAAATCATTGACCGAAAGAGAAGTTCTTTTAATAGTGTTAATTCTTAGATATTTTCGGTTTTATTTTATTTTATAGCGAGTCTGAACCGAATGATCTGTGTTTCCCACGCGTGTGACTTACTGGATACTTTTTGTGCTCAAACACCAGCTTTTACAATAAAAAACAGAATTCAATCACGTTTTTCATTAAATGCCTTCCGTGATTCTTATACAAGAAGTCGATAAACCGACGTCTATATTCTACTAAGATGGATTTAGAAACTCATAATTTAGATCTGTCTGTTCGTTATTATGAAAACTACAGACTCTACTAAATACTTTTAAATTATGTACATGACTTGAAATGATTCATTTTTCTATTAATAAAAAACGTATTAAAATCCGTTTTGTAATTTTAGACGTGAAAAGTGTGAATAAAGATATTATGATTGTTACATGACGGCAAAAAGAAAACATTATCTTACTATAATTTTAACTTTTCACACTAAATCTCCCTCTTCATCTTATATTATGTATAATGTCTTGATTTTCAGGCAAAAGACGCCGCGGGGGATCATCTAACCGCAAGTGCGGTGATTTCCAAAGAGGCTTATGGACTCTACTGATCGTAGACGAACAGCAGGGGTCCACGTGAGTGAAAAAAGTCCAAACGCCAAGTCCAGATAGTAACAATTTTGTACCCTGATATACCATAATGTTTTCATGGTTTTTCTTCAGGTTTTATCTAGAAACTAACAACGTGACAAGTGATTGAGGTAGAAAGTAAAAGAGATGGAATAAAATAACGGCCAATTTAAGGAAGAGAATCCAGAAGAAGAATAGACGGTTAAATTTCAAATTTTAGTCAAAAATCTTAAATATTTTCAGTATCTTTCCTCTGTAACTCAAAATCATAATAAGTTTTAAGGCACTGATAGATGTTATATCTATCTAGTCATGAAATTGCATAGAAAATGGAGTACCCACATACAAAGGTAAATTACACGGACATAACCATTGTAATTCCTATATTTTAAACAAGTTTCTAGCGAGACTATATACCTATCTTATCCACTAGCCGAGTAGCGTGACTTCGTCCGCCTGTTGCTCCGATCCTATTGATCATAGCGTAGTATTATATAGTTGTAGCGCGTTTAACCAAACAAACTCTTTAGCTTTATCATATAGTATAGATCCTAAGGTTTAAGATAACTAAATTTACTGTATTTTCATCTATATAATATGTGTTGATCACCTGAAGCGTATTGTTCGTAGAGAGGCATGCATTTGACTGCTCTGACTGCCTAATTACACCCCATACTGCGAGGAGACATTCAATGCCATTGTCTAAATGTGAAGGGTAATAACGTCACTCTTGTTTAGACTATGTTTTATGGTACTATTGTCAAAACAACTGTTATTGTTTTGTTGCTGTTGAAAGATTTCGTAATAGGTAAAAAAAATTTACTAGTATTAAATAATTTCTATGGTCTATAAAATTTCAGGTTTTGATTATTAAATACTAGCGGTGTACTACGATGCGGTGAACCTTCCTCTTGAATCACACTGTCTATTGGTGAAAATGACATTAAAATCTGTTGAGTAGTTTATATCTAAGCATTCAGACAATGGAAAGTGTTTTATATGTAAATTTGAAAATAATTTTCACGGTCTTAAACTTAAATTTTTGATAATAAGTATATGGAGCACCTACGTTTTAAAATGCAAAATGTATGAAAAAACTACTATCGTATTATATATTTTATCATCATTAATGTTTTACGCATTCTTTTGTTACGTTTTTTCAACAAAAGACAATAAAGACATCAAAAAATTAACTATTAACAATTTATGTGTCTCTTTCAAACGAAAAACTTACTTATATACTCGTATACACATACAACCGTCGAAGTAGGTAGGTATAAATAACCGTACTGATCTAACATCATACTAATATTATAAACGTGAAAGAGTGTATGGATGTATATTTGTTACTCTTTCGCGCAAAAACTACTGAATGGATTTTGATGAAACTTTAGAGTAATATAGCTTACACATCATAATAACACATAGGCTATAATTTATAATGATATAGTGTGTAGAATCCAAAATATAGCGGGGCGCAGCTAGTGGGACATAATATGGATTACAATTTTAAGAATTTACTGTTTTTTGTTACATAGTTGTATTATTTCTTATTTAATTGTTATGATGTTATGTGGTTTGCAAAAACGTTTTAAATAAATAATAATAATGAGATTTTGAAACCTGTGTAATATAACTAATACAGATACCATCTAATATACTACTACGTTATAATATAGTGAGTATACTTTACAATGGTTTAAAAAGGGTTTTGCTTACAATTTACTTAATGTCACTTTTTATATGTTATATTTGAATTAAATACATTGTGTAAAAGAAAAAAAACGATAATGTAAAAACTTTTTAAAAATAGGGTGTTAATTACTGTGACATTAATTGGAATCCAAACTAAACATATTTTTAGACAACGACCCACATTGCCAACGACGAATGTATATTGTATACAACAAATTAGTTAAATTTGTATTTTAACATTTCAGTTATCAATATCTGCTTGTTAGCTTCTGCTTCTGCCACAATTTACTTGGGTATATAAAAATACTTTATTTAATGAAAAACACGTTTTTCTAGATGGCGGCTACGCCAAAATTTACCCATAATCAACCTCATGTAAATTATTATTAAATTACTAGTTCATTAGCTTCTGTAATATTATTTCTTCTTTAGGTAAAAATGAAACATATGCTAGTATAAAGAGTTTTATTTTAAATAAACATTTTTGAAAGGTGCTTATTATTAGTCTAAACTATACTAAGTTAAACGTTAATATAAAATAAATACAAATTTATCATAAAATCACAATTGCATCAAGGCTTTAGTTACAGTGTAAGTTGAAACATTGTTTACCTTAATAGTTTATTTTGTAAATACATCTATAATAGTATTAATCTTACTTTACATATTACACTTAAATACTATTACTAAAATACAATTTTAACTTTATCTAAATTATTTAAAAGCTAAGTAATAATTAGGAACAAATTGCCTTATACCTATAGTGTAAATAATGTTATGTTTCAAGATTTTGTACAGTAACAGATTTATTAAATTCTTATTGGTTTCGCAAAAGGCACTGGTGATATGTTTTTATGAACACATAATTGTGTAACTGTAATTATTATCGTATTTACATTTATTACATAGTATATAATATATTTTCTATATATTAATGTACTCTTCCCATGTCCATTCCACCAAGTTGTCCTATGTATGGATATCCAGACTTAGCTTCAGTAGGGGAATGAGCATGCGATGTATAATGTGTAGCATTACTGCCGAAGAATGAACTGTAACAAAGCAAAACATTGTTAATAAATAAGGCTCTTTTTCGATCTTTAATAAAACAGTCCAAAATTTCACCTCAACACTAACTTTTCAAAGTTATTTATGTTTAATGAATTAAATACCAGTTGCTTTAATAGTAAAAAACATCAGAAATTCGTATACCTAACAGTTATATCCTGAAAGACATGAATAAAGTCTAAGATGAAACCAGTACTCAGTAGTGAGCTGTATTGAGATGATAATGATAAACTAATGAACGAAGATGTCTATTTATAAAGATCTATCAAGCTAAATTATGTATAAACTAAATTAATAAGATGTTCGTAGATTTAAAGTAAACAATATTTTTTGCAGATAATAAAACGTAATATATTTGTGTCAAGAAATGTGAAGAAGTCTCAATTTATGAATCGATGGGTCAAATAGTCGACGCAATTTTATTTAAATACCCAACGATTAAGTTATTAATAAAACAACAAACCGATTTTTACATATTTTTAGCCATGGTAAATAAAGCAACCGTGGGAATGAAATTGTGAATGACATGAACGAAATAATTGCAGCGATCGAAGTCGGCATAATATTAAGAGATCATAATCATAGAGCAATTACTATTACCACAGTAATTGTTACTTATTTTTAGTCTACCGGAATGCGTAATTTAGGTGGTCGGTATGATACGAAGAAAACACATGTAAATGACGCTTTATTGAAATAAATCGTGACTAAGCTCACAATAAAATTATACATTCAATTGAATTCAGTGGCTAATACGTTATTAAGGCTTATTCATGTTCAAAGTAACGCATAAACAATAATAGATTATTATAAGGCGTAGGTGGATAGGCTTAAAGATTAAAACCTTCGCAACTGATGTAAGCTTGAAATACATAGGAATTATATTAATATATCCATTTAGTAGCGATTTACTGTCTACTTCTGAGCTGAATTAGACGAAATGTAGAAAATTAAGAAGATTGATCAAAAATGTATTTAAAATCCACCACCGTTTTGGATAAGTACTTAAAAATACAAACTGCTACTGAAGTAATCGTGTGTGCAATTTTCCAGTTCCAAGAGATGACGGTGTTTAAATCGAAACAGGTGAAAGAAAATTTAATCAGTTATCGTAATTAACATACACAAGATATCATTTCGGAAAGCTGCAGTTACTAAGTGGAACGGCGTGGATACACGCAAACATTTCAAGTCCTTAATTTGTAATCAAATTGAAGAAGCTAAATCAAAATAATAGAAATAAATAACGTTAATCATAGATAAGGTATTGTTTATGACACTAATAAATAAAACATTACAAGAAAGTACAAACGAAGATTTGAAGCAATATTTAATGTGAAAATAGAAAAAAATATTGACGAATTTAGTTTTGTATGTCATCTTCTTTAAATACCAACCGTTATTTAAGATCTAGAGATGACCCGTACACTACTCTATACCTTAAACCTGACTTTATTCGATGTGCAATTGCAAAGCAATTTTCGTTCACCTGCATCTATCAATCACGAACACATTTTGAGCGAACAAACGGTTCCGATATAAACTGTCCAATAAAAGGTAAAGAAACTCGCTGTTTAGGAAGTTGAAGGCAAATAGCTGCAGATAAGTTTTAATACCAGGTTTGAGTTAGCTTTAATGCACAGGTTCATCGTACTAATGTCACGTTCGGCCTCCCATTAATTGCCAACCGCTCCGTACAAAGCAACATGTGTTTATCTGTTTTCCGCAATGTAAAGCGACGCTAAAGCCCTCTATGCACTTTACTTACACCCAATCAACAACCTTATTCCATCCTAATAAACACCAAACTCCTCTACTCAGTATTGGATTATTGAAATATAACTATAGCGATGATAAAAACTAAATTGAACAGTTTCAAAACAAAGTTACGGAAGATACCAATTGTTCCATAGCTTAACAGCGTTGGGTAATTTTCTTTCAATAGCCTTCAGGGTAATTGCTTCTTTCAATAGTTTCATGAATATAACTGTACAAGTTTAAAAATTTACTTCATGTCTATCAACTATAAACTGATCGTAAATTGATGTCTTCGAAAACCTAAAGTGGAATATTCGAAAGATCATTTTATTATACGTTAGTTCTTTGAAATATATCCATTTATAATATTTTAAGTATTCAGAATCGAAGCATTTTTCGTTCTTGATATTGATAAATTGTGCTCCACTTTGGTCTTCTTGAAAGTTACGTCAATCGAGGTTGCCTAAAGAACTAGAATAAACTGATCACCATAGACGTGGCTAACTCATATATTATTAGAATGCCTTTCTTTGTAGTCCAAAATATATTGTGTGTGGTCCAATGTGAAGTTTATCGACTCTCATTGTCTCGATTACACAGATAAACGACGTTGTCGTTTGAGATACAAAGCGACAATGTATTTGTCAAATTCTTTTTAGACAAATTCATTGTAAGAATTACATGCGTGGCTATAATAACATCATAGGAACATTTATAAAAATATCCACTAAAAATAGAAGGTATATCGTAACTTTAAAACCAATTAGTAATCGATCAAAAATATACATAAAATTCACAGCCCTATTGCCTTCACGATCGCATCGGCGTATTACGAAGATGCATGTAATAACTACCCGTGCGGCGTATAATGCCTGACTTCTTACACTCTTAATTGATTAGCGGCCGCCTTGGCTAATGATAAAGGAAGGTGAAAAGAAATAATATTAATCGCAATTTGCGAGATCTATGTATCGATTATATCTTAAAAAATTTTTGGACTATGATACAAGTTATATACTAAAATATGACTGCGATGAATATAAGTAAATAAATTAAAAGTTAATTTATTATAATTGTATCTCTTGTATCCGAAACTGAATATAAGCAGCTAAACATCAATAATTCATAAAGGCAATTGGTCGCCGCTAGGGCTTATTGAGATATTAAAGGCAGTTAATATTTATTCATCGTCTTTACTGATATCTATATACATTACATAAAAGCTCGTAATTACAGTAATACATACTTTCATAAATTACCGCAATATACTATGCAGAAATCGGAAAATATTTTAGGCAATCATGGGATCTGTGTATCCCATTTCATTGGTTGAAGTCCTTGCGTCACGATTGCTTCCAAAATTTTACGTTAACTAACGAACAGTCTATTTAAAAAAATTAAATAAACGTATGTATAATAATTGCATTGGAGGTTACTGTTAATTTTAACAACGATGTACTTACCTATAATTTTCTGACCAGGCGCTGACTTCAGCTAGTTTGTTTTGAGGGTGTCCGCTGAGTTGTCTTGTAGTCCAGTGGTTATGGGCGGACATGTGGTCTTGCTTAGCATAGTCGCCATATCCATAGGGATGGGAAACTTCACTTCCATTTGCGTACGTTGGATGCTGGTATGTGATTGCACTACTTTGATTAGTAGTAGGGCTTGCAGCTATGGGGCTTGTACTGGGAGGAGTAGCATCAGATGAAGCTTGTAGTGGTGTAGGAAGTTCAGATGAATGAGATATTGGAGTTAAATTCCCTGGTGAAAAGGAACCTGATGTTGGAGGATGTAAAGAGGAGGCAAGAGCAGATTGACAAACAGAGGAACCGGATAATGCTGATTGATGAAGTGACGGTGCTAGAGCAGAATTAAGGACAGAACTAGAGCCAAGCGCAGAAGAATACGACTGTTGCCATGAAGTACATTGAGGATTGAAACTTGATGGAGGCTCATATTGCTGGTGAACAGACGGGAATGCTGATTGTAAAGACATTGTATTAAATGCACTCAGTTGTTGAGAATTTAATTGTTTACGAAGTCGGGCTCTTCTGTTTGAAAACCAGACCTGTAAAGAAATATAACTTTATAATATACTATACTACATAATACTATATACTAAAAAAGCCTTACTAGGCTACTAAAATAGAAAAATTGTCCCACATAAACTCAGGTACATTTTTGTATTACTATTAAAAAATCAAAGTCATGAAAGGCACAACGCATAATTACGAGGTAGCCCACTCGATTATAGCTCACGTTAAAAGAACAATATTTAGATTTATTACTATAATTTGTTAGAACACATTAATACCACAAAAGAAGGAGTTCAGTAGCAAGTGCTGCATACCATATGTTCATTTATATACCATAATTAATTACATAAATAATGACTATACTTTTTAGACTATAACATTAACGGAAAGGAAAGAAATTAAAAATGTTCAACGATACAATAGAAATATTTTTAGTAACGGACAAACCTGAACTCTAGCTTCAGTTAGCTTGGTTTTTTGAGCCAATTCTTCTCTAGTGTAGACGTCTGGATATTGCGTTCTTGTAAAAGCACGCTCCAAAGCCTCTAGTTGGTCACCAGAAAAGGTGGTTCTAGACCGACGTTGTTTTCGTTTCAGTGTTATTCCTGGTTCGGATTCTGTATCTGAGTCTTCACAAGACGATTGACCTTTAGAAATAAAAAATAAATAATTTTTACAAATGACAATATTACTTAAAAGCTTTAAATAAGAACTGTTAAGTCATTATAAGTGAATGCTAGATGATGAAAATTCACTTTCTATCTTCGTAACTAAATTGTGTATACTAGATAGATTTAATGATTTGATGAAGATAATAAGGTTGCAGAGCAATGATGACGAAGTAACGACACATCTAAAATTTGTCACTTTAATGTAACTTTCTAGTTTCTGATCATTTTGTTTTATTACTTGTATTATTGTTGTCATTGGCTACCACTCAGACCCCACACAGTCTCGATTAAATTAAATGAAACCACATTGTATATTATGATCAAAGAAGTCTCTAATGAGTTTCTTGGTTCGTTTTTAATATTACAACACTTTGTGGATTGATCTGTTTTTATATTTTTTTTCACAACTTTTTATTTCACAATCATCGTATATTTACAAAGAGTATTTAGCAACGCCTAAAGTAATTTTTTAGTTCGATTAAGCTTAAATTACCGATGGAAATAAATTATCATACCTAATTGGTCGTTATAAGTAACTGCGACATGTTGCAAAACATTTCTCCGAAGAGATTTAATACTTCCATGACTTGTACAGTTATTTGGCATCATAGACACGAAACGCAAATTTGAGTACGCAAAGGGGCCCGCTTTTCCAGTGTAGACATTACTTTAGCCGCACACGACTTAATATGCATAATCTTATCGCGGCGCAGAATCTCTCCGGCAAAACCGCACCGTCGCTGAACCGGGATATTAGGAGCGCCATTTTATATTGGATAGCTATACGGCACAAGACGTGCAGTACGGACAGATTGTCGTAATGCAAGCCTCGCGGCCAAACGCGATGGGATAATAACAGCTTTGAGTACTAATTTCATTTTTATAACCTACAATTTCCGAAGCCGACACAAGGGGCGCTGCCGTGGCGTGCGCGCGCGCCTTGCTCGCTTCACTTTTACGTGGATTATTAACTTTATACGCTATTTTACTGAGTTTGCAAACGTTTCCGACAGTCTCATTATAGGAATAAATTCATAATAATAATGTACTTCAAAGTGAATTAAGTGATTATGGTCTTGAATCGGCGTTAAAGACTACGATGACATGGCACTTATTTACGCGTCATTATGTCGAAGGTTTCACTCGGCACTACCAAAATATTTTCTAAAGGATTCCTTAATTTTGCTTAATTTAATATTAATAAGCTTAAAATAACCTTGCACTTTGAGAATAATAGAAATAGACTGCTTTATGATGGTTGGGATGAAAATAGTAGAGCGAACTTTAGTAATATACTGTTTCCAACAAACGAGCCACACAACACAGCTTAAAATACTTAAGTGGACAATTGAAATAAGCATCGCTTTATTAAATGCTAAACTTTCATATATGGGTTTTATTTTTTCCCTTAAATATTTTTAATAAAAGAAACCACAATCTACACACTTTTTTTACTTATAAACATGGTATTTAGTTTTAAAAGCATTTGTATTAAAATAGCTTAATCCAAGGTAAGTATAACTTACCTAGAATACCATCAATACTGTGGTTTCTTCTAGGGTCTGATTCATCTCTTTTGCCTCCTCTTATGAGTCGCGAAATTGAACTGACTGATGGTGCAGTGTTTTTATCACAAATGCCTTCTTTTATTAATTTATCTCTAATTTCCCAGGAAAATATACCTGGGTTTTGTCTCTTGAGCTCTTCTATCCTGTTCTCAACTTCGGGCGTTGCTACCCTCGGTTTTGATCCTCCGATAACTCCCGGACGAATCGATCCAGTTTCCTAGGACAAAGTTTTACTTATATCAAAGGATTCTCTATTAATATTAACAGTTAAACCTAGGTAAGCTTATGGTATTAAAATAAGATTACTTTAGGACTTGAGGATCTGAATGGAATTTCAATTAGTTTCGTTTAGTATATGTTACCGGCTATGTATAAAACCTAGGCTTTGTTCACAAATCCTAAGAAATAAATATTTACAATTTCAAGCCCATTTAAGAAACGTATGCATCTACTAGGAATTGTAAACAATTTTAAAATGATACTAGGTAGCAGAATACCATAATTAATATCTCTTTTAACATATATGAAAAACTTTTTAACTGCAACTATTCAGGAAATTTATAAATATTCTAGGACAAATGTATTTTATAATATATTTTATGCATCTTCTTTTTTTTAGGAATAGTAAATATTCCCTAGAAGTTGTTTACAATGACGGCGTTCATATAATTATTTCCTATGACTTACTCTTATATATTAGGAGGATGAACATTATTATTTTAAGATTATGTAAAAGAATTACATAGCCTTACCTGGTATCTATTGAGGATTTTGGAGACGCATCCGTGCGAGACGCGCAGCTGTCGCGAGATGACGCAAGGCCGCACTCCCGCCGCCGCCATCTCCACTATCTTCAGTCTGATGTGGTTCGGTAGAGGCCGCCCGTTGATGAACACTCCACCCAACTGATTCATACGACCTTGCCCTATAACAATAAAAATCTATTTAGTGAAAAAAAAATTATAAACCAAGTTTCGCCGTAGGTTTTTTCTTTCATTCTTAAGAATATGGTAGCCCTTTTGTACCCTAATCTATCAACAAATTTATGTACCATCTTGGCTTCCCCAGAACCAAGAGAAGCTGAATATTCCTATTCGCTTCTTCTACTTTCGTGTCTAACGTTCAACGAATGTTGAACATCTTCTTTTACTCCAAATTAAAAAGTTTAAAGACGTTTTACCCTGCATTTCGTATATTGTACTCTTAAATAGAAATATCCAATACTCTTTGTAGCATTTCCTGTTAGGTAACAAAAATCTATAGCGAAATACCTGTTCATTTTCTCACAAATCTTAGCTCAGACTTTGAACTTCAGATTTATAATTTAAATAAATCTAGAATAACTCATTCGTAAGAATTACCATAGTGAAAGGTAAGTCATCAAAAAATTAATTAATAATTTTATTGTGATGAGTATCGAGAGCGGTAATTAAGTTCGACAGTGATTGCAAATAAAATTTCTCGAGGTATAAAACATTTCTGGGGCTGTTAATGCATGTGTGAGTAAAGTGGCTATTATAATCACATCACAGGCAGTGGTTGGGACCACCAATCATCAAAGGAAGCCGCCGATCAACGATTTTTGCGACGCCATTGTATCCATTTTGACTCCTATTGAAACGAATATATTACCAGAATAACTTCGAATATCTATATCTTCTTAAATTAGTTACAAATGATAACATACACAAATATGGGTTGTGAAATAATATTTGTATAACATTTGTATCTATCAACAGTCGACAAAGAAAACCAATTTTATTAAGTACTAGCGGCCCATCCCGGCTTCGCGCGGGTGGAATATTATTTTTAAAAATATATTGTCCCTCCCGCATTTCGGTGCCCCCTCTCTTGCCGCTTTACTCGCTGCGCTGCGTCGCTATACTGGCCCGTCGCGTCGACGTGTATTTTTTGTTTATATTGATATTTTTAATTTCGTAATATCTTTTGAATGGAAAGTCCGATTTTAATAATTCAAAAAGTAATTTACAGGTATCGAAATAGTCTTGAATACGAAATAATTTATTTGGATAAGGATTAATACAAAGTTATAGAAAACATGGTCTGATTTTGATAGGCATTTTTATCAACTTTTAAAATGTAAAAAAGTAGTTATAGTGACGTAACTATAATAGTTGAACATATGGTCTCGCGGACTTTTTTGTAGATATTGATACGTTCTATAATATTGTAGAACATTTTTTTGTTCTATCATCAATACTTTTTGCAGCGCATGCGATGAAAGATATTTTATGGCTAATTTTTTGGCACCTTGGGTTGGTTTTCGTGAGATTTCTTAAGGATCTCTAATTTTTTCTTTTAATAAATATAGCCTATGTTACTCAGGGATAATGTAGCTTTCTAATGGTGAAAGAATTTTTGAAATCGGTCCAGTAGTTTTTATGTTTATTCGTTACATACAAAAATACAAAAATACAAAAATACAAAAATACAAATCTTTCCTCTTTATAATATTAGTATTAAGTATAAAGAAAATTTTAATACTCTTAGTCATACACGTTGAACCTTTTGTATTTGGAAGATAAAAAATCCATCAAAATGATATTAGGTATATTAAGGGAGGTGTTCCGACATTCTTTCCTAATTCTTATCCAAATTTGACAGACACCTCTCATTTGTAAGGAAAAAAAATAACAGTGGCATGTTCCACTAGTAGAGGCATTTATAGTTTATCAATTTCAAATAATTCCTCAAAGATACCGCCACACTTAGAACCCTGGACCCCTGCAGAGAAGCACCGATCAATTAAACAACATGTCAACAAGTATGTCCTATAATAAGGCGAGAAACCAGGACAAACCATTGTAAAGTAAACCGTAACGCAATTAACATATGGATAAGAATTGTAGTAAGGGTAACAAAAAGCAGACGAACTGCTTTTCTTTATTTTATTATAAACTTTATTCCTTACTAAATAAGATTTAAGCGAGGCACGTTTTATGGTGAGGCCGAACAGAGTTTTTGCAAAAGATGCCCGTATATTTTTTGTCGGGAGGCCGTAGACGTTGTGGTGCCCATGTTCTTTAGTGTTAATTTAACGTTCCCGAAATATTTATGACGCATAACGTGCCCACAATTTCATCTATACAAACGTGGGTGGTTTAGTATTAATGTATTACTTCATTATTTCTTCTAAACTAGGTCTCTGTTATACTTTAAAGTTTGATATAGAGGCATGAGGTATAAAAAATTACACTAGATATCTATGCATCAAACTTTAAAAAGCCTTACAACAATTTAAGGCTACCGAATATAAACCAATGAGCTTAGTTGATCAACAAATAAGTAAATACCATACGTTTGTTGAACGTTTCAATACTTGAACAGAATCAATCAAACGTACAATTGATAAAGGCAAATAAAAGCATAAAGAAACTCAAAATGCACAATGCGTAATAGAATTCGCAAATATTGTAACGCTATTAACGCAAAAGGAGGCGAAGTTAACAACAAATTTCAACATTTTTTTCGGTAAGTTTAATCGTCCGGAAGCACATTTTGATCATGCACCATTTTCTCAGTACAAAAGCAACTACCAGGGTGGTATAAGGTACCTATAAAAGGATTACAAAAAATGTAAGTCACTGGGTATTCGGAAGTCAGAATGTTGTTTTTTTACTTACGCGTCTTATTCATAGCATTTGCAAGAGTGACTCCTTTGAGAAATAATCACTTACTAACTGTGATAGGGAACGATGAAATGCTGAAGGTATAAAATTCATACAATAACATAATCGTGTACCGATTCGTTCAACTGCCGCATTCATGTAAGACGAAATTGAAACAGAGTCAATCATTTAATGCTAAACGTAAGAGGCAAAGCGTAACAAAATAAATGAAGATTTTCCATTCACTATTCGAATTTCTGTGTCAACTTTAATTAGAAATCACATTTTCATCAACTTAGCAGTGGCGTCAAGTTATCATAAGCATTGTGGCTCCGTGATTGGATTTCTTAAGTATATTTTTGCTTTATTGATTTTTTACTTCAATTTCACTGACTCCGGTTTCTTAATCGAAGGTTCATCTCCATTATATTTTAAAATTTTGTAATTCAAACCCATCTGATGCTAAAAAATTGATGGAGCAATTTAAATATTTATTCGAGGCTTGAAGCAACTTCTCAGTACAGCGTTATTGATATTAAACACTTAAAGGAAATTTTCACTCAGTGCGAATTATTATCTTTACAAATTTTTGCACTTTAAGATCTAAAATATTATTAACTGTGACGTTTAATGTCACAGGTTATTGCCTCAGTACCGCCAGAGGCACACTACATGGAATGGCTAATAAAAGTTACGCATGCAATATTGGCGTAAAGATATCCCGTTCGCATATTTGTTACAAGCCATGCCCTATTAAACGGTTATAGCAGTTCCCTGATAACTGTTCGATTAAAACTACATAGAAAATTATTATACAAATACACGTAGTCTTTGCAAATAGTAAATCTTAGTCCAAAATATGATTTTCTCACTTAAACAGGAATTTTAAAATTTGCTCTCACGTACTTACAAACAGCTTTACAGTGATAGTTTAAAATGTTTGAAACCGATATAGTATTGTGTAAATAAACCGTAAACCCCGTTTTCACAATCATAATATGTTTCTGCTTGCAAATCAATTTCACGTAGCGACATTAATGTACCTATAGTAAAATTTATATGAGGCTTTACGGCACACACTTTCCTTCATACGAATTTTAAGCCAACAATAAAATATATATGTGTAGATTTATTTGTACTTTAAGATTCAAAAATATTTAATATCTATAATTCTATTACAGTTATATGTTCTCTGGTTATTTCTATTAAAAAATCCTGTACCAATTTCGTTTTCAATTTAATATAAACCATATCAATTCACCTATACCTACAAAACATGTTTTGTTCAAAGAAAATATTGAATTTACCAAGGTTATCTAATGTCGAGGCCGATGATATTCAATAACTAAATATTACATAGAATCAATAAGAAATTGAAATTATGATAATGCGATTGGAGTTTTAAAGTGATCTTTTATTCGGATGGCTATTCGTAACCTGTTGAAATCATTTATACACTAATAAAATAAGCTATTGGTATCCAAAATGAAGCAACAAAGCGAAGAAATGCCATTTGAATAGGCATTAGAATTGGGCGGCACTTACAAAGGCTATGTCATTCCATTAAGCCTTCTTCAAGCATTCGGCGATCGGCGCTGTGTGGCCTCTTGGTCGCGTGGCTTGAGTCTCGACTGCTCGAGGTGTAGCAATCGCTTATCAAATCAGTTCTATTATACTTTCATAGATACGTGAGATATGTCGATACTACGGCAACGTGTAGCTTATGGGAAATTGGGTCTTATTTCAACTTTCTTCATATAGCAATCTTTTTAATAATTTATGTGACGACGAAGCCATATCAAAGCAAGATTTTTTCAATCGCATTACCTTCAAAAGCGTGAAGTTGAAACTAAAATACAATCCAAATCAATACTTGCTATTATAACTAGCACTAGGTTAAATGGAGAAGAATTGTTGCCTTATAATAAAAAGATATAGGTACTTAAAGCGAA
The DNA here is from genome assembly GCA_905147385.1 of Limenitis camilla. Lineage (NCBI taxonomy): Eukaryota > Metazoa > Arthropoda > Insecta > Lepidoptera > Nymphalidae > Limenitis > Limenitis camilla. The sequence goes on from LR990241.1 coordinate 6,655,705, forward strand.
GCACATGTGAATGGATCTTAAGAAGCTAGACGTTTGAGATTCATGATGTTTTAAGAGAAGTTAGTTATAAAGGACTTAAAAAATGTTCTGATTTCTACAGCTTTATGCAAACTTATAAAAGGATTTGAAGCTAATATAGGACTAGCTAACTTCAGTACTAAACCTACTTCAAAATATTTGTAATATAAAGCGACATTAAACATAGTTCAAATGAAGCAAAATCTACATACGTTTACGTAAAAAAAATTAATTTTATTTTTATTCAACACGTCCTGAGAAATGTTCGATTCTTTCTAAACACAAATGTTAACATAAATTAAACTTCTGTTATAATTCGCATTGTGTCAGAATCCAAGTTGCGATTTGCACTCACTTGGTATCCTTTGACCCGACATGACCCGGCGTCTCGTATGCAATCTATACGCCACGGAGCTCAATTTCCTTAACATGTTTATTGCTATACAGTATACACTGATTGTGCTGAGTTTTCACATTGAAATCACTTAAATGTAAGAAATGATCAAACTTTACTATTTATCGAGACAATTCTTTATCGCTATTTGGATAATTTAACATTTTTAGTATTCCGTACAAACCTACACATTACATTTCAAATAGTATTACGACGTAGGTTGTTGGTTCTTTTATTTAATTTAATAACAAGGATATTCATATCATGGAATGCATATAAAATAATAATTGCCACGCCATCTTTGGATTTAGAACTTTGTCATATGACTAATTACATTTTAACTCAATTTATTACTTTAATAGTTAAGTAATTAACTACTACATAAGTGGTGAAAATTAAATTGCAACATTTGATTCCCAATTATAAGACAGTCTAAACAAAAACGTGTAATAACAAATCGTAAGTTTGAAACTGGTAAACATTCTTGAAATACATTAACAATGGTATGTAACTATAATCACAACATAAGTAATAGTATATTCTGTATTAAAAATATGAGTATTGAGTACCTATGAGCTATAACGAAATATCCCTATTGAACTGAATGCCAACTGTTCAAACTAGGCAACGCCTTTCGGCTCGTCAACGACGAATATAATGTATGTAGTACTGGCGATGAATGGAACTGAATATTTTATTTCATTATAATAGTGTGTTTGAAAGTGCCCTGTTTGACCTCATTCTGTATTCATAACACGTTATGTACTAATTTGACGGCTCTTTTCTTTATTATAAGAAATGGACTCTTTGACGCGGTCACTTGCCGCCAAGGATTGTTTGTTGAAAATCCATGGATTTTATGTTATGTAACAATATTTAGAAAAACAAATTTTATTTTGATGAACGAAACTAGGCAGTGAAAGCGCTCTTTTTGCATAATCTATTTTAGAAGGTTCTATTGAAGAAGTTAATTGAATTAAAATAATACAACGAGATACTATTTTTAATCAATTTTACTTTTGATTCAACATTCAATTAAAAATAAACAATGCTTCAATATTCCAGATTATTTCCACGATTACAAATAAGATAATGTAAGCAGCAATTAAAATTTAATGAATAGAGGTAGAGAAAGGCTAGAGCCAGAATATACACCGCCCGGAGTCATGTTGATTTTGATCTTTTAGCGAAAAATACTCAAAAGTTATTCAATCTAATGTAAAGAATTCGAGAGGTGTTAGATGAAAAGAAATGTGTTAATTCGTAAATGTCTAATCAATTTTATCTAACTGGTTTTATTATTATTTTACTGAATTCATATAATTGATGTCGTGGCAATTATGCTTAACATGGAGATCTAATTTCAAAGAATTCAAATTCGATTCCGATTATTGATTAAAGGAAACCATAACCGAACTGTATTTAACTGAACACCATGAAAGTTTTATTTAATTTTCACGAATATATCAGGTGTTTAACTAAAATTTTATTCTAGAGTTAACTTTGCAGTAATTTAGAGTTCCCTAAACATCTACTTAGACAGCGATAGGTCACCAACTGCAATTTTTTTATGATGTAACTACAAATTTACTCTGTTCGCACTTCTTTCCTTTCTTGTGCTAAAAAACTTAGCTTCGTAACAAATTTCAAGATTTCATGTTAACGGGACATACTCCATAGGTTTTGATTTTTGTGTTACGCAACCCTAAAAATACTGACAGATAGAAACTATGTAGCTATAGTTTTTCTATACTGCATCATTAGTGTATTTCAATAACGAAATTCTATCGTGCAAGCAATAAATAGTAAAATATATTAACCATCCTTATATCAATTTGATTATTAATAGATCGACATAAATAATGGCAAGTAAGCGCCCTGGAGGTTCGGATGAGTTCGCAGGCAAGGGAGAGGGGGAGGGGAGGGACGCGTCATATTATAAAGCTAAAAGAGGCTGTCGGTGCCTTTGATCCAGCGCTGTGTGCGTGCGATGTGCACCGCTGTCCAACTTGATATGAATGTGACTAAATCTTGATTACAGCATACAAATTTGTACTGTCTAACATATTTAGAGTTTAGACAACGTTAGAATTAGAACTAGATTGATTTCCTGAAGTCTTCATACAGGTTAAGAGATACTGAGGTATTTCAAATATTTAAAAATTTAATAATTCCTGGCTCTCTTATCAGATCAACTTAAGAATATGTAAACATTTGAAGCGAAAATCTAAAATTATTTTATTTTAATATTGCATTGTAATGGTATTTACATAAGGGTAGTATTTAACTGCAAATCAAAAAATCTTACTTTTGTATTAAAAAAAAATCCGAGTGCTAATCAAAAATACTGATTGCACAGCAAAATAGTTATCTCAAAATATTATAATCTAAGCAACAATTTATGTATGTGGTTCATTGCTATTTATTTAAAAGTGGTTTTTTTTATTTATGAATATCTACTAATAACTAGTGCACAATAAATCTATTATATCTTTTTTTTTAAACTTCTGTTCACTTTTTTTATTACATAACCAAATCGGTAACATAGATAGATAGAACAGGGGCCAGTTAAGCAATTGGTTTATTTGCAGTGAAATAATTTATTTGATGTAAACATTATTTAATTGATGAAATAATTGATGGGCGATAAGTTCTTTGATGTGCATTAAAAATATCCCTTTACATAAATATGCCAAATTTCAGCTCATTCGGAAACCAAAATGTGACTGATAAATGGATTGCTAATTTTGATGGGCAACTTACATTTATTGGAAATTAAATATAAGCATTAGAAGCTTACATAAAAAAGTACGTGTTTTAAATAGTCCTCTTTAAAGCTGCAATAACAACATAGTTTATGGGCTTAAGTACATAATAAGTTACAATTAACCCTGAAAAAATAACCTATTCATGAAGTATAACAGTAAAATATGTAATTAAATATAACCATTTTAGTATAACAATTGATTAAATATAATCAAAACATACTAAACATTTAAGGCTTTAAACACATTCTTTACATATTTTAAAACTCTACATACGTTCATGTTTATTGAAATTAAATGTCAGAAACTTGCACTCGGACTGTATTTAAATAGGAAACATTGTTGTGGTGAATGCTACTAAGAGAATGTAACTGAAACTAAGCAAAGTGCGTACTATTTTATATCTCGGAGCTGACCATGAAAAAGAAAGAGGTAATGTTCACTGGGTTCAACAAATCTTTCTAGTTGGGATCGTAGGGTTTGTTTTTAATAAAGTCAATGGATTGCTTTATGTGTCCAGAGTCTAAAGAAGCTAAAAAGTGGATAACCATACTCTTTAGTGTCTTCACATATATTAACAATTAAGTTCTTTAGTGCAAGCATACATTCAATTAAGATTGATAATGCTGAAGGTAGTGAATGTTATGCTATCACTAGATAAAATATCGATGATTTGAAACAAATATCAAGTTTATTGAGTTCTTTGGCGATTCTCGAGGAAATTACAAGGTGTGTTCTGATCAGTATCGTTGCGCGGGCCGTCACCTAGCCTGCGGCATATCGCGGACATCGACCGTCATCACACACATTATGCAGCCTAATCGACATTAAATTTAGTATTTATGTTCAGTAAAAATGCAGATATGCTAAATTAATACTTTGTAAAATTCTTAAAAATATATATACCTACTAGTAACACTATTGATAACGTTTCATTAGCGTATGATTGGTTTGACTCGACATCTTTATAGCTATATCCCGATAGAATAACGACAGTTTGATGAGTAATTTTTAGAGATAATATTGACTATCACTCTTAAATGTAAATATCATTAAGTGAAGTCTCGTGGTCGAACAGCGAAGGCAAGCGTCATTTTTCCTTAACAGAAAGTTCTATTAAACTAAATCTGAGTCTCAAGCCCCAGCCGCTACTATCTTTTACGTATTATTGTGCAGCAGGTTATTTCTTTCTCATATGTACTAATAGACTAATAAAACTAAGGACACTTTTCAGCTTATTCAATGTTTCACTATCTATTTCATTATGGAATGTTACACAATTATGCCGGATATTTAAAAGTCAGTCAAGTAATCAAACGCTGGAAAATGATAATTAAATTAGCACCTAATTTAAACATTATTTTGCTATTTCTTGTTCAACGGCATCATAAGGATTAGGTATTTTGAAAATCTTATTAATCTTTTATGATAAACCTTTATTAATACCTATGCAGATTAGGTTCATTTTTTTTTAATATGATCATAGATCTTATTTTTAAAAAAAAATCAAAAAATCAAAATTTTACATGCTTATCAATTTATTTAAAAATAACTTGTTCAAGTTCTTTCAACTTTTCGTACTACACATGTTTTGTAATATCTGAGACGCCGCTGTGACACTAAGCTCGACTTATTCTGTATAATTTTGTGTCGAATTAAGGATTTAAAGATTTAATAATTTAAAAGAGCCGCGCAGGCGCATGTTATCCTATGACTCATGTAAGCCAAATATTCATGTTCCGTCATACAAATCAAATAAAAAATAACAACTTCAAAATAAAAAGCAAGATCAAAAATAACATCAGGATATTTTTAATTACACAAATTTTTCCGACATTAGATTAAAATAAAACCAAGCCTATATTTTAAATTAAAAGAAAAAAGAAATAAAAAATAATTTAAATGATTTTGAAACTTGAAAGTAATTGCAATAAATAATGATACAACCTTACATACTCGTATTACCGAATTTAACTTTAAAGTATAAAATAAAAAAGTGTGGCTGTCGGCATTCTTTACTGTCATTCATCTCTTTCACTCCAAACCCTTTTACATATCGCGATCTCTTTCCATTTAATTTTATCTTAGAGGAAACACGTCATAAGTCGTGGTGACATTTTTAACAATACATTCAAAATGTTTTCGTATGGTAATGATTTATGTTTAAAACCATCAGTATAAGCGCTTTTTGGAGCAACCAAAGTTCATATTTTATTTATACAGTCTTTGACGATTTAAGCACCGACTAAAAGAAAGAATAAAATATAAGATTATACTTGGTACTCCTAAAATAATTATAAATTAGCGTTAGGGGTGGTATACACTGATTTACCCCTATTAGTACGCCATAGTTAACAGGAAATATATTATTTTTTTATAAATTTAATGTTGGTTAAGATAAAACATGTTTAAGTGTTAATGTAACAAATATTAAATTTGAAAATCTATTTTATATGAAAACCTAGTTTGTCTAGTAGTTTGTGTAGATAATATAACTGAGAGTGACAATTCATTTAACACCAGTAACAACTTTCGTAGAGTCGACGATTGAAAGGAATAAGAAGAAATAGATTGAAAGGACTGTCTCCTATAATAAATATCAAATAGAATCCGTTTAAAACAAAGGTTATTCTGTTATTTTACGACGGGCTATAATTTCTTTAGAAACGGTTTTACAACGTGACAAAAACTAACCTACTATTAGAGTGTTACTGTTTATGCCAACAGCTCTATGTGGGTACTTATAATACTTATTAAACACATAAATTTTAATAAAAAAATCAATAAAGGTTTTAAAGTAGAAATATCAAAACGACTTTGATCATTTCAAGGCTTTACAATGTTGTCAAAGAATATCCAATAATCGAGATTCGTGCTAGATAATACAATAAAGGTATTATTCCTAATACTTCGGTAATTTCTATACTAATAAGTATCTATACTAATAGTAGAAAATCTATATTTAAATATAGGTAGGTATATTTTGTATTATACTTAGCCTTTAAAACAAATATTACTGTGAAAATTAACTAGATAAGTTGTAACAAAACGTAGTTGTAAATCACACAAATAGTTTTCTACATCCTCAGCCCTTGACAATTCTCAAAAATAGACCCATATCATTAAAAAGATATTTTTTCTATAAGTTTCATCTAAAAGCGTTAGGATGAAATATTGTTATATGGGCAGCAATAAAATACACTTTTGGCTTTATAATTTCCTCACGATTTTATCGTTTTATGGTTTGTTTCGGACCCGAGAAAATTAGTTGGACTAATTATGTCATTTGAAAAGAATTTGATGCTTGTAATTGACCACTAATCAGCTCCTAAGCCTTGATCATATAATGCGGTTCGTTTTATTGATATCGATTAATGTTTTATGATGCAAGATATAATATCAGACATTCAATTCCGTGATTAATTCTTAATATTAAATACATCCTTGGAAAAGTTACAACAAATGTCACAATTTGAGCCTTACCACTCTCTTATGATTGTCCACCCATTGTTTCAATAAGTTTAATAAAAAATCTTATTAATAGAACGATATACAAAAAGACTAACCTTGAAATGAATATCCTGTAAAGTACGGAGTCATGTTCAAAGTTGATACAGCCATCGACACCAAAGCAGACCTTACCGCAGAGATCGCTACTCCAAACGCAAATTCAGTCCTAGCACATAAAATAGTCCCGCTAAATCACAATTTTAGTCTGTCACTATCACAGGTTGCACGCAGGCATGATTACGTAAAAGGAAACTGCGTGTGTCTAATCCGTGTTACTTTGAAGACAGCTCAGTGGCCACTGACGTGTGATGTAAAGATGTATTTCGACTCTCAAGTGTAATCTTTCACAATCAGCGGTGCAACAAAAAATGGTCAAACCACCTCCTCAGCCTTCGGCACCTGATGGTTTGTCTCTTTCTGTTGCCCGAACGCCTACGTCCGCTAGCGTGTTACCGGTTTCAATAATTTCTACTTTACCATCAAATTTTGGTTTTATGGATTGTTTTTTTGTTAATTTAAGTGTTTCTTATTTCAAAATAAGTATTTTTTTTAAATTATTACTTTCATTTCAGGAAATTTCGATTCTAAAACTGACACTTGATGTTGCAGGTAAGGCTGTGCGTAAAAGGGACAGCACGATGAACCTGATCCAGTATCTTCAAAATAAGCGCAGTTAACAATGTGTGAGTCGCGCCTGAGTCGGTGCTCCGTGACGAAGAGCATAAGGCGTGCGGCCGCAGCGATCTATGCCTACAACGATCGGCGATTGGCTCAAAATTTGTTTAGGGCGGAGTCCGTTTGCACACTATGAAATAAATATACTTCATTTGTGTGAGTTAATTGCATTGTCGTTTGTGCTAGTGTACGTTACGATTTATAATTTTTCAGCAACATTTTATTACCAACTATTCTTTTAGCCATACTTACATTACATAGATTTGTTAAAATTTTTGCGAGGATTAAACCATTTAAGTCTAAATTAAATGACTTGATAATTGAAATTCAATTAGTAGTATAAAGCCAGCTTAGCACATAACTAATTATTTCACTTTATGTCTGAATTATTTATGAGTCCAATAGGTTTAAAAAGTAAGTCGCGTCTGAGCAATTATTTGGTATTCATATTTTATCCATGGAAAATGTCACTAGCTTATTAAGAATAGCAACGTGAACTCTCCTTTTTCATTAATTAAGCTATAAATATCGTTCTCTTGCAGGACCTTAATGAATGATTTTAATTAGTTTAACTGACTTGTTAATAGGTCAAAATAACTTTTAAAAGTTTTGTGAAATAAAAGAATAATTTCTATAACATTACGACTGGAAACTTATCACTCTTATTAGTATACATTCCTAACATCAATATCTTGAGACAGCCAAGCGTAGGCAGTAAAAAAAATTGGGAGGTACAATTGGATAAATTACAAAGTGTATCTAACCTACAATTTAGTAGTAACCGCAAACTGAGATTAGTTTGTTACTGAACTCTACTCTCTGCTTTTATTAACATAATATAATATTATTGAAATAACATGCATAACAAACACTAGGGTTTCTAAAAATATTATTGCAAAAGTAATTCATCTCTAAAGGCCACAGCTACAACCTACTGAAGTATTCAATTAACTGGAATCTTAATTAACTGTTAATGTAGAAACTGAAATAAGTTGAGGTAGAGGTTACCTTCTACGCTTTATTAAGGTAAGGGTAAAAATCTTGAAGAGACACTTTAATAGGTATTTGTTAATCAAATATATCTTACAGATATTTATATTTCTTGAAAAGACTGTAAAAATGGAGATGATTTAGTTTTTGACTTTTTTGTAACAGTCTAATTTCTTAAGCTATTTTTACATCACAATGAATTGTTACCAATGCTATGTAAAATAAATATACGATCCCAGTTCAACATCCCAAACTATGATTAAAGCCACTGTTTATAGTTTCATCTCTTTGTTGTATTATCTGAGCCTCGAATCCTAGAGCAATAAGACTCACCAAAGCGAATCCTAAAATCTCAATCTTAAGGCGTTTACTAGTTGATACAAGAGAATTCCTCTTTCCATCTCCTGGATATCATCAGATTAGGTGATCAGAACTATTACAGACGTAGAAACAGAACTAAACATTGAATTAACGAAGGCTTTAATACCGGATATAATGAAAACAACAAAATCCAAGACAAGTTTGTCACTTACAGTAAAAAGATAGCAGGAGTAAGTTTGGAACAATAAAATAGCTGAATGAAAATAAATGGGAAAATAGAACAGAAAAAATAAAGAACATATATTTATTTAAACTATCATGATATCACGATATATCGTAATAATATATATGTCGGAGAACTTAGAAAGAAAAGTTAGGATATACTATCTTTCAAAAAGCATCATATACGATATATGATCAATGGAAGGTCTATCATGAAAGCCACATAGCTACTAATATATAACTAAACGTTACGAACTCGTACTATTCTGACAATAACCCAAGCAGTGCCTTGGACTTGTGACCAAGGTGTAGGTTTAAGGAGCACCTATAAGTAATTACAACACTCGCCCCCACTGCCCAGGCTCTCTGTTTAAATTTAATGTTAAACCCACAAATTATGAAGCATAAGTAGCTCAGTGGTTCGGGCGTTGGATTCACGATCGATAAGTCGTGGGCTCAAATCCCGGACATTGGACTACTGGCGTGGCCCACTCCTGACACAAGCATTTAAGCTTACTATAAGGGGTAAAGAGAATACTAGTAGTATGTGATCCATACTGCTAGTAATCTTTTACAACAAAAATAATCAAAAAATATACCTAACCTAACAGAAGGCTAACCTAACCTAGTGCTAACCTAAACCTAACTTACATTTCCGACAAATACAACAATATATCATAATAATATTATCAAATACACAATAAGATAACGATGTTTTGGGAAAAAACACAAACATAAAATAAAAAAGTTACCGAAAATATTCATTTCAATAGTTAAAAAGTAAATATTAAGTGTAATGTAATAATAATAAAGTAATATTTGATTTCTATTGTTTAATTTAGTAACATTATTCTTTGATTTATGTACTAATTGATAAATGATAAAAAGTATACCTAGAAAATCAGTTAAAATGGATAGGTAAAATAGAATAGCAATAAAGTGACAGAAACAATAAGATGTCGAAATAAGGCAAAAATTGCTAACTCATTAACTTGATCACCTTGGGCCGTTTGTAACATTTTAATTAAAATCACAAAACGCTTCAACGAGCCCGACGCGACGCGACGCTTACAAAACCCTTAATTTGCTATCGACTACTTCATAATATTTGCTGAACTTTATTAACTCATTTCAAGTCTTTTGCCTAATTAAGATATCGTTAAACCTACATTTTAATAATAATTACGTTAGACCTACATTTTAAAATTAATAAAATTAACTAAATAAAATACAAGAGTATTACAACTGGTAACTGCTTCAAGCTTGTTTGTCTAATGATTGATAAGAAGACCAAAGAAAATGTTGAACTTGAAGTATTGGTCATAGAAGAATGCTAGTTCCTCTCTGCCATTAGGGAGTAGAGAGTAGACGGTAGAACGTTAAAGAGATTATACAAGAATGGGTAGCGTAATTACGTGATCACAAGAGGAGGAAAGGCTTGCTGATATAATTTTGATTGTTCGCAGCAGCAAAGTGACTTAATCACGTGTACAAAGGAGGACTAAAAGTGTTCTCTGTGACATTTGTTAGCTTGGACATTGTCAAATTCCAATTAAAAAATATAAAATAGTTTTTATACTGACGATACCTATTTTCATAACACTCACGGTTGTAAGTGCATCTTGCTTATACGTAAGTTATCAGATGACTCCCCAAGCCCAAAATGCTGAGTCGACTCAGAATTCATCAACAGATTATTATGCCTCCAGAATAAAAAAGTCAACTAGTAGGTAATGTAAACGTATCGTGCAAACGGGTTATTCTTGCACTATATGAGAAAAATTAAGTAATTTTCACTATATTATGTGATCACTTGATTCCCTTAGATCTGCCTATTTTTATCAAAGGCTATCAAAAATGTTTCAATGTTAAAAATGTGCAATGTCATTTTTAATGATGATCCAAAATAATATTAGCGAATAATTAACAGAGTCTGACACTTTACGGCCCATAAGAATTTTCATACAAGCGTCGCAGTTACACAAAAAAAGGCGTGAAACTCTCGCTGAAATCGGTGTACACGCTTCAGGCCTCATTTCAGAGCAAAGACGCCGCTGAAAATATGCGCTGATGGGCCGCACACGACGACAAAACGACAGACATTGTTTCTAACCACAACAAATCATTATTTCATTTCCGTCTCACATTATAACTTAATTTTTTTTATGGTAGATAAGGTGCAAACAAGCAAATGGTCCACCTGAGAGAGGAATTGCCACATGCGGCTCGACCGGAACGGGTCCATGACACTTGGCGGTCGGATTCGCATACTGGTGGTCGCAAGCCAATCGGGGAACAGATCCCCTACCACCAAGGAGGTGCTGGGGTACTCGGGTCTTACGAGATGCTCTTCCAGCGGCAGAGGGGAATAGTATTCTAATCCGTCCCTTCACGGGACGCACACACACGCACTGGATTGATAACTTATACATTAATTTGACGAGTATTTTCAAAAAGTGATATTATATTATTGTGAAGTGTAATTGTACCTAACACTTCTTAAATATTAGGTGGCACGGCTGAGCTATCAAGCGAATGTTTGCCTACCTGCACTACCACCTGGCTCACAAGTCCCAGGCAGTACGTGTTACTTACCAAAATATTGTTTTGTTAAATTTCTCTTATGGGAAAGGCATAGATCATACAGCCTAATCACACAATAATCTTGTTTTCGAATTATCCATATCTAGTTAACCGTTGTATCGAATCAAGTATCAAATAAATCGGAATCGGTTTGAGTGAGCGCGAATGTCGAATCGGCGAGTTTTTATTCGAACGCTAATGAGGGTGGTGCGACGCTCAATTCGTTATATACATATGTGGACGCATTGATAGCCACGTGCCTGATTGAATATTTGTAATTGAATCTTAATTAAGTTCTCTTCGACTCAAAAATTTGAAACAAAATACATCGATATTAATAATAACTTAGCTTAAATGGAACTTGGTTGGCTGCAATCTGTTTTTCTTATTTGTAGAATTACTTATGTCAATTAAGCGGCGATCTATTATTTAAGATTTCTGACTGACTTTTCGGAATTACATGTACTTAAAGCAATAATAACAACCACCTTAACCCACACTTGGTCAAAGGCTTTTCATTCCGAATGAGGGGTTAAGTTGATCAATGGTTGTGAATAGTATCTCAGAGACTAGTAATTGCCTCACCTGTTGCTCTTCCTTGCCATTTATTCCCTACTGATCTAAATAGTGATCCAGAGGCCTCAAAAATTATTAAAATGGAATTTTATAATATTTAGTAGATTTTACTAGTATTATATATTATAAGATCCAAGGTATCAACAAAAAATTCAGCGTGACAAGTTGCCCGTGGGCCGTGACCACAAAAAAGCAAAGACAAATAGTATTTTGTGTAATGTTATATTTCATTAAGGTGCGTCACGTTAAAGCCACATGTCGTGGCAGGTCGCAGCTCGTAATTAGTCTCATTCGATATGCTTTGCGAGTTCCGGGCATCATTCGTATGTAGGGCTTCATAATTAACTTCATTTAACAGACTTAGTAGTAGTTCAAACTATATTCAAAATCACCTATATATTTTAATACTACCAAACCTTTGAAAGATCTACATAGTTTAAGTAATGCCAACAAAAACTTAAACTGTACAAATTCCAAATCTATCAATATAGTTTAGTGACTATTAAAGAAATCAGTTTTTTAATTTTTATCTGTAAAAGCATCTATCTAATAACAACGTTGAATACCTCAGTGTTAGATATTTTTATTTCTATAGAAAGAATAATTACTTGGCACTCGCAAACTTGATAAGCATGCGATTTAATATTATATTTATATGTACAATTACGATACCTAAGCCTAGTAAGTAGTCTTAAAAATATTGAATCTAAAATTTTGTGCGTCTGTCTGTTAGTTTTAAATATGTCATTGACAATATCTAAGATCTTTGTCAACCTTTTAGTTCGTAAATTATATCTAGGATATAAAGAGTTGATAATTGAGGATTTTTAAAAATATGTATTATATTTGACAATCTCTTTCCAATCAGCTCAAATTCAGGTTGGGTCAACCCAAACAAAAGATGCGATGAGTTGATTCGAAAAAATTATATTACGGTTTGTGTTTTCCGTAGTTGACTTGCTCGACTTTTAGATAATACTTCGAGACCCCTGTATTAAAATAAGTAACATGACTATAAAAATAGTCATGTTACCAAAGTATTGTAAAAACGGTATTATAACAAAAACGTGGAACAAAGTAACCGCCCTGAAACATTTTGAGCGGTAATTTAACGGTTAGTCAACGGGCCCGCCCAGTGCGGAAAAACAAATACTCGTAAAAATTCGTCCAAATGACATGTAAAATTTTTCTATGTCACGATGAGATATTGTAATGATCCGTTACGAAAAATTATAATGTGGCCCATGCGAGCGCGGCATTACTGAGGACTGAGACATGTGAGGACGGATTAGAGTCCATTATACTGGGGAAAATACTATTCACTCGTACTATTGAATAACTCAATGGGTGATACACTGATATAGATCTTAAGGAACTGTCAAAGACTATAAGTATAGAGATTCCAAAAGTGGTGTGTCAATCGATGACAAAATGCAGGAGGTGTTTGGTAAAATGAAGTCCAGGTCTATAACAGTATATTTAATTTCATTCCAAGAATAAAGTCTATCTACGAATAGCCCGCTAAGTAGCCTACAAGCCAATTTAGTTTAATATTCATCGAAGATTAATTATTTCAGACTTTTTGAGCAACATCTATATCTATATGATTACGTAAAATTATTTAGCATCTATCTCTTTTATCAACATTTATTTTTCGTTTTTAAAAGGGATAAAAGAGTCCTTATAGGATAGTTTCATTTTTTGTCTGTGCCTGTCTATTAAGATGATTTTTCTCAGGATCGCGTGAAAGTATCAAAATTATACTTAAATCAAATATTCAAATCTGAAGTCCCTTACACGGTCATTTATGTTATAAAATACTTTCTGACTAACTACACACTCATTACTACAACTAATAAGAAACCAAATTTTAAGTAAAACACTCAAATACTATTTATTTCTCCCTCCACATAGGTAAATACAATTTATTTAGTATAAATTTTAAAATATTATGGGATATATCGTGTATGTTAGAGATGGTATAAAGAAAACGCATCTTTAAATATCATTTCTGTAGTCTCTTCCAGGCAAATAACTTTCAATGTGCTCATTTCTTTACTACGCGTACAAGTCAAAGCCGCATATTATAATGGAGAGCTATACAAGATGTTATAAACTCGAACGCGGACTAAGTAAACGTTTAACACATTTAAGTTTCTAAAAACACAGCTTGTGTTACTGGCGGTGCGATCACACAATATTTTTTCATACAGTTTTTTCTTGTATCTACTAATGACTAAAATTAACATTCCCATATTTTATAAACTCTCCGCCTAATCATATTCACTTTGAGGAAGGTCGCATCAGTTAACTGTTTTGACAACGATAAATTGCATCTCTTTGTAGACTGATGCCTAATAGTTTTTAGGGTTCTGTACTAATCTAATTATACAAATCTTCCATATGGTCATTCATATTTTATGCGTCGATATGTCCTGCATTTAATTTTTTGTATATTTCAAACATACATAAAACACGCATAATTTTGTTACGACAAACAGTTTTGTTCATAGTACCTACTATTAGAAACACGAAAATATTTATGTTGGTTTGTTCTACTTTTAAGTTGCAACTGATTGACGGATCATCATAATTATAGAGGTAGCTTAAGCAACTGAAAGTGCTTTTTATACAAAAAGAATGTGTTTAACAATACGGAAGCGCCTAAGTATTAAAATTTTTAACAAAAATAAATTATGATCACGTTATAAGTGAATTTATTAAACATATTATGTAACGAACTAGGAGGTAATAAATCTAAGACGCTTCTAAGAACGCAAAAATACATTTTAATTATTAAGCTCTGATAACTATATTTCTTACCAGCTGCGCCCCGCGATTTGACCTACTGTATTTTAAATAATTCACACTATATCATTATAAATTATAGCCTATGTGTTATTCTGATGTGTAAGCTATATTCTGATGTGTAAGCTATATTATTGTTTCATCGAAATCCATTCAGTAGTTTTTGCGTGAAAGAGTAACAAACATACATCCATACATCCACACATCCATACGTCCAGACATCCATACATTCTAACAAGCTTTCGCGTTTATAATATTAGTACGATATTACCTCTATATTAATGACACTTCAAAGAAAGTAAATCTAGTTAATATAATATGTATGTAACAAATAACCAATTTTTTTTGTAAATTAATTGCAGTAACCCAGAGATTAAGACGTTGATGTCTACTCTGGAGATCCGAGCTCGATTCACTTCTCAGACTTTACCGATTTATGTTTGTTTTAAGAAATTATATATCACGGTGAAGGGAAACATCGTGAGGAAACCTGCACTCCTGAAAGCTCTCCATGTTCTCAAGGTGTGTGAAGTCTGCCAACACGCACAGCGACCGTGGTAGACTATGGCCTGAGAACTGCTCATTCTGAGGAGACCCGGCTCAGCACTGGACCATTAACGGGTGATGATGAATCGAATTTTGAAATAAAATTTACAGAAACGTAACAGTAAGAATGATTTTAAAATATTTAATTTTATGTGAAATTAATAATAATTCTTATTAAAGCAGATTTTATCTCATTTAAATTTGCTCTGCAACTTACATAAGTATAGTTCTCAACAAAGCAAGTTCAATCCGATTATCATGCGTCGGTGAACGTGATCTCTATGTCTAAGAAACTTTACAAAGCAAACTTAATATGAGCATATAAACCACATACCAAGTTTAGTCAGACAAATATTATAAAGTTAAGTCAGAATATACCTAATCTTACACCTGTAGAATTAGTTCAACTTATCTTTATTTATTTGTTATTTACACAAAATATATAAGTACCTAAAACCACATCAATTTTGACCCCAAAGGGTGAGTCAGGTCAATCCTGATTTAAGTATCTTCAATAAGTCTATGAATGAATTTAGTATTCATTTTTGGATAGATTTTCTATAAATAACCAGTTCATAATTGCATAAGCTCACTAAAGTTTTAACAATAACTCCGTTTAAGGTACCTAACTAACGTTAAAATATTTACAGAATTTACAAACTACAGATATTTATTCACAGATATATGTACTAGACGCTAAATGTTTTCGATTTAAAAATATCTGTCCTAAGTAAATGCTAAAAGTTTTCCAAATAAACGAGTACATTGTCGATAAAGGGAAAAGTAAATAACATTTGCCAAACATTCAATATCCTGAAAAAAATATTATATTTTCTGAATCATGATCCTTTGCACACATCTTAAGACTCATCGTCCATTTCGAATATCAAAATTTTTCAAGGTTCTGTAGCACCAAATGAAAACCTTTATAGAATGTCTGTGGTTCATCTTCCCAGACACTTTTTCTCACGAACGTTACTCTGAAGAAAATCAAAACCTAAATAGTACTTTTCTTTGACGTAGAATTAAAGATTTCGTAAGAAAAAAATTACGTTGTAAGAAAGAGGCTTTCTGATTTATTGACTACTAGCTGATCCGCCCTCGCTTCTCTATCCACACTTCGTCACACACTCGACACCCTCTCATTGGACTTCAGTTATTACTATTAATATTATTCTTTTTTTTCGTTATATTTATGAAAATTATGTCTCTGTGTTTACATGAGTTTTTTTGGATTTGAATATACTGATCAAAAATATGTTTTAATCTTTATTAGAAGCTTTTATTTATAGTAGCTTTTATTCTATCATGCATTTGTACTGTGTGTGTAAATTAATTTAGTACTCTTTTTTACAAAATAGTAATTTTCCTGGTTGTTATTGAAAAGGGGTAAAGAATATATAGCATGGATTACATATTAAATTATAAATAAATAAAAAACCTTGTTCTAAAAGCTCTTTCAATATCTCTTCAGGGAATCCGCAGACAATACAAACAATATTGAATCCGTATTCGTAAATATGATACGAATCCTTTCAAACTCCATAAAATGTTAGAGAAAATATGTTTGAATAAGCATATATTTTTACATTATAATATGATATGGTTTGTAATGATTAAACCGTTATAGTTTGTGACATCTTTTATACTTTTTTTCAATTAGATTAGCGACGGCTATAATTATTAAAGTACTTTAATTATTTTGCTGAATATAATTTTCGATTTTTTAATTCATATATATAATTAAAATTCCCTAGACCATTCTATAAAAGTCACATGCTTTTATGCTTTATATTTATGCGACTGAGAATATGACTTTCCATACTAATACTGTTTCTATCGAGCACAAAGACATACATTGGTGCCAAATGTCGATGACAAACACAGAGTTGCCTGCCATCACCAGAAAGCACCTTTCACGGAAAATATGAAAATTTATTACTATTTCAAATTAATTTATCAAATTTTAATCATAGATTTCACAAGCGTATAAAGGTCAAATGTAATTAATTGAAGTTAATAATATAAATATTTAGTATACAATTAGTCCATAAAACCCTTTTCGTTCATTTACCTACAATTTAACACGTTTTATTCAATTATAAATGATTTTTTAAGGATTAATAAGAAATACCTTTTTCGATATCTTCCACATAAAAACTCAATATTGTAGAAAAATATAAATATTGTATAATAATAAGTTCTACCTCACAAAAATATCTCTAAAACAAATCCAAAGTCTAGTCATCACTGAAGAGTTTCCCTATTCTCCTCCTGGCTCCGTCATCAGATAAGTTACTAAATAATAGTTCTGTTACCCAAATTATACATAATTTTTATTTTATTTCGCTACAGAAATTAGAAGTAAGTTAAAATTGACTTGCAAGATTTGATTACGATATACCTAAATAAAAAAGTGTTCATTCTATCATTAATGTATGTAGCTAGGTTTTTGTTTATTTGCGTAAAGCCATGAAACACTTTGAAAGTTGGAGATAAAACACAAATTGTGTATTTGTTGAATATCTTCACGCGTCATTAAGCTATTGGCAATAGGGACGGTGTACATGACACCAAATGACTTTATAACACATGTAAAATATTTGAAATATGACTGGCATCATGCATGAAATTTCAAATATGAAATACCTACATGATACAAATTGTAGTTTAGTACACTTATCGCGCATTTGCAAATAAGGGAACTCTTACCAACAAGACCTGCATTCATTTATAACATATGAAAATAATACTATTAAAGGACATTCACATACGGAATAATAAAACTTAGTATTTAGGATTTCATACCCTCTTCTTATTCTCTTCTTCTATAGCTTTTGTACTGCTTTTGACAGCAGTAATTCTGCCAGTGTCAATGAGAAATGTACAAAATCGATGAGTCGGAGTGGTCAGATGTACCGTTTATGCTGTCTCTTCTCTTCTTTTGTTATCCAAAGAGATGGTTCAGAACTACAGCTGTTGTGTTCTTTTCTGACCCATGTATGTCAACAGAATGAAAAATGCAGTATGGTATATGGGAGGTGCACAAAAAAATTGTTTAATCTAATAGGAGAGATTTTTCGGTTCTCTTGTTACATCTTTCCTAACACAGAACTACCTAAAAGTTAACCTAATATATTTAATAAAAAGTAACAAAGGGATTAGTATAATATATTATGTGGATATCTATACCCATGGATTTCATACTTGTAAATGAAAAAAAGTGTCCTGATATGCTATCTTACTTACGTAGGTACTTTTGTCCTATATGTCTATCAAAACCTTATTTCTCAGGCTCGCGTAGATATCAAATTAAAATGAATATTAAATACCTCAGGTCCACAGTCCTTGGAACTGTAAATTGTGCATTCTTCTCTTCGCTTCTCTTCCTATCTCAACTTTCGAGGCCTCAAAGTTCAAGTCAATACAATACTCTCTAGTTTTACCGATGTCCATGGGCGACGGTGACCACTTTCCATTAGGTGGACCGTCTACTCATTTGACCCTTATCTATCATTAAAAAAAAAAGAATACTTACTTCAAACTTTTTACTGAACGAAATTAAAGGATCCTCGTGGGTAAGACTGTGTGTCCTAAATCGTAAACGAAATCAGAACCTATTGGCGCACTTTCCACTGAAAAATAAATCATGAATAAGCAAGTCGTATAGTACAAATAAAAAAATCGAATGCATACCTTGTAGTTACAT
Source organism: Limenitis camilla (assembly GCA_905147385.1). NCBI lineage: Eukaryota > Metazoa > Arthropoda > Insecta > Lepidoptera > Nymphalidae > Limenitis > Limenitis camilla. The sequence continues at coordinate 6,674,822 of LR990241.1, forward strand.
AAAAAAAATATGGAAAAAAATATGTAAATACAATCATTTTTCGACAAAATTGAGTTTGTCTCCCTATTCACATTATACGTTGCTCTAGTTAATTTTTTTTAAAGTGAGGGCTTATAGCTTATTTTGTCACTAACGGTATTAAAATGATAAAGTTTATTACCAATTTCTCAAAAAGTAATCAACAAAAAATACATTAGTACTAATTTCAGGTCCAATATTTCACAATTGTAAATAGAAGGCATTCAGTTTACTTAAATTTGTAAAGAAATCGTGAGAAGTAGTATTTTATTACAAAACTATTTCTATCTTAATAATTATGATTCAAGATAGACTGTGCGAAGTATCAAGGTTCTTACTTTTTATTGAGCATTTCTCTTATTCTCAGTAATTTTTAGTTTTGTCTGTTCATAAGCTATGCCTTATCACGACTTTAAATGTATTTCCTACCCTTTTTTTTTTCCATATTGATTTAATGAAAAAAAAAATAGTTTCTTGACAACGCAGTAAGCAATACTTTCTATAGATTTTTTATCATCCTACACAATTTTCCTTCGTATAAATAATCCAAATAGTAGATGGTGTAACATTTTTCTACAAAATTAATAATAATGTCTTACCAATATTAAAAACATACTCCAGAACTTAGTAATAGAGATCCAGCGTCAACAAAGGTCACCAGGCGAGCTCCGTTTGACAATTGGCTTAAGTCTATCGGAACAGAGGTTATATACAGTCTTGGAATAAAATAAAAAGTACTACCCGCGAATATAAAGTTATCAACGGTGTTGATAGCTAATGATATAAAAATAAATAAAAATGGATGGTTCAGTAGCAACACAAATGACCTTAAACCTCCTCCTCGGTCACAAGCCACAGGCATAGCCAGTCTTACTATCCTACTAATATTTTAAACGCGAAAGTTTGTAAGAATGTATGGATGTATGTATGTTACTCTTTCACGCAAAAACTACTGAATGGATTTTGATGAAACTTTACATTAATTGCTGCTTGTCTAAAATGCATGTTTATTGATTAAAGTAACAGTTGTCTTTCTCTTACACTAAATTTTGTAGGCATAATAGTATTTTACAAAATAAGCGAAAAATAGATAACAATTTCTCGAAATGAAATCCAATCTTGTCCACACAATATAACATCAATCTAAACTGTTCAATACATTGAATACAAATAATATTACAATAGTTGAAGTAGTCATACTCGAGTTTATTATGTTCTGTGATATTCATAAACTAATCCCAAGGCGCCACTCGATTTTGTTTTGACATCTTGTCATATTTGATGCTACTGGCAACATTGGCCCATTGCAAACATACTCGAGAATGTCATTCATTCTTTTATAGGGAAATATGAATAAAATACCAAATGTATAGATGACTAAGCATTTTTAAATTCATTCTACAATATTTTGCTCCTTTCAATTCTAATTATTCCAAAAAATTGTAAATCGAGATGACAAAATTTAAGAAAAGTATAGCAAATGAATTTTGCATCCTAACATTAGGTATTCTTACACTTTTGATTTCCTTTTGTAAGATTTTCTGAAAAGGATAAACTGATATTATTTAAAGCAGGTTCTTTTTACACTAACCGCAATTTCTGATAAGTATCGTTAATTTAGAAGGCATCTCTAAATAAATGCGTTCAATTTTACCTAATATAATTATATAACATACAAAAATAGATGACATTGTTCTTATCAATTAATATTATTTATTATATTTATGTATTTTTTATGTAGTTTATTATAACCTTAGAATATTTATTGGTTTATTATAATTGTATGTATTCGGTTGTAATATATTTGTATTGAAGTTACACCACCTTCTTAATTTCAACCTCCGCTCCTCCCAAGTCGGGGTTGTCTGGAAGAGATGGCTAACTAATCATGAGACCACCCGTTGTACTTAACATTATATTTAGTTGTTATTTTATAGTATTATCTTTAAATAAATAAATGAATAGATTTTTAACATAATGTGTCAATAATAATATTAGATCAACATTTTAAACCGCAGTGTTTGTATTTAGTAGAGCTAACAGCAATTTTAGATATCGTTGGTATAGCTTAGATTAGTTTAGAATTATCTATAGGTTTAGATTAGTATATTAAGTTTTAATAAAATCTTCAATAAAATAGTAATTAATACTTTGGTTATACAACCTAAAGTATACACTTTAGGTGTTTTCTTAAGATGTTAGCAAGGCTTTATGAAGTTTTTCATCATACATTATTTTGTAGCAAGAGTTATTATTATTTTTCCATTTTTCTGCAAATAAAGTACTTGTTCTGACGTCAATATAAACAGCTGTTTATGAGATTTTATAAAGATTCCCCAAAAAATCAAACGCGAAACGAATCGCTCTGTGTCGCAGGACACTCGCATACGTTCCGATCGACAATACATCGATACAATACTCTATAATTTGCATGACGGTTTTTTATTGATACCTATTGTCGGCACCTCTATGGCAGCTGCTGTTACCTCTGAACATAATGATAGAATTTTTCATTAAAATTTAATTTTTAATTTTACACCGTTTTTTTTAAATCAGCAAGTACAACACAAATCACTAAAAATTTATTTCTTTAATCATTTAAAAAGGTAAGTTTATAAAATCCACTTTATCTCAGAGAAGCGAGAAAAATTCGGCTTGTATAGGAATATAAAGAAGCTAGTAATTGACCTCAACGCTCAGGAGAAAATACTGAAGCTTTATTGAACATTAAAATTTTACTGAAAAATCTTCTAGTAAATTAGAAACCCAATAAAAAGTGGTTTCCCAAAATTTATTTCCTAAGAGGGTAAACGAGGGTGGCAAAGTTTTATCTACTGCTTTGATTGATAGCACAAAATATCTAAATAACTTGTACATATCACTTTTCAGAAATTAAAGTTTTTCTAGTACATACAATTTCAATATAATTCAGCATAAACACTAGTACTAAATCTAAATCACACTCCTGTCATAAATTATTTAATGTTCTAATTTGTATTAGAAACATCAACTGCGATCATTAGACCGCACGCATACATTTCCATTACAAAACAAAATACTACTAAATACATACAGGACGTATATTTTACACCCTATTTTAACGGGAACGTCACTTTTTGAACATACGTGACTTCCCGGTGATTTACTATTATTACCAGTAAATAAAAAGTGGTAGGGGAGCAAAGAGGTGGAGCGAAATTCTATTGTAATGGCCCATGAGTAGGGTCCGAAAATAATACTGCGCCAGCGACTTAGTAATTGATTCGCTTATATCACATCGCAGCTATTCCGCTCTGTGAAACTAACGTAACACATTTAAATTCACTCAGTGATTCGGTTCAAATTTAACGCGAAAAGTTAAACCAATTAAAATTCAAAGATGACGTGTTTCAGATATTCCAATCTGATAATAGCCCATCCGTGCATAAGTGAATAATACTGTGTTGTGAAAGATAATAAAAATCGATCGCAATTAAACTCACAAAATGGATTACTCAACAGGAACAGCGTCTTCCATGAACAATATGAGACCAATCTTCGGAGCATACGCTTTTCAAGGTGAGTCACAAATTATTATAGTCTTTAGACACGAATGGATCAAAAAGATGAGAAAAAAGGTCCGATATGGTTAATTACAATGTTCCCAGGTACCAATAAAACAAGCAATAATACGTCGGAATCAAAGACCCGAAATCAATATCGGCTATTGCCTAAACAATAAAAAATTGGGCACAGCGCATTACAATTACATTCCATGAGCGGTTCCGTAAAGAATTGCTGTAGCTTGGCAACGCAAATTCTTCAAAGACATGACACCTCGAAGACAATACCCCATCTCATCAAAGTTATTACTATCTATAAAAGCTCAAAATATTAAATTTTCTAAATGAAACCCTTCCAATAAATCTTAATTAACAAAACTCGAAATAGATATTTACAATAACATAACGATCACAACAATTCCTATTCCTATTATTGCCGCGGACCTCTAAAACGAAGCTATCTTTCAAAAAGCCGCTTATTAACCTCTCATCGAATCCGACCGTAAAATGTAAACTCGATAAAGCCACCAATTAAAACTAAATATGAGAATTTTGATAATCAAAGCTCGAGCCGCTACATCTGACACCGAACAACATTTGTTCTAAAAAAGAATTGCGTTTTTTATGGATAGCGCAAGGTCACAAACACACCATGATTTTCGCCTTCCGAAGCGATTATGAGACAAAAATGTGTCCGTGCACCAATACGAAACCGAGCATCATATTCTGAACCGTATATTAGAAACGAAACAAAAAAGTCCCGTTCGGACACGTTAAAATGAATTTTGGAAAGGCATATAAGTCGGGATAGGTGGTGGTAATAACAATGCTTTATGAAAAGGTTTAGCCAACTAATTTGTTTTTTCTCGGCTACTGTCGATCTCGGTAGCGATGCAACCTTTTTTTTGTTGAGGAGATCAATCAGTCAAAATAACAGTGTGATACCGCCTTTGATGCGATCCGCTCGGCTTGGTTTAATCTCGCCTGATACATGATTAGATGACCGATGATGCAGCAAACCTGGTAACTGATCCAAAAATTGGAACAACACAACGCTTCGCCAGTAGATTAACTCAAGGAACTGGTAGTCATAATTACACCGTAATGTTTGAGGAAAATCGTTTAAGCGAAATAAAACTATGCATAGACAACATATATCTCACATATGTTTTTTTGGACAAAACCTGTTTAACAATTATTCTATCTAAAAGATGTTTAGGTACTATATTATTAGAAGGCAGATAAAGTTTTTGAACTTGATGGTTAACGACTAGAATGATTTTGATCACGTCAATAATAAAGAGACGGCTGATCGCTTGTACAAATTAAAAGATGTTGCTTATAAAACCAAAATACACTACTCAAAATAAAATAAGGGCCATCAGAGTATTTTTGCTTTAAAACCATTTTTTGCTGAATCTCGTTCAAATAATGAATTTTTATGAATGAAATACTGTTTTGAAGTGTTTAGTTAACGATACATTGAAGCACTTATTGATGTTAGTCATAAGAGTTATGAAAAACAATTTTTTTTTGTCACACACATAGTAAAGTGGGTAATTTTATTAAGTTGCTTAATTTGTTTTGAATTTCTTTGTTTGACATTCATTTGATCGCTAAGGTTTTTCATTTAACCTTAAAATATTGAGATTTCAATGTTATTTGGACAATATTTCTATCACAAGAGCCATAATGATGAAACAGGCTGAGATGAAAGGGGCTATTCAAAACCTTCGAAATCTTTATTAAGGTAGGTATGAGAATAGGTCGTAGGCTATTTTTTTTATTTCTAAGTCATAAGGGTGGCCTACTGGAAATAATTTATATGGCAAAACAACGTTTGCCTGGTCAGCTAGTGTTTAAATAATTCTGGTGTTAAATGAATATAAAGGTGTTGATTTAAAGCGTTCAGTAGCCGACCACAACAATGGCTGCGGCTTTGAAGTCTTAACGCAAAGTAAATGAAGGCGGATGAAACAAATGATGTCAATGACATCGTAATGACTGTCCATCATTTCAAGCCGTCAAAAGTGTCTCACTGGGCCCACCAGGGTTGCCAACTACTTGCTAATAACGATAGTATTTAAACATTTTTGTAACTTTGCAAACTTTTTACCTATTTTAAATGTACTTAATAAAATAAAAAATCGCTATAGAAATTATAGTTTGGTAAACACTAGAAAGGAATTATTCTAAAAATGTATCAAATTCAAAATTCAAAATAATTCTCACGTATATAATACTAACTAATTTAAACTAAAATTTTTTTTAGATTTGTTAGATAGTTACTAGAGGTATATTTTAGAATGTCCCAATCGATCTAAGGCAGTTATCCAAATGATTTCATGCACTGAACATTGTCTAGAATAGTGCCATTCGTCGGTGAAGTTCTAACAATGCGTAAGTCAAAAATAGCTACTTTACGGGAGACTGAAAAACCTTTATGAAATGAGAGTTCAATGCAATTTTTTTAAAATTATCATATTGGTCTCGTATTGGTCAAATATTATGTATTGATTGGTCGAGACAATGCGCACCATTATACTTTAACCAAGAACATTCAAATCTCAAATCACTCTTAAAATGACTTACACACTATTAGAACAGACGAAATATAATTTAACGTTGTGGTGCTAGAGTAGTAGTTCTTAAGAATCAAATTTGTTTACTCTGTTATTTATTGCAGATAGCTATTTTGCAATTGCAAAAATATAATATTAATCGTGGCATCCCTTACAACGTTGTGAAGGCTGTTAACGTCCAAGTTTTTGTGGCATCTGATAAATTTAGCACTGATGTATGAAGAACACAAAGAGAAACCTCCCTTTATTATATAAAGCGATAAACTCAATCATTCCAGATATAATTTCCGAATCTTATTATATTTTTCCTCTTCATTGAGTCTTTCGTTACATACAATTTTATATCTCTACAATTTATTTGTAAGAAAGGATACTAATTGTGCTTGATTTGTGATCTCTTTATGTCCTTTTATGAATACTACTTATCTTTTATGTGACTACTAAATTCTTAAAAAATCGAATAACTATACTACGAAGTAACGTGTAAAACACAGTTAAAATATTGACTTCAGATTACAAAGCCTTTGATTTGCGATTCAGGAGCAGGTTTAAAGTGCTATTTTGATTGCAATAAAACCGCTACTACCTTACCTCGCCACTAAACTTTTAACTTAAAATCAGCGTCTCACGTGATCTACATTAAATGACTATGAGAGTCAATATTTACTCTATTAAATCACTTATAAGACTGATCTATCTTATAACAAAGATTATTTTAATTGTGTAGCCAGCATTTATACAGAAACCAATCGGTATTAGAAGCTACTATTACGCGAATTTTTAAGTTATGAACTGTTTCGGTAATATTATTATTATCTTGTTTTCTTTTAGAATAAAATAAGCAAGAGATACAGAAGATGATAAACGTAATTTAATTAACACTACACAATCAGAGGCACTTATGGTAATACAAAATGTAGTACAAACTATTATTGTAGTATCTACAGTTCCTACAATAAATGGCAAACCACACACATGCAAAAATTGACTTCCAATCAACAAAATCAATCATTTAATTAGCTTTAATTAGACAGACACATAAAGTATAAGAAATAAACGAGATTGCTTTGAAATTAAATGAGCCGCCTCGTCCGAACTCCATTGAGAACTACAATAGTAATCAAGTAAGAATCACACGTCGTGATTAATCGCTCTAACCATTTCTCTCTGTTTTTTGTAATTAAAGGACATTCTTAGACCCTAACGTTATTAAATAAGTCCATTGTTTTAGACTAAGATATAAAGAAAAGAGAATTTCCCCTCATTCAATCACACGCCAGCCAAACCATTGTGAAACTATATACTTACCATATACTTACTCATAAACATGTTTAATCAATTGATTAGTTAATCAGTATTGTATGCTTTCCTTTAAATTTAAGATTTTTAAATTAATTAAATTAATATTTTTTGTTTATAGAAAAGAGGAAAATTCTTAAAGGTTTAATAGATAGATGCGTTTTTATAAACAGTAAATGTTAAAAGAGAGAAAAAAAATGTTCACTTACGTAAATACTATATTAATTATAAAAAAATATTTTAATTGTATTTAACTTTGCTTATCATGACTGCGAGAGATTTGTAGTTTGTTTTGTATCCTGAAGAAAATGAGAGCAAATTTTTATTTCTCTTCCTTTCCGAACAGTCAAATCAATGCATAACTTTAAAAATATTGTTTTATATTCGTCGTTTCAAATGAAAAATGTTTATCGTATCTATAAATAAAATGGTATTAGTTTGACAAAATTATAAGTTTGACCTACTCCTAAGATTAAATTACATTATCGATCACAAGTACATTAATAATAATTTACGATCGTGAATAAAAGCATACTTCTACCAGCAAAAATGCGTGGAATTTTTCCCATCATGTTTTATCTTTTCTAATTTAATGGCGTTTGACGCCCGCGATAATAGAAGTTGACATATTTGTGCAGGAACGCTAGACTGAATAAAAAACAGAGATTACATAATAAATAGAGCAGGCATAAATTGTCAGAATACTACACCCAAAGTAAGAAAACTTATAAATCAGTAATTGCAATAACCTGACTAATAAAAATGACATCATATTTTTGCTTAATATGTACGAATTATGTGTAAAATACAACTTGGTAGTATAAAATGTCAAACTTTGACAATTTTATTTTGTTTTACTTTTGTATATAAACTTTTTCTATATCTTTAAATGATTAAAAACTATATTAATTTGTGTTTAAGGGTTTGATATAATATATGTCGGAATCGTAAGTTAGGCTAGGTTGGTGCTGTATTAGGTTAGCCTTATGTTAGGTTATCCCTATTTAAGCCTAACCCTAATTTTAGACAGAGAATCTATGTAGTGGAAGTGAGTGTTCACATGTGTGGAGCAAGGCAGCCCTTAAAAGCTTTTAAGAAAGGCCATCCATTATGATATTCTAACTATCTCTAGAGTAAAAACTTTCGACATATACTATAGATATTTTAAATAATATAGATTATAATTGTTATACATTCAACGAGTAAACGGAACACATAAAATGTTTGGTTAACCTTTTGTCTCTTCCCAACCTAAATAAATTAAAACAAGATAATTTTTTTAATTGACTTGATTTAAACTCAATTTTATGTTGTATTTAGTTCGAAATGTATCTTGTCTACTCTATTTATATTTTCTCTATGGATCCGAATGAAAAAAAGTGTAAAATGGCTATCGTGGCATGCCACCGTCAGGAGCTACTGATTGAGTTATAAGCTATAATGGCAATTCCATCTTGTTTTTGCACTGTTTTTCACTTGAATGCCATATGGCGAGGCCTCGCTCATATTTAATATACATTAGGCGCAGACTTCGATCTCTGATTTGAGCTTTCTTGCTGCAACCAAGGGAATGCGTGACTTGTTTATTTTGATTTGTCACCTTTGATATATGAATCCTTTTATTATTATCTGTAATATGTTATTATGGATGGACTGGAGAACTTGATTACATTACTTTTCAAACTTCGATTTCATTTTCTACCATACTACATGCGCATAGGCATTTGTAGTAATAAGATTAATCTACATTTAATCTGTCGGCCTGGATATAAATAAAATAGTAGGTACAGTTTTGTGCAAATGCAATTAAGGAAATAAGTAAATAGTTTGTTTCGTTTAAATAGAACGATTTCAGGCATATCAGCATTGTAGTGTTGCAAGATCAATATCTCATTATCTAAAGAAACAATTTACCATATTACTTACTGTATTTAGAAATAATGATAGGGAAAATTCGAGAAAAAAATAACAAGTTCATAGTATTAAATCTACTTTATAGTCTAAATACTTAACTTTAACTAACTATAATGACTAGAGTTGTTTGAAAACATTTAAAAGATAATATTAATACTGAAATTAAAATTTTATAACCTAAATAGAATGTAAGATGCTATAATCTGGTACAGAACGCAAACACGATTAATTTTCGAGGAACGTTATCAAAGCCGAGACAGCGAGTCGCCGGCTTTAACAAAACTTTCTTGATTAAAACTGTATCTACAAAGTAATAAGGTTTCTTTTACCTTACTTTGCTCTGCTTTTTGCGCCCTATACGTGGTATTTCATACAAACCGGAATGTAGATCCCATCGTCGTGTACACAAACACGGGTCAGTTAATACAAATTCTAGTTTAGGATAACAAAAAATAAAAATAGAACATATATTACATAACATTATTTTAATAATATTAAATTATCATTAATTACACATGGTATTTCACGATAGCTAAAATCATATCATTATCATAATCATTTAATCATAACATCGTTCTAGACAACAAAAAATTGGACTTGGAAGTTACTTGGAATCAAGATAATTTTAAGTAAGCTGGGCGTATACACATTACTATATAATCCTGTTTATAAGTATTAAAATAATGTATTCGAATTAAATTAAAATTATTATTTATTTTATTATTTTACATCTTCTCAAACTTTTTTATGTTATCAATATCATGACACCATAAAAAATTGGTCAGCCATTTTTTGGCATCCGCCATGTTTTATAATTGTCACTTAGACTCGTCCGAACCGAACGTGTAGGATTTAATTTCAGTTCAAAGTAAAGTAGTTGATTATAGACTATCCTTAATTGTAGAATTATAAATAATAAATAATGGAAAGTCCATGGAAAGTCCATTATTTATTACGATTTAGCTTTCAAAGTATTTTAAAACTAGTCCACAGTCCAGTCATTAGGACACCTTCATCCAATCCAGGTACAAAGCCGAGTAGCCGCTGTAATCGAAAAAGGCTCCAGTGATGTTTAATTAAAGATGTGAATAACGCCTGCGGAACAAGTCAGGTGCAAGCTCTAATATTAGATTGAGTAGGACAGATAAACTCTACATTACATTGCAAACTTCGAGTTTTTGTGTAATAAATAAAAATGAAATGCACAAGCAACAAAAGTTACTAAAAATATAACTCGAAAATAGCTGAACAAAATTCAATGTAAAACTCTAATATATAAATCAAGCAACAGTTATTATGCCTGTCTGTCACCTTTTTACTATAATGCTGAACCAACATTGATGAATTTGGGCGTAGATTATGGAAAGTTTAGGGTTAGATACAATTCCCCTCTGCCGCTAGGATAGCATCTCGTTAGAGGCGAGTAACCCAGCACCCCCATTGCTGGTAAGGGATCTGTTCCCCGACTGGCTTGCGACAACCAGCATGCGAATTCAACCGCCAAGTTTCATTGACCATTTCAGTGAATTCTGGGTTCTTGCTCACAGTGCACTGAAACCGCAACATTCTTCTCTTCGCTCCCCCTCCTAACTCAACTTTCGAGGAGGCAACGCATCAAGAACAAGAGATACTCTCTAGTTTTGCCAAGGTCGACGGTGGCTACTTTCCATCAATTGGGCCGTCTGTACGTTTGTCTCTTATCTGTCATAAAAAAATAGGTACACTTTTTAGTATAAAACTTAGAGTTCAAATAAATGATGAAATTTGTATAATGACAAACATTCTTTATATAGAATATTTCTGGAAACTTAAAGAAACAACTTAAACTTAACATACACAAACGATGTCACGGGCGGGAGCTACATTTGAGGAAAATATGCTCACTTTTTATGTTTTTGTAGATGTAGCTTGATGATTTTTGTAATGGTGGTAACATTATAACAACGAATATTGTGTAGAAATTTCATCTTTGTTGACATTCATTTCTTATATAGGTACAATTCTTTTTTTTTATTTTATTTGTACTTCTTCAAAGTGTGCAATAGTTGTCTAAATTATTTATTGAAATTAAAGATTTTAAAATGTAACGTGTAAAATAATACTTTTTTATGTATAAAAGACATACGCCCATATAAATACCATTTCTCTGCACCAGTATACAATTAAGATTAGAATAAAATAATTTAAATAGTTTCATATATACCTATTGATATTAATGTTTTTGACAACGTAAGCTAAATTATTAAAGTTGAATTAATTCACTCGAGATGATTCTTCTATTATTTCCCATTGAGTCCCATTGGACGGATGTATGCTCTACTTAAATTATTCCGATTCACAAAATTAACTTTTGGAATTTTATGTTTTAAATGCTATTTATAAAGTAGACTGTTTCAATTATATAATCATATCCTGGTAATTTTTAACTTCTATGCTTACAATATGCTTATCGGAGTGACAGTAGGTAAGGAACGCTGCTGTTGATTTAAGTCTTAATCTTAGGAATTGTTCTAGAAGTTTAGAGAATTTGGGAATTCCAGCATCTTCATAAGCGAATAGTTGCTACGGATATGCAAATAGGTAATATTTGAAGCAATAAAACCGTTATCGGTAAAGTTATCGCCGCGCAACGGAGCGCATTTTGCACGCTTCTAATGAACGCCATATGAAACAGGCAATTTATCACATGCGGCCTTATCATGAAACTGATAAATTTTATTTGAAGAAACTTATTTAAACAATAGCCAGTATAGGTAATATTAAACTTGACATAAATTAGAATGAGCACTTGAAATAAATAAGTGGTATTGTAGCTGTTTTCTAAATTCCTAAACCTTTGAACAATTAGGTATTCGGTTTCACTACGAGTACGTGCCTCGTTATTTTGTAACGTTTCATACATATTCTCATTACCAATTCGAACGAGATGTATTTCAAAAGGAGCGTCTTTGTCGGCGCCTTGTATTTTCAGTGTGACCATGAATAAATCAATGAAAACAAATAATATTCGGCTACCAGTGTTCCCAAAAGCCTTTTTTAAGTGATGTATAATCTGCTATTATTTCAACTCCCGTTTTGTTAAGAAATCTTCAAGTATGTTAATTTATTCAGAGTGAAATAATAGGTAGAGCATATTTTCCTGCCAAGATTTGTGTATTGTATGTATAGATATATCCGAGGCGTAATTTGGTAGACACCGAAACTAATTTATTTAACAAAGGACCGGGCAGCCGATAGAACACTTTTTATACGTATACAAACATAATACGCTTGTAGCCACGTGTAATTACAGATACTCGTAATTTGCTACCTCAGGCACCCGATCCTTATACAATATACACTATAGGTACAAGTATACACAGGTCATAAGCATAAGAAATAAATTATTCTTTATCAACTGACATGCAGATATAAAGCTATGTAGTTCAATACTGTATAAATGTATCTGCAGCAATATATTACATATTATGTTTATCAAATCTTATAGGAATCTCCTTTATTGTAATATTGAAAATTGTAATAGATGATCTAAATTCAATTTTATGTACCTACTTACATAAATTTAAGGAAATCCAAAAAAAATCTATAATTTATATGATGACTCTTGGTCATTTTCTAAGTATTACCAAAGGAAGGTCTTTGGCTATCATGTCTTGTGTTTATATGTTTTAAAATGATTACGTTAGCAGTATTTACTTATTTCACAAACACAAAATTGAAAAATAATTAGTTCAACGTTTAAGTAAACTTAGGTTAGTGGAGTAAAGCTTTGGTTGTTTTTTCTGTTAAGAAGGGTTAAAATTATTTAAATTATGCTGATGTAGTGTGAATTACACAAAAAGTTGGAAACTTATTTATGCAAATTAATTTTAACCAATAACTTACTTAAACCTAATCAGAGATTTGCTAGTATTATAATTTATGTGCGAAAAATAACTTTCAGTAAAAGGAGTTTTTATTATTGATTACATATACAACTACTACAAATATATATTTAAGGAATGCCTTTGTCAGAGACAGGAAATTAAAAATACGTAGGCTAAGTCAGTCAAGGATAAACGAACTTGACTACGTTTGACAGCCACAAGTACATTTCTACTAAATTAATCATTGCTCATAAATAGTTTAGTATATTTGTTACATAAAACGTGATATCATTCGCAGTTATTGATAGAACTAAGACTAATTTTATATTACTTAGACTATTTTTTATGCTCAACAAAATAGTTCGAAACTATTTAAAGTCTAAAACTTCTTCACAAATAAATAAAAATTATTTCAACCTAATCTAGCTTCGCGGACTTAATTTTTTTTAAAGTAATACAACTAATATCCGATTTAAATGAAATAAAGCCTTTAAGCTAGTACAACTGTGAGAACCGTATTCAGCTTTGCGCAGAAGTTTTTTCGCGATGCGCGTACAAACATACATACTGACAGACAGATAAATAAAAATATGTATGTATAGACAACATGAGACATAATAAAAAAGTAATAATGTCGCAATCCAATAACATATTATTAGAATACTTACCGACAAAAGGAATACGAGATAAGATGATGAGTTTCTCAGAATCTTGATTGGCTTACGTGACCCTTTTTTCATATTTTCTTGTATTCAATCTAGTAAAACATATTTCTAAGTTTTCGTACCGAAATACATGAGTATTGATAGCGTTTCTATTTTACCTTTTCGTCGTCTCTATTTTTATACAATTGTTATCAGTTTTCGTCTATCTGACCTTTTCTATGTATTCACTACAGCAAACCCGATATATTTATTTCGTTTCTTCATTAGGATTAACTCACAGAAGTTACCTTTGCCATTTCATCTTACTCTATAACAGCGGGAGAGGAATTTTATATATAGAAATAATAAATGGATACTAGGATTTCTTATTTGATATCTAATATCATATATATATAAGAACGCAATAGGCACATATTTTATCCAAAACTATGAAATAGCATGATAATTTATATGAAATAGCTTTCTGAAGACGATCACTTTGAATTTCGACAATTAACTGAAGCTAAACACGACAAAATCTTTTTACATTTTTAAAATGGCATTAGTTCAGTTTTTGTAAATGAAGTCAAATATTGCAAACAAATTCGATGTCAGATTAATCATCCTTATAATTATGTAACTAAAAATATACAGTTCAATATTATATATATCCCCAATGTTTGGTAGCTAGAAGATACTAATATTTCTAATAATAGCAGATACAGCAAGAAAATAGTTTTATTTATGAAAACAGCAAGTCACTACAATTGTTTAATACTGTGAGAAGGTTTTAAAAACTTAAAATCAGTGGTAAAAAGGCAAAGGAAATGAGACAGGAACGATAGGGTCGTAACGAGCTTGAACCGCTTCAGTGCACAGTGTTTCCGGCAGGCTACTGTGAAAATGAACCCCAAGGCCCAAGACCACCTGTTAATCACGAATCAAATGAAAAAAGAAAGTAGACTGAGGTTAATTTATTTTACGTAATCACTACATACATTGTAGGTAAAATTCCTTATCTAGTTGCTTTTCGGCAATAAAATAAATTCTATATTCTAAAGTGTATTAAACTGTGATTAAAATTTTCATCCCGTATTTTAAAAATAGTTATGTGTTTTCATTAGAAAATTTTCTTGCTGGTCAAGGTTTTTTGTTTTCCATACGAACTTTCTTAAGGATTTATTTAAAAAAAGCTTTAATAGTGCGTTACAATAAGAATGTTCAAATTTCTAGTTTTAGCAGTTCTAGCTGCAATTAATGAGTCCGTCAATCAATCTGTAGATATATTATATAGAAAGTATACCTATGATTTAATTTGAATAACTTGATTTCATTTTTATCTCAAAAGTATTAAACAATTTTTGATAAACGTATTAACTTTGGTAACAAAAATTTATAAAAAAATAATCGTCATAAAAAGTCGGTCATTCCTTCTTTCTGACTCCTACATCCGAGAACAGACCACAAGGGGATAAAAAATTCGGTGCTAAAAAGAATAACACCGTGAGTCTATTACTCGTACAGCATGTCATCGACGGTTCATTAAAATACGATGACTAAACACAAAAACTATAGTGGACTTCATTGATAGCCACTGACGTAGGTTCGACTTCGTAAAAACACCATTACTCATTTCCGAAACGAATATCAATCTTATGCCTTTAAGATACGAACTACACTTTTTTACTCATCAATTTTTCGTTTTTGAAATGAAAGATCTCTTACAATAGCGTTTCATTCCGTGGAATCCATTGATAAGTTTGATGCTACCAGTGTTACAGAAGCTGGTCTCACGAGCGTTGAAAAAGTCAATTACTTCCGAATATAATGTGACATTCCGAACGAAAACGAAAGTTTATACAAATTAGGAGGAAGGCTCATCCTTTGTTCATTTGTATCTTATCTTTTTAATTAAAGTTTGGTTAAATAGATACAATATTCTTTATTACACAAAAATATAAAAAAAAGATTCTCTTCGAATCAACCTATGAATGATAAGTGTCATACAGAGCATTTTTCATCATAAATGGCTCACTCATACAAAAAATATTTAAGTTTAAAGTTAAAAACAGTTACTAAAATATGAAACTATTTAAATTATTTTATTTTAATCTAAATTGTATACTGGTGCAGAGAAATGACATTATATAAAAAAAACAAAGTAAAGTAAGTAATATAAATAAAAGACCATAAAATTACCCCAGCGTGGCGATGGCAGGAAATCTTTTACGTTTATATAGAGAGAATAGTACAAACTTCAAAGCTGAATATAATGATATATTAAGTCTTGATCGTGTCTCTATTGAATTTCGTTTCTGAAAGGGGATGTAATACGGCTGCTCTCAATATGCGAGTTATTTAATAGTACCTTAGCGTCTGTTATACTGTTGATAGTTCTCAAGTGGCAAGTAATTCCTATTGATTTATTTTAAGAATAACCGATTGGCTCGATAACTTATAACCTCTGACATAAGAGCTTGTTTTCCTTTTAAGACTTTAACTTTATTACTTTATCAAGTAAAAGGCAACGTTACAACTTTGAGTGTTTTAATCCTGTAAAGGATCTCAGTAAAAGTTATTATTATGTTTACTTTACTACGCAGTAAAGAGGTGTATCAGCAACATTTTAAAAATACACTTCTACCGCCTCAGTAAAATAAAATCGATCTGTCTCTGTCCTTATTGATGGACTTGAGGTAGACGTCTAAATAAAGTAGTACAAATAGTAAAACTTAATGTAGTACTGATAGTTCCCGTATTCTTGAGACTAACGTGTCATCTACATGGGAGATGGGATTCTCACAAACTTTCGCGTTTATAATATTAGTAGGATTTTAATTATACCTATATTCGGCAGCAGGTTAGTGGAGACGCTTATTTTTTGGCAAATTATAAAACTCTATATCTATATAAAATGATTATAGTACGTATTGTAGTACAGAAATAAGTACTAAAAATATTCCTTAGTAATTAAACTTTGAGAGTAACAAAAACCTGCAACTTACCAGCATTAAATGCAGACGCGATAATTTAAAAAGTTCTCATGCCTACCGTCACTAAATGACAAAAGATGAGCATTATGAAAATATCGGTGAAGCGTAAAATGTCGCAAATTAAAACCTAGGTACTCTTGCCAATCTAACTCTGATTAATTTCCAGTATTATTAGAAAGCTAGTCTGTTTGTGTTTGCTTTCCGAAACCGTGAGAAAAGTTTTTCATCACGACGGTGGCAGGCCGGTGGGTACTTGTAACTAGACACAAAAAATACTAAACCGTCGAAGTACAGTTACAAATTATTGTGCCGTGAAAATTACCAATTTAATGCAAAATTGAATAGCTTGAAAACATTCTGTGAGGCCGATTCTGTTTGGAATAAATTAATTAAGTCGATTTTTCATTTCTACTCGTAATAAATAGCATCTGAATTGCAGATTTTATTACATCATTGTTATGATACGGCAAAAATATTTATAATTTTTTTAAATATTTTAAAATCTATATATGTTAAATATATAGATTATATAAAATAAATTTGTAACTTAAAGAGATAAACATACTAAATCATAGTATATTGCAACAAAATAGTGAATTTATTTTTTCGTATTGGTATTATCTATTACTTTAGATATATGAAAACAAAGAACTGATTTGTACACTAGTCTGCCTGCCCTAGCTTTGCTGAACCTTTGTTTTCGTTGCTATTGGTGTAATAAAGTCTTATATATCTTCTATGTACAGGCAAGATATAAATTTAAATAAGACGAAAGAAGAAAAATATTGTCTACTAATATTATTGTAAAATATATTAGGAAATATTGGTAAGAGACAATCAAAACTCTAAGAACTTACTTCTAGCTGATATTTAGATATTAGTATAGAAGAAAAAAAATATGATCTTATCTCATAAATTTTTAACTTTATTTTAAAACTATCATAAGATAACTATCCACTGCTAATATTCATTCAAAGCCGACAACGATAAACGACAAATATCAGTTCATTAGGTAGAGCATATATTATTATGATACTTTTATAGAAATCTAATAGATTGGGGAAAAGTCTTTTCGCATTATTGTATGTATGAACTTGTAATAAAATCTCTTTGGCTGTACTATTTGTATCTGGCTGGTTTTGGTATCATCAAAGAAATTTTAAAGAAGATAATTCCAAATTCAAATTAGGACAATGTGTGATTCTTATTTGTTTTTCGTATTGTGAAGATGAGTGAATCTAATGAAGAAATTCGATACATTTTAAAATTTTACTAAAAAAAGTAAAAAGGCAACGCAAGCCGCGAAAAAAAATTACTATGTTTATGGACCTAGTGCAGTGTCTGTGAGAGTAGTACAAATTTGGTTTAAGCGTTTTCAATCCGGAAATTTTGATGTCAAAGATGCACCTCGCTCTGGTCGCCCTATTACGGATAAAATGGATGGCATTTTTGAAAAAGTGGAGCAAGATCGACATATCAGTAGTTACGACGTAGCTGAAGAACTGGGAATTGACCACAAAACAGTTTTGGCGCATTTGAAAAAACTGGGTACCCATAAAGCTCGATATTTAGGTACCTCACAAGCTCACTGAAAGAAACCTAATGAACCGTGTACTCATTTGTGATTCTTTATTACGACGAAATGAAACCGAACCATTTTTGAAGAAGCTGATAACTGGTGATGAAAAGTGAATCACGTACGACAAGAACGTGCGAAAAAGGTCGTGGTCAAAGGCCGGTCTGGCTTCACAGACTGTGGCGAAACTCGCAACAAGGTGATTCTGTGTGTGTGTGGTGGGATTGGAAGGGCATTATTCATTATGAGCTGTTACCACCAGGCAGGACCCTCGATTCTGAACTCTACTGCGAACAACTCATGAGATTAAAGTAAGAAGTTGAGAGAAAGCGGCCGGAATTAATCAACAGAAGGGGTGTGGTTTTTCATCATGATAACGCTAGACCTCACACATCTTTAACCACTCAGCAAATATTAAGAGAGTTTGGCTGGGAGGTGTTATTGCATCCGCCGTATAGTCCTGACCTTGCACCCTCAGATCATCTGTTTCGGTCTCTTCAGAATTTTTTAGTCAGTGTCAGGTTAACATCACGAGAGGACTGCCAAAACTACTTGTCGCGGTTTTTTGATCAGATGTCCCAAAATTTCTATTGCAATGGGATCATGTTCCTGCCTACAAGATAGCAAAAAGTTATCGAACAAAATGGTACCTACATACTTTAGTTAAATGTAAATAAACTATATTAAAAAATGTTTTGAATTTTCTTAAAAAATGCGAAGAAACTTTTTCCCCAACCTATTATATTTCTGATAAGTAGACAAAATAGAAGCATATAAAAAAGATATATTTTTTTCTATAGATTTATTTATATTTCAGTACTCTAATATGTATGTTATGTTATGTGCTATTGTTTAAAACATTTTAAGATTCTGGAAATGTATCCAGATTTATCTAAAACAAGAGAAAAAGGTTTTGAGAATATATCTTCTAACTATTTTATTGAATAATTTATAAATTTATTGTAGGTATAATAAATTGAAAAAAAATTTTGGAGTCAATTTTAGCTTTACGCTAAGACAAAAAAAATATTCGATACTTATGTTGATACTACCTACTCTTAGGTATTATTTTTGTGAATGATTTTTTAGCTATATTTTAGGCATATTAATTAATAAAATAATAAATTGAACATTTGTTTTTTTTTTTCATTTTTCAAGTTGATACATAAATTTTATTTCTTTTTCTTTTAGGGCTATAAAATACCACTAATAAATTAAATTTAAGTTGCTCAAGAAAAAAAACTAACCAAAAGTAATCATACCTAAGCTACTAAAATTAAAACAACAAAAAAGGCAACACTATTTCCTAATTTTATTACTTACCACATTTCCTTATGAAAAACTCTATACAAAGAAAAACAACAGCAATATTTTAATGACTATTTATATTCAGCTTAAATATACACTTATTCTTGGATTAAAGAGATAAGCAGGAATTAAGCGAGTTAGAAAGAGACGGGTATAGTTCTGAGTATTCGCTTCACGATGAATGGGCAGAACTAATCCCCTCTATTGCGCTGGCGTCTGTTTTGGTAAAGCACTCGGGTGACAAAAATTTTAAACTTTTCTTTAAAATATTGTATTTATCATTCATTTTTAATATAATCTAGGACATTTGTTTTATAATCTGTTAAAACTAAACTAATATAATTACAGATTTCTCTTCCATGCTCAATTTATTATCATATTTATTTTTCTAATGCAAGTTAACTTTTTGTATATATACAATTAATACAAAGCTTAAATTTTAAAACCAACAGTATAATTTTACTTATTCAACGTCTAAATTCTTGAACCAATACGAGAAAAAAAATACCAAGGCTAAGAAAGGGAGGAAGAATGATTTAATACTAAAAAATCCTGTAACGATTGCCTCATTTCCAAAGAAAAAATTTCAGTAGTCATAGAATAATTACCTACTTTTGCGTACCTAATTGATGAAGTAGGTACCTACTATGTACTGCTTTTATTTGACTGAACATTACCATTCGGTAGTTCCAGTTACTTTAATAATCAGATCTGTTGGGTTTAATAATCAGATCTGTTCCATGGAACCGTAATGTTGTTATTATCAATAGTATACAAAATTTCAGTACATATGTATACCAAGAAGTAGCTGAAAAATAGGAAAACAATATTTTCTGACAAAATCGTTAATAGCTAAAACCACTTTTAAATATTTTTACATTCCAAAAGATTGAATAATAAAACAATATCCTAAAAACACAAACATTTGGCTGTTCTACACAGCACACACTTGTACAGGTGGGTGTGTTTCATGTGCACTCACCCACACACAGCGACGTGACCTCACGCCAGAGGCTCTAGAGCCACGCACACCACGCCGGGCTCTATCCGTACTACAGCACTCTCAGTTCTATACAACCTCCTCAACTGCACTCACGCGCAGAAAAAAAGATAACGCGATCTATCGATCTTTTTTCTAATACAAAGTTACCGTCGTCTGACAGACAACTCGGCTATAGTCGGCTAACTGACCTGTACTAACGAACGCGTCGACCGATCTCGTTTCAATCACAATATTTACGACACCGAAATTAATTTTATGTGTCGTTTTAATTATGTAAATGCGATGTGATGATAAATTTATATAATGTCCGATTATATTAATTAAAACAAACATATTTTTCATAGTGACAGAAGTGTTTGAACGCTAAGTTTCTTTGATGTGATGTTTAGGTTAAGTGGAATTGATTGATTGGTTCGTGCTCTCTACAGTCGATCAAACCACATTGATTCTCATACCATTATGGAACGCCACCAAAATGGTATGGATGTGTGGGTAGGTAAGGGTATATAAGTAATTTTATTACTTTGATACTAGACAAACGTTAAACCTTAAGTTTCTTAAGCTAACAAAGAAAATTTTTCGTATGCTGACGTCTTTTCAAATTGAAATTGATTCTAAACTAATGTGAAATAAAAGAAACTGAAAACTATTAAAAATACCTACACATATGTAATGATTTTCTTAAAAAAGCTTTCATTACTCTATTCCTATACTCTTACATAACAATTTTATATTATGTTGTTTTCAAATGGAAAAACTATACATATATGTATCTAAAAAGCGTCAAAATTTAACTTTATATGAAACCTGTTTAAAGAACTTGTCTGTAGCACATGATATAAATAAAATTTTATGATTTAAATATTCATGAAAAATTTCCATCTGAGTAAATGCAGATAAGACAATACTCTACCAAATTTTTTGTTAAAAATGTTTTTCAGTACTTCATTATGAGTGCGAATGTAAACGCTGTTTAATACACGGTGCTAAATTATGTATATTTATTACAAGTTGAACTGTACTTTTGTAGAAATTGTACTATTGAAACCAACCGAAGTCTCGCTATAGACCCGGGTTTCCTTCTCGGAATGAGTAGGATTCACATACATTTGAGGACACTACGGTGTACTCTCAGACGTACAGGTTTCCTCACGATGTTTTCCTTCTCCAAATAAGATATATTCAATTGCTTAACCACACATAATAAGACCAAAGTCGTAACTAATAGGTAATCACTGCTCTACTTCTTAACTATATACCTTATTTGACCTGTTTTTTATAGGTGTATAAAAAATCAAAATCTACAGAGTAGCTGATTTTATTCTTTCTAAACATTTTAAAATTTTATTAATTATTTGTTTTTGATGAAAACTGCTTGTCTGTTTTGAGTTTGATTTTT
Source organism: Limenitis camilla (assembly GCA_905147385.1). Lineage (NCBI taxonomy): Eukaryota > Metazoa > Arthropoda > Insecta > Lepidoptera > Nymphalidae > Limenitis > Limenitis camilla. Next base: position 6,696,966 of record LR990241.1, read on the forward strand.
GAACATCAATACCATGAGCATTTAAAATACTAATAAGCATTTGTTATAGGACAGGGTCGTGTTAACCAATTGGGTGGTCTGTTCATCAACGGGCGCCCTCTACCGAACCACATCAGACTGAAGATAGTGGAGATGGCGGCGGCGGGAGTGCGGCCTTGCGTCATCTCGCGACAGCTGCGCGTCTCGCACGGATGCGTCTCCAAAATCCTCAATAGATACCAGGTTAGAAAACCGGGTTCTTATTAGATAACCAACTAAAGTATTTCACGAAAACCTACTTTACTTGTTTTACAGAACGAAGCCAAACATATTACTACTGGGTAGAAGGTTATACACATTTTAGTTTATTTATCCGAGTAGGTATGTCAAAGTAGATAAACAACTCATTTTGTTTTATTGATAACTAGCTGACCCGACAGACGTTGTCCTGTCTTAACTATGATTTCGAATTAGCTGTCAAAAGCTTACATTAGACAAGCTAAAGTGGCCGTTAAGTTTTCTTAAATTTTCTAATTTTCCGCATAAATTTCTTAATATTTTCTTACATAAGAACCTTCTCCTGACAATAGCAATCACAATAAAAAAGAATAAGCGATATCGGTCCAGCCGCAATCCAGCAGTTCACGCGTGATGCCGTGACCAAGGGAAATAGGGATTCATTTTTTATATTTATAGAAGATAAAGATTAGATAAAGATACCATGAAATTTAGTAGTAGTTAGCATTGGCTTATATCTCACCGACTTAAAGACTTAACGGAGACCAACGAGAGCAAAAAGCATCTCTAGTAAATAGGCTCTATTTCTAGACAATAGACAAGATCTTTTTAAAGCTAACGGTCCTCGTTCATCATTCTACTAATATTAAAACTACCGAATACAGTCATAAATCGCGAATTTAAACAGGCTTAGTTGGGTTATTAAAAACTGCAAAAATTATGACAAAATGTTCAAAAGAAAAGAAGAAGGATATTGTAATATCGGCAGATATCACATTATATTGTATTTATTTATTGTTTAGTAATTTAATAAACTATTTCTTATTAAATTTATAATTTTGACAGAAATGTCCTTGGACGCGCTGTCACTTTACGCGAAGTTTAACTAACTTTTCAATGCTTTAATTACGAAGTTCATAAGAGTACTATAAGATGCCGCTGCTACGTGAATGATCAGACGGGCCTATTCCAATTACGAAATCATATTATACCAGATTATTCTTTTCAGTTGTATAATACAAACACATATAGACACAGGAGATCTAGAAATATATTAGTAGGTGTATCATACACCTAACTTGAGTCTCGTATTAAAGTCTTAAATTGAAACATGCGCTGAATTTAAAAGTCTAAGTTAGATAAGTTGTAACGTTGTAGTCCAAGCTTTATGTACTCTAGGCAACTCAAATTTTTAATGATCTAAGTACTTTGTAAACTATTAAATTAAATCCTTATTAAACTCATTGTAACAATAATATCTGTATATTAGAATACATAGTGCAGCGTATTATGCGATGCAATGCGACTAAAATTAAAGTTTCAGTTAAATAACTAATTTAAAACTTATAAAACAACCACTATGATTCAGGTTTTTCATTAATATAAAGATTCTCAGTTCTTTTAAGAAAGATTTTTTAATTTTAATTTGTTTATAGAGGAAGTCTTTCAAAATTACATAGGTAAAAATAGAACGTACTGAGGTTGGGAATGAGGAAATTAACATAAATGTTTTTGCTGTAATTCTAATAGACCTCAGCGAAGCGGGGATGTATTAGCTAGTACTAGAATAAAGACCAAAAAAATATATACTAAATTTACAACGCCTTTTTTTGAGTACTTACGATTGATCTACTATTAAAAAAATTAAAATGGCGGCTAGCTTTTTTTTATATTCCATTTAAAATAAAGTAGTAAATATTGTGTTACTTATATACTACATACTCCTGTAAAGCAAACAATCGCCATTGACTCCTGCGCAGCCAAGCCTGAAGGTTCATTTTCACCAGTATAATGGTGATTGTTTCGCTCAGGAAGTCTATTTCACGCACCATGGGAGTATCACTGACCTCTTAATATGTGCTTCAGCTAATCAAAAACTATTTACAAAATTATTTTCGACGAATTTATAACTATTTGATAACACAATAAGCGAACTTCAGTTGTGCAGACATAAGCTAAATTGTAAAGTTGTAGATCTACTAAAAATGTTATTATAAGGGTTCCGTACCTTAAAAGGAAAAAAGGAATAGGATCACTTCATTGTTCGTCTGTCTGTCTGCCTGTCTGTCCGTCTGTCAAGACCCTTTTTCTCAGAATATGACCGTTAAAAGATATGACCGTTAATGAGGTCACTCACATAAATATAAGGTAGGTACTTCCCGATGACTTAGCATCGTGAAATTTAGCATGAAGCAAGGTCTCCTAGCACAAGTACAGGATAAAATAAAAAAACTGTATTATTTTCTAGATCACTCAAAAATTAACTTTTTTTGACTGCCACACAATACCCTTTTTCTCAAAAATACGTAAGCACTAGGTATCGGAGAAAATCCGAAAAATGGCAATTTGTTGTTATATCACGAAAAAAAAGTTCTTTTAGAGATTTAGGTTTTGACGGATTATTTGAAGAGAACCTGAAGTTATCAAGCTAAAATTAATATTAAACATATAAACCTAATAGTACCTTAAAGCTGTAAGAAAATCAAGCTTCTAAGTGTAAGCAATCAGTAAACATGGCCATTTATTATTAAATAGATTACAAGTAGTTTTTATACATACCACATATGCGGACGTGAAAAAAAATCGTACTAACATGAAGGGTTTATTTTACTCAAGGCTTAATTTTGATTTATTATTTGATATATTTGTATCTTATACATATATTAGTTATATCATCATTATCACAACCCATTAATGGCGCTCTGCTGAGCCGGTTCTCCTCCTCAGAATGAGGAAGGGTTTAAGCAATAGCCCACCACGCTGGACCAGTGCGAGTTGACAGACTTCACACACCGATAGAGAACTTTTAGGAAACTCTCAGGAGTGCAGGTTTCCTAATAATGTTTTCCTTCACTTTTAAAGCAAGTGATATTAATTTACTTAAAACATACACATAACTCAGAAAAGTCAGTGGTGTATGCCCAGGATCGAGCTCGGACCGCCCGAGTAAAACACCGATGTCTTAACCACTTGGCTATCACTGCTGTTAGTTATATACTTAGTTAGTTATAAAGCTTTATTTTTGAACTCAAGGATATTTATAGAAAAAATTGAATTCTGGCGGTACAGGAAACAGGATCAATAAGGCCGGGCGTAATCGGCGGATCAAAACCAAGAGTTGCCACTCCTGAAGTTGAAGCGAGAATAGAAGAATTGAAGAGACAAAATCCTGGGATATTTTCTTGGGAAATACGAGAGAAACTTATTAAGGTAAATACTCAAAAGGTTTACATATCTAAAAATGAATATAGTTGTTACAAGAATATAGAAAATGGTTGTGTAAGAGAAGAGAAGAACTGCCATAGTTTTATTTAATTTTTTTTTATATAGACTAAGCATAAAATTGTATAACATTCGGTAAACAACCAAATCCAATAGTAATAATAGAGAGAGTAACATTTAAATTATTCAGTAAAATTGCATTAAAATTCTGGTAGGTATCTATTCTATTGGAGATAAAACCACTCAGAATTATTTATCTAACAATGTTTAACAATATCTAAATGAAAATTTTGTTTTTTATGGATGTTTAACATATAAAAAAATCTATCACAATCACAAAAATATAGATGTTTGTTTAACTAAGCGTGTTTCTTTTTTTACATAACAAATTAAAATGATATTCACTTAGTAAATAAAAAATAAATTTCAGGAAGGTGTGTCAGACCCGCCCAGCATATCCTCAATTTCGCGACTCCTACGCGGCGGCGCCAGGGATCCTGATGGAAAGAAAGACTACAGTATTGACGGTATACTTGGAGGTAAGCTACTTATTATATAAATAATTTTAGCAATAAAAATGTGAAAATTTCCTTTTACTGTAGAAAAACTCCCTATTTCTGAATAAATAGTATCATCATCATCACAGCCTTTTTTGGCCCACTGCTAAGCCGGGTCTACTCCTCAGAATGAGGAGGGGGTTAAGCCATAGTCCACCACGCTGGCCCAAGAATAAACAAATAATAATAGTATAAACACCTTTATCGTTTCACAAACTCGACTAACAGGTTTTATATAGCAACTTTAATATTGCAAATTGATAAAATATATTAAAAACTAGTCGACCCGCGCGACTTCGTCCGCGTCCCTTTTTTTCGCAATAAAAGGTAGCCTATGTCCTTTCTCAGGGTTTAAAGATTGTCTGTGCCAAATTTCATCAAAATCGGTTGAGAGGTTTAAGCGGGAAAGCGTAACAGACAGACAGACAGAGTTACTTTCGCATTTATAATATTAGTAGGGATTGTAAGGAGATAACTTTTTATTAACCTGAGTTATATAGATTAAACTTCTACTATATACATTTATAGGTACTGGTTTCTCTATAAAACAAAACCTATTTATAAAATCTCATTAACACGACAAAGCCGTTCTATCTCCAATTTGAAGGGTCACAAAACTTTGCACAATAACTTCCCATTTCGGCGATTTGGCAAAGGGATACCCAACCTGTCAAAGCTTCTCACGGAGTCAAAAAATCAATTTCCGCACACAAATCTTACAGTCATTGTAGTGTGATATATTAAAGTTGTGCTGGGCGGTGTGTTTGACGAGTTCTCCGCCAAGTAGAGGTAAAGAGAACCGACAAAGGTAACCCGCGCTCCTGCAGCGCCTCGATAGTGCTGAAAATGAACACAATGTACGTAACATGTTTTGGTTGTAGTGTCATTGTCGCAATGTTATGCACTTTGCTAATTGTCTGTGGTATTTCCGTCTGTGTACATCGCACCGCAATGAGCTTTTAGAACGAGTCACATTTTTTATCAAGTTCTTTCTTAAATATATTTTATTCACGAGCAAAAGACTTAGGATGCAAAGATCTTAATATTAATTTATCTATTTCGTATTTTAATGATTAAACTTATATTTTATTAGGTCTCGAATGGGTGCTATTTATACCTCAATGTATCGTTCTTCTCTATTCATTCATTATTTATATTCAATTTATTGCTAAAATAATGAAGCGTTTTAACAAAGTAGGAATAGCAAGTATCCCTCTATGTTCTCAGTCGACTCTTACGCCTACTAACTATCATTACGCAAAAAATCACATCGCTTAGTTACTCCTTTACAGCGTGAAAGAAAGACAAAATAATAAAACAATAATCAAACTGTCGAACTGGAGCTATTTATCAATCTACGTGTAATTAGAAATAATAGTACAACACTTCAAAGGGAAGAAAGTATTATTCGAAATTATAGCATATTTTCTTAACGTTCAATGCATTGCTAAAATATTAAAACAGTTAGACGCATATAACTTAATATATATTTTTTAAATATACGAGGAGTTACCTAGGCGTATTTACGTGATAAACAGCAGCCTAAATTATTTTATTACTTTAATACATTGATTCTTTGATTCTTTTGTGTGAAAAAGAAAAACAAACTAAATTCCTAATTCGCATTTATAATGTGGATTTTTCACGTGGGATCTTTTGCCTGTAATAAATTATAATTATTGTCTTATATGTAATATTTTTGAAGACAATTTTAAAAGGACATAAAATATAACAATAATTGCAAGTAGCAATTATCCTAAGGCACTTTCACATCACAATACAAATGTACACGATAAGATCTAACATCCATAATAACATTGGTCGTTAGAACCAACCGATGTCACGCCAGCTAATGTATAAAACTCAGATGCGAAGACATGCTACATTTAGATTACATTTCCGATGCCACACATAGAGAGAATAATTATTTACACTTTTGTGGTTGCATTGACCAAAACACTTTTATATTACAATATAACTAGGTAGGCACACGATCGTTTTAGATCTAAGTAATTTTAGTAAAGTAAATTAGTAAAATAACGAGATAAAATTAAAGAATACGTTTGTAGAGGAAAATGGCTGCTATCAATTCCTCTTAAGAAAAAACAAGAGCTTCTCTCCCATGATGATATTTTATTCTATCTTTGTTCTCTTCTTGTCATGATAAAACGTCACATTATATCTACACGACCCAATCTCGCTTCACTAAGGTAGAAAATCTTAAATGAAGATTACTTTTTCTTCACAGTGATTTAATTATATGAGACCTTTTTTCTGCTTCATCTAAGTTAATGAATTTCTTTCTCTTATAATGAACACAAAATATTTTTGCAAGGAAACCTATACGTTCAAGAATTTTAATATATTAAATAGTTTGTCCGCGGTCTAAACTCAATGTTTGTTCCTGTGGCCCTCACACGTATAACTGCGGCATTATTCTATTAGAATACTATAATCAAATTATACCACTATTACTAGGACACCACCTTACAAATAATTTAAAACTTATTAAATTATTTGTAAGGTGGTGTGAGGTATATGTTTATTGTGTACTTACTACAATAACGTTTCATTTAAAATATTTATTGGCTTTTATTCATATTCAATAGCAGGTAAACATTACCTTTATTATCATTCTTTCAATTAATGTTAAAAAGAGAATTTAAAAGACTATTTTGCTGTAAACCCCGTAAAGTTTTACACTAAATGCGTTACTTTCAACACTGGGAATTATCAAGTGTTGAAGGATTTGCGGAATGTTTTTCAATATTATGTACATCATACAGATCTATGTAGTCTTAATAGAATAACAAATCAAAGGTGCCCACAACCTCCAACGCTAAAGCTCGTTTATAAACAAAAATAACATCTTATATATCAAATATCGTAATTAATATAACTCGTGAAGAGTATAAGAAATGGCAAATAAAGCACGCCCACAACGCGCAACGCGCAACACTCCAGACGTGCTAATCCCGTGCACCCATCTGTTAACTTCAGAACAAACCGCTGAAACAAAGGCGGGAGACCGCTTTAATGAACCCAGATTATGGAGGTGTTAAACCCCCGCACGCCGTCGCAGCTCTTTCAACTTCCAAATTATGACTTTTGAACACGCCGTCATGGGGTCACATTTCGGCAAACGCCAAAGCATATCCTTTTCTCACATATAAACCCTACACACCTTCCTTCTCTTCCATACAAATCTCAAATACACTCTATCACCACGTGCTAAAGATTCAGTTCAAACTCTCGACATATAAACGTAGGTCATTTAGCCCCATACATTATGATCAAAGGAACAAAAAACATCTAAATAATAATGTCTCGGCACCGCAAGAGAATTTGAGCAATGTAAATCATTTTATTACAATACATTATTTTTATTTGGTATCGCTGCCTTTGTGGTTTTTGAGTTGTTATTTTTATTATTGGACTTAAATGATTTAGTTTGATATTTAATTAAAGATACCTTATACATATACTAAACCTTAAAATCTTTACGTCCGAAATTATTCCAATATTGCTAAACATTAAAATTGCATTTTAAACTAACGAATTACCATTTAGGTTTTCCAAAATGTTAGGCATCGCTTTATTCTTTTTCTTGTCTCTTCAGTCTATTAGTAATTATTATCTCTTTATTGCTAAAAATAAACCTATTACAATAAATAAAACGAACACTAATAAAAATATTTTAAATGCATATAATTTAAAATGTAATTATTTTGTACTAGCGCAATATTTGAAAATTAAATTATAGATTTTTATACAAAGTTACATCCCCATTTTCACCACCACCCCCTTCACCGTTAAAGAAACTTTCAACACACAAATTTTCATGGTCCTAGTTCCAGGAGTTTAGTCTGTCCTAATAAATAAATATTTCGCATACTCACCTTCCGTCTCGCTTTCTCTCGTGTAACCCTACAGAAACGACGGCTAAATGAGAGCAAGCGCATTAAAACCGCGTTGTCGTTTTATGTGTCATAAATCCAGATCGCGACACCAAAATATTGAATAGTGCCAAAATGTCACCCGAACAGCAAAGAAACCGACAAAGGGACCGCCGCGCTGGGTGTTCTTATTCGTCTACACCGAGCCTCCATTTTTTCATTTCATTCAATTTTGACTTCTTTCAAAAGGCTATTAATATAAGCCGCATTTTTTAAAATCGGTTTTAAGGCCAAAGCCGTGCATTGTGAGGCAGTTTTTTAATCTGTTTCCGTAGGATACCGCTACCGGGCCGACACGGCCTGAGACGCGATCCTGACGGTTTTTGATTTAGGCGAATTAAAACGTGATGTGGGTTTTACAAAAAATCCTGCTAATAAATAACGCGTGTCTGAAAAAACAGATGAAGACAAATTGCTTATACCTTGTCAAATAAATTATAACATGACAAGACGGCAGCGTATTAATAGTTGCACATGTTTTGGCTTAGCTGTTAACAGATTAAAGACAATGAAAATCAGAAGAAAGCGATTAGCAGATTTATAAGATTTTTTATATTACAAGATAGAAAATTACTATAAATTATCTGATTTGTATATATTTCAGGTCGAGGATCCGACTCTTCTGACATTGAATCGGAACCAGGACTCACATTGAAGCGAAAACAGCGTAGATCTCGAACTACGTTCACTGGAGAACAGTTAGATGCTCTAGAAAGAGCGTTTCATAGAACACAATACCCAGATGTTTATACAAGAGAAGAATTGGCTCTGCAGACAGGACTTACAGAAGCCAGAATACAGGTGATCATTTTAATTTAGTTCGATTTAATAATTGGAAATAATCTTCTAATTATTTACAAACTAGAGGGATAATTATTATCATTGTTAACATTTAATATTATATGTTTTACTATGTGATGTTTGAAAATTCGTTCCTTATCTAATTAGTAGGAAGAAAATGGTTTTAATATAAATGATACTAATAAAACATTGTTCATTTAAAAAATCTAAGTCCCTTCATACTGAACATTAAGGCAATTTTTACAAAGCCTTTGGGAAAGTCATACTAGAAAATAAATTCATCGGAAATTTTTATATTCAGTGATATTTTTAATTGCAAAATAATATTTTTATGATATTTTATGTAATTTCATATATACAAATTGAAAGACTAGCTCTAGAAATTGAAAAACCGTTCATGAGGAGATTTTAATTTTATATACATTTTTATATTAAATTAGCTGACAAGACCGACGCCCTAGTAAAGACTATGAATATAGGTCAAATGACTAACAGTTACGTCAAACGCCATAAAATTACATTACAAAAGTTTATAGTGTCAAAAGCGAGATGGTAAGATAAGAAAAATTGATAATATAGTCGTTAAGTTTTCTTAAATATCATAATTTTCAGCATAATTTTCTAATTTTTCTTATATAAGATTCTTCTTCTGACAACAAAAAAGAGTTAGAGAAATCGGTCCAACAGTCCATGCGTGATGCCGTGACCAAGGGAAATGGGGATTCACATGTCAGTAGTCTAATTACTATGATTAGAACGCACGACCTATCGATCGTGAATCCAACGCATATATATATAAGTCAATGGGATAAATGGATTAACAATAATTTATAGACTTTTAAATATGTAACAAACAATTATTTTGAAATCAAATATTGTTAGATTTAATATCTCCTTTTTATTTACAGGTCTGGTTTTCCAACAGACGGGCTCGTCTCAGAAAAAATACGGGTAACTCGACGCCTCTTACAAGCTACTCAACGTTACCAATGCCTCAGATACCGTGCCCATATCCCGCAGGAGACATACCTCTGTCTCAACACCCGTCACAGCATCCTGACGCGTGGCACCACCAAAAATATGCAAATTATAATCAATTAATGGCACAATCTCAACATTTAAATCAAGCATTTCAATCTGCATCTTTCCCTAGCACTTCAGGTGCAACCTTTAGTCATTTAGTTTCTGGTTCCAGTGCGGCACATAGCCAACTTCTAGACGCAAATACTCGAAACGATTATGCTCGATATCATAATGATATTTACAATAAGCCACTCAGTTACCTGCCCAAAGAACCTGAAACTGAGAATAAAATTGTTAATGAAGAGGTTTTAGAACAGAGAGAAGATTCTTATATTAAACCTCCTGGAAACGAATACAAAGAGTTGCCAACAAGTGATTACTCAAAACCTCCTACTGACTATTCTAAGTTATCTGTAGATCCGTCGCCGTCTAACTGGAGTCCATCAAACAATTCATTAAATATGAGTTTAGCTGGTTTATCTAGTGATTATAAATACATGAGTGACCCATATTCATTCCCTAATATTGCAACTGATCCTCTAAGTCAGCACAGCTATACTAATCCAGGAAACACCGCCAATAAATACTGGATTTGACGAAGACCTAAATAGTGTGTATAAACGGAACGTACCTTGTTTAGTATAGTTTGTTTGAATGTAAATAAGTATATAGTTAATTTTATTTAAATTATATTAGAAGCTATCTTTAATAACAATCAACAGTGTACTGTATTGATTGTAAAGATTACCTCTTTATACATTCCATTTATAGATACCTATTTTAATACCAAAATTGTTAAATAAGTAATTAGGCAAGTCATTAGTTAATAATATAAACTAGTATTCAATCTATTTAGCAGTTTTATTTATTAATTTATTTATTACATTAATTAATTAATATTGAATCTGCGTTATTGTAATTAAAAGAGAACTGGAAAATTTAATTAAATGCTTTTATTGAAATTATATAATACACGTACAAAATACATTCAATGGCACATGCAAAATTTAGAATAATTTATATTACATACTAAAAAAATTATACTTGTGGTACTATTTCAACTATAGTTGCGCCAGCTTCAATAGGAATAGTGTCCTTTTCTGTCAAAGCGAGCGTGGATGGCTCGATAGGAACTGCAGTGGTAACTTGTTCTGTATTTTGATTAGACTGACTTAATGGATCACTGCTAGTTTGAGACGATTCACTATTAGGATTATTGGAAACTGTATTAACATTATTGATTACTTCACTTATAGTTGTTATTCCTTGATCAGTAACCGCTTCTGTATTTTGAACAGTGATTGGATGGGCAGGTTCATTCGTGGCTGGCACCTCAGTCACAGGTGGCTTTGAATTGATTAGTTTGTCAACTTCACCACCGATAGTACTCACTGGTTCAGAGGTTTCTGTAGTTAAAATTGAAATTGTGACATCATTACTTGCGGTTGTAACAGAAATGTTACTAATAGGGGCCACTGTCGTAGTAATAATAGTATCTGTATTTCCTAGGGTAGAACTACTTGTTCCAGAAGCATTTGAATCAGGTACAACTGTCGCATCGTTCAAAGGAGCTGTGTTACTGCTACTTGAACTGTTCGATTCATTGTTTTCCGTTTGACTCGTAGCGTTTAACGATGTAGATCCATCTCCAGTAATAGATGAATCGATAACGTTATTGTTTATTGCCGCATTATTTTCTGCCGTGGTTATTTCAATGGCATTTGAATCTACCGTTTCAAAAACACTGACTGACGGAATTTCACCATTATTTTCGGTATTAACACTTACTTCATTAGGAATATTGTTAACAGTAATAACCGCATCAGTCAAATTGTTTGGTTTTTTTTCTGTGTTACTACTTATAGCAACATCGTTGCTTCCATTCAAGGATTCATCTGGATTTAAAACTAAAGTTTCCGTAACACTTACTGAAGTATTATTGTGGTTGATTACAACTTTCCCACTATCCTCAACGAATTTATTATTTTCGCTTGGACCTGCTTCATTATTTACAGTCGTAGATGTACCATCAGAATTGTTATTAATAGCACTGTTTTCAGTGGGAACCTTATTTATGTTAGAATTTTCTTCATTTGTGGTCTCACTCACTGTTGAGACACTAATATTATTTGTAGCAACATTTGTACCAACTTCAGTTGCGCCAACTTCATTTGCATCAACTTCATTTGCACTAGAAGACCCTGTGTCCTGTATACTTGTGTTTGAATATGATGAATTGTTTTCAGTTTGAACAGTAGCCAGTATTGAGCCAGTATTAGTTGAGGAGTCATTTACAAAAGTATTTCCAGATTCATTCGTATTAGTTGTACTTCCAGAAGAATCAGAACTTTGTGAAGAGACAGTATTAGTTAAGGAGTCATTTACAAGAGTATTTCCAGATACATTCGCATTAATGGTACTTGCAGAAGAATCGGAACTTTGTGAAGAGCCAATATTAGTTGAGGAGTCATTTACAAGAGTATTTTCAGATACATTCTTATTAGTTGTACTTCCAGAAGAATCGGAACTTTGTGAAGAGACAGTATTAGTTGAGGAGTCATTTACAAGAGTATTTCCAGATACATTCGTATTAATAGTACTTGCAGAAGAATCAGAACTTTGTGAAGCGGCGATATTAGATTCAGTAGAAGGAGCTTCAGTGTGACCCGTTACCCAATTAGGTAAAATACTAGATAAAAATTGGGCAATTGATTGAAGGAATGATTTCGTTTCTTCTATATTCTGTTGAGCAATATCTGCCCAAGGAGATGTCACATTCTTAAGAATTTCTGTTTTATTATTTAATTTTTCAATATCCTTCTCTAGGTTGATTCGTAGCTTGTTAATGGATACAGAATTAATCTGACTTAACAAGATGTTTTTCAAAGCTTCACGTGAAGCTGTATCGTTTTGCAATTTCGTTTCAATTAATTTTACTATTGCTTGTCGGCGTTCACTTTGCGTGCTGTTTGAAGTGATACCTAATTCGTCGCGTAAATATTTATCAAGGGCTGCCTTTTTCTCTGCATTAGTACTAGCGTATGATAAGCCGGATTTATCATATATGTATTTTCTCCAGATAGTACCCAATTCTACTGATTCGTCTTCTTCAGTATCTAAAAAGTCGTCATCATTTGAATTTCCTTCCAAAGCTTCCTTTTCTAACTTTTTAAGTTCTTTTTGCTGCTTTTCTTGCTTTTTCTTTTCCTCTTTTGCACGTTTCTCTAATTCTTTCCTTTTTTGCTCTTCTTCCTTCCGTAATTCTTTTTCAATTCTTTCGAGACGCTTCCGTTCTTCTTTTTTACGTTCCTCCTCCAATTTACGTTCTTCTTTCTCTAGTTTTTCTTGTTTTTTTTTCTGCTGCTCTTCTTTTTTACGTTGTTCTTTTTCCTGCCGTTCAATAAATTTTTGGTGCTTCTTTTTTTCTCTTTCAGCTTGCGATTCTCCAGAATCATCATCATCTTCGTCATTTGAATCATCATCACTTTGGGTTGATATGTCAGATTCAGAATCGGATCGTTTACTCCTTAATAACACACTGGATTCCAGTTCATCTTCATATGGTAAATACTTTGCGCTAACCAAGCAAAAGCCCACCTGAAAGCAAAGTACATAAATAATTAATATTTCAATTTTCAAATCAGTTGGCAATTAGGTATACATTCATATAATAGGTTGGGGAAAAAGTCTTTTCGCATTATAGTATGTATGAACTTGTAATAAAATCTCTTTGGCTATCTTATTTGTATCTGGCTGGTTTTGGTATCATTAAAAGTTTACATTTTAAAGAAGATAATTCCAAATTCAAATTAGGAGAATGTATGATTTTTATTTGTTTTTCGTACTGTGAAGATGAGTGAATCTAATGAAGAAATTCGATACATTTTAAAATTTTACTACAAAAAAGGTAAAAATGCAACGCAAGCCGCGAAAAAAATTTGCGATGTTTATGGACCTAGTGCAGTGTCTGTGAGAGTAGCACAAATTTGGTTTGAGCGTTTTGAATCCAGAAATTTTGATGTCAAAGTAGCGCCTCGCTCTGGTCGCCCTATTACAGATTAAATGGATGCCATTTTTGAAAAAGTGGAGCAAGATCGGCATATCAGTAGTTACGACGTAGCTGAAGAACTGGGAATGGACCACAAAACAGTTTTGGCGCATTTGAAAAAAACTGGATACACAAAAAAGCTCGATATTTGGGTACCTCACGAGCTCACTGAAACAAACCTAATGAACCGTGTACTCATTTGTGATTCTTTATTACGACGTAACGAAACCGAACCATTTTTGAAGAAGTTGATAACTGGTGATGAAAAGTGGATGACGTACGACAAGAAAGTGCGAAAAATGTAGTGGTCAAAGGCCGGTCAGGCTTCACAGATTGCGGCAAAACCCGAGTTAACTCGCAATAAGGTGATGCTGTGTGTGTGGTGGGATTGGAAGGGAATTATTCATTATGAGCTGTTACCACCAGGCAGGACCATCGATTCTGAACTCTACTGCGAACATCTGATGAAATGAGAGCAAGAAGTTGAGAGAAAGCGGCCGGAATTACAGAAGGGGTGTGGTTTTTCATCATGATAACGCTAGACTTCACACATTTTTAGCCACTCAGCAAATATTAAGAGAGTTTGGCTGGGAGGTGTTAATGCATTCGCCGTATAGTCCTGACCTTGCACCTTCTGATTTCTACCTATTTCGGTCTCTTCAGAATTCTTTAGGCAGGTCAGGTTAACATCACGAGAGGACTGCCAAAACTACTTGTCGCGGTTTTTTGATCAGAAGCCCTAAAAATTTTTATAGCAATGGGATCATATCCCTACCTACAAGATGGCAAATAGTTATCGAACAAAATAGTACCTACATACTTTAGTTAAATGTAAATAAACTATATTAAAAAATGTTTTGAATTTTCTTAAAAAATGCGAAAAGACTTTTTTCCCAACCTAATATATAGTTATATATTCATATCAACGATCATAGCAAAAAAGAGAGTACCGCAAGTACGCCCGATTCGTGTACCACTGAAACTCCGCTTAATTCAAAAACTCCGCGCATCGCCCGTGAGTCGACATTCGATCGTCAGTGCGAGAGCTGTCAGTTTAGCGTCATAAAATGTTGCAAAAATGCCGCCTTGCGTCATTAAATCGTGTAAAAATTATACTAGGAAGCACAATAAAGCTACTGGTATTACATTTATGCTCTTCAAATGCAATATTTGATATGAAAAATAAAAATTTATAATTTCATACATTTAATCAAGTTGGATAAAGTGGAAACGGCTTCTAAAAAAATGGAGGATAAGCGTTAAATTCCGTCATAAAAATCATAATATTTATATAGCCTATGTCACCCTGGGTTTAGTCACCCAGTTATGATTCCTAACCTAACATCAGTCATTAAAATTGGTTCAGTGGAACATATACACAGTTATACATAGATAAGAAAATAGACTACCAAAAACATCATCTTTCTGACAAAAAGCTAACCCAACACAAGGCTAACCTAATAAAAGTACGGCATGATGAAAATTACAGTCGAGGCGCAAACTCACGAGTCATGAAAAACTATTAAATAAACTCGAGGGTTTTGGTACGTAATTTAATGCTTAAACAAAAAACAGTGGCCTGTAAGCAATTAAACATAAATAACACGTATTAATTAGGCTATAGGAATAATGATTCTGGCGTGCCACAAGGAAGCATACTAATGTATGTGTAATGTGTTTAAAAAATCAATCATTATTATTTGCCGATGACACTATTGTCATTATACCATATAAAACTGATATGACATATGACTTTGACTTAAATAAATCTTTGAATGATACTATAACATCTTTAGAAGAAGAAAATCTACCAGTAAATATAACTAGAAAATATCCTATTTAATTGATCTTTTATAAATTATTATATAAATATATAACTCAATTGATTTAACAACGACATATAATAATTAATAATTTTAAAATCCTAAATTCAATATTTTTGTACTACCACATTAACTCTACTTATTATTAAAATGGTATTTTGTGTGTATATAATATTTGTATGCCTTAATATGGTAGAACATGAGGAACATATAAATTGTTAAATCTAATCTGTACCATGTTTAGCAAACAAATGTCATTTCATTATAAAAACATTACAATTACAATTAGTACAGAATTTTCGATTAGTGAATTTGACACGCACATATTTTTTTCTATTATATTTAATGTTAATAAGAATATTATTTACATGCAATAAAATTTAATTTAAAAAAATAAGAAGCCGCTATCCATACTTTTGAGCCGGGCAGAAACGTCAACTGTTAGACGCGACGTCGCATTTGATTAACGTTTTAGTTTGAAGTACTGTATGTACTTTTTTTCTATGATCGTTGATTCATACATACATAAATAAAGCACCGTATTTAAAATCTTCAAAAATAAATTTATTACTGTCTCACATAATATAATTCGTCTTTCCTTTTTTACGTCTTCTATCAAACTACATCATTATTTCTTCATTTAAATATCATCGTCATTCGTCATTTAATATTCAGCCATTCTTATCATCATTTATACATTTTACACCTAATTTAATATTTATTAACATCTTATTTAAAATGAAATATATTGAATTTATGAATTACTAATACAATACTAATTAAAAATGTGTCCTGAAAAAAGGGATTGGTAATTTACACCTTGCTTGATTTATATTTTGAATAATTTTTGGTAGGCAAAGACACAGGAATTAACCTTCAAGAAAACCAATTGATAAAATGAATTCAGTACAAATGGTTAAATAGCATAAAGTTCTCTGTGATGGATTGTTATTAATTGTAGTGTAGTTTAAATGTCTCATCCTCTCTGAAGCTGATATATACATAGAAATTTTAAAAATCGTAATGCAGATTTTGTTTTATTACATTTAGAAGTTAATACACTTGGATTTTTTAAAATATAATCCAAAGTAAATTTTTGAATTTTGGAATACTCATAAATCCGTTTTAAAAATTAAGAAAAAATAAACTACAAAATCAAAAAGGACTCACAGACTTGTGAGAAAAAATTGGTGTGAACCGTATTGGAGTTGTATGACGTCTCGTAATTCTCGTTAATTAAATTAAATACAAATAATTTTAGATTACTTACAATGAATAGTAAAATTGTTATCCGCATTTTGTTGAACAAATTCGTATAATCGTTCGTCACTGAACTAACAACTCAGTTGAAATCGTTCGTTACTTTACTCCAGAATATTTGAGACAAACCTTTTTATACTTGGCCTAGCAATTAGTAGATAAGAAAGATAATGCCATAGGAGATAAGTGGCAGAGGCAAGAATAAACAAAATGTTTTCGCATAACTGACTCACAGCAAACAGTCATTAACAAGGTACGTAATAACTAATGAAAGTAAGACATAAACAAGCGGATGTGATATTATTAGAATAAACAAATATTGCAGAGGAAATAGGGATTGGGAATGTATATTGATGGATCAAAAAAAGATTATAAATGCACTACAGTGACGTTTTGGTTTAAAAAATTACAATAAGTATGTACAAAATGTGGCAAAATAGTTTATTTTTAAAAATAAAATAAGGTTTGAAAATAAATATCTGCGTGACTTTTAACATTTCATAAAGTTTTCAGGTTCAATAGGCTTATATTCAACCACAAGTACATCAAAATTAAGGGAATGGCGGTGTCATCAGAGCAAAAAAATTTGTGTAAAAATTTTCCGATGAAATTATTGAATGTACTGACATACAATTTTGTGTATTAATGTTTTAAATTAGTCTAGCACCACCTCGATCTAAACAACAATATTAAATATTTCAGTAATCTGAAGAAATTTATAAAATTTATATTGCGCTACCATACTTATTATACGACACTACTGTAATTCTTATGTGATTTTTATCAAAGCTTGGGTTGGGTTGGTTGTAAAATAAAAAATTGTAATCCTACCTACATTTTCATTTAAAATGTAGTCAAGACGTGACCATATACTAACCTCATGTAGAGCAAGCTTCCAACTCAATACGCCCTATCTCTACAAACCCTAACTTGACAAACTTAACACCTCAGTCAAAATATGAGGCTTGGCCGTTTCATGTCCCATCGAAAACACTGTCTGAGCAAGTGTGAGGGTGTGGTATGTAAAAGAGCGAGTGACTTAATGAGTTGACCTAACCATAGGTTTAAACAGAGAACCTGGACGATGGAGGCAAGTGTTTCTCTTGAATGAAGGATATCCTTGGTCACAAGTCTAAGGCACTGCTTGGGTTTCTGTCGTAATTGTAAGAGACCATGATGTTTGATTATTTATTGGTTCAGTAGCAGTAGCAACGTTGCGTTTACCCAATAGTCCATTCAATATTACACCCCCCTTGTAGCGTTTTTCCATATACCCCCTCCTTCTCTTTCTCATCTTTTTCTCCTAGATTAAAATTATATTAAAACAAAATAACTCTTAACTAAAGTTAAGGTTTTTAGAACCGCTCTCTGAGAAAATGCGGACTAAAATAAAAAGCTGCCAAGATGGGTGGTAAGGGTAACCCTAATCGAAGCCAATACACAAGAAATAAGAAAAACAAATATATCTCCGTCAAGCATGGTGAGTAATTCGTATTTGAGATTGATCTTAGTATCAACATATGGCTCGTAGATGATTGAGCGAAATGTAATAATTGCTCCACAGTATTGGTAAGAATTTCCAAAGTAAAATTTACAACTCCGATTCTCGCTTCGTTGAGTTTCTACCTTAATACCACAGAGTCTACTTATCAGCAAAATTCAAATATAAGAACTGTACTTAACTCCAGTGACTTCATAATCAGTGAGTAAGAGAGATTTACTTTTATAATGCAGATTTAAATATGACTTATATATTAATGCTTTGGAATTCAGAAATTGCTTATGGTGTTAGATGAAAAACTCAACATTAACCATTCAAATAAAAAAAACCTGAAAAATTGAAGTATCTATCATTTTCTTACTTGTTCCAACATTAAGTACTTCCGACTTGATGGTCGGAATTTTTGTTTTTTATTTTATGCTTGTGTCATTTTCAAGACCATGCGGCCTGCCCTCGCTTCGCTCCGGGTATCTGAAGCAATATTATTTTTGATATCCTTTAATTGTCACTCTGTAATTGTGAGGCAGAGAGAGCGAAAAAGAAAAAATACACAAAGAGAAAAAAGACAAGAGCGACAAGGACAGAGCTAAGATAAAAATTCAAGAGAGATAAAAGAGAGGGAATGAAAATATAAAAGAGGAAGGGTGACGGAAATACTATATACTTTTGTCAGCTATAGATTATTTAAAATCAGATCAGTTGCCACAAAATGGCCACATTATATTAATTAAAAATAATATATATGGCAACACTACATCACCTATGTCACTCAGCAATAGTGTAGTTTTCTATCAGAGAAGGATTTTTTTTTAAACCGAATCAGTAGCACCAAAATGGCCATATTCTATTAATTACAAAATATATATGGCAACACTACATTACCTGTTATTCAGGAATATTTAATTTAACAATTTAATAAAAAAATTATCTGTAAGTAGTACTTGAAAATTTGTTAATAAATCCTATTTAAATTGTTTGTTTTATGAAACTAATCGTTAGTTAAACTAAACGATCGAGATCTTATGAACAATTTTAACACAGATGTTATTTAATTTAATTTTTCTTTTCTTTTATTGTATAACAGATCTATAAATATAGTTATTAACAATAACACTATATAGTATAACATATTATATTCTTTATTCTGTGGTTACATACAAGTATTTGAAAATATAATAAAAATGATCTAATACAGTATACTTATTAAGTACTTTGTGTTTGAAGGTCACTAAAATTACGTAAGAATTAAATCAGTGTTTAAAAACTTATCTCATAGATTACATTGTTGACATACTTTGTCTATTGTTGCTCAAATAGCGGAAATAGAGTATTAACGTTCCCGATATTAGAGACACTGACCAACACACAGACTGTTATTTATTTTAAAATTAATTATATTAATTTGTTTGAAAATAATTTCATAGACAGAGGGACAATTAAGTGATTCTATAAGGGTTCATTAATATATCTCTCCTCTACCTGATATATTTGAGGTCAAGTCATTTCACAAAGTAAACATTATCTGTAGTTGTACAAGCGGTGTAGTTGTGAGATGTTTACTTTATTTAGGTAAGATCGAGCAGAGGATGGTGTCTTAAGAGCCATTTCACAATTTTTCGCTCTGCAAGTTTAGGTAAATTTGGTCGCAGCGCACGTGAGTCACACGATCCGCTCGGCCTCTGTGCTACTCGGTATAGCACAGAGGCCGAGCTGATCTTAATCTTAATCTTTTTCTAAGAGATAATAAAAATTAATAATTATTATATTACAAACTGTATTTTACATATTTTATTTAATTTGTTAAAAATTTCAAGTATGTTAAAACAACAGTCAAGAAATTTAAAACAAAAAATGTTTTTAGATAGATTTTTAAAATTGATTTGATTGAGTTTACGAATGACTATACTACAACAAAGGTCACTCTATTATATTTCAATTATAGAAATTATATTATTGCATCCAATACTGAGATTAACGACGTCAAAATGTTACAATTTCGCGGATTTTTACTGAATTTTGTGAAATGGCTCTTAATCATAATCATCAAGTAGTCACAAGGCCCAAGCACAGCAATCTAAAATGCGTATTTCTGATTCTGAGTGTTTCTGTACACCAATAGATGATTCATCCTATTTAAAAAAAAAAGAAATTGATTTAGGTCATTGGTAATTTATTTGGTAGAACTTTAATAACACCAAGACCGTGAAGATTAAGATTGTTAACGTATTGTAGCTTGGCAGAAGGATCACTGATCAAGATAGCTGGAAAATTCTAAATTCACCAGTGCCGTATCCAAAATTGTGCAGGAAATTGTTACTATTTTATTGCTCCAAGAAAATAAAAGAAAAACTTAGAATAAAAGAAAGACAACATAACAATTAATATTTTTTATGTTTTATACCGATTCCATTTACCCCCAAATTGAACCAGGCTTTCTGCGTTATAGGGGAATATAGACTTTGTTGCTCATTGGAATATCAATAAACAGGTTTTAAGCAGGCAAAATCAAATAGCAACAAAATGTTGGCTGATATTTTATCGCCGACAATGTTAATCATTTTCAGTATTAAAAAAATTAATATTCTCTTAAGTTATTCATGCAAAAGTAAATTTCGTTTTTTCACGAAATGTCAAGAAAGAGGTACATAAAATCAATAAAAAAATAGAAACAAAATATCTGCCAGCAATCGTGACAGTCTTTATATAAATCAGTATATTTTCAACCGACTTCAAAAAAAAGGAGGTTATCAATACGTTTGTATTTTTTTTATGTTTGTTACTTCAGAACTCCGTGATTTATGAACTGAATTGGAAATTTCTTTTTGTATTTCGTAGGGTATGCCTATAGATTGGTCCCAATTTTTAAATCCAGTTTTGATGATGGTATCCTTAAGGAATTGACAGACCTCCTCAAAATTATAGGCACACATTTTTTTTAATGATTTTGATAATTTCAGAAGGATTTCAAGTATTTGCATTCAGAACTTATCATTTGTTGAAGTGGAACTGATGATGAGTATTACTATGACAAAATTTTAATAAATAATTTTCATGTTGATATTACCAGTAGATTCTTAGACCTTCCGGCTTCATCTACCATTAGTTTATTATGACACCGGTAGGTATGTACTGGAACACAGGCATGGGACAACGTAAACTAGTCGTGTTTGGGTTTAATGGAATTGTCTTAAAGTATACTTTGGCTGTTAGTGATTTTTTAATGGTAATGTTCGTCTGTCTTTCTATATCGTAGCTCTCGAATTTCTTTACCAATATTGATGCGGATTTTTCTGTGTGATGCTTTCACACAGAAAAATCCGCATTAAAATGCTATGGCTTTATAAGTTTACCGTATATATGTGTATCTGTTTGTGACATCGTAGCTCCCGAAAGACTGGGCTGAATTTGATGCAGTGTGAAATAAATGGGATCAAAATGACATTGTTTTATTGTTTAAAAGTGTATCTGTGTGTCTGTCTGTGAAATCCTAATAAATTTACCAATTTTGGTGCGGTTGTTTATACGCAATATTTCAGGTGATCTAGATGGTAGTTACCTAATTATAATTTATGAAGAGCTGTGAAGGCTATCTGTTGAGTGGGTGCAGTAGATTGGATTGGATAGAAAGGTAAGATAGAAAAGTAGAGTAGTACAGTTTAGTAGTTGACATGATGGTTGAGTGAGCAAGTAATTTGTAAATAGGTAAATTGAGTGAGTCACTTTGTGAATGGGTAAATTGTGCATGGGTGCGTAGATAGTCAATGAGTGAATTGGTGATACTCATTCAGAGTAAACAGGTGAGGGAGTGAATTAGTGGATGAGCGATAAATGAGTTTCAGAAGATATTCACTAAAAAGCACAAAATAAAAATTAAAAAAAAATTTAACCGACTTCAAACTCTAAAAAATGCACTAAAAGGTAAGAAATAATTAGCTTATTTATTACCCTCCCATTATTAGGACAATAATATAAAGTCAGTTCAATTTTTTGTTAAAAATGTTTTTGTAAAATAAAATGAATGAATCAACTTGAAATATAAAATTAAATACCCAGTATCATATCAAAAGTATTAAAATGTTTGTGTGCTGACGGATCGCTATCGCTTTGTTTGTTGTTACACTACCAACCTTCATAAGGAGTGATGTGATAATTCCCTCAGTAACTATGTTTTCTATTTATTTCTAGGAATATCTACTAATTAAGTACTATTAATATGATATCATTAGTCTGTTTACTTTTATAACTAAACTAACCATTTTTACCCTATCAATTTGAAATCAAACAATATCGAAAAATTTAATGAATAAAGAGAATATAAATAAAAATATACAAAATAACAACATGTGTAAAAAATGTAATTTATACTGTAACTTACTTTTCTACTATCTATAGCTCTGCCAACTGTCCACTGTTTACTGCCTACACGTTCAAAAACGAATATCAGATTGATATGCTATCGAGCACAGTACAGTGGAATGTAAAAGAGAGACCTTCTTTTATATCTACCAGAGCCATAAGAAGTAAAAAAAAACATCCAAGACATGAAAATCATTTCAACGCACAGTAGAAGTTAATGAATGTAAAATAGTAGACAACTGCCAATCACTGACTACCATTTTTCTACTACTTTCTACCACTGTCTACCATTTTCTACAAAACCGCCATACGGAATCTGACAATTTGGAAATTTTTATTCAGCTCCCTGCCAATATGATGAGAGTTCTAGTATTTTTTATTTGAGTAGCGCCCACCTATTTTAATAACCTGGCCGTGCCCATACCCATCTCTGAAATCCTCGATGAATTTTTCAGAATAAAAGTTCTTCTTGAATTTTTTTTCTATTCATCAAATAGACCTTGAGCCCTTATCATCTTTTTCCAATAAACCAATCCTACATCTTGTATACTTTCCGAGATAGACGCCGACGAAATATGTATGGCCGCCATCTTAAATCCGCCATTTTGGATTTTTTTTCAGCTCATTGCTAATTGGATTAGGTTTCGAATTATATTTGTCTCGAACAAATATAATTCGAAACCACCACACCTCCCACCTATCTTAAATAGGATATTTTTATTTAGGCTGTGCTTTTCCCCCGTCTCTGAAACCCTCAATCATCAGCTTTCTCCATATTTTTCCTCTGAATGAATTTTCGTCCGCATGAGTGAAAAAAATTTTTTTATACAAAATTTTACAGGAGAGGTGATCGATAAATATTGTTTTATTTCCATATAGAAAACTAAATACTGAATAAAACGACTGTAAAAATAGAATAGTTTATTTCAATAAGTGTTTTTACAAAACTTTTCCTCACGCCTCGCGGTTCCTAATAGACACAACTAGAGATGCCACGAATTGTAATTTGGCCGAATAAGGAACAAAAATTTGGCGAGTCTCTTGGCCGAAGTGCCGAAGATTCGGCAACACTTAGAATATTTCGCGTGTGTTTTACTAAAGTACTTGTAATGAAGACGCATCATGGGCGCTTTTGTGTGTTGATATGACAGCAGACCTTTACAAGTGATGGTCAAGAAACGCAAAACAATATCTTAATCTAGTAGAATTAGCTAAGATTTATTTATCATCTTCCTATTCGGCATTCGGCTGAATAGTCCCCAACATTCGGCCGAATACCGAATAGTGGACGAATTGCCGAATAGCCGAATACCGAAGATTTGCCGAATATTCGTGACATATATTTCAATTTGATATACTTATTTCAATTTTTTTAAACATAACCCGAGTTTAAAAAAAATTGACATAAGGAGCAAAAAGTATTTATTTTATTGCTTATTCAATGTATGTTTAGGAAAGTTTCTTTTAAATAAAGTAATGAAGTACAATAACATATAAACAATAATTAGATACTATCAGAAGAAATGTTATTTATATCTATGCGTAAGTGAAATATTAAATAAAAATGTTCTTTGATACTTTTTTACGAATTACAACCTAGACAAGTTTAAGAGTTATTCTATTCATTACGTTGAATAATTAAAGATTGTTTTCAAAGAAGGTTTATTTAGGTATTTAAAAAGACTGCAAATGTTAATATAAAACTACTACACAGATTTGAGATTTCTTCTGATTAGTTTGTCATTTTTCAATTATGAGGCTTCAAGCCTCGAATAAATCAAGAAAAAAAAAGAAATGTAATTTCTCTTTGATTTCATAAAACAAAATATATGTTATCTTTAAAAAAGTACACCAAAATTACTTTACTAACATACAGTAAGAGCTTGCTTATCATTTACAATATATTATTAAAGTGTAAATGTACTTAATGAATTTTCCCATTGAATAGGCTTTAAAGTTTTTCATTCGTAGTTTTATAAAAATAAAATTGTTTCGAATTTTCCTTACAAGATATTAAATAATTTTTGAGTAGGCGGCGGTAGTAAGCTTATGAAAAAGAAATATTAAATTAAGAAAGGATAAGCAGCACAGAAAGAATTTTTCATTAAAAGATTTAAAAACATGAACAAGCGTCTAAACGGATTATAGAAACTCGTATTTTAATAAAACGAATAAGTAATAAAACATTTTACAGCTTATATTGCAAAATATTTTAACAAATGTTTGAGTCTACTAAGTGTTTAATTGTTAACAACACTTTTGATAGACTTTGGTTTGCTATTAATACCTATGTATTATAAAAATAAAAATACTGTAGGTATATAACCTCTTTCTACTGTAAATAGTCTGAACAGTGATTTCGTACAATAAACATTGTTGAAAGTAGTGTAATTGGTTTATTTCAGTAGTAACGATAAGCCTTCGTTATAGAGAATCACGTGAGTCTTAACATTATTACTTAATTTATGCATAACTAGCCGCCATTTCACCCCCTATATTTTGCATAATTTAAACTATATCATTATAAATTATAGCCTAGGTGTTATTCTGATGTATAAGCTATACTATTGTAAAGTTTCATGAAAATCCATTCAGTAGTTTTTGCGTGAAAGAGTAACAAACGTCCATACATCCAGACATCCATACATCCAAACATCCATACATTCTTACAAACTTGCGGGTTAGTAGAATTAAATTTAGGCCTTGTAAACCTGCATCTGTGTCACAATCCCCATACCTTGCTTGGTCTATAGTACGTTATCATTTATTATACCTATTTACACTAATAGATCAAACAAAATCACAGAACCCCCACGGACAAACAATCACAAGACGTTTATCTTTTAAGCTTTGTTATCGTTTTATTCCATTGGGAAAACCTATTTACATCTCATTAGGTTGTGCAGTAAATCCATATATAAACAGAGACAGGTATAAGAAGTGGTTTCAACAACACGAGAATATCATTACATTTTACTAGATCTTCGATAACTAACAGATATGGCTTCAAAAATAGTTCTCGTCCTTTGTCTAATGGTAAGTTTTTCTCTTTTTATTAGTTATAATATCGTACAATTATGTTTCCTTAGTTTATTTTATACTAGGATGTAATTTACCACTCAACATGTATCCCACAGGAACTATCAATTTTTACTAGGCTAGCTTTATGTATGTAAAATATCGGGTTGATTTATCTAAGAACGGGAAACCAATAAAGAAACAAACAAACTTTCAAATAATATTAGTATCTAGGATGTTCATAAAAACAGTTACGTAGAAAACAGCAATAATAAAGAGAGATAATTGTCACAGCTGTCATGAGCCAGTGCCGAGCCTTTCTATGTTTCCAAATTTTTTTTCGATTCAAATCTTCTTATTTTAACAGCGAGAGAGACCTGTAGATTGTTTTATATAGAGGAGAAGAGGAGCATGTCGTCAGCGTATGTCAATATATAAAAGGTCCCGCTTTGAATGTAAATAATCCCTTCAGTTGTCAATCCCGTTCTCCTAAAAGAAAATAGTAGGGATACCTCATAACTTAACCTACCAAATGGAAGGTTAAAAGTCGTCCCGTGGAGAAATTATTTTGTTTAATTTTGATTCATGATTTTCAATTATCCGTGTCCTGTTTTGAGTGAAAAATAAAATGGCCGCTTTATGTGTAATGCATATATTATTTTATTATTATCTTATTTACAGGTAACCATATCAGCGGCAGTACCTGCTAAATCATGGGCTGTTAGTGGTTGGGGTCAAGGCAATGGGGCAAATCCATGGATTCCACCATGGGTATCTTCAGCTCCATGGTACCCACAATGGACGCCGTGCACCACTATTGGCACCGATTGCCTGGACTGCTCAACCAAGATCATCTGCACTAAAATAGGAGGCATTACACGCCCTTGTTCCGATCCCACTTTACCTTACTGCAATTTGGGAGAATGCTCTGCCACTCCATCTGCTGATTGTGCCACCACTAATAATCCTGCCGATTCTGAATGAAGCTTTTCACTGTCTACATTTTGATTAGGCATTGTGATCAATTTATATAATTTAATATTTTGTAATTTTCTTAAAAATATTTAACTTTAATAAATAATTTTCTGAAATTGTAAATTTTATTGCATTTTATGTTTCTTAATTAAATTCAAAAAGTCTTAGCCAAGTTGACTTTCTACAATTGTTAATGCATATTCAATTCAATTCAATTTTTAGGTTTATGGCTTTTAGGCGTGCAAGTTGAGCATATTTAACTCCGCCA
This sequence comes from Limenitis camilla, assembly GCA_905147385.1. Taxonomy (NCBI): domain Eukaryota; kingdom Metazoa; phylum Arthropoda; class Insecta; order Lepidoptera; family Nymphalidae; genus Limenitis; species Limenitis camilla. The sequence continues at coordinate 6,723,990 of LR990241.1, forward strand.
ATGTCACGTGAGATGGAGAAAACAGTCAAATTGAGCTAGAGTACGGTAAAAAATATAATTTAAACATTAATTTGACTATATGTACATGATAAATAGGTAGCGATTGTTAGTAAATCTGCAACAAAAAAAACACACACACATCAAATATAAGTAAAAATAATAAAATACTACAGATTGTTATTTATAATTTAATATTGTTAGTTTTAATATATTTACATAAGAATGTACATAAGGGACTAAACACAAACATTAACAAACATTTAACACTCAAATGACGGGGGACTTTACGAGGGAGAACGTCATAGAGAGGGTGTAAAAGCTTTGAACAGTTAAAAATAATGTGATAGGCAGAGCCTTCGTCTAAGCCGCACTCGCACAACGAGTGGTCTCTGACTCTGATCTTAGCCAAGTGCACAGGTGTACATGCGTGTCCGAGACGAAGACGACATATAGTTGTAGTAACAAATCGATCAGCAAACCTTTGAGCAAAAAACCAGGGTCGTCTCGGAATGTCAGATTGTAGTAAGGCATAGTATTTGCCTTTAACCGACTTCGATGAATTCCAGTATTCGTTCCAGGATTGGTCCAAATGAATTTTAGCGAGTGAGCAAAGGTCCTGGGATGAGTTAGAAAAATGTTCGAGAGAACCGCAATGAACTGCTAATTTGGCGCAAGAATCAACAGTCTCGTTACTAGTAATGCCCATCCAAACTAAAGTGATCATAAACCCTTTCTGATGGCAAGAATAGAGTGCTTCCCGGATCTTTAAAATAATCGAGTGTCTACGCCGGGCCCGGAACGGATTCTCTTTAATAGCCATTAGACAACTCAGCGAGTCAGTCAGCATAAGTGATTGTTTAATGTTATGGGACTCTGTGTACTTGATCGCTTCAAACAAGGCCGCAGCCTCACCTGTAAACACAAATGACTCAGGGGGACATTTAAATTGTAAAATAATTTTGTACCTGGGTACCCAACAGGCCGCACCAACAAAACCATCAAGAGATAGTTTGGATGCGTCTGTGTAAATTAATAGATGATTTGGCCAATTTTGATGAATAAGTTCCTGCAATTTTACATTATTACCGGGGGCACCTTTAACTAAACCTAGGTCAGTAGTTATGTCAGGTTTATAGACAAGGGACTTATAAGCTACTGTGTATAATGGATTAATCGGAAAAGCTGTGAGTGGATGGGGAAGCCTTGTCAATCTAAGAAAACTGTCCAACAGAGAAGAGACAGGCTTATTTGGGTCACAGAGTTGAGACAACAAAGACAGGCGCGGCCAAAGTGGATGAGATGATAGCTGTAACGCCTTACAAACAAAACGGTCGCATAGATATTGCCGCCGGATTGTTAACGGAGGATCAACACATTCAACCTGTAGGGCATTAATTGGGGAAGACTTCATTGCACCTAGTATTATCCTAAGACATTTGTTTTGAATTTTGTTTAATTTTTCATTGGGGGCTTTATTAAAGGGGTCTAGGACAAAAAGACCATAATCAATATGGCTCCGTATAATTGCACTGTACAGTATTTTTTGAGTATAAGGGTGTGCACCCCACCACACACCAGACACAGCTCGCAAGGCATTGACCCCTGCCTCGCATTTTTTACTGATATAGTCAGCATGGGCAATTCCGTTCAGTTGTTTATCGAGGGTAAGGCCTAAAAATTTAACTTTGTTAACAATTTCAATGGGTTGATCCTCATAAACAATATCAATGTCAGGAATATGGCGTTTTTTAGTAAATAATACTGCCTTACATTTTGTAACTGACAAAGACAATCCGTGATCAAATAGCCACTGGCCTAGGTAGTGCAAAGCAGAGTTGATGCGAAAAGTTATGTCCTCAACTGATTTTGAGCTACAGTAGAGGACGATGTCATCAGCATATTGAAGAATATTGCAAAAATTATTAACAGACAATTCGAGGTCCTGGGTATAAAGACTGTATAACAGGGGGCTCAAGACTGACCCTTGGGGAAGGCCCTTCCAGACAAGTCTAGGGGGAACAGTAAGTAGCCCATGCTTAACAGATATGGACCTACAAGAAAGTAGCTTAGCTATGTAATTAGTCAGCCTCGGCGGTAGACTCAGCTGGTGCATTTTTTGCCTGAGCAACGGAAGCAGAACATTATCATAGGCTGAAGACACATCTAGAAAAACACCAACTAGATACTCCCCCCTAGAAAATGCAACTCGAATGTCTGTTGTAAAAATGCTGAGACTATCTAGAGTGCTTAAACCCTTCCGAAAGCCAAATTGGGAGGGTGCTAGAATATTCCTGCTTTCCACTACCCATTCCAATCGATTTTTAAAAAGATGTTCGGAAACCTTGGCTAAGGTGGATGATAAAGCAATAGGTCTGTAGGAGTTTGGGTCAGAAGGACATTTACCTGGTTTCAGGATGGGAAGGATAATTTGTGATTTCCAAGATTCAGGGACAACATTAGATGTGAATAGAGTGTTAATTAAATTTAAGAAGTATTGTTTTGCATTATTATTAAGATTTTGAATGAATGAATATGGAACACCATCTTCCCCTGGACAAGTATCTTTTAAGCCATTGAGAGCGGTCATAAGTTCAGAAAAGGAAAAAGGGGCATCCATCTCGTCCGAGATAGATGTGGGTGTTAAATTTGAAAAAAAGTCCTCGGAAGGGACAAAAGGTGGCGCCAGCCTTTCAGCAAAACCGTTAATCCATTCCGAAGGGTTGCTGTAACTAGGACACTCGGAACTATTTAAAACTCGACGAAATTTTTTAATTTTCGTCCAGACCAAAGAAGATGATGAACGTGGTTCCAGGGTCTCACAGAAACTTATCCAACTGCATCTTTTTTTCTTTTCTAAAAGCTTTTTAAATTTTGAATTGATATGCAGATATTGTACAAAATTTTCTTCTGACATAAATTTGGAATATTTCTTCTCAGCGGAAAGGCGCTGGTAATAGAGATCAGTGCATTCCTGATCCCACCAAGGATTGGAAGGCAGATGATCTCTAGCCAAGTTTTTAAGGGGAATATGTAAGTCAGCTGATAGTAGAATGGCTTTAAGGAACCTCTCATAACAAAACAGACCATCATGACCATTACTAATAATGTTGTCTACAGATGTAGCATAAGCTGACCAATTAGCTTTTCTCAAATTATGTTTCAGAATGGGTTTATGTCTCACGGATGGGAAGATTCTACTGTTAAATTCTAAAATGACAGGAAAATGATCACTTCCACAAGTAGAAGTAAGCACTTGCCAGGACAGTTGAGAAGCTAGAGATGGAGAAGAAATAGATAGATCAACTGCTGTCATAGGATTCTGATAAGGATTAACTCTACGGGTGGGAGTACCGTCATTGAGAATGCAGAGACCTACATCATCAATGATGTCCAACAGATGCGAAGCAAAATTATCAGAACTATGACATCCCCACATTGTGTGATAAACATTGAGATCACCCATAATCAAAACAGGATCTGGTAAAGAAGAGAAAATATAATGTAGTTCCGAAATTAGAGAATATGAGGGATAGGGGATGTATAAAGATAGAAAAGAAATATTAAAAGCTCTCACAGCGACAGCATTAATCTGTTCACTATGAGCAGGAAGGGGGATAGAAGAATAGGGAGTAGGGTGCCGTATAAGAATGGCACACCCTGCAAACCCATCACTCCTGTCATCCCGCAAACAGGAGAAACCCGGAACCCGAAACTGGGACCCAGGCAACAACCACGTCTCCGAGATGGCAACAATAGCAGGCTTGTGAAAGTTAATTAATGAGATTAGTTCAATTTTTTTGGATCTTAGACTTTTACTATTCCACTGCAGAAAAATGAGTGGGTCCATTTTTGAGGATTTCAAAAATTTGGGATAAATTATGGGCAACGTTGGACGGTAATGGCATTTCATTGGCTGTTGAAATGATGCTAACAAGTACCTCCGTAAGAGATACTAATAGGTTTCTTTGATTATCTACAGGGTTATAGGAATTATTTATTACTGAGTTGTCAATAGCACAGCCATTGGGTAAGGAAGAGTCGGGGGAGCAAACAATAGATTGATGAGCTTGTCTATCAAATCCCCGTGCTGGAGGAGCTCGGGGACGGGGAGATCGGAAAACAGTCTGTCTGTAAGTTTTAGTCGGTTTAGTAGGAGAGGGTGATGCAATAGACTGAGGAGAACCAGAAACAGAAGGAGTGGTAAACATTTCTTTAGCAACATTAGCATAAGATCTTTGCACTGTGGGGAAGCGAGATGCTGCCTCAATATAAGAAATGTTGTCCTGGGACATTACAATTTTAATGCTTTGCTGTCTCGAAAATTCAGGACAAACTTTATCAATAGAAAAATGCCTACTGGAACAATATAAACAAGTAGAGTTATCTTTGGAAATGTTGCAAGAATCACCAGTATGGGGTTGAGCACACCTGTAGCATCTTGGCTGAGATCTACACTGTGCCTTAACATGTCCAAAACGACAGCAATTTAGACACTGTATTGTGGGTAATTTGTAGGGGACTACTGAGAGAGATGAATAGAATGCAAAAATTTTGTCGGGTAAAGTTTGGCCTCTAAATGTTATTGCCACAGATTGGGTAGGTACCCATGTGACAACACCTTCATTTATAACTTTACGGTTCAGTCTCCTTGCCCTGAGCACTTCACCACACCCGGAAGGTAGGTCAACAGAGCTAGCAAGTAGCTCCATTGACCAATCAACGGGAACACCCTTAACCAAGCCCATCCTAGTAACATTAAAAGTAGGGATAATAGCTTTATACTTAGCCATTCCTAGGACAGGATTAGCCAAGAAGTCATTGGCTGCCATGGCAGAGGAGAATTGAACGGAGATTTTATTACGACCAACATTTTTCACTCCATCTTTTAAATACCAACAAATTTATGTGTATGAAGAAATTGACCAAATTTAAGAGCGCGTATAGTTGTACCTGCGGCAGTGTCGGGAATTTCTCTAGATACATAAACAATGTAGGGGCCTGTGTCGTCGTCGTAATAATGTTTTGGTCCGTCAGTCATAGAAGGGTGAATATATAAATTATTTATTGATGGGGTAGCCGTGGAAGGGTCAACAATTGTTTTTTTGATGGTAGAACTGGACTCATTAGACACACCATCATCACCATGACGTTTCCTTGAAGTGTTAGGGGGACATGAGGAATCGACTTCGATGAAATTCGTGCCCGGGATCAGGCGGTTCTGACCCCATACTTACCACTAAATGCTATTTAAATAAACTTACCACAACCGATAATGTTAGTATACCCTTATATAAACCAACACCACCTATTTAAACACCTATTTTAATCTTAAAAGATCACAAGTATCACACTACACTGCGTTCACCATCAACAACGCAAGCGAAGTCTTAATGCATATAGATAACCTTAAAATGTATGGGAATGACATATGTCAACGATATATCACGTGATCTAATTAAAGTTGTAGAATGACAATTCGCACTTAATGGGTGCGTTCCTCTAAGCACTCACGAGTGCGACGACCACGCTCAAAACCACGGTTTATCCCGTTCCATTTCTTCGCGAGTGTTACAATCGTTAATCCAAGTGGAATGTATTATTGAGCGTTTTAAGCGCTAACGAAAATAATTCAAGGCGATCGATAGCGAGTGAGAGAGCGAGATAGAGAGCGATAAATCAATTAAATTTATAAAGCAATAGTTTCAAGAGGTTGAGTTATTATTATTTGTAAGTCTTAACAATAAACCAATAATAATTAGTTGGTAATTGGATAAATTAATTTATATACATATTTTTTATTGATTAATGATTGATATTGATTTTTTTATATTTATAATTAAATTGAAACTAAAATTAATTTTACATAAGTACGTTGAGTATCCGCTGCAGAAACATTCACTTCCACTAATAAATCTATTCTTATCAATTAAAATTATTTACACCCTAAAGTTATTTGGGCGTTGTAAACGCTTAGTGGAACGCACCAAATATGTCAACGTGGCTTGTCAACACTTATCGCTTGAAATTGTAGAAAGAGAATAGAAACATAACGTTTGCAACTTGGCTAGACTCCCAGTATTGATTGAGATGTCAATAGAGATAACTCAAAAAATAGTCAAAGGTGCCTTAAGAGCTATATCTACGTTAAAGTATAACGTTAAAGTCAAGACATTAACATAGATAGTGGCAATTGGCTATTATGAAAATTTAGGAGAGGCTTTGTATAAAATCAGGCAAAAAGGTTAAATGCCAGACATTTTGGATGGTTCCACCTTTCAGTCAGAAAATATGTGAATCTACTTTAGATATTACTCTTTTAGTTATAATTAAACATTTATTAGTTACGTTACAAAATAAACAAAACTGATAAGATAAATTAGGCTAAGTAACATTATTTGTTGTAATTACCCATACCCTTAATTAATTGTACACAGAAGATAAGACTGAGATTTCAATATCTATTATGATTAATACTTTTAAAACAAAGTGAATACTATACAGATTTTTAAAATGAAAAAAAATCTCAACATAATTTTTATCAACAAAATTTATGCAAAGATAGCTCAAAATCAACAAACATTGTGTCACGAGTTACCGTAATAGCGATAACACCATTGTAAATATTATCTTCGTAAAATATTTTAATAATTCTTTCTTTATAACTGAATCTATATACTGTTGTTGTAACTTATATACTGTTCAATAGGTTATACTCTTCCCTAATATAAAAACCTAAATGACTCTAATGTCAGTATGAAATGTCATTTCATATTCGGCACGTTTTTTTTTTGTTGGATAAGGTGCAAACGAGCAGATGGTCCACTTGATGGTAAGTGGCCACACTCTTGCTTTGTCGATGCGAAGCATCCTCTAAGATAGAGTAGGGAGGGAGAGTAAAGAAAAAAAAATGCTGCGGTTTCAGCAGATCCTGAACAAGAGCACAGAGTCCACTATTCGCAGCATTAATGGGACGGGAAAGGGAGGGGTAGGTCTGGCCTACATGACACTTGGCGGTCGGATTCGCATACTGATGGTAGCAAGCCAATCGGGAAGCAGATCCCCTACCTCCAAGGGGGTGCTGGGTTACTCTGCTCTTACGAGATGCTCTCCCAGCGGCAGATGTGAATAGTATTCTAACCCGGGACGGGTACAACATTATTTTTAAGGTTAGTTTGTCCAGATTGTGTCACTTTTTAAAATTAATAGTGGGGTAATACTAAAAAAAAATGTAGAATTTTCTTAAGGTGATTCTGATAATATTTCAGTAAATAACATAGTTCGTAGTTTCGTACCTAATACAAAATAGCTTTTCTAACCTCTTGAAATGTAAGCTTCACCAGTATAATGTGTGGACCCACACTAGCACATATCACAGGTTCGTTACAAACAATCTCACTGGTACAGACACCAGTATGTCGCTCTTGGCAGACGATCCTCACTTACATACTTTGTACCTATAAGAAAAAAATTATTTTTTACTCAGTACGAATTATACTGATAGCAACATTGTTCACAAAATAGTGGTCACAGGTTTTATATAAAAGTATACCCACGTGTAGACAATATAAAACCTATAGTGCGATAGATTAGAGTCAGTCTCTCTGGAGTTTTCGCGTGGTTTACATGTAAGTTAGTATTATAGTATTGTGGTTAAGGTCTTCTTTAGGTCCACGAAACTTTATTTTCTACTGTAGTTAAAGTGGAAAGATATTATTGTTTGTATGTTTTTTTGTCGCGAACAGGCTCGAAAACTACTGAACCGATTTTGAAAATTCTTTCACCGATAGAAAGCTACATCCTTTCCGGGTAACATAGGCTATGTGGTGTTGCCATAAATACTCTAATTAAAAAGATATCGCCATTTAAGTGCCATAAGGTGACCATTTTGTAAATTGAAGAGTTTCTCAGGAACTAACAATCCGATTTTAAAAATTTATTCACTGATAGAAAACTACACTATTCGTGAGTGACAAAAGTGATTTAGTGTTGCTATATACATTTTTAAATAATTGAATAAGGCCATTTTGTTGTTACACATCCGATTTAAAAAATTCTTTCACTGATAGAAGTCTAAAGTATTTCCGTCTCTCTACCTCTTTATATACTATCATTTTCACTCATCCTCTCTTTTTTTTCTCTCTTTAATTTTTATCTTTATCTGTTCAGAATGATCAGTCTCGTTTCACTTTCTTTCTTTCGATTATCTCTCTCTCTCTTTCTCTCTCTCTGTCCTTTACCTATTCAATTCTATTCTTGCTCTGTCCTCTTTTATTATCTGTCGCTTTTCTTTTCTTTTTCTTTCAATTATTTCTCTTTTTATAACTTTTTCTCTTACTCTCTCTCTTTTTTCAAATAATGAATTGCAAAGTGACAGTTACAGAGTGACAATTTAGGGACATCAATTATAATATTGCTTTAAATACACGGAGCGAAGCGAGGGCAGGCCGCTCGTCTATATCTATACTTCTATACTATTATATAAAGAGGAAAGATTTGATTGTTTGTATGTTTGTATGTTTGTATGTTTGTATGTTTGTATGTTTGTATGTTTGTATGTTTGTATGTTTGTATGTTTGTATGTTTGTATGTTTGTATGTTTGTATGTTTGTATGTTTGTATGTTTGTATGTTTGTATGTTTGTATGTTTGTATGTTTGTTTGTTTGTTGCGAATAGGCTCGAAAAGTACTGAACCGATTTTGAAAATTCTTTCACCGATAGGAAGCTACATCCTTTCCGGGTAACATAGGCTATGTGGTGTTGCCATAAATACTCTAATTAAAAAGATATAGCCATTTAAGTGCCATAAGGTGGCCATTTTGTAAATTGAAGGGTTTCTCAGGAACTACTAATACGATTTTAATTTTTTTTTCACTGATAGAAAAATGCACTTTTCGTGAGTGACAAAGGTGATTTAGTGTTGCCATATGCATTTTTTAATAAATAGAATATGGCCATTTTGTCGTAACTAACCCGATTTTAAAAATTCTTTCGCTAATAGAAAACTATACTTTTCGTGAGTGACAAAGGTGATTCAGTGTTGCCATATACATTTTTTAATCCACGAATTTGGCCATTTTGACGTAACTAACCCGATTTTAAAAATTCTTTCGCTAATAGAAAACTATACTTTTCGTGAGTGACAAAGGTGATTCAGTGTTGCCATATACATTTTTTAATTCACGAATTTGGCCATTTTGTCGTAACTAACCCGATTTTAAAAATTCATCAGCTAATAGAAAACTATACTTTTCGTGAGTGACAAAGGTGACTCAATGTTGCCATATACATATTTTAATTCACGAATTTGGCCATTTTGACGTAACTAACCCGATTTTAAAAATTCATCCGCTAATAGAAAACTATACTTTTCGTGAGTGACAAAAGTGATTCAGTGTTGCCATAAACACTTTTTTAATTAATAGAACACGGCCGTTTTGTAGCTACTGATCCGATTTTAAAAATTCTTTCACTGAGGAAGTCTACAGTATTTCTGTCTCTCTTCCTCTTATATACTATCATTCTCTCTCATCCTGTCTCTTTTTTCTCTCTTTAATATTTATCTTTATCTTTGTTCAGAATGGTCAGTCTCTGTTCGGTTTTTTTTTCGAGAGTCTCTCTCTCCTTTATTTTTATTTTTGTACATATATTCTTAATTTAACAAATACTTTAACGTAGACGAAGTCACGGTAGTCGACTAGTAATTATATAAAAGGCCTTTAACGCTACACCTTGGTCACAAGTTCGAGACGTTGCCCGGCTTTATGTGGAAATTGTATGTTTATACGTAATGCTGTACAGTAACGGCTATCATTCCTGTCTCATTCTATGAAAATAGTAACGACATACAATTTTAATTTAAGGGTATATATTTTTCTCAGATTTTACTTTACTTCTTTGCAATTAATTGAATAAATAATTCTTATTGATAGATGACACGACATGTGGTAAGGACTCATAAAATGAATGATTAAGATATATAAGATTGTTATAGGCGTCAATATGTACTAAACCTTATACAAACTTACATGAAATGTTTATCCATGATTAAACTACAGAACAGTTGTTGACTGCACATCGTAGGAAAAACCTGAAGCGAACGCCGTTTCCTTGTTTGTGCCTAGTCTGCTACACTGGGGATAGTTTGCTTAGATAACTACTAGAAAACCCGGTGAACTAAATAAAGTCATAAAAACAAGATAAACAGTCACATCGAAGTATGAGCTACATTTTCCTAGTGTTTTATAAAATAAATTTATGACTTTTTATGTTCATCATCATTTAACATGTTAAAATTATTATCTTGTTTATTTTTCTAAAATTCCTATAAATTACATTTTCAAATATATCCTAAAAATACAAATAAATTATTATTATTATGTGTTATATATTGTTTGTTTCTTTTCTTTGTAATAGGTACGGTTACTTAGCAAAACATTTACTGTAGTAATACTAAAGCTTTGTATAAATTAATCTTTCTAATGGATATAGTAAGGCATACGTAAAATTGAATCATTCAAACACTAAATATAGTATGAAATCTTTTAAAAGGACAAGTTATAAAAGAAATTTAATATCAGTCAATATTAGTCTATAAAAATATATTTCTATTTTTAACTTATCTAAGTACAATTGAACTCCTGTTTACTTTCAATAAGAATATCGTTTCGTTTGATTTGCTACTAATAGAATTCAAATAATACTAAGTATACGAAGACAATTTTTCTGAGTATATTTACGCTTCAGAGTGGCTTATTGTTTGTTTCTGAAAGCAGACTCCTTTGGATTCGCAGACAATATAGATACAAAAACAAATAATCGCTCATTTCCAACAAGATCTATTTAAATTTCAAAGTTTTATTAAGTCATGGAGTGGACTCTGGGCTCTTGCTTAGGGTACGTTGAAACCGAAGCATTTTTTCGTCACTCCCCCTCCCCACTCTATCTTCGAGGATGTAACGCAGCGACAAAACAATCTCAACAAAGTACCTCTGGTGGCCACTTACTATCAGGTGGACCATCTGTCCGTTTGCACTTTATCTACCATAAAAAAATAAGTACAAAGTGTAACATTTCTGTTGTTATTATAGGTGAAACCTTGAATTTTATCAAGAGCTTCATATTGAATTGTAACGTCCATATTTATTAGTTGTATAAATCTACAAACCTTTTAGATACTTACGTAATCAGATAATCTGATGATGGATCTGGAAGGTAAGGGCCGGCATTCCCTGGTGACCAATATTCTTATATAAAACAACATATATATATTTTTTTTTTTTTAAGATTACTAGCAGTATGGATCACATACTACTAGTATTCCCTTTACCCCTCCTAGTAAGCTAATAAATAGCTTGTGTCAGGAGTGGGCCACGCCAGTAGTCCAATGTCCGGGATTTGAACCCACGACTTGTTGATCGTGAATCCAACGCCCGAACCACTGAGCTACTGACGCTTCAAGACCATAGAAAAAGCTTTCACCCAACCATAGACTAATAATTATATATCAATATATCACCAAATAATTTTATTTAGGTTATTGATATTTTGATGAAAAATATGATCGATGTTTAAATATATAAATCTATAAAATATTGATATATTTTTAACTAGTCGACCTGCCCCGGCTTCGATCGGATGTATTTTATCACGTGTACATATGTTTAATTTTACATTTTAATTTTCATTATATTTTTCATCCATACAAAAGTGTTCTAAGTGATCACATACTCGTAGATACTATTATTAGTTTATCTTTATTTTATTTTGTTAGCAAATGTATCTAGATTTAGATTTTCTTACAATTAACATTCCAATAGAATCTGCTCGCAACAGTTCTCGACAAAAGAATGCAATTAGGTTCTGTATATAGGAGCAGGATAAATGTTAGGTTTTAATGAAAATTCCTCGCCTCACTTACGTCTATGATATCTTGCGACCCTTGTCAACGAATAAAAGCACTTACACGTAGGTGAGATGTATGTTGACCTTAGAAACCCTGCCGTATATTAGGTGCTTATTGTTCCACCTCAGTAAAGTCAGGTATTTCAAGGAAAATTTCGACGGGGACGCTGCTTCTAATATTTCAAATAAACACTTTATTTTGATATATTATGCTTTTCTGATTCACACTTTAATCACATTGATTAATGTGATTAAAGTCTATTTAACTACTTTGATCCTTTGCTTCCATAGATACTGGCAGGTAATAAAAATAACTTACTTGATTTTAGGAGGTAGAAGTACAATAGAGCGAGGGTATTTAAAAATATCTAGTCTTGTTTATGAGAGTTAAATAATATCTCAATCTTAACAAAAGTAACCAAATAAAACGAGAAAATCAATAATTGTATTATTTATTATGGAATACTTTTAACCAATAACATAGCACGTATTAAATTAATTTTATCGTTCTAGTCTAGTACAGTACGGTGATCTGAAACAAATATTTATTGAATTTTAATGAAATTTATAATCTATTATATGTGTCGAATATGAAAGCTCTAAAGAATTTCTTGCCAAGACTCTCTCTTCTCTTTGTATATTTGTTAGCTCTATCAAGAAAGCAGAGCAAAAATTTCAGAATTAAATAAACGTATAAAGGAAATAGTTGCTAATTAGTTAACAAAGAATTGATTTTGTTGCTAGTGCCGGTCTCTATAAATCAGCATCACTGCTGCTAGCTTGAGAATATAAAACATATGCAGGAATTTTATTCGTCAGCTACAAAATAATTATTTTAAATATAATTGTTATAAATACTATTTGTTTTATGAGCAAAAAATGGGAGAGTCGACCCTCTAATATAAACCTGTGGTGCGAAATAGATAAATAATTATTACCAGTTACACGTAGCGTTGATTTTTTGAAACTTTTTAGCCAGAATTGCAAGCAGATCCAGGGATGAATGAGCATCTTCCGGCGTTACAGTACGGCAGCAGTCCAGTACAGGTACGAACAATGCCTTGGTTATTGGAGAAGCAACGCAGTGCTCGTCTGCAACTCGAACATGTTGCGCCAGGCTGAAAATGTGTTATATTAATGTTTACCCTTGAATTTATAATAAAATACATAAGTTACAACTTGGGCCCATTTTTCATTGATTTAAAATCATTCATGTCTTGTTTGCTTTTTAACCAAATTTATCGAAACAAACTCTACAAATATTATATTATTGAGTGTTTCAATTGAATTAGAGGATCATAGAGCGATCCCGTTTCGTTATAATTTCCCATAATAGCGGTGAGGGAGCGTAGGTTTTTAGTGGGTATTCCGGAGGTGCGCCTGTGAGCTCCACACGCCCTTTCGGGGTATAACTTGGGAGGGATGCGTAAACTGCATATTCCATCGAAAAAAAGAGCTAAGCATATTTTTTATTCTCATGCCCCTTTAATGAAATAAAGTAATAAAAGTAAAATAAACAAACCGATTGGGTGTAGTTACAAGATGTGGAAACGCCTATCAAGGTGAAGAATGTTCTTTCCTGAGCTTCACCTGTTGACCTAGCATCACGTTCAGCTTCTTCACCCACGTCAGCTTCATTGACATCAAATGCGTTATCTTCAAGAGAACTATCGTCTGCAAAAATTAGGTTAACAGCTACCTGCAAGATGAATGAAAAAATATAGTATTATCAATATTTCATTGAATTAATATTACATTTTTTTATGATAGAATAGGAACAAACGAGCAGACGGTCCACCTGATGGAAAGTGGCCACTGTCGCCCATGGACATCGACAAAACTAAAGGGTATCTCTTGTTTTGCCGATACGTGGCCACCTCGAGGATAGGGTAAGGAGGGACCAAGGAGTGCTAAGTTACTCGGCTCTTACGAGATGCCTTCCCAGCGGCAGAGAGGAATTGTATTCTAACCCGTCCCCTCACGGGTAAAAAGTACGTATTTATATTGTCAATTACTACTCTGAGGGTATTCGTACCATTGGTAGTCAATAGTAAAAAATAATTATATAAGTTTAAATCTTACAGTCAGTCACTTAATACGTAATATAGTGTAAGGCTAAACGATAAACTTAAGTATTGGACGCTAAGGTTCTGACCCAGACGGTGACTAGGTCATAGGCCCCAGATACTACTTGAGTTCGTATCATAACACTTAGATTGTGAAGTATGTGAATAGTGGAACAATATGATTATTATGGAATATTAGAAATCGCTATATAGCATGTATAACAAACCTTTTTCTTTTATTTAACAATAAAAAGATACTTTTTATTTTACGAAACAATCTAATAAATGATAAATTTAATAAAAAATATTAGATTTCTTACCAATGCTGTAAGAAAAGCGAATATGTAGATGTTGCCAGCTGCCATTTTGGGTGAAATTAGTATTTGGTGATGATACTTGAGCTGTTAATCCGAAAGATGATGATATCTCTGAAATCGATCGACTTTATATACCATTGATGAATAATAGCACAATAAAATTTATTATAGAATGATTGTATTGTAAATTATTTAATACAGGGGTGCTAGTATTCGTATTATTGTTTGTGTAGGTAGATCAATTATATAGTTTAATAATACCTACGATTTTCCTTCGATCTTAGCTTCTTACTTTCTAAATATGATAGGAGATTCATACTTTTTTTCAATAATTTGAGTTATAATTTCTATATCCGCATCCCAAACTTTTAAATCGTCAATGGGCAGTATAGTGCAATTCTAATATACTGGATATCTAATGCAAAAAAAAACAAAGAAGAACCAGACAGGAAAAAAAAAGTTCTTTGTTATTTATAATGGCGACAAAGATGTATGAAGTATCCAAACTCTTTTTTGTAGTGACAACCGCATTTAAGTCTGTTCATTACCGTTGTTTTGACCTAAATATTTTTGACATATCTGTATGACTAGAATACCAAGAGATGGTGTTAAGACATAACAAAATAAATCTAAATAAACCTTGTATTAGTTTATACAAATAATAATAAAAATTAAACGCCAAGTAGTTAGATATTTTAAAATTCTTGACATCAGTCAGCCCTGAGATATTAAACCGAAAACCAGACAATGTAGACAAGTATAGAATAATATCGGTTATACGCAAAACAATAGAACAAAACTCGAGAGGTCGTGATACATATTGTTGGCTACAAGTTAACAAATCTCAATCAAAATAGACAGTATTACGTTATGAATTATATTGTTAGCTAGTGTGTGTCAAAGTCTAATTGTTCTCAAAGGTTTTGGGTCTTGTCTATTTGTGTTTTGTCATAAGGACCAGCATCACGCTTTTCAACGGGTAAGCTCTATCATAAGGTCCAGAATGTGTTAATTTAATGTCATGTAAAGTTTTTGTGTCTAAATTTTAATGAAATAAGTACTTTTGTCCTCATTTAATAAGGGTTTTAAATTTAACATGTCATAGACAAGTTAGACTCTTTACTGATATTTTACAAGGATACATTTTAAGCTGCATAAGAGCTGCTGCACTTTTTATCCCGGAAAATGCGCAGTTCCTATATTATATATAGTATTGTTCATACAAAAACAGCTAAAAGATATAAGTTAAACTCTCAACACAAATACGTGACACGGGACACTCAGAAAGTTTTGAGAAACTAAAAAACCTAACTTTTATGGATAAAATGTTCTCAAAGAACTTTCCACCAGCCTCTATAATAAGTTTCATGCATCTGAACCAATTTTCGAATCCTTTTTTCCAGTCCACCGCAGACACCTCTTCCACAGCCTTCTTGAACGCTCCTAGCGCGTCTCCCGGCGATGAAAACCTTATCCCTGTCTGCAGAATTTTTATTTTGAGAAATAAAAAAAGTCACACAGTGCCAGATCAGGACTGTAAGGAGGGTGACCCAACACTCTGACCGGTGTGGTATCCAGGAAGTCCCTCATTTTGAGCGCTGAGTGCGCGGGCGCGTTGTTATGGTGAACCAGTACATCGCGGAGGTCGCTTGTTGCTCATTGCTGACAAAACTTCTGGCAGGCGTTATGTGGCATACTATTCGGTGTTTATGCTACTCTGGTCTCTTAATGGAATAGAAACTAGATATCCCGGCATAGTGAAGAAACTAGCGATCAAAATTTGCCCTGCGCTTCTCGATCGCTTTACTTTCGTAGGCGTTGGTTCTCTTTGAAATAGCAAAACAGTTGACTGACCCTTTGTTTCAGGATTGATTTAATAAATCCAGGAATATTTCACCTGTCACAATGTCGTAAACGTGCCGAGTCGAGCCTACTTTAAATTTTTGAATCATATCACGGCACCACTCCACACGAGCCTGCTTCTGAGCTTGGGTAAGGTTGCGAGGTACCTAGCGCGAAACTACCCACCTCGCGCGAATAATTTAATTTGTTCTCGAAAAATATCGAGAGAAATTCGAAATTCGAACAATGGTGTTTTTACTAAAAGTAAAAATACAATGGCCTGGTAGTGTGTAACTTGATTAAACATATATAATACTTTTATCTCGGCACAAATATAGGTTCTGTGGAATGAATAGACATTATTCATGTAAGAACAGCTAAACAAATACGAATGAAATTTCGTACGCATAAACTTTGTAACTTAAATCTAAAAAGAATTCTTTATTCCCTGAAAATTTAGAGTTCTTTTGGGATAAGGGTTATTATTCTTACAAGAACAGCTAAAGGGATATCAAAGAAATTTTGAACACATAGTTTGTAACATAAATCGACACTAGAATACCTTTATGTTAGTGCAAACTTAGCTCTACGTGAACTAAGTCACGCGGGTCGACTAGTCAAGAAATAAATATCGTGTATGTATCAAACGGAAAAAGAAAATCAGAAATAAATTTCTAATTAATGTCTTCAAAAATTACGGTGATAGTTCCTTGATCCTATGGAAAAATATTATACCTATAGATTACTTGAAATAACGTATTTTCTATATAAATAAGTTATTTATTGAATAAGGTTATGAGAAATATTTAGTCATTATGCTTAATAGCTTAGTTTAATCTTCTTTTTTTAAACTCTATCTTCTGTCAGTAGCTACTGTTAGTAAAGATGTTGCCAACATTGATCTAAGTAATCCGTACACAATCTTTTATTTAATATGAGTTAAAATGTGATTAAAAAGCAGTGATAGCCAAGTGGTTGAGACTTCAAGTCTTACTCGAGAGGTTCGAGTTCGATCCTGGGCACACACTTCTGACTGTGAGTTATGTGTGTTTTAAGAAATTAAATATCACTTGCTTTAACGGTGAAGGAAACCTGCACTCCTGAAAGTTCCCAAAAAGTTCTCAAAGGTATGTGAAGTCTGCCAACCCACACTGGGTCAGCGTGGTGGACTATGACCTAATACCCTCCTCATTCCGAGGAGGAGACCTGGCTCAGCAGTGGGTCATTGAAGGGTCGTAATGATGAAAATAATAATTTAATTTTGTAAATAATTGTCTAAATTTCCATTCTTTTGTCGACAAAGACAATGTATATTCTTTATGCTAAACTTAGCTCTCATTTCACATTTATGTTTTTGTTGAAATTATATAAGGTAGTAGGGTAATATGTATAAAATTATGAATGTTGGAATTGTAACGTGCGTCACACAAAAGGGGTTATGTCAATTATACATTATCTAGCAAAACTGAATAAGACAATAAAAGTGATGGATTCAGATAAGTCCAATGGTTTTTAACAGGTTCCCTATGAAAATACGAATTACTGAAAACCTGAAATAATTAAAAAACTTAAAGCGCGGTTAGTTGAGCAGTTCTTCTACGGTTTCAATGAAAATGTAATGTATTTTAATACTAATAAAATTTAAAAATAAAATATTTAAAAAAATTTTGTGATAATGATAACATTACAGCATTACGTAAACTAATGTTAGCAACACCGTATGCAAATTAGTATTCGGTAGTTTCTTTGAAATTATTTCAAGTATACCAACGTGTAGATGTATAACCTTTAATGCGATAGATTACACTCAGTCTCTCTGGTGTTTTCGTGTAGGAACATGGAAGTTAGTATTATACTGTAGTATATCCATATTGTGAAAGAGCTCTTTAAACCTGCTCCTGGATCTTATACCCCAGGTACTGCTTCGTCTAAATTGCGTACGTATTGGTGTACAGTAATGGATATCATTCCTCTGACACTAAATCTTCATTAAAGATCAAAATCGTTGCAAATGTTTTTTAAACAACCTTTCATTTTTTTCTTTTAATATCATATTAGATTTTTAACATGACATTAAAAGAATTAAATCAATCACTATCCATGAGAAGATAAAAAAGGAAAGCGAATTATGGGAATTTCTCCATTTTACTTATTATTACTTCAATGTATTAGCAATCTCGCAATGGATTAAAAACTAGCCAAACTGTTTCGTCTTCTCTGAGTCTAATCTTTAAATGATGGTAACCTTTTACCTTTTAAATTAAATTAAAGCCATTTCTTTTTGTTTTGTATTTCAAATGTACGCAAAAGTTTTTGTGTAGTATTAACGATCCTATCCTAATTAATATCGTTATTCCTTTCAATGAATTCAAGGTCGACTCCACGAAAATCCTAATTGGAATAAGTCCGCCAATATACTTATCTTAGTTTAGTTTTATTTCAGTGTATTTTTTTGTGTTTTATTTATGTACAATAAAGAGCAATAAAAAAAGCCTAAGTTGCAAGTCAGACCAGCACCAATACAATTTAAAAACCGTAAGTATCCAATTTAGTGCAGTAGTTTCTGCGTAATGCGCGTACAAACATATACTTTTTTTATGGTAGATAAGGTCGCCCATGGACATCGACAAAACAAGAGGATAGAGTGAGGAGGGGGAATGAAGAAAAAAAATTCTGCGATCTCAACGGACCCTGAGCTAGATCCCAGAGTCCACTAAATCCACAGCATTAACGGGATGGGAGTGGAAGGGGGTAAGTCTGGCCCACATGCGGCTTGACCGGAACGCGTCTATGACACTTGACGGTCGGATTCGCATGCTGTTGGTCGCAAGCCAGTCGGGGAATAGATCCCCTGCCACCAACCCAGCACGGGTTGCATGTTAAAGTAGTGAAACTAATAGTTTAGTATTGTTTGTTGGCGTGGTGCTAGGTTATCGAGGAGCACGTGAGTAATGTACTTTATTATTTAAATATTTGGAGTTGAGGAAGGAGGAGGTTGGAGGAAGTTGATAAAAGATATCCATAAACCTGCTCGGCTTCTATCTAGATTACATGTTAATATTGTCGTTTGAGTGTTACTGCGCAGTACAGTTCCCATCCTTTTAATAATACCAACATATTTACTTTTAATAGTAAACGTGTAACGTATGAAATGCGCGCTGTATCTATTTAAGTTATGACGTAGAATTTCTGCTAACATATTTAATGTTGTTTGTTTTCATTTCCTTGTTAATATTCTTAACTGACGACAGTGTGTTTTGATATCTACAGCGATTTTTCCTAGTAATTATATTGTGATAACAGATTTAATCGAAAAAATGGGAACGAATCGTATTATTATACTTCTAGTTCTGGTAAGGATTAAGAAAATATACTCGTATATAATACATTTACGACATCACATTAGAAATCTCTAACATTATCAGTGTTTCTCTACTGTAATATGCATGTATTATACACCTCTTGAATCACTCTATCTATTAAAAACCGCAACCGCATCGCAACATCCAGACAAACAGACAGCGGGAAACGACTTTGTTTTATACTATGTAGTGATACATTTAGTTACAATTAAAGTACACTCATAGTTACTGAGTATTTATAAATTGAACGAAACCTTCTAAAAGTGATTTTACAGTTATGAAAAAAGATCTTTAATTGTATAAAAATGAAAACTAATTATATATTAAAATATAATATATGATAATACATTTTTCTCAAAAAATATTGGCATCTCAGATTTTATGTGTTGATGTTTCAGGTGAGTTTAATGGCCGCTTGCTTCGGTCAACCAGATCCATCCATATGTGCGAACCTAACAAAGCTTTCCTGTTACAACTGCACAACACGCCTCATCTGCAAAAATGTTGGAGGCGTCTTGTTGCCTTGCAGGAATCCTACGAGACCATACTGCAACTCCGGGATCTGCACAACCACAGTATCGTGCCCCGAAACTAAATAATAAATGAAACAACATCACATTATTACTCCAAGTCTGCAATCCCAAGTTGTCCCCCCTCTCCCCCTCCACTTCTGGGATTTGATGAATGATTCCTAGTACTCAATATTTACCAGTCCATCTTATTTATTACTAATGTTCATTATCTTGCAAACACTTATGTAATTACAAAAATTATAAACGTGCATTTTCGTCACAATTTTTATAGTAACACCCCAAATTGTGACAGGCTTGTGTTATATATCTATGGCAATACATATTTAGTATTATGAAATTGTGTAGTGTTTTAGAATAAATATTATAACCACCATTATTTATAGTTTTATTTATATTTAAAAATATACTCGTACTAAATAGACCACAATTTAATGAAAATTCTTTACGTACTCGTACCTACGTTACAGAAAAAAAAAACAGAAAAAAAATAAGAATACTTGACTATATAATGGACTATTTTGAGAATTCAGTAATTATGGCTTTGGAAATATCAGTAATATATGTTGGAAGCGTAAGTTAGGCTTGCTTTAGATTAGAGCTTGGTTAGCCTTGTATTGGGTTTGCTAAGCTGTAAGCTTAACTCTAAGCTTTGACAGAGAACTTGGAAACGAGTTTTGCAAATGTGTTGAATAGTAAGCGATCGTAACCTTTAGTTATATCCTGACCGTATTGCGCCCGTAAATTTCATGATAGGTAGATAGATTTCATCCATTGTACACATACGATACTAATAAAAGAATGTATATTCCAACTATCTTCATTCTAATTTCATCAACAACACAAAGGATTTTAATGCGGTTTTCAACAATAGATAGTGATCAAGATCAAGAAGAAGATTTATATGTGATCAGTAAGTAAATTTTTGGCTAAAAGGTTGGATAAGCTCTAAACTTTTAAATAAAGTATTTAGGATATATAATGTAGGTACTTTATGTTTTAATATAAACTATATTTAATTAATGTTAAATCCTATAAATCTATATTATAAAGTAGAATTTGATATTATAATAAAAAATTTAGCGATGAAGCCTTTCGTCGATCAAAATTTACTTAAAAGATTTTCGTTTTCAAAGACGAGTCGTGAATAATTCGTTATTATATGAATATAATAATAGAAACATACAAAAAGACAATAGACTAACAAAACATATGGTCAACAATATTGTGTTTTCACGTCTTCTCTTTTACAAACTATCACGAGCTCACGAGTTGTTTTGCTCTATTATGTCTGTATGGCGCATTATCTTTTGCTCTATTCCACATTACTTACTATCGATTTTACATTACCCACTTACTGTATATAGTTAATAAATTAGGATTTTATATGGAACAAAAAGAAAAAAAAAGGAAACTGTCATCTATACGTTCATTTTCGCCATTTTATAAGTGAAGAACAGAATTGAAGAAATGTGTATCAAAACAAGTCTGACCTAAAAATATTTCGTTTTCTTTTACAATAACCACCTAGTAGAAAAAAAATGCAAATTCGAATGAAATTTTACTATGGCACCTCTACTATCTCAACTATTCCATACAAAAATGTCAAGGACAAAGGGAAATAAATCTTACAATTCATACTTTCTCCATCTTCTATTTAATTCAACTTACCCCCTTTTTATGATAGATAAACGAGCAGACGGTCCACCTGAGGAAATCGTCCACCGTCGCCCATGGACATCGGCAAAACGAGAGTATCTCTTGTTTTGCAATATGCGATGCGTTGCCGCTTCGAAAATTGAGTTAGGAGGGGGAGCGAAGAGAAGAATGCTGCGGTTTCAGTGTACCCTGAGAAAGAACCCAGAGTTCACTAGAACCATAGTGAACCTTTCCTTGAGAAAACAAATGAATCACTATAGTGGCCAATTTCATATGTGAGGTCTAGAGTTGGGTGATTTGGATCAAGTAATAATATAAACATATAATTTAACGGTGTAAAATAATTGTAGGGTGTAGGTGTAGAATGTCTATAAAATTAATTCAGTGGATTAACTTTATAAACTGTGGAAATGATAATCTATAAAAGACGCTTATAATTAATCTTCGTAACAAGTGAATAAAACAAAACGTGTCTTTCGAAACAATTTAAATAATTTGTTAATTCAGTTTTCGTTATAAACACAATAATATTAATTAATTACATATTAATGTATAGCAAATTTCAAAGAACTATTTTTCATTATATATAGGTTTCTTTGAGTTGTGGCTGAATTTCAAGATGGTATTTGTAAATTCATAAGCTTCGATCAATAAAAGTTCATAAGAAAAATAAAATATAAGGCAATAACCGATCAGTACAGGTGGTAGGGGTTCTCCCTGAATAACTGGTGACCATACTATTTTCTTCTCTCGCCCCGCGCTCCCCACTAAAAAGGCTCTAATAGTGACTTTTGCGCATTCAAGGTCATACCTATACTTACGTGCCGGCAGCTATATCTGCTTACATTTGGTGATGGAGGTGATAAAAAGTAATCCAAGCCAAGTTGTTGTGATTTTTTATTACTTATCGATATTCTACTAAAGTTTAATTTTACTTTTTGTACACCCACAAACATTTGGCAGTTCAACGACAACATGTAGCGTCACAGGATTGTTGCAAAAATTCAGAAGACCAAAAGTAAGTTTCTTTGTGTTTATTTAATATTTTTTTACAAGAAGAGTGTTGCATAAGTTGACAAAAATGATATGACGTAATATTGTGCATATATTTGCGTTTCTTTTGCACAATTAGATTCGTGTTTTGGTGTATTAGTTATAATTTAGGGTTACATTTTTTTACACGTAATGTTTTAAAAGAGCCGGTTGTTTATGCTTTAAAAGAGCTGGTTCTTTCGTAACCCAAAAATTAGCTCTTTCAACATATCATTTAGTTTTAGTTTATTATTTCACTTAATTAGGTAACTTTACCTAATTTTTATACTAGATATATATTTTGATATCTATGATTACGTACGAGCACATAAACTTTACAGAAGTTATCAGTGTATATTAATTATTATGTTAAAAATGAGGACCAAGTAACGCAGCATTGATTCGATAAATAGAAAGTCTGAAAGAACTATCTCACTTGCTGGTCTGGTCTTTCCTGATAACAAAAAAATAATAAATTTAATAAAAAGACATAGGTGGTTGTTATAAGTAATAATTATATAAGCAACTGTTATATAAGTGTTACTTCCGTGACTATTCTCAAAAATATGTGATTCAATTTTACATAATATAATTATTACCTTTTAACAGCAAATCACGACCACACGAGTTATCTTACTATATTGTGTTCACTGTATGAAACTGCTTTTACACTGTTCTTGTTCTATATTGTTTTAATAATTTAATATCATAGGGCTGAGGATAATTTCTTATATTTTAGTGATTTTGAAATTGTAAAAAAAAAATTTTAGATTATTAACTACAAAGTAATCTCATATTCATTATCATTATCGTCACCCTTTAATGGCCCACTGCTGAGCCGGGTCTCCTCCTCAGAATGAGGAGGGCCGTACTCGACCACGCTGGCCAAATGCGGGTTGACATACTTCACACACTTTGAGAAAATGGAGAACTCTCAGGAGTGCAGGTTTCCTCACGATGTTTTCATTCACCGTTAAAGCAAGTGATATTTAATCGCTTAAAGACACATCACTTAGAGAAGTCAGAGGTGTACCCAGGATCAAACTTGGACCTCCCGAGTAGACATCAATGTCTAAACCTATCACTGCTCAAAGTCGTCTAAATCGTCAAAATTGTTTCCAATAAATTATCTACAACACTGTGGGAAACTTTTGATTGGCTAGTAGTTTCTATTAGTTTATTCTAAAAATACCTTCATGATCGATGGGCTCGACTCATATATTCTTTTTTTCTGCTTTGTTCAAGAGGCTTCGCAGTACTTTGACAAATAATTTCATGGATTAAATATTGAGTTAATATCACAGTAATAATTATTAGGTGTATGTAAGTGATGTAATCTATGTTAGGTAACGAGAATGTAAAAAAAAGGACCGTGAACTCTCACCTTCACTGATCGATTTCGCCGCCAAATATTAAAATATTAAAGAACATTACTCAAGTACTTCTTGGTAACGGAGGCCTCACCACGCCAGCAAACAACACTACACTATTACTTCAATCCTATCGGAACGAAAGTTATATATTGTCTACTCGCAATAAGATGAAATCGACTACCCACGAAAACTAATTTGGAAATAATTTTGCTAACAATATTAAAGAAATCACACTTCAATGCTATTTTTATTCTTTTTCATCATCACGACCCTTCAATGGCCCAATGCTGAGCAGGGTCTCCTCCTCAGAATGAGGAGGGTATTAAGCCATAGTCCACCACGCTGGCCCAGTGCGGGTTGGCAGACTTCACACACCTTTGAGAACTTTTAGGGAACTCTCAGAAGTGCAGGTTTCCTCACGATGTTTTCCTTCACCGTTAAAGCAAGTGATACTTAATTGCTTAAAACACACATAACTCAGAGTCAGAGGTTTGTGCCCAGGATCGAACCTCGAACCTCCCGAGTAAGACTTGAAGTCTCAACCACTGGGCCATCACTGCTTATTCTTTTTAGCACTATATAATTAGCAATATCAACGAGGACTTTTTTTGGTAGATAAGGCGCAAACGAACAGACGGTCCATCTGACGGTAAGTGGCGAGCGTTGACAACACAAAAAAATGTCTTTTACTAACTGAAAACAAAGTTTACACATCCCTAATCGGATTGATCATTGAATTACAATTATTCCTATTATCTACTCTCGATATATATTCGTTCAGAAGCAAACACGATTTAGTGGTATTAACATCTCTGGAATAGTAGCACTAACCACCTAAAACGGCCAATATGGCGGTCGCAAACGTCTATGTATTTGCTTTCCTCACAGCTCTGGTAAGTTACCTTTTATATCCATTAATATATTTAAGGCCTAAGGCCACGATTTTAAATAAGTTTAGTGCCTTTTTATTACCATCGAATAGAAGTTAAAAATTGGTAAATTTGACAATGATCTCTACTATAATTAGAAACAATATTTAAAGTTGGACCTACGAAATACTACTGTGAAAGTGTATTTTGTAGGTCCAACTTAAAGTGCTTAGAAACATGTTAACTAACAGACAAATATTCACTGACATTCGTTTATAATCCATCAAGTTTTATAAAATGTCTTCTTTAAAACATACTTGTATTGTCATTATCACTAAACAATCCAAAATTGTTTTGTTTGTCATTTCAGGTAGCTGTAAACCTAATTTTTGCAGAGGAGAGTTTGCTCGAACAAAGTCCATTTGATTTGGATCAAGTAGATGTCGAAGAAGATGTTGATCGTGAAGCAAGGTCTGCAGAGTCCAGTGAGGACCCCCAGGAAAGACTATTCTTCAGCTCATTATTCAATCTCTACACAACGTGTAACTTCACTGAAACCGTATGTTTTCTATATCTTCTTAAAAGATCTAATAACTTAACGATTTCGAACAAATTTTCTGAACTGAACGGAAAAATTTTTTACTTGCATAGCTACGATTTTACCATGTATTGATGTAGATACCTCAAAGTGTTACAAAATGGCGCTGTGTTGGATGTAAGCATACTATCCCAAAATTAGCTGAAATAATGTATACAGATAGTTTCCTACTACTATCTATATACATTGTGTCAGCTAAGAGTATTTAAGTAACGATAAAAGGTTTTCCAATTTACAAATTCCAGGGTGGTGCAACATGCGCAAGTTGTAGGCGAGCTGTACGCTGCTTCTCGAGCAACATAGGCATTTCCCGCCTCTGCACTGGACTGCTGCCCTACTGTAACGCCGGAAGATGCTCATTCATCCCTGGATCTGCTTGCAACGGCACCGGATAAAGAAGCTAATCTTACGAAGAACTACACAACCACATTACTCTGGTAAATCATCAAAGCTCTTTCAAGAAAAATCACAAAAATCAAAATTAAGATTGCAATGGATGTTAATTAATGTATCCCGTTAAAATTGATATGACAGTATTAGAAATTATTATTTTTTTATATAAAAGAAGTAGTACTATCCAAAAGATCCAATAAAAGATTTATAATAAATAGCTCATAGATAAAATTAGGTTGTATTTATAATAAAATGAAATGTGGATCTATGAAAGTAACTAATATTAGTGAATAAACGCAGATTAAGTCAGAACTTTTGGAAATTTTAAAACATCTGTGATTGCGAATAAAACTAGAAACAAACGTGTTACACGACTAGTTCTAGTCATTAAAAAAATTAATAATAAACTTTTTGACTTGTTTTTAACCATAACAGATTACTTTTTATAAAATATATTTTAATACTGTCGTTGAAAATCTATTTTCTTTATTTTTTTCAGATCACAGAACTGAACCTGAAAGATAGAAAATGATTTGATATGCCACAACGTATTTGCTTAAAATTAATCCATGGTATAAAATATATTATTTTTATCTTCTCTATTTGTTTTATTTGTGTTATTTCATTTTAATTTCCTTTTTCAGATATGACAATAAATAAACAAATTGTAACAAAAATCCTACTCTCATTTTTATTTTGAAGTGTTACTCAGAGATCTTTTAATTATAAAACTTTCAAAAAAATTTCGTTGGAATAAGACAAAATAGAATAACTAGTTATAATATTTTTAGTAATTTTTTACTTAATTCTTCATTTATAATTATTAAGTTAATCTTGAGGTGGTGAAGTTGTTTAAATAAAACAATAATATCATTGATGGCATTTATTTATTTACAATAAATAGGACTCTACTTGATTAAATAGATACCTACAATATCTTAAATATAGAATTAGAATCTAAAAAGATGGAAAGAGGACTACAGTATAAATATTTCAAAATTATTATATTAACGTGGTCTCCAAACGTTGTCTGCTTATTGTCCAACTTGAGATTGTACAGAGTAGAATCATTTATTAAAGCTTTAAGCTCAAAATATATTTTTTCAAAATGAAATAATTAAATAGTTTATTTGTCAAACACAGCTAATTCTAGTCAATAAAGAGACAACTCTTTAATATATTAAACAACGAATATTTTATCACAACTCCTTAATTAAAATATTATATTTTGATTCAAGGAAATAGTAAGAGTTACAATACGTCAAGATAATTTGGATTACACACCTAATATTCTGACTAACATTTAATAATTTTTATGTATTTTTTTACCATAGACACTTAGTTTGCGATTGGCAACGTATTCTTACATTATTTCTAATATAATATTATTGATCGTTAATCATGAACCGGCCAATGTCGTTTTTTTATCATCTGAATTTGCCTTAACCGCTAGCTTAACTTGATTAGGTATCTCAAGTTTACCATAATAAATACTATATAATTAACCTTTATTGTCAGAAATATATCTTGATCCCAAAATGGTTTACGTTTAAATTTTGAAATTTTGATTGACAAGTTTAATTAACCTCATTTTATTGACAATTATAAAATCGAAGCATCAAATATTGAAATTTCCCAGCTATCGAATCAACAGTCAGCTTCGATCAATATTTTATCTAAAAAATGGAAACACCGCTTAAAGATCAATTTTCTACCATATTAGATTATCAATACTGACTGAATAATTTCCCTCAGTGTTACCACTTAATATTTCAATATTATTCAACTTCGACAGAGCTGAGTGACCGCTTTTGCCAGTGGATTGGAATTAGTTTCATGGTTCAGAAGTTTTATTGACATAACATAATTTATCTTTATCTTTAACTCTACTAATAAGATTCCGATGCGTAAGAAACCTGCTTTGAAAGTGACTTCCATGAAACTAACTTCTTGATCCACTTGATTAGTTTACATTGGCTGCAGCATCACCCAGTTTGCAGTCGCATAGCTATTGATTCTTACGACGACTCGGAAGACTGCTGTTGCGATAATTCTTCCTTAGGAGAATGTTGTCGACCGCCGGAAGCAGCAAGTATCTTTTCCCAGACGAATGATGTGGAACTTTTAAGGATCTGAAGTAATAATATTTGGGATTCTTCTGCCAGCGGTTTTTGGCAAAATCTGGGTAATTTGGGGAAAGAGGGGACTGTGGAAGGGGGGTATTCTGTAGAGGTGTGTTTGGGAGATCGTTGTTTAGTGGTCGGTGGAGGTGCCGGCCGGTCGGGTGCGAGTGAGCAAGTACTGGCGGCGACGGTAAGTCGGAGTCGTCTGAATCTGAGTTAATTTCGGAATCAGCGAGATATTCCCTAGGAAAACAAATTTTTTTCATAAGACTACTTAGTAATGTTTCTAATAATTGACAAATTTAGGTGAAAAAGAAGAAATGAATGTGAATTAAAGTTTGTAAAATTTACACTGTTGTTACTATAGACAAGAGAATAAACATGACTGCATATGATATTCAACAAATATGGAAACAAAGTTATCTTATACAATACAACACGTGACTCGCTCTTATGACATGCGTTTCCTGCTGAGATTATTATGTACATACGTCAGAGTGAAAAATAGTTTATTTAATAATGTAAATATACTCAATGGTTAACATTTAAATACTTATGACTTACCTAATCCCGAAATTCTCGTCATGGGAATGCTTCCTGAAAATCAGTAAAGTTTGAAATATTTTTCATACTCACTAATTCATAAAGAAATTATAAATACATTCTAAACATTTAACATACACATTGAAATAATCAGTCCTAAAATTCAGACATATAAACTGTTCCTTAAAAATAACAAACATTTATTCATGCTTTTAATGTTTTATCAATCAATTCCACATTTTCTTTGTTTCCATTTAACAACGAAGATCTAAACCAGACATTGATACTAAACATTTATAACAATGCATTTCTAAACACTTAACATGCTTCTATTTGACAATTTTAATGAATTTACACATTAAAAATCTTACGATCTTACAATAAATTTTTGTAAATTTCAAGCATTAAAACCTAAAGCAGCAAAAACCCAATAAGCGCTCGGATAACGTATTTTATGCCAAACTTCCCAAAAAGTCCACGTGAAAACGTCGTTAATAACATCTATAGTAGATTTTAAGTTCGAAGAACACCTATTATTAAAGCGAAGCACACCCTAGTCTATCTACTCTATTTACACACATATTCCAATTCGACTATTTAAACACCTGTACATTTCCTGACTAGGCAACAACAACCTTGCCCTTCCAGACCTACTATAACGTCCTCCAGAAAATCTAAAAGATGGTAATAAACCTAAACGCGCCAATGAACCAATATGACGCTTTTCAAAATTTTCACGCTCTACATCATCATCATCATCATCTGTAACAGATGTTAGTTCTAAAAATAACATTTATAAATTAGATGTTCCTATAATTATAAATAACCAAATTTAACTCACCTACTGAACGTTTGTCTTCATTTTCATTATCATAATCTTCAGTACTAATATCGTTATGATCAATTTCATCAGGAATAGAATAAATGGATCTCCTGTTCCTAGTATAACCGTTCGAATCAATGTATATCGGTCTATAAAGTCCATGAGCTGGCAAGCCTACAGAGCCCCTTTTAAGATGCCAATTACCGTTATATTCCATCGTGGGATCATCCATTTCTGGTATAAAACTGACATCGCTTCGCTTGAAAACTTGAGAAAGAGGTGGAAGCATTTCAGGGTTCATAGATTGTTGAAAATCATACATTTCATTAAAGTCAAGAGGACCATCCATTTCCGATAGAGGTGGTACAGAATTTTGGTAGAATGGATAGTAATATTCGCCTCCCATCATTTCATCCTTTTTGTGAATTAATCCATTACGTGCCAAAGCTTGAATGTTGCGTTTGTCATTGGGTGGGTTGTATTGTCCTCTACCAAAACGGTAACCATCTCGTGCCAGAGCTTGTATATTCCTTTTCATTGCTGAATAGCTGCGAAGCCTGGCAATCGAAGCCAAGTTCCGCTTATCATGTGATCCGTCATCGTCTTGTTCATGTTTATCGGTTTCATCATACGGAGATCTAAATGTAGGAAGTTGTCCGTTCTTAGCTAAAGTCGAGATGCTTCTCTTATATCCTCTTAAATATCCATCTCTTGCTAAAGCAGCTATATTTCTTCGTGGAAAAGTAGGCCATGTGTTTGAAGAAGTATCAATAGGAAGTCCTCCCACCTTTTAACGACAAGTAAATTTTTGTACAATACTAATAAACCAAATAATTACTTTGTACATGATCATTAAGTTAGTTAACTAATTTTATAAACTTACCGAATCAATGTATAGAAAATATGCTAAAGCCAAAGTCGTTAATCTTATTAGAAAGCAATTACAGTGCTTCCCTAGACTTAACCGCCTGTTTCCCTTCATCTAAAACAAAATATTCATCTTTATTTAATGATACTATAACATTATTGTAACTGAAACATTTAAATTTTATTATTATTTTCTTGTAATCTTATTTTAATGATCTAAAGATGTTAAGATGCTTTGAAGAAACCAATTCCAACTTAAGAACGAGCTTAATTACGATTGAAAACTCATTTAGAGTTAAAAAAATTATAACAAAGAAATATCATAAGCATATCTATTTTATGTGTTCCAATCCATTTTGCCTCTAACATGACGTCGGCCAGTACTATTGAATTTTTATTTTTTTATCTATTTGTTTGAATTAATTAGCTTACAGTTACAGTATAGGAAGGAAGAGCTTTACATAAGACTATCTTGTTACACTAGGTTTAAGTACTTTTTTTCTTATATATTAATTTACAGTATATGCTATTGCACAGACTCAAAGCTAAATAAAACTCAATTATAGGTTTAAATGGTGGTTAAATAAATATAAAACCTCTATGAAATTCTCATCATTTCCATTGGAGTACCTTTTAATAAATAAATTAATAAAAATAAGTATTTAAAACCAAAGAGGAGCGAAAGCGTGATAATTTATCTGTCAGATAAGGAAACAATAGAGGAAACAATAAATGTTATTTCCATTCAATATCGTAGGTATCGAAAATATCAGTACTTCGGTAGACAGTAACTGACAGATTCAATTACAGCGAACGTGCACAACCCACACGAGCCCTATCGATATTATATACACTGTAATGTACTTTAGCTCCATTTTTTAAATAACTCTTTTATTATCTTATCAGAATAGATCCTAATGACGTTAGGACTAGAGACTAACGTACGATTAACGTTTTAAATGATTGACTCATTATCTTTTGTAAATTTTTCTATCTAGTTAATGAGTTTTTGATTCGCTGAAAACACGAGTCACAATAATTAACTTGTCCACCATCTTACGTAAACCTCCATATTGGATTTAGAACAATATCATTTATTCTCTAGTCTATGAAAAATTTAATCACATAATGCTTTAAAATTAAGTTCAACATTTAACCCGAGCATACATATTAATACTTAATCACGCGAAAATAATTATTTTAACTAGTTATTTATACGTAAGTAATAGACATAGATACGTAAAAGCCCAATATGCTTAAAGGATTATCTACCGTCACGTCGTTGAAAGCACATTTATTAAATTAAAGGCTTCAAAATACTGCTGATATTCACCCTTTTGTGCTTTACTTTATTACCCAGTACCCTTTTAATTCTATAAATAGAATATATCAAATAAAAGCTTGAATTCACACATATATTGTTTTATTGTGTAGGCCTTTTCCATTACCTGCCTGCCTCTAACTTTCTAGTGTAACGGAAATTTTATTATGTCCCTACAAGATTTTACCTTTTAGATACACCCACGGCAAACTACACGTGTGTACAATTAAATCGATATGCTATATTCAATAGTGTATATACAATCTCAACATATATACATTCACGTTCTCACGATCTCTCAAAATCGTCCAGGAAAATATTTACAGGATCAAAAGAAACCTAATCCAGCTTACGAAGGAGATTCGTTTAAGAAATGAAATTTAATAAAATTGGTTGAAAATAGTTACTATGGATCATCAGCGTCAAAAGTGGATTATGGAAATGATGATTTAAAATAGCTTTGGTACTTTTTTTAGTCCTAACGTGACGTATTAGTGACAAAGACAATATTGATTATTTTTATTAATATTTATTTCTGTTATGAATTATTTCATAGAATTTTATATTTTATCGCATGACTTCTTTGTCTTAGGTTTTTTTTTCTTTTTTATTTCTCGTGACAATGTCAGTAAAATTATTCTTCTGAATTATAAAAACTTCTTTCTTCTCGTTGGAATTTTAACAGTATAGAATTTTTTTTTGTATATAAAAAATTTTCAATTAGTCGAAATATATCTCTAATATATAAAAATATATTAACGTTTGTTAGTCTAGCTAAAACTCAAGAACAGCTAAACCGATTCAGCTAATTTTAGTTTTGAAAGATTTGTGGAAGTCCAAGGAACGATTTTGTTAAAACTTTTAACTGCTAGCTAGTAGGTACACAATAAATTAAATTTGTATTTGGAAAAAAAAATTAATTCTCTTAAAAATAGAGACATAACAATACATTGATAAATATATTTTTAAAACATAAAGCAAATTGAAACCAGACTGTTTATTAAAATTATTTTTTCTGGATATTTTATTGGTAATCATAATGAAAGACTTGATAAAAACAAATTAAAAGGATAAAGGTAAAATATATTAGCATAGTACTTGACGTATATTTCATTTTGCTATTTAAAAATAAAGAAATTATAGAACGAACAATGCTCGAGTATGAGATCGTTGTGTTGAGGGAAATGAGGAAAGTTGTGCCTGAATTGTATAACCAAGTGAATAATAGAGTTCATAATGAAAATGTTAAAGTTTGCCTTTTAAAATTGAATTTAATTAAATTACACATATCTGTAAAGATATACCTCTTCTTTGCAACTATACGAAATTAAAAATGATTTAACAGTTCAAGAAAATTTAAAGTTGAAGTATGAAAAATCTAGCGTATTAAAACGTTTTTAAAAATAAAGACAACTTGAATTTAAAATCATTTAAAAATAAAATATTACTATTACGATTATTACAAAATATAATTTTAGTATATATTCTTCATCATATTTTATTTTTATGCATATTTAAAAAAATACCTAGATAAATTCATCAATAGGTACAAACAAATATTTATTGTTACGTAGAAATCATTTATACATAATTTTTTTGTTTAAAAAATCACTTTTAAATCACACAAGTATATTTTTTAAATGTATTTATGTTGTAGTTCTGCTGTTCATAAAAAAATACCACTTACAAAGAATACCGAATATTCAAGCACTCTAATAGTGGATTTATTGGAGATAAAAAATCCTTATTGAATCTATCTAGATCGCTGTCATAAAAGTTATTGAATCCTCGTCTTAAAGTCACAAAAGCCTTCTATTCGATACTACGATTGTCAGCTTAGCTCGCAACCAATATCGACTAAAACCAAAGTTATTAAAAGTTTGTCTGTACGTACAAGACCGAAAAAGGATGGAGCAAATAGTTAATTTCAATTTAGTATAATCAGTATTAAAAATATGTATTGCCTAAAAGAAAATTATAATCAAATTCTTAAAGGAAAAGCTTTAAACCGATAAACACTAAAAATTAATATAAAATCTTTATACGAGTTACTGGAGTTTATTAGACAAATTAAATTTAAATTTTCTTTTACAAATAATTGAAATTTTATAACACAAATTAAATTAGCACTTAAATAGATTTATTTAGAGATTTGTTGAATTTAATAAAAAAAATTTATCGAAATGGGTTTTTCATCTGTAATCACGTGCTACGTCTCTACTCTACGAGACGCTACGACATTTAAAATATTAAACAAAAAAGTAATCTAACTTTACTTACTTTGATGCCCAGTTCACTCTCACTTTAAAAACTTTATTATTACAAGCTTTCTTAGTATTTCTAGCTTTATTATCTTGGCGGGAATGAAGCTGGAGTCTGAGGAATAAGCTTTTATACTAGGGCTGGATGATATAACGCATGCGTGTACGAAAGGCAAATCTTTTGTAAAATTATTTTTTGGGATTTTCAACCTTACTCCACAGACATAAGAGCGAAGAAGTTTCATATGATGTTGTGGAAGTAATTTTCGCATATAGACTGCACAAAATGCACTTAAATTGATGGGCACTTAGTTTACCTTCTATTTAAATTGAATCCTGCATAGTAATTATATTTGTAAATAAATATCCGAAGGACTTACTGGTTGCGATTGCGAAATAAATTGCATCGCATTTAATAACACTGTTTGTTCTAGCACAATTTCACTTAAAGCTTTCAGAAAAACGATGTTTAAATTAAGGAATATTAATTTCTAGAAGCAGTTGGATATTAATAGTTAATCATTGTGTTTCTCTTATGATAATAATTAATTTAGAATTTATTAAATACTTTAATAAAAGATAAAACTTTGTTAAAAATACTACAAGGAATTCGAAGTAACTTTTACACATACATCCAGAATAACATACACAATAAGTGTATCTATACCTAGATGCTTAATAAAGCTTAGAGCTTTTAGATTTGTAGTGAAAAAGATTTTTCACAATGTGTAACCAGTCATATGTAAAAGCATTCATAGAAGAGCAGTTATGAGAGTCATCTAAGTAACATTGTAGTAAAATGCAGTTTTTATTATTTTATTATATAGTTGCATACTCATATGAATAAATTCCTCCAAACTTTACCTTTAATGAAAAAGAAAATTTTCTATTTTTTTCAGTACAATTACTTACAGATTAGCTTTTTCTTATGCATAGAGATAAAAGTAAAGTAGTTAATAATTATTTTGAACATTATTTCAAATACCTACTTTCTTTATTTTATTAAACTAATTTTATTAATTTTTTATTTCTCTACAATTCCTACAATTTACATTTTTAAATATATCTAAAAAAATAAAATACATTTAAAAATATAAAGAATAGAGGCCAATCGGCGGGAACACGGTCCAAGCTACCGATGGTTAGGACTCCAGAGAGAGTGTCCAGTAGTAGCGCTTCCTGCATCCATCTAACGCGAGTCTCTTAAGGTGTTGATCGAGGCTCTTGACCATTAGGCCATTGGCCGTTACGACAATCGGCACAATGACTGCTGAGTCCACATCCCACATGGCGACAATCTCATGAGTCAATAATTATTATTAGAAAATCAAAAAAACAGTATTTATGTATTAAATATTTTTAAGAAATTATAGAATAAAATTCTACTTAATGGCAACTATTCATTACTTACTCCCTTAAATTTAAATATTTACGAACTTCTTCGGTAAACATAGAAGAATATAATCAAAATATAACAAATTAATTTTTTTTGTGCTATCAAAATTGTTAATTAAGTTTAACTTGTTAACTTACCAAATTATAGTTAAATAATTAATGTTTCTCACTTGCCTATTTATTAACCAAATGATAATACTAGCGGCCCGCCCCGCGTTCGCATGGTTTGTCTACTATAAATTATACATATATATGTCGGAGCATAGTAAAAGATTATCGATTAATCGAATCGTTATCGTTGTCTATGGCGTTGGAGTGGGGTAGTAGTCACTTCCGTTGTTTTGACAGTATCTACCCTCGACCCTTTATATGCGATCGACAGTCTAACTGAAGTCTTAGTTGTGCGCGGTCTCTCAAGAAGTGAACATCATCTAAGTAGTGATAGTGATAGTGTCAAGTGCAGTGTAGTGTGGAAGTGCTGTCCAACTAAGGTCACGTAAGTCCTTACAATGTAATTGCCACGTGGTTAAGTAAACACAATGTTAGGTTAGGTTAGCCTTTGGTTAGGTTAGCCTTGTGTTAGATTCGGTTTATGTGCGTTTAACCTTGGGTTTAAACAGAGAGCCTGAACAGTGGAGGTGAGTGTTATGATCATTTAAAGGAATTCCTTAAGCCTACACCTTGGTCACAAGTCCAAGGCACTGCTTAGGTTTCTCTCATAATTATTAAAGATCATATTTGATCATCTATCCGTTCAATAGGAGTATCTACGTTGCGTTTGCCCAATATTCCATTCAATACCATCACCCCCTTTGTAATGTTCCCCAATATTCCCCACCTTCCTTCTTTCCATTTCCTTTCACATCGTTTTAAATCCCCGACATATAGCTAATATTATTGATCTTTTGATTTTTAATTTTTTATATTTATTCGCTTGTTAAATATTTTAATAATTTGTGTATTTCGAGGTATTTAACTCGAAACGCCGTGTAGTCTAAATACTAATGTGAAAGAGCAAGCTGAAAACCAGTGATGTGACGTAATAGCAAAATTTTGAGCTTGCTTCCATAATTTTTTCCTGTTCATATTAAAAAATAAAGAGATTATTTATTTATTTCTTTCAAATATAAAACTTCTAAAAACTTCCTCTATATCAGTCCATCTATTGATGAAAAAATTAAAAAATCGTTGTGTAGTTTAAGATATCTAAGAGTATTTAACGTAACTTAACACCCTGCTAATGAGTAAAACTTTGACATTCAGCTATTGTTCCTACATTCCATTAGCGCTTCGTTTGTTGTCTGACAGTCTAGATCTAGACGTCTGAAAGACAGGAGGAAAATAAGAGGAAATTTTATACTATTTACCTTAAATTCCTCTGAAATTAATAATGTCTGCGATTCAGTGGAGTAGATAGTCATAAATAAGAATAAAAATTAAAAGCTCGTTAATCTTTAATATTATTGTCCTCCTTAAGTGGTTAATATTTTATAATTTTTTACAAAGAAGTTTTTCATTAAATCTTTCCAAGAAGATTTTTGTAAAATTAAAATATCTACTAATTTTAAAGATTATTAAATTTTACAGTTCAATTAATATGAAACAGATGTTATTACATTTTTCTATTTAATCCTACTAATACAGTAAAAAACCTAAGTTAAATTATAATCTGGAGAAACTGGAGAAAAAATTATGGCGAAAAAATATGGTGATTTGTATGTTGATGTTTGTTACTCAATCACGCCAAAACCGCTGAACGGACTTTAATGAAATTTAGCACACAGATAGTTTATAACTTGCATTAACTGAAAGGCTAATTACTCGGAATTAATCCTGAAAAAAATCAGAGTTCCTGTGAGATAATAATGAAATATATTTACTGTTGTAAGCGCCTTACTATGTTCATTTAACAACAATATATAGAAATGTAAATGTTTTTTGATAAATCTAATTGTTATTCATATCAAATACAATATGTATGATAGTAATTGCCTATTATTATGAATATACAGTGGTTGTGACTCAAATTTAATATCATTAAAAAGGGGGTGTTTCAGCTTCATAATATTATCATATTCATATAATACGAAACAATACGCAACATAAGGTACCAACCACCTATCAGACTCCTTCAAAGTTCTTATATATTTCCTTCAATAGCATTTTAAAACTTGGTATATTATCCATGATAGCCGACCATTGCAGACATCTTTTATAAATGGCCTACTAAAGCATAATGTGCCCTAACTTTGCCCTAACTGATAATCGCCTAAGCGTCTTTTACGTGACAATAAATTTGGATGAAGCACAATCCCATACAAAATTATATTTATAACTATAAGTAGGTATACTTAAAGTAAAAACATAGTCAACAATTTAATTAGAATATTATTATATGCATTATATCTCTGCTAAGTATAAGAATCACTCTAAAATAATTTGGTTACGTGCAAATCAAACTCGTGTTAGCAACATCGTTTATAAAGTAG
The DNA here is from genome assembly GCA_905147385.1 of Limenitis camilla. Lineage (NCBI taxonomy): Eukaryota > Metazoa > Arthropoda > Insecta > Lepidoptera > Nymphalidae > Limenitis > Limenitis camilla. The sequence goes on from LR990241.1 coordinate 6,761,755, forward strand.
TATTAGTGCGTAGGTCATTTTTTATTGTCATATATATATATATATAAAAAGTCGGTATATATATTATATATATATATATATATATATTATATACATGAAGACAATATATATCCTTCAGTGCGATAGATTAGAGTCAGTCTCTCTGGTGTTTTCGCGCAGTGTACATGAAAGTTGGTATTACAACGTCGTGTTTAAGGTTACCTTTCTTGAGGTCCACGTAAGTTTACTTTATTATCTATTGTAGGTGGCGAGTGAGATTGTGGAGGTGAGAGTTAATTTATTATGAAAGAGCTCTATAAACCTACTCCTGGGTCCTCAAGCCCTGGCACTGCTTGAATCCGTATAAATTGCATGTGTATACGTATTGCTGTACAGTAATGGGTATCATTCCTCTCATTCTATGACACTTGGTTCAGTGCAATCTCAAATAAGCGAAAAACTTAACTTTGTTTTTGTATAATTTTACGTACGTACGGTTTTGGATTATTTCCTTTAGGTATACTGAAATTCATTGTTTATTACATGATTATAGGTCAAAGTCAGTCAAGGTCAGAAAAGTAATCATTCATCCTATACATTGAGATTCCTATAATATTATAAAAATATGCAACTCGGAGAATGAATGATGATACTCCCTGTATAATGAAAAACACTACAAGCAGTGATGGCCCAGTGGTTGAGACTTCAAGTTTTACTCGGGAGGTCCGAGGTTCGATCCTGGGCACAAACCTCTGACTCTGAGTTATGTGTGTTTTAAGCAATTAAATATCACTTGCTTTAACGTTGAAGGAAAACATCGTGAAGAAACTGCACTCCTGAGAGTTCCCTAAAAGTTCTCTAAGGTTTGTGAAGTCTGCCAACCCGCACTGGGCCAGCGTGGTGGACTATGGTCTAATACCCTCCTCATTCTGAGGAGAAGACCCGGCTCAGCAGTGGGCCATTGAAGGATCGTGATGACAAGGGGGATGATATTGAATTGACTATTGGGTAAACGCAACGTAGATACCGCTACTGAACCGATAAATAATCATATATGATCTCTTATAATTACATGAGAAGCCTAAGCAGTGCCTAGGACTTGTTTTTTTCTCGGTTCAAGACACCTTTACCGTATCTTTTGACGGCAACTCAAAGAGACCTCAACTTGATACTTCCCTGAAAAAGGTCTTGAGCTTGACAGATAGCCAGATGGATGGAAGACAATGTGATCCTAGGATTCCTTTTTTCTTGTTGATATTCTTGAACTTGATTGTGAATCTAAATCTTTAAAATGATAAAATAATTAATTCTTCTCTATCTGGGCTCTGGGGGCACTACTACCTTTTCTTGAAGCGCTTCGTCATCATTTTTAACTTGCATAACTTCGATTTGGATTGTACCAGATGTACAAGATTCTTGAAATATAATGTTAGTAGTGGACTCACTAAACATATAGTCTTATTACAAAACGCGGCTTACCTTAAAACCCAGATATAAACTCCGTATAAACCATAGTCTATACAAAAATGCTATTACAAAATGTGATTTAGTGATAAACCATGGACTAATTCATAGTCTATCATTAAACGTAGGCGGTCCCTAGTTTATCAAAGTCGATATGATTAATATTGAGGATAATGAAACCATTGAGTTATTAATAAGACTGATAACCTTTTTCGCAAGATCGCGTGGAAGAATCAAGTACAAATTAGTAACAAATACTTACTCAAGCCTGTGGTCCCTTGCAGCTGGCAAAAAATCTAACTTCTAAGTCGTCGCATTAAAAAGATATGACCGTTAATGTGGTCACTCACAAAATTTCAGGGTACATCCTGATAACTTAGAATCATAAGATTTAGCATAAATAAAGGTCTTATAGCAAAAGTAAAGAATAAAATTAAATAAACTGTAAATTTCTTCCAACATCACTAGAAAATTATCTTTTTTTGACTGTCACGCAAGACCTTTTTCTCAGAAAAATGTGAAAGATATCAAGGTGAAATTTATATCAAAAGAGCGGCCTGCCCTCGCGTCGCTCCGGGAATTCAAAGCTATGTTATAATTGATGTTCTTAAATTATCACTCTGTAATTGTGTAGCTTTTTATTATTTAAAAAAAAGAGAGAGAGAGTAAGAAAAATTATAAAAAGAAAAATAATAGAAAGAACAAGAATAGAAAAGCGACAGATAATAAAAGAGGGAGGACAGAGTGATAGAAAGAGAGTTAAACGAAATAAATAAAGTAAAAAGAGACTGATCATTCTGAACAGATAAATATAAAAATTAAAGAGAGAGAATAACTTATATAAGCGGAAGTGAGACGTAAATTCCAGAGACCTCTCTCGGTGAAAGAATTTATAAAATCGGATTAGTAGCAACAAAATGGCCATATTCAATTATTAAAAAAATGTACACGGCAACACTAAATCACCTTCGTCACTCACAAATAGTGTAGTTTTCTATCAGTGAAAGATTTTTTTTAAATCGGATTAGTAACACCAAAATGGCCATATTCAATTAATTAAAAAATGTACATGGCAACACTAAATCACCTTCGTCACTCACGAATAGTGTAGTTTTCTATCAGTGAAAGATTTTTTCAAATCGGATTAGTAACACCAAAATGGCCATATTCAATTAATTAAAAAATGTACATGGCAACACTAAATCACCTTTGTCACTCACCAATAGTGTTGTTTTCGGTTCAGTAGTTATCGAGCCTATTCGCAACAAACAAACATACAAACTATCAAATCTTCCTCTTTATATAATGGTGAAGGTATTCAAGTCTCTAGTCTCTCGAGTATGTAAAAAAATTAAACTGCTAAATCAATTTAACAAAATTATGCAGCCGCTTTTATCTTATGTAATGTAATTTTGATTCTTGTCGAAAATTAGGCTTGGTCCTATGACCTAGGAACACGATTTTGGCAAGAAATCGTGTCATTTATGTGGAAAATTCCGAAAAATGCCAATTTGTTGTTACATCACGAAACACGTATTTTTTTTAGAAAATTCAAAATATTTTTTAATATAGTTTATTTACATTTAACTAAAGTATGTAAAGTAGTTCCATAACTTTTTGCCATCTTGTAGGTAGGGACATGGTCCCATTGCAATAGAAATATTGGAGCTTCTGATCAAAAAACCGCGGCAAGTAGTTTTGGCAGTCCTCTCGTGATGTTACCCTGACACTGCCTAAAGAATTCTAAAGAGACCGAAACAGGTGAAAATCTGAAGGTGCAAGGTCAGGACTATACGGCGGATGCATTAACACCTCCCAGCCAAACTCTCTTAATTTTTGCTGAGTGGTTAAAGATGTGTGAGGTCCAGCGTTATCATGATAAAAACCACACCCCTTCTGTTGATTAATTCCGGCCGCTTTCTCTTAACTTCTTGCTTTAATCTCATCAGTTATTCGCAGTAGAGTTCAGAATCGATGGTCCTGCCTGGTGGTAACAGCTCATAATGAATAAAGCTCTTCCAATCCCACCACACACACAGCATCACCTTGCTGCGAGTTTCGCCACCCGGGTTTCGCCACAGTCTGTAAAGCCTGACCGGCCTTTGAAAACGATCTTTTTCGCACGATCTTGTACGTGATACACTTTTCATCACCAGTTATCAGCTTCTTCAAAAATGGTTCGGTTTCATTACGTCGTAATAAAAAATCACAAATGAGTACACGGTTCATTAGGTTTCTTTCAGTGAGCTCGTGAGGTACCCAAATATCGAGCTATTTGTGTACTCAGTTTTTTTCAAATGTGCCAAAACTATTTTGTGGTCAATTCCCAGTTGGCATATCAGTAGTTACGACGTAGGTGAAGCTACGTCGTAACTACTGATATGCCGATCTTGCTCCACTTTTTCAAAAATGGCATCCATTTTATTCGTAATAGGACGACCAGAGCGAGGTGCATCTTTGACATCAAAATTTCCGGACTGAAAACGCTTAAACCAAATGTGTGCTACTCTCACAGACACTGCACAAGGTCTCTCTTTTGTAGTAAAATTTTAAAATGTATCGAATTTCTTTATAAGATGAGTATCTTCACAGAACGAAATACAAATAAAAATCACACATTTACCTAATTTGAATTTGGGATTATCTTCTTTAAAATATAAACTTTTAATGATACAAAAACCAGCCAGATACAAATAGTATAGCCAAAGAGATTTTATTACAAGTTCATACATACTATACTTTTACATTGAAACTAATACTAAAAATGTAAGTCTATAATCTCTTGAAGCTTTGAAGCTGTGAAAAAATCAAACTTCTAAGTGGAAGCAATCAATAAATATGGCCATTTATAATAAAAGTAGTTTTCTATAGGGCATTCCCCATATGTGGCCATGAAAAAAGTCGATGTTTGCAATTTTAATAATATTCGAATATGTTATACAATATACCTCCCCTCGCTACAGATACAAAATATTTTCTCAGGTTAAGGAGTTGAATTTAATGAAATTAAAATTTAAAAATTTTGAATAAATTTATTCAGCATCGAACTCAGATCAAATAAAAAGTTAAGATGGAGTCTATGCGAACAACATAGTGAAGCATGACAAAAGTACGCCAAACCGTGTACGTACACGATTTCACGCACACAGATACAACGAAACTACGCCATGCCTCGTCAGTGGAGCTCTGGCGCCGCGACGAGCGAAACTAAAGAAATAAATACGTATTTTTCGAGTAAAATGCCGAAATGTGTTGTGAAAGGCTGTAAAAACCAAACATCGAAAGATATTAAACACGATGGAATAACGTTTCATACGTAAGAAAATGTGAAAACCAATATTTTTAATAAATTAAAATGTAATTGAGGTTATTGCTAGGTAAACAACAAGTGTTGTCATTATAAAACATTATAATTTTCCCCTATCATTGGATAAAGTAACACGTGCAAGTACTTCCTTCGAGAATTGAACACTTACATTTTACTTTTTTATTACGTAGTCGGGTTAAAGTTTTTTAAACTTTTTTTTTTATTTAATAGTTTTCCGTTTCCCGATCGAGATAACCTTTATATTGTAACGTAATTTAACGACAGGACCACGCGAACTATACGATCGCATTTTAAACATATATGTTGACTTAAACAATAAGATATATATACATATTTGTAATGTGCTCGTCAAGACCTTTCTTTTGATACCAAACACGTGATAATTATCTCAGTTTAATTTTTTTCGAGGTTAGAATCTGACGTTTAAATTCAGTCATAAAAAAAATTATAAATTTTTTGTAGCCTATGTCACCCGCGCCATTATTACAAATCTATTGACACCTCATTCATGAAAATTGGCTCAGTAGTTTAGGCGCTAGGGTGGAACATACAAACATACGTACATAGACTGCCAAAATCATAACCCTTCCTTTTGGTCCTTTGTCCACTACGTTTTACCTACACCTCGCCCATCAATATATAATAAATATTGTATAACGCAATTTGTTACCAAAAATAGGAGTTTGTTAATTTGACCTGTATGTATGTAATATTGTTAGAATTGTATTGTTTTTGTATAATGTAAGTCTATACCAGTTTCTAAATATGTCTGCCAAATTTTAAAATTGTATGTACCTATGTTTGTATATTTGCACCGACTTCAAAAGAATTAGGGTAATTCTTTTGAAGTCGGTGGGGGTAATTTGAAATATGATAGCAACACCGGCCCCCGCACCACATGTAAACAAAACCGGCTTCATTACGCTGTTCGCAGGACTCAATCTTAACTTTTTATTTGATCTGAGGCATCGAATCAGTCCGGCGGATTTAAGATGGCATCCATACAAATTTCGTCGGCGTCTATCTCAGAAAGTCTATACAATATGGAAGATTGGTTTATTGGAAAATATGATCAGGGCCTCAAGGTCTATTTGATGAATAGAAAAAAATTCAAGATGGCGGAATTTATTTTTCCATTAAAAATAAATGGGGTATATTGAAGTGACTACGAGTTGGAAACTATGCAAGACTTTGATAGGGTACTTCACCCATCCACGAGTATACTAATACGGCGGCTCCTGTTCTCAGATCGTGACACAAGATATGAAGATACAAAAATGACATAACACTTAAAAATACAAACTCAACAATAAAAGTAAAATAAAAATAAAAACATTTAAGATACAGAATATCCCGAGCCGAGCAAATCTACGAAGAAATACGTTTTGTATCGACTTTTTAGGCATAAATTCGGTCAAGATTAGGGTAAGGGATTTATCGTTGAAAGACTTATATTATAATTGCCTTAAATAAATAGTCTTATTTACTGGATGCCTTGAACAATATTTCATCTTGTAAATTGTTTTTCCAGCAAAATATTTTAATAGAAATTATCATAATTTTCTTATTCGTTGTGTGCGAAATGAAATTAATACAATCTATCGTACCGAATAAAATATATCCAACCTAATTTTTATTAAGTATATGCTTCTCCTTTAAGACACATTTATAGATAAGATATAATTTTGATATAATGTTAAATAAAATATATATTTACTAATGCGCTTTTAGTTTTATAAATCTATTAGATAGCGGCATAAATCATATAAAAGGAAACTAAGTGATCCCAGTGCGTCCAATCACTGATGAAACATGAACTGCCAATAGAGATACCATATCATGTCTTGCACCATTTGAAAGACGAATTAATATTACAGTTTATACTATACTAGCTTTTACCCGCAACTTCATACTAACTTTGCATCCTCCTTTTTTCCTCTTAAAGGATGATTTTCGAAAAAATATTTTACACGTGTTTCATGACTTTCAATGAAGAACAAGGTTTCATACTAACTTTGCACCCCCGTTTTGCTCTCTTAGGGGGTTAATTTTCAAAAATCCTTAGTGCTTCCCTACGTTATAAACGGAACCCATGTGAAAAAATTCAAGTTTCTAACCCCTATAGTTTAGGCCCTGCGTTGATACGTCAGTCAGATCGTAATTATTTATGACGTAGTCTTTAACTAAGCTATTTTGTAGGAACATTTTGGAAATTCGAAAGCTGAAACCATGATCGAAATTACATCCGTGAGCGCTGGTGGCGTCCATGGATATTATGACAAAATTTTTAAAATTGACATTCTATAAAAAAATCGAGTTTCTATCAAAATTATTAAACTCATATTCTAATTTGAAAAAAAACGAAGGAAAAAGGAAACGAAGTACTATGATATTTTACAACAATATTCACTACTTGATCTAGTACTTTAAGCAGGATTATTAAAGATTGCACGTTTTCGTAATTTTTTTGTCTTCTTCATTTTGTATCCAAAAACGCATCAGTCAATACTTATCAGATTTTCAGACTTAACCTTTCAGATTTTTCAAATTTGTTCAAATTGTGCAAACTTTTCAGACTTCACACCGTAGCTTTCATGATAGGCTATCCATTGAGCAAATTTTTATAAAATATTGTATATTCTACCCTCTATTCTCCTGTGTTATAATTTCTTCGACATATATATGTATTAAAGTATTGAGGCATCACTAATTTGTATATGGTCATATTAGATAAGCTGTCAAAAGGTGATTATTCCATTCCATTACCGACCATCTTTAAAGCTACAGACGTGCCTCTTAAGACTATAAAATCATATTAAGTATTTTCCCATTATTATTATATATATATATATTATACATATCTGTGTTTTGCTTAACTGCTCAAAAATATATGCTACATTTCGGTTTTCAATTATATTATCAAAAGATAAAACTTTCCATGAGATTATTTCTATAGGGGAATTGTATAACTGGTGAACAGTCATTTAAGACACAAGTTAAATGAACTAAATTTAATCTGTAATGCAAAATAGACGTCACAGTTTCAAATTTCCTTTGTCCCGAACATTCGCAAATTTCAACTATGAACAAATTTTCCGGAAACATGAACTTCCACACTTCAACAATTAGAATTGTTCAATGAACTACACAATGTCTTTATGCCTTGTGCAAAACATCACTAAATAAAAAGGAAGTAATAATAAATAAAATTTATTTAGTTTTAATTCCCGCAACCATAACAATACACTTAAAAGATAATTTTCAATATTATTACAGTTTAACCTCGATTATCCGAACGCATTAGCGCGAATTTGTTGCTTTCTGCCATTTTATAAAAGAATAATATAAAAATGGCTTTTGATATTTTTAGGTGTTTTATATTACAACGTTAATATGTACGTCAAATTTTAATAAATTTTATTGTTTTTATGTGAAAAGGTGAAGTTTTTTTATGTTGTCCTAAAGTACGTTTCGATTATCCGAACTTTTGATTACCTATCCGAAGTAGTCTCGGTCCCAATTAGTTCGGATAATCGAGATTCTACTGAATTAAAAAAATTGTTTAGACAAATATATTACACGTTACAAATACTTGACATTGAATTATATTAATATTAATAAAATATCGCAACATAGTATCGCTCAACAGCGTCAGCACCTCAATGGTTCTGGCGTTGGATTTATAATCAATAGGTTGTGTGTTCGAAATACTAGTAGTATGTGATCCATACTGCTAGTAATCTATCAAAAGCAAATATGACTAATTCCCAAAAACATACGAACGAAATCACAGCTTGACATGAACTAATTGATAGATGGCGTAATCACACTCATTTGTATAGTTTGTATTCCTAAAAATTTTTTTGGCGATAAAACATAGCCTATGTCCTTCCCTAAGCACTAATCTATCTCTGTAGCAAATTTCATCAAAATCGGTTTTGTGATTTAATCACGATTGCGTAACAAGCAATACAGACCATCCGTCAATAGATGGCGTAAGTAGTATATTAGATCACAATTTCGTTTGTTTAGCTTGGATTCTTAAGTGCTATATACGTTATTAAGGGTTACTTTCGTAATTATAATATTGGTTTGGACACACTTACTCTAGCCAACTGTATTTCTAAGCAATTAAATATCATAGCAATAAAACATGTGAAGACGTGAAGTCTGCCCGCACTTGGACAGTATGGTGGACTATGGCCTAATCCCTCCTCATTCTGAGGAGCACACCCGGCTCAGCAGTGGGGCATTAAATAATGGTGAATATGAAATCGGATGAATATTTTTTTATATAAAACTAGTCAACTACAACTATAGTCTTACAACAAATAATTAACATATTTGAAAAGTTTCCTTATAAGCTAGTCTCAAAATTTTCTACCTTCAAACTACTTAATTTACTTTCAACAAAATCTATATCATTAATTCTTTCCAAAGTATCCACCTCTGTCTGTTGGCTGATGCTTGTGTAAGCAGTTTCATTCACATCTATATTCCATTTCTCTTTAAATGAGGAATCATTAATATTCAGTTTTAAAACATTCCTCCTTACATCTTTGTTCTGATATTTAAAAGGACCTCCTGTAGTCGTAGTTATGGTTGTATTTGTTAAATTGTTTATTTGGTTGAGGACATCTGAAACATAATTTTATTAGATAGTTTTACATTTTATACTACATATAGATAATTTACAAAAAATGTAAGAATATAATGTACATTCAACAGAAATAATCTACGACTATACTAATATATAAAGCTGAAGCTCTACTGGTACGATTTGAAAAATTCTTTCAGTGTTAGGTAGCCCATTTATCGAGGACGGCTATAGACTATATATCATCACGCTACAACCAAGAAGAACCAAGACCAAGAAGTCGCAAGAGTAGTACTGAATATGTATGTCGGCGCGTAAGTTAGGCTTAGGTTAGCTTAACCTTAGGTTTAAACAGACAACCTGGGTACTGAAGGTGAGTGGACACCTTGGCCACAAGTCCAAGCCACTGCTTATTTTCCTATGATAATAGTATGAGATCATAATGTTTAGTTATTTATTGGTTCAGTAGCAGTATCTACGTTGCGGATACTTGACCCTAGTACTGTTTTCAATATACCCCTTACTCTTCATTTTTCTCCAAGTTGTATTTTTTAAATTCAACTTTAATTTGTAAACTGAGATTTGAATTAATAAAATCTACATATAATCTGTAAACAAGCCTACAAATTGTAAAGTTAACAACAATTTATTATTATGGATCCTTAATTTGTTGTAAATAGTAATTTGTAAATTTATTAGAAAAATGTAAACTGCATATGGTAAGCTTAACTGTTATTTGTAAATTAAGTTTTTGTTAATAAACTAAACGGTGATTTGTAATTAACATAAACTTTTTTTTAATTATGTATTTTGTTTATGAGCAGCATATATCAAATCCAAGAGAAGAGAGGACAATCAGCAACTTCACAGCGTGAACTGGCTTATGGGATTACAGTCACCCCTTTCAATTAATAACAAATTATTAATTTACAAATGCATCATCAATCCTGTCTGGACCTACGGCATAGAGTTGTTTGAGTCAGCAAATATAACCTTGAAATTTATCAAAGATTCCAAAATACTGCCCTAAGAATATTAGCTAAAGCACCTAGGTTTTCACATAACAGTGAAATCCACGAGTACTTAGGAATGCCAACAGTAAGGGAAGAAATCAATTACTTCTGTAAAAAACACATAAAAAGACTACGAAGCCACCCTAACATTCTCACAAGGAAATTGTTGACCAGTTAGCTCCATTGATTGAGACAAGCGAGGAGGATGCTCAAATAAAATGTAAATTGTAAACTAAATAGTAATCGGTATGGTGTGTTTAAATCTCCAATTTGTAAACTAATAAATGAACGATAAACTAACCTGTAATTTGTAAACTAGTAGTATGATCCATAAGACTTTCCGTTTTCAATGTAACAGTTTCTACCTTTTCCCGTATATTCCCATTTCCAGCTTTACTTAACACAAGCTTTCTCAATGATTTATTTTTCATTGGAGTATACAAAATTATGGTTTGATTTTTCATTTTTATTTCAGATAAATCGCTTAATTCATCCAATTGTAATGAAAAACTTAAATCTTTTGTCTTTAAATGTTTCTTCAGGATCGCTAATGGGAATTTCCCAGTTGATGATTTTATATTTGTTCTTGCAAATATACTGCGTGTTAGATTATTAACCTTTTTGGGTGAATTCACGCAATATGTATTTTTTATTGTATGTGTTATATTTATTTCTGGTTCTTCATATAGTTCATCAGTTTTAGGGTTCAATAATACACTGATTCTTTTTACTAATGTATATAGCAGTTTGAGTCGTTTTATTAATTGGTCTATTGAAACTGATATGTTTGTTTTTTTGACATCATATATATGGTCATCTTTTGAAGTTAATGCATTACTTACTATTTTACATTCCAATTGAACTGAAAAGAAAAAAATATTCCTTAGAACTTATAAATACTGATATTTATTTAACTCTCAAACAACCACAGGGAAGAATTGTTTACCATATTTTTAAAAATTTATGAAAAAGGTCACTAGATTTTTGATTAAATTAAAATTAAAGTTCTTTTTTTATACAACCCATACTCAATAGAACTTAAAAAAACATCTACGCTCAATGGGAAGATTGAAAAACATTCCTCCAGGGACCCAACAATTCATAAATTTAATATTAAAATAATTTAAAAGAAATTTACCTTTGTTCAAGTCTTTCAATAATGGCGTCAAATGCTCATGACAGGATAAAGCTTCTGGTTCATATTTTTCATATACATTAAAAAAATCATACGAAATACTTCCTATATTAATAACTGTGCATGTTTTGTTGTTATTATATTTATTTTCTCTCATTATCTCTAATAAGTTTTGGTGCATCATTTGTCTCGCTTTCTGTAATCATTAATATTAAAATCCCATAAAATAACAATAAAATACATGTTAATGCAAAATAAATGTATAATTTTATTGTTTATATTTTCAATTATACCAAAACGGTCTAAAATGCCGTTAGTGACGTCACTTCTTTAAATAAATATTGCAATGTCAGCACACTCAACATTTTACATACTAATATAAAACTAAGATGTGACGTCATCGCTCTCATTTGTTTTAGAGTATACTTGTGTCTGCGACTTCATTCGCGTGGAATGGTAATACTTTCATTCGTTTTATACTATGTAGTGATTAAAAATTAAAAAAATATTAAAAACCCTAACATCAGCAAAAGCAGCAGGATCAATAATCAAGAACACACTGTCCCGTATTTGCTGTACCTCTTGATGCCAGATATTGAGCAAAATATTAGAGTGATGACTATATGGAGACAACATTACGGCAGGCACTAGGTGAGGGTCCAGAGCCTCTAAGCTTGCTAATGCACTACGAAGAGATAAGATTCCTGAAATTAAAATAAAAACAAATTAAACTATTTGTTTTAAAAAGAATTCTAGAGAGCTCTAGAAACTGCTGTTAATTACACTTAAGGTAAAGGTAAAAAAAACAGGCTACATTTATTTTAATATTAAGAGTATCCAGTTTCACCATTCTCTGATAAAGTTTCTGATAGCCATATCTGATAGATCTAAATAGTCTATCAGGGACTTTTAACAGCATTTACTTTGTTTGTTTATCTATAATACTTGTTTTTTTTACATACTTTTCTGATCTGATGAACACGACATAGCAAAAGATCCAATCTGCAATAACCTTTCGTTGTGCAAATCAAATTCCTTCACAAGCAGACAATCCTCATCTTTACTTTCACATGTACACGCTGCCTTAGAATTTCCAAAATGTTGTCTTAATCCATCGGCTGGAGAAATATTTTGACTAAAACAATGCACAACCAATGACAGTAGAGCTGTATTTACATTTGTTTCTAAGGCATATAAAACAACTTTTAGCACATCTATTAATAGATTCACGTTTGAAGGCATTATTGGCAATCTCAGTGTTTCTACAGAAGCAGGGACGGTGTCTAAATCACCATTGATCATGTCGCTTAGTAATGCTTTGGTTTCTCTTAACACCTGAAACAAAGGAAATTTTAATCCTTTATAATATTTTATTATATATTAATGAATCGAACTATCATCACTGACTGGACTATTGTTTGCCCCTATTTTTTATATTTTTAAATGTATTTTATTTTTTAGATATATTTAAAAATGTACCGTATTTTCTGACACACAAACTAAACAAAAAGTTGAGCTGATAATAAAATATAGAAATTCTTTTTAAAATCTAGTAGTCTAGTAGGAGGAGGCTGGGTCACCTAGACCCCTTGCTATACCTATGAATACATTGAAATCACCGAGCTGCAATTTATATAAGAGATAAATACATTAAGTGTGAGCAAGTATACATTAAAAAAGGAGATTTAGAAATCTCAATTTTTAAGTCCATTAATTTTTTTTCATACTATAGAAATTAATCATTATTACCACTTGACAGCGAGCTTTAACTATATGTTGGTCAGCAGGCAAACAGTGCCTGCAAATAGTCATGGCTGAAAGCAACAACTCATCAATGGATGTGTGTAATCCTTGAACACATTCGACTACCTGAAAATAATATTTATAATACATATTGTTAGGGATATAGTCACCAGTAGGACTTCATAAGGTATGCTAACAAGTTTTAGTGATAAAATAGTTGGACTTCTATAGCAAAACTGCATCAGAAATTTTATTGTTAACTAACACTTGGAGACAAAAGGCAATAATATCTTTATACTTCTTTGTATTTAGTAATTTATTTAATTTTTATATCAGACAAAGTCAAAATGTTTAATTTTTTTTCAATTAAATTGTTATATTTTTTAAAATGGAATTACAAAACAAAAAAACAATAAATATCAAATAGTACTTACTTCAATTTTCCAATTGATATTTAACTCTTTATCCTCCTTGTGAGGCCTGTACACAATTTGTGACAACTTGTTTAGTACATCAAATGTTTGGTCAATCCAGTTGACAAAATACATGGGAGTAACAAGTAAACTGTTATTAAGAGTATCTACTTCATTTTCTTCGGACTTATCAAAAAGTTTCTCGATCGATATCAACTTCTGGTAACACCAAGATAGTCGTTCTAATGTGCATTGTCGACTTTCCTGCAAGAATAGTATTTAAAACTTAGTATGTAACACTGTTTATAACTTGATTGGCTAGCAGTTATATTTTTTTTTTAAATACGCATGCTTAATTTAAACCATTTTTGAAATTGTTTGTCAAATATGTTACAATTTTTAAACAATTACATTAAGTATTAGTTCTAATAGATTAAACAGACAAATGTGATATACCTGCAAGTAAACATCAAGTTGATACTCCAATTTTATGATCTCCAGCAATGTAATGAAACATTTTTTAATTTGATCAGAACACAGCGTATAAACATTCCGAATTTGTACTGTATACTCATCAATAAATTCATTATTCTCACTGTGTAAATGTTCACTGATTTTTTGTATCAATGGGTAGGTTCTATGAATTAATATATCCTGAAATTTATTTAGAATCACAATATGTATAGGTACATACTTTATAAGAATGTAAGTAAAAGGTAACGTACCACAACATAGCTAATACTTTTACGAGGTTCTTTTGGAAACTGTGATAAACATAAATCCATATTGAAGACTTTTTTCTGTTATTATTATTTAATTTTTATAACGCTTAAACTTTGTTTGAATTTAACGAATAACGATGATGGCAATTTAGGGATGGCCGATGATCATCGATTTTCCATGAACATCGATGTTAGAAGATAAAATATCGATGTTTGAACATCGATGTTGAATTAAAAAAACATCGAAACATCGACGTCATCAGGGAAACATATTCTGAATTTGGTCGCGGACATGTCATAATCGGACGAAATTTGTAAACGCTTCCACACACAGTAAGTATTTATCAAGTTCTGAACACTACCAAACTACGTCTTGTCTACCTTTATTACGACATGAACGCCATCTGAGCGATTATTTTCGAAGAGTAAACTCAACTATATCAACAGCGCAACAGGTAGAAAGATTCTGCGCTTTTAAAATTATAATTTTTAGTCTATTTAAAAAAAAAAAATTACTAGCAGTATGGATCATATACTACTAGTATTCCCTTTACCCCTCCTAGAAATCTAAAACGCTTGTGTCAGGAGTGGGCCACGCCAGTAGTCCAATGTCCCAGATTTGAACCCACAACTTATCGATCGTGATTCCAATGCCCGAACCACTGAGCTACTGATACTTCAAAATTATTAGTAGCTATTGACAAAAAGTATTGGAACTTGTAATGTTTCTACGCCCTCATGACGATGTGTGCAAAAAAATCGATATTGGCTGACATCGATGTTTATCGAACATCGAGGCTTCGATGTCAACATCGATATTTTTCTAACATCGGGTATCCCTATGACAATTACAATCACAGAGTTAGTGTTGCCAACAGCTAAACAAATTTGCCACCAGATTAAACTTCTAATACTCCCAGAAAACCACTAACAAAATCAGCCGTATTCTCATAATCCTAAATAAGCCAATTAAAATTTTAGTTTTTACAAAAAAAAAGTATATCCATTAAATTAGTTTATTACATAATAAAATTTTAACAATAAGTAAGTCAACGTACAATTTACAAATCAGCAAGATAAGAACTTAAATTTTCGTGATCTAATACTAGCTGTATTGTATGGTGTTTAAATTAGGTCATTCTCTTAAGATTAACTATTTCTTTCCGCACCATCATCGTCGATTTCAGGTTAATAAAATTCTTTGTTACCGAACAGTTTTAAACATTTACTGATATTTCATAGTTGGTTGCAGTATATTATGGTTTCGATATACATGAATGAACTAGTTACAAAAAATATGACCCTATAGATAGTCCGAGAAACCGACATCTAGTTGACTAAGTTTTGTTTGTACTTTATACCGATATATGGATCAGTGCTGTCAGTACAGGAAAAAACTCGTGAAATTAAGTGTAGTTTTATAAAGTGATATAATACATTTGAAACGTGTTAAGTGGCTTAGGTTGAGTGTAATCATATTTTCGAAATTTAATTGCACTAAACCACTAAAAAAATCCACTAACCACTAAAACAAATATTACGCCAATAAAGGTACGGTCGAGACCACCAGTTTTAGTGGAAAATCCACTTATTTGGCAACACTGCACATAGTATATTATATCTTTAATCTGATAGTTGTCACAACTTAATTCCCGTAAGATAGAAGAGCATAAAATATAAAGCATGTAAGCATCTTACCAAATATTAATTAGCAAACAATAGAAGATAATATTACTCTTTATTAATTTTTGATTATACTTGACATATAGCTTGGCAAAAAGTGTGGAGTAAATGAGGTTGCCTATATCTTATCATTGGCAACCCGAAATACTACGTTTTGACACTGTTTGATACTTGTAATTTTTGTATAATGAAACGGAAAATCCAACAAAACGTTTTACACACTGTCACCGCGTCATGCTCTTTTTTGCCAAGCTGTACAACATTATTTGAGTAATTATTTTATTTTCATCTGAAACTGTAGTGATTTCTCGCTGATCCCTCCCTATTTCTTTAATAAACAGATCATTGTACGTACCCATTTTTGTAAACCATCCATATATCGCTCACAAAAACTGCACTATTACCTTTTTCTTTCATGATTAAAAAGAAAACAGCGCATTTTTACATACTGAACGCTAAAAGTCTACATGTTTAAGCTAGCCCCAGTAATAGTCAGTCATTCCTTCGCCTCCGATTAAGGAAGGAAGTAAATTATAAAGACCTGATCAGCTAGACCCCTGGGCCCTACACAGGTCCCTTTTTAGCCCTTCTACTTTTAATATTTCTCAATTATTTATACGATTACTCTGGCCGCTGTAATTCAACGCTAATGGGATAGAAGACGCACCACGCAGCCTGCTACTGGCACAGAACATCACTGGGGGTTGCAGTCATCAGGAGCCAGCCTGCGACCTACTTGCACCTACGGCCAGCCTATGACTTACCTGCATCTGTGACCAGTCTGCGACCGTCCTGCGCCAGAGTCCTCCCTACGACCTACTTGTTCCTGCCGTCAGTCTGTGACATACTTGCTCCTAACGTTTTATTTGGTTTCCTTTTGTGTTAGTCTTTTCCTTTTTTTTTGTCTTCACGACATAATATCTTCAAGTATCAATCTTATTCGTGTTGAAGTATATCCGATTACATGTACAGTAACAAGTACATAATAGTGTTGCCACATGTATAAATTTTCAGTTGCCGCTGTCAGCTCGTCATACTCTTTTTTTGCCAAGCTGTAGGTACTTGGTATTGATATGTAAACGTTCCTTAGGGGCTAAGACTAGTGCTATCGGTTGATAATTACCTGACTTCGAATTACCTGATTTTACTCAATAGGTCCGATCTCTTTCAACTCTGTTCCTAACGTCCGTAAGAGTTCGTAAATTAGCGTTCAAATTCTTTTCGTATGTAGTGACGTCAGCCGACAAATATTTTACTTTAATTTTTACAATTAATATTTTTTTAAAAATTGGAAATTTCTCCATTGTTTAATTTTGTTTTCAATGTTTAGATGTGGCATTTTTGTTGATTGCTTTCATTATGATAATTTGCGACATGTCAAACTTTTGCAAATTTGTCTTTGTTATCTGTGATAGCATCGTAATTTTGCATTGAAGATTTGCTTTACTTGGCTACCTATTCAGGTTCATTGAAGTTAAATAGAAATAACTAAGAAAGTACGCAACAATGAGTGAATTAGTTTGGGGAATTAAAAACGGTGACATTGATCAAGTAAAGGACATTGTTGAGAAAAGTGTAAGACGTTTTTTGTATCATTTAAAACATAATAGTATTTTTGATTCGTCATTATTAATATCGTCGTTAAGTTGTTATACATTATTACTACTATCAAAGCAATTTTGTTTAACAAAATTTTCCCTTAATTTGAATTTTTAATTTAATTCATGTGTTTGTATTTGCTAAAAATTGGGTTCAATTTTATGTTTATTAACTTGTATGCGTAGAACTTAAAAAATATATTTGAAAGGGCTATTAGATATAGTGTAAAATATTTGGAAAAATCTAAGTGTGTTAAATCTAAATGTATTGATTTTGAAACACTGTGTACTTAAAGAGTTAAATCCAAATTTGGTTGCAGAAAATTGATGTAAATGCATTTATTGATGGCAGAGTTCCTCTACATTATGCAGCAGATTACGGTCAAACTGCGGTCTTAAATTATTTACTGGACAAAGGTGCTGATCCTAATGTAAGAAGCAATAATATATATTAATGTTCTAGAGAGGTAAAGTCTGTCTGTGGGGATAATTTCTGAAATGATTGATCCAATTTTGTTGATTTTCTTATTGATAGGAAACTATACTATTCTCAAGTATATCCAATCTCTTCAGTTTACTGTATTTAAAAGTATAGATAGTCCATTGTTGTTATTGCCTGCTTATTATTTTGACAAATAGTAGGTCTGCAGTGCCCCATAATAGAATGAACTATCTAAGTTCTGAATTGATAGTATTTATTATAGAATGAATATGGTCATAAAGGTAAACATTTCAATGCATGGATTTATTTCCTAATAATCTGGAAAAAAATTGAGCCAATTTTCCTAAATTATTCATAGTATCATGAAGAAGTTGGACTTCTTCCACTTAGAACAAACTTATTGTCAGAATGTTGCAAATAGCATTGTTAGCAATATCAATAATTCATAAAAACATGAATAGCTTACTGTAAAACCATTGTTTTCTAATGCAGAGTATTTGTTTTCTACTTTAATTACATTACAGATGGTTGACAAACACGGCATATCTGTGATTCTTGCAGCTATATGGGAAGGGCATACTGATTGTGTTGCGATTTTAATAAAACATGTAAGTATTTATTGCTTTTAGAATAATTACATTAATTAAATTCAAAATTTTGTAAATTAAGTCCTAAATATGGTGTACTTACAGATTAAATTAAATTTACCTTCTTACCCAGACCATACCCTCAGAATGTCTGATTATGACTAGATCCGGCAAGTGTAAATTACCTGCAAGAAGCGTCTGAGTCTTCCATAAAATCTTGTTATTGTCAAAAATACCTCTTGTAATTTATGGATTCCACCTATTGTTACTGTCTAAAATAATTTCCAAATTTCCAGGGAGCATCCAAAACTGGACAAACACCAGATGGAACACCTTACATTGAGGCAGCCGAGAAAGAAGAGATCAAAGAGATGTTAACATAGAAAAACCTTAAATATTATGAGTTCTAATTTGCTCTTACTCTCATTTCTAAAGCTAACGCATTAGGTTGAAACAAATTAATCACCATGAGATATTTACATGCATTTATTTATATTAAATTATTTTTATATGCTCATTGAAAACCATCAATGTTTTATGCGTCCATTAGTAGTATTTTTTTTGTACGAACTACTTATTCTAGGTCATGTAACGACACAACATAAAATGTGTTTCAGATTTTACATGTCATTTCTTTACTTAAAGGCCTATCTATCTAGAAAATAAATTATTTTATATTACACAGAAGGCAATATGAGAAGTGAATTTATTGCTAAAATAAAACATTGTGATAACCAATTTGTTTTTTTATTTTAATATTTCACAATTTCATACACATCCTTGTGTAATATAAACAAATTACCAATATAAAAATAATAATAAATAATACTTATTTACCTTTTATAGACACAAAGAAAATGTATACTACAAAGTTTTTTTTTTGATTTTAATAAATTTGGCTTTCAAATAATTATTTTATTTTGTCCTCAATGAAACAATAAAAATCAGTAAAACATTAAATTTTTTTTTAAACCAAACATGAATGTAAGAGGGTTTCATGTAATTACAATATAAATAATGTAATTACAATTTATAAGAAAAGAGAATCTTCAAAAAATATTTTGGTGAACTTAAAATGAATTTTTATGAGTATTACTTAAATAAATTTACTGTATGTTACGTACAATATTGAGGCTTTTTTTTTATCACAGGATTTACAAGCAAGTTTAGAAGATATTTTTGATAGTATAAAATAGAAATTACAGCAATTTTGAATAGTATATAGAAAAATAGCTTACTATTTTAAGATCCGGTATTTATCCACAACATAAACAAAAACTTATACATAAATATGTATAGAGTACATGAACATGACAAATGTTCATCACTTATGGTCAACAATCAAGTTTTGCATTTAAAACAGAATATAACAAATATTTCAGAATATAATTTATATTCAATTAAATTCATTACCTCTACAAAAACACAACACAATAAATTATAACATGGCTTACAAATTAAACAAAAAATAATTTAATATTTTTATATAATACAATAGTAACTATCCTTGATATAATATTGACACACTTAAACAACATTTATTTATTAGAATTCATCTTTTCCTGTAGTATATTTTTTATACTTATTTTTTGCAGGTGGACAATAACAAGCATTTTTTTGAGCATCTAAATATGATTTACAACCAAGTGTTAATGTACCAGTGAAAAGTAATTTGGCGGCTCCCTTACAACCTGTAACAAGATAAGAAATATTGCAAATAGAAAGTAGCTTTTAATAATTTAATCAAATTCTTTTCAAAAGTTTACAGAAAAAATATATAACATATATTTAATAGGTTGTGCATTATCAATGAACTGTTTATTTAAAAAAGACATTACAAATTATATATTAATCACTGTTAAAAAGTGAATGAAGGAAAATCAAACAGATACCTTTAACATTTATAATATTGGAATAGATATGGTAAACAAACCTTTAGTGATTGCATCCCCTGCAACATTAACACTTTTATATGTATCACAGTAGTTATATAGACATCTTTTAAATTCTAAATCACATACTTCTTTCCCAGTGTTACAAGTATCGTAACATATGTCATGAGTATCACAGCATTTTGTCATTTGTTCTAGTGGCAAGTATTCTGACGATATTTCAATTCCCAGAGACCCACAGCCATCTGATTTTGGAATATGATTTCTGTTGCGAACTGGTTTCTGGCCTAAAACAAATTGTTATTTATATATATAGGTATATATTATTTTATTTATTCAAAATACAAACAATACTGGAGATGTCACAGAAGTTAGTGTTCCGGAGAGTCATAGAAAAAAATGGTATTTTAAATTGTTCCGCCTACTTCATTTTCGAAAATTGGTTTTTTATATTTTTACAAAACATTATATATAGACTCCCCACACCCAAAGCTACTCAAATATATATATATTACACCCTCATGGCCTTAGGCCTATATTTAATGCACCTTATAATAAAGTAATGATATAATACCTTCAGGACAAGTAAATATACAGTCTTCTTCTACAGCAGCATCAAACACTTCATGCAGCGATTTAAATTTTTCAGCCACTGTTATCATATTTTTAAAAACATCTCCAAATACGGATTCTGCTGATAATACTGCATCTTTTAAATTTCTTAGCATACTCGAACCGATTCCAGTGTAAGCATAAGCAGCAAATGTAAGAACATAGATAAATATCTTTTTATAAGGGATCTCCATCTTTCACAATGTGTGTGATACAATATTTAATCATCCCTTCACACCTGTACACTGACGTGGTCAATTGAAATTGGAAGCTTAACCAACAAAAATGTTTTATGCTATAATAATGCTAATTTTAGATGAACTATTGTTTTGAAACATATGATATAGGTATGAGAGAGAGAGAGTTTAAGTTTAATGGCTTTTAGGCGTGCCAGTTGAGCACATTTAACTCCGCCAATGTCACGTGAAATAGAGAAAGCAGGTATAGAGACAATGTTCGGTAGAAAAGAATTTTACACATTAACTGGTTTTTCCAAGCTCTAAAAATAGGTGGATTTTTTATTGTTAGTAAACCTAAAACCAAAAAAAAAAAAAAAAATTTAATCACACAATGAAGTACACAGATACAAAATAAAAGAAAAATAGGACAAATAAATTGATTAGTTTTTATAGCTTAATATTATTAATTTTGATATATTTACATAAGAATGTACATAATGGACTAAACACATACATTAACAAACATTTAACACTTAATGGGCGGGGGACTTTACGTGGGAGAACGTCATAGAGAGGGTGTAAAAGTTTAGGACAATTAAATAAAATGTGCGAGGCAGAACCTTCGTCAAGGCCGCATTCACACAGCGAGTGATCCCTAACTCTGATCTTAGCCAAGTGCACAGGTGTACATGCATGTCCGAGACGTAGACGGCATATTGTAGAGGTAATCCATCGATCAGTATATCTTTGAGAGAAAAACCACGGCCGTCGGGGTATTTCGGTTTGGATGGATGCATAATATTTGCCTTTGGTTGATTTTGATGATTCCCAATGCTCATTCCACAGTTGATCTAAATGAGTTTTCGCAAGGCAACAGAGGTCCTGAGACAAATTAGAGTAATGCTCAAGAGTACCACATTGGGTTGCTATTTTAGCACATGAATCCGCAGTTTCGTTACCTCTAATGCCTGAATGGCTAGGGATCCAGGCTAAATGGATTATGAGTCCTTTTTGATGACATGAATACAAAGCTTCACGAATCTTCAAAATGATGCAATATCTTGATTTACTACGAAACGGGTTTTGTTTAATAGCCATCAGACAGCTAAGTGAGTCAGTCAAAATAACAGTTTGCATTACATTATGGGATAGGGAGAAAATAATAGCCTCATACAGTGCGACAGCCTCGCCTGTAAACACAGATGATTGGGGAGGACACTTGAATTGCAATATTGTTTTGTATTTGGGAATCCAGCAGGCAGCACCAACATTACCATTTGGGGATAATTTAGAGGCATCAGTAAAAATTAATAAGTGATTTGACCAATTTTGATGAATTATTGCTTGTAAATTAGAATTGCAATCAGGGGCACCTTTGGTTAAACCTAGATCTGTTATTATGTCAGGAGAGTATACAAGTGCTTTAAAAGTAATTGTGTATAAAGGATTTTTTGGAAAAGTTGTAAGGGGGTGCGGGAGCTTAGTAAGCCTTAGAAAACTGTCTAATATAAAGGAAATGGGTTTACTAGCAGGACAAAGTTGAGATAATAAGGTCAGGCGGCTCCAAAGTGGATGCGATGATAATTGTAAAGATTTGGCTATGAAACGATCACACAAGTATTGCCGGCGTATAGGAAGTGGAGGATCGACACATTCAACCTGAAGCGCATTAACTGGGGAAGACTTCATTGCCCCTAAGATTATTCTGAGGCATTTATATTGTAACTTGTTTAATTTTTCGTTAGGTGCTTTATTAAAAGGGTCTAATACAAACAAACCATAATCAATGTGACTGCGGACAATAGCATTGTACAGCAGTTTTTGAGTATAGGGGTGCGCGCCCCACCAAACACCAGACACAGCACGCATTACATTGATGCCACTTTCACATTTCTGTTTGATGTAATCTATATGAGAAATTCCGTTCAGTTTGTTATCGAGAATAACACCTAAAAATTTAACTTTATTTACAAGTTCAATGTGTTGATCCTCAAATGAAAACATAAACTCTGGAATAACCCGCTTTTTGGTAAAAACAACTGCCTGGCATTTAGATACTGACAAAGAAAGTCCATGATCAGAAAGCCACAGGCCTAGATAGTGCAAAGCAGAGTTAATCCGAAAATGTATGTCCTCTACTGAATTTGAACTGTAATAGAGGGCAATGTCATCAGCATATTGAAGAATATTACAAAAGTTTTTGACAGACAATTCAAGATCGCTAGTATATAAACTATATAGTAATGGGCTTAAAACTGACCCTTGGGGAATTCCCCTCCAGACAGTTCTTGGGGAAGTAGTAAGAAGAGGATGTTTGACGGTTATGCTTCTTCCTGAAAGAAGATTACCTATGAAATGGCACAGCTTCGGCGGTAAACTCAGCTGATGCATTTTCTGCCTGAGCAACGGAAGAAGGACATTGTCATATGCTGAAGAAACATCCAGGAAAACACCCACCAAATACTCTCCCTTAGCAAAGGCGATTCGAATGTCTGTCGTTAAGATGCTGAGACTATCTATAGTACTGAATCCCTTCCGAAAGCCAAACTGGGAGGGAGCCAGAATATTCCTGCTTTCCACTACCCACTCCAAACGATTTTTAATAAGGTGTTCAGTGACCTTAGCTACTGTGGATGCCAGAGCAATAGGTCTGTATGAATCTGGGTCAGAAGGACATTTTCTGGGCTTAAGGATAGGAATGACAACTTGGGTTTTCCAAGACTCTGGTATATGGTTATATTTAAATATTAAATTTACTAAGTTTAAAAAATATAGTTTAGCCTTATGATTAAGTTTATAAAGAAAGGAGTAAGGGATGCCATCTTGCCCTGGAGAAGTATCTTTAACGCTACTTAGCACATATGTAAGTTCAGAGAAAGAGAAGGGGGCATCCATGTCATCTATGCTACAAATTGGGGGAAGTATTAAAAACTGTTCCTCCTCAGGAACAAAAGGAGGAGCTAACCTATCCGCAAAATGGTTAAGCCATTCTAAAGGATTATTAGATTTAGGACTTTCAATACAATTAAAAGAACGCCGGAATCTCTTAACATTAGACCATACTAAGGGGGATGGAGTACGAGGGTCTAAAGATTCACAGAAATTTATCCACCCGCATCGTTTCTTTTTAATAATAAGTTTTTTAAAAAGGGCATCTTTTTGCCGGTACACCAAGAAGTTTTCTTCTGTCATGTTCATTGAGTATGATTGCTCTGCAGTAAATCTCTGATTGTAAGAATGCATTCTTGGTCCCACCAAGGATTAGGGGGTAATTTTCGCCGTGTGGAATTTTTAGCAGGAACATAAAGGTCAGCTGAGTTTACAATAACGGCTATAAACTGTTCATAGTAAAAATCGACACTGTTATCATCCACAAGACTAGGAAGTGAGTTAATCATATCATCAACAAGTTCAGCATAGTCTATCCACTTAGCATTTTTTAAGTTATACTTTAAAATTGGACTAGAAATGACAGAAGGTAATGTTCTATTGTTTAGGCCTAAGAGAATAGGGAAGTGATCACTTCCGCATGTAGAAGGAAGTACTTGCCATGAAAGTTGAGAAGCAAGAGATGGTGACGAAATAGTTAGGTCCACTGCAGTCATGGGATTCTGATATGGATTGACCCTACGTGTAGGGGAGCAATCGTTAAGGATGCAGAGTCCTAGCTCATCAATAATGTCCAACAGTCGCAAGGCAAAACCATCAGAGTAATGGCAGCCCCACAAAGTATGGTGGGCATTAAGGTCACCCATAATTAATAAAGGATCAGGTAAAGATGAGAAGAGAGAATGTAACTCAGGTATGAGTGAAGATGAAGGGTGGGGGATATACAGAGATAGAAAAGAGATGTTAAAAGCTCTCACAGCAACAGCATTAATCTGTTCACAGTGAGGAGGAAGGGAAATAAAAGAATAAGGAGTGGAGTGACGTATTAAAACGGCACATCCAGCAAACCCATCACTCCTGTCATCCCGCAGGCAGGCAAAACCCGGAACCCTAAATCGAGATCCAGGTCCTAACCTTGTCTCCGAGATGGCAACAACAACAGGTTTATGTGAGTTTATTAAAGTGAGTAATTCATGTTTTTTGGGACGGATACTATTGCAATTCCATTGCAGAAATCTGGCTTGGGCCATTTTTGAGTATTTCAAAAATGTGTTTTAAGTTTTTGGCAACGTTGGACGGTAAAGGCATTTCATCACATGCAGATATAATACTGACAAGTACTTCAGTCAGAGAAACTAGTAAGTTTGCATGATTGTTAGGTATATTATTGGAGTTATCATCAAGAGCACAGCCATTGGGAAGGGTAGAAGCAGGAGAACACACAATCTCCTGGAGGGCTTGTCTATCATACCCCTTAGCTGGAGGAGCTCTGGGGCGGGGAGAACGGTAAACTGTCTGTCTGTATGATTTGTTAGGTAGTGAATGTTGTGGGGGTGATACAACATAGGGGGGAGGATTAGTACTTGGGGATGCAAACATCTCCTTGGCTACATTAGCATAAGATCTATGGAGTGTGGGGAAACGGGAAGCTGCTTCCATATATGATATATTGTCCTGGGACATCACAATTTTGATACTCTGCTGCCTTGAATATTCTGGACACTCCTTACTAGTGGAAAAATGTCTGTTGGAGCAATACAAGCATGTTGAGTTTTGCTCTGATATGGAACATGAATCCCCAGTATGTGGCTGAGAACACCTGTAGCACCTTGGCTGCGATCGACACTGAGATTTTACATGGCCAAATCGACAACAGTTCATACACTGGATAGTGGGTAACTTGTAAGGAACTACAGATAAGGATGAGTAAAATACAAATACTCTTTCTGGAAGCATTTGCCCCCGAAAGGTTACTGCAACTGACTGGGTTGGTACCCATGTTACATTCCCCTCTGTAATAATTTTGCGGTTTAATCTCCTAGCTTTGAGCACTTCACCACATCCTGTAGGGAGTTCAACAGAGCTGGCAAACAACTCCATTGACCAATCCACAGGCACACCCTTGACCAAACCCATACGGGTAACATTAAATGTGGGAATTACCGCTTTATATTTTGATATTCTTAATATGGGATTAATAAGGAAATCGTTTGCAGCCTTGGCCGACGTAAATTCCACTGAGATTTTATTACGTCCAATGTTTTTAACACCACCACCAGTTATACCTACAAATTTATTGGTGTGCAAGAATTGGCCAAATTTAATTGCACGGATTGATGTACCAGCGGCAGGATCTGGAGTGTCACGAGACACGTAAACAATAAAAGGTCCCTTGTCATCGTCATAGTAATACTTCGGTCCGTCAGTCATAGAGGGGTGGACAAAAATATTATTAATTGATGGAGTTGCAGAGGAAGGATCGACTATAGTTTTTTTTGCCGCATTATTTAGATCGGGATCATCTCCATGACGCTTACGAGATGAGCTTTGAGAAGCCAAATCAACTTCGATCAAATTTTGGCCCCCGGGGTCAGGCGGTTCCGACCCCATTTTTATGGCTTACTTATAAATAAAACAACACTTACCACTACCAAATATGTTAGTAATCCAAATATATGTTAGTATAACCCCACACCACCTATTAAAAGTTAAAAACAAAACAGAAAGATTTCAAACACTGCGTTCACCATAAACAGCGCAAGGCGAAAAAAACGATATAGGTATGTAGAATACAATGAAAATTAAAATTGTCAAAGATGAAAGATGATGTCAATTCAAAGTTATTGTCAATTTAAGGAGATGTACACAAATAGCGAGTAATGCGTAAAACATACTGAGTTAAAGACACATTTTACTAAAACCACAATGGATGAAGTCTGATGTAACGCGTTAGAATACGGTTTCCCTCTGCCTGCAGCCACTGGCTAAGGGCATGCGAATCCAATCGTCGAGTTTCTTTGACGCATTCCAGTTGGGCCGCATGTGGGCCAAACCTATTTCCATCCCATCGCATTAATGTTGCAATTTTATTGGACTAAGTATCCCACCGAGGGTCTACTGAACCGTAGCATTCTATTCGTACTTTCTCTTCTCTCTATCTTCGAGATGACAATAATCGGTAATACAATAGAAATTCTCTTACCATCAGATGGACCGTCTGCTCGATCAGCTTTTAACTGTCATAAAAAAAAGATTACAGTTTAATTTTGAAAATAATTTTTTCAGTAAATAATTTCAGTATTGGGAACTGTTAAACGTTCAGTGACTTGAAAAATGTAGAAGCTCTAATTTATATACAATGTCAAATAATAAACAATTTTTATTATTTTCCTGGCAGACATCTAGTATGCTTTATGCGATTGATTCTCATTAATGCTGTAGTCACGTAGTGTGTTTAGCGCCTTATGCTATTTTAACCATAAACAAAATCCTCGGATGAATGTCCGGTAGCCATGTTAGTTTAAAAAGTTAGCCTTTTCCGTTTTGTTGTCGAGAAAATGACGGGCTTTAGTAATAAGGTGAGAATAAAAACTAGAAAAATTAATAGAAAATCGCAATACAGAATGTTAATTCTTTGGAAATAGTAAATTTAAATATTCATTAAAATTCTTAGTGGTCTTTTCGTGTTATTTATTAATGAATTACTCGTGTTTCTGATGTACACGTGCTGGCGTGTTACTGTGATGAAGATTATCAAACTAATATGTTAAAATAAATAATTAAGTGTTTAATCTAACCTCTTTGCCTTTAATCCTAAACCATCAGGTATTAATACGGTGAAGAAATTGGAAGTTTTAAATATTAAATTGTTGAGGTTAGAATTCAGTAGCGGTGTTGTTATGCGTACTCATACTCAAATAAATATTTCTATTTCAGGCCATAGTTATTGATGGCCGTGGCCACCTGCTTGGCCGATTGGCTGCAGTGATCGCAAAAGTTCTTTTAGAAGGAAACAAGGTTGTTGTTGTAAGATGTGAACAACTTAACATCTCTGGTAACTTCTTCAGGTATGTTTTATAATCTTATATGCTAGAAATTGTGAAAATTGTATTAAATATGATGCTTTTTTTTGGGTAATTTGCGACTGAAAGATTACATGTTGCTATTTATAATATTTTCTGATTTTACAGTAATTTAATATATCATGATGTTTTTATTGTATAATTGTTAAAATATATGAAATTGTGTGTTTAATTCAGAAACAAGTTGAAGTTCATGTCATTCTTGCGCAAACGCTGCAATGTGAACCCTGCTCGTGGCCCATTCCACTTTAGAGCTCCATCAAAAGTTCTATGGAAAACAGTTAGAGGTAAGTTGTTTAATCAATAACTCTATTTACGTAGGTAAGAGACAAAAGGTAATCACAGAAATCAAGGGAGGTTAAATATAACTGGATTAATATCAAAAATGTGTTACTTAAAGCATCAATGTTTAAGCAGTGTCTAAACTTTTCCATCTCAAAACTATTCAATTAATATTTAAAAATATAAACCTACTGAGTAAAATGTTTAATCCTAGTAACACAAGACGTAAACAACCTTTAAAGATTTATTTCTATGAGTTTACATTTTGTCTCGGCTTAACCTGGATAGCTGTAAGTGAGTCAGTGTTGTCATCTCGTCAATCTGTATAAATTATTAATACTGTCAATGATTATTTTACATTTATTACCTACATTATTTGATGTCTATGATATTAAAACACGTATGAGTTTTTATTTAATAATAAAAAAAAACTGTTGTATAAAATGAATTTTAATTAATCAATGTGTTTTGTAGGTATGATCCCACACAAGACTGAGCGTGGAAAGGATGCACTCAGAAGGCTCCGTGCATATGATGGTTGCCCCCCACCCTACGACAACCGTCGTCGTGTGGTTGTACCTGCAGCTTTACGTGTCTTTTGTCTGAAACCTGGCCGCAAGGTAATAAGAGTGGATGGATATTTTGAGTGTCTATATATAATTAAAATAAATAATAACAATAATAGTCATTATTCAGGCTTAAGAGGTTTCTCTCTAAAAAGTCTCCGTTTTTGACTTCTCTCTCACCATGTAACTCTATTTTCATTTTGTATCTCCAAATAACTTCACATAATATACTCCATATAATTTCTTATGATGTTATTGATTGGGTAATTTGCGACTGAAACAAGTGTTGAAAAATTTGAAATCTCTGATATTCTTATGCACATATTCAAAATTAAGAATTTTTTTACATAATTTTCAATTAAAGCTTGTGTTCCCCAGTACTGTCATGTTGGCCGCCTTTCCCATGAAGTAGGATGGAAGTACCGTGATGTTGTCCGCAAGTTGGAGAACAAGAGGAAAGTCAAGACCCTCCATATGCTTGATTATAACAGGAAACTAAAGGTTTGTATATGTTACTATGCACCATCATAGCTCCTATACTTAAAATGTGCAGGAGCATACAAATTGCATTCAATGTCATGAATTGAATGATTAGAAATGTTTATATTATGTCTGATACATTTTTGTTTGGGTATAAAAAAAAATATCCCCAACAAGATCTCATTATTAAATGTTAAGCCATAAACTAGAGATGATTGAATTTTTTAATACAATTGTAACTTCATAATTACTTATTTTAATTTTTGTTAAGTTTTTCTGAATATTGATTCTGTGATGACTAAAAAAATATACTTATTGATTTATTTAGTTAAAATTATTGTCTGTTTTTTCGTTATAGATTCATATTCGTCTTATTTAATTGTAAAAAAAAAAGAATAAATTTATAATTGTGTATTGAATATCAGTTATCCAGGGTGGATATTGATTTACGGTAGGACCAGTGCAGCTGCCCGCACCCATATCTTTCGGGGTCGACACTTAGTGGAGATAAAGGGGGGTTTGTCATTGCTTCCCCAAGAGTAGGGTCCGGATGCGGACATGCGTCGCTAGCACTGAGTAGGAACACCCCGGATGGTTTAGCAGGTCGGCCTGCTTCCTTCTGAGGTAGTTTAGGACTGTCTCATCTAGAGGCTGTTGCACCAACCTCATATGACCTTCCCAATGCGCCGCTTGGGGAGGAATGTCAAGCGGATTCCTGCGGGTATACAAAACAAAAAGAGGATATTGATTTGGTGCCAAATATTGAAGTCCAATACTTTTAATTAATCTGAGATATTAAATGCTTTGCATGTTATTCACGTTTTGATAAATCTAATTCTAGAACAAGCCCAAAACAAATTAATAACGGAATTCTGAAATTAAATAAATTAATGTAGACCATTTTTAAGTAGACCGCCTCCGTTCCGTAGGACTTGATAAGGTTGAAGGGGGGAGGGTGTTTATTTCCCTAGTTAGTATAAACAGTATATCTTCTTTATGATGATTATCACATCTTACCTACATTATTTGATGTTTATGAAAAGAAAATCTAACTGATTGTGACCGTTTTATTTATATTTATGATGAACCAATGAAACGATAAATGACATGGGTTCTTGTTTTGTTACAGAAAATCACCAAGGAAGCCGGTGAGAAGGTGGCGAAGACAACAGCTCCATTCACCGCGCTCATGCAATCCTATGGAATTAATTAGGACTAAGGATATTATAAAAAAATAAACCTTTGGTTGCCAACTCTGTCGTTTTTTTTAATATACCGCTATATAAACTGAATCTATTATATATTTATCGAGATTATTGCTAAAAATATATTACTTCTTCCAAAATTGAGTCCTAAATTTAAAACACATTTTTTATTAGACAAAAGTGTTGCGCTTGTTGATGTGTTGATCCGTGTATATATATAGTACATATACTAAAACATTTTTTTTTTTACAATTTTTGTCTGTTTGTTCCGGCTAATCTCTGAAATGGCTTGACCGATTTTGATGGAACTTTCACTGGCTATAGCTAATGTAACAAAGAATAACTTAGGCTATTTTACATCTCGCTACGACTCGTAGGAGCGGAGCAACATGCGAACGAAGTCGCGCGGGTCGGCTAGTAATGATGATAAGTTTCGATATTCTATTAGCGTTAATTACACTGCGTGACACAATTTCGGTATCAGAAAAACTGGTTGCTATCATACAGGTCTTCTAATAACACTGCGTGACAAGATTTCGGCACCCGAACAAATTAATATTATCGTTTTCTTTATTTTAGGGATTTTAACACTAAGGTTTTTGTTTTTATTACAAGCTTTTATTTAACTTGCAATGTATGTATGTATGTTTGTTCGCGTGAAATCTTCCAACTCAATTTTGAAGCAGATATCTTCAATCAATTGAGCTGAAATTTTGTATACAAATTGAATTTGGATGACAAATGCATGGTTAATTTTGTGACTTCATTCTAAATCCAACATGGCGGCATATCAAAGATACATATACAATATGGGTATCAAATAAAAGGACTCGCTAAGAATAATTCGATAAAGTGACGTCAGTCTAAATCCAATATGGCGGACTAACTATTTTAGTTAAGTTCACAGACTAATAAGGGTTAAGCCACAATAACAGTTTTTGTTTAAATAATTACTTAAGTTCATTTAAGGTTTTATTTGAATGCGCTAAAACGAAAAAAATAAATGTTTACTTTAAAACTTTTAGTATCTACACTATTATATAAATAGGAAAGATTTTATTAATTGTATATTTGTTTGTTGCGAATGGGCTCGAAAACTATTGAACTGATTTTAAAAAATCCTTTCACCGATAGAAAGCTACATCCTTTCCGGGTAACTTAGGCTATGTGGTGTTGCCATAAATATTCTAATTAAAAAGATATGGCCATTTATGTGCTACCTGGTCATTTTGTAAATTGAAGAGTTTCTCAGGAACTATATATCCGATTTTAAAATTTTTTTTCAAAGATAGAAAATTACACTATTCATGAGTGTGAAAGGTGATTTAGAGTTGCCATATATAATTTTTTAATTAATAGAACTTGGCGGTTTCGTTGCTACTGATCCGATTTAAAAAATTCTTTCACTGAGAGAAGTCTATAGTATTTCCGTCTCTCTTCCTCTTATATATAATTCTCTCTCCTTTATCTACTCAATTTTATTTTTGCTCTTATACATATAATCTGTCGCTTTTTTTTCTTTCTATCATTTTTCTTTTATAACTAACTACAGAATGATAAATTGAGAACATTAATTATAATATTGCTTTAAATACCCGGAGCGTAGCGAGGGCGGATCGGCTAGTATCATATAAAATATTATGTAATGAACTAATGACTTTATAAGTAGATAGTTTATTTTCTTCGTTTTAACGCATTCAAATAAAAGCTTGTTTTTTGAAAAGGTTTTTTACTTTTAATTTATTATCATGTATAGTTTTTGGAGTATACCTACCTCGATCACATCCATATGAGCAAAGTTATTTTTATAGACAAATACAAGTTCAATTATAGTTAAAATCTTTATGATTAGGCTACTAACAGTATAATCACATTGTTTTGTAACGTTTGCTGACAGTACTTACTTGCTAAATACTGCGTCGTCGTCCTAAATACTCATGAGCGTCTGTATTTGAAGACCAACTTTATTTTATTTGAATCTATACTAATATATAAAGCTGAAGAGTTTATTTGTTTGTTTGCTTGCTTGAACGCGCTAGTCTCAGGAACTACTGGTCCTATTTGAAAAAATATTTTAGTGTTAGGTAGCCCATTTATCGAGGAAGGCTATAGGCTATATATCATCACACTAAGACGCTACTATATTTTCATTTTGGCGCCCCTGAAAACTTGCTCAATTTCTAGGAGGAAGTGATAACTACTATAATCAATAAATATTTATTATAATATAATGCATTATTGTTTCTTTCTTTCTTTGTAAGATATCTTTACCCTTAATTTGGGCCCCCCAACTAATTTTGATACAGGGTCCCTCCATAGCACGCTACGCCACTGTAAAGATCTCAAAATAATTAAAGAATGAAAAAAATAGGACACGACTCATTACCTTGTTAAAGGAGCCATAATCTTAGAACATATAGATTAATTAATTTATTTTATAACTCTAAGCCAAAACCGCATCGAAAGCTAGTACATAAAAGTATACAAAAATAGATCTCGTTTGACGTCATAGGATTTCAATCTCGGAGTTTCATATCCTGCTCCAGTGGGTTAGATCAGATAATTATTAGACACGCGCGACAAATTTTCTTGTGCAGCTGTGACCAGAGATAAAGCGCGAATGGAACCTTCAATACTCTCACTGAGAATATTTGATACTTGTAATTTTTCAATAATACTTTCCTTTAACCCCCATAAACTTTAGAGTCTTGTATTGCTGATGTTTAATGAGTGACGAAATGCAGAGTAATTTTGAATTTTTGTCACATGAAGTCACTAATTATCTCAAATTGTTTTTCATAAATAGACTAGTTTCTGTAATATAAAACTATAGCCTATAGGTAAAACCAATCATTTCAGGTTTACCTACTCTTTGATATAATATTAAACTAAAACACACTGAAGTTCGTGTTTACCGAGAAAAAATTTTTTAAAAAACTGTTATACATGTCTATAGTTTTCACTTCAGATATGACAAAAGTCAAAAAGCAATCTCTGTTTTTCCTTGATTAAACATGCGCCCAAAAGTTGGCAACCTCCTATATCAATTATTGCGATTTCCCAGTTTAATTATTTCACTTAATCAACTGGAGCCCCTAACTTGATACAGGGCCTTAACATTCGATTGCTTTCCGTCGAAGATTAGGTTAATAAATTCAAGACTCAAAAGTATCAAAACTATACATCCGCATGTAAAAGCTCTTCATGAGGTTATTTGAAAATTGAAATGCATTCTAGCGTTTAATAGCTATTCGATCAGAACAACCGCTTCAGCAGTATAAAAGGCTGTGTAAGCTCCTTCAAGGCATCAGTACAGCAGCAGCCTTCTACAGTTCACATCAAGAAAAATATCAGGAAAACACCAACAGGACAGGTACTATGAATAAGTGGCGTTTACTACTCTTCTCGGTTTTCGGGTTACTACAAATAACCACATCAGATCGCAACTTTATTGATGGAAGAGATCGGTGTTGTCACCATTTACCTCACTCAAAATCTGATAAAAGGATCTCTCTTTA
Organism: Limenitis camilla; assembly: GCA_905147385.1. Classification (NCBI taxonomy): domain Eukaryota; kingdom Metazoa; phylum Arthropoda; class Insecta; order Lepidoptera; family Nymphalidae; genus Limenitis; species Limenitis camilla. The sequence goes on from LR990241.1 coordinate 6,796,164, forward strand.
TGAACCGTTCCGTGAGTATTCGCTTTTGCCCGAATTACGGCAACTAAAATCACCGGAACGTTCACGAAGTGAGCGAGACCAGGAACATAGGCGATCGTCTTATAGGCCTCACATCAACTACCGGGAGGAACACTGGCGTGACAGTACCTCCCGTCGTGATGAGAATCGCCGTGCTGTTGATCATCAACGTATTAGAGATAATGAGGTTCAGGATATTTTAAGGGCAAGAACAAACCGCCAAAAATTATCTAGCGTAGCTTTGCGTGATAGTTACAGACAAAATGAGGCAAGAATTGAGCGTTCCGAAAACCGATACGTAAGGCTTTATACACGTGAAACTTTTCAACGAAATGCACGTGAAGATTTTAATATTGGACGTGAATCTTTTGAACGCAAAGGAAAAGTACCTACTCGCTTCACAGATAGAGATACGATGAGTACTGATACTGTCTCTGCTAGGCAAAATAGGAAGAACCGACAGAACGCAAGGCAAATACTTTTTGTAAGAGATGACCATGAAGATTTAGAAAGAAGAGCCCAATATTTTGACAGAAGAGAAGTTTCTGATGCAACGCGGAATGAGGTCAACAATTTAGAAGAGCGTGTAAGAAGGCTAAGAACTAGGCGAAATTCATTGAAGGAACCTCGTCAAACAAAGGAATTCCGTTCAAGATTCCGTGCTACTCATGCATATGAGAATATGGCGATTAGAGACAACGTTAGGATTGTACGGGATAGCCGTAACAGAGAGGAGGCTTTGAATGTAAACCTAAGAGCGTTACGAGAAAGCCACACTCAAACTGAAGGAAACAGTAGATTGATGAAACGTAGTGTATCTGACGAAATGGTACGAGATGAAAGTAATATCATGAATAACAGAGAGTATAGATATATCCTAAGACAAAGATCATCTAGAATTTCGGAAACAAACAGAGACATACGACTTGGTAGGCAAAATGAAGAAAAGAGCATCCATGAGTATACAGATTCTAGATCTAACAAAGGCGATTTCAGCAGACTTACAAGTAATAATTTAAATATTCGAAGTAGTAATGATGAAAACCAATTTGAAAGAGATACCAGGATGAGGGTAAGTGACCAAAAACTTAAATACACATTAAGAAATGATAATAACAACCGTGACAATAAGCGTCAAGTACTTCGTGAAATAAATGGACAAAGAAACAAAATTGATATAATGCATAGAGATACCTCGAATATAATTGAAAAACATATCCAAATAGACGGTTTCCGTCATAATAGGGATTCTCGTGATATAAGAAGTGAGAGATCTACTGAGGAAAGAACAACTGTCCGTAATGATAATGGACAAAGAAGAGGAAGTGTAAGAGCACAGGCTATGGATGAAACTCGAATTCGTAGTAACAATAGAGCAAATATTTACCATAACCAAAGAGATACAAATGAAGCGGTACGAAGATCTAGGTCTCAAAGGTTGATCAATTCTCGACGAACTGAAAGAAGCCGTATTGAAGAAAGAAGCATGAGACAAACAGCAAAGGATACATCGCTTGATAGAAATAATGAAAATGACGTTGCCCAAGTTTTACAACGAAGAAGAGCAAGAAGTATGCAAGAACGACTTGCTATAAAATTGGACAATCGGGATGTATCGGAGTACGAGAGACGATCACGAAACAGCCAGGAAAGATATAGAAGTGTTGTACAAGATTCCAGATCCAATTCGGACGAAGAAACGCAAAGAATAAGACCTCAAGCCTCGGAAGGAAGAAATTTGGTGCAACACGCACTAAATAAATTGATTCGTAGAACAAATGTACAAAATATTCGCGACACATCTGATAATTATTTACACCGTATTAGATCTCGAAACCTAGAAGAAAAGTTTAGCATTACACCGCAAAGAGATCAAATTAGAAATCGGGATATTAGGAATAATGAAATATCACGCGAAAGAAAATTACTTCGTGTGCAAAAGCGAAGCACTAAGAGACACACTACAGACGAATCTAGGATCCGTAGCCCTAGTTTACCTATGAACAACGATGTTCAAAATTTCAGATACAATGTTGATGAAGAATTCAGGCGAATGAGATCACAAGACTTGCAAGAAAGAATCAATGGACAACGAGTAAGCGACTTTCGTATTGTTAATGTTGATATTCGTGACGAGGTTTTGACTAGTCTGAGATTCCGGATCATGCAAGAAAGACTAAGCAATAATAGAAATAGACAGGGTACTGGTATTCGCATCAACAATGTACGTAAAGCTTTGGACAACCAACATATCAGGGATAACAGGGAATCGCGTCAACAGCGACCACGAATCATGGAGGAAAGGCGAAGCTCTAAAGCTCAAAATATGATTGTTATTGTTCGTACTGTTGATGAAGAAGCTCGGCGAATTCAATCACGTAATCAAGAAACAAATGCACGACAGGTAATGGACAAATCCAAACGCATTACTAATGTTCCAAATAATCGCAGCAATATTGACAGAATGAGGTTAAGAAATATGCAAGAAAGAGCTAATAGAGACGAAACTAGAATTGTAGTGGAACGCTCTGAAATTCGAAAAATAAGAAACAACGATGAAGACCGTCAAACTGGACCTGCAACTGAACGATTTACAGATATTAAACGAGCTGAAATCATTCGTGAGAAACGACAATTTAATGAAGATAACCAGAGGACGGATATGCGTCGCATGATAACTTTGGCACGAGAAAATCGATCTAGGACAATTTATAGAGATATAGACAATAAGAAATCAGGAAGCTCTGTATTTGAAATGAAGTGGCAGTACCTATTCTATGCTATGCAAGCAATATACTTGTGCAGCTTATTTATAAAAATATCTAAAGATGAAGAAAGCAAAAAGAAACCTAGGTAAGAATCTTACAATTTTTTACTATTTTTTGTCTTATACTGTATAAATAGATGCATAAAATGTATCTTAATTTTTATCATAATAAAAATATTTACAAATATTTAATTTGTGTTTCAGAATGAATAACTGGCTAACTCCAATGGACATGAAGATTGATTGAATTATCCCAGCTATAAGATATCTACAACGGCAAATGTATTCAATGTTGTGTTTAAAATGTTTATCAAATATTTAATGAAATGAAATAAATATATACATCAATATTTATTGAGTTTTCTTAAACTAACACTTGGATTGACCCTTAAAAATAAATGAAACTTAATGTAACAGTATGAGCTTACAAAGGTGTTAGACATTTTTTTTTGAGATTAAGAATATGATTCATTAAACACCTGTATTTACTCAAGTTATATTTAATTTAAAGATCCACAGTATCAGTTTTCTTCTTCTGTTGTCCTTCATACCAAGCTTTGGAGATCATCCTCTTCATGTCATCATCTCCAGTTTCGTACCTAAGAAAAATGTAAATAAAGAATTATCTTTAAGATCTTACATCATATCACGTGAGATAAAACCAAACCTAACATAAAAGTATACTGATATTTAAAACGTCGAGAGTTGTAAAATCTCTTTAATTTTATACTCACATATTCCTCATCAGGCTCATAATAGACTCCTGTGGATCAGCTGATGGGTTCTTCTCTGCTTCTTCTTTCTTGAATCTATTGTTGCGTTGATCTTCAAATTTCTTTTCAATTTCTGTCATGTGGGACCACTTGATATTGGGTTCTGATTTGGCCAAAAATATAACCACCATATCTGGAAAAAAATTATTACCCTTTTAACAAAAAATTATGTCATGGAAAAAAGTAGGATCACCCCCTAAGATATATAAGATAGTTGAGGGTTGAATCACATTGGAAACATTTAGATGGTTAATTACCATTCATAATATAGATATGTTTTCATTTAAATAGTAAAACAGGTAAATACTAAATTTTTTCTAAATACAACATACTTCTTACCTGTCTTTTGCTTCCAGTGGCTTTCACCAACGTTTATAGAGTTAAGAAGTTTGTTGATGATAAGCAAATAATCTTTATTTTCCAAGTTTTCGACATGAAGCTCCATAGACTTTTCTGTGAGTGTGCAGTATACTTGCTCTTTGGGTACATTATGTACATTCTTCAATGTTACAAATACTTTAACGTATTTATCCGATTGATCCCAACCTAAGCAAAATATCATTATATATTTTTTCAAATATTGCTCTTAAACTTAAACTCTTTAAGCTACCAAGTTACCAGAACAATTTGTGAGTTTGACATAGCTTTAAAAATAATAATAATCAATTTATTTCAATTTAAAAATGACTATAATCTTTATTTATCACTAGTGGGCCTGTCCCAAGCTTTGAGCAGTGTTTACAATGATAAACATATTTTATTATTATTATGTTAATATGGATTATAAAGTATCTGTATGCCTAATTTCATTGAAATCCATTTAGCCGTTTTTACATAATTGAGTAACAAACATCTATACATCCAAACTCTACATATATACTCTTATAATTTAATATAGATAGGAATATGGAGAGTAATTACCATATCCATTCAATTTGATCTGATATCGTTTCTGTGCCTGTGATGTACTACTAGTAGTAGGTATTGGTGCTACTTCCACTGGAGTTTCCTTTTCACTCTCTTTTAAAGCTATAAGTTCAGTTTCCAGCTTTCGAATTTCCAGAGATAGAACATCCTGTACCTTCTTGCGTTTCGCCTGCTTCAGCAACCCATTTAACTCCTCAATATCGCCACGAAGCTAAGAAGTACAATTTCATTTTATTAATCACAGTAGTTATTGATTATGAGATACTTTTATAGGTATCGTTGATTGAACTTACCTCACTTATTTTTGGATTCGACATTGTATAAATACAAAAAAGAAATAATACGAAGCTGTAGTTGACAAATAACTAATAATATTTTTTCTGTATTACACCAATAAATATATTCATAAAAATTGAATTGCCGAAATTGTTTAGTGGTTATATTAATGTGATAATATCTAAAAAACACGGGGAAACTGAACTCCACAGATTATATTTGGTTCGACACTGACAATTTGACGAATCATTAATCGACAAAAATCTAGTCTTTTCTAGAAACAGTGTTGCCAATATGGTGTTAGTGATATTTATATTAACAAACGAATAAAGTATACAAATATCTTGTGGTTAATAGCGTTCAGATATGAGACATGCAGTTTTTATATTACTCTAAACAATAAATAGTTTGCCAAAGTGAATACCAGACTCATATCACACCGATCCTAAACATATTCAAGTTATTAAACAACATTTTATAAATGCAATTTTTTTTTAATTAATAAATATCGTACCTATAGAATTATTGATAACATAAATATATGTTCAGTATTTTAACAAAATAACAACACAATTTTATTATGTTAAAATTTCTATGTTTTATTGTGTATTTCGAAAGAGTGGTAACTTACGAACTCACTAGCCATGATAATCCAAATTCTGGCTTTTAAAACCATTTATATTATAACCAATGTTATTGTAATGAATGTTTTGGTAACTAAATTAATAAAGTTATATATGTAGTTTTAAAAAGTCATATCTTTATATTTTTTTCATTAAAGTTATACGAAATTATAAAGCCTACGAAAAATGTAACGTAAGAGTACGATTCCCGAATTCGATTTGCTTAGGGCTAGACAAGATTTCATATTTTGTAGTCCGGCTTTTGGATAATGTAAAACAACATAGAAACATTATAAGGATACTTGACTGATACGTGTATAAATAAAAATTATTTACCTGTTATAAATATTTATTTTTACTAAAAAATATTTAAAAAAAATTTGATTTTTTAAAATCTCCAAAATCATTACTTAAGTTTAATATGTAATTGACTTACCTACGCGAACGAATATTTCGCAAATCTTAGTAGAAAATCTTTAAAACACCAATTAAAAAAATATGTGGGAGTTAATAAATAAAAGTCATTTTATTATGTATTTATTTCAATAACTACAGCGTAACGTGTTTACATGAAAAATAGAGATGCGAATAAATATAATAATAAGAATTTGGATTACCAGATAAATCCTATATATTGGAAATTAAATTAAAAGTCTTGTCTTATGCTCAATTTTTTTTTTGAAAATATGAAAGAACAACAAATACAATGTATCAAATGGATGTATTATATATTCATATCGATTCACGCCTTCACATGATTTGATTAATAACATTTCAGAGAAAGTATCATGACAGATATTTACTATTACATTTTTACAATTTATAAATTAAATTTTTACTCATAATTCTATAACGTTTAAAGCACACTTAATTGTGTAATAAGCGAATATTCTATACGTTACAACATTGTTTGTGTTGTAATTAGTTTTTGCGATGAGCACGGTTCCTGCGCATGTTCGTCTGGCATTGCGGGCAGTACCACTTGCCTTTAGGCGGCGCCGTGATGCCCACGCATGGGTAGTGGAACCATTCGTATGGACACTGGAAACACACATTAATTAATTCAACCAATGTGATATAAATAAGGGTGTATTATATTAGTCTTTCTCTAACATGGTTTTTATTTTTCTCTACTTTTAATCCAAATTGAGATCGCAAATATAACACATCTAAGAGATTTACAATATTAATATTTTATTATATGTTAAGTATCTTTTTTCCAACGATTCCGAGTTCAATCCTGGGCACACACCTCTCTTCAGGAAACCTACACTCCTGAGAGATTCCTTAAAAATTCTCGAAGGTGTGTCAAATCTGCCAACCCGCTGGGCCCAACAGGACCAGCGTGATGGACTATGGCCAAACCCCTCCTATACTGAGGAGGAGGGTGCCATTAATGAGTTGTGATGATGATAATAATAATACATACATCTTGATTGTCACAAGCAACCATGTCACCATAAGACACTTGGTTGCAGATGCAGTAGCGTGGCTCGTTAGGGTCGTATGTCCATTCTTCCTCCATGGGCTCTTCGATGGCCACGCTGTTCACTACTGTGCTCATTGCACTGGAATACAATGACTATATTAAAATTTAGGTATAAAAACGCTGAATTACTTTTTATGTCAACTTGCACGCTGTTAAACAATGTTTCCCCTGTATATTTAAACTGTGGCATCACGCTCCATAAGACCAATATCGTTGCGTTTCAACTGCTTCGTCTTTTTGGAAAGTTGTTAAACATTAAATTAAATTATATGTCACTTACCCAACAGTGGGAGAAGATGATCTACTGGCCGCTGCCGAGACCGACTGTTGAGAATGTAACGAAGATACGTTGCTTGATGTGTATGCGCTTTTCCTGTTTTATATTTAAATATTATTTATTAAAAACAAGTTAGGCTTTATTGATAGAAAAATGTAATTATAATTAATACTACATACTTTTGTTTAGTTTGTCTCTTATTAGAAGACGTAGCGGTTGCAGGGTGCGCGTGCCCTGTAGTTGCGTGTGTTGACGCTACAGGTTGACCTGGTAAAATATATATTTATCATTATTAACACTTTTTGATTTACTCCACCATTTAAAGTAAAAAGTATATAGAAGTCTAATCTAGAAGGTAAACAAAGGACACATTTTGGTCAAACATATTCTTGTAGAAGAATTACGACTGCCTTCAGAGAGTTCTTATTACTTTTTTTTGTAATATACTAAACACGCTTATCTCAGGTACTGTTTCGTTAGTGTTGGATAGCAATCAGGCTACGAATACTACGCGAAAGTCGCGTATTTTATATTTTAAATATAATATTACCATGATCATGAACAGTGTGCGCGTGTGCGGCATGGGCGTGCACAGTGTGATGGTGGGCAAGGTCACCCGCCACGGCTTCGTAGGACGCCTTCAATGACGCTGTGCGACGACCCTGTTGCATCTGAATCAAATTTTACTGTTTTTAAAAGATTCACATTAAATATAACATAATTTAGAATGATAGATTGATCAATAGAATAGAATAATAAATAATGTATTAAAAATAACTTCAACTTCTTTGTTGGGTAACAAAATACTAGTAATGGTTTTTATTACTTCCTATTTAATAAAAACAAAATGATGCATCATGGTATCAATCATCATACAAATGTGTGCCAAAAATAATAAATTAACTAATGTTATTTATACCAATAATTTTGTTAATATTTTAATGTAGTATATATAGTTGGAGGTTTATTTTCTAATACATACATATACATAGGAACAACATAAAATAGATGGTAAAAATACCTGTTGTGTGGCAGCAATAGCTTGGCTTGCGGCTGCAGCGATTGTGCTGCCTGCGTGCCCCAGGCTGTATGACTCTCTGCTCAGTGCACTCTGTTATAAAATAAAACATATAGAACAACAGCTAGAATTTTTTAATTCAAACAAACATAAATGTAGATGTGAAAAACACAAACTTAATATTTTCAACTTTTTAATTTCTTCCTCGTTCCGCAATCCTCACAATCCCTCATTCGTCATCACTATGTTACTCTGTCAGTGACACTAACATTATTTTCTCTTTCACTCACACAATTTGTTCTGAAACAGTTCAATTTTTCAGTAAGACAACGCTTATACTTGGGTTGTCTTGCTAAATAACCAGAACTGTGAATCCAAAACCATAAGGCATATTTTGGTTTCCTAAACCATAAAGATTGTTTGGATCCAAATAAGTTTCTTATATCTATTATCCTAAAACTTATTTGCTCATAGTCTGAAGATTAATTGTAAGATAAGACACAGAAAAAGAAATCTATCGTTAATTTGTAGACTTCTTATATACACAGCGCTCTGGACTGCAGCTTGACTAATCAATATGACATCACTGCCAGCGACAATAGATTGTATTACTAGCTTATTAATATCATAGGTTAACCATTACCGGCAAAGTCTCAGCCCTGGCGATGCCACCGTTAGTGGCGTGGGCACGAGCCTCACGCGTTGCCCAGCTGTCACGACGCTTCTCAGCGCGGATCCGGTATCTGTCAAAATAACAAAATATTACATTTTTAATTCCCAAAAGTTTAATATTTTTCTCTACCATCCAATAATTTTTAAATTCTACTACTATTGTAGCAATTAGTAACTGTTAGATTTTGTTAAAATATTAATACTATAAAATATTGATATTAAATATAATTAGAATAATTTGTTCAAGTAAGCGTTGTCAATTGATTTAAAGAGAAGTTTTAACTATTAACTTGGCAACACAGGCTTACGACCCCCACCTGTCATCATAGTGGGGATAGATGAGGGAAGTATTTTGTATTATAAAAAGGAAGGACTTTTATGCAATAAAGTTTACTTGCTCTCAGAACTCACACACTTCAGTGTTGTGTATTAGTAACACTATTAATAAATTTTATTCTGGTAACACTAACTTAACAGCATTTTACAAATACATTAATTTTATTTCACAGTTTCAACACCCAAACATTAATTAATTGTACATTTTGTATACAGAATCTCAATATGCACTAAAACAATACATTTATATATTACGTATAAACAAAATTATAATATGTAACCTGTTATCCTTATAATGGTTGTTATTGGGAGTGCTGGTGTGATTTGTATTTGAATCAAGATCAAGTGAGCGTTTCTCTAACAATTCTGTAATTCCTTTATTATCTGCTTCCAGTTCACATTTGAATTTATGAAGTTCTGTGTCTGCAATTAAAACATAAGTATTTAACTTCCACCAATATACAGCATACTTTCGTTTATAATAATTTGAAATAGAAATATTTTACATACCTAGTCTCCTTAAGTATCTATCAACCAAGTCAACCATCTGATTTGCCAGTGTGACCTTCTCGTCAGCTTCTTCAATAGTCTTGTTATATCCTCGCTTAATGTCAGAAAATTCTGTATTAGCCTGGTCTGTGTTTATTTCTCCTCGTCTACATCCACCAAATAAAGTGCGCACTCGTTTTTCTAATGTGTCCATATTGTCTGAAATGATAAAATAAATGTTATTAATTATATGAAATAAACAATTACAAGTTACTGTTATTAAATTAATTACTTTGGACGGATAAATCCATTTCTCTCATCTCTGTAAATCTGTCTCTTAATTCTTGAGGAAGATGCTCAATCACTGAAATAATAACATTTAAAAAAATTAATAAATTTGAAGTATAATATATACTATACTAAAAATATTAAATGTGAAGGGGTTTATTTTCAAGCATTTACTTGTTCGCATTTATAACATGATTCCATAAATTTAGTATACTTCACCATACAAAAATTGCAGCAAAAAATAATTAATAAATGATAAAAAAGTTTAGAATTCAAGTAAAATTGAGTGAAACGATTAGTAACAGAACAAAACATTCCTATGTCAAAGAAAATGTTGTCTGCCATTATCAACAAATATCTGCTTTAATAAATCTAATTGAAATAATCTATTCTGACCTCTGGATTAGCGTTTGAGTTAAATAAAATGGCAACACTGTAATAGATTAATGTAATGTTTGATTTAAAAGGGCTAGTACCCAGAGCCGTTAAACAAGATAATTAAAAAAAAATAATGTAATGCATCTTTTATTACATATATACTCTGTGTCAAGAAAAAAGTCTTTTTAATGTTCTGAGATGTCGTAATTCTATTCCACTGCCATCAGTTGTTTAACAATTGCAATTATAATCATTATTACAATAGTATTTTACCTCTTCGAAGCGAGGGTGGGTCGTTTATCAAGTTGGTAACGAATCAATATTCTGATATTTCAAAATCGCGCTAAAACCAGTGAAGCATCATTTCTACCAACCTTACAATTGTTTGAGTTGACAAAGGATATACAGAAACACTTACTTTCCAAATAATCCTCGAGATACAGCATTTTGGTGAGTTGGTTTTAGATTTACTGTAAATATTACACTTTCGTATCACTAAGTAACGTTTAATTACGATATTAAGTGTTGTAAACAGAGAAATATGGCGAACAGGGTGACGTGTAACGTAGTCCACGCAACGACGTTAGTATGTTTAGTGACGTACCTCGCGCATTGAAATGTTTATCGATATCGATATGTTGATTCTAACGTTATAACATTATATAGATGATTTAGTATTAATTTAATAATTAATTATGTATTAATTTCATCTTCCCTATTATTTGTATTCATAAATTTTAGTAAACTGACAATGTCTGTAATGTTTATTTTTATATTATAAATAATTTTTTTGTTTTGTTTTTTTATTGTGAAATCAAATTACAAAGTTTGTATTCTTAGCTTTTTTAATATATATAAAATAGCTTTTTTAATATATGTGAAAAGCTACTTTAATGGTAACTGTGATATTGCTCCCGTACCAATATTCATCTGAAACGATTCGTTCAACAAGTCCTTAATGGAGTGGCCTTTGTTCTTAACTTATATATTGGAGAAATTAATAATGAGATGGTTTAATTTTTCATATTATTCATACACTGTAAATGTGCTTTAATTAAAAATAACATTTTCTTTATTTAGTGAACAGTCCCAGTTCAAGTATTACGTAAGCAGAATTTTTACAATTATCAACTCCCTCTTTCCCATGTCGGCAAAAGTAATCAAATTATAATATATAATATCGGATCCGTAAGTTAAGCTTGGTTTAGATTAGTGTTAAGTTAGCCTTATGTAAGCCTAACCCTGAGTTTGGATTGATAACCTATGCAGTGTAGGCGACTGTTTCAGTGTGTCAGAATAGTAAGAGATCGTAACGATTAGTTATATCCTGACCGTATTACGCCCGTAGCTTTCATGATAGGTCATCCATTGTGCACATACGATGCTCATATAACATGTTGTATATTCCCTACAACTATCTTCTCTCTTTGTTTTCTAATTATTTCTCCGACATATTTATAGTACGCAAGTATAATATATAATTATCGATATATTTATAGACTCCGCCCTAGTGCTGGTGTTCTTTTGTATTGAACAATCGTACCAACTGCTAGAATTGTTTTCGGATGCGTTCACTGCGTTTATAAAAAAGCTATGTTCGCTAGCCTGACTAAAGTAAACCTGCAACACAGTGTTATGTTGACTAACGTATGTAGGAACCTACACTACTAATTTCTTTATAATATTCTAATTTTAAACGTATCAAACTGTGATAGAATAGCTATATGATAGATAAATTTAGTGGCGTCAGTCTAAATCCAACATGGCGGCATATCCAAGATGGCGGAGTAGTTATTTTTAATGCATTTCTACAATATGGGTATCAAATGAAAGAGCTTGCTGAAAATAATTTGAAAAATAAAGTGACGTCAGTCTAAATCCAACATGACGGAATATTCAAGATGGCGGACTAGTTATTTTTATTGCACTTCTTCAATATGGGTATCAAATGAAAGGGCTTGCTAAGAATAATTCGAAAAAGAAAGTGACGTCAATCTAAATCCAATATGGCGGACTATTTTTTTAGTTCAGCCACAATAACAGTATTTATTTAAATAATAATGATAGGGTTTGCTAAGAATATAGCGACAACTAAAAAGTCAAAAATAAATTTAGTTCTTAACTAAATAAATTTGAGTACATACTCTTATTTCCTTCAATCACATTAAGTTATTTAATTTACTTGTTTATCTAAACTAAATCTCGCGATAAGCTTTTATATCATATAAATTATCTAATGACTTTATAAGTAGATAGTAAAAGTTTTAAAGTAAAAATTTATTTTATTCGCATTGAAATAAAAGCTTGTTTTTTAAAAAGGTTTTTTACTTTTAATTTATTAATCTTTTCTTCACTCACCTTTTATAATGGTTCATTCTATACCGAAATTTGTCTTTTCTACATTCTAAACGTGTTATATGAAGTACCCCAGTGTCAATCATATCGTTAATATTATTTAAAGAAATAAAGTTCTATTTCTCAATAATTTTTAAACCATTTCTCCTCTTGTGATTATGAATAGTTTTCGTTTGTTATTGTCAGTACTTCAGTAGACATTAGATGGACATTAGCGGCTTTCGGGTGAACTTGGAGGGCGCCATAGGTTTAGCGTAATTGGGTGTTGTTTTTTTGTCGTGTTGTTTTGGGTTGTACAAAAACGATTAGATATATGTGGTTATGTAAAATATTAGTTTTTTCTTGGCTAACTTTTAAAAGAGCGCCAGAAACATTACAGAAACTGTTATCTGCGAGGCGGCGGGTTAAAATACAATTTCCCACTGAGTGTCACGTAAAAGGCGAGTAACCCAGCATCTCCTTCGTGGTAGTGGATCTTTTCACCAATAGGTTTGCAACCATCAGCATGCGAATTCGACTGTCACGTGTCCTTGACGCGTTTCGGTCGCTCCGCATGTGGGTCACCCCACCTCCTATCCCAATAATCTGCGGTTCCTTTCGACTCTAGGTTCTAACCGTGGGTCCACTGAAATAGGCGACCTTGGCTTTCTTGGGGTGGCTAGATGTCTAAGATCGCTTATTTAAAAGTACCATACGTTTTACGTACCTTTTTAATTTTTTTAACTATTGACGGAATTTAAAACTAGATCTTGTCTGTATGAGGTCCATTAATAGATTTTTTTTCTTACAGATAAAAATGATCCGAAGGCCTTTAACCGAAATAACATTAAAACTCGACGATTTACAAGAATATGAAGCCTACAGGCGAGAACAAGGTAACAGTTCCAGAGCAAGTAATGAAATGCAGGAAGATACGCCTAAATCTTTAGCAGGAGGCAAAAGTAATGAAGTACATAATAGAATTGGTTATGCCCCGAAGAAAAAGACCTAGTGGACTTAACACACTAGAAATAAAATTAACTTTGATGTGTGTTTAAAATCGTTTATTATTTTTTTCCACATACATTTAAAAATAAGTGCTTTTGTATAAAGTCTTGAAAATTCATCCCTAAAATATATAATTCAATGCCGCGTGCAAGTTTGTATGTACACCCATACTATACCTGATTAGTGTAGTGTGTAGTGTAGATAGTAATATATTTGTGCAAATCGATAATGAAATGAAGAAATTTAAGTGATATTTTTCCTAAACTTTAGTTCAATTATAGTTAAAATAAGAATCTGAAATACATTCTTAATTTTTTTTTAAATTTATACCCACCAAGGGACGGGTTAGAATACAATCCCCCTCTGCCGCTGGGAGAGCATCTCGTAAGAGCCGAGTAACCCAGCGCCCCTTGGTGGTTGCTTGCGATCACTAGCATGCGATCCGACCGCCAATTATCATTGACATGTTCCGGACGCACCGCATGCCGGCCAGACTTACTCCTCTCCCACCCGTCTCATTAATGCTGCGGTTCTGGTGAATGCTGGGTACTCGTTCAGGGTCTACTGGAACCACAGTATTCTTGTCTTTATTCCCCTTCCTTACTCTTATCTTTGAGGTAGCAACTGATCGACAAAACAAGAGTCACTCTCTTGTATTGTCGATGTCCATGGGCGACGTTGGCCACTTATCATCAGGTGGGCCGTCTGCTCGTTTGCCCCTTAACTACCATAAAAAAAATAAAAAATCCCTGGCTCATTAATTCCCAGTGTCACCTATAAGTGACAGAAGTTTAATATATTTTTTTCTACCACATGGAAACATTATTGGTTTACTCTACTATTGTCATAGCAAAGCTAAATAGTAGCACTGTTTATTATTATTTTCTGGCAACACTAACAAAAAGTTATTTGTCAAATTCATTAAAGTAAACTATAATACCCGCTTGTCTTTTAGAATCTTAACTGCACAATTGTCCTCTATGGTTCACTGTTACTCCCTCGTAAAAATTAGGTTAGTTTTTTAATAATTATTTTTTTATGTTATCTAAATATAATTTATTCAAAGAGAAGAGAGGTTATCTTTAGAAACTTGGACATGGGAATTAAAGAGTTAAAATACTGCAAAAAATTAAAAAAATCTTGAAACATTAATAAACATGTAGATGTTTTTCATTCTTTAGGTTTTGAATAAGATTGTTCTCCATATCGCGTTTTTTTGCTTGCCGTCGCTTCCACAATACACAATAAAGCCTGGAAAATAATTAATAATAAATAATTAATTTTATACGTACTTACGTAGGTAATATTTTAATCGTTTTATATATTGTATTATAATTGAATACCTGAGAGTAAGGAAATATAATATTTCAACGACACTGAGTATGGAAAATCCCATAAAAAGACCAAGTAGACCACCACAGTTAGCAAGAAAATCTGTTTGTCCGTAGAGTTCTGATCGACGAGAAGTAATGAATTGTGGCTCTTTGAAAAAAATCAAAACACGCGCGAACAACATGCTGAAACGAAAAAATTACATTTAAATATTTAAAATTTTATCATTAATATTAAATATTTTTTAATTAAAATAATTACTCTTTAAATTCATCATCAATTGGTGTTTTAAAGGCTCTGAAAAGCGCTTCCCAATTAAAATCAGCCTGAGAAGTCTCTGCCTCATACTCGATGGAAGTGCAAGCAGGCAAACATTTGCACTCAGCGGCTACAAGAAGCGCGTTGCCAAGAGTGTCGTTACCATCATTTGTCTGTTTTTCCAAATCATGAAGTATTTCCACTGTGACTAATTCCACTGAAAATTATATTCTATTATATTACATTCACTACACACAAAGGATTTCAATCGAGAATAATATTCGCTAACTAGCTGATACGGCAAACATTGTTTTGGCATATAAATTTTAAAAAATTAGAGAGTAAAATTAGGCCACCTTTATCACTTAGGGGTATAAAAAATAAATGTTGACCGATTCTTAGACCTACCCGATATGCACACAAAATTTAATAAAAATCGGCTGAGCCGTTTCTCCAGAGTTTGGTAACAAACAGCGCGACACGAGAATTTTATATATTAGAAGATGTAATGTCAAAGAATTATGAGAAGCAGATAATTTAATTTAAATAATCCTACTAATATTATAAACGCGAAAGTTTGTAAGGTTGTCTGGGTGGATAGATGTATGGATGACTGGATTTATGTTTGTTACTCTTTCACGCAAAAACTACAGAATGGATTTTGATGAAACTTTACAATAATATAGCTTACACATCAGAATAACTTATAGGCTATAATTTTTTTTTTATAAAAAAAAAATATTTCTAATGATATAGTGTGAATTATCCAAAATATAGCGGGTGAAACCGCGGGCTGCTAGTATTATATAATGTGATGATTTATCGAATTAGGGGTCACTCATACAAATAAAAAACTCCAAAATGGGTTATAGAATGATAGCGTTTGGGGAATGAATTTTGGTGCATTCTACCCACGAGTCATCATCGGCACTGGCTTTAGCTATTTTCTCGCCTCGGATCGGTCATGGTTCTAAACCCTACCCTTTTTACTTCTTTCAATTAATTTGCTGCTGAACTGATTTAAATGAAATTTGGTATACAGATAGTCCAGAGCCTGAGAAAGGACATAGGCTACTTTTTAGTGCGAAAAAAGGGTTGAAAGGGGGGGATAAAAAGTTGTATGTATCGTCATTTTTAGAGGCTTTAGGCTATTGACTCGATATAAATAAATATGACATTCAAGTTTGTAAAAGTTTTACCCTCAAGGGTGTAAGATAACAATAGGGGATGAAAGTTTGTATGGCAATATGTAAGGTTTATGAATATTTTATAAGTTTGCGATAAGAGACAAAATGCTACCCAAAGACAGTATTTCACGCTGACAAAGTGGCGGGCACACATTATATAAATAGATTCTTTTGAAACTCTCTTGCTATTTGGTCAAAGAAGAGTCCATGGTCAAAAAGTCATGTATCTGTAATATCTACGGTCCTAACAAAGTGGTAGGTCCTTACACCGGCTTGTTTCCTAAATTCTAGCCGATGATTATAACTAGTTAGCCCGTCAAGGCAAAATCATATAGTTAATGGTCATAACTAATAATTATTATGATTAATTAATTTTTATCAATAACTAGAGTGTAATCGCTTAGCGGGAATTCATGTAAATAATGATTTTATTAAAGGAAACGATATAATAATCGGATGTTAGTTAATAGCATCCAATTTTGTCTATATTAATGTGAACGACAATATTAATTTGAATGTTAAAAGGGAAAGTTGTAAAAGTGATAGTTACGTTAATAATAAATGTGTCTTGAATAATGTTTCTCTTAATGATGTAACAAATCGATATTTAGAATTTAGACGCCTAATTTAATTTTCTATACGGCTTGCGAAAGAGTCGGTAGGTATGTTATGAATGACATGCAGTTATAGTTCGTTCAATTCACGACGTTTCACCGCTCGCCTACGAACTGTCTAAATAGTAGGTGAGTCGTGGTGGATTTAACTATCTAGATATATGTCGGCGCGTAAGTTAACCTAACCTTAGGTTTAAACAGAGAACCTGGGCAATGGAGGCTAGTGTTTCATTTGAATAAAAGACGTCTTTAAGCCTACACCTTGGTCACAAGTCCAAGGTACTGCTTGGGTTTCTCTCGTGATTGTAAGAGATCATATTTGATAATTTATCAGTTCAGTAGCGGTACGTAGATAACGTTGCAATTAATATACCCCCTCTTCCCCTCCCTTTTTTTCTCAAATCTGCGAGATATATACCCCGACGCTAGAACTGTGGCATCGTGCGTCTCTAATCGTAATCGTAATCTCCTGAAAAAAAATCATACGACCTTGGCTTTTAGTTATACCGGATTTAGTAAAATTTCAAAAAAAAAAACTTAAGTAAGCACACTATATCATACAACACCCTAGCCAAAAATAAAACTCTTCTTTAGGAGGTCAAGAGAACTTGTGAATTCACCTCAGGGTTGTTGCCATAAAACAAGCAGTGTATAACAATTTATACGGTTTGTTTTTATTTACTTTATATAATATACAGAAATACGTGTTCTATTAGTAAGTGGTGTCGGCCATGACCAGTCTAATCGCTAACTAAAGTTCTAATAAATAAGTAAGGACAAACAACATATTAAAAATAAATGCTACTACGAACATTTTCTTATTATTTATCGTATAGACTACAACATTTTTCTCTTTTTAATTAACACTACTTACTTTGTGCTTTTTTTATACAAGCTAAGCTTCCAGCGTTACATACAGCCATTTCTGGACCATCTGAAGAGGAAATATAAATAGTAAATCTCTTACAAATAATCTTATTCATAGTAAATTCAATTTAACTCACTGATCCAAAAATATTTTTTTTGACTTAAAAATAAATCTAAAAGCTACAGATCCGATTTAAATAAAATTTGATAAACAGTTAGTCTAGAAACTGAGAAAGGACATAGGCTACTTTTTAATACGAAAAAAAGGGTTGAAAGGGGAGGGGATGAAAAGTTGTATGGAAGTATCGTGATTTTTAAAATCTAGAAGCTTGTAGATTGGATATAAATAAATATGAGATTCAGTTTGTAAAAGTTTTATCCTTAAGAGTGTAAAATAAAAATAGGAAATAGGGAATGAAAGTACCTACTATAAATATTGAAGTATTCCTTAACACAACTGGAGCATGATATTTCATTAAAAAGGCAAAAATAAAATGATATTAGTAAAGGACTCACGTGGCATTCCGAAATGAACGCAGCCGCATCTCGCATAAGTAAACTTCGTTAGACATTCCATTTCGCAATTGGCTTGCGTGTAAACTTTAAAATAATCTAGGTAACGCTCGCTTGGGAAATAACATTGACGTCTGTAATATCATAAAACTAAAATTTAAAAACAGTGGTGACTAATTTTAATCTCTAGAGGGTAGTCGAGGTACACAAGTCCTGTCAGCCTGTCACGCCCAAATATTGCCGATATGACTTCATACAAGCGGGTGTTTAATTTAAATATTTTTGTTGTTGGAAAAATATTTACTTAATTTATAATAATCCTTTTTTGTGCTAATACTTTTCAATTTAATAAAAAAAAGAATTCTGTACTTTCGTCATTGTTTTGAAGGATATTTATTATTAGGATTTACATGTGGTATTTTTTGGATTTTTTTATGGCAGTTAAGGGGCATACGAGCAGACGGCCCACCCGATCCAAACTCACGGTGGCCCATGGACATGGTTAGCGCTGCCATTTCGAACATAGAGTGAGGGAAGAGAAGGGTAGTGGACCCTAAACATCATCATCACAAATCTTGATATAAGGAAGGTCAGATTACTAACAGACGGTTCTCTAGATCCTATTCTATTTTTAATAACATTTTTATACAATTACTGATCTTACAGAAATTAAAAATTACAAAAAATAACAAATATGATAATTACCCAATTACTCGTAAAATGTTTAATAACTTCAATTTATGTCTTTTTTTAACAATTAATTAGAGGTAAATTAAATAAAACTACAATCATTCAAATAAATAAAAACTATAAATAGTAAATAGTTAAATACTTACATAGTAGGATTATAAGGTTTTAACCCTTCGGAAGTCGTCATCATTTTTGGTTTAACAGCGACTACAACTTCTTGGGATAATGGAGCTCTGAAATATTGTTGGGAAAGACGCGGCAATTCCGCTGGATTATGTAATAAAACCTGAAAAATAAACTTATTAATTATTAGTATAGTACATAGATTTTTTATCTTACATTTTTTGCCAGGAATATTATTGAATGTTAAATAAATATTTTCTAATAACCTTGAAACCCTGGACAGGTCCTCTGCAAAGATAATCCAAATCCACTTGGTGAGCATTTAACAAAATCGTTAAACCAGTTTTAATACCATAACCCTGTAAATAGAAAACTCGTGTATAGAACATTTCAAAAGGTTACTTAATTATAAAAATATTGTATAAACTAGTATTGAAACGAATAGTTCTGGACCAGATACGGATATTCTGAAAGCTATAAGACCGTAACGCCGGTTATCCGGCTACCGGATATGCGGCTATTGATTGCCTTACATAACGCGATCAGTTTTATCGGATAATAGTAGTAGGGATCTTCGCAGTCAAGAAAATAATATTCCAATTGCTAAGGAGATTGAATTTTTCTTAAAGACATTTCGAATCGATCGCAATAACGGCCCATATATTTGGTGGTCAGTTATTTGAATCAGTATCCGCAGTTGTCAAGGTTTGCTAGAATTTATTTTTCAGAACCTGGCAGTAACGTTTATAGCGAATGACTATTTCCAGACGCTGGTGGTATACGAAGCCAAGCGGAGTCGCCTCTTACTATCGTATGCGGAAAAATTGCCGGATACCGGATAGTTACCGGATATCCGTTTCATCTCTAGTATAAACTATACTTACTGTCCCTCTGTATGGATAAGTATCAATAGGTGTATTTGGTGGATAACCGTTTTCTAAACTCCATCTTTGTGATTTATTGAAGTGCTCCAGGTAGTCGTATTCTTTGTGCAAACTTAAAAACATAAACAGAATGTCATTATTTTGAAAAATTCGACAGATTTTTTTAAGCCTAAAAGCAATATAGACTACTTTTTTAAGTATAAGTAGCGCTTGAATATTTTTTTAAATAATAGAAGGATACTACTTTTCAAGTCGAAATAGTTCATCAACGCTCATCGTGTTAAATGTGTAGCAAAGGCCTTCCTCTGTCAATATGGGTTGAAATAAATCTTCACAAGTCTGTTTCGGAGTGTCTTTCCATTTACAACCAAAGAACGTTGAGGTTAAATTTGGCGATAGCTATACAATGAAAAAAAAACGCATAAATTTAAGTAAACTTTTTGGAAAATAAAAAAGCTATCCTTTTTTGATTTGAATATACCTCTTTCAAGTTATCGACAGTTATATTTCCTAATGAGAATTTCCTTCCAATAGCTGGAGCGAGATGATCATCACAGACTAAGCTAACGTCTTCAAAGAGATGGCGCCTAGAAATATGTTCAAATTAAAAATAATTGTTTTTTTTCATGGCAGTTAAGGCTTAAGGGGCAAACGAGCAGACGGCCCACCTGATAGTCTTGGATAGTTCGCGAACGACCTAGTTCAAAAGAGCGCTGCTTTAGGTGAACTATACGAACTAGTTCGTCGCTTATCTCACTCTTAGTTCTTTTTAGTTCTATATTTTTTTAAATTGAATTAATTACTTTTAGGGATGCTTATGTTTCAACCATACTTGACTACTTGTATTCTATAAAAAAATGTAATAAATAAAAATAGTGGATTGTTTCTAACGAAAAATCTATATATACTTATATATTTAAATTTTGATAGAAATATCAAAATATTGTTCATAAACATCGATATTTCTAAGATCGATGTTTCACTTTTGAGAATATCGATGTTTTTTTCTTTATTTATTATTTTTACTAAATTATTTAATAAAAGAACTAACGAATTAAAAGAGCTAACTAGTTTGCCTTTGGATTGCGAACTAAAAAGAACGCTCTCATTGGTGACCGACTAGGCCCAAGACCAAAAAAAAGACGATTTTATTCCTTCGAACTAACGAAGGTACTAAACGAACTAACGAACTAAAAGGAGCGCTCTTTTTGGTAACCGATTAGGCCCAAGATGGTAAGTGACCACCGTCGCCCATGGACATCGGCAATACTAGAGAGTAACTCTGGTTTTTCCGATGCGTTACCACTTAAAAGACATTGAAGGGGGAATGAAGAGAAGAATGTCACTAACGTTAATTGTGTTCCTCTATGTATTGCTAGGAAACATGCTGTCTATGAAATATATATTTTGGTACCATCATTATGTGAATTTGAGAATTAAACTTATTTAGGTTAAATGTTGTAATGGTATATAACTATAGCATGTGTAATGCTATTATTTATTGCGTAGGTGAGTTATTACGTGCGTCAAGGATTTTAGTGATTTTACCTTAATTGACTGATTGATAAGCAGGAGGTAAATATAATTGACCAGCAACCTATTGATTAAATTACATGCTAAAAGTAGTGGTAGTAATTAATTTACAATATCTATGATAATAATATCCTGAATAAATATTTCTCATTCATTCTTCTACCCATTTGGAGGTTATTTACGTGCCCATTCCTCCTATTTCACTCACAAAACTAAAAGGATAATTAAATAAAGGAGTAATATTTTTATAGATATGATACTCACTCTTCTTCTGTTAAGTTATTATAAGTACTCTCATTAAAGTAAAGATGAAAATACTCTGTAAAATTAAACTTAGTTTGCTGTGCTTTAGTTTCAAAACAAATTGTTACAGCCGGAAAAGGAATCTGGAAAGATACAATATGACTTAGATATAAGTAATTTTCGGACAATACGCATATTTAGTTTTCGATTGCGGTATTTTACGTATACATATTACATACATTTATAATTAATTAGTTAATAAATGCGAAAATAACTCTGTCTGTCTGTCGCGAATTCACGCCAAAACTACTGAACCGATTTAAATGAAATTTGGTAGTTACAATACAGATAATTTAAAGCTTGAGAAAAGAAGGAAGGGTTGAAAGGGGGGGATGACAAGTTGAATGAGAGTATCGTCATTTTTAGAGCTAGAAGCTAGTAGCTTGAATCTTATTTTTTAGGTTGTTGATTCGATGTAAATAAATATGACATTTAAAGTTTGTATAAGTTTGCGTCAAGAGATACGTACATATGTGTCTTATTTGTAAAATAATTAGCCTAAATAATTAAAAATGCAACCCTAAGACGCTATAAGTCGAAGGCAAACTTGGTTTGTAAATATATTGCGAAATATCCACATTTTTTTTGGATATGATATCATAAAATGTCGGTTTCTTTGAAATAAGCAATAACTAAGTATAAGCTCCTACTGATTAACGATCATTCGAAAGTTTATCTATAATTGTAAATTGATAGAAGTTTAGTTCCTGCAACACCCTTTAACAAAATTGCCAATTTTGTCTGTTAAAAGTTTCGTTGTTAGGAGGAGATTTTAACTCCATAATATATTAGTGATAATAAGACTAGCGTTACCTGCCAGACTGGTGTAGAGTTTTCAGCAAAGCTTACAATGACAGGACTCTCATTCCATTTTATCCACACTTTCCTTATAAGACCAGCACAGAGTACCACACAGCAAGTAAACATAAAAAGCCAGAAAACCCTAAAATCAAATTATTTAGTTACATAAAAATTATAAAATAAAATGAGGCTGACTTGCTAAGACTTTGTTGTCATGTTTTATCGGCTATAATTAATTTATATGATTCGGCATCGCTTACTTTTCAACAGATGTCCGTTGCTTCTCTCCAATATACTTAAGACCATGAAGATTAGAGTTAGCTGTGTAATCAATCAAATATTTTTTAATTAAACTGACTCTTCCCCTCTTAATCCTCGCATTCTCAACTTCAAGCGGTTTTTCAGTTTTCTCAATGTCATTTTCTGAAATATTTCCAACGCTATCTGACCTAAAAAAGATTTTGGTATCAGCAAAAAGGCTGGAAGGTAGTTATTATCTTTGTTATTAGTATACGCTATACGCACAATAAAATCTGGGTCTCGCTCTGGAATGAATAATATTTTTTGCCTTTTGTGTTTCATAATGTTCTATTTTAAATAAATTTATTTGACAACATTTCATAATAACTTTGTAACTTTATCTACTTATATAAATTAATAAAATTCCTAATGTAGGTATGTAATGTCTCTACGTACACTTAAGAACTGCTGAAACTATTTGGTCAATTTATTTCATTATTGATTTTGAAATTGAAAATTGACAATCTATTAAGAAATTTGAAAAAGGCGTAAATATGGTTTTGAAAATCTGTAATAGAGATATAACGTAAACATTCTTAAAATTTTGAAATGCCAAAAACATAGTCAAGTTAAGGAGGAAAAAATTATTTTTAAAACACATTTACCTGGAGTGTCTCTTCATGATGACAACGATAAACTGAAAGTTGAAGTGAACTAACAGTAGGTTGTATCAAGGGCTTGGTTCATGACAATGGAATTACTGCTTACAACCCATTAGTCATCCCTAGGGATAAAACTTGGATATTTTGAAATTATAAATGTTACTAATAACTCGCTTGTATTGTCAACATTAACAGAAATATTACGTAATAAATTAGTTACATTTGGAGTAAATGGAATTAAAGGAGTGTTTTTAATTAATTTAAATTTAATGTCAGGGCACATTATCTATTTGCATTTCTGTAAAAAATAGCAATTAGGCATTCAATTACAATAGGTATATGTTGGTTCATAACATATCAATGTACCCAGTATATTCTTAGAGAAATATTTTAATTCTTTAAATAGAAAAAAACACATTTATATGTAATATATAACATATTTTAACTTTATTTCGTCTCGAGATTTACGTGTCAGTGTAGACATAAGTCATTAGAAAGGGAAAAAATTTCAAACTAAGAAAATACGAGTACTTAAGCTTAGACAAGCTTTTATATATCATACTAGCGGCCCATCCCGGCTTCGCGCGGGTGGAATATTATTTTTAAAAATATATTGGCCCTCCCGCATATCGGTGCCCCCTCTCTTGCCGCTTTACTCGCTGCGCTGCGTCGCTATACTGGCCCGTCGCATCGACGTGTATTTTTTGTTTATATTGATATTTTTAATTTCGTAATATCTTTTGAATGGAAAGTCCGATTTTAATAATTCAAAAAGTAATTTACAGGTATTGAAATAGTCTTGAATACGAAATAATTTATTTGGATAAGGATTAATACAAAGTTATAGAAAACATGGTCTGATTTTGATAGGCATTTTTATCAACTTTTAAAATGTAAAAAAGTAGTTATAGTGACGTAACTATAATAGTTGGACATATGGTCTCGCGGACTTTTTTGTAGATATTGATACGTTCTATAATATTGTAGAACATTTTTTTGTTCTATCATCAATACTTTTTGCAGCGCATGCGATCAAAGATATTTTATGGCAAATTTTTTGGCACCTTGGGTTGGTTTTCGTGAGATTTCCTAAGGATCTCTAATTTTTTCTTGTAATAAATATAGCCTATGTTACTCAGGGATAATGTAGCTTCCTAATGGTGAAAGAATTTTTGAAATCGGTCCAGTAGTTTTTATGTTTATTCGTTACATACAAAAATACAAAAATACAAATCTTACTTCTTTATAATATTAGTATAGACTAGGTGACCGGGCGAACTTTGTACTAACAGTAGATAAACGGGTTACGGGTTAGCTGAACTGTTGACAACCATAAATATGTCAATCCCTTTTATTACTGACATTATTCTACATTTTTAAAATCTAAAATACGCCGTTATCCGAATTTTGTAAATATACCTTGTCTTGTCTTGTCGATTCGAAACCTTTAATTAAATACGTTCTTTAATTTGAGGTGAGAGTTTACCGTATCGATGGGATGAACATTAAATGTCTGACAGTTACGAAACCCATCAATATTTTATAAGGGAAAATGTTTTTTCTTTTATTTTATTTTTTCGTCTACTATTCAATGTTTTAATAGTTATTCTGCTATTCTAGACAGACAAATACAACAAATCAAAAACCATGAAAATGTATATAGGTTTAAAAGAAAGATGTCAAATTCAAAGGTATCACTGGTGTTTTTGCTACACATAATAATGTAGTATTATGTGTATCGTGGCCATCTAAATTTGAAGCGTACATGGTGTACCCACATACGCACTTGTAAGACTTCTGAAGGGGCAACATCCTGACTGTTGTCTCTATAAATTTATTTAAGTTTACAGATATGTTGGAAACAAGGCCGGCCGATTTTATGTAAAAGCATCATATAGGTAATAGGTATGCAATTATTGAGATGGTAATGTGTTAAAAGTTTTAATAACCATGCAGTACCTACTTATGTCTATCGTAGCATGGGAAATCTTGTGATTGATATTATTATTCTTCATTGTTATCATGTTTTTCAGGTTGTCTTTTGCGGAACCCTTCACATTACGTTGTCTAACTCGAATTTGATAGATAGATAGGAAGTCTTTATTTTACAACCAAATAAAATATTACATTGTTTAATAACTACAAAGCCAAAGTAAATAAATGGTATGCAGTGGCGGCCTTATTGCTACTAGCAATCTCTTACAGACAAACCTTGGCAGGTAAGGAAATTTTATTAATATAAACGGGACAGTGCAAACTGAAATTTGCTAGAAAAAGTTTGACTTAATTCTACGTAATCTTTGTTCATCTTTCTATGGGAATAGCACTGAAATAGCTGCGTTATATTATAGTTTAGTCATAATTGTTAGACAATGTGTTAAATCTGTAAATGTACTTATTATTGGAATTTATATTTTACTAAATAATCTTTTTAAATATATCTTTACATTAAAAATTATTTCTATTCTTGGAAAAATTTATTTAATTTTTTTTAATTTTAATAACTTAAACTCGTTAACCAAAATTAAAAAGGGTAAAAATATTTTTTATCTGTATCTAGGTCACGTATATCTATATCTATATCTATACTAATCTATACTAATATTATAAAGAAGTAAGATTTGTATTTTTGTATTTTTGTATGTAACGAATAAACATAAAAACTACTGGACCGATTTCAAAAATTCTTTCACCATTAGAAAGCTACATTATCCCTGAGTAACATAGGCTATATTTATTAAAAGAAAAAAATAGAGATCCTCAGGAAATCTCACTAAAACCAACCCAAGGTGCAAAAAAATTAGCCATAAAATATCTTTCATCGCATGCGCTGCAAAACGTATTGATGATAGAACAAAGAAATGTTCTACAATATTATAGAACGTATCAATATCTACAAAAAACTCCGCGAGACCATATGTCCAACTATTATAGTTATGTCACTATAACTACTTTTTTACATTTTAAAAGTTGATAAAAATGCCAATCAAAATCAGACCATGTTTTCTATAACTTTATATTATTCCTTATCCAAATAAATTATTTCGTATTCAAGACTGTTTCAATACCTGTAAAATACTTTTTGAATTATTAAAATCGGACATTCCAGTCAAAAGATATTACGAAATAAAAATATCAAGATAAATAAAAAATAATCCCTGACGGGTCGCGGACGCGGTGTGGAGTGCCTCGCAGCGCAGCGAGTAACGCGGCGATAGAGGGAGCGACAGAATGCGGGAGCCAAAATGTTAAAAAAAAATTATCCATCCGTGCGAAGCCGGGACGGGCCCCTAGTTTACAATATATTCGAATATTACTAAAATCACAAACATCAATTTTTTTTCTGTACGCATATATGTGGAATGCCCTATAGAAAATGCCCAGGGGGTTTAGCAAAATGTCAAATCAATATTCAATAACGCTTATAGAAAAATTAAAAATGTATGGGATTGACGTAAGGTTAAGAAAAGTCACGTGACCTACAATCGAAAAACAAAAATTGACAGCCAATGTAGAATTGCTCAATTTAGGCAAACGAATTGAAAAGAGACAAATAAGTATTTTCAATGATATTTTCATACAAATGCGTAGTAAAGTGACGTTTCTGACAGTTGTCAACACGGCGATATTGGTCAATTTGACTGATGAAGCAATTACAACTATAGATATAGAGTCGCTTCAAAGCGATTGCCACTTTGCTAAGCCCCCTGGTCAGACTTGCCCCGTCCCTCTCCCATCCCATTAATGCTGTGGATCTAGTGCACTCGTGGCTCTTGCTCGGGGTACGCTGAAACTGCAGCAATTTTTTCTTCACTCCCCCCTCCACACTCTATCTTCGAGGATGCAACGCAATTTCATCTTGATATGTTAAAAAAAAAGTTAATTTTCTAGTGATATAGTAAGAAAAATACAGTTTTTTTTATTTTTCTTTTACTTGTGCTATGAAACCTTGCTATATGCTAAATTTCATGATTTTAGGTCAACGGGAAGTACCCTATAACTGCATATACACACATAACCGTCACATCTTTTCATTGCGCGGACGGACGTAAAGGTTTGATTTTTTGCTACCTGTAAGGGACCGCAGGCTTGAGTATTTGATACTAATTTCAACTTGATACCTCCACTAGTTCCAAAGGAAACGGGTCTTGACAGACAGACAGACGGAAGTAATCCTATAAGGGTTTCTTTTTTTTCCTTTTAAGGTATGGAACCCTAAAAATTTTAGAAAATCTATCTATATGGATGTTTGTATGAAAATCAACAATAAAATAATATATTTCTGCTCACAGTTCTGATATCTGAACTGTAAGCAAAAAATATATTTCGAACAATGTCAAATTTCATAAAATTTTTTATATTTTTTTTTGCATTTTAGTGCTCAGTCGAATCCGGAGCAATTCCCTGCAATTTAAATAAAAAAGGTTTTATGAAAATATGTGAGTTTCTACTACTATTTAAACTATTTTATCTAAAAATTCTTTATCTAATCAACAAATAAACAAAGGGTAACACTTATAACGTACGTTTCTCCATATTTGGGTTTATTTACCAAAGTGGAATATGGTTGCAACTTGCAATATCCTTAAATTGTTTATTTCCACATCACTTATTAATTTATTAAGCGACTTCAAAAAAAGGAGGAGGTTCTCAATTCGTCGGAGTCTTTTTTATGTATGTTCCCCGATTGCTCGAAGACGCCTGGACCGATTTAAGAAATTCTTTTTTTATTCGAAAGAGTGATTCTTTCTTACTTACTTCCCAGGTGGCCCCATTAGAACCAAGTCAGGATCTGATGGTGGAATTCGGAGAAATCCCTCAAGTTTCAAAGGCAATGTTTTTCACATTTTTTGATCTATAAAATAATCAGATATTATGTATAATGTCATTGTATACTTTGAAGATATTTAGGTAAGCTGATAAAAAGAGAAAAATAAAATATATTATATTTATAATAATAAAAAAAAATTGAACCGAATACTAAAAATAAAAAATGAACTCACTAAAACGAAAAAATAATCAGTTATATTTTTAACACACTACCAACTGATCAGTTTTAAGTCGGTGCCGAGCCCAAACAGTACAACAATAACACCGGCATTTTTTTTAAATATTTTTTTTTGTTTTAATAAGTAAAAAATAAAAAAAAAAGTAATGAAACAATTTAATAGTGTTTTTAAGATATATTGAATTATTGGAAGAATCAACATATCTAATGAATAATTAATTATTGGATTATAAAAAAAATTATCTGAAATTAGTACGTACTACTGTGTACTTCAACATAAAAAAATTAAAAAAATGTATATTAGCACAGGGAAAATAAATTACGGGACGATAAATTAAATAAATTATCTTTAACGGAGATGCTTTATTACATTCGCCCTTAGTCATAATCTTGACCTAAACCTTAACATTCTGATCTCGAAAGGTAGTGACTTAAGACATTTGCGCGATCAAACCTTCCACATCTATTATATAAAATTCTCGTGTAACAATGTTAGTTACCACACTCCTCCGAAACCGCGGCTCGACCGATTTTTATGAAATTTTATATGCATATTAAGTAGGTCTGAGAATCGGCTACTAACTATTTTTCATCTCCCTAAGTGATAAGGTTGGCCTACACCAAATTTATATGGCAAAACAACGTTTGCCAGGTCAGCTAATTTAGTTATATATGGCAGCCTAACATTTGTATCAACAGAATGTGTCGTCGTGAGTTGCCAACGGCTTTTTGAAGTGAATGTTTACAACTTTATGAGTTTTATTTGTGTGTCGACAGCAGCAAGGTCCTAGTCGGCAAGATTAGTTAGATCGGTGCGCGGCACATAGTTGCGTCGATCCTTCGGAACGTCCCCCGCGAGGCGTGAGGCGCGAGGGAACGCGCGGAGTGCGACGCACTGACTGGGTGACTGGTGAGTGCAGACCGCGGAGTGCGGACCGGCTAAACTGACAGCGCCAGTCCTCGTGAGCTCGCACGATTGCTAACATCGTTTGTATTTTGTGCTCCAATCTCACCGCTGCGAATATCCACATTTTTCAACCTTTTTTCGCGCGTCTTTCTAAAATGGCAGCTACGGAAGAACTCAGTGGAATCCTAATGAGGAGGCAAGCCATAAACGACAAACTCGAGGAAGGCCTAGAAATTAAACCGAAATATAAATTTGTGAACGTTTATACAGAATTTCATGAATTCTCCAGGAAGGAAATAAAACAATACGAACAGACGTTTAACAAGTAAGTGAATATTACTCAAATACATTTTCAGAATTAGCCACATTCATTTCGTTTGTTTTGTTCTTAGACTGGTTATAAACCTGACAGGTGTTTGTTGATTTCGTTTTGCTAAAGTTACAACGCAAAACTCCTTACAGAGTAAAACTCATTATTATGCTAATAGATATTTAAGTTTTAACATAACATTCAAGTTGGTAATATTAATAATATATAAATATTATCAATATTCTTTTTAAAACTTATCGTTTTAAAAAGAATAACTTTTAAGAATTTAAATTACTTAACACTTATGGCAAATTCTTGTTTCTTTTCAAACGTAGTTATTTACGGAGCATTTTATTTAAACAAAGTTAATATTTAACGTGGAATATAAAAAACCATCTGCTATCAGGCGGCCGGGACTGAGGGCAAACAATAGTTAAAATTATAATATCCGCCTACCTTACAAGTCGAACATAAACGCCGACCTACAGTCACGTAGGAACTGCTTATTATCATAAAATTTAAGCTCAATATAATTTTAATTCAAGACACGTTTATAAGCTTATGATTTTCTAATGATAAACTAATAGCACACGTTACGTTACGTTCAAATCACGTGTAGCTTACGTTCTGCATGTGGTTAACAAAGTTAATTTCAGGCTTATTTAAATACTAATCGAACCGCTCGACTTAGTCCGTGTGATGCTCCGCTCCTATTGGTCTTAGCGTGATGATATATAGCCTACAGCCTTCCTCCATAAATGGGCTATCTAACACTGAAAGAATTATTCAAATCGGACCAGTAGTTCCTGAGATTAGCGCGTCCAAGCATACAAACTAACTCTTCAGCTTTATATATTAGTATAAGATGGATGTTCTCAAATTAAATATTTGAAACTTCCAAAATGAAGGTATTTTAAGTAATGCAACGAGCCGTCGCGCCGTGGGAGACAAAAGTGAACCGCTATTATGAGTGTTATTATTAACTTCATCAAAACTTTCATTTATCTCATAATGAGATAACAGAGGATTCACACGATGATCACTTTATTGCAATTTAATGACTTGGAATTGTAAAAGATAATGTTAGTAACACCGTTTATAAATATAGTATTCGCGGGTAGTTTCTTTTATTTTATTTCAGGTATACCGGCGTGTAGACAATATATAGCCCTTAGTGCGATGTCGTGGTTAAGGTAACCCTTCTTGAGGTCACATAAGTTTACTTTATTATCTATTGTAGTTAGCGCGAGGTCGAGTGGTGGAGGAGAGATTTATTACGAGCTGAAAGAGCTCTTTATACCTGCTCCTGGGTCTCAAGCCCCGGGCACTGCTCGGCACTATCATTGCTCTCTAATTCTATGACAATAATGTTACTATATTCAATCATTATTTGTAGGAAATAATTTTGCTAGTAACTTCTCATTTCTGAAAGTCAGTTACAAAGATTAAAACCATTAAAATTCTTGTAAGACGATATAGGTCGTTCTAAATGTGCCCAAATTGTTATAGCCCCAAGGAATTTATATGAGCTTCAATTTACAAAATAATAGGAACATGATACGTGCTATTAACAGAACCATACCCCGACTTATATACAAAGCTTCTCCGAAATAAAAGCTGTGTTATCAGGTCAATGACATAATCTCATAAATTAATCTAATTTCGTTTTCACTAGAACATCCCGAAAAAAAATACTTACATTTATTCACATATAATTATATATAGAATTTTATATTATTATATATGGATTATATATGATAAAACATGCCGTCATATATAATGCTATATATAAACAAGCTTTAAGAATAAATAATTTATACATTTTGAAGAATCTCGCGTGAGATTATGGGAGGAGGGAAGATAGTTGAGAAAAATCTTACAAAATCTCACAAAGGAGGAGGAGGGTTCGAAAAATTCCCAAAAATGCCTCACGTAATTAATGGACACCCCCTACTTGTATTATTATATATAATCATATTTAATCAAACCAAATTAGGCACGGTTAAATTTGGCCATTTTTCATATATAATCATATATAACCAATTTATCTATATCTATATCTATACTAATATTATAAAGAAGTAAGATTTGTATTTTTGTATTTTTGTATGTAACGAATAAACATAAAAACTACTGGACCGATTTCAAAAATTCTTTTACCATTAGGAAGCTACATTATCCCTGAGTAACATAGGCTATATTTATTACAAGAAAAAATTAGAGATCCTTAGGAAATCTCACGAAAACCAACCCAAGGTGCCAAAAAATTTGCCATAAAATATCTTTCATCGCATGCGCTGCAAAAACTATTGATGATAGAACAAAAAAATATTTTACAATATTATAGAACGTATCAATATCTACAAAAAAGTCCGCGAGACCATATGTCCAACTATTATAGTTACGTCACTATAACTACTTTTTTACATTTTAAAAGTTGATAAAAATGCCTATCAAAATCAGACCATGTTTTCTATAACTTTGTATTAATCCTTATCCAAATAAATTATATCGTATTCAAGACTATTTCAATACCTGTAAATTATTTTTTGAATTATTAAAATCGGACTTTCCATTCAAAAGATATTATGAAATTAAAAATATCAATATAAACAAAAAATACACGACGACGCGACGGGCCAGTATAGCGACGCAGCGCAGCGAGTAAAGCGGCAAGAGAGGGGGCACCGAAATGCGGGAGGGCCAATATATTTTTAAAAATAATATTCCACCCGCGCGAAGCCGGGATGGGCCGCTAGTATATTATAATATGTTTACAAGTATTTTCTGCTTGCTAGGTGAAGAATGAAGATGAACATTTTTTGGTATTTCAAAATGTTTTACGTTCATGAACATAGAAAATGATTTATAATCAATATACCAAAATTTACGTTCCATTTCCAAATACAAAGGGCAGACGTCATTGGACACGTATTCTTGCCCCAGTGCGTTATTTCTGCTGTCGTTATAAAACATAAACCGCAGTGACTCAATAACCGCCAATACCCGCATGAGTGTTTTTCACACTCCTTATTTAAATTAATGCCATTGGAACAGAATAAAGTGGCGTATTTTTTTCCGAATTATAACTCCTTTACAGTAATTCATAGTCCTTTAAAAAGCTTTCATTAAAATTTGTAAAAACCTGACACGTGACTTATTTTTTACACTTAATATAATTCGTTTGTCTCATTTTGGCTTAAGGAACGTACCCATACTACGTGACCCGTTTTAAGGGGGGAGTCTTCAAAATACAAAGCTTGTTCACAGGGTTGGGGAAGGGGACGTTAGCTGATTGAAAACCAACTGTTTGTAGTATAGTGCAGTTTTAAATTATAAAAATGTTTTTATAATTTTCCGTCGGAAAAAAAGATTTAAAAACATATTTATAAATTACTTTACTACATGAAAACTAGGAGGCCTTCCTTTTAGTTTTTATGTAGTAAAGTTACGTAGTAATATATAAAGGGGGTCTTGGCATATACTACATATATTCACGTAGGGGGAAAAGTGTATAAAAATTGTAAAAAAATGGGTCACGTAGTATGGGTACGTTCCCTTATCGTCTTTTCCGGTGTTGCTAATTTTACTAATCAATAGTCTTATATTTGGATATTCCAAGTAATTTCTAGCTAATCATATTTTGTAATTAGCTCTTTAAAATGTTATTTTTAGAATAATTAATAAATATTATTCTAAACAAATATTTATAACATGATTATCGTTACAATAACAATATCGTATACAGTATACACTACAATAGTAATGTAATCACAATACGTGTTTGCTCAATGAGTCCATTCAATTGATGACAAATAAACTAGTCTTTGAATACGAGTCCTTCCTTGATTATTGGAAAGGCGGAAATTAATAATTACAAGTTATCGAGACACTAGTTATTCATTATTACGACTCATATTCATGGCCATTACACGTCATTCTTCATCACTTTCAATCCCATGCAACTCATTTTTTTGCAATAAAAATTAGCCTATGTCCTTTCTCAGGCTCTAGACTATCTGTATATACCAATTTTCATTGAAATCGGTTCAGTAGTTTAATCCTGAAAGATCCGCGATCCGCGATAGACAGTTATTTTCGGATTTATAATATTAGTAAGGATTTAATATTTATGAAAAAAACAATGATATTTTTTTAATTTAAATTAATCTCAAAAACTATTAGGTAGGAAAGGTTAGGATAGGAAATCTTAAGAAAATTCTTCCGAAAAGTATTTGCTTGCTGATTCATAAAAAGACTTCTAACTTCGTAATGAATTACTCATTTTACGCTTAACGTAGAATACCTGTTTTTATTCATAATAAAAAGTCAACAATTAGTCATTGGCGTAACACGGCGACTCATTCTTGCGGTTAGTTATACTTTTAATTCATAATATTGAAGCGATATAGCGAGAAGTGTAGTCTTATAAACATTGCTAGAAAACAATATTAACAATTCGGAAAATATTTATTCATTACTAACAGCTACATGAAATTTAACATCAACGCTCCTAGTCAACGCTTTCGTGTTAAAAAATAATAGTCACATTTACGACCATACTAAACAAGTTATACTATACTAGCGACTTGTTTTCGGCTTCACACGGTTTCTTTCTCTACTATATTGTGCATGTATTATAAAAATAAACCTTCGTCTTGAATCACTCTATCTATTAAAAAAAATCGCAAAATCCGTTGCGTAGTTTTAAAGATCTAAGCATACAAAGGGACATATAGATTTTAAAAAACGTAAATAAACAAATTTCAAGCATAAAGACATTTCGATGACTAATAAAATAGATTATATGAAAAATTATAATAAAAAAATTACGCAATCATGTATCACATGTCTAGAGAATATAAAAAAATGATGACACAATTAATTTTATGGATAGAACTTACTCAATTTTATTTAGCCTAGATAATCTTGGTTATCAGCGAGATAAAATTATGTGACCGTGTTTTTATTACGGAAATTCTAGCTCTAAACATGACGATATTTTCATACAACTTTTCATCCCCTCTTTCAACCCCTTACAACCCTTTTTTCGCATTAAAAAGTAGCCTGTGTCCTATCTCATGCTGTAGACAATCTGTATACCACATTTCGTTTAAATCAGTTCAGTAATTTTAGCGTGAAAACGCGACAGATAGACAGTTATTTTCGCATTTATAATATTAAGCAGCAGAGGTTCAAAAATTTAATTCACTTGAGAATGAACTTTTTACCACAATGTTGTAAAAAGATATCTTTGGGAATAACTGTGTTAACACGATAGAAGAGTCGGGCGACAAAACTTATCAATTACTATTCGCAGTAAATATCAAAACAGTTACATAAATAACAAATACATTTATCAAATTTCAAGGAACAGTTAGTACTTCCTTGACCGACTGATTAAAGTGTGGCAGTTACGATAACTGCTCGACGAGTTCAAAATTGATCAGCGTGGAGAGGAAGTGTGGCGGCGGCGTACAGATATCACGCGACAAAATCAATGACGGCTCACTCTACTGCTCCACTCACTCACTCAATAAAATATAATGTCACTTGTTAGAGTTCAATTGGTCAATATGTTAGAAGAAGGTTGATTACAATAAGGACGATTCTTGTTTTTTATATTAATTGTGCTTAGAACGAACCAATGAATAATTGTAATCTGATAATAATTATGGTAAGTCAAACTATATTAAATATCTCCGGTAATTACTACTTTCTTCCTTATCTTCTGGCCATCCCTGATATTAAATAGAAAGAGTAAACGTAACTGAGTATTATATTAATTAATAACATTTTGTACATTTATTTTAAAATGGAATTAAGTTTATTCCTATATTTAAAAAAAATAACTATCTTGATAGCCAAAGTGAAGAATAAAAAGAAATACATAATATATAGAGAAATAAATAGATTTAAAAAAACAGATTTTTCAAAAAAGATGGCAACTACTTTGTTGTACATATTTTAAGGAAATTATTTTAATTCAAAAATGTTTCAAGCAAATACATATTGTATATGTTGCAAGGTACTACATTCATAAAATATAATCTGCGATTCCCCTCTGAAACTTCCTGTAAAGTTACTCCGCAATTTTTCACTTATGATCTTAAAGGTCATTCCTTATACGAGGGGACCGTACCTCGTCTATTTGAACAATATTTACTGGCAAATTTAAATATTCTATTCCAAAATTTATTTCCATTTAATAATGAACTAAAACATATCTATTATATTATAACATATCCCTTTCATTGTCATTCAATAATACGTATATCTTGTCATGGATGATTCATACAGTGCATTGTACATTGGGTTGGATATATAAACAAATAACTGGAGGTTTATTACAAGGGATGTATAAGTCATCATTGAAACATAATAAACCAATGACATAATAGTACCCATGTTATGATTTTTTTAATTAAAAGCTGACACGGCGAACCCGACTTGGTTTAGTAATATACGAGTATGTGTATATAATACATATTACAGAAAACATCTAACGTATGTTAATTTCTAGATAATTATCGTATAAATATCACAAGCTTATGTTTTAATTCGTAAAATATCATCTGTTTATTCATTGGAAACAGAAATTAAAGTAAAAAATGCATGCAAACATTGATTAGTATCAGTTATTTTAAAAAGGACAATGTCCAAGAGGATAACAATGGTTTTGAAACTAGTCTCAATAGAATTACGGGTAATGAAGCTATAAAAACATAGGAAATTAAATGGAGCTACATTGGAAATAAATAATAATAGTTTGTTGGGAAATCGTTTCGTTTCACAGATAATTCGGTTTATAGTATTGCAACAGAACTAATATCTATGCTAGCGTTCTGTTGAATTAACTTGCATCACGAAAAATTTATCACTAAACCATTTTGAAGGTAATAAACGAGTTATATTTTGTACTTCGTACTTCATTGTTCGCTACCATCATCATTATAAATTATTTCTCCTAATATATTTTTATTGCTTTTAAAGACTAGCGAATACAAATTTCAATTCCATATTAAAGTATAACGATGATATATTTCTTTTTTATTGCTATTTTTAGAACTTGAGAGAGAAAATTTTTATAAGGGCAGCAGAAATACATCATTTGTGAAAATTTCAACTGTCTAGCTATCATGGTTCATGAGATATAGCCTCGTTACGTACGGACAGCGGAGTCTTAGTAATAGGGTCCCGTTTTTACGTTTTGGGTATGTGATAGTTAAAATTATTATCGATAGTTGAAGTAGGTACATTTTCTGAGGCAATCGAACTCACGACCTCTAGCAGCGAAGTACGCGGTCACACCACTTGACTCTCACTGACTTTATCTGGTTTATTCATTTATTGATATCAATAAATAATTGAAGGAGAATACCAAAGTAAAATAGCAAACATAACAATTCAATAGAACGAAAGACCTTGGCATTTATTAAGATATCAATATAGCGAAACTAATTTGGCTTGTATATTCTTGCTGGGATATCATTATTTATTTTGTAATTAACATGATGTTTCTAGAACAGAACAATCAAGTTATATACTAGCCGACCCGCGCGCCTTCGTTCGCGTGTTGCTCTGCTCCTATGGGTCGTAGTCGAGATGTTAAATACCCTAAGTTACTCCTTGTTACATCAGCTATCTGCCAGTGAAAGTACCGTCAAAATCGGTCCAGCCATTTTAGAGATTAACCGGAACAAACAGACGAACATAAATTGTAAAAAAATTGTTTTGGTATATGTACCGTGTATCCATATGTACTTAGAAAAAAGCGGTTATTTTAATATTACACTCCAATTTTATTTATTTGTATGGATTAAAATAGATTGATCTTATTTTTCGCATCTCACCTTAATAATAATAAAGATGACAGCATACTTATTTCTTTAGTTATAACCATATGTGACCGACACAGTTTCATATAAAATACCTATCAACATACATATAGAAATCATTCAATTCGTGATCGATTAAATAACGCTTACGCAATTTAGAGTAACCTTTCTAATATATTTTGTTTCATTATTCATAAACTTACTTTACAACTTTTATGATAGTTCTGACTTCGTTTAAAATATTTTTTTTTACTTGAACAGTTTATTTAATGTATATCTATTATTTATTATGTAGGTAAAGGAGATGTTCCACATGTACACTATAATTTTTTTTCATTTTATGAATATTTATTAAGTATGTATTCACTGTTATTTTTATATTGTTTCCAACAATACAAGAAATCAATATCGATTCTTTTTAGTCGATGTCGTGTGGATATCGATACTTGGCGACTAGATATTAAATTAATTTCAGTCGGGAGTCTATTAAATTTTTAATTAAATAATAGACTATTGAATTTTATGATGGATGTCTAGTCTATCCTATTTCGAGGAGCAATATTATTTCAATCGTTACATATTACATACGTTATCACATTGGTATTATTTTTTAAACTTAGGTTATCAATTCGGTTGTATTTTTTTTATATTTATTAATAACTCCAAATATGCTTAAGGATTGGTCCCATTTTTGACTTCAAAAGTAGCTATTATTGTATATTATTGTCC
Organism: Limenitis camilla; assembly: GCA_905147385.1. Lineage (NCBI taxonomy): Eukaryota > Metazoa > Arthropoda > Insecta > Lepidoptera > Nymphalidae > Limenitis > Limenitis camilla. Next base: position 6,834,636 of record LR990241.1, read on the forward strand.
TAATAAAGGGATTTTTAGAGTTTGAAATCGTTTAATTTTTTGTTAAAAATGTTTTATTATTTAACTGCCACTAGATAGCTACACGTAACTAAGAAGATTTGGAAACAATTAAAAGTTAAAAATAAAACCATTGAACAATGTCGACATTATTAACTCGAACAAAGTCTTAAGTCGTATATGTACCTATATCAATTAAATAATAACAGGATAACAATTACCTGTATGTTGTTATTATTAAAACCGTTGTTTGCTGGACAATTATAGTCATAAATATACATTATAATAATAACAGTATTTAAAACTATTGTTCATAGCATTTTTTTATTGTTCACCGATAACTTGACTGAAGAGGCGCAGTTCGTTAGCTTGGTAGCTTGGATAGAATCCATTTTTTTATCTCTGACCTCGATTTTTGCTATAGTTACAAGACAGCAGGTTTTGTTTTCACTAGTTAACCTAATTTAGTCGCATTAATTAGTTTATTAAACCTAGGATACGTACTTATTAATTAAATGATTTTAATGAAATGATTATTACTTAAAATTAAAAATTAAAACTTTTTTCCCAACATGTTATTTAACTCGTTGTCCTGATGACTTCTACAGTCTTCTCCAAATTAGTCTTTATCGAACTCCAGGGGACGATGAAGAGTTAGAGAGGGTCCACGTAAAAGGGTTCTACGGTTCAGGGTGTTTAATGTTTGTTATTTAATTTTAAACATAATTTCATTTATGCATTTATACTTTATTAAATTCTGTTCAGTGAGTCTATCCAATAAACATCTATTCTCATAAATCGTGTGAATAATATAACAATGTATTACGCCATAGGGCTCCCGCAACGTTTCGTCACTAATAAAAGAAACTACGTGTGACATCCAAGTTCAGAAAATAAAGTGCGATCAACCGGAAGTATTTAGCTAACTTTTACTATGAAATATTTTTCTTAAATTTCAAGTCTGTAGGCACTTGTTCCTTTGACACGCTTTGCACCGAGACAATACAATTTGTAAACCGCAATAGCGTTACGTTTTGCGAGTGAATGCATTTCAATAATAGGTTGATATACCGCAGACATTTTGCGCCTTTTGTTTAGAATTAAAACATAATGCCAAAGTATTGTATATTGCGCAAAAAATAGAAAGACGCATTGTAAGTACAATAGTACCTACATAGTAAGATATAAAAAAATAAAGTTTAAAAACTATAACCCGACTACGTAAATAAGTGGTCTAAAAGTCATATAATACCTACCATGTCTGATTCATGTGTTCCTCTAATCACATATATAATCATAGTAGGTATACATGGGTGCGACCACGGTTCTACCTTGACCATTTCTATACCTATTCATTTCTGGGTTTCTATCTGAATTATTTTCTTGTTTCGTCCTTTTTAGACCACTATTTTACGTAGTCGGGTTATGGTTTTTAAACTTTATTTTTTATTTAATAGTTTTCCGTTTCCTGATCGATCGAGATAACCTTTATAATCTGTTATTGAACCGTAATGTTGGTTTTTATTTGCTTAAACGAGTCAATAAATGTATCGACAGAACCGCGCGGTCTATACGACCGCGTTTTAAACATAATATAAGTTGACTTAAACAATAAGATATATAAAACACGTGATAATTATCTCAGTTTAATATTTTTCGACGTTAAAATCTGAGGTATAAATTCTGTCATAAAAAGAATCTTTATAGCCTCATTCATGAAAATTGGTTCAGTAGTTTAGGCGCTAGGGTGGAACATACATACATTGATACATACATACATAGACTGCCAAAATCATAACTCTTCCTTTTGGTATGGACGTAGTCGCGTAAAAAGTATATGGTTCTATAAATTATATAGCATAACTATACATATATCTTTAGAAACAAGGACATTTATGTAAAACTTATAATTTCCAAATTTAGGTATGGCTAAATTATAATAAACTAGCCGACCCGCCCTCGCTTCGTAGAGGGGATTATAAGTTTTAAGCACTTGAGACGATAAGTTTACTTGTTATAACAAGAATTCATACTTGTTGTTAATGCCGATCTGTTTATCAATAAACATGACCTAATTGATGATTGAAATTATATTTTTAATATAAAAAAATATTTTTTACGACTTAAATATAAGTCAGACATATGCTGTCACTGACTTTTTTGAAGGCAATATCAATCTCTAAAACTCAATCATATATAGGGTAAGAAACTTTTTTTTTTCCGACTTTGCAAATCCCACTACCACCAAAAGGTCTTTTCATTTTTCAAGTTAATATACCTATGCCACTCACAAATTATGTAGCTTTCTATTAGTAAAAGAATTTTCAAAATCGGTTCAGCAGATCCAGAAATTACCCCCTACAACCTCACAAAGGACAATGTTCAAATTGGCCTACGAACGGAATTAAATATCATCATAACTAAAATTATTATTTTTATTTTTAAGCTTTAGAATCAATTTTCAGTAACTGACGGACACTCCAGGATTTCGCACATATTTTAAAAAGTACTAATTATAATTTCTTCTAAACCAGACTTCTTAAGTCTTAGATATCATCAATGTTGCCAAGGCTGTAATTATCCCCCCATCGTACTCATGGCATGCACCGTAAAAAATAAGATGTTAGTTTTAAAATATGTATTAATTTAGGGTAAAGGTGTAAGGGTCGATTTTCATGTAGTAGTTTTCACGTGACGCGCTCGCAAACATACAGACACATAAACAAGAAGATACACAAAAGTGATTGTTTTGGCTTTATTAGTTGTATGACAATTCCTCACTTTAACTTTTGTCATGTATTATGAAATATTAAATTTATATGTATTATATTATTAAACTAATGTAAACATATAAGAAATTTTTAAAAACTATTTATAAACATAAACCAAAAGACTTGAGAATTTTATTTTACCTATTGTTTTTTAAGTGTTAAATTCACGTCTGCAAAGCGGTCAAGTATGCAGTAAGATGTTTATTTTTAGCCTAGATGGAATAGGAATTGCAACTGAATTATTATTTCCATCCTTTTCTCATAATCTTTAAATCGAACATCTGTTTTTGGATAGTGGTTATCTATATGTTATTATCATGTTGTATAGTAGTTTATACACAAATACATAAGTGATAAATTATGCTTTATAAATATTTATATTTTATGATAAGAACATGACAAGAAATTAAGATCTCTTGTAACTACAGTAACAATATTAATATGTCTGAACTGAATGCGTAGTAAAAATCTACATCCAAAATAGTTTAAGCCTTTAAATGTATTACGAACTACTGGTCCGATGTAAAAAATTCTTTCAGTGTGTTCAGCTATCTAAGCTCATTTATCCATAATGGTCACCAAGTTTCTATTTGTGACCATTGTGGCTATAGCCTTCCTCGATAAATAATAGATATATTATGCGTGATAATAGGTTATATATTATCACGCTGAGACCAACAGGAGTGGAGCATCACACGGACGAAGTCGCGCGAGTCGACTAGATACCTATAGTAAATGCCGATCTGTTTATCATGTATGTATCACGAAGGCTGTATAGGCTACTTTTTGAAAAAATATCTAGCTATTTAAAATATAATTTTTATTTTGACAACTCTAATACAATTGTTATAGACAGTTCAATACACGATGTTTCGCCTACTGTCTGTGTAATTAGTAGGCGGGCCGTGAGCTGTCGTGGACGCGCCAAGCATCTTTTGCGCCGTCGTGAAAATACTCATGAGCGCCTAAATTTATAAGAGGACCAAAAAAAAATGTAATTGCTGTCTTAGCTTAGTAGTTTTTGGCGCACTTATCTAGAATTACTTTAAAGTCACAAATATATAATGAGGTGAGATCAAAAAAACGGAGATTGAGTCCTTAAAGCTCTTTTTGGACCAACTTTTTAAAATTCGAACTATATTATATTTTCATTTTGGTGTCCTCTCAAAATTTCGGCGCGTGTTTGAATTATTATAACAAAAATAATCTTGGGTTGGCCGTTGCTATTTTCTTTCATTCCATTTCGTAGTTATCTGTATTATATAAAATAAAAGTACCTAAACATTAATCTATGAGAAATAATTTCAATATTTTTATATTATTAATGATTTTTTAATTCTTAAACTTCTGTAATTTTTTAACCCCGTCAAATATCATCTGGTAACACTTCAATACGAACGCCCTACATTTTTAAAACTTAAAGTTTTGCTTGCTGGATAAACATTGTTTAAAGTTAAAATAGTTGCGACATATTATGTAGTAGTTATGATGTCCATGTTTCCTTATTTAATGAACACCGTTACAACCAGTGTACTAAAGGTATTTGGTAAAGTATTATACGCATGTGCGGAATACTGATGAATTTATATTTTTTGTTTACCCTTCACAGTTATATAAACAAATTCATATTGGAATGCCGAATTTTCCATGTAAACAGTACGTATGTTAAAAAATCGTTAATAGCTACTTAATGTTAATTTATTTTCGTCTTATCACGAAAACATAACACTTAAATTTGCATTTCAGTTTAACTAGAATATTCCAAGGCCACAACTTAGCAAGCAGCAATACTTAATATTTCTTTTGAAGATTTTTTGATGAGATTTCAGTTTTATTAGTACCCTAGTATTGTTAGATTTTTAATACATAAGTATATATGTCAGAACAGAGAAACGATTTGGATAAATTAATTAACCGAATCTAACGTTTCAGTAGTTTTTAGACAGGAACTCAAGCAGTGCCTTGGATTTGTGACCAAGGTGTAGGCTTAAGGAGCTCCTTTATGTAATTACGACACTCGCCTCCACTGCCCGGTCTCACTGTTTGTCTTAGGTTAGGTTAACGTAAGGCTAACCTGACCTAACATAACCTAAACCTATTCTAAGGTTGTGTTACATCTAAATACAATGGTAGAGACTCATAAGAAATAAGACTTAAGAACTCACATGATCCTTAGTCCGAGAGGTCCAATATCCGTAATATAGCGACACACTATTTGTTACACTTCAACTCCAGGTGATATTCACTCAAAGAGACTTGTCGAGAGACTAAAGTATACTGAATATAAAGAGACTAGAGTCTCGACAATAGTAGCAATGCCCCTCTACTAGTGTGGAGAAGTAAATAAAAAAATAGGAAATATGGCGATATATTATCGATGACTTGTTTGAAGCTATCAAAAATCGTTGAATGAAGTGCCGTAGATGTCACTCGTATTCCGATTATTCGTTAATCGTTTACTCGCTATCTAAAGTCATCAAAGATTAAAATGACGCGATGGAAGTGACAACAAGTCGTCTTCATTATTATCCTACCCCAACTATACCCCGACATATACTTATTTAGGCGGTAAAAAAATATTTAATATATATGACTCAGAGAAAAATGATGAGAAGGGACAAGGAGAGGGAGTATATTGAAAAATACTAAGAGGGGTGATGGTATTGAATGGACTATTGGGTAAACGCAACGTAGATACTGCTACTGAATCGATAAATAACACAAGTCAACAAAAAAAAACTTTTTTTTGTGTCTGTTATTTAATGACTATTGTCTGAGTGTTTACATTGAAAAATAACCAAAAACTTAATTTATGAAGAAATAAGTTTGCTATTGTATGTTTTATATTGATAATTAAGTTTTAAAGTTCTTAGTGGAGAGTAAAATAATAGTTGGTAATACTTTAAAACAAAATGGCGACAAGTCGCGCATTCTACTGTATTGAGTGTATGTATGTCTATTACAAACTGTAGCAACTACTTTTGTATATGACTGAGTCGCAGAATAGCATACAGACTTTACTTGTCGAAATAATATGAAATTTTCTATGAAAACGAAATTTCTATAAAAGCAAACTTTATTCAAAAAACCTATTTTACCCATTATAAGTAAGGTAAAAGAAATCAAAATTTGACATTTTGTTGCCAGACTCAAAATCCGTGTTGACCGGTGTAATCAAATATGATCTCTTACTATTACAAGCGTGCCTTGGACTAATGACCAAGGTGTAGGTTAAAAGACGTCTTTTATTCAAATGAAACACTCGCCTCCACTGCCCAGGCTCTCTGCTCAAACCTAAGGTTAGGGAATCTGTGAGCCAAATTCCATTGAAATCCGTGTAGCCATTTTTACGCGATTGAGTAACATACAAACATAACTTTCACATTAAGAATATCACATTTAAAATAATCAGACATTTTTAATGTTTCAATTATTTGTTAAAAATTAATTATTTACATCCTCGTAACGTTATCACACTTAAAATCTCGACACAGGAAATGGAAGTACAGTTTAAAATAAATCAAGGTTTTAGCGATGTAGTAATTAGTATTATTTTATTTGGTTTCAGGTTTGATGAAGGTCAAGATGGGTTCTTAGATCTCACCGAAGTAAAACGAATGATGGAGCGCCTGGGTGCACCACAAACACATCTAGGCCTAAAAGCAATGATTGCTGAAGTCGATGAAGATGGCGACAACAAAATCAGCTTTCGGGAATTTTTACTAATTTATAGGTAACTTAATTTTCAATAATAACGGACGATCTGTAATCCTTCGTTCTTGCTTACTACCTATATAAAAACCCAACTAGCTGATCCGGCAATCGATGTTTTGCCATATAAATTTAAAAAAATTGGGGTGGGCAACTCTCATCACATAGGGGTATAATAAATAAATGTTGACCGATTTTCAGACCTATATGCACACAAAATCTCATAAAAATCGGTCGAGCCGTTACGGAGGAGTTTTATATATAAGATTTACATATCCATTACATTTGTAATGTAGACAAAGTTCAATAAACAGTACATTTATACACTTATATTATGCATATAGATAGATGATTATGTACGCATGTATGTGTAGTATTCATATATGTAAATGTAATGTAAAATTATTTATAGTTTTTATTTTATTGTTTGCACGCCTACCCACACTTTCTTCCACTTGGGTCAGCTGGTAGAAAATCTTCTTAGCATTAAGCTCGCCTCTTGTACATCATAGTGCAAAGAAGTATTTAAATAAATAAAGAGATAGATTATGGTACTTGCGTATAAAACAGAAATATATGGTGTTATTATAGCACCTTTAAGAGTAGAGCTGTTATTTCTAGTAGAACGTTGAACCTTTTATCGATCCAACACAAAATTGTATTTGGCAGTAGACCAATGCTTTAAGGCATTGTATTTACAATGAAGTAGTAAATAAATGTCATCTTGTTTTTACTTTAAAGAATAAATAGGAACTATCTAGTATGCTAATCGAATGTCGCAAAGCTTAAAAGAGCTGACTACGGGCTACGTAACGAAGAAATCAAACAGCCTTATAAGACTTGTTAGCAGCAGTTTCTCTCAAACTGGAAACGCGCCTAATAGAATAGTTATTGATTAAATTCAAGGCGTATAAGGCTACATACTCGTAGCATAAGAGGAAACTTTCGATATTTATTATTAACTAGTCGACCTACGTCATTTCGTCCGCGTAGAACTATATATTAAATTAAGTATTATGTGTATAAAATTTTCATCTTTTCGTACCACCCTACCTGTTTGTCTCACAGGAACGGTTTGGAAATAAAGATACCCTATTTGTTAATCAACCTTCTAAAGTATATGTTTACCAAATTCTATTCAAATCGGTTCGGGCGTTTTAATGTGATGCGTGCACTAACACGGCAACTACGATCTTATTATATGTATAGATCAGTTTCCAGTTTTTTTTTGTTATCCAAAAGTAAATAAAAAATATTTCTCCTGTATATTTTTATTATATTCTGAAATTATGAGTTTTTCAGTTATAAAATTAGCCTATGACTATCCTAATGTAAAATCACGTTAATCTTAAGTTATATATATATATGCATTAATTATGAATTTATGTTCATTTTATTTCAGGAAAGCTAGAGCGGGTGAACTTGAGACAGATTCTGGCTTGGAGGCGTTTGCACGGTTGACAGAAATAAACGTCGACCAAGTAGGAGTCAACGGAGCTAAAAACTTCTTCGAAGCTAAGATCGAAGAACTTGCAAAAACGAATAAATTCCACGACGAAATTATCCAAGAGCAAGAAGAAAAGCGTCGCGAAGCTGAAGAAAAGGCTTTACGGAGACAGAGGTTCAAGGAGAAATCAGCCGTGTTTCAACAGTAATTAAGTATAGAGTAGCATTGTTGTCTATCTAGTCTGTAAGCTGTTACCATGGCTTTAGGTTTAATACTGTTATGTACTACAACTGGACAAATATCGTTATCTCATACATATTACTGCATATGAAACTTTGAGTTCATTTGCATCAAAACGATTGTCTGATGTGCTGTTTGAAGATCGATTTCGTATTAAGTTTTGGTTCTTTTATAAGTTAAGTTGGTCTAGACAGTCTATTACAGTAGAACCTCAATTATTCGAACGCTGACTTAGTTTATCCGAACGTTAACTAGAATTCGTTGCTCGCTGCCGTGTTATAAAAGAACTAGTCGACCGGCGTGACTACGTCCGCATGTAGCTCCGCTCCTATTGGTCTTAGCGTGATGATATATAGCCTGTAGCCTTCCTTGATAAATGGCCTATCTAAAACTGACAATTTTATATATTTTTTTATTACTTTATCTTATTTATTCTAATCAGGACCTACTGATCCTGAGATTAACGCGTTAAAGTAAATAAACAAACTCTTCAGCTTTATATATAAGATAATATAAAAATGGCAGTGGACTTTTTTTTAGATAGGTATTTTATTATATTACAACGTTAATATGTATAAAATTTTAATAGATTGTACTGTTTTTATGTGAAAAGGTGTTGTTTTTGTTTGATCTTGTTCTTGGATATTTCAGAAACCCCATCATAAGTCAATCAATGTTAAATTTTCAGAAGAAGCAAATAACTGTGTTGATACCGAAAATTGTTCTGAACCAACTTAATAAAACGCAAAAACCCCGTTTGATAATAGACTTATGGGGTTTCTGAAATACCCGATTTAATTCGAAGGTCAAACATTGATAATATTGGGACCTCATATTTAAATACTTCGGCTCTTAAAGAAAAAGCGCTATTTATTACTCTGTTGCAATATTCATATGAACAACATTATAACAAGCTCAAACTACTAAACCTAATTGTTTCAAATTTTATTTTATAATTAGTTTATACTAGATATTAAATAAAGCTATATCCTAAAGTTATTTTATAGTCGTTGTTAATATAATCATCATTGTAAACTTGTAAGGTTTGGAAGGAAATGTGCCTAAATGTAGTGGATCATCGGTTAGTTGCATGTGTAACATGTTAAGAAATTTTATTTAAGTTAAACGTGATGTATTACTTTTATAAAATATTAAAATAAAAACTAAACATTATTTAATTACTTCACTTTACACCTCTTACATTTTTAAAGATCCTTTTGTAATCCCTATACCATACCATATGATACCTTTCACTGTTCTGTAATATATCAATTGCTACCAGTGTTACTAGCATTATTAGACTTACTATGTGAGTTTACAGGCTCAAAAATACTAAGTGTTGCCCTGTATCAAAATTAGTTGGGGGGGCCATGGCCACAACAGATGTAGGGTGTTGCCAACTTTCGGGCGCGCGCTTAACAAGGAAAAAAAGAAATTGCTTTTTTTTACTTTTGTTATTTCTGAAATCTACATTCTATAGACATGTATGACAGTTTTTTCTATACTTACTATTATATAAAGAGGAAAGATTTGATTGTTTGTATGTTTGTTTGTTTGTTGCGAATAGGCTCGAAAAGTACTGAACCGATTTCGAAAATTCTTTCACCGATGGGAAGCTACATCCTTTCCGGGTAACATAGGCTATGTGGTGTTGCCATAAATAATCTAATTTAAAAGATATGGTCATTTAAGTGCCATGACGTGGTCATTTTGTAAATTGAAGAGTTTCTCAGGAACTACAAATCCGATTTAAAATTTTTTTTCACTGTTAGAAAACTACACTATTCGTGAGTGACAAAAGTGAATTAGTGTTGCCATGTACATTTTTTAAATAATAGAATATGGCCATTTTGTTGTCACTAATCCGATTTTAAAAATTCAATCACTGTTAGAAAACTACACCATTCGTGAGGGACAAAAGTGAATTAGTGTTGCCATGTACATTTTTTAAATAATAGAATATGGCCATTTCGTTGTTACTAATCTAATTATAAGAATTCTTTTGCTGATAGAAAACTACACTTTTCGTGAGTAACAAAGGTGACTTAGTGTTGCCATATGCATTTTTTAATTAATAGAATATGGCCACTTTGTCGTTACTGATCAGATTTTAAAAATTCATTCAAGGTTAGAAAACTACACTATTCGTGAGAAACAAAGGGGATTTAGTGTTGCCATATATATTTTTTAATTAATAGAATATGGCCAGTTTGTTGTTACTAATCCGATTTTAAAAATTCTTTCACTGAGGAAGTCTATAGTATTTCCGTCTCTCTTCCTCTTATAATACTATCATTGTCTCTCATCCTCTCTTTTTTCTCTCTTTAATTTTTATATTTATCTGAATAATTAGCCTCTTTTCACTTTCTTTCTTTAGATTATCTTTCCTTATCCTTTACCCATTCAATTTTATTTTTGCTCTGCCCTCCCTCTTTTATCATCTGTCGCTTTTCTTTTATATTAGTTTCTATTATTTTTCTTTTTATAACTTTTTCTCACTGTCTTTTTTCAAATAATAAAAAACAACACAATTGCACAGTGACAATTTAAGGACATCAATTATAATATTGCTTTAAATACCCGGAGCGAAGCGAGGGCAGCCAACTAGTTTATATATATTTTTACCGAGATGATGTTATACACAATGTCACTTAATCTCGTTAAGTTTTACTAATTTTTGGTTACACACATTAGAGGCCTCTGTACCCCGAGGGCCCCGTATAATTGATATGGCAGTAGCTACGCCCCTGGTGCAGCCATATCATATAATTGTTCAATTAAAATACATTTTATCTTCAAACTTACTTCTTTTTATTTTTTCTTACTTTAATTTTGAAACGTCAGTAGCTCAGTGGTGCAGGCGTTGGATTCACAATCAACAAGTCGTGGGTTCAAATCTCGGACATTGGTCTACTGGCGTGGCCTACTCCTAACACAAGCATTTAGCTTAGTTGGAGGGGTAAAGGGAATACTAGTAGTATGTGATTCATACTGCTAGTAATCTTTATAAAAAAAAAATTATATATTTTTTTTCTTAAAATGATATTATGGAATTTATAACATATATATTTTTGTAGTTTTTTCTATGAATAATAAATATCCAAAATTAGCATGATTGAAATAATACAAATTGTAAATAAAGAAACATTCATTTACACTCTCAACAGTATAAACATTAATATAATGCATACTTCACATTCACATGATATATCACATTGACTTGTATGTTGGTTCACGTCTAAGGTCCCACATCATGCAGTGTCCGTTGCACTGGAGGCAGATTTGAAATATCTATTTGTTTCAAGTTAGCGAGGGTAGTAATTAAGCTTGCATTCTGAAAGGATAATTTTGGATTGTCATAATACCAATATCTCAAAAATGTATCATTTAATAAACACTTTCTAAAGCTTTCCGATGTACTTGTTGTCTGAGGTTTGTTTATAAAGATGTTAAAATCGGTCCACTCCTTATGTTTCCAAAAAAAAAAATTAATCACCAAACTGTATCTCTAACTGATGTTGTTTATTGTCAGGACAAGGTTTGTACAAAAGAAAAAAATCCATTGGAAATAAGGAAGTGAGTAAGTGAATGATTTGAATATATCTCAGAACAAGGGCGGGTCGGCTAGTTGCTAATAAAAAAAGACTCATCTGAATTGCTTGGGGTATTGCAACCTAGGTGAAGGTTTATAAATCTCCTTTAGATGGCCAGCTCTACCTTGCTACATTACATCTAATTAAAATAACGAATAAAGTAAAAAAAAACTGATTCTAAAAAAGGACATCAGCTTCATTGCACTACTTTTTATAACATTTCCACTCACAACTATAGACAAAATTACTTAGTACTTAGAACAATAAATACGTACTTTTTGGATATTTGTTTCTAACTTTCCTTCGGTATTGGTAAGACTTACAATTTTTTTCACCTCTAATGATCTGAAAACAGTAAGTGAATAATAAGCTTTTGTTCACAATAAGCGGTTATTCATAAAATAAGATTAACTTACATCGCCCTTAAAAGTTGATTCGCCGTTATTAATTCTTCGTGTAGGTCACTTTGTAATTGATGGAGGTTTCCTGCTGTTGACATTTTTTATCAGTATAAAAAGTTAACAGTACTAAACAATAAATACTGTTCAATCAAAACATTCGAATTTGATAGCAAAACTAAAAGTTAAGAGTAGGGATGCTCGAAGTTCGCTTTAAATCGATGTAACAAAATCATCGATAATTCAAATGGTTCATGTATCGATAACATAACATCATAACACATCGGTTTATTTCTATATGCGACGATATATATTCTTCACAATTGCTTGCCATAATCAAATATATCAACTTATATATTTGTTGTATTAATGTCAGAAAATGAAAATAACAATACTTTACAACTATTATTCTGAAAAATTCAGAAAGTGCAAATAAACATGTTATCTTGCAGTTTCAAATGCTCTTATTGTTTTAGACAGCTTCTAATGACACGATTATATGTTCCATTTGTTCTAATTATATATAGACTAATAAATTATTTACAACGTCTTTTTTTACTTTTTTAAACTTTTATAGGCACATTTTTTTATTATTACTTACTATTATAAAGTATATGTTGACGTTTTCATTCGATACATCGAAAATATGGATGTATGGTTTCGTCCCTACTAGTGATTCGTTTCATTCATTTAAGTTTCGATACCATACTGGTGAGTGGTGAGGCCTCTGAGGACTGTCGCTGCCATTGACAATTTGACAGATAAATACAAAAATGGAGGAAGGTATTTCCGTTATTAACGAAGGAAAGAGTATTGATATCAAGCAAGAGAACGAAGATAATATCGATAACTTCAAATGTGATTTTGAGTCTGCAAGTCAGGATAGCAGTAAGAGTGGGAGTGGCGGATATCAGCGGTGGGCGCCTAATTTGAACGGAGTGCGGAAGAGTGCGTTTACGCCATACAAACCTGTGCAGTGCACGGCGTTGACTAATTTACAAAGAGGTGACGTTTTTTATTGAAAATAACGCGATTTTTAGATATTTTATCATATAATTACGGTTTATTCACATGAATAGTTAAATAAGAATTTTCTGCTAAAGTAACGTAGTTTGAATAACATTGACCACGCGTGGGATTCACACTACGACGTTACATTATCATAAAAAATCGTAATTATATCATATAAAAGTAACATCTCTTTATTCGTTTAGGTGTTCTATTGATTATCCTTTGTGAGGATTTGAATTAGTTTTGAAGAGTTCAAGGTCGCGTTCGTAGGTAATACGCAGGCGCGGGTCCCTGATTTGCCCCAGCCCGATTGTAGCCTTCACGCAAAGGCTGGTCGCGGTGAAGTGACTCGTGAGGACGTGAAGCTGGAGCAGTATGTTGATATCACCGACGAGCATGGTCTTACGGCGCTGCACTGGGCAGCTAGCTATGGACAGTTAAATAGCTGCCAGGACCTAGTTTGGTAAGGAGCACTCATTCCATTGTTCATCCATTACTAGGTCAAGTGGTTGCCTATATTAGATAGGGCTTGTGTGAAAACTCATAATCTGTCTTACATATATTGCTGGCTGGAATAAACTATTTCATTTTTAATTTTCTTATATATAATGGAATAGTAATTCTAAACAAAGGAAAGTTCGTTTTTGTATCATTTTATGATATTTGGAGAGATTTTTACTATCAGCCAGTATTGTTTAATAAAGGTGCTATATAAGATCCTGTAGAATATCCTAAAATTTAATTTATATTTGAAATATAAATAAATTTAGAGAGATTCCAAGGAAGTATTCTAAGCAATATGGAGGTGTTTTTACAACTTTTTCTCTATATTAGTTTGTGATTTATTTCATAAGCTTAGAGATTTTTTGCTCATTATAATTGAGTAAAATATTTTTATAACTTGTTATTAATCTGTTATAGGAGTGGTGCCAACGTGAATATGAGAGGTCCTGAAGGTGAGACGGCACTCCATCTAGCCGCAGCGGGAGGGCACCACGAGGTTGTGAAGTTTCTTTTGAATGAGGGAGCCGATGCAGATGTTCAAGATGATGTAATTATTAAAAATATTAATTGATTTCAAAATTCATTTGAACTTGTTTGAAAGGTGACGACAGATAGCAGTACAATATGAAAGAATTAGCTCTTTTTTAGCTCAGGACTAACTTTTTATATTCATCTTTATTATTAGACAATCAGATGATCAGCCTGCAATGTCCAAGCCAGTACAAACAATTTAAAGCAATTACAATCTCATTGTTTTATTTGGTCTACTTTGGACCAGCTGCAATGTTGTGCAACTAACAAGGACAAGTTTAGAAATCACTATTTTAATCTATGAGATTTATAAAGTAAATTGTTTTTCTCACAGTCTGGCAGTACTGCACTGATGTATGCTGCCGCTGCAGATTTTCCATATACTTGCAATGAACTCCTCATCCGAGGAGCCGACCTAACCCTAACCAATGATTATGATCAAGATGCCTATACCCTAACCACAACCAATAACTGTAAACTGGGTAAGCCATGTTTTTTTTTTGATCCTGGGCACACACCTTCAACTTTTCTGAGTTATGTGTTTTAAGAAATTGAATATCACTTGCTATAAAGGTGAAGGAAAACATCGTAAGAAAACCTGCACTCCTGAGAGTTCTTCATGTTCTCAAAAGTGTGTGAAATCTGCCAACCCACACTGGGCCAGCATGGTGGTCTAATCCTTCCTCTTTCTGAGGAGACTTGGCTCAGCAGTGGGCCATTAATGGGTGAAGATGACGACATATGCCTTCTTGTTAATTGCTTTTAAGAAATAACTTGTCCAAGTAATAATTTATATTTGCTATTATGTATTTCAGTAAGTAAGTTAAATCACAGATTATTAAATTGCATTTTTGCTTAGACAGGTGAAATAATATTAATTTTTTTTTTACAGCTCAAACTGTGATAGAAAACTTCCTGATTGGCTGCCTCAGCAAGATGTGAAGGATGTACCCGTTCATGTTCAGTTGCTTAGACAACCAACGCAATGGATTCATTTGCTTACACCACTTAAATCAAATACAGGGATTTAGTTTGTAATAAAAGTGTATTTAATATATATTTTAAGTTCAACTTATACAAACATGTGATGTGATGTGACTCAATAGACAGACAATATATCAATAAACATATTACTCAATTTCATTTAACTTTTATATAAAATACTTCTTTGGTCCCATACCTCTATACCCTAGCCATATCCATCCACCAAGTATTTTAAAAACCCAATAACAAGATCAATATTATGTATAAGCAATAAATATAAAAATATTCTCTATTTTTTAATTCATCAGTTATATATAATAAACAAAGAGTTGATTGTCTGTGGTCCTACTGCTTGTTCTACTGATAGCACCAGAATAATGAAAATGTATCTGTGGTATTACTTTATTCAAATATTTGTGTACTAAATAGTTTAAAGCAAATAGTTTTTATAGACAAAATGAGATTGATACTTATAAAAAACTGCTAACACCAAGGGATTCAAAAATGTAGAAGTTTCATGTTGATAATGCTATATTTATTAACTGAATAGAATTGAAATATAGATCGAAACTAATATACCCGTGAAAACATGACATGGTTGAGAAACACTCACTTTAGTTCAAGTATTTTAGCGCAGAACGATTGTGGGCCTCTGACGTCATCTCACCTATAGCACTGTAGTTTTTATTTTACCATAATGGAAGATTTTGTAAAAGGACAGTGATAATATACCTAAAATTGATATATACACAGTGATAGAATTATTTTACTCAAATCCGTTTTATGTTAGTGCTGTAGGCATATTTTTTTGGCCTAAGCCATTATAATAAACAAAACACAATAGCATTCAAAGTGTATACGCGCCGCATCGAGTAGGTGAAGTGACGTGACACGCTGGTCTGCCACAAGAACCAAAATTATTGTTACAGGCGCAACTTTAAAGTAATTTTGCTTTATTTTATAATAAAAATTGGAAACTTTTCCATTTCCTTTGATACTATCCACTAATAAGTGACATTACATATAAAAAACAGATTGGTAGGCTAATGTAAATTATTTTTCCTAGACTAATCAAGTAGGAGCATGGACAATCAACAAAATATCACATCAAATAGCACTACTACACATACTTTGATCAACAAAGAATATAAAATGTAAACATACAAAAAACTTATTTTAAGATCGAAATGCTTTACATATTGCTCTCTTAAAAAATCGAATAATAAATCACAGTTTAGATTCCGTAAGCCAGTTGAAGGTTTGTGGTTTCCTATTAGCCTGAGGGTTGATCAGAATGTTGATGATACTTGGTTTATCGGTGACAGAGACAGCTTTCTCAACTGCTGCTTTTATTTCTTCAACGGTACGACACAGGTGACCAGTTTCACCAAACATTTCCATCATTTTCTCGTATCTCACTTCTGATGATAATGCTGTTGGTGGTGTGCTGTAAAATAAAAATGGGGGGTTTCAAACTGATTGTATAATTTTTTTAAACGCTTCATTTATAAATGCGATTTGCTATATTCTTTATAATTGAAAGGATATACTTCTAGATTGGTCACATGTTATGTAAAATCTAGCTCTGATGATGATTCTACCAGAAGAAAATGAGTGTTTTTGAGACGAAAACAAAAAAAAATTGAAATGACGAAATTATTATTCTAAAATAGGTGGTCAAAATGGTCATCAAAGACAAAAGGGATGTAATCATATTTTGGTAAAAGGAAATAATATTTCCGTTATTTCCTTTTTCTTATATGATTTTTGATACTGCTTTTCTCCTGAAAAGTAATATAATTTACCATTGAGCGACATCTCCACCAGATTGTATTTCTTTCATCATCTCTTTGTCAAAGCCGCTGTAAATACCGTTGTTGTTTACGATTATTACTATCACTGGTAGTTTGTACCGGAACATTGTTTCGATTTCCATTCCTGCAAAGAAACATTTAATAATATGGATTACAGATAAATTTTTGCATTTAAATAAAATTTGTTTTGTAAGTTTTATTATTTCTTTACCTGAGAAACCAAAAGCAGAGTCTCCTTCAACACAAATAACTCTCTTTTCAGGAGCGTAATCGCGACACCACATTGCAGCTGCTACTGCAAAGCCTGGACCCACCTAAAAAAATACCTCTATAAAGTTTTTTAAATTGAAATGGTATTATTTTCTGATTTTTTTAAAAGTAATATTGAGACGCCACAATAAACGAAATAATGTCAAAAGTGTGTAATTATTGGCGACAACAGTAATAATTTGTAATCTCGATTTTTGTGTTGATCTATAGTTTAATAGTCGCAAATTTTCTACACTATTATATAAAGAGGAAAGATTTGATTGTTCGTTACGAATAGGCTCGAAAACTACTGAACCGATTTTGAAAACTCTTCCATCGATAGAAAGCTACAATCTTTCGGGTAAAATAGCTATGTGGTGTTGCCATAAATATTCCAATTAAAAAGATATGACCATTTAAGTGCCATAACTTGGTCATTTTGTAAATTGAAGGGTATCTTAGGAACTACTAATCCGATTTTGAAAATTCTTTCACTGAGGGTCTATATTATTTCCGTCTCTCTTCCTATTATATACTATCATTTCCTCTCATCCTCTCTTTTTAATTTTTATCTTTATCTCTGTTCAGAACCTTCTCCTTTCACTCTCTTTCGATTATCTCTCTCCCTCTCGTTTATCTATTCAGTTTTATTTTTGCTCTGTCTTCCTACAGTAGTATTATCTGTCGTTTTTCTTTTCTTTTTCTTTCTATCATTTTTCTTTTTACAACTTTTTATCTCTCTTTGTTCAAATAACTAGCGGCCCTCGCTGCGCTCCGGGTTTGATGGCCTTAAATTGTCATTCTGTAATTGTGTCGTTTTTTATTATTTGAATAAAGAGAGAGAGAGTGAGAAAAAGTTATAAAAAAAAATAATAGAAAGAAAAAGAAAAGAAAAGTGACAAATAATAAAAGAGGGTGGACAGAGCAAAAATAAAATTGAATAGGTAAAGGAGGGCGAAAGAGAGATAATCGAAAGAAAGAAAGTGAAAATTGACTGATCATTCTGAACACCCAAAGATAAAAATTAAAGAAAGAGGATGAGAGAGAATGATAGTATTATAAGAGGAAGAGAGACAGAAATACTATGGACTTCTCTCAGTGAAAGAATGTGTGTTATTTAAACATAATACTGAAAAACTCTTCAATTTACAAAATAGCCACCTTGTGGCACTTAAATGGCTATATCTTTTTTATTTACAATATTTATGGCAATACCACATACCCTATGTTACCCGGAAAGGAGGTAGCTTTATATCGGTGAAAGATCGATCCAGTAGTTTTGGAGCCTATTCGCAACAAACAAACATACAAAAAATCAAATCTTTCCTCTTTATATAATAGTGTAGATGAATAACTACACAATCATAGAGTGACAAATTGAGGACCGCTCCGTATTTATATTAGGTTGGAGAAAAAGTCTTTTCGCATTTTTTAAGAGAATTCAAAACATTTTTTAATATAGTTTATTTACATTTAACTAAAGTATGTAGGTACCATTTTGTTCCATAACTTTTTGCCTTCTTGTAGGTAGGGACATGATCCCATTGCTATAGAAATTTTGGGGCTTCTGATTGAAAAACCGCGACAAGTAGTTTAGGCAGTCCTCTCGTAATGTTAACCTGACACTGCCTAAAGAATTCTGAAGAGACCGAAACAGGTGGAAATCTGAAGGTGCAAGGTCAGGACTATACGGCGGATGCATTAACACCTCCCACCTGTCATACGTGATTCACTTTTCATCACCAGTTATCAGCTTCTTCAAAAATGGTTCGGTTTCATTACGTCGTAATAAAGAATCAAAAATGAGTACACGGTTCATTAGGTTTCTTTCTGTGAGTTTGTGAGGTACCCAAATTTCGAGCATTTTGTGTACCCAGTTTTTTTCAAATGCGCCAAAACTGTTTTGTGGTCAATTCCCAGTTGTTCAGCTACGTCGTAACTACTGATATGCCGATCTTGCTCCACTTTTTCAAAAATGGCATCCATTTTTACCGAAATAGGGCGACCAGAGCGAGGAGCATCTTTGACATCAAAATTTCCGGATTGAAAACGCTTAAACCAAATTTGTGCTACTCTCACAGACACTGCACAAGGTCCATAAATATCGAAAATTTTTTTCGCGGCTTGCGTTGCATTTTTACCTTTATGGTAAAAGTTAGTAAAATTTTAAAATGTGTCGAATTTCTTCATTAGACTCACTCATCTTCACAGAACGAAAAACAAATAAAAATCACACATTTACCTAATTTGAATTTGGAATTATCTTCTTTAAAATGTAAACTTTTAATGATACCAAAACCAGCCAGATACAAATAGTATAGCCAAAGAGATCATATTACAAGTTCATACATACTATAATGCGAAAAGACTTTTTCCCCGACCTATTATAACTACTAGCTTTGTCTGCTTACTTTCATGCCCTATTCTCTATTGTTACTTTACATACTTGAGGGTAAAACTTTTACAATACTTCCATACAACTTTTCATCCCCCCTTTCAACCCTTTTTTCGCCTTAAAAAATAGCTTATGTCCTTTCTCAGGCTCTAGACTATCTGTTTATCAAAATTTATTTAAATCGATTCTGCAGTTTTGGCGTAAAAGCGCGACAGACAGACACGATTTATTTCCGCATTTATAATATAAGTATGGATAGGGGATTACTTATAAAATGTATAACACATACATGCATATTACTATTGGGTTAAAGTTAGTGGCGTTTTAGTTTTGACCCTCTTAATATAAATGATACTTCTTTACAAGTGAAGTTGATAAACCAATTTTGAATGTAAGAGGTTTAATTTACAATTGAACCAGGAGTCATAAAAAGATATTACTTACACCCATAGTACCAAATGTCCCAGCGTCCAACCTATGGCGAGGTTTGTTATTAAGAAGTAATCCTCGTCCAATGTCCATGGTATTGGCTCCTTCACTCACAATAATTGAGTCTTTCGGAATGCTGGCTTGTACTGTTTTGAATACAGAGTAATAGTTCAATGGGACTGATTTGTCATTGGCTTGTGACTGAAAAGAATTAAAATATTTACTATAGTAGGCTAATACAGGTCGAGATCACAAATAAAATTTATTACATTACAAAAATACTCAAAAGCTACTCATGAAAATAGACGTAATATCTATTTTTTTCATTAAAGTAGAATTCTTACTGAGAAGAATGCCGCTGGGCAGGATTTTTTAAATTATATAATAACTGAGATACAAATATGTATTTGAAAATTAGAGAAAAAATCGACTTTTATAAAAATTAAAAAAATTCTCCAGCGGTCCGATTTGCACATATCGGGCTAAAATTTTCAGGATCATCTCCTTTTTAGGTGTAATTTCAAGGAAAAAATCTGCTCGAAGTTTTGGAAGATTTTTAAGTACCTATATTCTGATCTCCACTGGCTAATGAAGAAAATTAAAGTACAATGTAAATAATTTTCAACTTTACCATTTAATTAGTTAAATAAGTCATGGATACTTACTTCAACAAATTCAGTATTCTTCTTCTGCTTCTCTTTCAAAGCCTGCCACCACCCATTGTTGGTTTGAAGAGAAAATTTCTTTTGTGATAGTTTCTGTGTGAGAGCGTCGACAAACGGCTTGATGTCGGAATGTACAGCCACTTCTGATTTTACACTGTTATGGAATTCTTCTGGTGATATGTCTACCTATTAGAATAAATAAAAAAATGATAGTTTAGATCATTTACATATTAGAGGATATCTTATTATATAACGAAACTAAATATTAATCAGAATATTAATTTATATTCTAGACCGTACGGACACGATATAAATATTAGAAACTGAAATAAACTTGTAACGCCATACTATCGTATCCCCAAATGAGTAATTGTTCATGTGGCTTGGTGTTCGCATTTATATTAAGATTTCACAGATTTGCCACTAAAGTGATTTAATAAAAACATTTTATTGTACACCATGAAATACAACATACAACAAAATGGACACAGAAATGATGCACAACAGACGACCTTATCCAACAGATGATCTTTTCCAGGCAACCAAGACAGTAGGAAATCAACCCATAGAAATATGGTATGTTACACTTGCTTAGAAAAAAGAAACATATACAAAAATTATATTTAAAACTCACTGTAAGAAGTATTTAAAAAACAAAGCTTACTATACTGTACTTGACAACTAAAATGATGACAAAGTTAAACAACAGTGTTTTGAAAAAAGCAATTTTTGACTTTCTTGCCAGCTCTTCTCAATAAAAAACTGCTTTTCAAGCTGGTGGTAGCTTCAGACTAACTGACTGACTGATCTATTTTGATATGACGTCATAAGTATTTTGTAAAAAGTCTTATTAGATCTTGCCGTAGCATAATGCAAGTCAATGCTTCATTATTTAAACCATTTAAAAATCATCATCACAACCCATTAATGGCCCATTGCTGAGCCGGGTCTCCTCCTCAAAGTGAGGAGGGGGATAGGCCACAATCCACCTCGCTGGCCCTGTGCGGGTTGGCAGACTTCACACACCTTTGAGAACTTTAGGGAACTCTCAGGAATGTTCGTTTCTTCACGATATTTTCCTTCACCGTTATTCATCACGACCCTTCAATGGCCCACTGCTGAGCCGGGTCTCCTCCTCAGAATGAGGAGAGTATTGGGCCATAGTCCACCACGCTGGACAAGTGCGAGTTAGCAGACTTCACACACCTTTGAGAACTTTTTGGGAACTCTCAGGAGTGCAGGTTTCCTCACGATGTTTTCCTTCACCGAAAACCAAATATCTGAGAAGTCTAAGGTGTGTGCCTAGGATAGAACTTGGACCTCCCGAGTAAGACATCAATGTCTTTAACCACTGAGCTAAAAATAATGGTTATTTATCCAGTTTTAAGTAGCTTTGCGAAATGTTTCAAAAATATACTTTCTATGCCGTAAAATACAAATTTATACCTGTATGATCTTAACGTCTGGTGCATATCTAGGTACTTGTCCGAAATGCAGCATCCAGTTCATCCTGGCACCCAATAGTAAAACCACATCCGCTTTAAGCAAAGCCTGGGTACGAGCCGTCGACACGCAGTAGTGCGAATCGTCTGGGACTACGCCTTTACCTGAAAAAGCAAATATTATTAGTTAATAGATGAATCCCTTCAAGCGGCAATCAATCCCTCCTTATGTACAATAGCTTAAAAAGCTGTTCTAACCAATTTCCTTTCTTTTCCTTTCAAATTTGATAAAATCTTGTAAAAAAACTATTTATGTAATTGGTGTATTATTTCTAGTTAATCCGATGCTTACAGATTCAAACACTGGTGTCCTTTTAAAGTAAGGGCCCACAGTGTATGACTACCCAATTTTTACGTCACTAAGATAAGATAATTCTAAGATAGCTGAATAGTGACATTTCAAGTGTAAATCCAAAACCCAAATTTGGTAATTGCTGCTTGATTTGCCATTACATTTATAGCACAACATAATAATTCTTACCCATAGGCGTTGGTAAGAAAGGTACTTTGGTAGTTTCCACAAGTTTGGACAGAGATTCTTCAGCTCTACCAGCCGCGGCGCCTTTGCCCACAATGATGAGAGGTCTCTCTGCCTTTGATAATAATTCCGCAGCCTGATCTACGAGGAGCGGGTCAGGGTGTGCTAATCTCAATGGACCAGCTGCATAGAAGTCCAGAGGAACTTTATCTTCATCCGCTTCTGCCTGCAAAAGTCATAACATATATTTTACAAAAAGAATAAATTAAGTATATAAAGTAACATGTTACATAAACTATGATATGCGATTGAGGAAAAAACTTAACGTTGTCGTTAGAAAACAGGTATCTCCATACATAGACATAGGTCAAGATCAGTTTACTAATTGCATTTTTTAACTACGAATTCACAATTTCATGACAAACGACCGCCTCTTTTGAACTGCGGTTACTTTCAAGTATTTTTCACAGATCCAAAGAATCAAAATTTTATCGGCCACATGTTCTTGAGAAAAAGAGTTTTGACTGCAAGACAGAATACGGTCTGCGGGATACTTTGTGGGAATGGAAATGTATAAAAGAATATCGCGAAGATTCTTAGACGTTCCTTTATTACTTAACTAGGGGAAGGGAAATAGGAAATAGATAATCTTACCGTTAATAATGTAGCAGGCATATCCAAATAAGAAACTCCGGGTCTGCCTACTGACGCGTACCTAACAGCTTTCTCCACGTGCAGGGGGATTAACCTGGGCGAAGGAGGTCGCGCTGCATACTTGCAGTACATCCGACTTGACTCAACCTGAAAGTGAAATCTAGTATTAAAATAAATAATAAGAGAAATGCATGTTCGAATAAGTATTAAATATTTATTTCTACACTTTATTTTTTTTCAAATATGCCTACTATTTTTATTGTTTTTCATTTCGAAAAAGTAGAAAATCAACGATATTGGTCATATGGATTGTGACGTCACAGTATACAACACAAAGTCAACGAGTAGTGAGCAACTAGCATGAAAATAAATGTTTTTATGCACAACAGTACTTGTAAAGTTTTTGTTATTCCATGGTATAACAATCGTAAAATATATAATACTGATGATGACGATAAGCATAATAATTTTATATAATATTTTAGATTGTGACGTCACACCAAGCGTGCCGAAATGTCCTTAAAATACTCGTATCTTACTACTTTAAACATTATTTATTTTGTAAATTTGTAGTTACACGCAAACAATACATATTAGGAAAACAAAAACTAAGAATATGTAAATGAATTACACCAGCATTTTTAACCAACAAGTAACATCGTATTAATTTTGGAACTAAGATATATTATGTACTAAAATTATATAGCGTGAAGTTTAAATGTTTTTTAACCTTCACAACACACTGTGGAATGTGTAAAAACTAGCGACCCGCTCCGGCTTCGCACGGGTGTAATGCTGATATTAAATATATTACAGAAGTCTTTATATACAACGTTCACACCTTTTTTGTCATTAGACAATACAAACATGTTTTCATAGTCACGCGGCGCGTAAAAGCTTTGTCCCTGCATTTTAAATCTGTAATATCTTCGAAAATATTCATTTTAATTTCATGCTATGAAGGGCCATATTGATCTATATCAAATGCACAATGTATTTAAGGTACCTAATTGGATAAGGATTAATGTTGTTTTGTTTAAGATCGCTTCGTAAATAAGCTATTATTTCTCGTAAAAATAAAGGATAAAAAATGGTTATTGTGGGTAACCCCTAAGAGATAGACATATACCATCGCGGACTTTTTTGTAGACCTTTTTAAGGTATACAATACTGTAGTACATTATTTTGATCTATCTCGTAGGATTCAGCCAGCGTTTGCCTCTAAAATTATCAGTGTTTCTCTACTATAATATGTATGTATTATACATATAATCCTTCCTTTTGAATCACTCTATCCATTAATTATTAATAAACCGCATCAAAATCCATTGCTTAGTTTTAAAAATCTAAGCATACATAGGGACACACACACAGCGGGAAGCAACTTTGTTTTATACTATGTACTGATTATAATTATTATTAATACTAAAGAAAGTTTCACTATGAAACGAAGAAACGAAATTTAATTTATCTCGTTATCAAAAAAAAACATCTTCATGATTTATTATAGTAATGAGTTGATAATATATCACACGTGAGGTGAGGTGGATAAGATATTATATCTTAATGAATATTTATTTTGATAACGTTTATGTAACATTACCAGGGGATCTGCATTACCTTCATACTAGTTTAATTTAAAGATAAAAAATTATTTTAAAGTTTATTCGTATTTGATTCATTGTCAATTAATTGGTATAAGAATATATAAATAAAATACCTGGAGCCATTCCTGGAAACCTCCAATACCTTCGTGGTCTTCTGGACAAGAACCAGCAATGACCAGGAGTGGCCAACAATTAACTTGGGCATTGGCCATTCCACCTATACAATGTAGGAGACCCGGTCCAGATACAACTAGACATACTCCTGGTTTACCTGAAACCAAAGAAAACTATATGGTAGGATAATGTGTGCTAATTATTTATCAGTATCGCTTATATTCCAATAAAATATAGCTGTAAGACGTAAGCTCGTAATCACGTACTATTTCCATTTTGTTAATTTTCCTGAATGATCTGGAATTAAATTTTAAAAAAATACAAGTTTTCTTGATTACTAAGTAAAAATTTATGTAAGGCTAATGTTACACATGCTAATTACTAGCACAAGGGCATGCTATTATTGAGCAAATGCTCCCTACTAGCGTCTGTGTACAGGACATGCTATTATTAAGCATGCTTTTTAGTGGCATGCTGGATAATAGTAGCAAGCAACGTGTTCAACGTTTGCTTAATGAGCATGCTGCATGCGCTTACTATTCCTTTTTTTCTCTTCCTAGCTGAGAGAAGTTTTTGGATGCATTGCATCGTCAGTAAAAGTATCATTTTATCGAGATCCATGCGGATGGCTGTTTGATTTCCCATAGTTTTGTTTAAATTGCCAAAGAGCATGCTATCAAATGGCATGTGTATTGGAGTGTTTGCTTTGAGCATGCTTATTCAGGAGCATACTTAAAACTACCATGCTTATTGCTAGCCAATGTAAACATTTCATATGCATGCTTATAACACGCATTTTAGCATGCTATTTTAGAGCTTGTGTAACAGTAGCCTAGCATTTGATTGTTTTCTGTGACAATGAAGTAAATTATCACTTTTTCCTTTTACTTAAATCTTCTTTCATTATGCTAAAATAAAAACTACACTACTTATAAATAATCAATAAACAACAAAATTATAAATAATCTACGCAAGCGCTCTGGTGCGACTGTCTCGACATTAGGTGAAATGACGTCAGAAGCCCACAATCGTTCCGCGTTAAAATACGTAAATTTAAATAATGTTTTTTCAATCATTTATTGACGGATTTCAAAAAACTTTTCACCGATATATTATTTTCGTTTCGTTTTATTTATTAAGTGTGGGGGAATACTGCCTGCGCAATATAAGAATAATTTTTCAGATAATTTTTTTTGTTTTTGTTGCTACGAAGCAGTACGTGTAGAAGTCAAACAATGAATAAATAACCTCATTATTTATTATATATATTGTTTTTTGTTAGCTGAATAAAATTAATGTTGAATCAAAAAATATATGATAACTTTACTAACAGTAGATACAACTACAAAAATGTCTGAAATATTTGTGAATTCTAAAATGGCCACGTTTTATTAACAGTTTTTTATTAATTTTTGTGTTATACCTATTTATAATCATTACATTTCATATATATTTTAAAGACAATCCCACTTATACAGAGACGGAATGAACGAAAAAGTTCTAAACACATTCTTTAAAATCTTGACATGATAAGGCAACAACGAATTATCTATTAAATATTTAATCAGAGTGGGAATTAATAATTTTAATCAAAACGTAATTAGAATTACGCTTAACATCTTATTAATATATTCTTCCTGAGATGTACTAGTAAAGATTTAACGACATAATTGGTTAATAGTTTTTAAATAAAAATATATAATAATAAAATTATCTAAAATAGGAAGTAGACAATGATATAATAAAAATTAAAAATATGATTTTCATAAAATATAAGGAAGAGCAATTAAAAACAAATGAAGTGTCATCGTCATCGTCATTTGACGTGAATAAATCAGTCTGCTGAGCAGGATGCAGTCCTGCGCTCGCCTTTCATTGACGTGCCTCTTTACATGGCGCAGTCGGTTAAGAAATCAATCGTGGAGGCACCACCCAGGTTGCAACGTATGTTGTTGCGTTTGCAGCCTTTCACATTTAATAGTTATTTATGCAACTGTTGTGTAATGAGGGGTATTAAAACATTGTATGATATAACATGAGTGTTTTAATACCTAGTTATCAATAGTTGCATACAAGACTTTATCTAAACCCATAATTAAATCATCTATTTAAAGATTCTGAAACAGTTAGTTTACTGCTAACATTAAAACAGCCACTCCTAGTAACCTAACATCATCCATTACTGAAAGAATCATTTATTGTAGTTGTAATTAACATTTTGTATAGTGCAATTATTAAAATTTACTTCAATATGTTCTTTAATGTTGAATGGTAATCGCTCATTTTTTTTGTAAACAAAACAATAAAAATATCAAAGAAAAATGGCGGGGACTCGAATAAAATACTATTTTCTTTACGACGCGCCGTTCTAGTAGTGAACGCGCGAGAAAAACTGTTCTTTTTTTAAATTCATGCAATGTTCTTTTTTTTTTAAATTCATACAGATACGCATCGAGCAGTAAAAATGTGGCTGTCAGATGAGTAAACCCTTTGCGCCGAAGGAATTTGAGTGATTATGAATTTCAGTACAACATTATGTGATCCGTTTGGATGATATAATGGTTATAAGGACATTGGGTGTTTTAATGTTGGCAATAAGCTAAGTGTTTCAAAATCTTTTATAAAGGATTTTTAAGTATGGGAGTAGATAATTTAATATATAAACCAGGTAAGGAATTAGTTATTGCTGATACGTTACCCCGTGTTTATGAAATGAAGAGATGTATGAAAGACCCACATGAAATAATACAGCAAGATTTATTAGAGACTATATGTTACATCAAATGAACTAACGAATACGCATTTTCAAAAATTTGCAAAAGGAATCAGAGTTAGACAAAGAAATGCAAGAATTAAGACAGTATATAAGTAAAAGTAGGTCTGAAAACAAAAAGAATCTAAGTCCCACATTTCAACCCTGCTAGTCATATAGGGATGTATTAACGGAATCATGTGGATGGATATGGAAAGGCCAAAGAATAGTTATCTCTAAAAAATAAAGAAAAGAAATGCTGGAAAAATACATTTAACACATATTATGGGTCTCGAAAAGTGTAAGTTGAAAGCTCGAGATTTACTATTTTGGCCAGATTTGATTATAAATTATTTAATGTATTTTTAGCAGACAAGGCATCCCAGAAACTCTTATATCGGATTGTGGACCTCAATTTATATCTAGAGACATCACGCACAATCGATTGGCCAGGCTGAAAGAACGGTACAGACTATAAAAAACCTTATGAAGAAAACCAAACATTCCGGCACTGATTTTAGATGAGCATTATTAGAATATTTAAAACGCCAACAAATGATAGATTACCTTCACCAGAGGAAATACTTCAAAATAGAAAATTAAGAAGCATCCTTCAAACGAGACAGGTTTTATTAAAACATGAAACGTACAAATATTATTACAATCAAAATTGCAAGAAATTGACGCCCTTAAAAATTGGTCAAAAAGCAAAAATTACAGATAACCGACATAAAAAATGGATAAGCGGTACTATAAGTTTAATAAGTAATCATCTGTTTATTAAAATAATAACTAATTCATTTTTGACATTATTAATATTAATTTTTGAAATTGCGTATGATAAATAAGTATTATTTAAATAAAGATGTGATAATAAGATGACAGAATGTAATTAAAACTTATCTACTCCTATGGTTTAAATTCTCTATAAAAGATTCCGAATCAGCTAGCTTATTGCCAACATCCAATGTTCTAATAACCATTATATCATCCAAACGGATGATATAATGTTGTACTCAATTTCATAATAACACTTGTTTGTTTTTCTTTCGATTCCTTCTGCGCAAAGGGTTTTCTTATCAGACAGCCACATTCTTACTGCTCGATGCGTGGTATATGTATGAACTTCAGAAAAAGAACAGACATTCACACGCGTTTCACTATCAGAACGCCACGCGCCGTAATGGAAATATGTTATTCGAATCCCCACCATTTTTCTTTGATATATTTCTTGTTTTGTTTACGAAAAAATGAGCGATTACCATCCAACATTAAAGAATATATTCAAGTGAATTTTAATAGTTCACTATACATTACAACTACAATATATAATCCTTTCATTAATACTTAGTTTATTTGTATATACTCAGTAATGGATGATGGTAGGTTACTAGGAGTGGCTGTTTTAATGTTAGCACTATCTAACTATAAACTAACTGTATCATGAATCTTTTACAGAGGATTTAATTATGGGTGTAATAGTCTTGCATGCAAGTATTGATAATTAGGTATTAAAACACTCATTTTATCACACTCGGCTTTGTCTCATGTCCGATCCGTCGTGTTTATAAACCCACATTCGTGTTTTAATACCCCTTATTATACAACAGTGGCATAAATAACTATTAAAATATTTACTTATCTTGTAGGACATTTAATTATTATTCGATTTAAAAAAAAATGTGATTATTTGACTGACTAAATGTAACATCACTATATAAATATAATAAAGCATGGAATAGTAATTAAAATCTTAACAATAATACTACAATTAAATTAGTAGTAAAATATAGTTAATAATGGTATCTTCATAATTAAAAATAAACAATGACAAACAGCAATTAATTTAAAAAAAAAATAATAATGTAAATTATATATCTTAATATTCTTTTTAAATAAATATAATAACTTAACAGGCTATTGTATCCTAAGGACAGTGTGTTTAAAGTTGTTCATTATTTCCTATTCTGATCTATGCTAATGTTTCTGCTTATAAATTAAGTTTTATAATGCTGATGGAATATTTTCCATTATTTTATTTTTATAATTTTCTGCCTTTGCTATTGCTTATTTTCAATACTGTGTTTTTTATCCTTTGATTATATTTTTATAAAATAAATTCATTTTATTCTATTTTTAGAGTTGAATATTTATTTATTTAATTGCTTTGATAATATGTATTTTAATTGTATATCTAGTTGAATGTAATATTAAGTAATTAAATGCATGTCGAAAAATTTGTAATTTTAAAATTTTTATAAAATGGTATATGTGACGTCATATGACGTGAATAAATCAGTCTGCATTCTGCATCCTACGCCTTTCATTGATGTGCCTCTACAGATGGGTCTACCACAATTATAGTTAAGAAAAAAAATCCTATAATACAATATAAACTAGTTATTGCTTTCTTATACTTTTTGATTTTTGCAGGTAGAAAATAAACCTTAAAAAAAAACACTTAGATCAAAGTCTACTTACAACTGTTTACTAGTATGTATATAAATCATGTTTTAAGACAAAGTTATTGCAAATTCAAGAAATTTTTTCACTATAATTTTGATTGATTTCACTTAGTGGTAAAGTTGAGTGTAAAATTGTAGTTTTCAAGATTTGAGGTCATCCACCTAATAACTTTAAAACGTATTTTTTTTTATGTTTCAAATTAATTACTTTTGTACTTTATCAAACTTCATTGTACATTTACAAAGTGCAATTTATTTCTTTATTCTAAAATAGGTATATTAGCAACAGAAAACAGATAGTGAGTTATGCATACAAATAAATAAAATTGGAGTGTCTGTTTGTAAAATTAAAATAAGTGCTTTTTACTAAGTGCATATGGATGTATGCATGGTACGGTACATATACCAAAACAACATTTTTTTTTATAATTTTTGTCTGTCTGTTTGTTCCGGCTAATCTCTGAAATGGCTGGACCGATTTTGACGGGACTTTTACTGGCAGATGGCTGATGTAACAAGGAGTAACTTAGGCTATTTAAAATCTCGCTACGACCCATAGGAGCGGAGCAACGCGCGAACGAAGTCGCGCGGGTCGGCTAGAAATTAATATGCATCATATTTGAAAACAGTCAACAAATATTTACCAAAGCAAAATAAGAAAAGGTTACTAGTTATTTATGATTGTATATCTTAATCCTGATATAATAATTAATAATATTGATGTTTTACAAATAATTACAAGATTATTTGTAAAACATAACTTTTGAGACAAATAATATTTTCAAGAGTTTTTATCTCTAAATGTATGCTTTGTGAACTTGACAGTTGTAAGAAACAATGGAAAATTAAATCAGAAGGTCAGCCCATATAATTTGTACGATAGAAATCATTTTAAATTGTTATAAATTAAAAAATAGATTTTATTTCTAACCTGTCAAATAACCGACAGCCTGGGCAGCATAGCAGGCGGCTTGCTCATTCCTCATACCCACATACTTTATCCCCGCTGCTTGAAATGCAAGTGATGTTTCAATCACGGGAATTCCCACAATTCCAAAAACATATTCAATGCCCTGCAATATTTACAAACATTATTTTTCCCATCACAATTTTCTTAGAATACTATAATATTATGGTAAACAACCCAATCAAGGATCAATACTGTTAATTTGATCAGATTTTTTAAAAATAGTTATACTCAGACCCGGTAATGAAAATGAATGAATGATTTTTTTTTTATTTCAGAGTGAACAAACTAATGCTATTGTACATAAAATGGACATATGTCCATTACTGGAATCATTGAACTTTATTGGACACATAGTTATTATTGGCAATATGATAATTTAAAACAATATCTCTGAAGTTTTATCACATTGTGTTGTTATCTTAATTGCCTAGATAACTCAAGCAAAAAAATACACATTCTAGTTTAAATATAGCAATAATATTTTGACAATAAACTATACTTGACTTGAGGAAGGAAAACTGCAAAAATAATTTTTAATGTTTGTATTGAAAAAAAATGATTAAATTTAAGACACCCCATAATTTATGTTTATATCAATCAATGACAATACAATAAAAAGTTTTTTTCATCCATTATTGAATCCTTGTCTTCGACTGGTGCGTTTGTTATATTCCTCCAAAATATTTTACGTCTATTTTTAACAACATTCATTTTAATTATTAATTAATAACTTATTAAAGCTTTTGACGCGTTTTCTCCCCTCCATTGACTACAACTATGAAGTGATAGTATTTGCCGTACCTGTTTTTTTAAGCTCTCCGCTAGTATATTGTTTCCATCGATCCCCATAGCTCGGTTTAATTTTGCCGAAACGTGAAAAGACCTTCGGAACGGATGCGTTAGTCGCGTCAGCTGTCTAAACATTATATACGTTAATATTGTTAAAGTAACTGAAACGAAGTGAACTTAATCTAAAATGATCCCCTCTACTCGGAACTTACTTGCAATGGTTATAAAATTAGCAGCAAGAAAATTAATCACGGTTATCTTAAAAGTAATAAAGTTTGCAGGTAAGTGGATGAATTATGTATACAGCTATCAAATTTTAGACTACCGCTTATCGCAAATCCCAAAGTAATTGTAATCGCTTATCAATGTAGATTTATAGGATATTTATGATAATATTTGAACTTTGGAGCTAAAAATTCCATCGTATTCATGTTATCCATTATCCACAGATAAAAGTTGATAGGGATGCTGATCTTAGATCGATAAATCGAATAATAGAATTAAAAAAAATAAAACATCGATCGATCGATGTTTTGTGTGAATCAATGCATTGAATCGATCTTGCTAATGCTCTTTAGAAAATCGATTCACGAATATGGATTTAATCTCGGACGATGAAAACAACACCACGTGACCACTCTGAATAGCCAGATGATGTGGGTAAAAAGCAGTGTGACCGTTTTAAAAAAAAATAATAGAATATGTAAAAAAATAATTAAAAATATTTTATATTATATTTTTATATATATAAAAAGTATATCGTAATTATAATAAAATAAAATATATAAGCCAAATATATTTTTGTTTGTGTCAGTCTACTTCTCAATGTTTGAACGCGAAGCACAACTTCACAAAATTGGATACGGATGTTTTTATAGTCGTATTACTGTGGCTTTATTTCATTTAAATGGCAGGAATCTTTTAATGGTAAGGTTCGAACGTAATATTATCTGTATCTATTTGTTTTCTTATCTATATTGCTCCAGCGAGTACTTCTTCTGTATATGAAGATGTATTCGATGTATTAACGATGATTAATATCCGTTGAGCTTTTGGAAACAAAATTATCTAGTTGTAAATTTAATCATACGATGGCAAACGAAGGTTTTATTTATTTTATACTTATATCTGGACAATTCTCTGGGCTTGTTCTGAGTCTATCACACGGTTACGGCTATGTACTGTCTGACCTCGAAGAATATACATGATATCTCGTAAATTAAAAAAAAAAATCAGGTTAAAAATAAATACATTAAACTCATATTATATATCTAAAACATATAAACATATATATCTAAGGCATATCTAAAACACAGCGTATTAAGATAGTAAGTTTGTCATAGCGAATCATTTCTTTATTTCTGATTTTGTTAGGTCATTTTATATTCCTGTATTCAATCATTAATACATATATTTAGATTTAACTTTGTCTTAGTAATACCTTTCTCACCATCATTAAAAGAAAAACACCTTATCGATTTTAAATACAATTATTTTATAGGCGGGCCGATGTTTTTGCTGTTATTTTATGTTAGGTGCCTCTTACTTGTCTTACATAGTATAAAATGAAGTCGCTTCCACTGTCTGTTTGCGTAATGCGGTTTTCACCAATAGACAG
Organism: Limenitis camilla; assembly: GCA_905147385.1. Classification (NCBI taxonomy): domain Eukaryota; kingdom Metazoa; phylum Arthropoda; class Insecta; order Lepidoptera; family Nymphalidae; genus Limenitis; species Limenitis camilla. Next base: position 6,868,324 of record LR990241.1, read on the forward strand.
AGTGATTCAAGAGGAAGGTTTATAATAATACACGCAAATTATAGTATACCAGTCGGCTCCGCTCCTATTGGTCGTAGCGTGATGATATATAGCCTATAGGCTTTCTTGATAAATGGGCTATTTAACACTGAAAGAATTTATCAAACAAACAAACTCTTCAGCTTTATATAGAAGTATAGATAAACTGTGCGAAGCCGGACCAGGTCGCTAGTACATTATAAAATTATATACATGATTAACGAATATTTTCTTCGTCGTAAGAAGCTACCAATTGTAATGACTAACTTAGCAAAAAATAGTCAGTCAACATAATGATTAAAATACTGTTTTTTACATATCTATTATTTTGCCAACAATATTGTAACGTGATTGTAACATATTATATCAGAATATATTTTGATTGCGTTCCACTTTTTAAGTTAGAAGTTTACCTCGTTTTTATAGCTCGAAAATTATTCGCTTATTTTGAAATGGAAATCACATCATCAGATGTATAATGAAATGAATGATGTATTTTAAGTCAACGCGTTAAGTAAATGCATGGCAAACGTCGAATATCTATGCATGCATATGCGGTGCATAGATGTTGCGGTTGCTAGTTGCGACCTCTTGCCATTGTTGATAGTTCGCACTTCACAAGTTGTCGCGGCGGTCGGTGCTGCCGTGCTTATGTTACATGCGTCTGCGCAGGGCACTCGGTTACGGACTCTCTACACGGTTAACAGCTCTAGATAAAATGTTTTAAAATTTATATGAGCTTTTATTTTATTTTTTACAAATTTAATCATTAATAATGGCTGTGATCAAGTTGAAAATATTTGGTAAGTCTCTTATATTATTTAAATTACCCTCATAAATTTTTAAAATATCAATAAAATTTAATAATTATAAATAAGTAATTAAAATATTTTTTAACTTTTGATTAATGACAACATGTTTACGACCAGTTTATCACTTAATTGTAATGTGTTTTTGTATGCTGAATAACTTATGTGCTATCCTTACTAATTCTAGTTCTAAAGACCGGCTTTAAGCCTACTTTTTTATCTGTAAAGTATTTTTATTAAAAGTATTAGCAGTGATTAGCCTATTGCAGTTATTTATATGTATTTAAATATATTAAGATGTCTATTTGTTAGACACTTAATCATTGGCTTATATGTCGAATACCTATGAGAAATCTTTAAAAATATTCTGTATTTCTAGTTTCCTTGTAAAATGAGTTCGATGTACAGAATATTAAAATGGTCTAAAAATGTAGCTGTACTACACCTTACGTTACCGATAAGGTTAAATTACCATGATAATAAAATGAATTTAAAATGTGTTATGGAAATTAATGTTGGTAGGTTTTGTGTTAAAAAATTTTGTAGCAGTCGTCAGTACATAAAGTAGTTTGTATAAAAAATCTGATATTTGTTTATTTTTTACTAGGCTTCGTTCATGTAATAACCAGAGGTTTTTTCTTATGATGATTGATTAATGATGGGTGGTAAAATAATAATTATAAAATGTTGTATCGTAGTTAATATTGCTTTGTCTTGTCTGGGTTTCTTCCTAAAACCTTTTGCTGTTAATTAAAAAAATAGTTATTATGACAAACAAAATAAATAAAACCGAATTGATATCCTTTTTTTATTCCATATAGATTGAATACGTTTTATTGACGTGATAAGTTTAAAAAAACCTATACAATCATGATTAAAACAAGAATACATTTTAAATTATAGCTTTATTATTTTTAATATTAGCATTCTTCTTATATTTCTATATTTATTTTATTTTTGAAAATACCCATTTCATTTCATTTTTTTTAAATGGTGTCGTAATAAAAATTGGCCCATTATGAAATTAATGAGGACACTAATTCATATCTAGTTACATAACAGTTTAATATTAAAAAGTTTAAGTTATATTAGTCGCAAATTGATCTGTCGTTAGAAAACTAATTTTACAAATTAGTAGGTACTTGTGTGACGAGTGACGAAGGATCGCTCGGAATCTTTCAACTTTCTAAGTACTAGGTTTCACAAAATCGTCAGAGCTATTTTCCGAAGGACGTTATTCTTACTATCTAAATAAAGTAATGTAAATAACTGTATATTAAATTAAAGTAATGATCCACACTGGTTTAGAAAATTGCAGAATTTGTGTCAATTTCCATTGGATTGAACTGACAATTATATCATTACAAGTCGTCCCGCGACTTTGTCCGCGTGTATCTACGCTCCTAACTGTCTTAGCAATAAATGGGCTATCTAATACTGAAATAATTTTTAAATCGGACCTGTAGTTCCTGAGATTTGCGCGTTCACACAAACAAACTCTTCAGTTTTATATATTATTATAAGATTTATAGAAAATTTTATCCAAAATTACAATCTTTATTTTTATACGTTTTATGACTTTTCTAGAAGATGGATAGATAGATAGAAAGGTAAAAGAGTAGAAAATTCTAGCAATCCCAACTATTAATATAAATGCTAAAGTAACTATTTGTCTTTGTCTGTCTGTTACGCTTTCACACGTAAACCGCTGAACCAATTTTTAATAAAAATGTGTAGAGGTAAACTGTAGCTTGAGAAAGGACATAGGCTACATTTTATCGCAAAAAAATGTACCGTTGTGTATTAGGGAATTAGTCATATATAATTATGTAAAATATAGCGATATATGATACAGTAATAAGGGGTAAAAGTTAATTTGGGAGTTCATAGGTAAATTGTACCGTGGGGCCATTGTCGGAGCAGGTTGACTAATTACAAATAATTAAAAAAAACAATGTCTAAAGCGATGTGTTTAAATACAATCGCCTATTATAACATAGATAAGATAGACTAGTAGGTTAACACCAATAAGAGGTTTTTTATGTTTGTTTCTTTATCTGTTTGTATGCGTATAACGAAAAAAATATTGCACCAAAATGGATACAGTTGTATAGCTGAAGTCAGGAAAAAGTTATTGCCATTTTAACATGTTTTAGTCCAGCTAAGTTAGGGCGGGACGACTATTACATAATATGACGATAAGCATAACCTAAATTTCTATAATAATTAAAACACGCGATAAATATGAAACTGCAAAGTAATATTCTCATACGATTTTCCCGGAAAAGTGTTCATTTTGTTTAATGAAAGTTAAATAAATGAGGAGTTATAGGAAAACATCATATTGTCATTATATTATTATGGTAATTATGTGTTGTATTATGGTTTTTTTATCGCAACGTTTGGCCAATTTACAAATGCATTTTATGTATGCAATGTATTTTATTTCCTCATCGTCTTTAATATACCTATGCTAGTATTTGAATAATATTTTATTTTACTCGAAAGTTTTAGATTAAATTCACACCTAAACTTTACAGGAACTCAGTATTGTTTTTTTCTATATGAAATGTAAATTGTACTAACATACTCGATTTTGACCCCGGTGCGAAATGAGTCTCGCGGGAAACTGCACCTGTTTAATTTGATTTCATGACTGCAGTTAGAATCATTTTTAGGTCAGTTAGTACTGTCTCGATAAATGTAACCTAACCGAGTATGAAAATTATTTTTCTACAGTTTTTAGCACTAAGCTGAGAGCTAGAGCTTCTAACTTAATTTCGTATCATCGATGTAATGGAATTTTTAATTTAAAGCACAAAATCAAGTCATTATGAACTTGTAAAAAGTATCTAATATGACATCTGTAAATATCAGCATTTCTTTCTGTTGGAAATACGATTTCTTTTTCTGTTTCAAACTTGTAATTGGTTTAGATTTAGTTTTCATACACATAATATTCTAAAGAGGCACCAAGATCGTTGCAACATGTCATTCTGATTCATTATTTCTTATACAACTTACCTATGTCTTCATACCAAACTTATTTGTTTGTAAACTAGCGAGTCGTGCCCGTCCGCCCATCGTCCGAGTACTATAGAAAAAAATTAAAAGTGCAAAAAAATTTAAATCAAATAAATATTAATTTCATGAGGATTTTCACATAAAACTGCGCCATTTTGAACTTTTCCAATACATTTACCAATAATTTTCTTTTACAAATTTTGTCCTACCAAGTGACAGTTTACAAACGCGTTTACATTATGATTGCGATGTACATACTGATGGCGCCATTCAGATATATCTATTTTTTATTAAGTTTTCTAGCCCTTTTAACCCAAGCATTTTTTGAAGCATTAATATTTAAGTTAACTCCTATTTAAGATAACACTCCTTGTATTCTGATATCATGTATCAGTTTTCAAAGAGAATAATATGTATATAAACATTCTATTGTAATTTCATTATTATAAAACGCTGCTACCTATAATAAAAATATTTGTCATAATGTTTAAAATTTCCACATGGTGTCTGTGACATGACACTTTTACTTATTGTTAACATGTTTTGAATAACAATCTAAGTATGTTACGTTAGAACTTGGATGAAACAAAACATTATGTTTCCGGTCAAAATATTTTGAGATGTCTCTACTGCTTTTACTAAATTGTATGTCACTTCATCAACTATCATTTTAGAAAGTATGTATCTAGTTTTTATTTGAAAATACAAACAAAAGTATATTTCAATAACGGGACTTACATGATGAGGATGGCGATGTTACAGTCTATAACAACAATGATTAAAACTTTCCAAAACTAATGATTTATCAAGGCTTACATATTTTGGACATTGGACATCAATTATATGATATATCAACTATATGGAAAGAGAGAGAGTGAGAGAGATATAATCGAAAGGAAGTGAAAAGATACTGATGAGATGAAGAGAGAGGATGAGAGTGAATGATAGTACATAAGAGGAAGAGACTATAGACTTCTCTAATTTAAAGAATTTTTAAAATCGGATTAGTAACAACAAAATGGATTTAAAAGTGTATATGGGAACACTAAATCACTTTTGTCACTCAGGAATAGTGTAGTTTTCTATCAGTGAAAGAATTTTAAAAATCGGATTAGTAGTTCCTGAGAAACCCCACAATTTATAAAATGACAACGTAAGGCCATTACGTAAATGGCCAACTTTTTAATTAGAATATTTATGGCAATACCACATAGTCTATGTTACCCGGAAAGCATGTACTTTTCTATTCGAGCCTATTCGCAACAAACAATCAAATCTTTCCTCTTTATAATAATAGTGTAGATAATAACTTTTTAACGTGAAAGTTTGTGAGGTCACACAACTTTCTCGTCGCTTCCCGCTGTCTGTCTGTCTGTCCCTATGTATGCTTAGATCTTTAAAACTACGCCCCGGATTTCTACAATAGATGGACGGATTCTAGAGGAAGGTTTATATACATACATAATATAATAGAGTAACACAGATAATTTTAGAGGTTTCTAATGTGATGTCGTAAATAAACATAGATCAAAATAATGTACTACAGTCTTGTATACCTTAAAAAGGTCTACAAAAAAGTCCGCGATAGTATATGTCTATCTCTTAGGGATAACCCACAATAACAATTTTTAATCCTTTATTTTTACGAGAAATAATGGCTTATTTACGAAGCGATCTTAAACAAAACAACATTAATCCTTATCCAATTAGGTACCTTAAATACATTGTGCATTTGATATAGATCAATATGGCCCTTCAAAGCATGAAATTAAAATGAATATTTTCGAAGATATTACAGATTTAAAATGCAGGGACGTAGCGGTTACAGCTAAATACACGTGTTAAATTGTATCTGGGCGAAGCCGGGACGGGTCGACTAGTTCAGTAATATTAAGTATATACTCCAGAAATAAAAAGATATTGTCATTGTCAAAATATAACTATAATTATCAATGAAGCTGGAAAAATTCCTTTCTGATATCTGATACTTATCTTGTCAAGCGTTGCATATACCGTTACAGTCGCAGGAAAAATCCGTAATACCATGCATATATTATTTTTGGCTTTTATATTTATTAAGTTGATTAATAAAGTAACAGTCAGATAGGAGCCCGTAACTAGGATATGCGAACGAGGTGCCGGTTTAATGAATCCCATTATAATGTACATTAGCTGTGCTCGCGACTTCGTCCGCGTGGAATAGTGTCTTTTTTTGTTTGTTAAAACATTCACATAAACCTTACATATTTCCATACAAACTTTCATCCCCTATTCCCTATTGTTATTTTACACCCTTAAGAGTAAAACTTTTAATAACTTTGTATGTCATATTTTTTTGTATCAAACCAACAGCCTAAAAAACCCCTTACAACCTTTTTTTGGCATTAAAAAGCCTATGTCCTTTCTGAGACTCTAGACTACCTGTATACCAAATTTCATTTAAATCAGTTCAGTAGTTTTGGCGTGAAAGGGCGACAGACAGACATAGTTACTTTCGCATTTATAATATTAGGAAGGAGGATATTAGTAAGAATTGACGCTGTCTACCTGACATGACATGACTGACCTGGTTGGATTAGATTAACATTAAGAAAGGACGCATGAAAGAGGTTGTATATGTTATGTTATTGAATGGCTGAAAATTAGTCATCTTTTGCGTGATCGCCGTTTAACTATCTACCCTCATAATTTCCTAATTAAACTCCGTTTAAGTAGATATAACGACTCTGCTTCAAGTGAATAATAAAAGTAATATTTCTGTGATTGGATCAATTCGCATAAATCGAGGAATTGGTCGTAGTTTACAAGTCTGTTCTGTGTTATCAAATACCAGCGCGTTGTTGACGCTAAGGAATGCAATCGATAAAAGAAATTTCCAATTGTGCATTTGAGAACGTGATTTTATTGAATTTTTATCTGATATCACTTAAATGTTTCGATATTTCATATTTCATTGCAGACATTTAATTATTTTATTTGCATTTTGTTTTAAAGATACCTAATGTAATCTTTACCTAATGCGTTATCCGAGTTTGTTTCTCGTCGAGATAATTTGCCTTTTTAAATGAAGTTCTTTTTTCTTTTGTATAATTTATAAACACTAACAAAAACTAGAATGTAAAAAAAAACCAGTTGGCAAATAAAAAACCATATTATCATAATTCTTCGAACAGTCTTTATGCCTGAGAGTACATAACACAAAGTTTGAGCATTCTAAGCTTTATGCAAACATATCGCAAATAATGTCATGCACATAAAAAAGTGGCTATAAAATACTGACTTGCTCGGAGTACATTGAAACCGCAGCGGTCATTTCTTCGCTCCCTCTACTCACTCTATCTTCGAGACGGCAACGCATCGACAAAACAAGAGATACTCTCTAGTTTTGTCGATGTCTATGGGCGACGGTGGTCACTTTCCATCAGGTGGACCATCTGCTTGTTTGTCCCTTATCTATCATTAAAAAAGTGTAAACTTTACAAAAAGTTACTGTTGCTTAGAATTGTTAATTAAAAATAGAGTTGTAGTCTACGCGCAGACTAACAGTATGACGGCTGTTCTAGAATATCCTCTTGGTATTGATGTATATCAGTTGTCCAACATTTAAGAAAGATTCAGCTTCAGATAACAGGATGCAACTCAAATTATAAGTGTTGCCATCATCATAATAAAAACACAAAATGGTTTTTGGTGACTTTACTAAAGTTGGGTAAATTTACAAATAGAGTCCGTAATGGTTTAAAATGACAAAAAAAAGTTTACAATACAAAAAGAGCAGATTACAAATAAAACATAACGATGATATAATCCTGAACACATACATTTATGTTCATAATAGTCATTCTATAATATTAAAAGCACACATTGAACTATATTTGCTTTGTGTTGTCCGTTTAAATAGTACCTATGACTACAAGTATATTCTGCCGAGGTCAATCCACAAAACACCATGACATTCAACTACAGATTTGTATGGCTATTTCCTGAAAGATGAGTTACGCCTAAATAGTTAACTTATATATACAACGTTTAATCACCCATAATACGTAATTCTAACTGTGCTACTTTGCATTTCTAAAATCTAATTTTTACCTAGACATTATTGCTAAAATAACTGTTTGACTTGTATCTTTTTCCTCGGTAAGTTATTGACTTTTTTAAAGATTTTTTGGGATTTCAATTGGATTGTCAATTGTCATAACCAAGCTACCAATATTTCAATTACAATTATAATATTACATATCCTATCTGATTATGAGGTCTTCTCTGGTGTATTTTAACATCTTTTAATCTGATGGTAACCACTTTTAAACAAAAATGATTTAATTACCGATTCATAAAAGTATATGTAAATGTACAGTGGAATTAAAAATACCATTTTTGAAGTGTGTAATAATGTTGGCCAATACTTAAATACAAGAGTATTTAAAGTAGAAAATTGTACCAAGTTAACCAGACTATGAGTCATAGGATTTAATCACATAAAATTACACTAATCTATAAAAAATTGTGTACGGTTTAAGAGGATTGCGCTTTCAAGTTTTACTTAAAATTAACGTCCAAAATATCGTGTCAGGAGACAGATAACTCAATTTAAAAATACAGTAAAAATGCTTAACTTATCTAAAATTGATAAAAATATGTTCAATTAGGAAAGATATCGTAGAATTTATTTGCTAAATTGCGAATACCTAATGTCGAATTAATTCTTACGGTTTATGTCTCAGTCTAACTTTCTATATTTATCTACAGATGAATCAGGAGGTAAATTTATTCGTTTTTGTTAAATAATTAATCAAGTTTTTTAAAATATGTGTTATTCTGTTAAATTATAATTACTTGGTGTGGCTAGAAGTGGCCAATATCTGCTAACAACAATATGGGTTGGTTAATATGAGGCCACAAGATATATCGAATGTCTATACAAAATGACCTTAAATAATACCTAACTGTGAAATTAAATTTCATTGTATATTTCGTACTGACGTGATGTAACTTGAGGGACCGATAGGACGAGAAAAATCGATTTTCGATGCTAATTTAGATGGTATGAGTTTTAAGTAAGTTACGGTTAAAATTCGGTCATTCTATGGCCACTAATAAATCCTACTATATTCGACGTGGAAATTACCGTTTTAAATTTTGCCTTTCACTGATTTCTATAAATCGTGAAGTAAACAAGGAAAAATTCTTTGTATATTTAATTAAGCTCACCATTTCCATTTTAAGTTTGTGTAGAATTGAGAGGACTTCCTATAGTTGCAAAACTAGAATGTTCTGAAGGTACATGTGAAGAAAATGTTTAAAACAATCCTAATTCTAACTAATAATATAAATGCGAAAGTAACTCTGCCTATCTGTCGCGCTTTCACGCCAATACTACTGAACCGAGAGCATATAGGGCAGAAAGGACATAGGCTACTTTTTAATGCGAGAAAAAGGGTTTTAAGGGGGTTGAAAAGTTGTATAGAAGTATCATCATTTTAAGAGCTAGAAGTTTGAAACCTATTTTTAGGCTGTTGATTCGATATAAATAAATATGATATTCAAAGTTTGTAAAATATTTGGCATAAATAATTAAAAATGCATAGCTAGTCTTAGATAAGGCTTTAGATGTTTATTGTTAAGGTGTAAAAGCGTTACTGTAATAAAAGGGAAAAAAGTTTCACATTATACGAATTGTTTTTTTATTTGTTTTATTTAATTTTGATAGGATTCTCCCTTTTCCGTTCGCTCAAAGAAGTCTACCTGCTGCTTTGGTATGTAAGTATCCCATCCTACTAATATTATAAACGCGAAAGTTTGTAAGAATGTATGGATGTATGTTTGTTACTCTTTCACGCAAAAATTACTGAATGGATTTTGATGAAACTTTACAATAATTTAGCTTACACATCAGAATAATACAAAGGCTATAATTTATAATAATCTAGTGTGAATTATTCAAAATATAGCGGGTGAATCGCAGCTAGTAGTTCAATATTTTGCGTTCTTAATACAGTATGTGTATATTATGTTTTATGTACTGAACTCTTATTTGTTCTAATTTGTTAGATGAGTTCTTAGAAATATAAGAGTAAAAACTATTAATGTAATACATAATTATTTGTCATGAAGTGCAAAATTGTATAATAAGTGTAGTATTATAAAGAGTGATTAGGCTCGGTTGGACGATTGACATAATGTCAACACATGAACATATTTCTTGAGATCGTAGTGACCTTAAGTTTTAAGCAGAAATGTAACACTTATTGTATTTATCATGTATAACGAACAATTTCATAACGGTGTTTTCAACTTCAACTAACTATCCTATTAGATCTAAACTTAAAAAAAAAAATAATTTGTTGTTCAAAATCTTCTATTAATAGACTGATTACTCATAAGTATACTTATAACTATACACATTAAGGAAATTTTTGTTACAAATTTAATTTCTTACTTATTTTGTCGTTTTCATTATTTATTTGCCGTTTTTATTATTTACTAGCTGCGCCCCGTGGTTTCAACCGCAATATTTTGGATAATTCACATTATATCATTATAAATTATAGCCTATGTGTTATTCTGATGTGTAAGCTATATTATTATAAAGTTTCATCAAAATCCATTCAGTAGTTTTTGCGTGAAAGAGTAACAAACATACATCTATACATCCATATATTCTTACAAACTTTCGCGTTTATAATATTACTAGCGGCATGCCCTCGCTTCGCTCCGGGTATTTAAAAAATATTATAAATGATGTCCTTAAATTGTGTACTCTCTGTAATTGTGTAGTTTTTCATTATTTGAAAAAAGAGAAAAAGAAAAAGTTATAAAAAGCAAAATGACAGAAACAAAAATAAAAGAAAAGCGACAAATAATAGAAGAGGGAGGAGAGAGCAAAAATAAAATTGAATAGGTAAAGGAAAGAGAGAGAGAGAGAGAGAGTGAGAGAAAGAGAGAGTGAGAGAAAAAGAGAGTGAGAGAAAGAGAGAAAAGAGAGGGAGAGGTAATCGAAAGAAAGAAAGTGAAATGAGACTAATTATTCTGAACAGATAAAAATAAAAATTAAAGAGAGAAAAAAGAGAGAGGATGAGAGACAATGATAGTATTATAAGAGGAAGAGAGACGGAAATACTATAGACTTCTATCAGCAAAGAATTTTTAAAATCGGATTAGTAAAACAAAATGGCCATATTTTATTATTTAAAAAATGTATATGGCAACACTAAATCACTTTTGTCACTCACGAATAGTCTAGTTTTCTGTCAGTAAAGAATTTTTAAAATCGGATTAGAAACAACAAAATGGCCATATTCTATTAATTAAAAAATGTATATGGCAACACTAATTCACTTTTATCACTCACGAATAGTGTAGTTTTCTAACAGTATAAGAATTTTAAATCGGATTTGTAGTTCCTGAGAAACTCTTCAATTTACAAAATGGCCACCTTATGGCACTTAAATGGCCACATCTTTTTAATTAGAGTATTTATGGCAACACCACATAGCCTATGTTACCCGGAAAGGATGTAGCTTCCCATCGGTGAAAGAATTCTTACAAACATTCTTACAAACTTTCGCGTTTATAATATTAGTAGGATATAGTAGGATAGGATTTGGCGCTAGCCGCTAACTCAATAATTGAATTTCTTAGGAAAACTTTACTGTTCATCAAGTACCCCAGCACCCCCTTGGTGGTAGGGGATCTGTTCCCCGACTGGCTTGCGACCACCAGCATGCGAATCCGACCGCCATGTGTCATTGACGCGTTCCGGTCGAGCCGCATGTGGGCTAGACTTACCCCCTCCCTCTCCCATTCGATTAATGCTGCGGATCCAGTGGACTCTGGGCTCTTGCTCAGGGTCTGCTAAAACCACAGCGTTATTTTCTTCGCTCCCCCTCCCCACTCCATCTTCGAGGATGCAACAGAAGAGTATCTCTTGTTTTTCCGATGTCCATGGGCGATGGTGGCCACTTACCATCAAGTGGGCCGTCTGCTCGTTTGCACCTTATCTTCCATAAAAAAAAGTTTAATATATATGTCGGAAACAAAAAAGAAAAACTAATGGAATGGATGGCCTATCTCAAAAGCTATACGGGCGCAACACGATCAGGATATAACTAAACATTACTATCACGTACTATTCTGACAAGAACTATTATGACAGGAACCCAAGCAGTGCCTTGGACTTGTGACCAAGGTGTAGGCTTAAGGACGTCCTTTAAGCGATCACAACACTCGCCTCCACTGCTTAGTTTCACCGTCTAAACCTAAGATTAGACTAACATTAACCTAACCTAACATAAGGCTAACCTAACTTAAGGCTAACCTTTTTTTTTTTTTTTAACGCTGGAAATGCGACCTTATGCATACCCCTCGATAGCAAGCGAGAGGTTATGTGGGGCTCTCCTTGATGCCAACCGCCATTGGGCTAGCGGCGTTCAAGGCATTCCCACTAAAACCAGCGATACCCTCCTCCGCCTAAGTGAGACGCCACGGGAACGCTTTCGCAAACAACCGTAACGCCTCGGCGGTCGGCCCGATCCACGCGGGCCGGCACTCTGAGAGGGGCTCCCAGGGTACTAGGAGTGACCCATCCGTCTAGCGACTCCGTCTAAGACGGGGCGGCTGCTTTCTTTCCTTGGCGGGGGGGCTTGCAGTTCTTGCCCCCCATTCTATGGCCCGACGGCTTGCCTGCGTCCGCGCAGATTGCGCAGCGCATTGCGGCTGTGCAGAAAGCCGCCTTGTGCCCCTCTTGGCCGCACCGGTAGCACAAGTCTGCACGGTTCTTCGGCGAAGGGCAGAGGGCTTTAGTATGACCTAGGCCCATGCACTTATAGCAGCGCATGGGTAGGTCATCTAGTACTTGCACCCGGGCGGAACTCCAGCCGACCAGGATTCTCCCCGCCCTGGACAGCACCTTTGCAGCGTCCACGGGGCAGGAGATTCGCACCCCCTTCATCCCTGCGCGGCCGGTCCACAACTCACCGACGCGCACCGCCTCTGCAGCACAGCCGCTTGCTCGCACGACCGCAGCAGCCACCTTCTCTTTGGTGGCCGAGTCGTCAAGCCCGTCCACCCGGAGATTCACGGCCTTGGTTGGCCGTGCTACCAGTGCCAGGCCGTCCAGCACGATGCGCATTCTCTCCGCCAAGGTCTCCGCCTGCTCGGGCGTCTGCCCCTTCGGCAACTCCAGCACCCGAGCCCCGGTCTTGGCCTGGCGGATCCTCATGCCGGCGCCTATACCCAGCTCCGCGAGGTCGATGCTCATCTCCGCTTTCTCCAAGATTTTGGCATAGGTGACTCCCTTTTCTGCCACCTCGGGCAGTAGCCGCACGACGACAGCCGACGTGCGAGGAGCCACGAGCCTCTTCTTGGGTTTAGCGGAGACTTTTTTCGGTTTAGGCGCCGCGGCCGGCGCCACCTTCTGGGGCGGAGGGTTTTTCGCCCTCCTGCGACTACGCTGAACGACCGTCACCCAGCTGTCGCCTTCTAGCACCGCAGTAGGCGCACTCTCCAGCACAGCCTTTGCCGATTCCTCCGTAATCGGGCGAGCCTCCAGTGCTGTGGCCGCCACTTGCTGGGGGCTCTTCTTTTTCCCTCTCTTTTGGAGAGGGGCCGCTGAGGCAGTGTCGGGCTGGGATGCTGCGGGAGCGAGTGCATCTGGCGGAGCCAGCGCCGTCTGCCTCCTTCCATCAACCGCGAGTGGTGGTTGTGTGTTCGCCGTCATAAACAGCCGCTCCTCGATCCTGGACAGACGAGTTTCCAGCATCGAGGTGATCGCTGTTTTAATCTCCTCTGCCGCGTTTGCCACCACGCCAGACGACGAGGGTGCGGCTTGTTTAGAGGAACTCATCTCCTCAAGATCCCTCCTGTACACCAGGGACTCGGCCTTAACCTAAGGCTAACTTAACCTAAGGCTAACCTAACCTAAACCTAACTCACACCTCCGACATATATAAAATGGGCCAAAGTAAAATAGACAATTTGTAGAACATAAAGATAGAAAACACGACTTACAATAAGTATGTTGTAGGTATAACATCATAGTATAATATGGTATATTATGCTACATTAATTAAGATAACAGGCTCTATTAAAATTATTATAATAGTATTTCTGAATTGAATTTGAAATTACCATGTCTACTGTCAATGCTAATGACATATAAATTATGTGAAACGTTTTTGTATAATTTTCGACGCAAAAAACGATGGACTTACCAACAAAAACTTATAGTTTTCCCCAACCATTTTAACTTCCGTGTAAACTAAAGCAGGATCTTGCAGTATAATATAGTTATGTAATCTATTCTATGAATAATATTTAAAGTATATGTTTATTCGAGTGGACTGTATTCACTCACACAAATGGTTTACCCATCTACACTATTATATAAAGAGGAAAGATTTGATTGTTTGTATGTTTGTTCGTTGCGAATAGGCTCAAAAACTACTGAAATGATTTTGAAAATTCTTTCACCGATAGAAAACTACATCCTTTCCGGGTAACATATGGCTATGTGGTGTTGTCATAAATATTCTAATTAAAGAGATATGGCCATTTAAGTGCCATAACGTGGTCATTTTGTAAATTGAAGGGTTTCTCAGGAACTACTGATCCGATTTTAAAAATTCTTTCACTGATAGAAGTCTATAGTATTTCCGTGTCTCTTCCTCTTATATACTATCATTCTCTCTCATCCTTTCTCTTTTTCTCTCTTTAATTTTTATCTTTATCTCTGTTAGAATGATCAGTATTTTCACTTTCTATCTTTCGATTATCTCTCCCTCTCTTTTCTCTCTCTTCTTTATCTATTCTATTTTATTTTTGCTCTGTCCTTTCTCTTTTATTATCTGTCGCTTTTCTTTTCTTTTTCGTTCTATCATTTTTCTTTTTATAACTTTTTCTCATTTTCTTATTTTTTTAAGACAAATTAAGGATAACAATTTAAAATATTGCTTTAATTACCGGGAACGAAGCGAGGGCAGGCCGCTCGTTTGGTATAAATTTATTATTAAATTCAAATTTAAAGTTGGGATTTGTATTATATTTCAATACAACCAACGTACCGCGACTTGAATTTTTTATGGTATTTAAGGAGCAAACGAGCAGATGGTCCACCTGATGGCAAGTGGCCTCCATCGCCCATGGACATCGATAAAACTAGAGATATCATGTTGTTTTGCCGATGCGTTGTATTCTCGAAGATAGAGTGGGGAGGAAGAGTGAAGAAAAAAATGCTGCAGTTTCAGCGGACCCTGAGCTAGATCCCAGAGTCCCCTCGATCCGCAGCATTAATGGGATGGGAGAGGGAGTATGGCTCAACCAGAAGGCGACTATGACACTTGGTGGTCGGATTTGCATGCTGTTGGTCGAAAGCCAGTCGGGGAACAGATCCCCTACTACCAAGGGCTTGCTGGATTACTCGGCTCTTACGAGATGCTCTTCCAGCGGCGGAAGAACATAGTATTCTTCCCGTCCCCTCAGGGGTAGAAGCATTTAGGGTTAGGATTCAGATAAGAGAACAAACGACAAAAGTTATATTGTTACGTTTAAAAAGTCAATGCACTCGTTTGTTATTTTCAGCCCTTGATGATTGATTGATGAATCTATGTTACGGGATAAAAAGCAGCTTATGTTACTCTCAGGTTTATAAGATTGGTCAGTTAGTCATTCACAGCGTGAAATAAGGTCAAATCAAACAATTACACTTGAGCCATTACAATATTTAGTAGCGCTTATAATATACAAAAAAAAACTATTTAAGTTTTATGATAGAAAAGCTGGAGACCAATTTGGTCATTGTAACGTCATGTTTTCAAACATATTTTTTGTGTATCTTGAGTAAATTTGATTTAGTCTCTAGGTACTGTACCTGATTTGGGTATTTACACCTAACAAGACAAACATCATTATAGATGCAATGTTATGGTTATGTTAATACTTGATGTTAAATGGTTATACAATTAAAAATTAAACAAATCCATACACCAAGTTCCGTACACCACGAATTAAAAAACCCTGAGGTGTTGCCTCATGAATTGCTGGATTTTGTTATACAGAACGAAAATCTATACAAGCGATCATTGTAGAGTTAATTTTAGTATTTTTCCGCGTATGCATCTGTGTGCATTAGGCGGTTTTGTCGAAAAAAAAACCAACGGGGAAAATACTATAGTTTAGTCAGTTATAAAGGAAATCTAAACAATAAAATAAGTATTTATATCATACTGTAATTAAATATCTTTGACATCTTTCTCTTACGACAAGACTGTCACATGTGCTTGTTATACTCGTAGTTTAACTATTTTATTTATATTTTTAATCATGATAGATATTAGATAAAAGATACACTTGAAAAAATGAAAGTATTGACAAAAAATTATTCAACTTTTGGTATGTTAGCCAGTATCCATATTTTATATTAAACTAGGGGCCCGTCCCGGCTTCGCACGGGTGGATAATTTTTTTTTAACATTTTGGCTCCCGCATTCTGTCGCTTCCTCTATCGCCGCGTTACTCGCTGCGCTGCGAGGCGCTCCACACCGCGTCCGCGACCCGTCAGGGATTATTTTTTATTTATCTTGATATTTTTATTTCGTAATATCTTTAGACTGGAATGTCCGATTTTAATAATTAAAAAGTATTTTACAGGTATTGAAACAGTCTTGAATAATTTATATATAATAATTTATTTGGATAAGGATTAATACAAAGTTATAGAAAACATGGTCTGATTTTGATTGGCATTTTTATCAACTTTTAAAATGTAAAAAAGTAGTTATAGTGACATAACTATAATAGTTGGACATATGGTCTCGCGGAGTTTTTTGTAGATATTGATACGTTCTATAATATTGTAGAACATTTCTTTGTTCTATCATCAATACTTTTTGCAGCGCATGCGATGAAAGATATTTTATGGCTAATTTTTTTGCACCTTGGGTTGGTTTTAGTGAGATTTCCTGAGGATCTCTAATTTTTTCTTTTAATAAATATAGCCTATGTTACTCAGGGATAATGTAGCTTTCTAATGGTGAAAGAATTTTTGAAATCGGTCCAGTAGTTTTTATGTTTATTCGTTACATACAAAAATACAAAAATACAAATCTTACTTCTTTATAATATTAGTATAGATATAGATAAATAACATTTTCTTCATCCTTGAACAATTTAAGTTGGTTCATAGTATTTTTGTATTATTATTTTTAAGTTTCTTACATTTTATTAAATCTCTAAATCAGCCACTATCAGTACTAGAAGTTTAATTGATATACTCAACAATTATCAAAATTCTGCGGTCCTTCATAGACATTAAATCTTAAAATTTTGGATTCACCTCATGTTTGATGAAAGTTATTGAATGATTACTTTTACTAATATTTCTTAAAATATATAACTGATTTGGTTTTCTATAGGGTTTTTTGGGCTTAATAAGTTTGAGAGAAATTAAAATTACTATTAAAAGTCAAAGTAAAGCAAATATTAAATTATGTACGTATTTAAAGCCGATGTTTACATTAGCATTTTAAGAACGAGTTAATTTCTAGTTTTTCTTGATCATCAAACTTGTATCTAATCTAAAAATTTGCAAACCGAACAGGAAAAAAAATATTAAAAGAGAATCTTACCTATGTATTCTAGTAAAACATTACGCCTGTATTTAATATTAATTTTGTCTACTAATACTTAGTGGATTCACTCTATTCAGAGAGTCTCCAATTGCAGGGAAATTAAAAGGTCGTTAAAAAAATATTTTAATAATTATTATGTGACTAATTTTGAAATAATTTAATTGCAGACGTAATTCCAGTGCGGTTTAACCTATGGATAATGATATTCACAAGTTGCTGGATAATCTACATGCTGCGTGTGAACATGAGTTTGAACCTGATTGCGATGGTGCCTCAACCAGCTAAAAATATCTCGTGAGTACCTTTATTGCGCTGGCTTTTAGCTTTTTATAGCCTAGTCAGGACTAGTTTGGTCTATAAAGATCTTTTATCTTAGTACTAAATAAAGTATACTAAGTAGTTGAATTGAACGAAACTGTTGGAAAAACAAATAACAAGTTATTAATACGTAATGAAATCTATTTGAAGAGTAAATAGATACACCTTAATCTGCATTAACCGAAATGAATCAAAATTTAAATTTACAGCTAAGGCAGCAGTCACAGATTACAACTTTTAGTGATAGTATTATCTTTTTTCTTTACATAGTATAAAATGAAGTCGCTGCCGCTGTCTGCTCGCTAAAATCTTTTAAACTACTCAACTGAACTAAAGCTTTCAGCAATAGATAGAGTGATTCAGGAGGAGGGTTTATATGTATAATACATACAATTATAGTGCAGGAAAGCCGGAAAATATGTTTTATTGTTAATAATAGATAGTTTATTAATTCAGAAACACGTTGAAAATAAATAAAATTAGTGGCCTCTCAAGAATTTCACTCTCAACCTCCTAGTTTCATCATCAGATCAGGTCCATACTATATATTATATGTACGAAAATACAAAGTTTCGTTTTGGTGCGACATATATTTACATATTTTTATTAATTAAATTTAAATTTTGAACTTTTTTTCCTCAAAATTTACGTGTCAAGTCGTTTGTTCATCTAATTCAATAAATTCTGAGAAATCCTTTCACTTTTGCTCTTCATTAATAAGGTCTAGTATAAATATTGCAAATAATTTTTTAAAAATCTAAAAGTTACTATTATAACTAATATAATTATTCAAAATATTTATCGCAACAATTTTAATGAAAAAGAATATCTCTTACATCAGCTTTACAAACGCAAGAGACATATTTGTCTCTGATAAACAATTAATTAATTAGCTTTGTTAAGTCTAGAATCTGGATTTCTTTCATTCTTTGAATGAGCAAAGATGATGCTAATATTACGAGAAGAATCCGGTCATTTACTTGTGCTATACGAAGTAAGTTAGTCGTAATAGTAAAACCAGTAATTCCAGTTTAATAACTTGCGCCTCGCAGGGAACTTTGAGAATTTTAATGACGGTAACTTTCTTTATATTATATGAGCTTTGATATATATAAATATAAGGGTGTAAAAGTCACTGCAGCATACAGACTTAGTGCCTGTGTATTTTTTTATTTCTTAATAATTACCACATAGAATAGAGCACATATTTTTTTTTAATTAATCATTTATTATTCAGTTACAATGGACATTGAAGAGTATATCTCTTGGTTGCCTCGGCTGAGATAATGTTTTTTTAATATTGTCTGCAGCACAGAGATAATGCAATCTATCAGCTCCAGATACTTAAATATTTAACCCTTTGCATTTCTCAAACAACATTGGAATAAGTCATAAAAAAGTAAAACAAGCTGAAATTACAATCAGTAATAGAGTCGTACATTTTCTAAATGATTAAGGGAATATTGGGAATATTCTAAGAAAGAGCGATGTGTAATAAGTTCTGGCATACTTTAATTTTTTTGGCAATTCATTTGGGTCAGTGACTTTTTCCATTTCCACCTTAAACTCCTATATAATATTAATAAGACAAAAAGAAATATAATAAATTTTTGTACAGATCGAGGTCCCAATGTGGTGCTCACAAAGATGTGTTGAACGGAACTATAGGGCACGTCGACATTGCTGATGTTAGAGAAGCTCCAAGAGAGGTAGGAGATGTGTTAATTACTTTAAGATTTAATGTAATTCCGAATTTAAATGAAGAACGTATTTAATATATAATTTAGATTGAATTAATTTAAAAACTTGTCGTGACGTATATGATTATATATGATGCGAAAACCTCGTAAAAACTAACAATGGTTAATATCAGAACAATATAAAATTATTTACTTTTATGAGGTGACATATGCGAGATATAATACATTTTTCTCGTAATACATATAACCTTATTTTGTTTCAAACATTACATGATATAATGAGTCAAAATTTCCGTTCAGTTAGCTTAGTTAGCACTATGTTAACACATTTACATAGTTTTATTTCAACAAAATCACGGATCATATTTATAGCGAAACCATTTCCTTAAATATTGTGCCGTTAAATTCCCTCAATTATATACAGACGTAATCGTTGAAAGTGATCTCACGTCTATATTGATTCGTTAGCTTAAGAAGGAAAATACTGGTAAAACAAACGTTTCGGAGGAAACAAGAAAAAGGGGGATATTCAATGTAAAACATTTTTTGTTAAATTAATCATTCACATGTATCGCTTTGGATTTAGGAAATGTAAAATCTAAATATTTTAGATAAAAATAATATATAAGTAGTACACAAGTAAAATATTTATTAAAATTAGTTGAAACAGAAGAGAAAAAGGTATTTTTTCAAATTCTTATATATTTTACACATTTTTCCAGATAATTGGCGGCACTTTCAATTGGACAAAAGACCAGCAGGCTACAATACTTGGGGGTTACTTCTGGTGTTACCCTATAACGTCACTGGTGGGTGGTATGGCAGCAGAAAGGTGGGGCCCGAGATATGTGGTCCTTTTAACTTCACTAGTTAGTGCCTTCTTGACTGCACTGAGTCCGATGGCTGCTAGACTTGGTTACGTTGCTCTGGTCGTTGTCCGGTTTTTCCTTGGATGTGCTGGGGTAAGTTATCTTTATCAGCATTCTTTACGTACATGTAATTACTTTCCAATTTTTAATAATCACATTTATATATTTTTCAGGGCTTTGTATATCCTGCTCTCCATGTATTAGTGGCACGGTGGGTTCCTCCAGAGGAAAAGGGAAAATTTATTAGCGCTTTAATGGGAGGCACACTAGGAACAGTCGTCACTTGGTCTCTCACCGGACCTTTGTTGGAAAGATACGGATGGGCCTCAGCTTTCTACGTACCAGCTGCTCTAACCTTTATTTGGTCTGCATTCTGGTGGTATCTTGTAGCGGATACACCTGTGGAACATCCAAGAATTACAGTTTCCGAAAGAAAATATATTTTAGACGCGCTAGGTGATAAGATACAGAAATCGAAGGTGAGTTATGAGTTTATGACACTAAAATAAATCACTAACATATCAATAACTGTTTCGTTTAATTCAATGGAGAATATAAAATATGATGCGGGTTTTGTTAACGTTTGTTGTAATGACAGCTTAAAGAAGATTTATGTTGACAATAATAATAAAGTTACCTACATTGTTGTCACTATAGTGTTTTATTACAACGAATTCTATTTATAACAATCCCTGTTGCTAAGTTCATACTACACGAGAAGTAGATATCAAACTATATGGTTCACTATAACTATTGTATATAATTCTAACACAATATACTTATAAATTTCATTTTCTTGTGATGTTCATGTGGTTTCAGTACAATATAATAAAACTCTATATGTATATTATTCTATAATGCTATTACAAAAGATAAGGAGAAGTGCAAATAAAAATTCTTAAATCCTTAAATACATAATATGAAGGTTCCTTTATTAGATGTTGCTATTGTTTCAGGGTCTGCCACCATTTAAAAGCATTTGCACTTCATTTCCATTCTTGGCCATGATTGTTTTACATTTCGGTAATCTCTGGGGCCTATACTTTATAATGACAGTTGGTCCTCAATTTGTATCAAGTGTGCTAGGATTTGAATTGTCCGCTGCTGGAGTTATATCGGCGTTACCTTATCTAGCAAGACTCTTCTTGGCAACTATATTTGGAGCTATCGGAGACTGTATACTAGCAAGAAAGTTTATGACGACAACGTTAACAAGAAAGTTCTTCTGTCTCTTCTCGCATATTATTCCTGGAATTCTTCTGATATTGCTCGTATACACTGGATGTTCAACTGCGCTATCGGTGGCAATGATTACGTTGTCAATGGGTTTCAATGGCGCAGCAACTCTGACTAATCTTCAGAATCATCAGGATCTTGCTCCTAATTATGCTGGAACTTTATATGGAATAGCTAATTTTATAGGAAGTACCGCAGGATTCTTTACACCAATGATTACTGCGTACTTCACGAGATCTGGGGTAAATATAATTTACTTAATTTATTCTTTATGTATCTTCAATTTAATATTACAATTTACGTTAAATTTTATTACTTGCAAAAATATTGTTGTTATCTGGAAATGCCTTAATTTTGAGTAGTTCCTTGGTAAAACTATTCTATACTAGCTGCGCCGGGGCGGTTTCACCCGCTATATTTTGGTTAACTCACACTATATCATTATAAATTATAGCCTATATGTTATTCTGATACGTAAGCTGTATTATTGTAAACTTTCGTCGAAATCCATTCAGTAGTTTTTGTGTGAAAGAGTAACAAAAATTCATACATCGAGACATCCATACATTCTTACAAACTTTCGCGTTTATACTATTAGTAGGATGGTCTTTCAAAAAATCTTTAAATGTTGATGGATATAGGAAGGAATTATTTCGCGTTATTTTACATCATTGAACTCATATAATTTTATTTTACAGGATAGCTTCAATGAATGGCGTCCAGTGTTTTTCGTAGGAGCATCCGTTTACATAGTTTCTGCTGTATTTTTCATCTTGTTCGGTTCGGGCGTCACACAAGATTGGAATTATATTGCAACAGACAAAACTGATGGTAAAGAAGAAAAGACTAAAACTAATGATCTGAACGATATGAATGATACTTCTAAAAACGGTACCACTAAAGATCTGAAGGAAACCCCTACAAGTATTACAACACGTACTTAAACCCATATAATAGCTTTTATTTTTAGTTATTGTATGAAATATAGAATTGTAACATTATATAGAGAGATAGATCTGACAAATCCATTAGTTAGACGATAATATATTTATCTAATTTATAATGTCAGATGTTGAACTGAATTTAATACCTACTTAATAAATATTTAAATAAATTACAATTGTTATAGACTTTTAAATAGGAAATAAAGACAATGTAATCTTAAATTAGCATAGGGATTTGCCTGCAGCATTTATAAGTGCCTAATGAATATTGATTATATAAAAACTGTAACTGTGATCCGTTACCAAATATAATATAGTATTTACTCGTTTCAGTTTATATGTTCATCAATATTTATTACGTAGATATGAAATAGATGAACGTGGTTTTAAATCATGACTATTTATTAGAGCTATTACGAAATTATGATGTGATCTGTTTATAATGTATGTATTTTACAAATTGTGACCAACTGTAATGAAATCGTGAAATATATTTTGAGATCTGAAATTGAGAAGTTTTATTTTATTATAATGATATTAAAGCTTATTAACTATGCTTATCTTATGAGTAAGGAGTAGACGTGTATTTATTTTATTGTGTACGTCGCAGTTATTGAGAGCTTCATCCTTTTTTTCCCATTCTTTCCAAACATTGTAATTACTAGAGATGCCACGAATAGTGAATTGGCCGAAGCGCCGAATATTCGGCAACAGTTAAAATCTTGGAAATTTCTGAAGAAGAATATTATGATTTTGAGTACTATGGAGAAACATCGATTCCTAAAACTTTTTCATAAGGTGAGCTTAGCGATCTTATCAGGGATTTAGATCTGTCAAAAAAGCGTGCTGAGTTGCTAGCATCAAGATTAAATGAAAAAAATTGCTTTTCTTCTGGTGTAAAAATTACTTTCTATCGCACAACAGAACAAAACTTACTACAATTTTTATCTTCTAATGTAAATTTGGTATTTTGTCATGATGTGAACGGCTTGATGACTTTCATGGGCCTGGGGACTTATCATGCAAGTGATTGGTGTCTTTTTATCGACAGCAGTAAAAGAAGTCTCAAAGCAGTCCTTTTACACAATGGTAATAAATATGCTCCTATTCCACTCGCCCATTCTACATCTATGAAAGAAGAATACAAGGTAATATCAGTTCTTCTAGAAAAAATAAAATATTCTGAACATCTTTGGGTAATTTGTCTCGAAAATTGTCAATTTTTTGTTGGGCCAACAGAGTGGTTATACAAAATACCTTTGTTTTATTTGTTTCTGGAATAGTCGAGCTAGATCTAGTCACAGGACTCAAAAAAACTGGCTTGCCAGAAATCTTGTTCTTGGTGAAAAAATGTCATAAACCAGCCTTTAGTTCCACGAGAAAAAATCATTCTTACACCTTTGCACATTAAACTAGGGCTCATGACACAATTTGTCAAAGCTCTTGATCAAAATGATCAATTCTTCAAGTCCCTTTCTCAAAAATTTCCTGGATTGAGTACTGAGAAATTAAAGGCTGGAATTTTTGATGGTCCACAGATACGTCAACTAATTAAAAGTTCTACGGAATTTGAAGCTTCTATGACTGAAATAGAAAAACTTGCGTGGAAATCTTTTGTCGATGTTATACAAAACTTTTTTGGTAACTTCAAAGCAGATAACCACAAACAGTTAGTCGAAGAAATGTTGCTGAACTTCAAAAATTTGGGCTGTAATTTGAGCTTGAAGGTGCACTACCTGCGTAATCATATCGATCATTTTGAACATAATTTAAGAGATTTTATAGAACAAGGTGAACGCTTCCACCAGGATATAAAAACAATGGAGCACAGGTACCATGGCAGATGGAATATTCATATAATGGCTGATTATTGCTGGGGAATTATGCGTGATTGTCCAGGACAATCTCACTCAAGAAAATCACTCAAAAAAAATTTTCTTAATGTACAATTGGAAATATACAAGAGACTACAAGTTGGAAACTATGCAAGACTTTGATACGGTTCATAGAAGAACTTTTTCTGGCAAGTGTTGATTAAGGATTTCGGACACCGGGAAGGAGTACAGCCATGGTATTCAAGATAGGTAGGGGGTTCTCAAACAAAAATCCTTCGAAACCTCTTCCAATTGGCAGGGAACTAAAAAAACCCAAAATGGCAGATTCAAGATGGCGGCCTTGCAAATTTCGTCGGTGTCTATCTCAGAAAGTATACAAGATGGAAGAGTTATTTTCTGGAAAAAGATCTACTTGATGAACAGAAAGATCTACTTGATGAAGGTCTACTTGATGCACAGAAAAAAAATACAAGATGGCGGAGTTTATTTTTCCATATAAAATATATATGGGGACTATTAAAGAGACTACAATATTAAAACTATGCAAGACTTTGATATGGTTCATAGAAGAACATTCATTCTGACAAATTCATCGAAGATTTCAGAGATGGGTATGGGCACGGCTAGGTTATTAAAATAGGTGGGCGCTACTCAAATAAAAAATACTAGAAATTTCATCCGTTTGGCAGGGAGCTGAATAAAAATTTCCAAATTGTCAGATTCCGCATGGCGGTTTTGTAGAAAATGGTAGACAGTGGTAGAAAGTAGTAGAAAAATGGTAGTCAGTGATTGGCAGACTATTTTACATTAATTAAGTCTTGGAAGTTTTTTTACATCTTATGGCTCTATCTAGACCACTGTCTAACACTGCCTATCACTGACTATCATTTTGTACCGCCGTGCCAACTACAACTGACTACATTTTTTTTACTTCTAACCACCATCCGGAATCCGACAATTTGTTATTCACTCCATCACTCTACTATGGTTTTCTATACTCTAGTATGTGGCCCGCTAAAGCGGACCGCGCATCCACGCGCCATACTGGTATTTTACATGCGCCGTTATTCATTGCTGTTAGTGTAGTTTATGAAATGTCATTGATCAAGATGGCTAAGCTTTACAAGTCTATTTTAAATAAAGCCTGTTTATAACTTTATCTTTTTGTTATGTTCAAAATTCGCATTAGAGCTATAGTAAGTTAAAAAATTAAAGAACTCAAGATTTTACGTGTTATTAAATTGTTTATTTTGTAGGTGGGAATAATGATATTTCTTGGATACTTCATGGTCTATATAGTTCGATATAATTTAAGTGTGCACATCGTGGACATGGTTGAGACACCAAAACGCTTTTTACACTCATACTATAACGATACAAAGTCCCTACGGACTGTTTTAAAGGATCGTTCTGGGGTGTGTTTATGTCAATTTTATATGCGTAGTTGTAGGCCTCGTAATGTTAACAGTGAAACTTTCAGAATATTCTGGATATAATGCATTGGAATGAATTCAAAATAGCTTTACTTCTTGCTGCGTATCACATAGGTAACTGTATCTGTTTCCCGATATTCCATAACATTGGGGACACGTGAGTTCATTTACTTTTTATAAATATATGCTATACATCATCATCACCCGTTCATCACATCACAGCTGAGCTGGGTCTCATCCTCAGAATGAAGACTTCACACACCTTTGAGAACCTGGAGAACTCTCATGATTGCAGGTTTTCTCGCGATGTTTTCCTTTGCCGTTAAAGCAAGTGATATTAAATTTCTTAAAACACACATAACTCAGAAAAGTCATAGGTGTGTGCCCAGGATCGAATTCGGACCACTGGGCCATCAATTTTTTTCTATATTTATATACTATACTAGCTTTATTTATTTTAATCTTATTATTATTAAGGAATAAATATGAAAATTATGTATTGTTATCTGGTTGTAGTGCCTCCGCAAAGTTGCGTAAAAGCAAAGCACTTGCGTTACATCCTTCTCTCGAAGTAGTTACCGTCATTATGCCAAGTTAAACCTTATAAGCTGAAGACTCGATTTTCCGTGAGAAAGAGGCATAAAAAATAAAAATGTGTGTTTTTTTAGTTTTGGACCAATGAGGGTTGTTGGAACAGCTGGCTTCGTGTCTGGTTTTTTAAATTGCTTAACCCCAGCTTCTGCCTATTACAATTTTTGGCTGGTTTTTATAGTACGGATATTAGTTGGTTTCTGTGCGGTCTGTATAATAAAATAAACTATAGATTTACGTATACTTTTTTAAAAATAATTAATAAGTAAATACAAATTTTAGGGAGCAATGTTACCAAATATGGTTCAAGTTCTTAGACATTGGGTACCTCCAACAGAAAGACATCATTTTATGTGGGCGTATTGTGGTAAGATTAGCAATTGTAAAACTTTTTTCATATAATTAGTTGGACCTTTCTATAGATTTATTTTAAATGGAATGGATTTAACTTTGCCCACATAGATAAGGCTTTGAGATAAGTTATTTCATACAGTTAAAATTATCTAAAGTAGTCCAAGTAGTTTAGATTAGATAGTGTTACTAGATCCTTAATGAGGATCACGTAAGTCATTAACATTATTATTTAGCTCTGTTAGATGTTAGCAGCGAGACTGTGAGGGGGCTTAGAATACAATACCTCTCTGCCGTTGGGAGAGCATGTCGTAAGGGGCGAAGAACCCAGCGCTCCCTTGGTGGTCGGGGATCTGTCCCCCAACTGGCCTGCGACCGCCAGCATTCGAATCCGACCCCTCTCATCCTTTTAATAACGGTGTACTCTGGATTCAAACTTAAACTCTTCTCGCTTAGAGTTCACTGAAATCGTAACATTCCTTTTCATTTTCATTCCCTCTCCTCACTCAATCCTTGAGGTCCATGGGGGATGGTGGCCAGTTACCATCAGTTAGACAGTCTGCTCGTTTGCACCTTATCTACCATAAAAATCTCTCGATCTCTTGAGCAGTGGAGGTCAGAGTATTAGTTGTATTATTGGTATACGTAATATTATACATGTTACTACAGTACAGTTTTAGGTATCATTTCTTACAATGACGTAATTTAGCCACTTATTTGAAAGTGTTAGTAATAAATATAATAACGATAGCATTGCATTAGGTATTACGACCGGAACCTGTTCCACTTTCCTTATCTGCGCTGCCGTGCAATATTACTTTGGATGGTCGATAGGATTTTATATTTCTGGAGCCTCACAAATCTTTTGGGCAGGGATATGGGTTTTAATAATTACAGATAGTCCCTCAAAAAACACTCTTATATCCAAAGATGAATTAGCATATTTGACCACGGCCATCGGCACAATTTTTAACATTAAGGTCTGTCGTTTTACAAATTAATTTAAATACTCATATTAGAAAAATATCTTGGTTTTATATATTACAGCTTGTGTAATGAATTTCAGTTAACCAATTCTCAAGCTCCGTGGAAAGTTATTTTAAAATCTACGTCGTTTTGGGCTATTTGTATTCTAAATTTTGGATATGCATGGATAATAATTGCTGTGTGCATACATGGACCTCTTTACTATACAGTAATCTTAAAATACAATATTTATGAAGTAAATAACTATTACTAATATTAATTTTATTATGACTGTAATCATTGTTATTTATTGAATTTAATTTATTCACTAAATTTATAAGTTTCATTACGAATTCATAATCTAATCTTATTTATATATAAAAATTCTCGTGTCACAATGTTAGTTACCATACTCCTCCGAAACGGCTGGACAGATTTTTATGAAATTTTATATGTATATTCAGTACGTCTGAGAATCGGCTACTATTTATTTTTATACCCCTAAGTAATGAGGGTAGCCCACCCCAAATTTTTAAATTTTATATGGTTGACCCGTAGTCATAATGAAACTTACAAATTACGATTACGTTTGAACTTATTCGAAATCTTATACTACTAAAGTAAATGATAAGCAAATGGCTTTTTAATTTGTCATCTTATTTTAGTCGTCAGCTTTAGTAGCGCTACCGTTTCTATTAAGACTAATATTTGGTACAATAATAATTCAAACTTATCATTGGTACAAGTATACTAAGAAAGTCACAATATTTAAGAGTGTACGCAAATATTTTATAGTGGTTTGTAAGTTTTAATTATATAATAAATAGTGTTTGATTTTGTTTAATTTTAGAATATTTTATATTGAAATAGTTTTCTACAGCTCATATAATACCGGGAATTTTGATTTCGCTGGCGTGGTTCGGTATGTTCAAACCTGGCCCCGTTATGCTGACCGCAGCTATCGCCCTCACCGCAGCGGGAATGGATCTCACTTTTGACATTTGTTACGTAAGTTGGAGACTTAGAGAAAATAACTAAATATAAATCTGTTCCTGCTTTTCAAAAAAAAATTAAATAAAAAAAAATCAGAAAATCCCTTTACTTACTATTTTATTCGTTGGGTTATAAGATAAGCACTCAACCTTTTGTTATTCGGACCATAAATATAACAGACATGGCGCCTCGTCCGCTTCGTATCTCTAAAAAAAGAACCCTCCAGCGATCTTAATTAAGGTGAAGGTATTAGGTGGCCGCTTTATCAGGTAGCTCGTCATACCGCAGATTAAGTATCGCAGGCTTATAAAATAGATCAACGGTACGATCTTAACTGATCCACCAACCTGACAGATTGATAAATTTTAATTTAACTTATTTATTATATTAATAATGGATCCGAAAAAATGTGTGCAGATACAAGGTTTGAATTTGGTTTCAAGGTCGTTTGAGTCTTGATTTTTTAGAGATAAGGCCCAAGGCACCATGTCTGGGATGTTTTTCTCTTTGTGTCTCGTAAAAAAAGACTTGAGTCCTGCTGTGTGTGAGTGAAGATATGGTACAACATATAATACTTAAATACAATTTTACTTTAATTAAATATTCCTTGTAGGAGCTATCGCCTAATTATGTGAATTCTATCAATACAGTAATCAAAATAATAGGAAATCTTCCAGGAATTATTGTTTCACTATGTGTTGGAGAAGTAACTTATAGGTTTCAAGTATGCATAAATTATATTATGTAGAATAGAATGATACACCACAGAAAAGTTGTTGTAGTAAAAGAACACTAGAGTATATATTTTTTTAAAGATTACTAGCAGTATGGATTACATACTATTAGTATTCCCTTTCCCCTCCTAGTAAGTTTAAATTGCTTGTATCAGGAATGGGCCACGCCAGTAGTCCAATGTCCGGGATTCGAACCCACGACTTATCGATCGTGAATATAATGCCCGAACCACTGAGCTACTGACGCTTAATATTGTTAAGTTATATACATATTTATATATATGACAACTGACGCAAAAGGCTGGTGCCATTGCACCAGACCGGTCGTTTGATGTTCTTATATAAAGGATTCACACCGCACACGCATAGTAAAACAAAACTAAGTTTAAGTAATAAATGTCTTAATTTAATAGAACTCCGATGTTGTCTGGAGATATGTATGGAGTTTTCATGGTACAACACTGTTAATGAGTGGACTTGTTTTTCTTATTTGGGGTGATATTCAAATCCAAGAATGGAATGATATAAGACGCAGGTATTATAATTAAGTATCCAAAACAAGTTTAAAATAAAATCTTCATTCCTTTGTGCGATGCGTAGTAATATTTATTAATTACATAAATGTGATTTTTTTTTCTTTTTTTTTATGGTAGACAAAATGCAAACGAACAGATGGTCCTCCAGATGGTAAGCGTTGCACCCTCGAAGATAGAGTGAGGAGGAAGAGTAAAGAAAAAATTTGAGTTTGAGCGGACCCTGAGCAAGTGCCCAGAGTCCCGGAGCATTAATGGGATGGGAGAGGCAGAGGATAAGTCTAGCCCACATGCAGCTCGAACGGAACGCATCGGATTCGCAATCGCAAGCCAGTCGGGGAATAGATCCCCCTATCACCCCACCCTATCACCCCCCTATCACCAAGGGTGCCAAAAAAATCTAGTGTCACAGCGTTTCTTCTCCGAAAACTCCTCCGAAACGGCTTGACAGATTTTCATGAAATGTTTTGTGTATAAATATTATAATTAGGTCGAGGGCCTAATAGAAATAATTTATATACCTTGTAAAATAATAATCTAATTATAGGCCGAAAAGAAGACGGTTACTAATAAGACCCTCTGTCATGTCTAATATTATTGAAGCAGACGAAGAAGAAGCATCGTGAGTTAAATTAAAATATTTTATAATCCATGATATATCTAAACTATACTAAAGTCTAATTATACTAAAGTCGAAAAAAAACGGCTTTTGTTACAGGTATAGATCATCACTGCCCCAACTACAAAAAATATTTAAATCATTCAAACTTTCTTCGAACTGAGAGTTGAGTAACATCTTCACTTTATTAAATGTTCATCATTGTTATGAAAAAATATGTTTATTCATAGTGTTCATTAAAAAGAGGGAGAGAGAAGTTGTAGTCTACACGCAGACTAGCAGTATGACGGCTTGACTAGAATATCCTCCTGGGGTTATATTTTAAACTCAGAGCTTCAGAGTTACTCCTAGAATACTCGCGATGTAATTAATAATTATTCTGTCGTGACGGCGTATTTATTTTGCAATCCCCACATCCTTGATTTGTGTTTATCAGTTGTCCAACATTCAAGAAAGTAAAAATAGGTACTATCAACATCAAGTAAAAATGCTACTCACATCACCTACCAACATCAAATAACAGGATGCGACTCAAATTATAAGTGTTGCCATCGTCATAATGAACAGTATTAATATACTGTGTGTCTGAACGTTTATAATATAATTACAGTAGAGATCTAAAGTCTGAACTAGAAAGAAAAATATTTAATTATTTTAAAAAAACATTCTTACAGTCTGGATTAAAAATGAGTATATTTAATTAATTTGCTGAATTTAAATTACTGTGAAATTGTAAATATGTAATTTGATATTGTGTATTCATGTGTAGAAATTGTTAACACTATAGACGTTAAATTAAAATAAATGAGTGAAAAAAAGGTTTGAACTAAAACTTTATTCATCACTTAGGTAATTGATATCACTGATTTTTTACGGCGACATTGATTTCAATTTTAAAATAGCGTGTTTTTTTCCTTTTTTTTATATGACTTAGTATGTGCTTAATATCTCTATGGTGCTAATGCACAAAACATTCTGAAAGTATATAAGGCTGTACGGTGTAATAGCTTTGCCTTTTCCAAATCGGAAAGTGTCACGTATATTAAAAAACACGGTGGAGACTGAGCGGTAATGCTCCCCAAAAAGTTACTGAGATTAAGCGACTATGAAAAAATGTTGAGGGATGCTATGATACAAACTAAAACATTGAAATTGAATAAAATAGTTATACACAATATGAGAGATTTTATTTTATTATCTATAATAGTTATAATAGCGTCTTTTCGTGTTCACTTCGTCAATCACAGTGCGTCATTCTTTCTTCTTTCAATCATCATCGTCATTCTTCACATAATTTATAGCCATTTCAATGGATGTGTTGACAACAAACACATACAACTTCTTCCTACAACATCAATATAGTAAGAAGTTATATGTTAATAGAATTAAATATGGTTTTCTGTTTCAATTAAAAAAAATTGGTAACTTATTAAATTATTTTAAACATATTAAACTGTTTTAATAGGAGCAATAAGTACGTTAAGCCATCTAGAATCGTGTGTTATGATTACAAAGTTGATAAGATATATACTTGTCGGGTAAAATCGAATAATGTTGTCGTCGGAAAACGGGTAATTCGGATTACATTAATTGGTAGCACTGCTTTTCTTTGTCATTTCACATTTGACAACGACAAGACTAAAGAAATTAAGAATTAAAATAATTTTTTCCATATTTTTTCTTATTAGTATTCTATTTAGTTCATGTTTATATTTATATCATAG
The DNA here is from genome assembly GCA_905147385.1 of Limenitis camilla. Taxonomy (NCBI): domain Eukaryota; kingdom Metazoa; phylum Arthropoda; class Insecta; order Lepidoptera; family Nymphalidae; genus Limenitis; species Limenitis camilla. Next base: position 6,900,649 of record LR990241.1, read on the forward strand.
TTAAATACTATACTATTAATAAGATTTATACATGTTCTAATTTATATGTTTTACTCGAAATCAAGATGATGCAACGTAGTATTATTGATTATTGTTCTCAACATGAAGGGTATAAGTGCGGTTACTGTAAAAAGCCTAATTCTAATTATAGTCATGGTAAGATTTTGATATTGTTGATATTTTATCCTTTAAATTATTTTATTTACCATCTTGCAATGTATAATCCGTAATAGCAATCCCAGGCACTGACTTTTTGAAGTTATGTGTGTTCAAAGCAATTATATATCATACGCTTTAATGATGAAGGAAGCCATGGTGTGGAAACATGTACGTCTGAGAGTTCTTATTGCTCTGAAACCACACTTGACGACCATGGTGGACTATGGCCATTTCTCTCTGCCATTAATGTGTTTAGATTATGACCATCTTGAATTACAGGAATGTGGGCACATACAATGACTGTGAGCGACTACCAAGATTTAATAGACAGGGGATGGAGGCGCTCTGGCAAATATTGCTATAAACCTCTTCTTGATGTCATCTGTTGCCCCATGTACACCATTCGGTTTGTATTTTTTTGGATTCACTTTGGTGTACAAGATAAGAAACAGTATAGAAAGTTGAATTTTTTATACACAGATGTAGAGCTTTAGAATTCAAGCCATCAAAATCACAGAAAAAAGTATTAAAAAGATTTAATAAGTTCTTGATAGACCAAGATGATATGTCAGATAAGAGATTAAAGTTAAGTCAAAGCTATGAGGATATAACTGAAGATGTAGAAGCTGGAGAACAATTTGTTGAAACTAAGAGGGATCAACGAGTTATAGATATCTCCAGTATGGATATACCATTTATAGAAGAGGAAGAAGACTCAAGACAAACACCTCTTGGTAAGCTATCTTTAAAAAAATGTAATATAAACTATATTATATAAATAGTAAATAATTTCTTTATATTTCTAGAATCAACCAGTAATGATAGCAAAGTTAATGAATCACCGAACACAAGTGGGACTGATAACAATACTGGTAAATTTGCTTTTACAATTATTACAAAACCGTTAGTTAGATCTACACTAAATTTATTGATATTCCTTCCAGGGACGTCATCAACCAACATTGGTGAAACTAAGGTTAAACCTAAAGGCTTAAACAATGGTTAGTTTCATATTTATTACAATTATATAAAAAGATTTCAAATTTTATACAATTAAACCTTATTGGTATGCTATACTACTATACATTTCATGTTATAAGTATTCATTTATTTATTTCTTGTGTTGTTCCTCTCTTTATCTAAATTTATATTTATTGCCAAGTTTGCCGACGTCTGCTTCATGCTTGCCTGCTTTTATAGTAACCAAAAATAAATTAATAACAGTATTGATATTAATATATAATTCTGTAATTTTATCTCTTAGTCCGATAGCTGCATTGTTCATGGATATTTGTGTTTCTTCACTGATACTAAATTTAAATATCCAGTTGCAGGTCCAAACCCAGCTTTGGGACCTTGTAAAAAAGCAAAACAGTTAAGAAGAGAAAGATTGCTACAGAAACTTAATAAAAAAGGTCTTGATATTAGCAGTTTAAACAATAAAAATAAAAACAAGGAGAAGCAAATTGAAGACTTCATTAATGATCTGCCTAATGAAGTTAGAAGAAAACTTGAGGTTCTTCTTTAATTATGTTATAGTCTGTATTTTATCATTTTCTACTTGCACATCCTTTTTGGACATCCTTTTTGAAGAGCCTCAGTTTTGATTTCAAATTGTCCATATATGATTGTTTAAACACTATTTATTTTAATATCTAGATAAAATTGGTGAGAACCGCACCAGCAAGTTCAGAATTTAAGGCAACATCAAAAGAAACACATGAAGTTTATGTGAAATACCAAACTACTATTCATGGTGATAGGCCTGAAAAATGTACAGAACCAAAGTTCCAAGATTTTTTGGTCCATAGCCCTTTGTTGGTAAATACCCTTTCTTATTTACAAACTCTTGTAGGTATTACTTTTAAATTTAAAATTTCATTTATTAAAATTATTATAAATCGTGTTATTAAAGTTATCACAAAATAAAAGGCCCGTTTTGACAGTTCACACCCATGAAGTTTTCTATTGTTTTACCGATCGAAATGTTCTGAAGGTAATTACATTTTTCATAGATGGGTACCGCCCATTCGGCTTAGTGCTGTGCATAATGATTTTTTTATATTGTCCACAGACTATTAATAATCGGTTAAGGAATAAACTAAATCGATCAAGATATTATTTTTAAGGCTGACTCGCACTTGGCTGGTTTTATTTATACTTGTGCTTAGGCTGATTAATTACTTAGTTGTGTAGTGATCTTTACTGAAAATTATGAGACTTGGTTGAACTCAAATATTATCATGCCTCAGTTGTGGACGGACAATACCAAGGCATCTTGATCAAAAGAGCCAATAGCAAAAGGCCGTGATCGATTTACGGTGAGTATCGAGTACCGAGCCGTATGGTTACATGACTAATTAAGTCATGAAGGCAAATGTCAAAACGGGCCTTTTATTTTGTGATAAGTATAATTATATATATATATGTTCGGCCAAATGTTGAAATTGAATTTTTCTTTGAAACTTAAGTTTCACCGATCTTCACCGATTAAAATTTTTTGCATCCAGAGAGATTGAATGACCACTAAAGACTAGCTAAGTGATATCATTCTAAATCCAATATGGCGGATGGCGCAAAATGCCTGACTAGTAACTTTTTTGCTTGTCCATATTATGGGTATAAAATAATAGTATTTGTTGAGAAAAGTCATTGTTTTTTAGTAATCATTGTTCAATCATATTTTTAAGTCATCATTGTTCATTGAAATCATTTTACTCAATAACTTTTTTTACTATGATTTTATTTAGTGTAATTACTCTTTTTGAGTTCATTTTGTCTGATAGTCTTTTATTTCAGCCAGAATATTCCGAAGTTGGCCCACCATGTGGGTATGGCTCATTTCACCAGCAGTATTGGCTTGATGGTAAAATTATAGCTGTTGGAGTGATAGATATTTTACCTAAATGTGTTTCTTCTGTATATTTCTTTTATGACCCACAATATAGGAATTTGACTTTGGGGACTTATGGAGCATTAAGGTAAACATTCTCTTTTTTAGTGGAATTTTTTATTTTCTATAAAGATTTTATTTATAACAGAATCTTCATTCTATCATTTGATTAACTCAAAAATCATTTTTGACACTCAAGATACTGATTGTTTTAAAATATGACTAGCAATTTAGTAACTTATTGATCATAATTCTAATATCCTAATCAATTTTTATAGTGTTCTAGAATTGCCTAATTTTATTTTTTTGTTTCAGAGAGATAGCATTGACAAGGCACTTGCATAGTGTTTGTCCTGATATAAAATATTATTATATGGGATTTTATATACACTCATGTCCTAAAATGAGGTACAAAGGGAACTTTTTACCATCAGACTTGGTCTGTCCCGAAACATATAAATGGTTTCCCATACAGGAGAGTATTCTAAAGCTGGAATCCGTACCAAATTCCAGATTGGACCCTGATTTAGATAGTGTTGATGAAAATTTTCCCACAGAGAATGATATTAATTACATACCTGTACTGTTTAAAGGAGAGGTTATGAGGTATAAGATGTATAGACGGAAAGTTGGTAAGAAAAATGAGGGATTTGAAGAAGTACAAGAGTATGCGAAACTAGTCGGCGCTAAAACAGCCAGAAGTTTAGTTATGATTAAGTAGTCAAGTCATTTTAGGCACTATAATGGTGTGATAAGATTATTTTATTAGTCACTTGATGTTTTTTGTTATTTTACCTACTCCCATGCTTTAAATACTGTATAAAAGGCTCTGAAACAGTTAGCTTTTTGCCAACATTAAAACACCCAATGTCCAATTTTTTTCAATTCCTGCTGCGCAAAGGGTTTACTCATCAGACAGCCAAATTCATACTGCTCAATCCGTGGTATCTGTATGAATTTCAAAAAAAGAAAATTGTCATTCAAGCGTCTTTCACTATCAGAACGTCGTGCGCCGTAAAAAAAAGTAAGTTATTCGAATCCCCGCCATTTTTCTTCGATAATTTTTATTGTTTTATTTACAAACAAATGAATCTTCCAACATTAAAAAACATATTCAAGTGAATTTTAATAATTGCATTATACAATATGTTCATTACGACTACAATAAATTATTCTTTCATCAATACTTAGTTTATTTATACGATGTTTGGTTACTAGGAGTGGCTGTTTTAATGTTAGCAGTAAACTGTTTCAGAATTTTTGATAAAGGATTCATATTATGAGTGTTTATCTTGTATGCAACTATTGATAATTAGGTATTAAAACATTATTATACAACAGTTGCATAAATAACTATTATAAGTCACTTGATGTTTTTTGTTATTATAATACGCATTAGTTTATATCGAAGTATTTAATTAAATTAAAGGCTTCGGAAAATAGTAGGTTTACATATGACTCTATACTGGAAATAATTAAAATGGAATTAGCTTGATTGGTACAGTTATATATTCCTTATAGGAATGGATGGATGAAGGTTTAAACTAAAAATAGTTTATTTCAACTACGCTTTTTAAGTATTTTTGACTTATCAAAAAATATGTCTGTCTGTTTGTTGATATAACCAGATTTAAAGATAGTTAAAAAGAAACTCGATCGTTGCTTTTTTTCTAAATAGCTATCATATATACGGTCAGCTCTAAATAAATAGAAAATATGTTTGTAATGTAGTTTTCCAGTCGTATATATCCAATAATCTGTTTTTAATAAAAAAACAATTTCTAGTACTTAATTTCATTAACCGCCATTTGCATTTTAACGCCCACCTGATGTCTCACCTAAAATAGTATTTTATTCTTTAGCTTCGTGATTAATTATAGAGTATGTATTTGTAAATAAATGTTACTGTTGCAAAATAACTAAGATAGTGTTATTTTCCTTACTAAATAACCCTATAAATAAAATATAATTATTTTACTACGAATATATTATTTTTAGCTGAATTAGATTATATTCGTTAATCACCTAATTTCAAAAAATCATGGCAATATTTGTACCAAAAAATATGAGCATTTGAAATAACTCTGGAACTGCTTTTTGAGGGCCATAATAATAGGTTCTAACATTCTGAATATTTTTAGGATATGGGAATTAATAAAAGTATAAATCTTAAACCTAATTTTGAACGCAACAGATTGCTATGTGTCATATGCATTTTACTAAACTGGCAGCATTTAATTTTATGATAGTAAATGTATTAATACGATACTTTATATTGCTGTACGATAAAAAATAAGACATGTTATTTTAATACTAATATTTGTCTTACATTTACTTATAATTCGTAAACAGATCACAACTACATAATAGATTCCGCATGTTGAATATTTTCTTCCGTGTCAAGTGTGGAAATTCGCTGAGGAAGGTGAGGGTCGCGCGGGGAAGGACAGATGCGATTTGTCATTTGACTGGTCACTTCAAAAATCATTCGAATAACATACTTGCTGTAGTGCCCCACTTAAAAATGTTTTTTTCGATTTAATTTATTTTTTTATTTTTAATTGTTTGTTCGTGATTGATCAAACATAAAAATTGATTGTTCGTTTTGTATTTATTTATAAATACATAATTAAATAAGTTGTTATCATCAAGGGGGCCCCCTTATCAGAGATCTTTACTTTTATCTCTTAAATTAATTAATTAATATTTATTATCGTTTGATCGTTCACTATTGATAATTGCTCGATCATAAAAACAATCCAATAGTAAATTATTCTATATTTTTGATTAAAATAATTTCATACAATTATAACTCCGTTGCGCATTCGTCTAAGCTGGTATATAGAGGCAGTTTTTTCCGTAATATGATTAGCACAGTTGTATTCATTTTGAATAAAACTGAATATTACCTATTAGACCTGTTTTTTTTTAATTTTTCCTAAATGAATTATCATAAAAAGAATTTGTGAAAACAATATACCTGTAGAAATTTGAAAAGACGGTCAATGTAAAAATTTATAAATATTAAAAATCAAAAATTTTATCTTTTCTAAAGATAGTTTTTGTCATTAAAATTATTTGATTATTAAATGAAAATTTATTTAATTATTAAATAAATTAGGAACGAACAATCAATTTTTATGCTCGAATAATCACGAAGAAACAATTAAAAATTTTTAAAAATAAAAAATGAAAAAAAAAATCATCTTATGGAGCTAACTTCACTGAACTCATCCGCGCTGGTCTGATTACTGGTCGATACCAAAGAGTGTCGATATTTAGTCATCATAAGATCACATGTGTATGACATGGCCCTGAATGCGGTATCTATTGGTAAAGCTTTTATGCAAGTGTTACTTTGACAGTTGACATTTTTATTTTTTAAATACCAAATATGGCAACAGGGACGCGCCAAGCATCTCGTGCGCCATCGTGTCAAATATTCATGAGCGCCTATTCTTTTGTAACCCTGATTTTTAAAAACACCAAAAAAATGCAATTGTTACAATAATCTAATAGCGCCCCCTCCAGTAGTTTTTGGTGATCCTGTATAGAATTACTTTGAAAAAAGAAAAATGGAATATGCAATTGTTTAGCAAGCGCTCTGCTTTGCTTTTTGGCCCAACTTTTTTTAATTCTAATCATATTATATTCTGCTAATATGATTCGAATTTGGCACCCCCTGAAAACTTCAGGGCGCCCTTTACGTTCTGGCGTCGTCGTGCGCCGCCCGACCTTGTAAGTTTGCTACTTGATAAAAACATATTATACATACCAGGATCCCTAAAGAATAATCTAAGCAATGAAAAAAATTAATCGCTCTTAAAATTCTCTGTACAAATTAATGTATGAAACTTGCCATGATTCTTTAAAAATATAGTTTACATAGAAAAAGAATTATTGCTATTATTTTAATGCAATATCATGTTAATGGCGATACAGCCAAGAGATTTCTAATGATAAACCATATTTATTGACATCAAGAGCTGATATAGTATTAGATTAGAAGATTGCGTCAATAGATCTTAACAATCTTAAGAATCTGATATATCGTGATAAGTAATACTAATAAGTATTATGGTTAGAGGTGTGAGTTGGAAGGGAAAATCGATTAATAAATGATCGATTTTTCTCATAATTCTAAAATCGACTTTTTTTTCTTTAAAATAAAGCTATTTGTAAAAAATCGATTAACTAAAAAATAATGGATATTTTATCTGCAAAACTTGCATTTTTTTGTACATGATAATAAAATTACCAAGTCGTATATAACTAAAAATACTAACAAAAATATATTTTTTTTTTTCAACTTAAATAATGAGTAAACTGGATAAAATTAGCAAAAGCATTAGTCTCAAAACCGAAATACTAAAAAGTTTTTATTTAAATGTTAAATTTGAACAGAAATAAAATTAAACAATAATCAGTATTGAACAGAAAAAACATTAAACAATAAGCAAGAAATAAAAAAACCTTTACCTTTGGTTGGCAAAATTAGATTTAAATATAGTTTAGCTACATTGATTTAATCCAATAACGCATATCTTCCCTTTTTTTTCACTTCGAGGCTAGGTAGAAGAGTGAACCGCGTTTTGTGAGAGTGTTTTCGTTTTTAATTAATTTATAACTATTTTAGTTCTTCCCTCATCCATTATAGTTGGTGGTTGGTTTTTTTGTGTGTTTTTGGTGAGTTTATTATACGGAAATTTTACGCCCGGCGAGTAGGACTAGCGATCCTGGGTCACCGTGGATGGCGATCCTCTGCTAAGCCGCCTGATATTGCGGAGAATATAGAAATATGCACTCCTGACCCATCATTAGCTTTACCTGTTACATCAAGAAAGCGTCAGATGAGAAAATGTAAGCCCAATAAATATACTGAATAAAAAAACAATTACTGATCCTCTTATCCTCTCCTTATTTTCAGACTGTATATAAAAAGGTTTCTAAAAAAAATACATCAGAAGTTAAGTGACCTTTTATGTTTTATGTGTCACGGGATATTGTAGATCCATTTGCAGGTACAACTATCAGAGCCATAAAGCTTGGTCAATTCTTACATAAAAACAAAATTGGCTGAAAACTCCGTGACGGAGTTAAAAATGTAGGTAGAAATAAAATAACTGTAGAGTTTAGCTCAAGCCAAGCTGCAAATGACTTCCTAGAAAATCCTATTATTTCAATTTCAAATTATAAAGCTTATATTCCGACCTTTATTGATGGTACTGTGACTTTGGGTTCCAACTCTATCTGCAATCATAACTTTCAGAGGCCAAATGCTTCCTTCTTGCATTTATACATATCACTGTTCCCTCCCAGTTGAGACCTACCAATACTCAACCATTCAATGCCTCAATTGCTGTCGATTTGGTCACGTAAAGAATCAATGCCGATCAAAGCCTAAGTGCTATAAGTGCTCCGAAGCTGACTCTGGTGAATCCTGTCGTCTTAGCTCCGAGGAATATATATTTTTTGCTTAAGTAAGCGTCTCGCCACTGAAAAGCAATGCATGGGATTTTCCCGACAGCAATCAATAAAATTATTAGAAATTCTTCTTCCTCTCTTAACAATGGATCCGCTATAAAACCTGTTGAACATTCATCCCTTCCCTCCACCACAGAAGATTTAATCCCTCTCTTAAAAGAATCCCTCAAAAATATTACTGAACAATTTAAAAATGCAACAATACCGCCCAACGCTGCTCATGTTTAGTCGACAATCGGATCTTAAACATGGATTTGCTAAAGATTATACAATGGAATTCATCATCACGACCCGTCAATGGCCCTCTGCTGAGCCGGGTCTCCTCCTCAGAATGAGGAGGGTAATGGGCCATAGTCCACCACGCTGGCCCAGTGCGGGTTGGCTGACTTCACACACCTTTGAGAACTTTAGGGAACTCTCAGGAGTGCAGGTTTCCTCACGATGTTTTCCTTCACCGTTATAGAAAGTGATATTTAATTGCTTAAAACACACATAACTCAGAAAAGTCAGAGGTGTGTGCCTGTGTGGGGGATCGAACTCGGACCTCCCGAGTAAGACTTAAAGTCTCAACCACTGGGCCATCACTGCTTTACAATGGAATTGCCAAGGCGCAATAAAAAAAAATATGACTTAATATTTTTAACTAACGATCATAAGCCTATCCAACACTTAAAAATTTTTTGAAAACTACTGGTCCGATTTGAAAAATTCTTGCAGTGTTCGATAGCCCATTTATCGAGGAAGGCTATATATAATCACGCTACGACTAATAGAAGCGGAGCCATACGTGAACAAAGTCACGACTAGTATACTGAAAATCACATAGGCTAATAAAATAGAACTAAAATATACATATGCATTATATATATTTAGGTTTTTTTTTATTTTTTGGGGATGGAATATATTTATAGTATTTCATATTTGTATACCATGTATATCTACTATGATTATATATATGATTAGAGGAACACTATCATGAAACAGACATGGTAGGTATACAGTGGGTGCGACCACGGTTCTACCTTGACCATTTTTGTACCTATGCAATTCTGGGTTTCTATTTAAATTATTTTCTTGTTTCGTCCTTTTTAGACCACTTTTTCACGTACTCGGGTTACAGTTTTTTAAACATTATTTTATAACTAGAGGGCTGCCCTCGCTTCGCTCCGGGTATTTAAAGCAATATTATAATTGATGTCCTTAAATTGTCACTCTGTAATTGTGTAGTTTTTAATTATTTGAAAAATTAGAAAGAGTAAGAAAACAGTTATAAAAAGAAAAATAATAGAAACAAAATTAAAGAAAAGCGACAGATGATAAAAGAGGGACAGAGCAGAACTAAAATTGAATGGAGTAAAAGAGAGAGAAAGTGAGAAATTATCGAAAGAAAGAAAGTGAAAAGAGGCTAATCATTCTGAACAGATAAAAATAAAAATTAAAGTGAGAAAAAAGAGAGAGGATGAGAGACAATGATAGTATTATAAGAGAAAGAGAGAAATACTATAAACTTCTATCAGTGAAAGAATTTTTAAAATCGGATCAGTAGCAAAAAAATGGCCGTGTTCTATTAATTAAAAAATGTATATGGCAACACTAAATCACCTTTGTCCCTCACGAATAGTGTAGTTTTCTAAAAGTGAAAGAAATTTAAAAATCGGATTAGAAACAACAAAATGACCATATTCTATTAATTAAAAAATATATATGGCAACACTAAATCACCTTTGTCACTCACGAATAGTGTACTTTTCTAACAGTGAAAGATTTTTTAAAATCAGATTAGAAACAACAAAGGGGCTATATCCTATTAATTAAAAAATATATATGGCAACACTAAATCACCTTTGTCACTCACGAATAGTGTAGTTTTCTAACTGTGAAAGAATTTTTAAAATCGGATTAGAAACAACAAAATGGCCATATTTTATTATTTAAAAAATGTATATGGCAACACTAAATCACTTTTGCCATTCGCGAATAGTGTATTTTTCTAACAGTGAAAAAATGTTTTAAAACGGATTTGTTGCTCCTGAGAAGCTCTTCAATTTACAAAATGACCACCTTATGGTACTTAAATGGCCATATCTTTTTAATTAGAATATTTATGGCAACACCACATAGCCTATGTTACCCGGAAACGATGTAGCTTCCTATCGGTGAAAGAATTTTCAAAATCGGTTTAGTACTTTTAGAGCCTATTAGCAACAAACAAACAAACATACAAACAATCAAATCTTTCCTCTTTATATAATAGTATAAAAGTATAGATATAGATTAGAGGAACACTATCATGAAACAGACATGGTAGGTATACAGTGGGTGCGACCACGGTTCTACTTTGACCATTTTTGTACTTATGCAATTCTGGGTTTCTATTTAAATTTTTTTTCTGTTTCGTCCTTTTTAGACCACTTTTTCACGTACTCAGGGTATAGTTTTTTAAACTTTATTTTATAATATACAAGCAAAAATCTTAATGTTTAAGATATATGTATTGAATTGTATTGAGGATCTTGACCCGTAATAAAAATACTAGAATCTACAATCAAACTATTTGCAGTTCTCATGCAACGGTCAAACTAGATTCTTGCGGTGTTTTATTTATAACTAGTCGACACGCGTGACTTTGTTCACGTGTAGCTCCGCTCCTATTAGTCTTAGCGTGATAATAATATATAGCCTATAGCCTTCCTCGATAAATGGGGTATTTAATACTGAAAGAATTTTTAAAATAGGACCAGTAGTTCCTGAGATTAGCACGTTCAAGGAAAGAAACAAACTCTTCAGCTTTATACTCGTATATTAGTATCTATTTACAGACACGATTTGATTATTAGAACTTCATTCTAAATATATTTTATTAGCTGACCCGACAGACGTTATCCTGTCTTAACTACGAATATTAAATTTGAATTGGCTGTCAAAAGATTACATTAGAAAAGTTAATAATATGGTCGTAGTTTTTTTTAATTTTCTAATTTCCCGCGCCTCTTTTTAAATTTTTTTTTCCATAAGAACAATAATAAACACAACAAAAAAAAGAATTAGCGAATACGGTCCAGCAGTTTACGCGTGATGCCGTGACCAAGGGAAATAGGGCTTCATTTTTATAATATAGATTTATCGTTAATTCGATTTCAACTTGAAGACTTCAAGTCTTACTCGGGAGGTCCGAGTTCGATCCTGAGCACACACCTCTGACTATGAGTTATGTGTGTTTTAAGCAATTCAATATCACTTGCTTTAACGGTGAAGGAAATATCGTGAGAAAACCTGCACTCCTGAGAGTTCCCTAAAAGTTCTCAAAGGTGTGTGAAGTCTGCCAACCCGCACTGGGCCAGCGTGGTGGACTGTGGCCTAATACCCTCCTCATTCTGAGGAGGAGACCCGGTTCAGCAGTGGGCCATTGACGGGTCGTGATGATGATGATTTCAACTATAGAAATTGGAATTATAGCACCATTTTTATTGCAATAAAAATTTATCTTCTAATATATAAATAAAATTCTCACGTTGCGGTGTTTGTTACCAAACTCCTCCGATACGGCTCGACCGATTCTTATGAAATTGTGTGTACATATCGGGTAGGTCTGAGAACCGGTCAACATCTGTTTTTTATACCCCTAAGTAATAAGGGTGGGCCACCACATTTTATTCAAAATTTATATGGCAAAACAATGTTTGCCGGGTCAGCTAGTAATTCTGTAGATTTGTAGTGCAGCTAACAGTAATTTGTAATCCTTATAGATAGGATAGGACAAATAATGAGATTCTCAAATAATTACTCAGTCATAATAACGGTACCTAATCGAGTTCTACGACGAACATTTGCAAGTGGAAACTTAGACTGTTAGACGTGTTAAGCACTGTGACTAGTATTTAGGTCTCTAAAGACCCATTGTGTGATTTCAAAGGAAGAGTACCTACATGCGTAGTGCGTACAATGTAGTCATTTTCTTGAAATACATCACAAAACACACTTTATATCTATTATCAGTAGGTAATTTTTACTATGTTAAAGATATCAAAATATTATTTGTTGTTGACAATATGACGATTTTGATGCATCTACATCTACAGTACTATATAGTGAGGAAAGATTTGATTGTTTGTTTGTTGCGAATAGGCTCAAAAACTACAGAGCCGATTTTGAAAATTCTTTCACCGATAGAAAGCTACATCCTTTTCAGGTATCATAGGCTACGTCAGCTACGTGGTATTGCTATAAATATTCTTATTAAAAAGATATGGCCATTTAAGCGCCATAACTTGGCCATTTTGTAAAGTGAAGGTTTTCTCTGGAAATACAGATCCGATTTCAATAATTCTGTTACCGCTAGAAAACTATACTATTCCTGAGTTACATAGGTAATGTAGTGTTGCCATACTACATTTTTTAATTAATAGAATATGGCCATTTGGGTAGTACTGACCCGATTTTAATAATTTTTTCACTGAGAGAGTCTATAGTATTTCCGTGTCTCTACCTCTTATATAATATCATTATTTCTCATACTCTCTCTTTTTACTCTCTTTAACTTCTCTTTTCACTTTCTTTCTTTTGATTATCTTTCACATTTCTCTGTCTCTACAGAATTACAGAGTGACTATTTTAAGGACATCAATTATAATATTGCTTCAAGTACCCGGTGCGAAGCGAGGGCAGGCCGCTTGTTTGTAATATGATTCTTAAGGTACAGTCAGTAGATTGCAAAGGATAAAAATAAAGAAAATCACTTCATCAAAGTCACTAAAACAAATACAAGTTGCGATACTAAGAATAGCAGTTGCTTGTTTTTTTTTTACTTATAGCAGGCGGCCAGGTTTATTTTATTACGTCCATATTTACATTACTGTATCATCTGATTCAATAAACCTGTTTACAATGTATTTTCTTTAATAATTCTTGGACTGGTTTTGATAAAATTGTTACTTTACTATTAAGTTTAATAAAGAATTTTGTATGTGAGCGATACCGTTTACAAAGTAGTATTAGCGGGTAGGTCATTTTATATTATGTCAAGTATACCGACGTGTAGACAATATATATAACCTTTAGTGCGATAGATTAGTCTGTCTCTCTGGTGTTTTCGTGCAGTATATTAGTGTTATAGTGTTGTGGTTAAGGTCATCATTCTTGAGGTCCACGTAAGTTTACTTTATTATTTACTGTCGTTGGTGAGGCCTCAAGCCCCAGGCACTGCTCGGCTTCCGTCTAGATTACATTTCAATATTATTGTTAGAGTGTTACTGCGCAATATAGCTCTTATATTCTTAGCAAGTAAAAACAATCAGTTTGTAGGGTAATAAAGTTTAAACAGATGATTGAACTCTTTGTAAACTTTGGTTAGTTGTTTTACGTATGCCTGCGCTTCTAGAAAAATCCAAAACAAAATACAGAATTTGTAATTAACAGAGACTGTGATTAATTTTAGATGAATGGATATCCTGTACATTATTTGCTTCTGGCGAATTTAAGCTGGTTGCAGACAAGGAGCCAAAGTCAACGGGGCCCGATTAACACTATCGGGTATATTAATGCTATTATCGGGACCCGCTTTAGTTACCCTTTTCTTACTTTTTAAAATATATTTTTTTAATTACAAAAGTCGAGTCAATCATGGACAGACCGCTCGTTCTTAGTATAAATCTCAACATTCTATATGCCTTAGATGTGATGTGATCTATATGAGAAGAAAAGGTAGGTTTTTGGCCAAAAACTGACGCGGTCTTTAATGAGTGCGTTTGCTGCATAGTTAGCTGAGTTTCCGAGCACTAAAAATCAGAGTCGAATCAAAAGAAAAATAATTCCTGGAAATGGTTAACAATTTGGTAGAATATCTAAGGCAATTGTGTCTGCGAGCGAAAGCGACTCATTTTATTCACTTACTCTGGTGTTACTCATCACTATTATACAAACTTTATAATATTAAATTAAACGAAATAAGTAAATGAATGAATTGATGTGATGTTAATAAAATCTCGCAATCTATAATCAAACATACTTGGCTACTTAATATTAACTTCAGTTTTTGAATTATGTATACCGTTCCTCGAAACACGGAGCATAGTACAACTTTTAAAATTTAATTCTCGGTCGTTAGACTCACAAATCGAAAATACCGATCAAGTATTTTGAAACTATTGTTGACCATACATAACACATCCAACAAATCGGGGATTCCCCGTGTCGCCCAACGTGAATGAAGTCAGCGACATCTAACGCAATAACTTCGCGACTCATTTCATTTCACCCTAATGAAATAATTTGTTACATATAGCCCATAGGTCAATCGATAGAATAATTCCACATTCAACCTAATACTGTTAGATGACACTTTTTACAGTAAGTAAAATATTTTTTTTATGGTAATATTACCGGAAATTAATAATGGGGAATGTCACGAATGAATCGACTAGGTTCTCGTGGGCCCCTAGTCGGCGCGGGGCCTCTAGGCAGTTGCCTAATCTGCCTTATGGATAATCCGGCCTTGAAAGTCAAGCTAAAACAGCTATGTTAATCCAGCATCATAGTCATCAGCAACACGTTTGTGAACAACAACAATAAAAGTTGAGCAAGCAGTAAGTCTCCGCGTGAACATAGATGGTAATTATAAAATTCTTTTTATTTATGTCACAATTTAAAAGTTGCAGACGAGATACTTGACAACAGTGGCAAAGAAATAAGGAGGAAAGATGTGCAAGGGATGTGCTTTATTGTACCTGTAATAGACTCCGATCTGCACATAGAATTAACTTAGCATCTCACACTTGTTAAGATACTGTTTATGACTAATAAAATAAGTATTTAATGCACTTTCAATGTTGATCTATTTCCTAACAAAACATAAAATCACTTCTTCTAATAGCGCACATGTAATTGGTAAGACTAAGTTTGTTTGCTTGTTTGCTTGAACGCGCTAATCTCAGGAACGGAGGAAGGAGATAGCCCATTTATCGAGGAAGGCTATGGGCTATATATCATCACGCTACGACCAATAGGAGCGGAGCTACACGTGAACAAAGTCGCGCGGATCGGCTAGTATATATATATATGTCGGAGGCGCGAGCTAGGTTTAGGTTAGCCTAAGGTTAGGTTAGCATTGTGTTAGGTTAGGTTAATGTTAGGCTAATCTTAGGTTTAGACGGTGAAACTAAGCAGTGGAGGCGAGTGTTGTGATCACTTAAAGGACGTCCTTAAGCCTACACCTTGGTCACAAGTTCAAGGCACTGCCTAGGTTCCTATCATAATAGTTCCTGCCAAAATAATTCTTGTCAGAATAGATCACGTATCTTAATGTTTAGTTATATCTTGACCGTATTGAGACCGTAGCTTATAGGCCACCCATCCATTTCCTTTTTAATTGTATCCGATATATATAAAGTTAATTCTGCTTAGTGCTTTGTGTGTAACCGGCTTTATGACCATTGTGCTTGACGATTGCACGGTTGAGTGGCAGTGGAGGCTTTTGCCTTTGCCTATTACCATTGCGAATAACAGTCTCACAAAGTGAAGCGCGCGCGCTGCTCGCCAGTCGCCACCAGTGCCAACAGTTTATGCATGCTTAGCTACCGTGCTTTGAATCTACGTTCGTGACATTATAGTGTTTACCAGTGCGGTTATCTGTTAAAATGAAGCTACACATTAAATATTTCGGTTAGTATATTTCTACTGTATTTTATTTAATTATGAAGTAATATTTCTATTTTTAATATTTTTGCCTTTGAAAATATATCGGAGAAAATTACATGGATCGTTGACGATATAGGAAATAGCATTTAATATTAATTAACTGAGGTTTATGTGATATATGTGTTATTCAGTTTTATAAGACCAGAATCGACTTTTCATGGGTGCAATTTTAATTCAATGTGAATTTATGAAGAACATTAAAATGTATCTCCAAAGTTTAAGTTAAATATTTTATTAGTATTGATTGATTCTGTTATAGAGTTGTCTCTGACAAACCAACAAACAAACATTAATACTATGGATATTATCCCGAGTTATATATAACAAGTTGTACATTTATTTTATTTTCTTCAATTAAGTGAAAAGTATTTTCATTAACCCGGGAGTAGCACACGTCGCAACATCGTTGCATACATCTACATCTTGTATCTACTTATTTCATTAACGAGTTTTCTCTTGTGACATATTATTTATCCATTACATAGATATTGAACAAATATCCATAGTTATATATCCGTGTCTGTATGTCTGAATCGATTTAATTGAGATTTTCAATATTACGATCTCTTGTTAATAATACATGTTTACCACTTGTAATCCTTCAAGACATGAAAACTATTAATATGAGTTGTAATACAACAATCCTTAGAACTACATGCTAATTTTCTAATAAAGTACTTTTCAGATTTACAAATTCTATTGTTTAAAATAATGTTTTGGATTTCATTTTAAAAACCCACTGACGTCTTATTAGTACCAAGGCGAAGCGCCATTAACAGTAATTTACTAACGTCAGCTAAATACGACGAAAAACTAACTTATTTATAGTTAATGAAGCGCGAAATTCTTATTACAAAAGAATATATATGTATATATATATATATAATATAATGCTTCTAAACCAAAATTACAATTCAACTGAATGTATTCTTAATGTTCTAAAATAAATAGCGTATATTTAAAAACATTAACACTCACGCACACACACGCACTTGGCAAACGTTGTTTTGCTATATAAATTTAAAAATATTGGGGTGGGCCACCCTTATCACTTATGGGTATAAAAATAGATGTTGACCTATTTTCAGACCTACCCGATACGCACACAAAATTTCATAAAAATCCGTAGAGCCGTTTCGGAGGAGTTTGATAATAAACACCACGACACGAGAATTTTATATAATAATAGAGCGATCGCAATTTGTAAGTGTAAAGGTCTGCTGTACAAACGAATATGAAAAATGTACTTGGAAACTAGAAGGCTTGTTTACTAGTTTATTCAAGAACAGACATTCAGAGTCAGTTATAGGTGTTTGACATTTAATTTTATTCTTTCTGAGAATTCAATTAAATAAATAATCTTTCAACGCTTGGTAATGATAAAAACAAACAGATATTGACGTAGGCTTGATTCATAACAGTAAATTTAAATTTCAGGAACATTGCTCGGAATTATAATTTCATCAAAAGTTATAGTTTTTTTTCAAAATATTATTTGGACGATACCTTTTCATCGTTACGTTTTCCTTTTAAAGTTATAAAGTTCTAAAAATCTGTTGAAACAAACATAATATGTTTGTTTCTCAATCACACAAATATGACGGATTGGATTTTGATGAAATTTGGCACACTTACACTTTATAACCTTGATTGACCATAGGCTACTATTTATCCCGGAAAAATTTATAGTTCCTGCGGCATAATAATAAAATGTTTGTTGAACGCCTGAATATTTTTATACGTGTCAAATTGAATCCGTGTAAAGCGGGGCGGGTCGACGAGTGTATTATAATTATTAAAATAGTCTACAAAGTTGATAAGTGGAAATTTTTTTCTTGTTTATGAGCAACCTATTATAATTTTGACGAGAACAAAAACACAATATGAAGTGGTTTATTTCATTATACATTGTAAATATCAAGTTTACATTGTAGTTAATATGGAGTGCATCTTGCGTGCCAACGGCCATTCTCAGTGATATGTTGAATAATCTAGATTTTCACTAACCTTCTAGGTTTTTGTCCGATAAAGTCATTGACTAGATATGGTTTCCAGTTGCTGAAAACCTTTGTTTATCTATATCTTATGCATTGCTACAAACTATTCTGTTTTTAGTTCAAATTAATAAATACCAAAAATTAGTACAGTTGAATGTTGATGTCGAAATATAATTACATTAAAATAAGTTACCTAACTGAACAATAAATCATTTCTTCAATCTCTTTTTGTATTAAAAAGTAAGTAAAATTATAAAGTGCAACGAATTATTGACAATAATAATTTTATTAAACACGAACACTAAAGAGTACTTATTTAATTTTTTCACTGGAACCTTTTAATTAGTTTTAAGGTTTATCGAACAGTTGTCCTTATTATGATTCCACAACTGCGAAATAATAAAATTAGTATTGTAATAATTGTATGAAAAATAAACTTATATAAAAAATAAAACCTTAGCGTATATTATGGAGCAATCGCGGGAAGCGAGTGTTGTGTAAGTGTGAGAAAAAAATTAAGTAATTATTGATAAAATATTATGTAGAGTATGATATATAAGTTCCAATTATGGAAGTAGTTTATAACGCAACAATTCAAGTATGCTCTACTTATTTTAAGTTGTAAGGACATTAACGTGACGTGCACAGAAGTCAGATCAATGAATCACATCTTTCTTTACACTTTAATCAAATGAATGGCAAATAAGTCAATTAGTTGACAATTTAGATTTTTTAGGAAAATTGTCTATGTCCTTGAGTCCATTCTCATAATTTCTCTTTCTTCTGTGGAGAATTGTGATTTGCGTCTTAAATTTTTAATAAATTATGCGATATAATTATAAGCTTTATTTTTTTTCTTTTGGGAATCTCTTTTTGTATAACTGAACTATGACAAAGCTTGGATACTCAGCTGAATAATAATAGAATTGTAAATCAGATTGATGTAATAGAACAACTGTTGACTTTCATGCCAATTCTTAGAGATAGCTCCAGATAATCTGACTGACTGACCTGATATTTTGACGTGTCAAAGTACTTTGTAAAAAAGTCTAATGAGCTTGAGTTTATATTCCAACCGTTACATTAAATCACAGATCACAACTTTAGATCTTGCGTTTAGCGTGACAAAATATTGCACAATTGTGTTCGTTTTCCAAGTAATTATGTCCAATGCTGCAGAAATAGAAAATAATCTACCTGTATAAATAATTTCTGTAATGGCATTGACCACATTACACTGATGCCTTGCGCAGATAGAGCTGTAGACATGACTGTTACGAGCAAAGATGATACGTTGTAAAAAACAACTTTTATTATTTGTTTTATTTATGAACTTAAACGTTTTGATTTTAATGACTTTTTCATCAACTGCCGTAAAATTTTTATTAAATTTTGAATAACAAATATAAAACTGATTTTTCCTTATTCCAATCACTATATAGGTATAACTATTTTAGACAATAATGAGTGACCATGATAGAGCCTACGGCCTTTGACTCGCTGGCTGATTTTATTGCCGAGAAATTCATTGTATATCAAGGTATTTACTCCCATTAATTGATAATAAAAGTTTTAGAGGTTTTATTTTAGTTTACTTTATTATTGGCGATATGTAGAGCAACAAAAACAATATTTTGTTGATCTGTACAATTAATTGGTATCTATATATTGCAGCGAATATATTATTTTAATATTCTTTGGATTCTGTAATAATGTTAAAAGTTGCGTATAGGCCCGCATTTCGACCACCCGTGTCATACCGATACACACCATAATAAACATTAATTATAGACTCTACAATTTCACATATTATGCGCATGTACATTATGCGAATAACTTCTACTAGATATTTAACTAACATAAAAATAACGATATTATTATTTCGGTTTTCAAGGAAATATTAATTAACGAATATTAAAAATAATAAATAAATAGATTTTTTTAAGTTAAAGTAATTACTATTTTCAATAATAACATAGATAAGTGGTAAATAAAATCTTTTTGTGAAAATCGTTTTTATTTGGATTTATTAATTGTAGACGGATTTTAAGCAGATGTAAATTTTTTTTAAATTTTAGTAGAATTGTACTACGCTATAATGTTGTCTGAACACAATAGTATATAAGTAGGAAGTAGTATTTAAATAATTTTACAATTAAAATACATTTTTATTGAATTCTAAACAGCGGCAGCGTGGCGGTCACTACATCTGCGTTAATTCTATATCTTTAGAAACTTAATATTCGTTGATCTTCGTGCAGTTCATCGTTTACCTTGAGATTTAAATTAACATTCTCTACAATCGACGATGCATGATATTGTAAATAAATAATTATTTTACACATAATATGATTATCTAAATGTATTATGCATCCTTTAAATCGGAAGACAGTAAATATGAAGAACAAATTCATTTTAATCTATGGGATGGAACTACTTAAGAGTACTACTGAATCTACTTAAGAGTAGAATCATTAAGATAAGTATGATTGAAAGTAGCAAAAATTTTTTAAATAAAAATAAAATTCTCAGTTAAACAACCTTCACCAGTTTGTTTATGTCATATTCTGCAAGAAAATTTTTATCATCATTAATCAACTTTATACATATATGTATATATGAATATATGTATGTTTTTGTTTATATTATGTATCGTAGAGTATTTCATTCCATACATTTCATTACATAATATGTATATAATATAAATATATAAAAGATGTTCTACTATTGCACGCCTACACGATCTTTTTTAGGTTGACTGGAAAAAAAATCTTTAAGCATTAACTATTTATTTTTTATTATTTATTTTTATAGATTTGGTAAAATAAAGTTTTTAAAAATGGCAAATACAATGCTAGAGACGGAAAGCGTAGCGATTAGATTATGTTTTTGTATCAAAATATCAATAAAATACTCTCGTTTGCTGTGACAGTTCTGCTATACCCCCACACCCATTTATTAGCACGTTTAAACAAACGCTTAATTTTTCTATATTAGTAGGTATAAATAGTTAAATTTTAAACACTGTAAACTAGCTAAACTGTAGCTCTTGGTTAGTAGTATTAGCATCCGTGTGGTAACAATACATTCATATTCAAAATATAATTATGTTTTTCAACTTTCGATGGTATGGTTTGGTCAACTAGTAGCAAAATGATTTATAGATACATACATAATTATTTTACATTTTTATTGATAATTAAGTATGTCTTCTTTCAGTAAATCTCAGTTTGTAGATGTACCTAATTGTGAGATACTTGCATATACATTGTACAGCTTGATATACCTACACCTATATTTTCTCACATATAATTTTATTGTCATATGGAACTAATTTCCAACTCATTCTATTTGCCCTTGACAAATCGTATTAAATGCAGACTTACCATTCAACCGCTCTTCTACAAATAGATAAGCCACAGCAATTACCGTCTCGTACATAGCACTGTTGAGTATTTGATGGTTATTAATACATAAAGCTAAAACTATTTATAATATTTCTTATATTTACTCTAACTATTTTATAATGAGCTTAAGTCTCATGGCTAGTCATCATCGGTAATTGTGCTTTTAATTAAAGCATTTGTAAAATTATGTGCTATTATTATTTTGATTTATACTTCAGTATAATCTTAACTATGCAGTGATATTTTCTAAAATCGTTGAATATAAAACTTTACTAAGGCAATGTAATAAAGTTAGGCTGTTCGGAAAAAACGGGACAAGAAAAAACTTGTACTCTTTCTCACTCTTATATTTAAAACAATTTACCCTTCTCCCTCACTAATCGGTAAGCAGAGAAAATAAAAGCAAAATATTTTTACTGAATAATTTTTTAAGAATTTTAGGCTGGTATATGATCGACTGAATGTCGGATCGAATGAAAACTACTTTTTTGTTATTAATTTGAAGATTCTTACTTTTAGATACAGTTTTATATTCAGAAGCTAATTGGTGCTATACGACTGTTTGACCACAGACTATTTGTATTTCAAACTGGCAATATAATAGTAAATAAAGAACGTTATTTTAATTAACCTTAATTTTAACCTATTATAATAAAATTAACTATACAAACATAATGAAAATTATTCATAACTAGCCGACCAACACGACTTTGTTCGCGTGTTGCTCCTCTCCTATGGGTCGTAGTGAGATGTTTTAATAGCCTAAGTTTTCCTTGTTACATCAGCTATCTGCCAGTTAAAGTCCCGTCAAAATCGTAGAACTTTAAAAGGTAACTTATGTAACTCTATAATATGTGACGTCAATAAAGATATTTATAAAGAAAATTATAAAAAAAGTAATACTGCCTCTAATTATGCAAATTGAAAATAAATAATTTATATGGTCAGTGATGTGCGAAAAATTAAGAATGAACGATGAATCAATGTTTTGTTATTAACCAAAGTAGGCCTCGCCGTTAGTGCCTTTAGGTAGTTGAAAGTCGTGTTCGATATCTGTCACTCTTAATATAGGGTTGGCATCAATCCGGGATTTCCACAAATTTGTTGTAGTCAACGATTCTTATAGTAAATATTTTTTTTTAAATGAAAAATACAGTAACTGCTTACTTATTTCTTAAAACTATCAAAATTCTGCTTGCAAATTATATTATATGCCTGCAAATTATATAAACATAAATAAAAAGTTTTTTTATTAACAATAAACTATTTTTTTATACTAAATAATTTCATAAATACAAATCATTCATATTACGAGTATGTAGAAGAAAAGCAGGTAAGAGAGGGCGACATGGTGGCGCCGCCCGTGTCGACGACACTCGGTTGCTACTTGCTAGAACCTGCATTCTTGTACTTTCACCACAAATCCAGAATATGCAATTATTTTCCATTTTACAATAATCAATAACTCACCATGTGGATCAAACTAAGGAATATCAGAGGTCGTAAGGTCACTCGTATAACCTCGAAAATGACTACGCATCAGATGAGATTCGGGTACGCCACCGAATAATACATAAATTAAATTAGTCATATAGAAACAAAAAAAAATACGACGGATACGTTCATTATTTTTACGTACTTACGAACATTTTTTCTCTTCTTTTTTCTCTCGTAATTATTTCTCCGAAAATCTTGCGAGGCCGTGGAAATTCGTTGCAAGAAATGTAAAGTAATTATTACTGACTAAAAAATAAAAAAATTAGTACTTAATAAGTAACTTGTTTACTACTACTAGCTGATCCGGCAAACGTTATAAATTTTAAAATATTGGGATGGGCCAACCTCGTTCTCTTAAGCTACCCGATATGCACTCAAAATTTCATAAAAATCAGTCGAGCCGTTTCGGAGGAGTTTGGTAACACACCACCACACGAAAATTATATACTAGATGTGGATTCTAGGTATTTATATAAACAGAGAATTTTAAGCATGCTAAGTTATCAGAACACAATGGAACAGGAATCAAATTGTATGTCACGGAAATGAGCAATTAAACCTCTGTCTATTAACGGCTGCTTTGATAAAAAAAACAACCTTTAATTTGTAGTTAGTCAACATCTGGATAGCAGGTACTTATTAAAATGAGAATTTTTATTATTGTTCCTCTATTTCACAACGCAATATAATAAGACAACATAAAAGATATTTACTTTAATATTAAATAGAAGCTGAATTATTATTTTAATTAATTAAGAGGTTTTATATCCGCGAGAAATTTAATGGTGGGATATTATGACAACGTAAAATTGTAAATACTGTCAGATTATAACCGATCTCGTGATATTGTAAACTGTTGGAAGATTGTAAACCGTAACATAAAGCTTACAATTTAACGCATTTCCGGTAGATCATAATCTATCGAAGTGAAACCGGCAAATTGTGAATCAGGATGAATTTACCATAGAGTTTATACAAAACTTTTACAGTCGGCATAATGAAATTGGTATTTAGATTATAATCGGTAACGGTTATTATGATTTCACTGTCAATGTGATTATTTCGTCATTCGTTAAACAAACATGTTTCATTAATGTCGTTTGCTTTCGCTTTCTCTATATCATTACAATACTTTTAATTCTAATATTAACTGTCCTGTATCAATTTCTTACAAGTTGTCACTGTCATCTGTTATTATTGACATTGTATTTGAAAGTTATTTTCCGCGAACTAGCTTTCAGGTGTGTCCGAGGTCGCGCACTTGACTACATCTCGAATATTTGCTAACTTGAAACTCGGAAC
Organism: Limenitis camilla; assembly: GCA_905147385.1. Classification (NCBI taxonomy): domain Eukaryota; kingdom Metazoa; phylum Arthropoda; class Insecta; order Lepidoptera; family Nymphalidae; genus Limenitis; species Limenitis camilla. The sequence goes on from LR990241.1 coordinate 6,925,080, forward strand.
ATATTTCCGTACATCTTAACTAGATTCGGCATTGAATGTTTACCAGAGACACTGACCTTGAATCAAATTAATGTTAACTTTAGAATTTTATATTATTTCAAGCTTAATTGATTTTACTTGTTAGATTTTTTCGAATTTGTATATCTTCATAGTAATAACTCTTCTTGTTAATTCAAGTCTACAAGCGAAATAATTATCACTGCCTTCTTGCTAAGGTGTTTTTTTATCGCACTAGCTGCGCCCAGCGGTTTCACTCGCTATATTTTGGATAATTCACACTCATTATAAATTATAGCCTATAGGTTATTCTGATGTGCAAGCTATATTATTTGTAACGTTTCATCAAAATCCATTCAGTAGTTTTTGAGCGTGAAAGAGTAACAAACATCCAAACATTCTTACAAACTTACCTGTTTATAATATTAGTAGGATGTCAAAGAATAGTGTTAATAATAAAGATTAATTGAGATATTTGTTGTTAATGTTCTACCATCACATACTAATGTGAGACACAATTTATGTTAATTATTGACGTTGTTTCGATAGAACCAGTTCACTCGAAGATCGAAACGAATATTATAGTTGTTAGTAATTATGTATATTCATAAACATATACTCTTGTAAGAAATAAAGTATCAAATTCCACACACACTTCCACTTGTTATTGCTAGAAAATTATCCATTTTGAGCTTTTTATTATAAACTTGAATTACAGCACTGGCTCTATGACGCGATAATAAAATTGCTTCCGATGTTTAACGTTTAAAATGCCATTATATTTATGAGAGTTAAAATACAGAAATACTTGGATGTTTAAATTGTTTACTCGAATGCATAGATAAAATAAAATAAGCGGTTAAAGATTTAATCTCTACTTTCATCAATACTTACAAGGGAGCTACAATAAAGTGACTGTTTAAGTACATACTTAATATTTAAAGTAGATTCTATTATCGGTAAAGCGTTGTAAATATTTTATTAGAAATAACCAGACCTTCTTTCGCTTCGCTGCGTATGGATAGATTTCTCCCGCTTTATTTCCTATGGTAAAATGTGTAGTTTACAATTATATCCCTGTTAAAAAAATGAACAATTTAATACATACAAAGCAATAAGCAAATTGTTAAAGAATAAGCCTCGATGTTTTTCGCAGAATAATCATTCATTAATTTGTTTTTAATTTCAGATGTTATCCCAGCGCGGTTCAATGTTGCTATTATGCTGTTTTTCGCCTGCTGGATAAATTACATGTTGCGTGTGAACATGAGTGTTAACATCATCGCTATGGTTCCTGAAGATACAGATTCCACATCGTTAGTATAAAAATTTACTAATTTTGATTTTAAAGCTTTATTTATAAGCTACAAGCATTGTTATTTCTACGTAATTAAGCGCATAGTAAGCGATTAGATAAAAGGGCTATCGTTACGTATAATTGATGTGAAAATGACGAAATAAATTATATCTAAAAATAACAAACAACGTTATATATATTATTCAATGGTTTAACATGGATAACCTTTGCTTTCCTGGCTTGCTAAATAATTTTATATAAAGTTATTGATCAAATGCGATCATCTGACCATCAGTTTTCTTTATCATATTTCAACAAACAAATAAATAATGATAGTTTTTAAATAAGAGAACGAAAGTTTGTATGCCCTTGGACACATTGTTGGAACCCACACTTGCTCAAACTTTAAATATCTACTTAAAAACACCTATTGCAAAATTATTAACGATTTTCCTTATATAAATGTAGAAGACGAATTCTATTATAATGCCTAATTAAATATACGGTTACGGTTTTATCATGGCCATCAATTTTGTATTTTTATGTGTTTGTGTTTTCTATGACTTTATTTTTCGGTAAAGGTTTTGCAAATAGTAGATATAATATATAATTTTAAATGTTTTGATAAGATATCAAAGAACATCGAATTTCAAAAAGAATGATTTAATAAAAACACTCTAATCTCAAGGTATTGAAAGAGATAGCAATCATGTGATTGTACTAATATTTTAAATGTAAAAGTTTGTGTCTAAATAGTTGTTTGGATGTTTAAAGGTTTGTCACTTAGTCACGGGAAAAATGACCAAATTAATTTCAACTAAATTTAGCACACGGATACATAATAACCTGTATTAGCAAGTTCTATCTCGAAAAAATTACAGTTCCTGTGGGTTAGGAGGGAATTATTTACACTATATCAGTTGAACTGAATTGATTTTTACGCCGAATTAAAGACAGTTTCAGGAAATATATTTTTAAAATTGCTTTGATTAACTAATTCAAATTTTTTAGTAGGTTAGTAAAAATGTGAGTGAGCACATGAGTCGATGATTGAGGTGATAGAGTTAGTAAATGAACACATTGTCTAAAACAATTTTTAATTCTCTGAATGAAATTGAAATTTGTGCAAAGTTGCAAGCGGATACTAGAAAGATGATAACCATTACAATAAATAATTTAATATGTAAGAGATAAGGAGACTTCTAGTGTTTTATCATTGTGCAAGATCATGACAAGTATGACCGTGAAATCTCAATTGTTGATGTTTTTTTGAATGTTTTGCGTTAAGCTGATGGGCTCTGTCTGTCAAAATTTATCAAAACAAGTTTTACGTAAGCCACGATGTATCTTGATATTGAAATATCTTCATATGTTATCGTACACTACTTAGAAATAAGTAATCATCTCGAAAATAATACTGTTGTGGATAATGGAATAATCCTTTGAACCCGAGTTAAAGACTGTTTCAGGGAAAATATTCTTAATATTTCACTGATTAGCTAATTTAAATTTATAAGTCAGTAAAAAGTTGAGTGAGCAAATTAGTTAACGAGTAAGTAGTTGATAAAGTAAATTAATTATTAATGAATCAATTAAGAATATTTTTGTTCTTTACAAAATGTTGCCTAAAATTCAGGGAGTATTCTCTGAATCAAATTCTTAAATTTCCTCGGATAAAGTCGCAGGCGGATACTAGTAAAGTGATAATAATCACAATAAATAATTGAATACGTAAGAGATAAGAAGACTCCCTGTGTTTTATTTTATCACAGTCATTGATCTTGACAAGTATGACTGTGAAATTTCAATTGTTGAAGTTTTGTATTAAGTCGATAAGCTCTGTCTGTCAAAATTTATCAAAACAAGTTTTACGTAAGCCACGATGTATCTTGATATTGAAATAAGTAATTTTTTTTTTTTACTATTTACTGGATAAGCAAGTTTTATCTAGAATAATTACAGTTCCTGTGGAATAGAAGGGAATTATTCACATTAAAACATTTGAACAGAATAATACCTTTGACCCCGATTTAAAGACATTTTCAGGGAAAATATTCTTAATATTTCACTGATTAGCTAATTTAAATTTATAAGCCAGTAAAAAGTTGAGTGAGCAAATTAGTTAACGAGTAAGAAGGTGATAGAGTAAGCAATTGAATTATAAATGAATTACTTTCTAATTCTCTGAATCAATTATGAATATTTTGGTTCTTTACAAAATGTTGCCTAAATACAGGGAGGGAGTATCCTCTGAATCAAATTCTGAAATTTCCTCGAACAACGTCGCAGGCGAATACTAGTGAAGTAATAACAATCGCAATAAAGAATTTAATATGTAAGAGATAAGGAGACCCCTAGTGTTTTATCATGACAAGTACCACTGTGAAATCTCAATTGTTGATGTTTTTCAAAAGTTTAGCATTAAGTCGATAAGCCCTGCCTGTCAAAATTTATCCAAATAGGTTTAGGAAAGTGACGCTTCCTTTTCATGTTGAATTATTTTGATATATAATCGTAGACAACTTACAAAAAAGTAATATTTATTTATTTTATTATTTACATTTAGTTAATTATAAAAAAAATTAACGCTTACTAGTCGATGCACCCTAGCTTTTTAGGTGTTATAAGATTTATAAATGAAAATTGTAAATGAGACCTGTTGCAGAAAAAAATCATTGAAAAGCGTATCTCATTACATGTATTATAGTTTTTTAAGTGATGCGCGTATATAAATATAAAGACAAAAACATTGCGAATATGTCCTATGTATAGATATCGGCTGCTTACAGTTTTACCTAAATCTAAGTCTCGTAGTCCAATACACCTCAGCGAAGCGAGGACGGGTCAGCTAGTACACAATAATAATAAATGAATAAATAAATAAATTTTATTGCGTTAAAATAAAAAAAGCACTTTACAATAATCCTTAATAACAAATTATACATCTAAGTCTTAAGGTAATTTATTAATAGTAATGTGGGTAGAACTTAAAACAAAAACCCGAATGATACAAGAAATAAGCAACTTACAAGTTTAACCACATTCACTATGGACCTAAATAATTTTAAAAAACAATTTTTATCGGATTAATTTCAAAAGTGGTTTAGAGTTCTATCTAGTATCTAAACTAGGCCGAGCCTGTATCTTAGAATACGAGTCTCTTCCATATGTATGATTCAAAAACCTAATAAAATTGATGCTCAAAAGCTAACACATATAATGTCAGATAGCTAGTTTAATATTTTATTGCATTATTTAATTTATAAAATTGCTTTTTTATTTACTCAAAAAACCTTTAACAATACATACATAATTATACAGAGTGCGTATAATCTCAAACGGTTATTCATAAGTTATGTGATGTCTTACAGATTTACGTAAATGTTTCATTTATATATGTTACCTTTTTGTAAATACTGTTAATATTTAACTATTTTTATTATGCCCATTGTAATAGTTTTGTAATTCTATGGTAAATTTATTCTGATTCACTATTTGACGGTTTCACTTCGATAGATTATAGTCTACTGAAAAATAATGCTTTAAACTGTAAGCAGTACGTTACAGTTTACAAGCTCGCAAGATAGATTATAATCTAACGGTATTTACAATTTTACTGTGACTTACACAAACCTTTTATATGTTAAAAAATGTTCTGATGACATAATTTATTAATTATACATATTAATTTCATGTTTGCATACATGCCGTCCGAGCTAATTCAATTTTAGATTCCGACTGGCTTTTGGAATGTTAAACTCATTTGACCTCAAAGCGCATCTTCATAATTAAATTGGAATTTGACATTCGGTATTTCCCCTACATCGTTTTAAAAAGATAAATTTATCTACAAGGTAATTTAATCAATTTGAACGGGTTTTGAGTTATGTTATGATTTCACGTCCAATGGAATACGCAAAAGTAGTAATAGGACCAAAGTAGCAAATTATGCGAAATCAAAAAAATAAAACTTAAGGAAAATATATTTACCTAGTACAGTAAATCTTTAAAATCCATTTTGCTCCATATTAGTTAAGTTAGTTTTTAGGTTAAAACTTGAAATTGTTTAAAAAGTCTTTTTCCCACTGCAAATGTATTTTTCATTTTTTTATGTACTCGACATAGCTATATCAGTAAAAAGTATCTAAATTTGTTTATAGTAGAAGATAGATGAACTAAAGTATAAAGGCACTCTGTTCTGTGCGATTTCTTCATCAGCTTGGCATTTTTTCGATTCTATTCAAGTCTCTTAACTTAAATACAATTAAACTAGAGTGTAAACTCTATATAATAACGAAAAAAAACAGAATAAGAAAAAGAAAAAGTGTAAATAGTTACTTTCATAATTTTAAGTACTCGTAGATCGCTTCACGCGAGATGCCCCTAAACTACTACTTTGTAGCTATAGTACAGTTTAGTACTAATACTTACAACATTAAATATAGTACAAATTAAAGATCTGTTCATTGTTCTTTTGTTCACAGGGTGAAAAGCGAATGCGAGGCCATTGCGAATGACGACAGTTCATTATATAATGACACCGCGACTGTGGTTATGAAGCGGGAGCTGCGACAGGTAATCATGTTGACATGTTCAATGTTCTCACTAATAATATATAATATACTTAGTACCTGCTCAATGTTTTATCGAACTTATAAGTGTACGTAATTTTTTCTATGACGTTAAGAGGCGAATTATTAAGCATACCATTACAGTGAAGTACTTTGTTACAAAAAATATACAAATGAATAATGATGTAATTTATAAATGGCCTTAATGTTATCATTTTATTTAAATCATGTACGTTATTTTTTGTGGATCTTAGGATTCTGTGAAGCACAACTTCTAACATTAAATTAAAATGTCTGACTTCATAACAAATCTCGTGATAATAGCAATATAAAAAGTAATGAATATTTTCATGTTTTCCAATAATTATACACGTAAATTGAAAGGCAATAAACGTAATAAGCCTTGGATAGTTTTATTAAGTTAATTGATAAATTCCAATGTTCCTTTAAGTGTAGTATTGTCTGCACAGTTTGCAAGATTCAATATTTAAAGTCGAGTATTGTATAGAAATATGTATGCAACCGTATAGATAATAAAATTACAGTTTTGATTTTCAGTTCATTACAGTACGTATGAAATATGTGTTGTTACTGCTGAAGGTTATATAATTTTTTAAGAAACAATCAGATTTTTTCATCATTCTATTCGATCAAAATTAATTTGATCCTCTATCTTGAATTTATATAAATTATTTGTATTGATTTACTGACCCTCCTGGTTTTATGTCCAAAAATTTAAAATTAAAAAGTATAAACATACTAAATGACAAAAATCTTTACTTACTAATTTTGATGAGATGAAAATTATGGGTTTGCAATCATTTATTTCCCATAAGTTAAACATATATAATATATTTGTGGATTTGCGTGTCTATATATTATATATATATATATATATATATATATATGTCGGAGGTGAGTTAGGTTTAGGTTAGGTTAGCCTTAGGTTAGGTTAATGTTAGTCTAATCTTAGGTTTAGACGGTGAAACTAAGCAGTGGAGGCGAGTGTTGTGATCGCTTAAAGGACGTCCTTAAGCCTACACCTTGGTCACAAGTCCAAGGCACTGCTTAGGTTCCTGTCATAATAGTTCTTGTCAGAATAGTACGTGATAGTAATGTTTAGTTATATCCTGATCGTGTTGCGCCCGTATAGCTTTTGAGATAGGCCATCCATCTATATCCTTTTTATTTTAGTTTCCGACATATATATATCTATAATACATTACTATTCTAATTTTAAATTATGTTGCAACACGGATGTCTCTATTGACTGCAATAATGCATCATAATAATACCATTAAACTGACTGACTCAATTATGTATTAAGTTTCTATGGGTTATACTATGAAGTTATATAAACTTCTCAATGTGTAACATAAATAAATGATCTGAAAGGAAACGTATATACAACAAACAAGATACTATATTGTTTTGTTTGTCACCTCACTAAACAATCAATGAATACAAAAGTTTTGACTGGATATAATCACCGTCAATAATTACCAATGTAATCACAATCATATGAATAGTTTGGGAAAGCATAGAATGGGAGAGCACAAAACTCATAAATTTTTATTAAAAAATTAGTTGACTCAATGACGAATTGTAGATGGAAAATGAATTCTTGAAAGAAGTTAACATATATATGATATTTATAATATATAAGTAAATGTTTATGTATTAGGTTGTAATTATTTGTATGTAGTTTATGGCTGCACCATCCTATACTCATTTTCCTAACCTAAAGGTAGTCTGGTAGAGATGGCTAATAAGCCATAAGAACGCCTTTTGTTACCATTGTTTTAATATTAAATTTACGTTATTGTGTCCCTTTATGTGGTGTACAATAAAGTGTTATTATTTAATAAAATAAATAAATAAGAAGTCCAAATTAATGTCAGTCCGGAATTAATGCTGTTACTCCCCAGAGTAAATTAATTTCGGACAGAAATATACTTATTTAGTTAAATATAATATATTATAATTATTAATATAGATTAAGAAAAAACTAAACTTATAAATTATCTTTCAGCCTGAAGGAGTTGTGACATTTAATTGGACGACGCAACAACAAGCCTACGTCCTGTCTAGTTACTTCTGGGGTTATGCCATAACCTGCCTTGTCGGTGGTACTGCAGCTGAGCAATGGGGTCCTAGGATCGTTGTCTTCTTGACCATGCTTTTCAGCGCGATCCTCACAATCCTAACACCATATTCAGCGAAGTGGCACTATCTACTGTTAGTCGGTAACAGATTTGTTATTGGCCTTTTATCAGTAAGTAACACTTTTTTTCTTACCTTGAAGTTAATATTACCATTGAAATTAACAATAGGAAAATCGTCATTGAAAATAAGGATTTATTCTTTTTCAATTTACTATAATAACAAACGATAGCATTTATGGAAGACGTGATGAAATGTAAATAGATAGGTGTGTAGACTTAACATTCAGATAAGCATAGACATAGGTAGTTATCGTAGAATTTGCTGACATCTAATTAATATTTAACAAAATATTGGATGTGGTTATCTAATACTATCAACGTTAAATATTCTGTTATTACATCACCCTTAATAAAAAAACTAGATGAATAAATTGTGTACATATAAAGTTGCGTATATAAAGCAAAAATTTTTCATCATTATGAACATTAATGTCATTCTAAAATAAAGGAATCTGATTGAAATATTACAAATATAAATAAATTTTTTTTTAATGTTGAAATAATATATTTTTAACTAAAAACGCAACTTGCATAAGAAGATATAAAAAAAGTGTTTTTGCATATCATATTTTAACATTTTTAGCAATATTTTAGAATTGCAGCATCTAGTGTTTGCCTTTTTATAAATGTATTGTACATTGACCTCTATACATACATAGCATATGTTATATCTCTATGGTTTTGTCATACTATAATTCGTTCCAGTCACAGTCGATATACGAGCAAGAGAAGCGCGACGCGTTGAAAAAATAACATTTTTCGTATCATAATATTATTACTAGCTGACCCGGCAAACGTAGTTTTGCCAAATAAATTTTAAAAATTTGGGACCACCCTTATCACTTAGGGCTATAAAAATAGATGTTGACCGATTCTCAGACCTACCCGATATGCACACGAAATTTCATAAAAATTGGTTGAGCCGTTTCCGAGGAGTTTAGTAACCGACACCGCGACACGAGAATTTTATATATTAGAAGATATAGTACAATTAATGAAAATTAAAAAATATCAACCTCTGCCGATAATATTATATACAAAGATTATGGATTGACTTTTGATGCTTACTCACACATATAATTTTATGCAGTTACAACTTTTCTAGAATCGATGTGACAAGTTTCTAGTCCAAAGAAATATAGAAGGAATGCAGTAGCATTCTAGTTACTACTACGGAAATTAAACTGTAATAACCATGTTTACCATTACAAATACAGAGTAAATAAAACAAAGTGTAAATTACGTAACAGACAGTATGATTAATAATTATAAATTAAGATAAAGGCACCTTAATTTAAATTTATAAATTGGCTCCGTTTTCCGGCAGTTAAGAATGAAATAAAGACGCACTTAATAAACATTGATAAAATATTTTTGTTAATTCGGTACCTTCGCTTTATTGACCTTATTTTTTATCATTTTATTTTGTTGTTATTTACTTGAAAATTTTTTCCAGTTTAATAAAAATAACGTTGAAATTACTTGATTAATTTTAGATATAAGACCTAATTGACGTAGCGAAGATCTTATACAATTAATTTTTTTCTCCAGGGTTTTCTTTTCCCAGCTTTACACGCTCTTGTGGCTCATTGGGCTCCACCAGCAGAGAAAGGCAAATTCATCAGCTCCTTACTCGGTGGTGCAATTGGAACTGTTGTCACGTGGTCCCTCAGTGGTCCATTGATTGAAGGTTTTGGTTGGAGTGCTGCCTTTTATGTGCCAGGTAAGATATTATTATAGATATTTTCATTTACATTTAGAACTTATAAGACCAAATCATGTAAGGACTGTGGCCAGTTCGTTAATTATTATTTTCACTAGCCTTGACTATTCTTCAGACTTCACTCTTCAAGTATTAACAGTTAAAAACCCAATTTTTATAAATACTAGCTGAGGATGCGATGTCCTGCGAAGTGTCAAATACTTTTAAGGTTTTATATAATTTCTGAGTATTTTTATTAATTAACATAATTGAATATTATGCCTTTACATCTATTATATTGTTGACTAGCTGACCAGTCCTCGCTTCGCTGAGGTATATTAGACTACAGATAAAAGTTTAATCAAAATCGTTTTAGAATTTCTCAACGTTTATTAAACCTTCCCTGTACTCCCAAAAATAATTCAAAAGCAAAATTAGCCAAATCGGTTCAGTCGTTCTCAGGTTTTAGTGAGACTAACGAACAGCAATTCATTTTTATATATAAGATTATTCTGATATTCCTAAAGTTTCTAAGCAGATAAATGCATATTTTTTTTTTGTTACATACTTCTTTAAAATATACATGTCTAGATTCTTTTCACCCTGGAAATAAAATACTTTCTTCTATATTTAAATTCAATGCGAATCAATCTGATTTCTAACAATATATACGCGTGCTATGGCTGTCGATTGCATATTTAAAATCGTTTCTTGTTTTCATTAAAAAATCGCGTAAATTAAATAACACTATATAAATCTCTTCGGAAAAGTAAAATTATAATTTTCCTACAGTGGTTTTTCATTATAATTAATCACGAAAATTTTAGTATAAATGAGATTAAAGTCAACAGAAAAGATTCTAAACCGGACTACTTTAAGATCATTTTCCATTTTTTTATTAATGATGATGATAATATTTTAGGCATTGTTGGAGTCTTATGGTGTGCTGCATGGTGGTTTCTTGTATACGACTCTCCCGCTCAACATCCTCGCATCTCATCTGAAGAAAAGGATTATATATTGCAAGCTATTGGTGATAAAGTTCAAAGCTCTAAGAATTCTAAGGTAAAATTTATCTAAGAGTTCATGTTTTTAAAATAATATAACTGTCTTAATATCCATCAACAAGCCACTTGATTAGCTAAAGACACGGACTTTTTATACTTTCTTTGGATTGCTTTGCGTACTACAACAAAATGTTGGTCATAAAATACTACAACAAAATTTTGGCCATAAAACTTGAAAGACATGTACAGAGAATACATCTGCACATTACAGTGCGACCATATAATTAAATAAAATGGCAATTAAAAATAAGTTCTAAACTATTATCACTGGTGGTTGTAAAAAGCCCATTATTCTTTAAGTTTACATTCTTTTCACTGTGTTAAAACGATATGAGAAGTTGAACAACAGTCTGTCAATTTTAACCAATATTTTGGAAGATTAAGCAGAGCTCTTCTGTTTATCTTATTCACTTACAGTTTTATGTGGATGATTTTTATCCCAAATTTATGTACGATAACGTGCAACCATTTAATTTATATATTATTTTGTCATTGCAACGAGACGCAGTGGCGTAACTATAGGGTGGCATTTCGGCGAAATGCCAGGAGCCCCGAGCCGAAGGGGGCCCCCGGTCAGAGAAGGCTGTGAGCACAGATGGATCTTAATATTTACAATTACAATATTTAGTAAAATTTATATAGCAAAGAAATAAAACGACCTTTTTTTTGCTCTTCAAGTATAGGCGCTTCAAGTATACTTGTTGGCGAACGACCGTTTTATTTTGCTCCACCGTCGCAGAAGATGCTTGGCGCGTGCCTGTGTTAAATTTCTTAATATTGGAGGAGGGGGCCCAATCTGACCAATTTGCCAAGGGCCCCGAACGGTGTAGTTACGCCACTGACGAGACGTTTAATTTATTTGCACTTTTAATAACACTGCAGACTGTATTGACGTTTTAATATATTTGCAGGTAGTGCCACCGTTCAAGAAGATATTCACATCATTCCCTTTCCTCGCCATGGTAGTGCTTCACTACGGAAGCAATTGGGGGATATACTTCGCGATGACTGCTGCACCGAAGTTCGTGTCAAGTGCGCTTGGTTTCAACCTTACTTCCACTGGAACATTATCATCATTGCCTTACTTAGCTAGGATGATATTCTCGCTTATTTTTGGAGCGATAGGAGACAGGTAAAAATAAATGTTTATTCAAAAATAGTCGATCTACCCCAGCAATTTAATTCGTGTGCTTATTTTAATCCTTAGGTTAAACAAAACCATTAAATTTTCAATATGTTTCTACATAAAACATACTTATAGTATCGGTAGAATACTGCTCCTATCTTTAAATTTTGTCGCTAGTAACTCAATAGGGTAAAAACTAAGTAGTATTTACGAATTAAGTTGAACAATTTACCAACTAAGATTTGAGGGGATTAATCATCTATTCAGTTACTAAGTATTCTCTAAGAAATATTTATACCGATATAGAAATATTATGCTTTAATAACGCACATAGTTACGACATAATGTCGGTTGTTATTTTATGTATGGAAAGACAAACACATAATACTTCATGTAGCACGGTTTATTTACCATAAAATAGTAATAAAAATTACATAAGGATTCATTAACTTTTAATTAGTAGTTTACTAAAAATTCCTAAAAAACACTAAAAATCATAATTAAGTATCGATTTATTTTAATCAAAGAAATAAGTACATGGACTCTAATCGTGTTAGATGATTGACGGATCTTTTACCGCCTTTCACTATAAACATTTCCATGTTTTTTTGCTATGGATTATATTGAGTAGGTCAACTAAATATTTTTGTCACCTTAATCTAGGTCAATGCGAAAGTGATCACAACAACATTCTTTAACCGCCCACTACCCAATACCTACTAGACATTTTACTTTTAATTTATTAATCTTCTTTAATCAATCTCGAGGCTAGAATAGTGCGTTTCTTTGACACTGTAAAAATATTTAAAAACTCCTTATTAAGTAAAAATTAACTTACATTTTTAGTTTTATGATTTCGCTAAAGAGTTTTTATTAAAAACGAAGAAAAATTTGTAAATTATTGTTGTGATGATATCACATCACAAGAATTTTAACAAGAATTCTACAGACGTATAATTTGAAATTTAAATTATTTTTTTTTACTTTCCGGTTATACGTACTAATACAAGAAGAAACGATCTTTTTATAAAATGATACAACCGAATACTTAATAGATATAAGATGAACCGAGATAAGGATTAATTTGTTTTGAGTGTAAAAGAAACTTCTATCATATCTCTTCACGAAAAAGTTATTAAACATAAACATACATTAATTCATAATTCTAGTTTTTATGTAGTTTGTTGTTTATCCTTCGTTCGGAGGGTCTGAGGGTAAAATACCTTGTTTCCTGAATAAATACATAACCTGTGAGATAATGAAATATGTCTATCATGTAAGAAACAATAGATAAATCGAAAACATACAATATTAATTCCATATTTTAAATTCTATTAGTACCTATCTTTTAAAATTAAACAATGCCACTTACAATAAAACAACATTCCTTTTCAATTTGATAGTCACATTAAAATATGTTTATTGTTTCAGAATTGTAAAACAAAATATTGTATCCACGACGTTCATGCGAAAGTTCTTTACTATATTCTCTCACATCGTGCCTGGATTGCTCCTCATCGCGCTCGGATACACTGGTTGCGCCCCCATACTCTCCGTGGCTCTGATAACCTTCTCTATGGGCTCAAATGGTGCGGCCACACTAACCAACCTGGTTAACCATCAAGATCTTGCGCCAAACTTCGCGGGAACACTGTATGGAATTGCTAATGGAATAGGCAACACTGCTGGCTTTGTAACTCCATTGGTTACTGCACACTTTACGAAAAACGGGGTAAGAATGCATATAATAATAATAACTAATAAATCTTTAATCCTACATTATAAAATTACGTTCTAAGTAGATAATACTATAACTGTAGCCTGGAAGTTGTAGGATGTCAAGAATAAATGAATCTATTCCAGTAACTCAACTCACTAGTTAGTATTCATACTTTGTCTTAGTTTTATTAAGGTTCCATAATCTGTGATTTCGTGATATCAGAGATATTTTAATTTTAACAACTTTTAAACATAATAATTATTTATTTAAACCAATCTTCGATTTTGTATACTACTTAAGCTTTTTTATGTAGGTATGTTTTATACCTATAAGATTTCCGCTGATTTTCTTTTTTTTTTTAATTTATTTACTATTAAAATAACACATATTATTACAAAGTTGATCTCTTAGCATGCACAAAAAAACCAGAATGGTTTGAAAACAATGCTAATATTTGAGTCTGTAGTTACAAATACATTGTTAATATAAAATAAAAAAAATAATATAAAATAGCAAAAGTAAAACTAATATAACTAACTATAACTATGCAATATACCTACTTATTTATTTTTTAAAACTTTAAGTTCGAGACCAGGCAAATGCATCAAATCATCATTATTGATAAAGTATTTTTTTTTAGTTTTTGCTTTAAATTGCGAGGTGTGATTTTATTGATTAATTCTGGGGGTAGTCTGTTTATTAATCAAGGAACGATGAAGCTGGCAGTTCTTTCGCGGTATCTATTGTTCGCACGTTCTTGTGTCCGTTTTTTAAAGCCTGGATTATTTGTTTTTCTTTTCTACTGTTACAATTTAGAATATTCAGCTTAGATCTCATTAATAGACTTGTGTAGTTGTAAAATTTAGCTACTATTGCGAGTTAGGTCTTAAGTAAATACAATGTAAAGAACATAGTCTATTCTGATGGCTATCTGTGTTAGTTTTTTAGACATTATTAAGGAAAAACTCAGATGGAGCAAACAATAGCAAATATAATTTTATTTAACTACCAGTATTTTTAATTATGCAGCAATTTAAATAGTACCTGCCGACATGTAATCTGTATGAACTTGTATTTTGACACTAATCTAAGTACATATTACTTTGAATTATAGTAATCATAAAAGATTAAGATTTTGCATAATATTTGCACACATCTTATTAGTATTCATTTAAAGTTGAAAGTTGTATATCAAAGCCACATATCATTATTCTCCTTAGGCTTTGCATTTCTTTAAAGTTATTTGTAGACTGTAAGAAATACACACATACAATAAATATGCATCTAGTTTATTTTTAAATATTTGTCTGTATTTAATATGAGTTGCAAATGCTGAAAGTTCAAAGCATTTCGTTCTGAAAGGTTTTTAGAAGTTGGTTAGTGAATTTCTTTTAAATTCTTTTCGTATTTTATTAAAATTCTATTTAGTTATAAGTATTTAACTATTTGAAGGTTTTTTTAATTTGATGGTACAATTTAAAAACATACTTTCTGGACGCCCAGAAAAAGGCGTTCAACAAATTTGTTAAATGTTATGAGAATTCGTAGAAGAGTCGAGTCAAACGAACATCGCTTTATAACACAAATACAACAAATTCAAAAAACTACTACAATTAGAGTTACCATTCCATAATAACTTGAAGGGTAGGGTTTCCAAGCAATTACTTAGAAATAGATTTAATCGCATTAAAAAAATATTTCGCATGAACAATACTGTCGATGTCGTTATGTAACATTCAATGATTTTATAAATATTAATTTTTATTAGGTAATTGTCAATCCTTTTATTATTTATAAATGTATTCTTAGAAAATTATGTCCATTAACTATAATTGCACATGTAATCACTATGTCAACGTTACATAATGTAACAGTTTACAGGGATTTTATTGCACCTTCCTTTATTTCTTTAAAATAATATATATAACCATTCTTTTATTTCATATTTTATTAATAAATAACGTTAGAAAGGAGAAAAAAATAGAGACAATCGGTTAGAATTATGAATTGTGACAACACAATATACAGTACAAAGTGTGTAGTTTTTGGCAACAATAGTATCTATATACAATTTGGGTTTTGTTTTGTTCGTTTGGTATTAGTTATCATTGAGAGATAATGCTTTAACATGAATGTTGATTGTTCGATATTACGAATCGTGAGGTCACGCGAAGCGTGCCACTACGCGTATTCAAACTGTCCATATTTCCTTACTGCTTTCAGCATTTATAATTCTTTAGTTTTCAGTGTTTATTAACAATTGCTTTAAATTTCCAGAATGGATTCGCAGAGTGGCGGCCAGTGTTTATAACAGGAGCTACGCTGTACATTGCAGCTGCGGTTTACTTCATTCTCTTCGGTACAGGAGAAACACAGTCATGGAACTACGTGGCGCCCGCGGAAGATGAAGAAGACAAAAGACCGACTGAAAATTCTACGGAGAGCACCGTAACTATTCCGATGAAAACGTAAATATATAAAATGGAATGGAATGGAAGTGTGATAATTTATTGTAGCAAAGATTAATGTTATTTTTGTAATAATTGCTTTCAATTCGATTATAGTAAATGGTTCAAATTCTTATTTATTACTGCTTCAGATTAAAAGGGCTTTATTTGTCACAAACGTCTTATAAACTTATAACGACTTAAAATATGGTAGGAACAGAAAAAAACAAGATATATCATGCTACCAATAGGGCGCACTTCTCAGGATAATTTTGCAGTATGATACATATTACAAGTTAAGTCTTAAAACTTGAAATCGTTTGGTTCTCGACTACACAGCGTCATTTCTAAAATCGTTCTAACCGGTTAGGAGTTTAGTGTCATTCAAAAAAAGATGGTTACAAATTAAGCTAATGTTGTATTAAATAATAAACAAACAATATTTCAATGAAGAATTAGTGACTTACTTAAAATGTTTAAGTTTGAACAAGGATTGGGCTCTCTATAATTAATGTTTTTGCGCTTGTGTAATAACAATGATTCTTGTATCACAAAAACAGCCATTAATAGGGAATCCCGTATTTTTAAGTAACATAATATTATGGTTCTTAGCGTACAAAAACTCCTACATTTATTTATGTTAATAGCTAATGACTAAGTGAACATTTTAAAGCGTGAGTACATTTGAAGTAAATACTATTTTCTATAGTATAATCTGAAATGGTATTAAATGTGGTATATTTTTTTATAGTATTTAGATATAGTATTCTATATTAAAGAACTTGACGAATTTCTATAAATTTTTCTATTTTCAACACTGACGACTGAAGAATTGTGAAAGACATAAATTCCTTGGGTTAATTTATTTTGTATAAGATTTTATGTTATAAGTTTATAAACTAAGAAAATATGTATTTTAAAAATATATTGTTTGACTGTGATTAAAGTGTAATTGAGTAAATGATGATTACATATTAAAATATTTTAATTAACTTCGTTTTTAGGGTTCTGTACTTTAAAAGGATATAGTAACCTTATGGGATCATTTCGTTGTCCGTCTGTCAATACCGTTTTTCTTATGAACACGTGGAGTTATCATGTTGAAATTAATATCAAATACTTAAGCCTGCGGCCCCTTGCGGCTGTCAAAGAATCAAATTTCTGTGTCCACGTATTGAACAGATACAGCCGCTAATGTGGTTACTCACAGAATTATAGGATACTTCCCGACGACCTAGAATCGTAAAATTTAAAATTTTGAAGAATTTAGTGTGTGCATATAGCACATGTATAGAGAATAGTTTGAAGACAAAATTTTCCGAAACATACAATATATGTCATATTGTATATTTTATAAATCATTATTATATTAGCATAGTGTGTATAGCGCATAGCGGAACTTATCGTTGAACTGGTATCAAGAAATTTGGTTAGAAGCAATGTGTTTCAGCACACTTTGAAGAAATAATCTAAAAACCAAAAAATTACATAAAATATTACACAACAACTACAATACAATTAGTAAACTGATGGCGACCTATGTTCATGTATGGGTGCAAAAGTTTTTTTGAGGGCAAAATTAAGTTTGTCCCTTATTGAAATTGTACGGAACGCTTAGTGCGCGAGTTTTACACTTAACTATTATTAGTATCTAATAAATCAGTAAAACGGAATATATTCGAACTTATATACTGAACGAAATCTAATCAATAACTTCACATATTATGTTGCCATGAAAGTTAACAAAAATAATACTAAATGTATGTATGTGTTATTTCACTTTTATGAAATTGGAAAAAAACAACCAGATATCATTACAAATCATATGTATTTTAATAATCATTTAGTAGATACACTTAGGTACACATATACATTATTTACACATCTATATGTTTAACATTATATTAAATTTCAAAACTCTATACGTACATGACACAATAGACACTAAATTTACGTATTTTCCAATAAACAACAACTATATAAAAAGTTAAATTTTTTAAAACGTAGCTGGTGAGTACTAACTACTAACATTACAATAACATTAAAATTCAATTTGAAGCATTTGTATAATACAATAAAGTTTGCAAACTATTCTTACGTCTTTGGAATTGCATCACCAAAACGGCTCAGGTTATGGTCACATACATAGAAAATTTAAGGCGGGATTCACACATAACGCTAAAATAAATAGAAGTACAATAATACCTCGACTTATGGGAACCTGGGGGTACGAGATTATTTTATTTCTGAAAAGGACTGATTTTGAGTCTATACGACTCCAACGAGAAGTGGACCTTACATTTTATGAAGCCTATATAAAACCTTCCTTTAACAATTTTAATAATGTGATTAATTTCTTTTCATATTTCATATTATCTATAATTTTATTAACCATTTCTTATTAAGTTGCATTTTAAGTTTCAGTCACAGACCCAATTAAGAATAATTTGTATGTAATATAGACAAATTATATTTTCCTTAAGGAAAAACATGATAGATGCGATGCCTTTAACATTATTTTGAAGTATTTATTTAATGAAATACACAGATTAAATGTTTGCGGTTATAAATTTACAGCAATGAGTACATTTAAACCACTTTATTCGCAAAAATATTTTTGAATCAGTTTGTGCAATTCTAATCAATTATAATTCTTTTTCGTATCCTTATCTACATTATTCTGGATATGCCTTAAATCTATCGTGTAAGTTCGGGACGTTACTGAACTATATATTTATAATATAAACTATAGGTTATATAAAGTCGTGTAAGGTATTACAGTACTACTATTGCACCTAGTGTGTTAATATAATTGTGCGTTCACACGTACGACTCTGACTCAGTATCAGATTCAGAGCAACCGAGAACTACATTTTGTCCAGCTTTGTCAGCCCCATTCGGAGGATCTCTGTATAAAGGTGGTACCGATTTCGATCGTGATGCTTTGTCTTCTTTATTCACGTGAACTGGCTGAAATTTTTTAAGGACCCTTTGATAAACCATTTTTCGAGGCGGCACTGGTGGAGGCATGTGTGGCGGCTTCTTATTGTTCTGCGCTTTGTCAGAGTAATCTGGCTGTACGGCAGTCGGTGTTGCTTTATAAATGTCTGAAAACATATTCTTGTCTTCGTGAAAGATGTCTCTTCTGCGATTATAGACAGACGTATAGAGAGGCTCTATGTACTGGGTCGTGTAACAATTTTCAAAGGAATTTTCACTAGCCGTTGACTCCGTAGAGCGGCTATTAAAGGAGTTTTGGGGTTGATACAAAGTGTCACTGCTACTAGAATCGCTCTGCAATATTATATTTGCGAGAGACTTCGATTGATTCAATTTAGTGTTATTGTAATTGCGGGCTCTACATTTTTTATCTTCTGAGTTACGAATATCATTAACGTAGGCGTATGAGTTTTGCGTATTTGTTACATGTTTGTCTTTATCTCTGCCATTCATCATTGGCGTAATACAATTTTTCGTGCACATATGTGCCGGGTCAAATCGTCTCTTTCGACAACAGTTCACAATGTTTATTTCGTAATTGCCATTACGAGGTTTATCTGTGATGTTGCTCTGTCCCTCATCGCTAACTTCTAAACTTTTCGTCCTCGCTGCTTGACGAGACCAGTCATTTCGTATAAAAATGGTGGCTGCCGGTGTTGTATTTCCATCTGTTTTATTTTGCGAGGACTCTCCTGGATTCTTATTCACTTGCCCGTATATTTTATCGTTTGCTGTGTTTAACTGATTGTAATTTGGACTCTTCTTCTCCCAGCCGGTAAATACACGTGAATAGTTCATATTGGACATTATCTCACCATGCGACTGATACTGATTCTGTCGCTGAATATTTTCCGTGAACATGGCAAGATCGTGAATATTGCTATAGACAATGTTTTCTTGGCTGGAGACTAGATCGCGTTTACTTTCATTCGTTTCTGGTTTCGATTCTAACAAGTTATCCGAACTTTTCGCTCTGTTAAAGTTTTTATCCGTTACTTTCTTGTCCACTTCTTGAGATTCGGCAAACATACTATAGACTTTTGACGTTCTAGCTGCTTTGGATACGTTGCTCCTGGGTGGTTTTTGCGGTTCCAAGCCTGTTATATATTTGGCAGGACTTTGTCCATAAATATCAGCCGACGATCGTTGTACTGCAGTTTTAGAAACGTAATTTGTATCATCTACACCGTTCGATATGCCAATGTTGATCGAATTGTGTACATATCTTTCTCCCATATACGGCATAGTATACAAATCTTCGTTAATTGTACTGTATAGTTCAGCTTTATTTGAGTAGATGTTATGTTGTCGTTGGGCCATTTGAGGAAGACCGTTAGTATTAAGATTATCTGTGTTATATCGCGAAAGTTTAGGATCTTGTACATTGCAAGTAGGGGCTGATAGACTATGCAAAATATTTCTAGGCGCTGGACTGTTCCCTCCATTGCTATTGGAATCGTCCTCAGATAGCGTCAACCCTGAATCCCTACTTAGAGAAAGCTTTTCTTTCCTGGGCGTTGAAAGTTCCATAGAATCAAGTGATATTCCTACAGAATGAAGGCTATCGCTTTCTTCTGCTCCCGAATCTAGTAATGCGTTTGAGGATTCAGGACTACCGCTTCCTAAAAGTCCAGCAATTTGCGGTCCAAATAATGCCTCAGCTTTTACTATGAGAAGTTCTACAACCATTGGCACTGCTTTGGGAGCTTTGTCACAAGGAACATTCGGCCACAGTAAGCTCGGACCAACACATACTCCTAAGTTCATTGGACACATGAGATTTATGTTTGATTTCTTAGCGATAGCTTGTAAGAGACATACAAAGTATGTTAACATATTGTAATGTGCCTTAGGTAGTTTTAACAACAGGGATCTTACAGCGGACACTTTTTCTGCTTGTGGTAAACCTGTAACAAATGAAATGCCATAGTTTAGATAATTGTATTTTGGCCAATATTACTTACAATTTATGAATAGTTACATATACTTACTCAGTACTTGCAGCCAAGCAGGGTAAAGGTCAGCAGCAAGTAGTGGTTGTGGCAAGGCGCGGAAGAATTCCTTAACCAATGCAGCTAACAATAGGACGGGCGCGCGATCTAACTCAGCACAGCCTTCTGCCCAAGGCCCTAGTGTGTCCAACTAGAAATAAGTTTATTTTTATTAGTATACGTTTTATAGCAACAGAATAATCTTTGATAAATAATTTACTATTTTCCACCTATAATAATAAACAATTAATCTTTATGGTGTTAGATACCTACTTATTATAAAACTCATACTCATAATAATTTATTATGTCACTTAGTAGACGTTTTTTACCATAAAAGGTAAACTGCATGTTTGGTCAACATTCGACGTGTCAAAAGTACTTCTGTAAAGAAGGCTAATAGAAACAAAATATTTTGAGTTTGGGAATTACTGACAACCGTAAACTTGATATCGAAACTCACTTTATCCCTTAGCAATCTCAGCGCCTTAGCGTTCGCACTCCGTCTAAACACGCCGTGCGTAATAGGCGCTGTAGCACGTAGGCGGCGCAACGCGTGCAGTAACGCGGGTGGTGGCGTCCCATTGCATAAACGAGTTAGAGCCACACCAAACAGTCGACCCCCACGACGCAGCAAACGTAGTCCTCGCCCGGGAGTCGTGTTATTACTGGAATTCAAATAATAAATTTATATGTTAAAAATAGATTAGTATAAGAAACAAAACATAAATGAAAATTTTCCCAAAATCGAGCAAGTTTTCAACATGCCACAACACCATAACAATAGTTTATTTAATACGTTGATAATACGGCATGCCAATCGAATTTATGTTGCCATATGTAAATACATTTTATCTTTTTATCAAACCTGTTTAATTTTATTTAAAAATATTTTGTGGTAATATAAAAATACATTTACAGGTTTTAAAAATACACTCTAAATAACATTATGATTAATTGTGGTTCTTTACTATTGGTCTAGGTTTAGGTAACCGCAATCTTATTCAAAAGTATACAAGTAATTAAGGAATGAATTCTTGTTGTGAAAAATTGTTAAAATTAAAATAGTAATATTTCTTTACCAGATTACAGTGTACTTGTCGTGCTTACCTCTTTAATCCTTGATTCTTCTTTCTTAACTCAAAAACCAACCCACATGGATTATTCTTAGCATTAACATGCTCTAAATCAAATCCATCTTCATTTGAAAGCGTTTGACGTATTCGAGACATCTAGAAATAAAAGAAACCATTAAAATGAATTATTTTGTTTTAAATATAACTTAAATTATTTTAATTTTTAAAATCCATATTATTGTAACGCATAATCACAATACATTTAAATAAATAACCGTAAGTTTCTCAGAAGTTATAACGATGTAATTAATTTTTCAAGGCAACAATATAAATATTAAAAATGTTTAAGCATCAATCACCTGGACAGCATGAGGTCGTTCTATACCCTGTAGGGAGGTGGGCGGGGCGTCACGACTCGTCCGTACACAGAGCGTGAAGTCGCTCGCCGCCCCCCATCGCCCCTCATCTCCTTCGCCTTCTCCCTCGTGTTCCCCATCTCCTTCACCACCGTTAAGCACGTGCAGTGCTTGTCGTACTACGCACCGAACGCTCATTTCCGGATTTATGGATACAGTTTTACACTGAAAATCGATAATTTAAATTCAAAATGTTGTATTTTAAATGTTACGGTTACTTAGTAGAAATTTTTATTTTATCATTCGGGTAGCGGAGTCGCAATGATCAGTAAAAGTTAAGAAATGTTCAGGTTGCATAGTATAACAAACTCCAACGCATACCAATTCACACTGATTTCTTTATTTGGCATGATCTGTAAAAATCTTTCTTCGCAATCTCAAATAAATTCACTTCAGTCAGTTCGTGCGTGATACAAATAACAATAACTCTCAGGATATGTGGATGGGAATATCCGAGAAAGTGAAACGAATGAAAGTTTTGGTTTTCAACATGACGGTGCGGACAATATACTTAGTTGAAATTTATATTAAAATGAGTCAAACTTTTACTCTTTACTTACGAATTCTATTGAGCTCGCCAGATCCTTGTAGAAAATCTGAATATTAGTCGACTTTGGTTCTGTTGCTAATTGAACGCTTAAAGCATTTTGAATTTTCCTGAAAATAAAAATAGGTATAATGTCCACTGCCTAGTAGTTTACATCAATAATTTATAAATTTTTAAAAATAAGTTCTTACCTATGCCAAGTATCTCTAGCAGCTTGTGTAGGGTAAGTAGCGAGGTAGTTTGTGACACCAGAGACAGTCGGCCATCCGATAAGGAACCCCGTATCATCATTTTCAGGCAAGGAAAGCCAAATTTCAGCCAGCCTTACACTCTCTTTTAACTTAAAGCAGTTAGTGCCTCTAGACTTGCCCACCAACAGCAAGTCACTAAAGAGGAACAGGTGGCGTTCTAACGGTGGGGAGGTCGATCCAAGAGGGCACAATTGAACCGGGGCTTCCATGATAAAAGTCCGAGGTGATAGCGAGCTGCTACTGCCATTAACTGGGCCTCCGATGTCCAAACTTGGTCGCTTACGTAAACTTTTCGATTTCTGAAATGTAAAATATATCTATTATGTTTCATTATATTAAGTATAAAAATACAAGCTAAGTCTTTGTTATTTAAATAATTTAATTTAATTTAATTGGTTTACATGTAAGCGTATTTATGTATGTACGTGTATGTGTAAGACTAACGGTTGTTGTTAAAGAGACCAATTTTGAGTTTTTAAAGCCTACAAACAGGGATAAACTTCTCCTGCTTCTTGAAATAATTCAGATAAAAAACAATAAATATATTTAATCAAAAGAAATCCTCTACCTGTGCATGGTGCGAGGCAAGCGCGGCGGGTGCGTCAGCGTCGTGCAGCGCGAGGTAGTCGTGCGGAAAGAGGTCTTGCACTCGCTCCAGGTCGGACAGGCGCGCTGCCCGGCGTCGAGCGCAACCACCGCCGACCAGCCGCTCATACTGTGCTAAACGCTCAATCTGAAACAAATAAAATTTCTGTTATTAATTTATCTAAGATTGAATTGCAGTGTCGTATTTAATGCCATGGCATTTATCTTATAGACATCTAGGTTATTAATTGGTTCATGCACAATGAAACTCCTAGCTCGGTGTTCATGTCTATAATATTATTATTATTTCACATACTACCGATTTGCCAGTTCAAAACCTAGATTAAGAGGTCATTTATAAATAAAGTATATACAGGATATATATTCTGTACAGGATCACCTAAATAATTAAAGCAAAGTTACTATATAAGATTGCTTAAAAATTAATCAATGTATTTATTTAATTTGAGAGTCAACGTTAATAAGATTGAAATTTAAATAACGTTGAATCTCAAATTAAATGATTAGATTTTTGCAAAACACTTCTTCTTGACTGATACCTGTTTATTACTTATTTGGCTAGTATTTAATCGAGCTTCTCGAAATTGACTTTAAGGCATTCATGAAAAAACAGATATCTATAGAAAAATTAAGTTTATATCGTTCGCCGGCATTACTTGAACTAATAAATAAATTTAAGTTCTAAGATCGCAGCGCTAGCGGCACAGTTTGATGCATAGCAGTGATATTTCAACTATGCGGCCGCCTTAGGCATTTAGTCACTACTACGAATTATGAGCCACTACTTACGCTCGCATGTTAAATAAATTATACCAGGTATTCAAGCAAACAGATATAAAGTGATAAGGAGTTGAATAAGAGCTTTAATTTCCGTTTAGGCTTTACGCTTCATTAGCGAGTGTCATTGTAAGGTAACGAATAACGATACTAATCTATATTCTAATGGCATACGAAGTCCTGAGGGAGACTTCCCGAGCTGCCGAGCGCACGACGCCACCTCGACCGTGTCCGCAACAAAGCCACTGTATTATAACGTGGACCGTGAGACTTTTAACTATTCATTGTATGCAACTACAATTTTAAATTATATTATCTACTGACGCTGCGTTGGAAGTGCGCCTTTTTATTTATTCATCAGATATTAAATAAAGTGTTTATTTTAAAAGCTTCTTAAATTAGTATTTTATTGTATGACTGTTTTGAATATTTTACAATATTCAAAATGATTATATTCCGGAGATACATTGAAAATAAAATCTAAAACATCAAGACAAATCAAGTCTAACAATTACATGATACACAAAGATGTGTGAAGTCTGTCAATCCTCACGATCAGCATAGTAGACTACTGTCAAAGCCTTACCTCATTAGTCCTAGTAAGTTATTAGATTATGATGATGAAGGAATTTTAAAATTATAGGAGATATACTTTAAGTGACTACAATCATCAATAATTCCATTCAAGTTGAATCCTAACGCGTACCAAACATGACTAATAAAAGACATCAACGGGTTCACAGACGTCATTGCATCTTCTTAGAATAGCAGTCTGTTTATCAACATCGCAATAAATTACAGTACTTCAGTGATGAATTATGATTACTTTAATGTGGACTAGTGAAAATAAGGATTGTTTATCAGAAGCTTTAAAAGTAATTTAAAAAGTGTCTAACAGGCTATTTTGGCAGAGTAATTAAATCTATACTTATATATAAAACTGAGAGTTTGTTTGTTTGCTTGAACGCGCTAATCTCAGGAATTATTCGTCCGATTTGAAAAATTCTTTCAGTGTTAGATAGCCCATTTAACGAAGATGGCTATGAGTTATATATCATCACGCTAAGAACAATAGGAACGGAACATCACGGGCACGAAGACGCGCGTCACTAGTAAACTATATAATCGTAAACTACCACCTCATTCAAATTAGATCAACATTCAATTACTTAAAATCTTACTCAATTATTTTTTGCTCGTTTTAGTATATTGGCTTTTTAATATTTAGTCGGACCAAATTTGTTCTTATGAAACGAAGATCATTTTTCCACTGGATTGACGTTTGACAGTTTGCAAAAAAAATAAAGTGGTATTAATCTTATGGATAAAGTGCGGGCACATGACAAGGAGTTATTGTGCTGTAAGTAATTGTAGTACGGTTGATAAAACAAATTAAATCACCCTTAGTACTATGTTAATAAAGGTTTTAATAGGAAAGAATAATTGATTCAGTCACCGCCTTACGACCGCGACCTGTCGGTGTTCGTCTTATGCGAACGGACAAGCCCGTTACATGATCCAATTTGTGTCGATTACTCAACACACATGATAAAGTATGTTAGTTTTATGATAATTATTAATTTATGATCATTATCGATGTAGGACGATGTTTGCTGTGATATATGTGCGCACTTTCTTTGAACTACACGCAAATAGTTTTAATATCTAAGTAACTTTTACTAGAACTTAATACAAAAAGTATTAATATATTCATGTATTTATTTATTTAATATCATATAATATATTGATCCATAAATATTTATCACTTTAGTATTTCTTAGTCATTGGGTTAAAATGAGTCATCTGAATATTTCGATATGGATTCTGTTCAGATTTTTACATTAAATTAAATAATTGATGGCTAGTCAAATTTAACCCAAAATCTACGCTAAAGTTATATTAATAATAATAAACAATTATGTGTGAATCCTAAAAAAAAACACTACATAAAGAAAGCACTTTGGCTTTAGTTTTGTTTTTCGTAATACATCTCAAATGTTCAAAACATTCTTGATATAATATTTCATAGAAGATATAAACTTAAAATATTTGAAAATTCTGATTAAAACTAAGAAAAACAAGGTTCGTAATTTGGTAGATAATATTGTCAGCTTACAGTTATTTGTGAAGTTTTAAAAATTTGGAATTTATTTAGCTGGCTCCATAATCGACACCTGAATCTGGTAAAGCAAGAATTCGGGTTATCACTAATATCCACGAAGAGCTTATTTCCAACGTAACACGAAACTGCACTTTCTAAGTCAAATGTTTACTCGGAGTAAGTAGAGACGGTTACGTTAGTTTTTTTAGATAACGAACCAACTATCCTATAACACAGATAAACAAGCGCGTGTCCACGCCCGAGCTTTATGGCACTTTACCTTTTATAAAGTAACCATACTTTATCGCATTTTCTAATTTACTTCTATGGCCACACACGTAAAATAAAAATACCACAAAAAGAGTAGTTACATAATATTACCATGCCCATGGAAGCAATTTGACCTTTAATTTTAGCGCTTTTTTATTGAAAAGCATATATAAAATATATCTCATTCAAAGTAAAAAGAGTCGAGAATTCCGAATTTATTTTATTATTATCCATATTTTGACTTATTTTCGGTATTAAGAAAAATATTTCATCGTCACAAATCTTACATCTAAAGTGTTGTGTAGATTGTTGAAATATCGACTGCATTTTCTAGGATAAAACTATCTAGACTAGAATATAGATTAAACGTTCTAATAGACATTATTTATAGAGTAAGTTTTTTACAGATTATTTTTGTACTGTACTAACTGCTTTTACATAATAGCACGACAGCTCAGTGTAGAATTCAAGGAATTAAACTGGATAAGTTTCTATGACCAATTTGGATTCTTGGAATCGACAAGTTATTACTGACAAGATAATGTTGATCGGAAACTGTGAAGGTTTGCCGTTCAAGCAGGTAATTTACTTAGGCTAGCTATGTTACCTTTCACTTTCTTATACATAACAGTTAACACGCATTTCAAACGCGCCCTTCGAGATACAAAATTTCATAGATCGTGTAAGTTTTGTTGACACCGTTAAGGTGGGTATCGGCGAAACGAGTGGAAAGTTGACACTTGCTTGGACATCAAGTAACGTTTGAATATTCGAACTACCAATGTTTGTTATATTAGGTAACTTTGTTTAATCGTCTTAATAGTATGGTAAACAACGATTTTTTTAACAAATATTTTACACTTTATTATTGTACACAATTTAAACATTAATTACCTCATGATGAAGTTATCAAAACGTCCATAAAGTTGGTATGGCAATTGCTTTAAAGGAAATTTACTGTTTGATGGTTATTAACGGTATTTCAGTTGTATGTAAGTGTTACAGGTATGCAGAATGGTACAATTAGGGCATGATTCACCAGGAATGTGAAGCGACCGGCAAATTCAAACGCGCCCTACTAAGGAATTTAAACCTTGCTGAGGTATGTCTTACGAAGTAATGAAAGAACTATCTACAGAGACTAAACAACAGAGAATGCTATTATACATTCTCTGTTATTTTTCATACAAATATAAAAATAGAAGTGAAATCACAAAGCTTGGAATATTTTCGATTCACAATAGCCAAATTTTTATGTCACACAATTATTAGTAAAAAATTATATTCAATGTTATTCGATCCTTGCAAATGAATACCATTAATTGTTTAATATATTAAGGCTAAACATAACTGGGTAGCTTCATCAAGATAATGATGATTTGAAATGATAATAAATCATATAGAAAGCAACGTTACAGAAGAAGACGTCAAGCGTGGAATTCTCAATAGGGAATGATACTCAATAGGGAGTGAGGTGAATCAAAATAATGCTTTCGGGTCGAATAACGAAATCGAGGTCGTTGACCTGCTTATACCCCACAGTCTCCTGCGACAACGATAAAAAGGACAAGAAAAAGTACTTAAGGAGTACATACATTCTTTTGCACATTGATTTTATTTGAATTTAAACATTTTTATTTAAAATTGATTTCAAGCCTCATAATGCAAGAATGAATCTTTATCATAAGCAGGTCTTTAAGCATTATTTGCTTTGTTTGTAGCTGTGTTAATTTTACAACAACGTTCGAGTACACAAAGGAACTCCTTTGAATGCGCTTTAAGTAAGCTATCGACGAGCACATGTTAATTTACTCAACATCTGACCTCATGTTAGTTGTACTATAAACGTGTAGTGAATGAACAAGATCTTATTTGTCTTTTATATTCATTTATATAGTAATATACTAGACTTGTCAGATCTAAAAGTTCCAGTCATGAAATTATACCAATCCGGCATACGAATCAAGATTTGTGATAATAAAAGTGATTGTCTAATCCCCTCGGGATACGTCGATTACATCTAATGCAAAATCTTATCTCTCAATAAGCTTTTAAATTGCTCTCATCTTTAGTATTGGTACATAGGTTAAACGGACATACGTATTGCTTAACAATTAAATGGCAAGCGCGTAGAATACGCATCATTATACATTAACGAAACAAAATCTATTGATAATATTACTTTGAGTGACGGCAAATCAAATTGGTTATGTAATATTTAAAGCAACAATGGAGCGGGCGTCAATCATTCGTCGGAGACGATTTTAAATAAGCCAAGTGGGATATTGCCTCGGGTTCGAGATGTCATGGAGGATGGTGTGACGTTACAGTCATCGCGCATAAGTCAGCTAATTGGAGTGCCCGAAGACTTGCCACCAAACCTCGGGTCACGAGCCATGTCAAATGTTATAGTTTGGATGATATTTAAGTAAATGCACGTCTTACACTATTTGATATCTGGTCAATGCAGGTAGATTACTGCGGGTATCATCTCTTTTGAATCACTAATCAAACGTATGGTTACGTAAAAAAAAATCTATAAAATATGATGATTGCTACTAACGATATATAGAAATACTCTATTGCTAGGTTGGTTATTTACGAGTTATACAATAATAAAATCATTGTAAAAGTTAAATATAAATTTCCTTCCGCAATCGAATCGAGCTCTTAAGAATGAATTCCCAATGAACAGATTTGTGTCTGCTCGTGATACATTAGTACAACTCCAGCTGAAATTTATTATCTGTCAGTATATATATTTTATCACTGAAGAAATTTTAAGCTGATTTTTAAAAAATGCAAATGATTTGATACATTAGCTAATTATTTCAAATTCAAGATTGAAAAAGATATATGGATTCCTGTTGACACTTAATTATAAAACAATATTTTAAACTATTAAATAATGAGTAAGAAGTTTCTAAGAAGTAGTAAAAAGGCAGTAAACTATTGATAACTTACCGTTTCCCGTTTTCTCCTTGCGCAACTCTGCTTTTCAACGATTTACTTTACATCATCGACAGACACACGTGATACTTAAATAGCACTTGCCCTTTTAGATAAAACTAAATGATTCATCTACTACCTATATAATAAATTATTTTTGATTTATTAATAATACCTATTAATGAAATACATTTATTACTAATGTTGGGTTTTGTTGGCTTAACCTTCTTTATGCTGTAAAGATCGACGTATTTTTTTAATTATTTAAAGTTACATAAGTTAATAAGACATTATGGACACTATGACATTAATCAACTGTAATTTCTTTCTTAATAATAGGTTATACCTGATTAAATTTTAGAAAGCGAAAAATTTGATAAGGAAATTAATTCAGCATGTCGCATGCAACATCTATTGTCCCACTTTTCATGGTTACATAATTTTTTATCACAGAAATAAACTCACATTAGACATGTGATAAATTTATGTTATGTTGACGGTTTATACGTTGGAAAATAAATGACGAGATTTCGAAACAATACAACAATATTTTCAATGAACTTTTGTTACGTAAAGTGACGAACGTTTAATGTACCTACGTGAATTTGTTGGCTCGCATCGTAATGTCGAGAAATTCACGTGATGACTACTGTACACACCAAGATCACGTTTTCGTTGAGATTTATAGTAAACTAGTACGCCCTCGCTTCAAGTCGGTGTTACATAATGCGATTTTCTTCGAATATTCGATGTAAGCTCACATAGTTGGTATCTCTCTGGACCTCCTGGAGTGAATGACGAGTTTCAGGTACTCCACGTGAGCGAAAAATTGGACTGGAGGTCTTTAAGAGTTAAAAACAGGTCATCGAAAATGTAAAAACAGATCTACGAAAGTGCTCTGTAGGTAAATTAATTCTGAAAAACCCTGAACTAAGTTTGTTCATAGTCATATTTAAATCAAAATATAATTCGTTACTTCCAGTCAAATAAATAAGATAAGGCCTTTAAACATCTATGTATTTATAAACCTGTTGACTAAATGTTCCAATATTTCTGGAAATTGCAATTGCGCAATGACTAAAATAAACATGTTTTAGAGGAAACATTATGTTACAAGTTTGTTTGCAGCACCGCTTCAGACAGGTGCATAACGATATAAATATACATCTTGGAAAAACTGAAGATATTTTTAACCAGGTGCAAAATTAAGTAACAATACAACTTCTATTATTAACTAGAGTACTAATGTTGGATCCTTACATGAGATGTTTTAAGTATGACATCGCATCATCAGTCTGTATTTATCATTGTCACGTGACAAACTGCAAATGAACACGTTTTATCCACATTTTTTACCAAAATAATTTTTTTAAATATGGTTAACAATAGAAATCTAATGAACTCACAATTTATCTACGTTTGATATTTAAACTGTGCTA
This sequence comes from Limenitis camilla, assembly GCA_905147385.1. Classification (NCBI taxonomy): domain Eukaryota; kingdom Metazoa; phylum Arthropoda; class Insecta; order Lepidoptera; family Nymphalidae; genus Limenitis; species Limenitis camilla. Next base: position 6,956,654 of record LR990241.1, read on the forward strand.
AAACATTTTTTAATTATTCCTAAAAATCCAATTAAATAGTAAACAATTTTTTTATTTCTAATTTCTACAAGAAATATTCATCATGATATGTACAAACATTCAATAAGTTTTTTATTATATGTATGGATAGACGAATCGGTTACATGTGTTTATTTATCATCTTAGAAAGAATGCAAGTCTTTCTGCATTTGGTTGAACAATTTAACGTATGCGGAAAAGGAAATGATAAATATAAAACGAGTGATCTGGAATCTGTTACGATGCATGCGTCCATGGTTCCCGAAATGCCTTATACAAAAATAGAAATCTATCCTTAGCTCTTATTCTTGCATGCATAAGAATAATAATAAAGAAATTTTTTTAGTAGACTCACATGTGGTGGATCGTTCGGTGAAGAGTGACACCCACCAAATTAGCCCGCTTTGTGTGGATGACACCACGTCATTACGTCATTATGCCCTTCGGTTACTTATTTTTTATACAAAAATGGAAAGTAATTATAGTATACATAATTTTGATTATGGTCAGATATTCTAAGAAATAGATAGGAAAATATCATACAAACGAGGATTAGACGGGTAGAACTTAGTGTGAACGTTTGTCGAATGTATTCTGCCTAAGTCTCGCGTGACTCCGAAGTTAAATACCACTCTAAAACAAATTGTATAAATTACCCGCATCATATTTCATGTACTCGTTTGTAGCTCAAGTGACGTTAAATTTAATTTACTGAACGAAGGAGAAACATTTGATCGACATAGTGTTGATGTACACGTGACTCACTGTAGTTGCTTAACAAATCAGTGATGGCTTAGTCAACGTCTTTAACATAGGAATGTTTATGCATAATATAGAACAGAGGAAATAATAAAAATCGTTTCATCTTGTTTCCTTATTAGCAGATAAAAATATTTACAGTAGGTACGCATTAAATGAATTGAAATGTGATTTTACGCTTAAATGTAAATACTTAAATGTTAAAGTATTTAAAATTAAAGCGTACATATATAATATATACAGCGAGCAAAACATCGGATAATATCTTAATTTGCAAAGATATTGTGTAACAAAAAAATACACAATAGAAAATACACTTTGAAGGTTTAATGTTCATCATTTGAGGTGAAATCTTTTATTCACACTTATCTATTAATTTACCTAAACGTAATTGACAAAAAACTATAGAGCATTATATATACTAATATATAAAGCTAAAGAGTTTGTTTGTTTGCTTGAATGCCCTAATCTCAGGAACTACTGGTCCCGTTTGAAAAATTCTTTCAGTGTTAGATAGCTCATTTATCGAGGAAGGCTATAGGCTATATATCATCACGCAAAGACCAATAAGAACGGAGCATCACGCGGACGAAGTTACGCGGGTCGACTAGTTCTATAATAAGCGATCTAACAATCAGATGTTTAGATAAAATACTGTAGATTTAAAAGAGAATTCAAAGGAATTGTTATTGCCTTTTGTGATGGTCCTAAATTTTAAAATTAAACAATACAAGACATTGAATGGAGTCCTACGGAAAATAAATAAAAACTAAGCGTTGGACATTAATTAATGACTTTAGAACGTGACCGCTGTTCGTACAACAATGTTAACACAAGTTGTAAGAACTACAACGTGTCATTGTTTTTGTCACTATTGGATTTTAAATGTCAAGACAGGAAACAGTAAAAGTAAGAATAAGTTGGTGGTGATCATGGTATTAATTTTTTTTTTCGTTAAGTGATCATTTGTTAAGCCAAATATGAATATGGAATTCAATAAATTATGGATTCAAAAGAAAAAATAGATAACTTTATAAATTGATATTAGCTACTAGTTTCTATCCCACTTACTAAACAAATTAAAGTCTCGAGTGATTTTAACATAGCGATGTGCAACCCTTATGCAGAATCATGTGAGACATTAACATTATTATTGTTTACCTATATATTGAGTGATGAAGTCAAGCAATGTTGGTAAGTTATTGTAATGTAGAAAGAACTTGTTAACCTGCACTTGGTTCACAAGCCCCAGACACTACCCGATTTTCGGTCTAAAGTTATTTATTCGGATTACTGCGCATTATGGCTTGTATATTCTGTCCTGTGACTACGAACACAGAAAAGTATTCGAAGCGTCAGGAAATTAAATAAAAAGCTTAACAAGATAAATAAACCGTTTCATAAAGTATAAAGCTGCGCCCCGCGGTTTCATCCGCTATACTTTGGAAAATGCATAATATATCATTATAAATTGTCTATGTGTTATTCTGATATGTAAGCTATATTATTGTAAAGTAAGAAACATACATCCATACATCCACACGTCCATACATTCTTACAAACTTTCGCGTTTAAAGTATGAGTAGGATCCAAATTGTATATTATATAGATAATAAACGTATTTTATATGCTTCACAACAAATATCGCTTTAAGCAATATTATGGGATAGTAAAGAAAATCTGCTTGAAGAAAATTGGTTCATATAGTAATGATTCTTCTAAGCATCGTGTATTTTCAGTAACGTTACTTCCTACGTGATTTCATTATATTTTTGCACTGTGGGAATCGAGTGAGATGCACAATGACGTCGGCTCTATTAGGGCTCCGGGCTCGTCGATCAAGAATGCACCAAGAAACGGTCTTGTGTTCCGTGAAAGCAGAACAATGGTAATTTTGTAATGTCTTCTTATTACTTGCCACGTATGACGCAAGCTCCAAGCACATATAACGTGTTACTACTTCTAAGCTCATTATTCATACAGAGCTAAGCAATTTTAAATGTAATCTCGTACGCGCTTGAATTCGCTAAATGACTATATTGTTTTAACTGACACATCCCATTTAAATATAATGGGCTTTGAATTAATATGTAACGTTGTATTTACTGATTTGTTACAAATCAACTTACGATTGTTTGTGTCCAATATATTCAGAATTTAATGGTTAAATTTGTATTATACATTAGACCTCAATATTGTAGTCTAGTCGACCGGTCCTAGGCTTGAATGACAATAACTTTTTTACCTGATATCCAATTTAAATGAAACATATATTAGGCAATAAGTCATCTGCAGCAGTAACAACACAGTTAAAAGTTTCAGTTTTAAAAAAAAAATATTATTGTTTTTTTTTATTTTTTTTTTATGTATAATTAAATATTACAAGAAACTGCTCTCATAATTAAAATGCTACGCCATAATTGTCGCTTTAAGCAATATTTATATTTTTTAATAAATATCGAAAGCAATTAAGATACTTTCTAACATAGGAATAGATCGTTATAGTAAGTGTTTATTACTAAAAATTACTGTCTTGTATTGATTACAAATTATATTACTACTACTATTACATTTTACTACTAAGTAAACATAAAGTTACCGTTGTTTGCAGAAATTCTAAAAGAGTAAGATATTTGTAGATCTTATTTAGCCCAACATGGACCGAATAGCTTTAATAACCCTTATAAATAGTCCTTAAATTACAAAAGCAAGGCGACAATTAAAACTATATTTCAAGTTTAACTTACAATGAAAATAACTCGTTGTCATTGCCAACATTTGCCTTTAAATGAATTATCTACTTATATGTTACTTAACATTCACCATAAGTCCACCATGCATATTTCCGTAAGTACGTAGTATATAACTTAAAACACTACAGTGAAGTGTGTAATTATATTAATATTTTTTCCTCATATTTTTATACCCATAAATTCCTATAGCTTACTAAATACATATAGCCACGTCAATCAGACTCGGGCGGAATACTAATAGGCTACAGAATATATAAATACTCATATTATATATAATTAAATTCCATTGCATTCAAAGAATTGCTAATAAACCATATTCGAATAAGAGCAAAGCATAAACTTATAAATTTTAATTTCAATGTATTTTTGTTATTATTATTATATTTTTTGTTATATTTATAAAACTAACTTTTCAGCAATTACAAATAACTACAAGTCCTTCGAGTTGAAATCAAAAAAATAGTATAATATTTAATTTACTATAAGTGATATGAATATCTATTTCTAACTATACGTTATTTCATATTTGCTTAAAGTAATAAATACAAGTGACGAACTATGATAAATTAGTTTACTGGGTTGCAATAGATCTGGTTTGAAATAATTATTACGATATATTATGTAGTTATGAAAGCTATCAATAGGTCGAGTCTTCAGACTCGGTGAGGCCCGAGTATGTCAATTATATAAGTTTTTATCGCATGATGATGCTCAATAAATTTAATCGCTAATAACATGGTTTACTAATAATTATTTTTTTGTTTCCAATGACCTAAGATATAAATTCATATTTGGTAATACAAAAATCTTTTTATTAATCCATTAAATTTAATATGATTTAATTAACTTCTTACACCTGATAAGAAGGTATAAAATCTCATCCAAATAGTCACAGATATCTTCGATGAACTACACTAACCATTAAAAATGTACAGGGATTTTATAAGTCAATAGCCGATATAATTACGTATGTATATAATTCTATTGTTTATGTGTTGAGATAAACGATGTGGGGATGCCAATAATTTTGCCAATTGTCGTAACGGCCCAATTGCCAAGAGCTTTTATAAATATCTTAAAGCTAATACAGAATGTAGTATACGGAACATACTGTAAAGGCTAAGGAGATTTTTCTCGTCGGTGCCTTTTTTTTAATTTTAAATGTACTGTTTCTTGTATCAATCAATCAATACTTAAAAAATTATTATTATTTCAAGAAAAAAATTAAAAAATCTTCTCCATTTACAAGATCAGTACCGTCTTATTTGTTCCTAGTCCGAGATATTCAAAAATTCGAGTTTCATATCTATTTTTTTGGGCATAAAATGAGTCGTTGTATAATAAGGGGACTCTTTTATCTATTTCAAATTTAAATCCCTAAAAAATGGCTCTATTCATTATTTGGCAATTATTTTGAGGTCAGGTAAGGTACGGTGTTTGAGGTAGCGGCTTACTTTTATGACTTTTTTACAACTAAAAAAAATATAAAATATTTTTAGCTACTTATCCGTTTGTATTGTACCTATAGTTTAGACACCATGGTAAAGGATGCTATATGAGGAGTATAATGATCACTGTCACTGTGATCACGGATAATGTATACAAAACACTTAACACTGCTATATTAGCATGTTTGTGCATTAAGCTTGGAACTCGAACCTTACGTGTCCATTTTTATTAGAAACGAACATGATCTCAACCATATCATTAAAAGACAATAAGGCTTATAATAATAGACCTCGTATGCAGAGGAGATCCAATGATGTATTTCTGAGAAATTATTAAGGCGTATTATGAATTTATAACGAGAAATACAAGGAAAAACTATCTATGGATGTGCATGTGGCATATTATTATCGTTGATAATTATTTTTTGATATTTGAATTAAAACACCTAGCAGGTACTATATTTTAATAGATAATATTGTAATTTAAATAGAAAATTTTTTTCGACTTAAGAATGTCAAAGGTTAATGCTGTCCATTACATGTTAATAACAACACAATATTATTAAAAACGTAACAACTTACATGCATCATATGTAAAAATGACGTAAGAAGGTAGTCCAATAATATAAATGCACTAACACAACATCTGCATTGTAAATGCGGGTCACGGGCGACCCTAGTGCCGGTCAATTGCAAGAACAGTCGTGCGTACACACGAGCAGCGCGATCAGGACTGGAGGCAGAGCAGCGGCTCGGAGCTTGCGCCTTGCGCCCGCGCACACGCAACGCAGTAAGCTCGACGCTACCACATGAACTACTTGTTATTGTATTCTATACCATAACAATGCCACTAATAAGCCCTTTTTATAACTACTTCGGATTACTATAGCTTATTTTTAAAACAGATGCAGTTCAATTTTACTGATGATCCTGTAAAAAATAGACAGGTCCACCACACCGTGTTGTCCTTGTCATTTAGTTTTTCTAGTTACCCGACTCGTCTTTACAAATATAGATACATCCTCCGTTATTTATAGAAAACAATTTTAAAATTGATGCCATTATAATTGAAAAATGAATCGTCTCTTTTGGTTTTAAAAAGTTGATGCGCCATATCGTTTATGAAATATATATTATATCATTATAAATTATAGCCTATGAGTTATTCTGATGTGTAAGCTATATTATTGTAAAGTTTCAACAAAATCCATTCAGTGGTTATTGCGTGAAAGAGTAACAAACATACATCCATACATTTTTACAAACATTCGCGTTTATAATATTAGTAGGATTTTTGATTAATTTCTTTTACTTGAAGTATTTAAACAAAAAAATCACCATAATTTTAGTATCTTGTTTTTAAATAAAGGTTTACACGTAGTTCGGTCATCCGGTTCAAAACGTTTACAAATTATATTCATATAAAGCTTTCTTCGTTTATCACTCATTTCATTGATTTCTAAAATTTAATGCGTGGTTAGCGAATAAACAATAAAACTGTATTTTTTTTTACTATTTATAGAAGACGCCATTAAAATATTTTTTTTGTTTCAACGATGTTAATTATTAAATTATGATTACTATAACACGTGACGTTCTCGCAGTGTGGAGTGACAAAACCGATATAAATCATTGTTGTAATATATCAGTAGAGGAATAAATGTAAGAGGTATTATTTATAACGTAAGCTTCGTGAATGGAGATTGCGATGGCGATGGCGGGCAGGCTGTTGGGTGGCACGCGCAATACGTCTAAGGCCGGCGACAGTTAAACAACTGTTGCTAGAAATTTTATGACTTTAATAATTTCTTCTATCTATTTTATTTGAATAAAAATCGATTACAGACTCAGTGCTTCACCTTTGGCTAATTTTGTTTTGTTATGATTCTAATTCAAGCGTCAGTAGCTCAGTGGTTGAGGGCTTGGATCCACTATCGGTAGGTCGTAGGTTCAAATTCCAGTCATTAGACTACTGACGTAGCCCACTCCTAACACAAGCATTTTAGCTTACTTGGAAGTATTAAGGAATACAAGTAATATGTGATCTCGTCCTATCTCATCCTCTCCTCTTCTCTTAGTATTCTTTAAAAAAAATACGGGACAATATTTTTAAGAAATCTACTAGAAAAGTCAGAGAAGGCGTAAATTCAAACGGTATTTTAGTATAAATTTGATAGTTAAATTTGATACTACTACTTACAAAAGCTAAACCCCTGGTAATAGATGCAATACTTAATTTTTTCTTTAACGAAGATATAGAAATATAAAATATTTTGGCTATTATTTAAATTTATGCCCTCTGATTGGGAATATAATAATAAGGAAGATTTTTAAGCCGAAAGAATAGGAAGTATATCTGTTTGATTTCTCGTGAGTGAGAGCAATAATCGTACGCATGCGGAAGCCTTAACTATATGTAATGAAAAGTAGAGTATGTCACACAACTTATCAATCAAAGATACATGATCGGAAACATCACGCTACCGAAATCCGTCGATTAAACGCTATCGATTACAAAACAATCGTTGACCGACTTTGTAGGACATTCAACTTTCGGAACTGCATACGTGCATATTCATACAATTTAAATAATTAAAAAAATGTCATTAAAACTTTTATACTACAGAATGTCATCAGTTCTTTTATTTTATAGAATAATACAATAATTTAAACATCAAGCCGTGTGTGCCGTTGTTGGTTGGGTAATATAGCAGACAAGTATGTAACAGCGTTAAACAAAACTTTATCTAACTATCCTACTGTCAGTAACATCTTTTATAAAGTGGTATTCGCGGGTAGGTCATTTTATATAATGTCAAGTATACCGACGTGTAGACAATATATAACCTGCGATAGTTTAACGGTGTTGTCCCGCAGTGGAAGTTAGTGTTATAGTGTCGTGATTCAGGTCACTCTTCTTGAGGTCCACTAAGTTTTCTTTATTATCTATTGTTCTTGGCGAGATCGAGTGGTGGAGGTGAGAGTTAAAATATTATGAAAGAGCTCTTTAAACCTGCTCCTGGGTCTCAAGCCCCAGGCACTGCTCGGTTTTCGTCTAGATTATATGTTGATATTGTCGTTTGAGTGTTACTGCGTAGTGTAGCTTCCATATACTTAGCACTACTAATATTATAAGTGTGTATGTTTAGATGTTTGTTACTCAATCATCAAAAACTGCTGAATGGATTTCATTGAAATTTGGCACTAAGAAACTTTGTAATCTGGAGTAACAAATAGGGTTTTGTCCCGGATAAATCCATAGTTCCTGCGGGATCAAATGTATTTATATATATAGTAAGCCGTTGAAAATTTTCATGTAGCCAAAAGAAATATTGTCAAATGTCTTTTGTTAAACCTAAGTTCACGTGGTAAATTGTACCCGTACAAAACCAGGGCGTATTGACCACTATTAAAATATTTTTTGTTTAAGGGATGAAGTTAAAATTTCATAATACTAAATCCAAAAATAAATTTATATAACATGAGTGACCATAATCCATCCACTGGTGTTAGTGACGAAACTTCCGATAGCTTACGACAGACTTCTTTCTAATAAGCATGAGGCGCTTATTCGGTTGTCAACTGTGTCAGTTGAATAACGACTTTTGTTACGTAATAATCTTTTAAATATGCTACAAAAACATGTTTAATATTTAGTTATTAAATTAAAATTTTATGTCCTAAAGATATCTTTTCTTTTTTATTATAGTTAGGATGTACTTAAAACAGGTATGTAGGTCTTAACAGGCTATGAATTAAAAGAGGATTTGTTATTCTTGAATGAGTAATAATTTTCTAGTTGGTGGTCTAAATTGGGCGACCACAAACTATGTCAATTTAATTAAACCAGTTAAATTATATCATTAGATCTAACGGCAGTAATTCGATTACCCACCGGCAAGCCACGCTTGTTGCCGAATACCACAACAATTACTGTAATGTGTCTTATAACCCTTCTAAATTAGACTGTTAGTTTATATAATAAGTATTTGTATTTCAACTTTACGTGTTAGCATATGTTTTACTACTAAGATCTATTTGTTTATTCATTAGCTTAAGGTTGCCTGTAAGAATTCTCTGTAATTGTGAAATATTGTATGCAATAAAGGATTTACCTATTTTATCTCATTTTCATTCCGTGCATGTCCCGCATTGCAAGTCCTAGTTGAAGAAAAAACGCTACATAAAGAAATATTATCTCAAAATCAAGAGAACAAGATTCTATTGCAAGCCGAACTCATCTTCTTATTTTTTAATGATATATAAATTATTTTATAAAATTATGTCAGTTTATTTCTTCATTGTAATACTCAAAAACAACCTCAAAAATTGTTTCTGAATAAACTTAATGAATTGGGTATTATTTTAAATGTATTTTCGTAATATATAAACAAAACTATATATTTTTCAAGTTGTTTGTATTTGCAATTTCATTTTATGTTGTGTTTTGCCAATAAAGTTTGTTTCTTTCTTTCTTTCTTTCTTTCTTTCAAACTAACAGTTGCGGGCTACAAAAAACTTGCAATACTAACATTCAAATATGGCGCGATAGACTTATCTATACTAATATTATAAAGAAGTAAGATTTGTATTTTTGTATTTTTGTATGTAACGAATAAACATAAAAACTACTGGACCGATTTCAAAAATTCTTTCACCATTAGGAAGCTACATTATCCCTGAGTAACATAGGCTATATTTATTACTAGAAAAGATTAGAGATCCCCAGAAAATCTCACTAAAACCAACCCAAGGTGCAAAAAAAATAGCCATAAAATATCTTTCATCGCATGCACTGCGAAAAGTATTGATGATAGAACAAAAAAATGTTCTAGAATATTATAGAACGTATCAATATCTACAAAAAACTCCGCGAGACCATATGTCCAACTATTATAGTTATGTCACTATAACTACTTTTTTATATTTTAAAAGTTGATAAAAATGCCTATCAAAATCAGACCATGTTTTGTATACCTTTGTATTAATCCTTATCCAAATAAATTATTTCATATTCAAGACTGTTTCAATACCTGTAAATTACTTTTTGAATTATTAAAATCGGACCTTCCATTCAAAAGATATTACAAAATTAAAAATATCAATATAAACAACAAATACACGCCGACGCGACGGGCCAGTGTAGTTCTATCTCGGTGATACTCGAAGTGCAGCGAGTAACGCCGAGGTAGAGGGGCACCGAAATGCGGGAGAGCCAAAATGTTTTAAACTAAATATACCACCCGTGTGAAGCCGGGATGGGCCCCTAGTAATTGATAATTCAACAAAAAATAAATCCTAATATGTACAGACCATTTAATAGATTATTTATACTCTACCTACTCTAATTTCTCTTCAAAGAAATAATTTTAAACGGCATGTTTTTAGATCACATACTGTTTTACGAATACCATACCGAGGCTACGAGGTGTGTCAGATGGAAGATCATCAGCCAAAAGCATCACCACCAAGTTGAGCAAAGCAAATAAACAAGGCAAAGATCGTATTTTTGTTGTGGAAAAACCAAGATCCTTAAATTTTCAGTAATAGGATCCCCGGTCTTTAATTTTAGTATCTTTAGAAGCACATTTTCAACAGCTTATACTTGGCATCTTTATTTTTATAATAAGTATAATAACTTAGCAATGGCGCACAACACAATATGTATGTATATATAGAAAAAAAATCCTGAGTTCAATGCATTTTGTTAATTTTTGAAAAAAAGCTTCTATCATGTACAAGATTATCTATTTGTAAAACTATTTTTTTATCCGATTGATTTTAGATGGATCAAAAAGGACTTATTAGGGTCACCGCAAGTACCCTACTGTTGGAACTTTTAAACGAAATTATATTTTTTTTTAATTTTTGTGACTTCAAGTCAATAACATCATTGTAATGATGCCATAATATTAATTTTATAAAATAAAATCATTTAATGGCAAAAAAAATACTGAATATTCTCATTTTTTCATATATCTGACTATACCCCTTAACAAAAAACTTAATTGCGAGAATTGGCTTCTTTTAACGTTTATGTTTAGATTGGGATAATATTTTAAAGATTAAATTATAAACGTGCCTATTTTCGACATGATATTTATATTTAGTAGCGCTGCTTTAAATGCTACAAGTATCTGGTTATTAACTATTTTCACTCCTATACATGAACTCAAACATGTGTCACAACCAAACTGGTCGGACGAAGTAGGCACTGGAACAAAATGCGCTGAATTAACAATAGACTATTAATGCAAATTTGCAGCATTATCATTTTATACCGAAAGCTTCCTATTGCGCGTCAATGCTCTTGCCTCTATACAAATTTGCTGAGGGTGTAGTAATTTGTGTTGTTGAATAAATGTAATAAGTAAACAATATTTTAAAATCTTGTACTAGTATCAACTTCATAATACATTAAATAAAATCTATTTAAATGGCTATTACCCTTTTCTTGATATCCAACTTAAAAGAAATTCAGCCTTGATACAAGTGTAAAAACTACACATAATTATGTACAGTACTTTTTAGCGATTCGCGTACAAACATACAAAACAGACAATTTTTTTAAAATGATTTGTTTTGGTTTCTTATTACTATTTCAGATATCCGATATGTTAAATTCTTGTTATACGTATAGATAAAACAATTATTTTTTTAATATGATACAATAGTGTAGCAAAGCATTTCCCAAACTCAAAATAGTTTACTTCAAATACTTTACTTAATACTCTTTACAAAGTACTTTTGACACGTCAAAAATTGGTTAGTCAGTCAGTTTGTCTGAAGCTACCACCAGTTCGGAAAGCGGTTTTCTGATGAGAAGAACTGGCAAGAAACTCAACAGTCGACAAACACCATTGTTTACATGAATTTGTTTTACAATTGTACTATTATTCATCGTTCATGCAATCATGTACAGAATAGTAGGCTTTCCAGTATTAGTTTCAAGTTTTAAGAGTTAGTTACAACAAACTAATATTATTTACTACATGTGCATAACGTAAAAAGTAAGTGGTTGTTAAAATTAACGGTTTCAACAATCAAATGGATTGGATTCCAAAAATAGGTCGGTAAGGTTAGAGGTCTGGGTAATTTGCTTAGATATTATCCAATTTACTTCTGTTAGTTTAAAATGAATGGAGCTTCCTAGAGACGAGCGAGTTGTAGCATTCAGGACGCACGCGATTCCTCGTGTGCATACCTATCCGTACCTACCAATTCCCAGAAATCCGCATAACATTTAAATAAAATGTTTACCACAATTTATACTATTTATCTATACTAATATTATAAAGAGTTCGATTTGTATTTTTGGATTTTTGTATTTTTGTATGTAACGAATAAACATAAAAACTACTGGACCGATTTCAAAAATTCTTTCACCATTAGAAAGCTACATTATCCTTGAGTAACATAGGCTATATTTATTACAAGAAAAAATTAGAGATCCCCAGAAATTCTCACTAAAACCAACACAAGGTACAAAAAAACCAACACAAAAAAATTAGCCATAAAATATCTTGCATCGCATGCGCTGCAAAAAGTATTGATGATAGAACAAAAAAATGTTATACAATATTATAGAACGTATCAATATCTACAAAAAACTCCGCGAGACCATATGTCCAACTATTGTAGTTAAGTCACTATAACTACTTTTTTACATTTTAAAAGTTGATAAAAATGCCTATCAAAATCAGACCATGTTTTCCATAACTTTGTATTAATTCTTATCCAAATAAATTATTTCGTAATGAAGACTGTTCAGGTATTGAAACAGTCTTCATTACGAAATTAATTACTTTTTGAATTATTAAAATCGGACATTCCAGTCAAAAGATATTACGAAATAAAAATATCAAGATAAATAAAAAATAATCCCAGACGGGCCGCCGGCGCGGTGTGGATGCCTCGCAACGCGGCGATAGAGGGAGCGACAGAATGCGGGAGCCAAAATGTAAAAAAAAAATTATCCACCCGTGCGAAGCCGGGACGGGCCCCTATAAATTATAAAATTAAATTTCTTTATATTAATAAAGAGACAAATATCTATGTCGGTGGTTAGCCTAACCTAAGATTTAAACAAAGAACCTGGGCAGTGGAGGCGAGTATTTAAATTGAATAAAGGGATCCCTTATGTCCAAGTCACTGCTTAAGTTGCTGTCGTAATTGTAAGAGATCATAATGTTTAGTTATTTATCGGTTCAATAGCAGTATCTACGTTGCGTTTACCCAATAGTCCATGCAATCTCATCCCCCTTCTAGTGTTTTTCAATATACCCTTATCATTCACACTTCTCATCATTCATTCTCCGAGTTATGTTTTGTGGCTTAAGTTAGATTTACTAAACAAATTAGATCAAGCATATAAATAAGTTACGACACAATTTTTAGTGACACGCAAAGAATTATGTTACTGCTGTGATAGACAGACAAACATCAATAGTTCAATACAGACCTCTACGCGAATTTCTTTAAGTCTCACAGTTTGTGTTATTATTAATATTGAGATCTTCAAAATTTATTTATCGACATAAAATAGGTAGAATTAAACATTATAGGTAGGTAAATATGGTTCTTCTTTGATGTAAAATTTGAACCACCAAATACGAATAACATTATACAAATTGAGCTATTTTAATACAAAATCTATTCATGATGGTAGTTAAGCAGTTTACCATGGAAACAATATACAATTAGCGTGGCATTTGATAAACAATTTCTCGCCATACTATCCTTTAACGACGCCTACAAGATGGAATTATGAAGTACAATACGAATTATCTTCCTTCATATCCATTGTTTAAAGAGCACCTCATTTTTTTATCTCCCCATAAGAACAGTAATATCAGTTTTGAATTATTGGCAAGTCATGATGTTTAATTTCAATAAGTATACCTTCTTATACTAGTGGAGTCGACCTATAGCGATATTTGTTCTACTAACCCGATTGTAACCATTTGGTATGCTTATTTTGTTTTCCATAATGAGATAAACTGGCTTAAGAGACCGAAAGTTTTCTTGTGTGAGAGATAAGATTACGGTTAACATTTTAGCTTAAAAGATTAAAATTTAGATATGGAGTTCATAAAAAAATCTATTGCGTTGTTAAAATAGAAATTAATTTTGCTTCTGCCCTACTCAAAATTATGCAAATGGACATTATATCTAACGAACTATCTTCTAACGACATTTAAACGACTGAACTACCGTATAAAAAACCCTTTCACTAGCTCAGGGACTACAAATAATTTTATGATTGTAAAACAATAAAATTGTTTATGCCCTTCAATACGTCTACTGAAACCGTCGAGTTTATTATTTACGTCGCCACAGAACTCGGCTCTCAGGGTAATGACATCGCTTTCTCCGATAAATATGAATTACTTGATTTGGAAATAACTTGTCCATCGATGGAAACTAAAAGTTATGCGCGATTAAAAATGTCTTTGTCAGTGGATACTGAGATTATGTCTATTTATTTGAGATTGTCAAGGTTTTTAGATTCGTTCGGACACGGTGGTATGTGTAAAGGAAGTATTGAATACAAATTAGACAATAAAATACAACGTCAAATAAAATTTGATAGTGGAGGAGCTTTAGGCTTGTATAAACGCCGTTGATCCTCATCACCATGCAGCGTGGTTGCGCGAGCGCATTAGCCATGCGAGCGGCGATGTATCAGCGGCACTATCGATTGTTTACTGTCCTACAGTTCTACACGTTTACTAGTACTCGTCAAGGTCGAATGATATTGGACTTTATGCTTTATTGAGAACGTAAGAGGGCTGTAGCTCATGTAAGGAGTGCGTAAAGCAGCGAACCGTGGCCACACGGACCGACATCGAAATGCCCATTTCAGGAGTTTGGTCACGAAGTTACGCACTCTAGCGAGCCACTTTAGAAGGGGATATCGACGTTGACCGATGGTTATGACATTAGAATAACTTTGAATAGACTAATTAAGTCATGAATACACAGGACGAATAGACTCTCCGGAAAATATTATTAATATGTAATAACTTCTTTGTTTTCTTTGAATTAGTAATAAATATGCGCCGTAATAGTCTGATATTTATGTCGGCGTGTCTTTGTCGACACTTCATATATACATGTATACAAGAATATCATAATAATAGAACCATAATATACATACTCACAGAAGCGGTTAATTTTTATTACAAGATTTCAAAATTCATTTTATATAATTTTCTAACGTTTGTTTGCATTTTCTGTAGTTGTTAGTCTTCTTACAATGTTCATTTTCTAAACTATATTTTTACAAATAGATTTCTGGAATTTACAGGTTGTTTTCACACCATGCAATCAATATTCGCCTTAAATTATACGATGGCGTCTTATTCTACTTCCTTATAATATATTATTATTATTAAAAATAAGTGATGATAAGTGATAGTATCACCTACTAAGCTATTGAGTTTATCTCTGTTTTCGATGCCAGCATACGTGATGTTTAATAATCGTAGCACGTGTGTACCCTTCAACTGGATATTACTTAACACCTAAAAGAATACCAAATCATTTTGGTCGTAACCGATAGAATAATAATCAGATATATTTTATAATATAAGTAAGATTTTAATTTCCGTAGGTAGCTTTCTGATTACCTTGTGCCAAATTGCACTAAGTCATTCTATTTAAAAGTAGTCGTTACGAGGCTGAGTAAGAATAATGTGAATATATTGGATCAATTTTTTATGATATTTATAACTCAAAAACTCAAATCATAAAGATTACCTCAATCAATTTATAATGATATGGTTCAAAAAACCACTTACGTCACTGGACGTTCCAGATATATCGCCGCTGGCGCAAGTACTGTCTAATAACGTCATTTATCCGCCCTATCTCTCCTAACGAATGATGATTTCACGTTTGTTAATAAGCTGCATAAATCTCGGTGCTTACAAAGGGATCACTTTCACTCTGTAATGAGCATGGGACGAAATCGAGATTGAAATAAGTTGACTTTAAGTTCACTGCACACGGTAGGTACATTCTAGGTATTTAAAAAATACATTATATAAACATTGACCTAATCTTTCAGTAAGAAGAATAAATCTATTTGAGATCTGCAATTATTGTTAACAAAGGATAATTTTAATTAAAAGCGAATAGTTTGTGTAAAAAAATATAAAAAGCCAGCTGTTTTCTTGATCGTTTTGAATGTTAACAATCAAAAAAAATATTCACAAACCAAAAAAAATAAATTTGTAAGAGTCACATGTTAAGCAACAAATTGAGAAAAATTCATAATTCGGAATAGGACAGTTTCGTAAAAAAAGAGTGTATAAAAATCTCAATACTCTATCAAGCGACATTAATATTGATTGACTTGTATTAAAGAAATTTTATTTTCCAGTCTTGATTTCCGAACTTGATTGGCGATATTCGATATCAAGTTTGACGTTTTTTTAACCCACTTTGTAAAAGAGCAAAGGGCCGACGCAACTTTTCGTGTTACGTAATCATATGTTGACATATAGATAAAGTCAAAATTTAATTGGGCCCAATAAAGTATGCTTCACATGCTATACGTTAACATTATATAATATATTTAAAATTGTTAAAAAAAAGAGATTCCAGGGTAACTACTTATGCGTCGTATTGTCATGCAAAGTCTTGCGTCTGATCCATCAACAATTGATAACTTCGAAATGATATGCAGTAGCGATCTACATATGCATCTATCGTTCTCTCGGCATTTCGATATGTAGTCATACTTGCGTACACTTTCGTAACGTCAGTAGACTTGTAACTTTAGTATTTATATTATTTATGGCATCTGCAAAGTTACGTCCTAGCTTTAGACGATGCAAATTTGCCTTCTCATTAATTTAAGATAATATCCTAGAACACTTAACTGTTGCTCTAAGGAGTTCCATCATAAATGATAGCCAGAGGGCATCGTGATCCTCACGCTTGTTATGTAACGCCTGCAATAGATAATGGATAACACTAATGACAAGCGATATATAAGATGTAGAGGCCGCACGAGTGCCACTACATGATCGAGCGGGACTAATAAGATAAGAGCTAGTGATTAAAGCTGAACTTTCACTAAGGCTCTATCATCTTACGTTTACATATTATAATTATGTCAATTATTAATACAACGTCAAATGAGGCCTATGGTTGTGTTATATAACCTTTCTGTTTACATTTCATCACTAGAGTTTGTACCAATAATTAGAATAATTAGGAATAGGAACATGGTATTAATGGCCATACAGGCCATGTTGTGCGTAACTGAATACAGAAATGTATGTATAAAGTCTTATTCTACGCTCACGTGCATGCATCATAAGCTTGCTATTAAAATAACTGAATACCAGTACCCTTATTGGCATGGAAGTGACATATTCGATGTCCGCATTTCCTCTCAAAGATTTCATTAAAATCTATAGATTCTATAAATATCACCTGGGTTCTTAACATTGGCTTCTGGTAAATGATTTGTCATTTACCAGTCAATATTAAGTCAAGTAATCAGGTGACCGCTGACTGACTGGAATTAACAGTTAATGCTACAGCCGCAGTTCACTTTATACCGTAATTTGTAAGATATATAAGAACTCACGTCAATGTCTGAAACACTGTCTCATCTGGTTGTTTTATTTTTGCTTCTATATATGAGAATTAAAAGTAAACGTTTGTATGATCACTTGCGTAATCAGCAGGAAGGCAATGTCTTATAGCTGCAGAAAAACTGCACGTTGCGTTCATAAGATTCCCTGCGATTTCGTTACCTCGTTGCTAATTACACTTGGTTTAATCGTAAGAGTAAATCGTTTTAGCTGTAGGAGTCATTTTCCTGCATTAAGAAATTATTTTTGTAATAAAATAAGCGGATGCTAGTGAATCTGGCAACTTGTAAGTTTCCTAGTTTATAAGTTTCACTCATAGTACGTAATGAGTAAATGTTTATACTCATAAAAAAAATTAATAATCACACGTATGCAACGTATTAAAAACATTAGTCGTGTTCAAAACAAAAATTAGAAACTGTTTTCTCTGGAGGAATTCTTATCACGCATTCCTCGTTTTGGGAGAGCTTTCACTGATAATGCTATGGGATTTGAGTGGAGTAACAACTATCTTAGACCGCTGCTTGACTATTGAAATAATTACCTCAGTCCATATTAATTATGTCCTAGAACTTTCTAATGCTTAGATAAATACCACCATGGTTGGTAATGAGACGTCGGACGAATGGGAGTTTCTATCATTAATATTTAAGAGTAAGTAGCCGTAACTTATTTTGCCTTTTCGGATATTTAAACTTTAATTTCTCATAATATGTATTCATTAATGTTGTCGATGTAAAGTTAAAAGGAGGCTCATCGGACGATGAAGTTGTTACTGATGCCTATTTAATACTGCTACATTAACTTGCTGGTGTATGTATAAAAATATCTTTAAATGAATAAATATCACATATATTAAAACTCAATCTAATAATTTATAATTAACTGACTATAAATATCTTGCTTTTGCTCTTACGTCGTATACTTCTAGTTTATGATACCGGCTTCGTTTACACGGTATTGCTTAACCTCGCTATGTATACAGACGTGACATGGTTTTTCCGTGTCGTTGCTTAATTACTTGGAATGGCCTCTTGGAAAAAAATCGGCAAAGAGCGACTTAGGAAACAAGGTTTCCCCACAAACTGGATTAAGGGACAATCTTAACTTTGCCGTTTGACAACCTCTACACGTTGCTGAGAAAAGGGACATGACAGACTAAAGACAGACGGAGAACGATGTCGTCCTACAAGTGTGCCTATGGTATTTTTGAGGGAACTTTAAAAATTAAGTACTTTATCAATTAAATCTAAAAATTTTAGCTTTAATACCAATTTAGTTCACTAAATATAACGGTTAATATTTAACCCAACTAAATCAAGCCCAAAAAGTTTTTCAAACAAGTTAAATGCCATCTAAATTATTACATTAATTTTTAATCATAATAAAATGGCATTAATATTTTTAAATATTATTTATTTGGAGTAAGTGGACATATTTAATAATTATGGTTTACATAAGAATTACTTAACGAAGAACATTAACATGTCGTACTAAGTAAAGAAATATAATATTACATGATTATTCATGTTTTAAATTACCATACATATGATACAAATGATTTATTATTAACTAGTGTAGTCGTCTATTAGTAACTAGTGTAACAGCCGAAATTATATGTAATAGGTAACCATTACCAGTATGACTTACTTAAAGTTGCTTTAATTATTTGTAATCCGTAGTTGCTTACCTGTAAAAAGAATAAACAGATTTAGTATACATAAAACGATACAATATTATTAAAAAAAGGTATCGTTGAAAAAAATGTTTTGTATCTTCATATGATATGAATGAATTTAACAAACTCTAATAATTTTTACTTCTCTTGAGCTTGCTGTTCGCGAAAGCAAGCAAGAGATTATTCTTGCATTATAATTTGTAAGTGAGTGGAAACAAGTAATTCTGACGATATGATATTATTTTGATTAATATATGATATTTTCTCCCAAAGCGTTGTAGACCTAGGTATACCTTTGGTAATAAGTTTACTACGAGGGGAAAGTCGTACCTTGTGTTAGCAACACCGTTTATAAAGCAGCATTTTATATTATGTCAAGTATACCGACGTGAAGACTATATATAAGCTTTAGTGCGATAGGTTAGAGCCAGTCTCTCTGGTGTTTTCATGCAGTGTACATGTTAGTGTTATAGTGTAGTGATTGAGGTCACTCTTCTTGAGGTCCACGTAAGTTTCCTTAATTATCTATTTTTGTTGGCGAGGTTGAGTGGTGGAGGTGAGAGTAAATATATTATGAAAGAGCTCTTTAAACCTGCTCCTTGGTCTCAAGCCCAGGGCACTGCTCGCCTCAGTCTAAATTGCACATATTGCTGTACAGTAAAGGGTATCATATCTCTCTCATTTTATGACACTTGGGATTTAGTTGAGTTAACCTCTTTAACTGATCGAGGCATGTAGTCAGAAGTTAAATAAAACTTTATTATAACATGCAAGTTACTATACATTTTAAATTAATAATGAAACTCAGAAACGTACTATCATTAATAATCTAAACGTCCTTGAGAAATCCGAATAGTAAATAGCACAAAGCCGCTTAATAAAAAGATGAACGCCTATGAACGCTTTTTAACTGCTACGATTTACTATTAATTGTCGATACGTCTATTTAAATCGATAATTATATTAAAATTATTATTTCCTGATAAGGATTTCGATATCGTATATAGTTTGTTTAATCGTCCACGTGATCGGTAAGCTTTTGTAAATGTTTCCGCGTTAGTCAGTTTCGCAACACCTGTGCTTTGCCTGCACCATACGTTGCTTGCCGCGTGACTATGCACACGTGCTGATTGCACTCGATCACGTTGACTTTTTACACATCTGCTTGTTTGTATAAAAACTAGTGTGGCCTACACCTTAGTTCACACAAATATAATGTGAAAGTAATTTTTATATGATATTTATTTAATATGTGATTAATGATCATGAGACAATCTAATAGGTAATAGTACGTAAGGGATAATAATGTTGTTGTCTTTACGTCCCCATAATATTTAACGAAATATCCTCTCCTAACCGTTGAGGAGTTGTGTCTTCCATCACTCAGCAATAACATTATACACAAATATCTGATTATTTTATTTAGATAGAAATATGTGAAGAATATTGTAAGTGCCTTTGAAATTTGAGGGTTTTCCTCAATTTCAACGGATTTCACCATTATATTTCACTTGGCTCCAATGGGACCACCTCGGAGGTGCAATCTTTCGAATAAAAGAAATATTTTGTAAATAGGTCCACATTTGACGGAGAAATCGATGAATATACATAAAAAAATATACAGTCGAACATAGAACCTCCTCATTTTTTTAAGTCGCTTGAAAAAGAAGTTGAGGAGCACTTGGGGATTGCGACCCAAATGCCCGTTTGCACATTAATAATTGTTCACGCGTTCGTAAGATTAGCACGCTTACATTGCATAACCCTTTGATAGGCAATATTCACCCTATGAAATGAGTGGTTAAAATACCTCTGATTTATTTGATATAATATGATATTAGAACATTAACATCATAAGACGGATTGAATAAAAAAATCGTAGCAATAAATACGTTTCATATGCGACTAGAAGTTACTAAACATTTAAAATGTAAAAAGAAAAACAGATATACTATTATGATGTAATCTGAATACTGTATTTACGAGTATAACAAACAGTACACAACTGGTCAGACATCGTAAACTCTACACTATCATAAAACCTATTCTGTTCATTAGAACTCTATATAAAACTAAACAACTCGGTTACGGTCGATCTATTTTAAAGAGAAAGTCATTTTATCATGTTTTTACTTTTTACGGAAATGGAGAACATTGTTGAAATTTTAGATTTAGTATAAATAAATTAAATCTTGAACAAGTGCTACAAAAACTTAATTTCAACATGATAAAGTCAAGATTTTCTATTTAAGTTCGGCTATAACTTTTTTGTTTTTCGACTAATTTAGATAATTATTTTTTGTGAAAAAGGGTATATTTGAAGTATTTTTCCGTTCAAATTTTATTGGCATATGACCTTAACCAGACAGAGCAACTCGCATTCAAATAGAAAATTAATAGTAATTGAGATATTACGTAAGTGTATAACAACTCAATTGAATAAATTATTAAGCTATATCAGTAAAGATTGATTTATTACATACCAATAGGGCTTATTTTTTATAATTATCTATTTAAGACTATTTGATTTAAACAGGTTAACGTATCTTACATGGTTGGTTCACTTTTCATTTATATCCATAGTATAAATGTACTTAACTAGAAATCCACTCTCACTTCTGTAGCGAAAGTTCACATACAAGTGATTATCTGCAGTTGATGAATCGGCACGCAGCAGCATAGTGTCATATTTACACAACACAAAATTACCGAAATTGCGACATCTAACTGCAATTTGCTATAGCGTAATTCTTACTATTCGCAAATCGGCTCCATCGACAATCTCCTATACGAAAACTTTAAGGTGAACAAACTTAATTTCTTTATTAATAAGTAACTGATATCATCACGACCTTTCAATGGCCCACTGCTGAGCCGGGTCTCCTCCTCAGAATGAGGAAGGTATTAGGCCATAGTCCACCACGCTGGCCCAGTGCGGGTTGGCAGACTTTACACACCTTTGAGAACTTTTTGGTAACTCTGAGGAGTGCAGGTTTCCTCACGATGTTTTCCTTCACCGTTACTTCACAATTTTGCAGAAATTTTATATTCGGTTAGTACTATAAAATGTTGATTACACTTTTATGAATGACTAGCCAACCCTTGCGAATTCATGCCCGTGATCATCCGCTCCTATTGGTCTTAGGGTGATGAGAGATATCATAGGAGATAGTATTGATGATCAATACCATCGCTGATGATATATACCAATAGGAGGATAGCCTTATAGCCTTCCTCGATAAACTAACACTGAAAACGTTTTCAGTGTTATTTTATTTTCCTGAGATTAGCGCGTTCAATCAAACGAACAAACTATTCAGCTCTTCAGATCATACATGATTTAAAATAAAACTAATGGATTAAATTCATATTCATTATACATTCTTCGCTCGACTTTTTCACCTATAAAATGATACTTTTAAAGTTAAAATATGACAGTCTTATTAGTTGAATAGAACTGCATTAAAATTGCAACACCTACTTTTGTAGAAATTGATTACAGTTATTGGTGCAGTAAGCTGGCGAAGTGCGAGTGCCGAGAAACTCGACAAATAATAATATGACATTAAATCTAATCTCAGTCGTAGGTCCACTTAGTGCGGATCTGGGGCTGTGTTGGGAATCGCATTGATTATTTACAAGTCTCGAGTGGGCATAGTAGGTCGGCGGTTTCATTTGTGAGTCGATATAAGGGAAGTGATCGTTTGACGTATGCACATAACCGCCAACCGGACGCATCTAATGCATTTTCTCTTCAGTAGCGGGTCCGGACTCCGGTCAGTTACCGCGGGCTAAAGATAGAGAAATTAACCGCGCAGGAGTGCGAGTGAATGCACTCGAGCGATGCGTTTGCCCCTACCATATACGAGCGTAAACAGCGAGATCGATTACCACTAATTACTGCTCTTCGCGCAAAGCCTCTCCTTCAAATGTTATTGGACTACACTCAAGATTGATAATCTTCATTTCCAATTTCGATAACGTTGCACGACAGTAGCTATCTTCAATATGTCTACGCGACATTAATCTTTTATTATAATTTGATAGAACTGATATTTCATTGAAGTATGGTTGAGATCAGTTAATGTTATTAAATTATTATATACTGATTATTATAGTTAGCTTACCATAATAACTTGTTAAATAAAAATAAAATCTTGGAAATTTAACTCACTTTCCGGTTTTCAATTGAGTTGAAATTGAATGCATTGATAATATAAAGGAGATCTAATGAAAAAAGTGTGTAAAAACTTTGTAGTAGAAGCATCATCATTGAGGTTAGGGTTCTAGATTACTAGCTTTTAAGTTTGTGTTGCTTCCATTTTTATGAAAGTGTATTTCAATTAGATAAAGTATTTTCCTTTAAAGGTAAATCTCATTGAGAGTTCTCAACTAGTTACAATTTATTTACAGGTAAAACAACGATTAGTTCAAATTAAGTGTAGTGTTTGCATGTCAGGGATATCCGGCTGCTTCTAATAATCATACCCTATCGTAAACTGTCGAGAGTGTTAATCACTATAGAGAAGCCCTTAGAAGAAAACAGATACGTGTATGTGGTATTTATCTTGTAAGCCAAGCATGAAATTCAATAGCAATTTGATCGCTTTCTACAAGTTATCCTATACAGCTGAGTTATGACTCACATCGTTGCTTATACTTATTCGAGATTTTGTTGTATTAAAATACATCGATTATATCGCTCCACTTAACGATTAAGTATTGAGTCTTTAAATTTTTACAATTTCAAAGGATTACTAAATTTTAGTCTATTACAATTTACTTACTGCACACATTAACAAAAATTAAGTTCTCTTGAGGAACCTAAAGGTATAATTTATAATATAATAATACAATTTTGATATTCATTATTTAACTTGTAACAGGTATCATTTAAATGTAATTTTATTAATCCTTAGTTCTTATCGTGCTGTATAGATGTCGTTACAAATACTGGTATTAAATGGTTTCTGCAGTATGTTGCCATGACGACCTGATTCATCATTCTGTGAACAGGTCTTTATTAATTTGATGATTATAAAAACTAGCTTAATTTTGAAGATTGGATGCTAAAAAATGTTAATTTTGTTGATTTATGTATTTATGTTTGTGGTGACCTACAACTTAAATAAATAGACTGTGGTGTAGAATTTATGTTTGAAAGGCGTAAAGAAACGTAACCCATTAGAATTCAGATCTTATTTGTAACGAACAGGGCAAAAATTTTATTTCTGCAACCTTATCCGAATAGTTATAAAATTCATCTATGACAGCTACGCATTACCTGACAAATCTCAAATAATAAATGTAAGAAGGTGCATTTAAGTTTATTTGTAATATTCATGACACAGTTGGCCATAAATTATCCAGATAACACGTAGAGACGTTCAATAAAAAACCCGTAGCTATTACATCAAAGATACAATCCTGTACGACACGGGTTGCAATAAAACATAAACTTGGTCGGTTTTCTACGTAATAAGAAAGTGGAAGCATCGATGCAAAGGTTATAATTGGCGCAGTGCATTTCCCGTTACATTAGCCGCATTCAATGACAATTTTCTACGAGACCGCCCCTTAATAACTGAGCGACACTAATGAAAGAACACTCAGCTTCGTACTTCCTCTACAATGCGAAGAAGCTAGCACGATTTCTGAATATTGTTTCCGCAATTTAAGACGAGTAACCGCAATGCTGTCTCGAGTTTTATGATTAACTGGTCGGCATCGAACCCGTAACTGTTTGTAAAAATCCTGTAAATTTATGTTGCAACAAGAGACATGAACAGATTTTTTAAAATTCCGAGAATAAGTTTTGGGGAATTAGTTATAACTCGAAAACTAGAAATACTGCATTTCTCAAAAATATATATTTTGAAAGGAATATTTCCCATATTTTTTTGATTTCGTTTAAATTTAAATTTGAAAACAATTTAGGTTGTTCTATTCCTATTTTCGTAAGAAACTTGCGTTGTGTGTACTAAGACTTGTATGAGTCCAAACCGCACAAGTTTGAATGGAAACAAAATGGTTTAAGGAGGTCATTTTAAGATGAAGTAGTACAACTCAATATGGAGGTATACTGGAGGTCATGAAAGCTATCAATAGAATTTTAGTGAAGAGTATGGAGGATATTATTAAAATTAGCTTGTATATTTCCAAAATTGCAATTGTACTACTCTATATGAAATACCATTGATAGATGATGTATATTTTTTTGTTTATTTATGAAACTATTCCTGAGCGTAAATCTTGAAAGATTTCCGTTTGATAAAATGAGCCATTGATTCCTTTCGGTGACATAAAAACGTCAGAACGGAAAAAGAAATGCTATTGCTCTAGAATAGCGGTTAATGCTATTAGTACTGTATTCTGCGGCTACGGTCGGGGCTCCGGGCTCCGTAGGCGCACCTGTTTTCGAGGATGCGCCTTTCACTAGCACATCGAAAGTGCAGATTTGATGCAACCTGCGCGACCTATGAACTCCGACAACATGCAATATTTTAACCGACCCTTTTATTGGCTAACCATCAGCATAGAATACAATGTATTATTGAAAACTCATTTCATATGTAATTCTGTGTAGTTACATCGTTTTTCCGTATATTTCAAAAGAGGTAAAATCTTGCTACTGAATTTTAAACCAGTTGTCCCAATTATATCAAATAATTAATTAGCTTAAATACTAAACCTAATTACTTCGGAATTCGTCGCCAGTAATGTCTCCAAAACAAATTTTGTAATTATAAAAAAGGTACAAGTTAAAATGGTCATAACAACGACAGTAGTTAAATATCGTGGCAATCTCCGATCGGAATAAATTGATATAGCAATGTGCCTGGACAACAATTGACACGGGTATTAATGATAAAGCAAGTTTCTTTAGTTAATGGTATTCGGTTAACCACCTGTCAAATGCTTACCATTTCGCTGGACAAATCACAAGGACCACCTACTGGGCAAGACTCGTAAAGATGCAAATACATAACTTATAAGATATTTGTCGATAATAAAATATCAGTATCTGACTGTAATACAAGTTGAAGAAACAAAAAAACAATGTTATAAATATTGGGTAACAAACGTCATGATAAAATGCAAGAGGTGAACATGAAATATTATTACAAATAACTAAATCTATAGTTATTTAAATTAGGTTTATTATCCGTCAATGCACATTAAAAATATAACATCTATTACTTAATGACTAGGTTTGTATGGACATAAACTTTTTACGTCCTTGCTTGGTTCAGATAATATAAGTTCCATTACCATCGATGTTAAAAGTGTCTTGAGTCCATTCAAAAGCTATGGAGATAGCACATTCATTTAAACGATTCATCATAAGATTTATAAGAAAAATATTGCTAGCAGTAAATTATACAATCTTAAAGGAATGCTTATACCGGTTGAGAAAGCATTATTATCTGGTTATCCCGCAATCTACAGGAACACTATCAGGGAATACCGATTAATCAATAATTGAAAAGAAGATGGAAATACGTTTTATATACAAGAAAGTTCATATAACCTACCAAATGTGTCACATATCTTATAAGATTATTTCTTTTTATTTCTTCGAAGTGGAAGTCCAATTACTGTGAAATTAAAATAGGACCACTTGAAAGAAAAATTATTATAAAGTCAAATTGACAATTCTTCCTTTTTTTGAAGTCGGTTAATGAGTGCAAATTTTAATAATAAGAAAAATTGCAGCTGAAAACTATTTATGGGCTCATTACACTGTTAGTTATCACTTTATTTATGTCAGTATAATATTCAACAGGTTAGGATTGCTAAGTCACATATATGTATTAAAACTTAAAAGTCTGTGAAATGTTAATATGAGATAGAGATTTAAAATAAGATAGATGTGAGACAAAGCACTTTCACTACCTAATTGGGCACAGTTTAGGTTATAATGGCAAGTTTATGAGGTGGGCGTGTTACTGCAGGTGTCGCCTACGTTCCCATTTACTTATATAATGGACTCAAGAAACATTAAAGCTAATGTTTATGATTTTAATAATTTATTTATATCATTATAACATTCAGAAAATAATGATACATTCAGACCCGTATACACATAATGTGATGTGAATTATAAGTGTACAATTTTTACACACGATAAATGATTTTGTACACGAGGATGCTAATTGGCAATGCCTAGTGCATTATTTGCTGTGAAAAAAACTGACATTATTATTCTCATTATAATAATATAAATCGACTCCCAAAACTTAATGATAAATTGCAGAAGGTCCATGAAAATAATAGAGGGTCTATGAGAATGAGACGTAAACAGAATCTTCGGAACCAGGTTTACGATATTCGTTTTAGTAATCTGTATTGTAATGCTGATTTTCCAAACGGATTCATAGTATAACTTTTATTTAAATTTAATTATGAAAACAACCAATATAAAATATAAAAGGCAGGGCATCTATACACGAACAACATGTTACACGGTCTTCGGGTCAATATATTTAGGAACCTCTGTTTTACAGTATCTTTATTCCATTCACCTTAGTAATGCAATGAAAATGTATGGTGATTCTGTTATTAAACTGATATTTATTTAAATTTTATGAACATTAACTACTTGAATGCAAAGAAAATACAAACACAAATAGACCTGTTGGCCATGATGATAACTAAGTTCTTTAAATAAACCTGTTATTTAACGGTTGTTCATCATCGTAAAACTATATAAATATATGTTAATTTATGGAAGGTTTGAGTATAAACAGCCCTATAAAATCTTTAATTCTACGAAAATAAGCTACGGAGCCCAACATCTTACCACCAACTTACGCAACTGATGGCTTGTGCAATTATGCATATTAAGATTGAGTTTTTGAGAACAGAGAGTTCTGTTCGTCGAAATTAAAAAGTTATAAAATAAAATGATCATATAATAAAACACGTCGCCAGAAATTACTCTTGTTGAATATGAGTCAGACTCAGCAGGATAAACCGCTTATATTCAATATACGACCATGTAAAAGCCTGAACGGGTATTGAAAAGTCGATATAAATTACATTAGCGGTCGAATTCTCGTCGTAGCTTTACAAATATTTGTGTTAATGAAACGTTCTTGCTAAACTTGAAACTTTAAGAACCTTTAATATATATTATTTGCTTTACTAAAGTCGAGTAAAGATTAGAAAATTGAAACCCGCGACTGTCAGTAGTTGTCGAAATAAGCGGTAGCTTTCGTAACGATATGACATTGCGTCATCTATTCACTAACGCACTTTATGTACGAGTATATTAAAATGCGAAACAGACTCAGCCTGTGTATCCGAGTGTCAGTCTACTTGTCTCTATGTAATGTTTTAACAGTTAGACCGCTGCCTAATTTCTATAATTTGTCCTAAGAATACCCCACAAAATATAATTAACTTTGACAAGTGATTTTATGCATGTGAGCGTAGCGTGGAGGATCACTGTCACTAATCACTAATGTCATAAAGTAAAGTAATCGTTGCTAAATAGATCTTGTAAACTTGCACCTGGACCACAAACCCCAGCCGCTGCTCGGCTGCGGTCTAGAATGCATGTATTTTTATGTTATACGTATTGCTGTATAATTTCTTACACGTATGTAGATGTATTGTTTAACGTATGGTGTGGTTGCCATAAATCGTTATATGGAAATTCCAGATCTCCATGATCGCTTTAAAGAATTTCATCTCTGTTTTTATATTTCCATTTTGAATCGTGATGTCGTTCACCATCATGTTTCCGCTTTAAATAATAATTACTTACAGATAAGGAGTTCACAAGATGAGGAGCTTGTCATGTGTCAAAGATCAAGTTAGCTGAAATTCAATGTCAGCATACAATGAGTTAATGTAGATGCGTATACGCATTAAGAGAACGAGTGCCGGGTGTAATAACCTCAGTATGCACATCGCGTGCGGAGAGCGGGGGGTGTGGAGGGCGGAGGGAGAGCCTGGGTACGAGTGCGAATTCCACGGCCCGCCAAGGAGGACGGGTCTCGTGCAAGACATCGCGCCATTAACACTACGGTCACAAATCTTACCGCAGTTCAACGAGATATCTCAAATATGCAAAATCGAAACTAATTTTGCTGAAAACCTTTTCTTATCTTTCTTATATAATTTGCTAAAATAATAAACAAATTTTAGCTATTTAAGGAGAATAAATAAAGTTCAATTTATCTTTTCAAAACACGAATAGACCAGGATGAACAATTCACATGTATTTTTTATCTACAAGCAAATAGTAACGCCATCTGTCAGAACTCGAACGAATTATGTA
Organism: Limenitis camilla; assembly: GCA_905147385.1. Classification (NCBI taxonomy): domain Eukaryota; kingdom Metazoa; phylum Arthropoda; class Insecta; order Lepidoptera; family Nymphalidae; genus Limenitis; species Limenitis camilla. Next base: position 6,986,209 of record LR990241.1, read on the forward strand.
GGTAAAGCGCTGAAAGATTAGTTTACCTTCGCTTCTATAAAAATTATCGCTTTACCAGATAAAACAAAAAAAAATACATTTTTAGATACGTGTCAATAGTACAATTTCCCATATAGCTTTTAAAACTCTGTATCGTAATTTTTCCAGCTATTGACGCAACTAGCCATTTTCGTAATTATGACTACTCTCTGTAATATTCGAGCGACGAATGGCGCTTTGGCTCCAAATTGTTATTTCTGCGTCCGTTATCTAGATTCTTATACCAGTAATATATAAGTTAATGGTTTCTGGTCACTTTTTATGACTATTTGCTTGACAGCTTGACCGTTGGCAAAGCTTTATCATAAAAATAAACAAGCCTGTACGTGACTAAAAGCTTAACATGAAACAGAAAAATATTGGTAATTGATCCTAAACAAATATTCGGGCATGATCCATAAAATTATGTGTTCAAATTATCGTAACTTTTATCCCTGACATCAACTCGTATATGGATAAATAATATATATTGGAAAACCCAAAGTCAACGCTTTTTTAATCTCATACCTTTATCTACACTTTTAAAAAGGAACTGTTGAATTACGTCACTCACACCATGGTACAGTGCAAATAGTAATTAAGCATATTTATTTCTCAACAAACTGAAAACACCTGTCGTAAATTTATAATAACAATGTAACTATTATTACAATAATACCAAATAGTAATTTAATGACATTTTTTATCTGACATTCAAATGTAACGGCAGCTGTATCAGTCAAACGAATGACATGTGTACACAACCAGGTGATGATATTTAACAGGTTTTACAACAAATGTACAGACAAAAAATCTCAATTTGATCTATTAACTGAACAATATAAGGCAGGTGATCTAAAGGGTAAATTATACTTTGACATACATGACATGATATGTCCTTGAATTGTGACATATGTTTTAGTAAGTTATATAAAATGGATATATCGGTATAAAATGAGGTATTGCGATGGTAGCGAAATTAATCTAGATTAATGATAAATCAACGCATAGCCCAAACTCCTAAAGATATTAGAACCGTGATTTTTTTTTACTCTAGTGGTGAAGAAAATAGTTAACTGTCGAGAACTTCATGTTGTCTGTGTCTGTGGTATTATTTACCTAAACAAGATAGAGCTCACAACTGATATTGTAGAGTCACTTTATAATCTAGATCACGATAGAAATCCAAGTAGTGCTCGGGGGTTTTGGCCTAGGAGCAGGTTTACAAGATCCCTTTACATTAACTCCACTACTTGACTAACCAGTCTTACTCCACTATATCACGTATCGACTGACTCATCTGAGAAAAGACTATAACATTTTACTTACCTATCTTTTGTCATGCTTGTTTTTATTTTTTGTTGTTGTATATATGAGCTACAGCGCAGGTACACTCAAAAGGCAATAATAACATGCAATCTAAACAAGAAACCGATCCGTACTCGGGGTTCGTGACCCACGAGTAGGTTTATAAGGTCGTTTATTTATAAGTAACCTCCTACATCCACTGCTCAATCTCATTACTCAACATTTAACCATTACAATAATGTAACTGAAGCCGATCCATCTCAATAGAGCTCACAAATTGAAGTCATTAGGAAGTTTTTAAAATAAACCAATACAAACTTCTAGCCAATCAAACTCTATCAACAATGTTGCCATCATACAAAATCACTTTAAAAACAAACGTACTCATTGGCATTAGTATTTAAGGTTATCGTAAGTAGGACAACATGTAAGCGTTATTAATTATTGACATACTATCAAACAAGTTTCGGACCGAGCAAAGATTTGCTAGTGTCGTATACACTTACAACAACAGAAAGAGATTTTTCCTTACTTTTGTATTAAATAACTCAATAAAATTTAAAATAAACGTTGTCTATATTTGAAGTGTGAGTCACATTATTGATGAGCTTTTAAGGCATATTTTTATGCGATTACTAAACTCGTTTTGGTGAAGCGTCTAGCCGCTTTTAATTTCAACTTCAAATTTTCGGGCAAACAAATTTAAAACATTATATAATCATCTCGCAAAATTTTTACCCAAAGCTTTTTGCTTATGATTTATACAAAACTAAAAAAAATTTTGCACAATTTGATTATTCAGGTTATTTCATAATTGATCTTAAAAGTTTCAAAAGCAAAGAGTGTCAAAACATAAGAGGAGATCCAATTCCGTTAGTTACTTTCCGACTGTCTTCACAAGAGTACTCCTACAACGTTGTACTAGATTCAAAATACTACTCGAGTAACAAAGTGGAAAAATCAGTGTATTATTTTTTAAAAGGTCATTTTTAATTTATCATTTTTAAGTAATTTTACGCTTAGAGAAATAAAGTTTTTTTCATAATAAATATAAACTTACACAAAATTTTAAAAAACACCCGAAGATAACAATACATAGAAAACTATATTTAATATTTATTATTAAATTTAATACTCCAATTGTTAGAAATAAACATGACTTGCACTTTTATTTATTTATTTATGACTAGGCTCCCGCATTTCGGTGCCCACTCTCGTGCCGCGTTACTCGCTGCGCTGCGTCGCTACACTGGCCCGTCGCGTCCTCGTGTATTTTTTGTTTATATTGATATTTTTAATTTCGTAATATCTTTTGAATGGAAAGTCCGATTTTAATCATTCAAAAAGTAATTTACAGGTATTGAAACAGTCTTGAATACGAAATAATTTATTTGGATAAGGATTAATACGAAGTTATAGAAAACATGGTCTGATTTTGATTGGCATTTTTATCAACTTTTAAAATGTAAAAAAGTAGTTATAGTGACATAACTATAATAGTTGAACATATGGTCTCGCGGAGTTTTTTGTAGATATTGATACGTTCTATAATATTGTAGAACATTTTTTTGTTCTATCATCAATACTTTTTGCAGCGCATGCGATGAAAGATATTTTATGGATAATTTTTTTGCACCTTGGGTTGGTTTTAGTGAGATTTCCTGAGGATCTCTAATTTTTTCTTTTAATAAATATAGCCTATGTTACTCAGGGATAATGTAGCTTTCTAATGGTGAAAGAATTTTTGAAATCGGTCCGGTAGTTTTTATGTTTATTCGTTACATACAAAAATACAAAAATACAAAAATACAAATCTTACTTCTTTATAATATTAGTATAGATTTATAAATAGATTATTTATTTTTGTGCCAGCTACGGATACCTTTTCATGATATTTGTATGAAAACATAGTGTATATGTTACAATCAAAGTATAAATAATGAAATTTTTTAAAATCTCAATTAAGAATATTGTAACTATTTTATGAAGAATTAAAAAAATATATTTTTTATATTTTCCATGGGTCCAAAATACCCAGTTGAGATTTTTCGAACCTTTAAAAATTTTGGCGACAAACATTTATATCATCAGTAGGGCAATTTGAAGAGGATCGCATAAATAAATTGAGGCGGAATAGTTTTTGGTACTCATGCGCCGATTCCTTCTGTACTAATATATCATCATTGTCTGACAAAATATTCCTTTGATGGATGTGAACCGACAGCATATAAAAAGGTCTATTTTTCTCCTCTTTAAGTCGTAACTTATTTAACACCCCGGGGCAATGGTGATCATTTTCCATCAAAAAGAATGTAAAAAGATCTAAAACCGACAGGTCAGAACGCTGCATAGTAAACGCTTGTAACTAGAAGGTTAACTGGCATTTTATTATCTTTTGTTAGTTAAGGCTACATAGTCACGGTTATTATGATGATCAATCTTTGTTCAATAATAACGTTAGAGATGTTTTATGTAAACATGTTTATTTGCATATCAGACAACAATCAATGTACATTTACATAAGTGTCGGAATTGAAATGTGCAATCTATTACTACACGTGAAGCAATATATAAATAATTCACAGATTTTATTAATAAGAAACATTACAAATTTATTTATAGACAAAATTATTTAAATCACTGCCTATTTGATATTTCAGTGACACTCACTTTATACCTGTACCTACTTTTCAATAAGACCTAAGTATTCAAAAGGTAATATATTAAATAATTAATATGTTCGATTATTTCAGTAATAGCAGAATATTTCAGATCTTCATCATCATCATCATCATTACAACCCACTGGTGAGACGGGTCTACTCCTCAGAGTGAGGAGGGGGATAAGCCATAGCCCATCACGCTGGACCAGTGCGGGTTGGCAGACTAAAAGTAAGAGTATGTATTTTTGTTACGCCATCGCTCAAAAAAGCTGAATAAAATTTAGCACACTTCATCATCACGACCCGTCTATGGACCACTAGCGAGCTGTGACCCGTCTATGGACACAGATGCCATATTTCATCACCCCGGCCAAGTGAGGGTTGGCAGACTTTGAGAACATGGAGAACTCTCAGGAGTGCAGGTTTCCTCACGATGTTTTCCTTTACCGTTAAAGCAAGTTATATTTTATTTCTTTAAACACACATAACTCAGAAAAGTCAGAGGTGTGTGCCCAGGATCGAACTCGGACCTCCCGAGTAAGACATTAAAGTCTCAACCACTGGGCCATCACTGCTTATATTTAGCACACAGGTACTTTATAACCTGGATCAATAAATAAGCTACTTTTTATCTCCAAAAAATGATAGTTCTAGCGGGATAATAATAGAATATTTTTTTATGATACACAAGGGACAAACGCGGTAAAACTAGAGAGTATCTCTTGTTTAGCCGATGCGTTGTCGCCTCGAAGACAGAGTGAGGAGGGGGAGCAAATAGAATGAGGCTGCGGTTTCAGTAGACCCTGAGCAAGAACCCAGTGTTTACTGAAACCGCACCATTAATAGGATGGGAGAGGGAGGGCGGTGTGACCGGAACGCGTCAAACAGATCAACTACCACCAAGGGGTGCTGGGTTATTTGCTTCTTACGAGATGCTCTCCCAGCGGCTGAAGGGAATTGTATTCTATTCCGTCTCTTCACGGGGAATATATATAGAAAATTAAAATGTTCTATTGTAATTTTAAGTACGTGTGGTAAATTGCATTGAAAATGGGGCGGATGAACACATAAAGGCATAAAAGCTAAAACTTACTCATCTTTAGTGCATTTTTAGAAGGAAATTATTTAAAGAAACGACATGAAATAACTCTTAATTTATGGCGCATCATAAACTTAAAATTAAAATGGAAATGATCATCATAACGCAAGCACACATTCATATAATTAATTTTGATTTAGTATTTCAAGATTGTTATTATGATTAATGAGCAAAATCATTTCATTTATCGCAACATTAAATGTACGCTATAATCTTCGTAGGCGGTTAAAAGCGCCTCTTAATTTTAGATTATTCACGCGTATATTTATAGACTGGAAATACTATATCTTCAAGAATTTTATGGAGAATAAAATTCTATAAAATACAGGCAAAAATGGAATAAAATACTCCAAACAAATTGAATTACATATTATTGCTATAGGATAAACGTTTGCACATCTAGCGTACATTATTTTAAAAGCTTAAATATGTGCATCTATTTATGTTTCGCATATCATAGACATAAATTCTCTTACATTATTCAAACAATGTTGACAATGTTACATTTAAAATTATAATTACTTTTATTTTTTATAGAAAACCAGCATCGCCTCTAAATATATATCGCCCACATATGACAACTATTTTAGTTCGCAACTCCACCCACTTTGACATGAAATGGATTATTTATTTTTCGTAGGTATTGTGTCACTAATTACTTATTAATTAGGCGTAAGTATGGCTAATTTTATGTTTATAAACTGCTGCAGTTACGTATTACAAAAGAAAATAGTGTTAAAAGTAGTTAACGTAATGTAGAATTAGATACCGATATCGACGCGGAAGGTCCATTAGATTCTAATCCTAGTAAACCTCAACGGAAGTCAAAATACCTCCACCACCACAGACTAATTTAGATTAAGTTATCAGCACAAAACCCTGAACCCTCTTTAGCAAACGAAGACAGTTTTAGTGGTCAGGTGCAAGTTAGAATTCAAGGATCGATGAAGTCTAAATTTCAGCTTAAATGTGCTCAGTACTAGGGTCAAAAACGTACCAACCAAGACCTTTTTTCAATCAACACTACACATGAAAATGTAAATTTTATTTTTAGGGTTCCACACCTTGAAAGGAAAAAAGGAACCTTAATAGGATGACTTCGTTATCCGTCTGTCTGTCAAAACCCTTATTCTCAAGAACGCGTGAAGGTGGCAAGTTGTAATTAATATCAAATACTAAGGCCTGCGGCCCCTTAGCGTTGTCAAAAAATCAACGTAACGAAAAGATATTACATCTCATGTATTGTTATTTTGATTTCTCACTAGACTCAATTCTCAGAGTTGGTCATTAGACCTAGGAACAAGATTTTTTTTATATGTAATTTTTGGTATGGTAGATAAAGTGCAAACGAGCAGATGGTCCATCTAATAGTAAGTGGCCACCATCGCCTATGGACATCGGCAAAACAAGAGATACTCTTGTTTTGCCGATACGTTGCATCCTCGAGGATAGAGGGGGATTCAATGTGAAAAAAAAAATGCTGCTGTTTCAGCGGACCCTGAGCAAGAGCCCACAGTCTACTACTACTAGATCCGCAGCGTCAATGGGATGTAAGAGGGAGGGGGTAAATCTGGCTTACATGCGGCTCGACCGGTCGGATTCGCATGCTGGTGGTCACAAGCCAGTTGGGGAACAGATCCCCTAATACCTAGGTGGTGCTTGGTTACTCGACTTTTATGAGATGCTCTCCCAACGGCAGAGGGGAATACTATTTTAACCCATCCCCTCACTTCGAAACGCACTTCGAAAAGTTATCAAGTTGAAATCAATATTAAACATGTAAGTCTATAGTCTCTTGAAGCTTTGCCTACACAGGCAATCAATAAATACGTACATTTATACTGTAGCAATCACAAGTATTTTTCCTATAGGACACGTTAAGCGGTAAAAAGTCGATGTTCACAAATTTAGCGGATTATATTCGATTATGTTAAACATATGTATCTATCTACTATTTTGTGTCCACACAAAATAGTTTTATAGCTTTTCATGCCCTATTTTATATAACAATTAGCTGAACTGGCAAACGTTATATTGCACCAAAAAAAGAAGGAGGTTTTATATTTGACAATACATATTTTAATAATATATGTTCACCGACTTTAAAATTATTTTAATGAAATTGTTTTTTATTGCATTTTTTTTTATGTTTTATCATATTTTCTATTATTCTTTCTGTAAGTAAATATAAATATGTCAATTGAAACACATTACGGGAGTTAATGCCCTCAATACTGCTTTTGAAAATATTTTAACCCGCACACGAAAATCAAAATTGATAGTGTTAGTCCCTTTATTGAATTTGTACGGAACCTTCAGAGCGCGAGTTCCACACTTGCACTTGGCTTAATTATTTAATTAAATTTCTCCTGTAATTCTAACATATTTTATTTCCTATTTCTTTGAATCTAATAATAGTTTATATTACAGTTTTTTTAAAAACATAGCTTGCACAAATTACTGTCAGGAAAATAAAACGCTTTACTTGCAAAAATCTATAATAAATGTCGCAATACTTTTTTGCAAACAAGACATTTACTAAGTATATAATAAAATAATTACTAAATACAATGTATATGTGTGTACGACAACATTGTGCAATGTTATACTATTATCGCAGGTGATTTAGCACACTTACTAATCATAATAAAATTTATAAAAACCGCACTCAGAGCACGCGCTATAGGTATTATGAATCGGTCAGGATAAAACCATATAAGCTAAACACAATTACGTATAATTAATATATAATATTTTCAACAGATAATGTATTGGACTAAAGTCCATAGACTTTACACTTTTACTTCTTTATCATAATTTTAAGTTAAAAAATAGACAGTAAGTATTGTATTCAGTGTGATCCAAGAAAAATTGTATAGACATACAAAATAAATATGAGTGACATGATCCAATACGTTCGTTCGTTATTTCGATAAAAGTTTCTTAATTAAATATTACCGAATCCAATCGTATTTCGTCGCACGAGATATTGACGATCATTATAACGAGGACATGAGTTTTTTATACGTAGAAAATTGTAGAATTAACTTGTTTTTTTAGTAGAAATCTTTAATCTTAGTATACGTATATACCTACCTCAATTAGTATACAGAAGAATAATTGACGGACTGAAATACCAACGCAGACGTCATAAAATTTTGCACGTGGGATTTTTAATTTCTTTTACTGGAAAATCATGATTTTTAATCTAGTTCAACTGCTGTCACAATTGCTTGACACAAGTTTGTTACATATATACTTGTGTCAGCTGTATGTGTATATAGCTGTATCATTGAATTAATAGTAAAGAGCATTTACGATTATACTATATAGTTGGACAATAAGTCTACCGCATTATGGAATAATTAATTCAGATACGAGTACCAGGACAAATTTTACAAGAGCTTCTAAGAGCAGATGTTCGCATTCGATGCGTATGTACACTATGCAGCGTACAGAGTGCGACAGACAAAAGGCGTTAACGCGTTAAGATGGTTCACAATGCGGCAAACAGATGCGCAGCTCGACGTGGCATTTGTCTGTAAATCACATGGGCAAATAACACGCACACCGCGCTTGCAGCTCGTGGCCATAGAGCGCGTGGGTGTGTGAGTGTACCTCCAGTCAAGGCTGAGTGTACCTGCCCCTACCTGCCTATCGCATTCTTGCTCTATCTGCGGAATATCGAAGGTTCGCGTGTGTCGTAACGGTTCAAGCATCTCGCCGCTCGGCACCGTCGCACCGCCGTCTTAGGCTTGTCGTTGTCGAACTGTCGAGATACAAGCTTTGACAGTATCAATGATTGACAACGTAATTACAAATGCAGAAAACTATTTCATTTATAACCTTCGCAGACTATTGACAACAGTATTTCGTAATGTTAATAAAATTATGCTAATGAACGATATTGGAAAAGTTTGCGTTTATCGAGAATAGAAGAGTGCAATTTTAAAAAAAAAATAATCAGTAGTGTCCGACAATCAAACTAAAAAAATCTTTTCATTATTTTTATTATATAAAAAATACAAATTCGAGCAATGTCATGCTGCCAGGATCTGCCACAATCAGTCAGAAAGACCGTTATTAACTTTAATATTAAGAAAATAATCGATTGTATAATTGTCGATTATTATAAGTTAACAAAAAATAAAGTTGAAAGTAAAAAACCGAAAGGAATGTCATGCGTAGCGCTTTATTAAATCTTGCTTACTATAACGTTAAAATATATTAATCGTGTTTCGATACGTAATATGTAGGTCAAGGTAGGGACTATTCAATCTTCTACAACAGCTCACAGCGCTAAATCCTTACTAGGAAATAGAGATCAAAATTAACATTGCAAATTTTATGTTTCCGATTTCATTTTATTTTAAAACTAATTTGTTACTTCCACTGTGGGATTTGTTGACTTCTAACTCTAAGCGTGAGTATAGTAAAATGTGATAAATTATAGAATATTCGATTTATCTAAATTCGTCAAGTGGTACATATGAATTACCATTTAAAAGGGATGCAAGTATCGAGTATAGCTATGATGATAATTATACTAATCCATCCAGCCGAGAATCGGTAATGAAATTTTCATCAACGTGATTTAGATTAAAAAGAATTATTGTAAGATATGACGAAATTATTCAGGTCATGATTAGATTGGTTCTAAAATGGGTATAAACATTTGTCCTATTGTAACAATAACATTGTATCGTGTATATACGAGTGTTCCTTGAATCTGAATTTCAGATTACTTTATAATTCAGACGTGTTAGAAATTCTTTGAGTCACGCCATTCTCTCTCCGTTGCATGTTTTGTATTATTCACCTAGTACTATTTCATAGAGACAAATATTATGATTATGTAATTTATACTTGTTATTTCTAGTACAAATCGAAGAACATATAAATAATAATAGTACTAGTAAAGTAAGTAAAAATTAAAATGACAAAAAAGAATTTATAGAAATCAATCAAAAAGAAAGCCGATGTTAATTCGTAAATTGATGTAAGCTTTATTTTTAATTACTGAAGGAAAGAAGAGAGGAGAGAATAAGGTCAGTTCAGATCTAACATGTTTTAAAAATATTTGGTTGAGTTCACAAAATAATTATGACAGTAAAAATAAACATTTATTAATAAGACTTACCTCTTTAAGACCATCAAGTCTGCCAAGAGATTTCGATTGTCGTAATGGCAAGAAGGCTTTCAGCGCATCCATGCGCGAAGTTCGCTCCGGTTCACTACTGGTGACGGTAGTAAGGTCAGCGCATGATAGGCGAGCCTTGCGGCGCTTGTCTAACAGGTGCTTGGCGGTCCTTGAGCGACGCTGGACCGGCGCAACCTCTTCTTCGGGTTCGCTGCATACTTCCCGTGCTGCGTGAACTGTGTGTCGCCGCCTCGACACCGGCGGCGATGTCAACCGCGACACCAAAGACTCAAACATCGCACTTATCCGCTATGGTATTTTGAAGACCAATCTCGCGGGATTCTCACATCACCTTCACTAAAACCCATTTTTCAGCGCCTGCTTTATCTCGTATCGTCGAAAGCCTACAACCAAATAAGACTAATTCATATATACATTGATTTTGGAGTTTGAGTGGTGAATCCCGAAGCCTCACGTTAGTACCATCCAAATACCGATCGTTGACCGTTCTCCGCTGCTATTGTCATTGAACTAATTTATCACAACCTCACTCGATATGGTTTGTTTGAAATTCATTCACACAAAGTGCACACCGTGACGGACAATACGCAATTCCGGAAATGATAGCATGCGACTGCGCACTAAACCCGCACATTATAACAATTTTTTTTTAAATATAGAGATACACTGTTTGGGAAATTAAGATGATCTTTTCACACGTTTTATGCGAGAAGCTTGGTAGGTTTGTTAGCCTGGTTACCGCGTTTTGAGAGAAATTGGGACTGGGTCCTAGTGTGCGCGTCTCACAATGCGGGCGGGGTCGGTGTTGGAAAGTGTGTCGTCGCCAAACTCAAAACATTGCGATGGCACCTTGCCACGCACGAATCACCGAAATAGAATCACACAAGGTCAATCACTGATAGTGAAAATAGAATCAGTTTCAATGTTAATTCCCGGCAAAAGCCAACAATTTAAACTCACTACGTACGTCACGTGACATAAAATATCTAAGTTGATCATCATGTCAACATTTACCTTTCTCCTCCAATGAGTAAGCATTAACCCGTCTGAAATAATCTAAATTAAAACCTTTTTTAGACTCGTGTAAAGATATTCGATAATATCATAATTAACACAAACTAATGTTACATAAGTTTTGTCTGATGGTGCCCAATAGACACAGACAGAATATCGTAGTCAGGTTCTTAGAAAACAAAGATGATTTACCTTAATAACCCATGAAACCAAATTAAATGGGGTATTGATTGTCAATAAACTGAAAACTGGTGTTGTGCAAAGAACTACAGCGTTTAACCAACTAGTATTTCATATATAGTGACAAAAATTTGCTAAATTGTTCAATAGGTGTCTCCTTATATATAAAATAATTAATATATTGTTCATCATTCAGTTGCAGTGACAGACATTAAAACTGTTCTCAAATTATCATATAGATAAAGTATTTTATTAGGTAATGTTACTAACATTATAATAAAATAATATTTTTATTCCGAAAAAATATGGTTATAGTTTGCACAATTTCATGTAATCAATTTGTAAGCAAAATGTTATTATAAAACTTGCAGCTGTGTTATGACAATTGTTCTTTTAGTGACAGTTGTGACGGTTTACAACAGCACCAAGGTTAAAAAATAAAATGGCCTTTAATTAATATTTGTTATGTTCACTGTTTTCGCAGCAGAATTTAAATACACATATTCAGTGATTCATACGCAGATGACAATTGCTTCTTGTAGGTGTCGTAGGCGCGGCACCCAAGGGCTGTTAGCTCCGGTCGGTGGCTGTCGTTAGTGGAGCATGGCTCAGCTAATAAAACGGTTACTCTTAAGCCAGCCCGCGATATAGAAGCAAACCGGTACGGAGACCGGTCTACCGGCCCCCCCGCGCGCGCTTCCACTCCGTACGCTTCTAAAATACACGCATCCACATCATCCTATCAAGAACCATTGCAGCTAAGCTTGTTGTCTGTCCGCTCTCCTATTTCACAGTCTGCTCGTATCGTATTCATCGTTGGGACCGAACTCCAACTAAACCGGCAATTCGATATGCAACCACTGATCTCACTAACCACAGTTTAGATCAAATTTATTAACAGAAGTAACGAACATAGCTTTGAATGAGCCGTGAGTTTTGAGGCCGCGATGTTATTGATAATTCGTTACGATGTGAAATGTTGTGATGCAACAGCGGCCGTTTGTTATCGAGGAGAATAATGTGACCGAGAAGATATCTAATGTACCGTGAAAACAATTGGCGAAAGTTTGGTAGAACAAGTTAGCCAATAAACGAGTAGTGACAAAGGCACAGATTAGAAAGTGTGGTGTGTTGTGTATCACAGAGCCTGTAATACGCTATACATACTACACGCTCTGATTGGCGTCCTATCTGTAAATCTGTCACAGCCACGACCATAGATTACCATGGCGATGGCGGCGCAGGTTGTTGCGGCGCAAGAGTAAGCGTCTCGTGCTGTAAGTATACTCCACTTAAAAGAGGCCACGTTGGACAAGAAACTGCTCTCAATGTTGCTACAAGCATCGCTGGTTACGAGACGCAATTCAGTTGGCGCCAAATACGAGTAAAACAAGATTTGCCTATTTAAATATTTTTCTAGTGTTCTTTTCAATAAAACATAGAAACTAAACAATAAGAATTGACTAAGTTTTGCTCACTTTTTAACATGAATTGAAACATAAATATGTATTGAATTCCAAGATTAAATTAAAGCAATATCATTGCACCGATATAGTCATTCCTGTTATTTGTTCCGATTTTAACAAAGATTGTCGATTATTTAAAGATACGGAAATAGAAATGAGGAGGTCAGGCGGTGACCTTGGTTGAAAGTGGGTCGGTCGTGAGATGGAGTATCGGGTGTCACTGTGGCAGACGTCACGCTTCAGACACCAGCTCGTGCCCACAGTCCACACCGTTTCAATTATTTTTACAGCTTGAAAGTTATTAATTGAACTCATCGATATTTATCCTAGTATTTGGTAAAACTTAATATTTAAAAAAATGCACTTACTGAAGACAATTACTACATAGTTGCAATCAGCACGAAAGGAATCAATCGATATATCAATTCAAATTAATAGGTATTGTTTTGTAAAGCAACGAATCTATTGTCTGTCATAAAAAATATCAACATATTGGTTATGATTATAAAACATTGAGTTCAATATTAACAAACAAACTAGTTCTTATTGATAATCTTCAAATTAAAATTATAAAAAAATGACAATCCGCTGAGCGTGAAATCGTTTAACATAACGACAAGAAGTGAGTGAAAGCTTACTTCGTTTATTTTTTTTAATATTAAAATAATCCAAGTAAATAAATTAGTAGTCAAATCTGTCGCACTATAAAATGTACATCATAATTATGTATTTAATTTTTTTACTCAGGAACTATCATCTCGTGTAAACATTCGTGTATTAGCTGTAGTAATCGACGATTAAGATTGGTATATATAAGTATTAGTATATTATAAAATTTTCAAGCAAGCATAATTTTGTAAAAGTACACATTAAATTAAATAGACAAATATTACGATAACAACAAAACATTTCCCCAATGTCTGTCTGTCTATGTCTGTATGTCATCTGCAAGCAGTTCCCATCCTTAAATTGCAACATTTCATCGTCACGAGAGTCGAGACATACTAAAGTAATACTATGCTGAGATTCGAACATCATGAGTTTAAATAAAAACATGTAAAAAATGTAAGTTACTGCTAAAAAATTACTTTGTTTACAAAGATGTTTTAGTTTGTAATAACTAATAGCTTATTGTCTATACAGTTAATTTTATTTGAATATTATTTCTTATTTTTTTAATTTATAATATATTTAATACTTAGTTTTTATAATGAGGTAGAGTAGACAGCTTTGAAAAGCAATGCTATCTAAGCTTTGCCTTAAAACAGAGTGACAAACATGTTTTTAAAAATATACGATAAAGCTAACAGACATATTTATATTTCATCTAATATTGTTTCACAACAAGTAAGTAAAAATAACTGTACATTATGATCGGTGTATGTTATCTATTTTGGTAGCAAGTGATGAGAAATGCTCATTGGGCAGGCCTCTCAGTATGTTTTAAGTTCGCTTCAGTTATGTAAACAACTCATCAGATAGGTTTATAGAGTGTCAAACATTAATGAAATTGTGTCGATGGAGTGGCCGTGGAAACCCAGCTCTTTGATATCCCGTTATGTGGCCCTTAGGTTATGGTTAAGTGTTTATATTTAGGCGTATGAAGCGATGGCGTGACAAAGTTATTTAAATATCTCTAACTGTTGCCTCTAGAGCGCAGCAACGCGGTCGCTACCTTAGTCAGAGGCACTCGACCACCTCAAATTATACTGGAGATAAACTATTACTTGCGTCACGTAATTATTTATCTTTAATCAAAAAATTACGTTACTCAGCTAAGGCTAACCATAAAATAACATAAGTAGTCCCATTTTTAAGAAAAAACCGGCTTAGTGCAACTCAGACTTGCGCACGAAGGGTGCTGTACCAATATTTGGTAAAGTGAATATACAACTAAATATTCTGTGAATATTTCTAGTGTCTACCTATTGCCATTATTAATATCGACCAATAAACGGCAAAAAAATACGTTTGTTGTATGGTAGTCCCCTTAAATATTTTATTGTTTTTATTTTTCTATCATGAGATACAGCCTGATGATAAACAGACGTACGGACGGACTGCGGAGTCTTAGTAATAGGGCCCCGTTTTTACCCTTTGGGTACGAAACTCTAAAAACGTCTGTCACGATAATTTAAAATTAATTTTGTGACTTTCATGACTTAGTTATATCTTAAGAAAATGAAATGTACAGGGAAAGGACAGGGCATGTTCTATTCAATTGATTTTGAGAAGAATTCAACTGATTTTAATTTGATGTAAATTTTTATTGAGATCAAATCATGCAGCAACTTATAGATAGAGTTAATAAAAATTTAGAATTCAACGTATTAATCTTTATACAAAAAATCTAGATTACATAATTAGTATCTTAGTGGAATCCATCCGGTATTTTAATATGAAATTTACCAGTCGCTTTCAATTTGGAAATAAATAAAAGCGTTGTTATAGAAACATCTCTTATTACTAAAAATATAATACTGAATGATAATCACCTTACTCATATTTATGTGTTACCTGTACATAATAAAAAAATCTTACATTCCCCGATCTTTGCTTATTTGCTTGCATCTGTCGCAACAAAAACAAAAATCTTTATAATAATTTTTTTAAACAGCCATATAAAGAGCAATTTTATTAATGGAAATTACTGACTTCATAATAATAATAATTAAGGAAGACATATAAAATATATCTGCTGTGTTAATGGTTATTATCTATTATATTATGTCCTGTTTTAGACCCGAAACGAATAAAGTTTTATGTTCCTCATTGGATGGTCATAAAAATTCTTTCTATTCGTTTCAAAAAGTATTCCAAGATCCAGTAAACTGTCACTAAATGTTAATTCATGTCAGGGTCTTCAAAGCATATAAACAAATGTTAAACCTTTTAAAAACTTTAATCACACTGTTAAAATTAATTACTCATTTTCTTAATAAAAGTTTTTTTTTAACTTAAAGTTTATTATACTCGTAATTTTCATATTTGTATTACAATAATAATACTCAATCGGTTTAATTGTTTCGTGTGTATTTTGAACGAGAAGATATTAAAAAGGTGAAAATGACGTGAAAAAAATGAAACTTAGAATAAACTGTATAAAATGTTTGAGATTTAGGAAACTTAACTAGGCCATAGTATATCTAAGAGGACACATTTTTAAGATAGGTCGAAAATGACTTGCAAAGGTTACCAAACTTAACCTACACTAGATTTTAAAATAAATAGTATTGGAGCGATATGAGTAAAGCTTAATCTTATATAAAAAAAAAACTTTATGAAAATAGGTAACATATGGAAAAATGTAGTACCATGGAACCGAGTTTTGAAACAATGTACACAGTAAATGATAAAATTGAGCTAACAATATTTATTCTGTAAGATAAGTAGAGAAAGACGCGTTAAATTTGATAATAATTACTTACAGCAATTATCTTATCTTACACCATTAGCTCCACCCACTTACAACAGTTAGAGGCTAGAGCATTTGGGTCAGTTTAAAGTGTCTAGTTAAAAACGTCGTCACAAAAAATCTAGTTAAAGATTGATGTATTTGAAAAAATTGAAGGTCGACTTATAGAAATGTCTAATGTTTAGACATAAATCAAAGATGTATTGTGTAATATACTCGCACGTAAAAGCAACAATGAAAATCGTTCAGTAGGTAAGTATTTGAATAACATCTGATCAAGAAATGGCGACAAAGCTATTTAAACTCGACTGTATACTGAAACAATTTTACATAATTACGTGAAGCCAAATTGCTCGCATATTGGCAACCGTCCTGTCTGAATCATAAGTCTTTAGTTTTTAAAGACATGATTGATGAATAACGCTAAATGATTTTGAGGACATTTACAAAAAAATAACGAAATACCTATTAATTCGTGTTTGACAACAAAATCTTGTAACTTTTCAAGATCATAACAAAATATTTAGCCCTTTTACTGTTAGGTAACTGCAATCCCTACATCCCATCTTCATCATCAGACCCCCTTGCTGGTACCATATGTTTACGCCACTGATTGTCACAGTATTTACATAAGTATGTCAAATTTCAGCATAATCAGACATCAGGAAGTGGCAGAAAATGGTTGACAAATTTCAACCGACAATTTACATACCAACATTACAAATTAAAAAAAAAATACTTTTTAAATATAAGCTTTTTTGTCTTCCCAGCAAACTCTTTTAATGAATACTCATGCATTAAAAATACTGTCTTCGCAATATTTAAGAGACCGCCGATTGATAATAACAAGGCAATTTAAATAAAAGTTTGTAAAAAGTACTACTACTAATTTTATTTTTAAAATTTTTACTTCGGATACGAAAACTTAATATTAGAATCAGAAAAAGTAAGTCATATTGTAATATGCAAATCGTGAGATTTTGCTTCCATTCTCACTTGCTCTACTATCAAAATATTTTAGGAAAGTTTGGCTATTATATATCAATTTTAGTCTTTGTTATGTAATAACGAGATTTTAAATACACTACTTCTCAATAATCATACTCTATGTCTATGCGGTACCTTAGTATTATTTCGAAGAAAGTTAATTAGTTAATATTAGTTGACATAAGTACAGTAAAAAAAGCTTTTTTTAGATTCTTTCGTAAACTTCAAGCAGAAGTTAAATAAAAACGATAAGTGCAGAGTGCAATAAACTCCATGCCATCTATAGACAGGGAAGCCATATAACACTAACCCTGTTTACTATAACATAACGTACTAGGTTAGACTAATTTATTATCATTCATATTAGATATTTCATTAGTATTATTTATTATAGGGAAATTTGTTGGTTATAAAATGTTGTTTATTCAAACATAATAATTATTACATTTTTAATAATGATGGTAAGCATTAAACAAACAGGAATATTGAGTAATAATTCTCATTACATCATAATGTTATGTTTAGTACCCAGAAATAAGATTACATTTATATAGTAATCACTAATGATGTCTTTAAACAAATCACCTCTAGGCGTATTTTTAATATGTGACAGGATACAGGATACCAACCGGATCTACTAGACCAGAGGTTCCCAATCTTTTTATTCTCGTTCATTATTCCCAAAACTCCTAAAAAATATCGCGCACGAATCTCAACGCGAAATTCGCAGTGGTAAAAATAAAAAGCAAAATAACAATTTTCTTGTGTACTATTATTAAAATAATTACGACGACAAAACATCAACAATCAACTCTAAAATTCAAATCGACAATAAAAAAATATTGTTAAAGGTTTAATCATCAAATTTGATTGAATTATCTGCCTACGTTAATAGGTTAATCTAAGCCAACATTTTTATTCCTTACTATCAAAACCTAAAAATTCTCATGAACCACCAATTTCAGTATGTGAACCCCATTTTTTGTTTATTTTTTTATTTGGGCCCCGTCTGGTTCTTTGTGGACCCTTGGGGGTCCACTTGGACCACGTTGGGAACCTCTGTACAAGACCAATTCAATAATGTAACAAAACCATTTAGTATTGAACAACTAAACGATACAATGTGTTTAAAAATTGTACAATTTAAAAAACAATGAAGTATTGTAATAGATAGAGTATATAAGTATTGTAATAGGTAGAATATTTGCCTCATGTACTCGATCCTAATAAGATCTTGTATTTTATAATTTTTCATTGTTTTAAAAGTATCATATTTGCACTGTCAATGTTAGGTAAATAATACAGAAACGAAAAATTAAGTCATGGTATTCATATACGTATACAAAATTTCAACACAATCTGATGTTTTTTTTAAAGAATACTAGGAGTATGGATCACATGTGTTAGGAGTGGGCCACGTCAGTAGTGCAATGGCACAATCGAATTTGAACTTTTATTTAATTTGTTAATGAATTCTTAGGTAAGATGTTCGTCAAAATTTGGGAATCATTTTCAACCACTTGTTGGTAATGACACGAAATGTAGGCGTTTGAATTACGTGACGAACTGAATGGAACTTTAATTACCTTTCAAATTTTTTTTTAATATAAAATAATAAAAAATTTAATCAAAGAAAAAAAGTATTTCATTAATACAATCCATAATAAAACCAGTCTATTAATCTAATGGTTGTATTATATAACCTGTATTAATTACTATTTTTGTTACTTCACATTAAATAAATACTAAAATTAATCGATATCGAGGTTTTTCTTTAGAAGTCAAATCTTATTTTATTACTTTTTCATTACCATTTGAATTGAGGTATATTGTCGAAATATTTGTGAATAACATTTTGATACCGGTTCAACTCGTCCTGACTCGATTTTTATTTAGACTTGGCTAGAAACTTGTCTAATATATCACACAAAATGTGCTGACGATGCTCATATGTTAGGAATCGTTTAAACTTGTGAAACTATATATTTAAATAAAAATTATTGCTTTTTTTAAACACTCTCATTTGTTAATGTGTCTATGCAATTTGGTTCCACATTCATTTTCCTACACATCCAAATGTAAGTTTGCTGTTATTCTTGATTGTACCGACATACAAAAGGGGCAGTAAAGCTCAATTTAAATTTAGCCACAATTTCTTTCCTTATTTAACAATTTAGAATATTATTTTTTGTTGGTAATAAGATACCTTAAACTCCTATAATTCGACGTCGAAAGAAGTATGAAAGTATAGTAATTGATTATATAATTACTAGCTACGAGAATAGATATAAGATTAAAGACAACTTAAGGAGAGTAAACCTATTATTAACTTATAACAAAAACATTATACAAATCAAAATAGCAACAGTCGTCTTAATATTTTTTTTCTGGAAGTTTACAATCCACACAATAAGCTCCGTCAATTGTGTCCGTGTGTATCAAAATCAACGTAGAATAAATCATAAACTAGATTTATAAAATATGTTTCTTTTCTCATACAATCTGATCCGGTTCCCGAGGGATACAATCCATCATCGAATTCAACACTGACGAAGTAGGGCCCTACAATTATGAATAGTTTATTTTTTGTTTGTAGTAAGTAAGGAGAGAAGAAAATAGGGACGTGAAAAAATTCTTAAGGAGTGTTTTTTACTCTTTCGAGTAACTTTGGTTACTGAGTATTTAAAACTTTTACATGAATAAAATTAAAGCTTTTACTCGAATAAGAGGAAACATTTCTCTTAATTTATACACAAATCATGATTATGCAAACGTAATGTGATGCGAAAAGTATGTTTGTTGGTTTGTCCTTCTTCATGTAACAGAGCGAACTATCGAAGTTGTTTTTTTGCATTGCATACTTTATCTGAGGCTTTTGTAGTCACGGAAAAATGTAATCATCCAAAATACATTTAACGTCTATTTTAATATAAAAAATGAATTTATAGTGAAGGGAATAAATGTAAATATATTTAGCATAATTACGAAACTATAGTAAAATTGTAAATAACGCCTGAGCGAAATCGGCACAACCCACTTGGATATTATAGTTTACGTATGGAGCAATTTAATAGATCAAAAAATATATCAATACAACAAACACAAAGCCGGTTTAGATTATACTTTGGTCTGCTGCAATAATTTGGTTTTTATTACTTCTCGTTTTCACAATATTTTTGCAATGGTTGAGGAATAACTCGACTCTTAATATTCAAATCTAAGATAGATTGTCCGTTGAATTTATCAATGTCCGTTACGTTTTCTGAGAAGAACATTTTGCTTAATATGATGTGCGAACATTGTTAATTTGATATATTACATCTTTAGAGCCAATTCTTATATAAGTACGTGCATCTGTGCAGAAAGTCTGTCAATCCATCATCATTAATCATAATATAAGAAAAAAATATTGTTATAATGTTAAAATTTTATTTCTGGTAACTTATGGCGAATTTAAAGTAGCCCTAGTCCGTTATTACCATATCGAGCGACTGCTTTCGATCAAATAGCGATATTATGAAACAACTAAAACTTTTAAATATTTATTTAAGTACCTAGTATACTCTTTTTATAATGTGGTGTATTTTAAGTTAACGGAATTCTTATAACAGTGAGGCCGCAAAGACTCACCACTCATCAAGTCACCATAAATTATCTATGTTGTATTCCAACTGTTGTTATTTACCGTCTATTGTATTGGACATCGCCGAGTTCCGCAGGTATTGCAGTAATAACATCATATAATGCAATTTTTCTCATACAAAAGGTAGTCACTCACACACGATCGTGGCAAACAGCCTGTCGATGCACGCAATCCAAAACAAAAAATAACACGGTTTCTACACTGAGTCAACGAAGCAGCAAATGCAAGTATCCTTAACTGTCCACACAAAATTTAACAACAACAGTACATTTTTCTCGTAAATAGAACCACTAAAACATTTCAACATCAGTTATTTTCGATGCGGAAAAGTTTGTTGACAGATAGCTTGCGCAGACGAACAAGCAAGACGTTCACGTCGCTCTCGCGCATACTCCGGTGTGAAGTCGGCCACGGGCCATGGACGGCGCACTCCTCGGCTCTGCTCGCTCACGATCGGCATCACTCGGGAAGAATGTGCGGCACGCAACTGAGCGGCTGAGCCAGAGGCTACGAGTTCTGCTGGTAGGTACCATTCTGATCTACGTGGCGATGGCGCCTGCTTCACATCACATACTTGAAATATAATTAAATTGCAACTATCTCTATATCAGCGCTATAATGTGCACTTGCCTAAGATCAGGTTTTGTCCAAAGTCGACATTAAGTCAACGGGAAAGTACAGTTAGGTGCAGGCGCGGGAATGCGTGAGCGAGGTCACGGAACTAGTTGTAAAATGACAAGTCTTCTGATAAAGAACTAATTTTTGGCATAATTTTAGAACAATTCAATATATCTCGAAGCTAAATCTCGCGAAGATATTCAACATCATATCACAATCATCACATTCTCGATCATCAATTAGACCTGGAATATAAATTAAATTGTCATTTTACTATTCCAAATTTATATTCAAGTTAGTCGTTGAATGCGGATCCGCGACTTTTGCGGGTCATTGACGCATCTCCGCCCACTCGGTTCCCGACTAAAGAACCTTAAACAGCCTAAATTCCAGTCTGGCTTAAATTTAATTGGCAGTAGATCGAGTTCCATGCTCATGACAATACCCCGAGAATGCTTTTATAAAATACACGGGCTGCAAATCTTTTGAAAGGTCTAACACACGTAATAAACCAACTTATTCTTCGACAAATAAGAGCCTAAAACATTTGTGGACACGTGCGTCGGTCGTCCTTCATTTCTTGTGTATTTAAGACTCAACTTTAATGTTTCCGCTGAGTACACAAAAACAAAGCTGTTTGAAGAGTTTTCTTAATACATTCGTGTTTTCAAAATCTGTTTGCCCAAACTCGTGCAATTTACACTTTCCGTATCTGGCTAATGGACATTATACCAGATTGCATCATGATGGCTGCAATGGTATTAAACTCATACAATAGAACGGATGTTGTTTGAACAGAACAAGCATAATCGCACCAGGCGAACTTCCTTTGTACCTATACTATAATAGTAATGCCCTTATTTAAGTGCCCAGTATACCTATGACTGCTTAACAAGGTTTAACGCTAATAATTGTACTAAAGATACTGCGTACTAAAAGTCTAATAATATTATTTTCATTTATTCAAAACGAAATTTAGAATACGAGTTTCTATGTTCATAAAAACAGGCCAAGTGCTAGTCGGACTCCCGCAAGAAGGGTTTCGTACCAATATTTGGCAAAAAAACACGTTTCTTGTATGAAAGCCCCATTAAATATTTATTTTATTTTGTTTTTAGTATTAATTGTTATAGGGTCAACAGAAATACAGCATTTGTAAAAATTTCAACTGGTTAGCTATCACGATTCATGGGATACAGTCTGGTGTACAGTAATAGGGACCCGTTTTTACTCTTGGGTACGGAAGCCTAATAAGTATAAAACAACAAATAGTCTTCGACAAAACATGCAGCATATATAAAATTAAATTTAATCAATATATAAATATTTATGAGCGAGGTCGAGGCTTACAACTAGTTTACCATAATAGTGCAATCTGAAGAGTCTAATAACGTGACTGCTTCGCCCGTAACCTGTTCAGAGACCTTCGTGTTAACTCTTACCTACTTGCATTTGTACAGGGAATGGATTTAACCTCCGTCTATTGCGTTACTTGTCATTTGTATGACATTAGTTAGCCATGGCTATAAATAAGTGTTAAGAATTAAGAATTTTATAAGGCTTTTAAACTTGTATCTTAAAATTAATGTCAGAAGGTAATAAATTTTGGATAAGCAGACTTGATTGGGTAGGTGACGAAATATAACACTTCTATTTATATTATGTTTCATTTTAATATTTTAAGCTTTATCCGAAACGATCACATAAGTCAGGGTAATCCGGATCCAGAATTTTATCTTAGTCATAGTACAATTATTTATGGAGGAGCCTTCTACTTTTACCACGGATCGTATCTGTTACTCAGAAATAGAAAATTATACAAACAGTTAATTACGTATATGGAAGTAGCAAAATTCTTAATTGGGTAGTAAATTTCCAAGTCGAGATTGTCAGGTCTACGAGGTTTGGGGTCTGACTCAAGCGTGAGTCATCGGCGCTGGCGCAGCAAAGAAAGCCTCTAAGACGGCATTCTTACGTGCGCTGAAATACTCGAAGAATCCTATTGTGATCGCCGAACAATTTATGACCTTATCTAGTACTACCACAATATAAAGAAAAACAAGACATGCATTGTTGGTATGTCATGAATCATTTCAACTTGAAATGTTTAAAATTGTTTAGTAACGTTGTAATTGTATGCAAAAACATTAAAAGTTTGCGTACTAAGCTGTTTAACCGTTATGGTTTGTAAAAATTAAGCAATTCGATATTTGTAATATACCTTTGATACTTGTTTGTATAAATAAATATAATTAATGCATCTTTTAGGTAGATTCCTCTTTACTTGTATATTACCATAAGGTAATATTCGGAAATTGTGGAAATTAAAATATTTCCGAAATTAAAAGTAGACTTTTTTTAGGGTTATAAGCTGTCTTTAAAAAAAAGCAAGTACATTATTTCCGACTGTCCGTTGTAGCGTGAACGAAGGATTAACACAATTTCGCATTAATAATATTACTTATGGATTTTTTAGAATATCTTCCATAACAAAAGAAATATTTTGCGAAAATCTCAACGATATTGTTCCAAAGATACAGCGCCAGTTAGTACAAAAAGCCGACAAGACGAAAAACGATAGGTATTTACTATCAGTTTTAGGTTTAATGTGATGTATAAATTTTAATGCGTTTCTCTATCACCTATGTAAGTCTCTAAAGGTTTTATATGCTGTTACATAAGATAAGTGCTAAAATAGCTGGTATTTATGGAAAATCGCGTGTATCAATACGAAAGGCGAATCGGCGCGGGCGCCTCTATCAGTGAAATCGCGTAGAAAGCAGAACTTAGGAGGGGACTTCCACACGCACTGTTGATTCTTAGTCAATAATGTAATGCTGTGTATGCTGCTATTATAATAGGCTAAACTACGATACCGATAAGGCGAAAAAGGAACAGTATGGAAATTAGATTATATGTCGAATCGCCACGGTTTTGCAAAATACAACAAATATTAAATCTTAAGTTTAGCATAATATGCCTCTCAGGATTTATAACATGCATTGATTAATCTTACTTTTAGGAATTAAACCTTGTAAGTATTTGATTTTTCTTTAAGGAAATAACAACGATAGAGTCAGTTTTGGTAATAAGTTACATATATTCAAAACACAACATAAACTAAGAACTTATAGTAAACAAAAAAGCTGTTTATTATTCGATATTTGTCGTGTCTTTGGGATAAAACCTCAGATGATGGTAAATGTTCGAGAGCAATTTTATGTTTTACTAGATAATACTTACACTTCTTCCAGCTTTTACAGTTAATATACAGATACGATAACCATCTTCGTTTATCGTTCTTTCAATTAGTGAATAAAAACTGCATCAAAGACAGTTACAGTGTTTAGAAGTTAGCTGATTTACAGCATACGATGCGATGAGAATTGCACTGTCTTTTACACATTTATGGTTTTGGATGGAAACTTTCAATAATAAATTGCAATTTAATAAAATTAATTCAAATATTGAATATAATTACTCATATCTATGACTCAGATTTATTTCTAATAAATATTGCAAAATTTATAAATAAGTGATATATGACGATTGATATATGGCGTGATAAAATACTCTTATACTTACATATATAAAATATTTGCTAATACAGTAAAATGAAAGTATTAAGAATTAAATGCAATACAGCAAAAATATATGAAATCGTGCTCTATGAAGCATTCAAGTTTTTGTTTAATATACGAATTTGCGTAAACATACGAGGATCTATTACAGTGTTCTACATTACTAATACCAAACATTCGCAAATTACTTTGTAATACGTGTAATTCTGGTCAATATTATAGAATAATACGCTAAAAAAATTAAAAACCTGTGGTAAAAGCAAGTTTTAAGTGTTACAATATTTTAATTACAGATTGCCATAGTATATTTAGGTCGAGAACTTGAAAAAGGAAATATTGCGCAGCTTTAGTCAGGACAGGATAAAAAATGCGAATAAAAACTTAACTAGATTCGTGTATTGCAAACTTTAATAAGAACAAGTGAATGACAAATACAATCCGTTCTAATTCGTACTGAACACTAACAATCATTGTCTCTAATATTTAAAAGTAATAAAATTGTTTATTAATCCTAAACATTTAAAAAATCTTATAACTAATCACATAGAAATAAATATCTGAAAGGAAATGTTTAAATCAATCTGAAATTCAGTGTAGAGTTAAAGTTTTCAAGCATTTAAACAATGTATTATTTATTATTACTAAATTATATTCTGTTATATATACATAAAAATAAAAGGCATTGTTTTTTTATATTTTTAACTTACAAATCGTAACACGTTGTAAGGTTTTTTTAATTCAAGTGATCAATTATAATTTTAACAGTACTTTATACTCAACTGTATGTAAGTATAGAATTTTATTAGCGAATTAATATATTTTCTACATAATAAAAATACATTAAATAATTGTCTCATAAAGAGAAAGTCATCGTAATTAAATTATTAAAATTGATAGCAGTGTTATTCAAATATAAATAATGCATAGTTGTAATGAAATAGAGACATGCCTAAATTAGATTGTCTATACCAGCTAAGTGATTTTGTCGAATAAGTAATGTGATACACTAGTTTATATTACTCGGCAACTACTACAAGGGTTGCCAATTTGTGTGTGCCCGTCCAGTATATATAAGGCTGCTACTGCTGCTGAAAAATACAAAATTTGGTCGCGGGCGCGCTTGTTAATGTTAATTGTGACTGGGACGCAATAATTCGTAAATTTGTCGAATAATTAAAAAAATATAATGAAATAGGTGATTCTTTACTGAAACAAAAGCTGTTGCTGAAAATGGTATGGTTTTTGTTAAACAGATACAAATAATAAAAACAATTCTCTTTCATCCCTCTTTGTTTGCAACCTTAGTTTTTACTTAGCGAATAAAAATACATAGTATAAGAGTAGCTACCGGCACGTGGTTTGAGATTATATTTAGTATATTTATATCAGTTTAAATAATATTTTAAGGTATTCGAAACGAGAAGTATTAAGACAATAATTGGAAACTTTTGAAAATAAGTGTGTACTATATAAATTCATATTTTTAACCCCCAACGCTATACGGACAGATAAGGTTAATGTTTGTATCCGTGTTTCTGTGTATCCGTATGTCTGTTTGTGGACTTGTAGCGCCTAAGATAATGGAACGAATCTGATGAAGTTTTACATCTTTAAAGGTAATGTAATCGAGATGGTTCTTAGATATTATTTATGAAGATCTGGTCAGAAATTTAAATACTATCAGCTCAATCTTAAAAGCTGCGTTCGTCACGCAGCTCTAAAACTATGATAACACGCTGACATTGCTTAGACTGAGTAGAGAAACAGTATTTCTCGATAAATTTATTTCGATATCAAGTATCGAATAGAATCTAATATCAAGCATTTATTTTATTTATAATTTTATGCATATTTGTTAAGTCTGTATTGACTGATGTTAATATTCTTCTAAATCGATATCGTGTGGGTATTGATACTTGGTGACTAATATATAGAGTTTCTGTTGGGGGTCATTTAAATTTTTAATTTAATAGCTATTTCATCACAAGAAGACGGTAACCCTACATTACACTGACAAGTTGCAAAACAAGCTCCTGACGTGCACTCTCAAACAATATGATAGTGTTGATTACTTATGTAAGCAATACTGTAAGAAATTAAATAATCAAGATAATTGCATTAAATTAATGAAAATTCAGTTTGAGTATCAGTAAACACTCATAAGTTGTCGTTAGTTTACATAGAGATACAAATTGATCCTATAAATATGTATACAAACTAACGATGTGTTATCACTGTTAATAGATGTTGATGGTAATTTTAACATGAGTTGAAGATTTATACAAAAAACATTAAGATTAATTTTCGGGTATAGTAATTATTTACATTAGTTAGGCATAATCTGAGAAGCTTTAATGGATAACGACGAAAAGTTTAGTAAAATTACAATCCGGTAGAGTGAGAGAATTTAAAACAGATTATAGAAGAATGTTACAAAATATTCCAAACGATTTCACCAGGATATTAAATATATTATTGTTATTAAACTTTAATAACCAATACCAGCTACAGTCTATGAGCCTTGCTAATGTTAAATCAAGATTTTTCGGGAAAAACTCCAAAACGGCTTAACCATTTTAGAACTTTAACTGACCACTTTAACTGACCACTGGGCCAGTTGAGTAGGTATTGAATTCTCTCAAATACATATTTATTTCAGCAAAATTTGCATAAAATATTGAGAGTAAGATAATGGCTGTTTTTCAATGTCAATTTGTTCTATTAGTTTGTTTGCAGTGTATGACAAAACAGGCAAACAGTTATCACTCTCTTATCGCATACCTCTACAAGGAAGTTTTTAACCATATAATCTCGTTAAGAGTTTCAAAATTGTAAAACGTTGATTTGTATAAAAAATAATAAAGTAGACACGTTTGGACATGATTGGAATTTCCGTTGCGGAAGTGACGGGAATCTGCAACGGTGGTGATTGTTGCTTTGATATATTAGTAATAGTAATATTTCGAAGCTTTTTATATCTCAACTAGTATTACGTAAACAGATTTTAAGCATTCATACTACTCCTATTATTTTTCTAAAAGTTACATTACGTGAAAAAAAAATTATCAAAATTAACATCATAGAATTATTTTTCTATCTAGTCTAAAACATGCAGTATAAATTATCAATATTGTTTTATCACTTTTTCTTTCGATTTTACATCATACAAGCCCAAAAGAGTTTAGTATAGTTTATTTTTGATAACAGGCAGATGGATGGATGAATAATTATTATTATATCAACAATATTTATTTATTTTTCGAATTTAAAGAAGCTAGAAAATTTAATGGATATTTAATAAGATATTTATGTCTACTCATATTTTCGAAAGTATAGGAGAGCGGAGCAAATATTATGAACTTTAATCGCTTTTACTAACAGAAGTTATGGCAAGGTTAAAAACAACGTACGTAATACTAGAATGGTCCCTTACATAAGATACTTGTATAAATTATTCCGTTTAATTAAATCAAAGTACCTTTCAATAAAATTCAATCAAATAAATCATCTTAAAAGCTTATACGATATAAACTAATTGTTATTTCGTTACGAATGTAACAACAGAGGTTTAGCAATAGGGCAATATTGAGCTAGGAGTAACCTTCTAAATCAATTTTGGTGAATTGGCATTTTAAGTAATTACCATTATCTGATGACAATAAACGCGTGGGCGAGCTGTAAAATAAAGTGGGAGGCCCGATCCATGGCACTTATTTCGCAATCACGTCACTGAGACAGTAGTCCAGATTAAAAAATTATGAGAACTAAAGTACAGTTCGGAGTTGCGACATTATCAGAGCTTCAGCGTTAGTCCTAAATATTCGCGATGTAATCCCTGATTATTCTGTCGTGATGGCGTATTTATTTTGCAATCCTCACTTCCTTGGTTTGTGTTTATCAGTTGGCCAACATTCAAATAACAGGATGCTACCCATATCAGTCGTACCAACATCAAGATCAAGAAACAGGATGCTACTCATATCAATCGTACCAACGTCAAGATCAAGTAACAGGATGCTACTTAAATTATAAATCTTGCCAACATCATAATTAACAATAGGTATAAGCAAGAAATTGATTACTTACCTTAACTTATCAATCTATACT
This sequence comes from Limenitis camilla, assembly GCA_905147385.1. Taxonomy (NCBI): domain Eukaryota; kingdom Metazoa; phylum Arthropoda; class Insecta; order Lepidoptera; family Nymphalidae; genus Limenitis; species Limenitis camilla. Next base: position 7,015,468 of record LR990241.1, read on the forward strand.
AATATATAAAGCTAAAGAGTTTGTTTGCTTCAATGCGCTAATCTCAGGAACTACTGGTCCGATTTGAAAAATTCTTTCAGTGTTAGATAGCCCATTTATCGAGGAAGGTTTATAGACTGTATTATATCATCACGCTAAGACCATGAAGAGCGGACGATCAGGTGCACGAAGTCGTAAGCGTTGGCTAGTATACAATAAATAAAAATAAATTTCCATTCTAAGTTTGGATTACCTTTTGACAATGTGTATTATATTGTGAATGTCATTGATACTTAATAGTTTATTTAATTAAAACATTTCTTATTTAGCTGAAACGAATCAGTTGATTCATAAAAATTAAAACGTGAACGATAAAGGTTGTTGAATACCTTGACCATATTAATCAAGTATAAAAATAATAAGTAGTAGAGTCTTACCTTTACACGTACGCGAGCTTGGAAATTATTTCTACTGTTAATTCAACTTCATTTGAAAAATAGTTTATTTGGTCACAATAATTATACACATGAAATGTTATCTCTAATTCGTACAATGTTATATCACATTTGCTATTTTCATAATAATAAATCCAATAAATGTTTATATGTAAATCATATTAAATACACGTTTATTCCATACAAATTACAATACAATGTTACTTTTTCTTATAGTCTACGAGCAGCCCGCACTCGCCTCACATCGGATATTTGGAGTTAGATCATAAACCATAATGTAAAGAGCAAAATAAGAAAGAATAAAAAGTGAGATAGAGAATATAGGAGAGAGAGAAAAGGGGAAAGATGAAGAGATTATTTGAGAAATAGAAAGGAGTGAGAGAGAGAAAATGTAATAGGGAGAGAAGAGAGAATAGTGTAGTTGTCTATTAGTAAAATTATATTCATTTTCAACAATTTTCAATATTTCCGGAGATTAATTTTTTATCCGAAATGGCCATTTAATGGCAACACTATACAACTGGGTTACTCTGGCGCATTGGACCAATAATTCCAGAGATTATCTCTTATTTAGTAAATGTCCATTTTGTGGTATAAAAATGGCCATATGTTTATAAATATTATATAAATTATAGTATTCATCCTAAAAGACACATTTCGACGCGGAAAAAGATCTGATTAACTAAAACAAAAAACTACAAATCGTGTGGTCCTTTGTCATTGGCTTTTCAAATTCGAGCTAATGTTGGCACCAGAAATCAAATTTTAAAATTTTAACACTACTGTTAATTACTGATAATATGAACTATGAATTTCCATTATATTTAAAATTAAAATATATAAATTTTAAAAATTTTCATTGAAAATTAATGAAAACAGAACTGAAAATGATTAGTAAACGAAGGTTATTATTGCGCCTAATCCTCAAATGATCTTTGACTGTTTTTATGAATTAGTAAAATATTCTACGTATAAATAAAAATACGTAATATGAATACTTTATGCACTGAATTGTGTATAAAGTGTAAAGTAATTTTCGTGCGTATATTAACTTCTGTCAATATAAAAATCTTTAAAGCAAATATTTAGCATCAAGATAAAAGATTTCAGAGATTTTGTTCGGGGTTTAGGGTCAAGGTATATGAATTGAAGTATCTGCAGCTCTGCCTCATTGTATGAATAAATAATTGTCGATAAAATCTGAATCACGAATACAGTATACAGACAGCGCGAGAAAAGACTTAAGATAAGTATAGATACCAAAACCACACGTGTTCAGTTACAGCTATTGAGGTTTGTTAAATAGAGCCGATGCAATATAATATTCAACGCTTATAATATGGTGACAAAAAAAGAATAATATTGATCATAAAAACTTTTTTATCTAAATAATATTATAATAAATTAGTTACTAAGCTGATGATGTACATACTATTAACTTATAAAAAAATATTAACATAATTTGATAATAATATTGCAATACTTAAATTAACATAAACTTAGGTCACTACAAAAATAAATATTTATTTTTTTATTTAAAATACTCAACTCGTTTGATGCGACCTACCTGCCAAAATAAGAGTCTATATTTGGAGTATAGTCTGTTTTACAAAAATACTCCATTTACAATAAATTATTGCTAAATTAAAATATTCAGACGCTTTCGACTGTAAATTCGAAATTTTTACAGGATAAAAAGTCCTAGGTTTAATTCAGGTAATATTGTACCTGTATGCCAAATTTCAATGAAATTCGTTTAGCCGTTTTTGCGTGATTGAGAAACAAACATCTAAACATCCAAATATCCAAACATACAAACTTTCAAATTTATTATATTAGTAAGATTTAATAACTTATACATAATAATAAATTTATACTGAAAATAAAATGAAATGCATATCTTAAAAACTAAATTAACATTTAAAAGAATACCTACCTTTATTTTCATTTTCGTGCTTATGTTTTGTTTAAACTTAGATTAATGAAAGCCTGTATAGATATTTGGATAACGTCTCTCAGGACACAAAAAAATATATTAGATTTTAATGATTTATATTATAAATCCAATAATCTTAAAAAGAAACGACAAACGTGATACCACAAATATGTTTAAGATGTTGCTAAAGTATATAAAATAAAAACTGAAACGACCGAAGCGGTGGGAAAACAATGACTGTAATCACCGTTCGGCGTTCATCGAGAGAGAGTTACACGGGCTCTTCCGGCCCATTAGCATTGAATGGCGACGCGTGCGCATGGCGCGTGTATCATTGTCGCAGACCGCCATCGCCATCGCCATCGACTCGAACCCACACTGAATCAATCTCATATTCGAGAGGAATGCTCTCTGTATAACGTATTGTTCTCGATTAAACGTAATGACCACATTTAATACCAACTTTTCATTCTATCGATACAGACGCGTTAAGGTCAAAGGCGTGAAATAAAAGATTACATCTCATTACACGTTTTGAATGCCTTGACTTTTCCTGTGACGAAACTTTATCAGACACGCATGCAGATGATTCTTTGTTGTTGTATGCGTTGGATATAGATGTATCCGATCGGTATTACATTGAATATGTTATAAATATATCAAAGACTATATTTTTAAAAACACTACATAATATAAGCGATATTATGTAGTGTTAAGCTTTTAGCTTCGTCTTTATGACAAATAAGCAGTATAACACTTGTAGTGCTAACATAATAGGCTATTTTCAAATCCACAAATTTTATATAAAAAGTTTAAAAAATTGTAAGAGTTACTTACCGGTAATTCCAGATATTCACTGATTGTGTACTTCGCAGCTCCCTGCCTTATATCAGCTAAAGCAGCAAAATGTTCATCGCGTCGAGTCTTTCGCCGCAGCAAGGCCCTTGCATAAGGATACGCAGACAGATATTCACCATACGCGTCTAGGAGTTCACCCATAAACAGCTGCCGCAACAATATAGTGCTCTCATTTGTTTCACCGTTAGGTGGAGGAGGTGGCAGCTCGCGACATTTCAAGGACTCAGGAATGTTCTTTGGAATGAAGGAACTGACCCCACTCGTTGATTCGCAAGATGTGTAAGCCCCAGTCGAATCACTCGAGCCACACTTAGAAAATGGGAACACGGATGAAGTGCTTTTATCGCTACTAGCAGAGCTCTGGCGAGTTGTACTAGACTTTTCATAATAATCAGGATATTGTGGCTCTGATTGACATTCTGTAGAAGGTGAAGACTCTTCAGCTGCCATATTATTGTATACTGTATTCTTTATACAGTCATAAAGATCTTCAATTGATTCATACGGCGTGATACTACCGCAGGATTCATCGTCATCATGACGTAGTGTTTCATATATCTCTTCGTTACGTCGTTTAATTATTGGTGTTATAGCAGAATCGGAACGACTACGCTTTACATTTGGTACTTGATCATATCCAAAATCAGCGGGATTAATAAAATCCCACCTAACATTAGACCACACATTATCTGTTATATCTGCTGATATTCTATGATCAGCGCAACATTGTCTGCCACTTCTAATTGTAACAGTGGTTACATTATCACTGCTTTCTATAATAGAGCCGTCCCCACTCGATTCACAATTATCCACTGGAATGTCAACAATTATTTTACGCAGTGACGAACATACTGACGAAGTTGAGTGATTATCGTCATCTAATTTATTATTCATAATAAGTTCTTCGTTGCATTCTGAATTCGTAATTACAGAAGATAAATCGATATCTTGTTGCGAGAGTATTCCTTCTTGTATAAGCTCGGTTAATATACTCTTTGATTGTTCCATTATGTCATTGGCTTTTATATCGAGTGCATTTTCACAATTTTTAGATTCAATTTCATTTTTTAATAAGCCAGAATCTATATATTTTCTCATTCTTTGTGTAAGAGCATCGCTGGCTTCAGAAACGGATTCTAAGTAGTAAAATAGCAAGTGGTATTCTTCTTTCGTGATGACAGACGCTCGTAGAAGTGGTTTTCCATAAAGTTCAAGTGCAGAGAATAACGTTGATGCTGCAAAAAAGAAATTAATATGTAATTAATTTTTGACAATTATTATACAAATTTAGAATAATTGTTCATATTGCAATTTAAAGTTATGTTTAAAACTTATTATAAGATTTTTGAAACTGCTGCACTTTTTATTGAGCATACTGATTAAATATTCAATGTAATTAGATTTTTTAATCTAATAACATAGACGTCTATTTATGTTATTTCATATCTTTACTTTTTAGTGGATCTGTATAATTTTTATCTTTTAAGAAACCAAAAAAAATGGCAAACCAATAAACAAAATCTTAGATTGGAATATTTTTTTTTGTTTACCCTATTAATTCTCGTTTTCTACATTTTCAAAGTATTGTTATAGGTATAAGCACAATTAAGCAATACATGTGTTAAAAGGAGAAAAAGAACCCTTATAAAATCACTTCATTTTCCGTCTGTCAGTCTGTCTATCTGTCAAGAACCTTTTTCTCAGGATCGCGTGGAGGTATCAAGTTGAAATTAATATCAAATACTCAAGCCTGCGATCCCTTGCGGCTGTCAAAACATCAAACATCTAAGTCCACGCATTGAAAAGATATGACCGTTAATGTAATCACTTACAGAAGAGTATGGTTTTTCCCGATGACCTAGAATCGTGAAATCTAGCATGAAGCGAGGTCTCATAGCATAAGTAAAGTATAAAATTTAAAAAGAGAAGAAAAACGTGAAGTTGAAATTTATATCAAATATGCAAGTCTCTAGTTTCTCGTATATGTAAAAAAAATCAAACTAAATCAATGTTATAAAAAGATACAGCCGCCTTATCTCATGTATTGTAATTTTGATTTTCGACAAGAATCAAAATTCCCAGGATTTGTCTTTTGAAGCAAGGTTTTACAGCACTAGTACGGGGAAAAATCCAAAATGGCAAATTGTTGTCATAGCACGAAAAATCTAATATTTTGTAGATTTAGGTTTTGACGCATTATTTGAAGAATACATGAAGTTATCAAGTTGAAACTAATATTAAACATGTAAGTCTCTAGTCCCTTGAAGCTGTGAAATAATCAATCTTCTAAGTGTAAACAATCAATAAATGGCCATATTTATTGAAACTATGGTTAATGAGTTTAGTTATATTATTTAGTAAAAAATAAATTGTTAATTTTTTTACTGGTCAATAAGGTTTAAATTAAATCACCTCTTCCAGTTTCTAAAATTTTCAAAGCTTAACGTTCATTAGGGTTTACATCTGTACCGAATATATATATATATATGTATAACATAATCGAATGTTAGTAAAATCACAAACATCGACGTTTTTGTAGTCGTATCGTGTGAAATGTATCTAAAGCTATTTTAGCGACTTTTGTACAAAAGCACTTTTGATACGTCAAAAATTGGTCGGTCAGTCAGTTTGTCTGAAGCTACCACCATCTCGGAAATCAGTTTTCTGTTGAGAAGAGCCGGCCAGAAACTCAACAGTCGCTCTTTTCAAAAATCATTTAGCTTGAGAGTCAACCTCATTCCAAGTATTCTCATCATTTAAGTAATCCTGTACATTATAGTATGCTTTATTTATTAAAGATTTCTTGATCCGAGTTTTAAATTGTTGAAATGGCAAATCTAATATAGGTTGTGGAATCTTATTATTGATGCGAACACCAAGCCCCATGAAACTATTACAAACTTTGTGGAGACGAAAGTAAGGCGTAACAAGTTTATTTCTGTTCGTAGTATCCAAGCAACGGCTGTTGACGACATGACATGTTGTTACTTGTAAAATATTTTAATCGACTCGAAATCCTTCGGGGTTCTATATGTGACCATATAATATAGGTATTTTATCTACATATGTTCACCGACTTCAAAATAATTTTGTGTTATCATGTGTTCTTATATTATTTTTGTAAGTAATTATAAATAGGTCGATTGTAATACGCAGGGAGTAAACGCCCAACAAAAAGTACTACTTTTGATCATATTTTATCCCGCAAACGAAAATCTAAACTTGATAGTGTTAGTCCCTTTATTGAAATTGTACGGAACCCTTAGTTAACTCGCGTAGAGTTAGACCCTCGTACTTGGCCGAATTATTTTATCTATATTCCATAATTGTTATATTTACTTGAATAATATGAAAATCAGAAAGAAAAAATAAAATTTAGAGTAGCATTCATCGCTATACAGTTACTGTTTACAAATTTCAAGTGTATATTTTTCAAGCAACATAACATAACATCCAAGACGATATTAGCTATGGCACTGACTCCCCACAGTGTACGCGTCTACCACGGCGTACAGAAACAACATAACTAAACAGTCAAAAGTAATCAATATGAGAGTCACGGTAGCTGCATTAGGTTTGCATACAAGTCGTTTCTGCGAAAGATTACCGGACAATGGCGCGCGTTTCATTATTGCCAAACAGCTTTCTACAAACATCGTTCTGTTGCCGGCTGAATACTCAATGCGTTAGCGAATGCTAAGATAATCCCCGATAAGAAAGTAAAACAAATAACAGTTGCACCTAGATTTAAACCTACAAGTGAACGTAATTGCTATTTAAACATTTAAATGACCAATTAACATGGCTAATGACAAATTTGCGTGCTAAGTGACTTGTTAACACCTGATAGTAAACTACGATATATACCGCTACTTGAGAATTGGTTTAACAGATATGATCCCACTGAATAAACGTTTTAATGAACTTACCATAGATTTTCTCCCACGCTAGGAAAACTTCAAGATCTTTGCCATCCCATTGTGGCGGTTCATAATCGATAACCAGTACTTCGCCTTCTAAGCACATTGCATACGCTCGTGATTCGACTGGAGCCTTCGAACCTCCAAGAAATAAAAGAGCAGTTGGCGGTGGAGTGGTTGCTTCTGGTGGTGGTAGAGGTTCTGATAATGGTAGAGTCAATGGAGCAGATAAAGGACCAGTCGGCAGACCAGCTAAGACTACTCCCACTTCATGAAGAGTCTCGCAAACTACTTCTGCTACTGTACTGTTGCCACATATCGTCACCTAGAACAATTAAAGACTATTATAAATAGAATAATATTTAAATGGCAATGAATTTTCTTGAACATTTTAAACTTACTACCTACATTTCATTTTTAAATTAAAATATTCTTTCTGTTAGTCAAAGGTTTTCTGGAAGAGATTCCTTATAGGAATAAATCCGCCTTTGTACACCTTTTTTAATTTGTTATTTCTTTTACTGTTTTGTGTGTACAATAAAGATAAATAAACAAAACATTTTCATAGATGAAAAACATTCTCTCCGTTTACCTCTAAATTTTGAAGTTACCTTTAATATACAAAAAAAACCTATTACTGTGTATTAAGCATTATAATTCTTATTCATGATCATCATTATAGCGACGACATTATGTCCTCGTTACAAAAAGTTTTTGAAAGCCCAGGTTTCATTTAGCATGAGTCTCATAAATTGTTTTAAAACATTATTACGTTACGTCTTAGACCATTCGCAGTGATAAAATCTTAAGTCGGGATTTATTTGCTTAAAGATGCATAACGTAATTTTTGTACGCAGATATAAAATATGAAAACAGTCAAGTTATTTTATTAGGTTTATATAATACTCTCGACTATGCGGCTAGACAAAATTTATCTACGGTGTTATGACGTGTCATGTTCTCTTTAAGATTTCTCGAAACTAATCTGCTTTGGGCATCAGCCACAGTCAGTCGACACAAAAAACAAAAGTTCGGCCACTGGAGATATCTGTAATTTTTTCTCCGAAATCGTAACCATTAAATTGTTAAACTTCCTTGCTATGTATTCATTTAAGATATGCATTCCTTGGATCGATGATTAAGCTCAATGGTCCTATCTAAGATGTTTATAAAAGTATGTATAAATATGATAAGTAATTACACCACAATCCACATCTACATTCATTCGGTCAAACGAGCAGACGTTCCACTTGGTACGTCTGCTGATGTTGGTTATGGTCGCCCATGGATATCGGCAATTCAAGAGTTTCTCTTGTATCGCCAATGTCTTGCCACCGTCAAAGATAGAGTGAGGAGAACGAATGAAGAGATTATAGCCACTAGCTAGCGAACCGCGAAATATTTTAAGAATATATTCTTTGTATTTGGCTTTTATTTTAATGTGTAACATAATCCATACAAATAAATAAAATTGGAGTGTCTGTTTGTAATAATAAAATAACCGCTTTTTACTAAGTGCATATGGATATATACCAACACAACATTTTTTACTATTTTTGTCTGTCTGTCTGTCCCGACCGATTTTGACGGGGCTTTCACAGGCAGATAGCTGGTGTAATTAGGAGTAACTTAGGTTATTTAATATCTCGCTACGACCATAGGAGCGGAGCAACATGCGAACGAATTCACGCAGGTCTGCTAGTATTGTATCCACTTACAAGTAAGTACCTATATGATACGTAATTACAATGGTAATAACGTAAACTTTGCTGCTTACTCTACCAGTTAATCTTACTAATTTTATAAACGCGAAAGTTTGTAAGAATGTATGGATGTATGTTTGTTACTCTTTCACGGAATAACTACTGAATGGATTTTGATGAAACTTTACAATAATATAGCTTACACATTAGAATAACATATACGCTATAATATATAACGATATAGTGTAAATTATCCAAAATATAGCGGGTAAAACCGCGGGGCGCAGCTAGTAAAAATAAAACATTATGAATCTAAATTTTAATGTACATATATATTTAATACAAATAATTTTGGCACAAAATTTTGCTTTAACAAAAACCTGCATCATATTATTTGTTCCTTTGTTTTCTGTCAAAAGAATCCAAAAGTTAAAAAACAAAAGATACGTCTCATTGCATGCAATGTTCTTCGATACAGCTAATAAATACGAAATCCTTCGCATAACATGTTTGTATATAGCGATATGTAAATGCAAGTGTTGTAGGCCTTGACTGCCCGGGTTCATGGAGTTTTTACAGCCCATCGTGACGTCACAGCTGAGTTATGCGCACGCGCTTCTCCCCGCGCGTACGATGAACGCCGCGCCCAAAACGAACCTACAGGATAATGCGCCGATATATATACTTATCTTTAATGCAGAAAAAAACAGAGACGGAGCTCCATCCAACAAGAAGCAGTAAGTTTTAAAGGGCCAACGCGTTTTGATGTTAAGGAACGCGGGGTCATGTTGTTTTATTTTATACGTCCAGTAATCGTTATCGTTCCATAGACTTCGGTTGCTGACATTTTAATTACAAACTTTAGTTATTTAGGTATTTAAATGGAGTAGTTTGGATAAAATTAACACTAGTCGTTACATCCTAAATAGGGACCTAAATCTCGATCATAAAACTGTAAAAAGCTTTATAAGTATTTTGTTCCATTGTAAAGTAATTTTGAAAAACAAGAAAATTTTTCAAACCATGACTAATTTAAAGTTACAAGTAGGTGCATACGTTTCAAAACTGACTAAACCTTGAAGATTAATTGAAACTTAAGTAAAACTGGTCGTTGACCAATCGGAATGTTTTAGAGATTACCCAAAAATATTTTTGAACGTTGACATGCCGGTAGTCACGTGGACCCTATTGTTAGACCTTAAATATAAATATAATGCACCAAATTCTCAAGAGTGGCTTCAATCAGAGTTAAGCTACGTGCACTCTAGAGAATATCTCTTGTATATAAAATTATCGTGTCACAATATTCGTTACCATACTCCCCCGAAACGGCTTGACCGATTTTCATGAAATTTTATATGCATCTTCAAAAGGTCGGCTACTCTCTTTTTCATCCCCCTAAGTGATAAGGGTGGCCCATCCGATTTTTTAAAAATTTATATGGCAAAAGAACGTTTGTCGGGTCAACTAGTATTTTATATGAAGTTTATTTTACCTAAGAATTAAAAGTCTATCGAAAGAGAAGTCGAAAAGAAATTAATGCGTATTTTAAATAATTTGAGGTGGCCCGCAGAAATCACTTGAAACTTAGGGAACCTTCTTAGCAATTCTACCTTGAAAATATCAATTACTTAGATTGTTGTTCGGCAATATTTTTTTTCACACGAAGATAAATTAACATATCATTACATAAGAGCAACAAAATTTAAGCTTTATTTTATACGAATCATTCTGTTATTATTTATTTTTGCGCTTTCAAAGATTCAATAGGTACTTATCTGATGACGCAACGGAGCGCAATGACTGCCAAGTTTGTACTTTCCAAAACAAATACAAAGTGTCGTGTTACAAGTTTTGAATTTTATATCTTCGAATCTGGCTCAAATGACTTGAACCAGATCAGATTTTTCTAAGCGAAAATTTTATTATGAACTTAAGTACTAAATTGAACAAGTCATATTATTAACAAACCGCCGCTCCGCTCCTATTAGTGTTAGCGTGATGATATGATATAGCCTTCCTCGATAAACTATCTAACACTGAAAGAATTTTTCAAATCTGACCAGTAGTTCCTGAGATTAGCGCGTTTAAGCAAACATACAAACTCTTCAGCTTTATAATATTAGTATAGATATTTTCAAAATTTTAATGTTAACTGTACATTAGATTTCAATGCAATAATATGAAACGCTTCCAAATTTGCCGATTATTATTAGTTATTATTACTATTAATTATTTTTTATTTAAATTATACTTGAAAGTATTTACATTATTAACATTATTTTTCGCTACGCCATCTAGCGTAACAACATGAAACTATATTGATAAAAAAGCGCCATCTTGTATTAAAGTGTGGTATCATCTCAAACATAATTATATACAAGTACTATGTAGTTTTGTAAGTCACACATAGATGGCGTAAAACGAAGCGAAAACTTCATGAAAATATGATGTTCTTTTTAGGGTTCCGTACCCAAAGGGTATTAGCCGCGGTTGCCCATTCGTCTGTTACTAGGCTGTATCTCATGAATCGTGATAGCTAGTGAGTTAAAATTTTCACAAATGATGTATTTCTGTTGCCTGTATAATAAATATTTAATGGGGTCTCCCATAAAACAAACATGATTTTTTTGCCAAATATTGGTACGGAATACATCGCGAAAGAGTCCGACTCGCACTTGCTTTTTTAGTATTTAGCTACAAAATATATCACGTTTCGTTGTAGGTAATTGTTATAAAGTCATTGATGTTATCATGAAATTAATCAATTACGTCCAATTACTTTTCCCATTAGTTTAACTCACAAAAATAAGAATATTCATTCAAGTTCTTAAGTATTATTTTTTCTACTACTTTTCAACTTAATTAAAGTACTTATATGAAACTAGCGACCACCCCGGCATCGCAAGGTTTCTCTACAATATGTATTGTACATAATAAACCTTTCTCTTGACTCACATTGTCTATTGATGATAACTACATTAAAATCAATGGCGTAGTTTAAAAGATCTAACCTTGCAAACAACGGGAAGCGACTATGTTTACATAACAAAGTATGAAAAGAGATTATTTACTTATAAAATCTCGGTTTGGTCTGGTACGTATTTAAATATTTAAAATCGAAAGTTGACGACCTTTAAATCTGAAACTTTACGTGATATCAATATTGAAACGCCTACGGAGCTCCTTGATGTCAAAACCCAGCAGTGACGAGGCTTTACAAATTTGTATCTTATTTAAATCTTCATTTACAATAAAAGAATCTACGCTAAGATTAAGATTCACGATAATGTCAAAATTTACCGACTTAAAAAAAAATTGGCAGTAAGGCATTTTTGATATTCTATATAACATATACTAATATATAAAGCTGAAGAGTATATTTGTTTGAACGCGCTAATCTCATGAACGACTGGACCGATTTGAAAAATTCTTTCAGTTTTAGATAGCCCATTTATCGAGGAAGGCTATAGGCTGTATATCATCACGCTAAGACTATTAGGAGCAGAGTTACAAGCGGACGAAGACGCAAGGGTCGGCTAGTAATATATAAAGCTGAAGAGTTTGTTTGCTTGAACGCGCTAATCTCAGGAACTACTGGTCCGATTTGAAAAATTCTTTCAGTGTTATATAGCTCATTTATCGAGGAAGGCTATAGGCTATATATCATCACGCTATGACCAATAGGAGCTGATGATCATGGACACGAAGTCGTAAGGGTTGGCTAGTATACATAGGTAAGTTTGAACTACTAAGTATTTATCTCAGACCAATCTCAATAATCACTAAATTGTGATGATCGTACAGAAACGACAGTCAAGTTTATGGTATACAGTTAACATAAAACATAATATTATGTTCTCTAACTGTTTCTAGATAGGCTAGGATCATCGAATGACTAAAGTTCCTAATGTAATTCAGCACTAGCTTTATGTTATTGCGGAAGCGGTTCGCAAGTTCGCATTCGATATCCATTACGCACACTATATTAGTAAATGCCATGTCCAACTACTTTTAAGTCAAGTTTTATAGTTGTTTTTTCTGGTTATATGGACCTAACAAGTGTACCTAATGTTATGGATAACAAGTGTACCTAATGTTATGGATAAGATTCGTTACTGTCTTCGTTATTTGCTACTTGGTAGCAAATAACGAAGACAGTAACGAATCTTATCCAGTCCTTTGGTAGTGTTTGTAATGTTATAAATAATTAAAAAATATAGTAGCATTCTGCACTCCTTCTCTATATAAACTATAAGTGATGGAAATTTCATACTACTCTGTCCGCACAATTTTCGTAAAAAGGGGTATAAAGTTTTTGCTTCACATATTAATACATAGATTATTATAGATCTGTAATATTAGGTAAACATTTGACGAGTAACTGGATAATTAACATAAGTCCTTTTCATTCTTATAATAATTTTATAGGCAATATTTTAATCCTTGTAAAACGTGACACATAAACTTGTTATGATTTGTTTACATTTTGTGTCACGCCAAGCTTTTGCATATTCAATCATGAATGACAATATAACTAAAGTAGAAAAAATATTACGTGCGCATCATGTGCGCATTAATCATGGCAGTGATTAAATAATGATTATCCAGTATAAATAGTGAAATCTTATACTATAATTAGCTAATCTAATAATAAGTTATCTGCACGCAATACTTAAATACACATCCAATCATTGGTATTGGAATCCTCCATATTTGCCTATTTCTATAGTAGCTAAATAATTAATTAGGCGCTACTTTATATTTTGTATTATTCCCGGGATTCGATCTTCTTTCAGTGTCTCTACACTGTTTTCTAGCAATATTTTTCACTTATTGCCATAAAATAGCCCCCTGTAATAAAAGATTCTTCGAAAAATTATTAAAATATTACAATATATATAATTTTCAGATAACAATAGGATTAATTTACAAATCATAATATCTATAGTTCGATATCCAGAGTGCAGTGATAGCCCAGTGGTTAAGACATTGGTGTCTTACCCGGGAGGTTCGAGTTCGGTCCTGTACACACATCTCTGACTTTTCTAAGTTATGTGTGTTTTAAGAAATTAAATATAACTTGCTTTAACGGTGAAGAAAACATTGTGAGGAAACCTGCACTCCTGAGAGTTCTCAAAGGTTTGTGAAGTCTGCTGACCCGTACAAGGCCAGCGTGGTAGAATAGGACCTTCAACCTGAGGAGGAGACCCGGCTCAGCAGAGGGCTATTAATGGGTTGTGATGATTATGATGATACCCAGAAAACGAAATTAGCATGAATAAATTCACTTTTTAATATTTTTATCTAGACATTATTTATGCTAAGGCAAATAACAGAGTAGGCTGAATCTCATTTTGTCTTAACGTGTACGTTATCTATAAATATTACGAGAATATAAATAAAGTATAAAATATTAAAGTAAAATTTATGCTCAGATTACAGATGTTAGGCAATTTAAAAATATAATATTATGTACACAATCGACTCGCTCTCCCATCGCTTTGGTGTTATTAAAGTTAAACGTGTTTTAAAAATTTCTTTCTCACATTATTTAACGGGTATATTTCTCTCCCTATACTTTTTTTATATAAATATTGTTAGTTATGATGTTTGCACATTGATCCGAGTAGAATTTGACTTTCGAAGTTGGCACATACTGAATCAGTTGTGCCAACGAAAAGGTGAAAGATGAACAAATAAATATGGTGCCATGACAGAAATTATGATTATTATTAAACACTCAACTAATAAAATAAATGCTTTTGTGGAAAATGAACAAAATCATAAAGTTTTTTTTTCACAATCAATCTCTGCTTATCTTTACTGCGTATTTTTTACCGATTCATGGATATTACGAAAATAAAGACATTAAAAGCGTAACCTACATAAAATTATTATACATAACCTCTTTGTAAATGAGTAAACAGATTGCGATTTCAAGACTTTAAATTTTTAAACAGTTTGATACATTGCCAAATCAGTTGATATGATTTACACTTTACCTGCCGACTGTGACATCACGAGTGGGATGCAACTTTCGTTTATTAATTTGTGACAGTCTCTTTCACTCATATTGCAGTCGTATGTATATTACACTGGCGTTTTATTCATCCTAATTTCGCTTGAAATTAGGTTTTATAAAATACTACATTTAGTAAAAACCTAACTCTTACTACCAACTGAGAAGAAACATTAAATTTTCATCTACAAATAAGTAATATAGAGAGACATACATATACAATATAGTATATTGTTTAACGTTATTTCTTACCTTAAGTAATTATTGCTAAAGCTAGCTACATAGTAGTATCATATGCAATATCCGTATAGAATCGAAATTTATTTAATGCCCTAGTTTACAGGTACAAAATTACAACACTGAGAAAAATCAATCAAATGAATGTATGTTACACATCAAAAATATTTTTCTTTAAATCAACAAATTAAATTATTTGCTAAATATAACAATTATGTTATTTTCAATATAACCCCTCCACAGACACATCTGAAGCAGTATAGCAAGGGATTTCATAAAGTGAACATTGATCATGTGAGTCATCAACATAACAACTTACTTTACTTAAATGTCAGATGTCACGGTCAAGCAGATGATCGCGATTGTTATAATAAGCAACTTGGTTTTCGACCCGTGTTATTATTATGTAAGGTACCTCTTCTCTCACAGTCAGTACAGTCGCAATCCAAGTATATGCCCCAACAGAAATTACGACTGTATTAGTAGTGTAGGTTGCATGGCGGCTAAAACTTACAATAACTTATCTATTGCCATAAAAACTATACTCCTGAAAAAAATTAAAAATTGTTTGTTCCAGCTGCTCTTAGATTTGTATTTTTATTTATATAAAGAGTTTGTCGTATTTAAATTTAATTGAGCAATTGTCCATTTAAAATTAATTACATTTATAAATATTTCCACTCTTTGTTAATTAGCAATGCATGTGGCCAATATCAGTACCACAAGCACATTACAACTACCTTGCTTGGGAAATAAATGAATTTATTATTATTATACGTAGTGTACAAGTTATAGATACGCCCCATATTGACGATTTTCTGTTAAGTGGTGACGACGACAAAAAAGCCGAAAGCCGTCACTGAGTAAACTACACCTTTTCTGCCTTTCCTTTTTTCTCTAAAATTCTACAGCAGTAGGTATATTAAAATTAAAAAAAAAATCTTATTTAAACGGTAGTACAATAAGAATTTGACGTATGGGCCACACTCACAAACGAGTGTGGACAGGCCTGAACGCCTGACACACTTTCCTGTGTCGCGATGTTATAATTATATTTTTATCAATATATGAACACTCATGTCCGGGCTCGAATTTCGTGCGTATCAGAATGTTGTTTACATATTTTCTCTTTCGATATTTATATTCGTTTCTATTTTCTTTTTAACTAGTTTTTTCTTGACCCACTGTGTAAAGAATGATGATCTCCTGGGTCGAATTCATTCCAATTCTCATGAAGATAACTTTTACTAGCAAATCTCTGCCAGTAACGACAATTTATAAGCTTTCGTGGAATAAATAGTAACTAGTGAAAAATGTAGGGTTTCTATATTACTATGTTATTTAGCATATGCGCTTACTGCTGCGTTACTGCGCTGTAAGTTATAATATTAAGAGGGTTATTCTTTAATTGGAGCATTATATTCTGCTTAAAAATAAATCATTATTACTGAATTTTTAAATGAAAATATACTGCAGATTAGTTAGGTACATTAGATATCAGCAACAGTGATTGTGTAACGGATGAGGAAAAAATAAATAAAATATAATTCATTTCATGAACACAGTAATCCAATAGCGATGTAATTATATACGAACTCGATGTGTTCACTCTGATAATGTAATACAAAATTATTATTATATAGTTTACCTCGATAGTCGATGTAAAACGTTTTCTTACTTACTGTGTTTGAATTTTTAACCAACTTCAAAAAAAGGAGGAGGTTCTCAATTCGTCGGAGTCTTTTTTTTATGTGTGTTCCCCGATTTTTCGAAGACGCCTGGACCGATTTATGAAATTCTTTTTTTAATTCGAAAGAGTGCACTTCTCAGGTGGTCACATTGGAACCAAGTGAGGATCTGATGGTGGAATACACATATTTTGATATATAAAATAATCAGATATTGTGTATAATGTTATTGCTGAGCTGATGTGATGGAAGACTCAACTCCTCAACGGTTAGGAGTTAGAGGAAACTTCTTTAAATATTATGGGGACGTACTGACAATTAATTTTATACTTTGAAGATATTTTAGGTAAGCTGATAAAAAGAGAAAAATAAAATATATTTAAAAAAAACTGGGCCGACTTCAAAAAATAACTAATGAACTCACTTAAAAGTAAAAAATAGTCAAACTTAGATTTTTAACCTACTCCCGAGTGATATTATATTATACTTAATCAAATCACTAAAAGTAATACAATTGTCTATTCTTTTTAAACAACTCAAAACAGCTGATCACAGTGTTTTGGCCCGTCAAGGGTCGTTAATCGAAGAGTCTGGAAAATCGTTTCCGACCTTTGTCAACTTCACTTTCTAATAGTGGCACACTGCTCGAATTTTAGCAACGGCGATCCGCTCTCATTCCGGTTTTAAATCCAAGACCCTTCGTATAAACGAGTTTTTGCCTTTGACTAATTTTTTCTCGCTTTCAAGATTATCAAACCGCCATTGTTCTACAACCAGAAAGTTTGTAAAACGCTTGATACGTTTGTGACAAACATCTCTTTACTAAACTACGTTTTTGAATATCTTTGTCAACGAATGCTTTGAATTTTCATCACGTTAATACATATATGTCGCAGTCATCTGGTTGAATCTGCTATTTGATTGAATGACCAGCGTGTTCATTAAATGACGACATTCAATTGAGTGACTAGGCCGAACGTTGATTGAACAAGCGTCACTCAACGTCCAACTAGTTAGCGGATTGTAACATAGCCCTTTGAACAGAGCGGACGTAAAATCAGTCAGGTGATTGAAATTTAGTTCATTTTTTCGCACTGCGGCGCTAGTAGTCACCAAAACAAATATGGCGTCAAACAGCTCGCACAGATAGCACTGTGTTGATATATTTTTTTTTTAATTTACTTTAAAGTGCGTTTATTCGTATAAAGTAGTGTGACAGCATGAATTTACCTATTATTACGCTGCCGCCGGCCTTAAAGAAAAATTAAAGCGGAACTAAAAAAAAAAATACTTTTTAAAAATAGTTATTAGTTTTTGATACAAGAACTTATTACTAATCAGACACACATTAACTACATTAGTATGCAATTTCCTTTATTGGTAACTGGCTGAATACGAACAACAAAATCAACATAAGTTGATTGTTATTGTTTGAAAAATATTACAAAACGAAAATATTCTATGATAAATTGTAAAATCATAATAAGGTGTGTCCTCATTTTTTCTATCTAAAGTAAGTGACCTTTTAACTTATGATCACCCTAACCAAACAATACAAAGTCGGCTATATCCCCATTCAACGACTATGCTAAATGACGTTCAGTCAAGATGTTGAACGTTACGTTAAACAACTTGACGAGTTGTCCTTTAGTCATTCAATTGAATGTCGTCATTCAATGAACGCGCTGGTCATTCAATCAAATAGCAGATTGAACCAGATGACTGCGACATATATAAATCAATAGGATTATTGATAAAATGCAAAACTCCTTTAAAATAATCCCCTCTTTAAAACATTTATAAAATTAAATTTTAATTTTTCTCAAGGATTCTTCGTGATCTTATGCTTTACAACTTCACTAAATTTCTTGACAATTAAATGAATGTGTTAGTAATCCATAAAAGACAAACATATGAAGAAAATTATTGTTTAATTTAGATTTAATGTAACCATAATGAAATTCTTTATAGGAACAAATCTTAAACATATATAAAAACTAGATTATGAGATAAATTTTTTTTAATCATAATCTCGTTTCGTTGTTTTTAAAAAATAAAAAAAAACGAATACAGAAAAAATAAAAAAACATACATCTTGGTACAAATGGCGGCCTTATCACTAAAAAAGCGACTCTCTCTTTCAGGCAACCAGACTGATACAGGACATAAAATACATATAATAGATAGGGTGTAGGATACTTAATACGAAAAAAAAGATAGTAATAAATACTAAATGTTTCAACTTAAATATAATAAATAAATAAATATACATACATACATTCTTAAATAAATATAAATAAAAGTAAATGAAATTAGGAAACAAAAAATATTAGATAACATACTGTGACTTCAGAATTCCGATTGTTATACTGACAGTCTATTACCGGTCACTTTAATATATTATGAGGTTAAAGTTAAATAATATAATACTAGGAAGCAAGAGTCACTGGATGATGAATCACTGTGTCGGAACGTAAGAACTACAATAATATGAAACGTCATAATATTATAACAAAACTTACATAAATGAAACGCCTAGCTATGTTATCCTTTTCTTGGGCTTAGTTATCTCGGTAAAGGAATAAAATGTTCCCTAAAGTGGGTAAGTGACCCCCAGGGATCGACGATAATATACAAAGTTATTTCATCGTGCAACAGTCTTTAATTTACATGCTCTTTCGTCTAAGGATCAAATAGGTTTGAAAACCTTTGGTTTAGACAGACGACAGACGCCTCATTAATATCTAATATTTGTAGGTCTTTAAATATCACATGCCTAAGATTTGTCATTTGTTTACATTATACATTGTCATATTTATACTACTCGTTGTAACACGATCGCATTTAAGTTTTATTTTCTATTAAATACTGAGTTCAACAACATTTATAAATCATACGTTTTGACATTCCTTTAACGTCTAACTATAACATTTTTATTTATTGAAATTAACAATAATATTGTATTAGAAACAGTTATAAATATTTTAAAATATACAAAATATACGTATGATAGTACCAGACCACGGTCAGAATCGAAATAGGCATTTTTAAACCTGAACCAGTCTTCAAAACCGGTTTACCGGTTTCAGCGAATTGCGAATCTAGGCAACTTAGCAAGTTTAAAAATCTTAATAACAAACTTTATTTATTTTTTAAAAGGTTTAAGGAAAATAAGGATTGTGTGTAAGAATAATCTTTTATGAATCCATGTTTCGAAGGAAGTTGCGATAAGATTAGGACTGCAAATTCTGCAAGAACAAGTTTTAACGAAAAAAAAATCGTTCAAATAAATTGTCAAAACAATCATCTTCTTTTCCATTAGATTTTGAGAAGTACCTGTATTTTCGGAATTCAAGGTTCAATGCCGGTAACAGTAAAACTGGGTCAAAAAAAGCCTCTAAACGGTTGATATATAGAGAATTTATATTCGAACAATAAATATCCTTAAAACCTGCAACCGTACTGAGAAACTCCTTCTTTTTTAAGTCGATTATCATAATATAGTATTGCAAGTATATTTAACATTTAAATAATGTTAAATATACTTGCAATACTATATTATGATGTCATATGCACAACATTCCTTAAAGATAGCAGACCAATGACTCTGTAATTATAGACCCAACGGAATCGATGTCAAAACGAAACTCTATCTAGCGTTTACATAATTAAATTTTATTGACTCTAAATTCCTTATGATTTATTGATTAAGCTATGCATATAGACATTAATATTGTTACCTAATAAAATCTTTGTTTATAATGCTTTTAACAGTTATTATTTTATGGCGATTTTACACAGACATGACCTAAATATATTAAACATTTAAATAACCTAAATTAATTATACTTACGTGTTCTAAATCATCATCATCGTAAGATAGAGAGATAGACGGGTCCATGGCCTACTGCTGAGCCAGGTTTAATTCACAAAATAAGGAAGGATTAGGCCATAGTCCACCATACTGGCCAAGTGTAACCCACACTTTTAAGAACATTTAGGGAACTCTTAAGAGTGCAGGTTTCCTCACGATGTTTTCCTTCACCGTTTTAGCACAAATATCACTATTTAACTTCTTAAAAAACTCATAACTTAGAAAAGTCGTCGCTGTCGTGCCTGTTGCGTGGAATCGAACTCGGACCTCCCAAATGAGACATCAAAATCTTAACCACTAGGCTATCAGTGTTTTTGTCTTCAAAATGTCAGTCTGATATTTTTTAGCCTGCTTAAGTATTTTTACAATATTTATCAGGGTAGATAAAGCAATAACTAAATGCATTTAATTGAAGTACAGAAGAAATAAAACTTGTTCTCTAGGTAATCATAACTTAATAACTTTACTAGTTCCAGCATTACCTAATGAAATAATCATTACAAAATAATTATATGTTAAACTAAGTTGTTATCATCAACAAAATCTAGTTGGACTAGACGTTATTCTTGATATACGTGTAACAAGCCTATACTTGTAACAAATTATCTTGTTTACTTGCATAAAAGCTAACGACTAAATTAGTTTAAGAATATTAATGAAAGAAATAAAAAAAATCACGTAACGATTTGTGCTCTAACCGTAAACACTTAATTCAGTTCGATGAGGTGAGACAAAACTTATAAAATAAAACAATATAAATTCCCAATTATTCGAATGAATATTATTTTCAAAACGTTAAAATCAAATTAAATCAAATCTTGATATCGGAAGAAAGGTATCAAGAAATACCGTTTCATCTTTACTCAGTTATAAATATTGTTACATATATAATTATAAATATATTAATACTAACTGACACGGCAAACGTTGTTTTGCCATATAAATTTGGGGTGTGCCACCCTTATCACTTAAGGGGATGAAAAATAGATAGTAGCCGATTCTCAGACCTACTGAATATGCATATAAAATTTCATAAAAATCGGTCGGGCCGTTTCGGAGGAGTATGGTAACTAACACTGTGACACAAGAATTTTATAAATAAGAAGAAGATGTCACGAGCTCTCAAGTTAGAAATAAGTTAATTGTCTTCTAACAGATCTTCACAAATTAAACCTTAAAACCATCTAGATTAAATTGCCTTTTAAACAATAATAGACTGATTATACGACCGATAGATGGACCTACGTTACCACAGATAGACATTCACATAGACACGTTAAACTTATAACATATCAGGGGTTATAAGGCCGAATATTGGCAAAATTTAACGTTTTACTCTACTAAGTTGATAAACCTAATGTTAAATTATGCCCTTTTTGTAATGGTCGGGTTATATCTGCCATTGATTGCTTTGTTTACTTTGGTCTCAACCCCAATCTGCTGCGACCTCTATAATAATATTGTCTATGCCATTAAGTTGATAGTAATATAATGATTCATTAATTACTAGATCATCATTTACAAATCACATCATTTTTTTGTGTAAAATAGTTAAATTTAATATATCTGACTTATCTTTCTGATATAGGTACACAGATATACCTTAGATGTTTCATTAGTTTCTAAGAACGAAAACTGTTAAAACTGTAAATTTCCTGATAAACTACATATTAAATTTTATACGCAGAGCTACAGTATCACTAGACCTGGCCACTAGACTTGTTGACTAGAATATTCCTCTTAAGCATTTCACTTTAGATACAAAGTTTCAGGAGTACAAAGTTTCGTGATTACTGGCGTGTAAAAATAATGATCTCCGTCATGACGATATATTTATTTCACTACCTTTTGCCATTCCTTCTACCTTAAAAAGTCATAATCTTATTACTCAAATTGGTCTAATAACCAATAAGTCACTCACATGTTTAAAAATCATTCTAATTAATAGGAAAAATTGTAAATTTTGCATAATTCTGATTAACTCTAAATTGCATAAATTAAAATGAAATCATTAAATAGATACATACACAAAATAAAAAAGAATGGTATAAGTTTGTGTCACATAATTCAGTGACACTTCATCGCTAATAAATATGCAAGGCGTATCTCGGATTGAATGGAAGGAAAAGTTGAGTAACATTTGTGACAAACACTAACCACATCGAAGATGCTTTTTAAAGAATCACTTTTGCATATGGCAACATTTCAATTCTTTAGATCGAAATGGAAATTATTAATAAGCTTTTTAATATGCTAAATTATCAAACCGTTTATAGCATAACTTTCGCTAATATGCTTATTAATTTCTTCCTTCATATTACTAATATTTGCATTATGTATGTGCATATATATCAATACAGCAAATATTCAACTAAATATTCATATAAATTTATTTTTAATCAAGAGTCGATATTTTGATCAAAATCTGCTTATTTTCAGATAACAAAGTATGATAACAACATTCAAAAAACCGACTTCAAAAAATACAAAAAGGCACTACAAAATGTTGCTTGCGTTTTAGGCTTAGCTTAATTTCCTATGTAATCCCCTTTTGAACTCAAAACTTAGTGAAAGTCGGATTAACACGACGGGATAACCACCTGACAGACAAAAATTTTAAAATTAAAAAAAAATCGGTTCGCTTCACAATTAACTGTAAAATCAGTAAAAATACATATAGTCAGCTGTAGAGCATCCTCTTTTCTGAATTAACACAATTAAAAAGTTTATTTTTTTTCAAGTTTAAAATTGATGAGGTAGAATAAAAATATGTTTTATGATGTAACTAAGCTTCTATTTGTCCACTTAGGTACAGGAAGCAATTAGTTAATAATATTTCCTAATTTTCCAATAGCATCCAAGTAGATAATTAAGTTAGCGAAGAAGTCTTGTAGCTTGTATGTAAAATTACACGCGTGACTAACCGAATCGATAGTTACATGCAACAGTTAGGTATTACGGTAATTAACAAATGATCGCGTGCTCCCAATCCGTGTCCGGAGCCCGGACAGACCAGTACTAATATCTATTATATAAACATATAAAAAACATTCACTATGTAATATGTATACAGCAGAACGCGATGACAATGTGACGCTACTTTACATAGTATAAAACAAAGTCGATTCCGTGTATACATTTAAAGCTTTTAAACTACACAACTGATTTTAATGCGATTTTCATCAATAGACAAAGTGATTCAAAAGTGTTTTAAAATAACTTGTTGTTCTTTATATTTTATTAAAATAAAATGCACTGCTTTAGATAATTTTAAAATGTTTTTATTAACTCGTTACCTAATGTTTCCGCGTTAATACTACCGCTTTTGGTAAACTACACAAATTTATTCAAATGGAACGTAGGAAATAAGTTTATTAATTTTAATGTTTTAATGAGTAGAAATTTTAATAACATGCATCTTTTAAATTAATATATTGTGAACATTGAAATACTAAAACCAAATATTCGAACCACCTATAGAGACTTATTTGTGCCTTAATATTATTTTCAACATCAACATCTTGTATGGCAAAAGGTAAAAGTTGTTTTAATTTACAGAACAGCCTAAAAAGGGAATTAATTTGCATTTAGGTGCCTCATACTCTGTGGGCGAGAAACAAATTGTTTTCCAAGTTTAACTCGCCCACGATACGTAAGGATAGAAATCCAAAGAGCGTGGATATCACGCTATTCGATCCTTATTTTCGAGACTGAAATCAAATAAGTCAATGTAATTTATGCGTAGATGAAAACAAGCAAGTTACTTTGGAAATAATGAAAATATTTGGCGAATATCCCCAATTAATAATTAATATGTTACTTGATAAATAAATATTTTCTTTCTATATTCACCAAATACAACTACACTATTTTTTTTCTTTATTCTTTTGCTCTGAATGTTACTTGAGTTACTTATAAGTTGATTCGAAATAGATAAAAACATAGATACCTCACTCAAATTACGATCGAAGCCCTAAGCCTTAAAAATACTCAAATTTCTGTAACATTAATGCTACGAAAAAATTATCATTGGCTTGAAATCAGTCAATAAACTATAAAATATAAAGGAGGAGAAAGGAAAATATTTGTATAGAGGTATTCAAATTTATATTAGTTGATTAAATTAAAATACTTTACTGAATAATAAAATTATGTTTTTCGAAAAAGTCTGCAATGCCTAAAGATTTACAGTTATACATAAGTAATTTATTTGTTTAGCATCTAAAAGCGTCCGTATGTTTAGTATAGATTATTCTTATTATTCGCCCATACTATTCATGTAATTGCTGAAAGCGGTATTGACCTCGATTACAAAATAGAGCGTAACCAACGTTATTATGAATGTTCTTTATCATTATCACTTTAAACTGCAGCAGACATTTACGTTCTTAAATTTAAGTATTTAATAATAGTAGGTTGCTCGTATGTACATTGACTTTTATTAAGAAATATTACATACAATACAAACAAGTGGTATTTAAATTTGATTAAATTGTAAATTACTACTTTTACTCAAATCTACGGCCTGAGGGATGACCTGATCAACGGTATTGTGTAAACGTGAATGACAAAAGAATTAAAATTCTTTCCTCGAACCTAGAATTCAACACAAAGCCCACTAATGAGGCAGATTTTGCTCGAATGGGAACAACGTTGAATAGAAAATGGAATATCATTTCTCTGCAAAAGAAAAGCTTAGCCCTGATTAAAAAGTATCATTCTGTCCGTTAGTAGGTCAGAGAATTGTAAAGTATGTATATATGCAAGCTTTTATGCACAAAGCTGTATCATTTTTATATGTGAGCGATTTTATGCTTAACCTATTTATGTTACACATTTTTTACTTTATCACCGATATGAAAAGTACTAATTATTGAATTTTCCTTTTATTTTTAATCATCGTAACCATCTAATTGTCCACTGCTGGGCCGGGTCTCCTCCTCAGAAGGAGGAGGGATTAGGCCATAGTCCACCACGCTGGCCAAGTGCGGGTTGGCAGACTTCACACACCTTTGAGAACAAGAAGAACTCTCAGGAGTGCGGATTTCCACACGATGTTTTCTTTCACCGTTAAAGCAAGGGATATTTAATTGATTAAATAAAACACACGTAATTCAGAAAAGCAAAAATTGTGTGCCGAGGATAGAACTCGGACCTCCCGAGTAGACTGTATTGTATTACTAATTACGCGAAAAAACATTTTTATTCCAGCCTTTAATGCTAACAGTTATTATTGTTTTAATTTAAAGCTACTAGTAAGTTTAGGCGTGGTGTATTTATCTATACTTACTAATATATAAAGCTGAAGAGTTTGTTTGTTTGAACGCTCTAATCTCAGGAACTACTGGTCCGATTTTTAAAAATTCTTTCAGTGTTGGATAGCCCATTTATCGAGGCAGGCTATAAGCTATATATCGTCACGCTCTGACCAATAGCAGCGGGTACGGGCACGACGTCGCAATGGTCGGCTAGTTAGTACAATAAAGCTAACCAATTCTTTATGATTTTACTATAAATGAATAAGATAAAGGCACTATTTTGTTTGAATAAGTAACAACTATTGTATTACAATGTAACAAAAGTTTGCAACGGACCCAGAACAATATAAGAACACAGGTAGTAAAGTTATGAGTAATACTTATTCACAATTTATCGGAATTCACATGTGTGAGCGTACAAATACCACACAACTTTACCAGTAAAACAGTAACCTACTTTTAGCTGGTTATGTTTTTAATCTGCTTTCGCGCAGGTATTTATATAAATAAGTACATTATGGAAATATATGACTCAGTTCTAACAGCTTTTCATTTAACATTTTATTTTTGACACAAGCAGGCGGACTCAATAAGTTTCTTATTTTACAAATATACAAAATATCAAATATCTGTGGCCAAATAATCGCAGTGTTGCCAATATTATTAACATTGACAGTCACAGTATTAACTTTGGCAGAATTGCAGGATCAGATACTTAACGTTAAATAGTCACAGTGTCTCCAACATTAAAAATTGGAAATAAAATGCTACAAATTAACTGATTTTTAATAGAATTCTGTACAATTTTGATTTTTTGGTTAAGTCTGAATTGCATGTAAATCATTCTTTTTTGTTCTCGTTTTATGTACTTGCTCCTAATTGTCACTGGCTGGCATTTATGTTTACAGCACATAATATCACATTACATAACCAACATGAGTTAACAAAGAAAAAATTCTTTAAGTTGACAAGATAGTTCAAATAAGTAGCGTGCTTAAATAAATTAAAACTAAGGTACATTCTATATAATATACAAATCTTTGTTATGACCAGATTTGGTTTCAAATGAATTTCAGTTTTCATTACTTCATCGCCGTTCAAATATTAACCACAACATTTATCACGAACATTTTAGATTTACGTCGCGTCGGTCGTGATGTGACTATCAATAATATTGATCCTTTGATTATAATCTTTTCGGATTGTATCCGTCTAAGAAAAATTAATATGAAAAAAAGAAAGAGGCAAAAAACTACATCAAAAGCTACTCTGTAATTATTGGGCACATAGATAGTTAACAGGTAAAAAAATGTTTTTAGATCTCCCAGAAAGTTTTTTCAACTTTTAAAATTTTCATTCCACTAAATGGCAGGTGTTTAAATAAATATAAATAATAACACCGTGTTAGATTTGTTTATAATCATAAATGTTAAAATTTTGTGCGATACAAAAGAATTATGTAAACAGTGGCCCGTGCCAAAACCGCACGTTTCCGACATGTGTGCAATGAATATTTTTAATGATTAAGATCAATTTTGTAAGGAATTGTTTCACCGTTTAAATGTTTTTGTAAAACCTTATTCTTTAATGTGACCTGATTTTATATGTTCGTTAAATTGTAGTTGACAATGATGAACTAACCGCAATAAATCTTGGCAATTAACTGAACAATGATTGAATGTGAAACGTTGATTAAAATATAAGAAACAATAAGGAATCCGTCACTCGATAAGCTGCTCATTTTAAGTCACTAGCTTTTAGATTATAAAATTGTTTAAATAGCAAAATTAGACGTTCGTCATGTGCAAGTCGTACTAGCGCAACGAGTGTTCCGTATCTATAGTATCAAGGGACTAAATTCATCCACAAAGGTCGAAGTCCGTTTATCAACTTAACAAGAAAATATTTTCAACCGAGCTCAAAAAAAGGAGGTCATCAATTCGGTTGTATTTTATTTATTTTTTATGTTTGTTACCTCAGAACTACGTCATTTATGAAACGAATCGGAAATTTCTTTTTGTATTTGGTAGATATCCTACTGCCAGCGATAGTATAGAACATAGTAGTACATTCGTACATACTATTTCGTTACAGCTTCGTTCAATAGATATACCTACTACTATTCTATCATACTACACGTCTTGAACAGACTTCCAGACAGAACCTAAAAATAACAATTATTGAATATTATTGTCATAATACCCTTTATTAGGTTAATAAATAACGGAATTATTTCTTATTTTTTAGTTTGAAGCCGGTTAAATTTTTTGTTAAAAATGTTTTATATATTTTAAAGTTTTCGGATTATACGTATACTTTGTTTCTTACCAGATTTCATAATACCTAGTCATCGGGAAAGAGCCTACAATTTTATGAGGAACAAAATTAACAGAACTTGTCCAGTTAGGTTTCTATTCCCGTTTCGTTCTCTTAAATCTTAGATATTTATTTTAAATTGTTACCTTACTAAGTAATCCTATAAAAGTCCTATTGAGTTACGGAACCATAAAAGTGAATAAGACTTTTAAAATAAATAATGACTCCATTACATTTCTCGTTTTTTGCTTTTGACCTATAAAACCTTAGTTTTATTAATAATAAACATTGGAAGATAAATTTTCTTGCTGTACGTTTAATTTGGGTTACAGATGCACAATGTAAATAAAACAGTTGATAGTTATAGTAATAATAAATTACTTGTAGTAGATGTTCAGCCTTGACACGGTGCTACATTAGGAGAAACAGCTTCGTATTACATTACAAACTGCTGAGGTATCATGATATTGTTCTTTGAGGTCAAGTTCATGAGACAAAAATCATGTACAATATCGACTTTAATATCTTTTCGATTCCTGAACCAATATAACTTATGACTTGAAAGCATAATCTCATTTGGTGAAATGATATTATACATTTTGTCCCGAAAAGTTCCTGTAAGATCAATTCAGCAGATCAGTCGCTATTAAGTAGTATAAATTAAATAATTTCAAGATTACAAATATAACTTTGATGACGTAATGCAACCATTAACAATGTTGATGATCTGTTTGTGATAGAATAAGCTCTCCTAGTTCCTTCTTACACTAATAGTAATCATTATCATCATCATCCATCAATTGCCCACTGGTGAGTCGCGTCTCCTTCTCAGAATGAAGATGGCTTAGGCCATTGTCCATCACACTTGCCAAGTGCGTGCGTGCATTGAGAACATGGAGAACTTTCAGGAGTGCAGGTTTCCTCACGATGTTTTTCTTCACCGTTAATATATACTATCTTAAAATACAAATAAATCAGAAAAGTCAGAAATGTGTGCCCAGAATCGAACTCGGACCTCCTGAGTAGACATCAATGTCTTTTCCACTGAGCCATCACTGCTTTTAATACTAATAATAGGATAGTGAAAATAAATATGGTACTCATAGACTTAAATAAAATATAATGACACAATATATAATAATAATTAACTCTAGCAAAATTGCTTAAAAGGAAAGTTATTCAATCGTACTGTGACGCAGAGGCAGTTGGTCCCACACCATTGTTCATTCATTTTATCTGCCTTACTACGTAACTTCTACATACAGTACATTCCAATTCCGTCAATATCACCTTTGATACTTCGGTTATAAAAGTGAATTTAAATTAACTGGACACTATAGTTATAGTATTGGTAAATAGACCTTAGAAGCTTGTTTTTTAAATAGACACCAAATAACTACATCTGAGAAGCAAGTTCCTGGGTTATAGTCTAGTTTATTGCCTATTTAAAATTTAATTTCTAATTATTTAAGTTAGTGTTATTTAGACATGTTGGTAAAATATTTATTTATAGGTTCATAGTCAACCCGCCACGGCTTTTACGAATGCAATTTATTACGAATACTTACAATAGATTTATCTAAAATTTAATTATCGATATATTGTGGCTAAATAAAAATATTTAGGCACCTACAACAGTAAACATATTTTAAATATTTTTATGTTAGGAGCTTTCAATTTTTCCGGGATTAAAAGTACCTTTTGTGAATCCATTGAAATCCTTTCAGCCGTTTTGATAAAATATCCAAACTTCGAAACACACGACCTTTCACATTTCACAAAATTAATGAAAAATAATTAAAGTGTTATACTAGGTAGTCCAAGTATCTTATTTAAACTTGTCTAGAAGATTAAACGAGCCCAAACTCTATAGGGTTGCGTAGTTTTAATACTCAATGGCCACCTTCTAGCTAAATTAACATATTGGCGTAATGTCATAATAATATATAACATTGTGATCCGATTTACCTTACATAGTACATACGTATCAAAAATTTCAGCTTAATCGGAAATCGGAAAATGGGCCAAATTTAACTTGCAAAATTTGATTTCAGGCAGACATTTTTCTTCCTCGACGATATTTCGATGTGCGTGTTTACTTTTTATCGCTGACGTAATCACCATGCAGGTCCCCCCCATCCCCCATGTAATCAAAAATAAGCAAAGTATAGACTATACCTTTAATTCTTTCGAACGGCCCCTAAGTAGTAGGTTTGTCCAGAATTTTTTACAAAATAGCTACTATATTTAAAAATAAATCGAGTAGTTGCCATATACACTATTTGATAAATTTAAATAAAAACTTGTAATGCCTAATACTATATCATCCTGTTAATTTAGACATTTTTTGTTAGGTTATAGATAAATGACTTTAATTTTAATGTGTTCCCATTGGTATCATCTAAAATCTGACTACTATGACAATTTTTTTTCAGTCTGTGACGTTTGTAATAATTATTATCTATACATTGAAATTAAAGAAAAATATTGAATTTAATTTGAGGAATTTGAAATTTAGATAAATCATCAACAATAATGTATATTATAAATATATTAAAAAGATTCATTAATTTTAAGTTGATTACTTCATGAAAAAAAAGGCAGAGTAGGATATTACTTTAGTATAAACTAGTCGTGTCGGCTTCGCCCAGGTGCAATTTACTAGTTTTAATTTCTCATTTTAATCGCTATATCACTAAATCCTTCCCAATATTTTTGTAGGAGTATTTAAGATAAACATTTCCATGATACATCATATACGTGACACGTGTAGCTCTAATGAACACACAGAGCTGCAGCAGCGCACGCCACTGCACACACACACACACACACGCACACACACACTAAACAGTAGGGAGCCTACTTACTACTTACTTCACACTTATCCTTATATTTGGACAATTCACACAATATCTTTATAAATAATTATTCTGAAAAAGTAACAGACATGCTCACAAACTTTCGGGTTTATAGAACATTAGTAAGTATTAAGAATAATATTCCTATATAATAATATTATATATTATTATGGTAATAATGGTTTATAGTTTATTTTCATACATTTTGGTTTAAATCTATCATATGATTATCGCCAATAGTATTTGTCATTCCTACACAATCATGAAAGAAAATAAACAATGCCGTCGTTTGTTATGTACCATGTGGTAAAATCCTACCGATTTCTGTGAGAAATTCAAAGACTTTTTGCAAGTGATTAACTTTCCATTGTATGTTGTTTGATTATTTAATATTTATGAAAAAAAAATGGATTTAATAATGTTTAACTTGATCAATGAGACAAAAATAAATAACGTACTTGCAAAAAATATAACATTGAGTTAACCTAATCTGAAACATGGTACTTTTTCAATGGAAAATAATGGTCAATGACCATGACCCCACCATTTAATTTTTTGATGACAATTCAAATACCCACGGTTTCAATGGTTTAGGTATATAGTTAGAATATCATTGTCTATCGTGCGAATTTTCATCCGAATTTTTTGTTCATTTCTAAGTTCAATACACTTTTAGGTAATACAGAATGTGGTTAAATAGTCGTAGATATAATTTAAAATGTTGTAAGTTTAGTATAACAATACAAAAGTATAGAAATTATATTGTAGTATAGATATGGTTCAAAATAGATTTCGACTCCAATTATGAAACACTTATCTCAGGTTATCAATGTAATAAAAAACGCCTTAAGATAATTAGTTTATCCATAGTGATATGCAGATAACAATTTTCTAATGTATCACGGAATTACAACAAAATGATATTACATCACGTCCGTGACCATAAGACGTGGTAAAAAGTAGCGATACTCTGTTACTGTAAAATCATTAGCAACACAGTTTAAGGCAATCATACAAAGCAATTATTACCGTATCGTCTTGAAAACTCGCCCACTTCCTTTAGTAAATATAAGAGATAGCAAATAGACATATAGACGTTACTTTTAAACTACTAAAAATATATCCTTGTAGCTACTATTACCTATTCTGTATCTATCTTAATCCTAATCCAAGAAGGATTCACGTCACGCAATAGAATACCACTTGTTAGGGTTCTGTACTCAAAGGGTAAAAACGGGACCCTATTCCAAAGACTCCGCTTTCCGTCTGGCTGTATCTCATGAAGTGTGATAGCTAAACATTCGAAATTTTCACAAATAATGTATTTCTGTTGCCCCTATAACAACAGAATTAAATACATATTTAAGGGGAGGCTCCCATACAATAAACGTGATTTTAATGCCATATATCGGTGTATACCCGGTCAAGTCCGAATCGCACTTGACCGGGTTTTTTTTAATCTAATATAATAAATATCATTTACGTACAACTTTCTCTCTCATAATATCCATTTCAGTATAGTTAACATTCATAAACTTCTAATTACTAAGCGGTAGTCGTCAAATAACGAAATTAATTCGTAATTCTAAAATTATTATAAGACATTGATAAAGTATTTATTAACTTAAAGATTTAGTTCAGATTCTGAACTGTTTAGCGGTTGGAAGGTTTCACAACCTTCAAAATAAACTAAATACCATTTGAATCGTAATACTAACAGTTTCACGGTGCGCGCTCTCACAAGGCAAAGGTCATGATTAAAATTAATATTACTTATTTATAAAATTAGTACAATTAAAACGTAGAAAAACCGATTTTAGAAATAATAACGACGTAAGAGAACGTTCTAGAATAATTTGACATTGAACAAAGTAAAACAGGAAATAAGTTAGCTACAACTAATTCTTTCTACGAATATCACAAAATTGATCTCGAAACTGATTGCGATAATGTAAATATTTCATTGGACATACAAACCGTAAAAGTAACATTTTGAAAAGTAAACAAGGCGTTAACATGTTTTGTTCCAGATATCTATAAATGAACGGTGACCACTTTCCATTAGACATGGACCGTCTACTTGTTTGACATCTTTCTCTATAAGAATATAATTGCTACCCACCTGACCCCGCACCTATAAAAATAATATTTTATTGTACAACTAGTCGACCCGCCTGACTTCTGTTAGCAACACTGTTTATAAAGTAGTATTAGCGAGTAGGTCATTTTATATTATGTCAAGTATACAGACGAGTAGACAATATATAACCTTTAGTGAGATAGATTAGACTGAACTCCATGTTCAGTTCAGTTAGTGTTATAGTGTCGTGGTTAAGGGCACTCTTCTTGAGGTCCACATAAATTTACTTTATTATCTATTGTGGTTGGCGAGGTCGAGTGGTGGACTTGAAAGTTAATTTGTTTTGAAAGAGCTCTTTAAACCTGCTCCTGGGTCTCAAGCCCCAGGCACTGCTCGGCTCCGTCTAATTTGCATGTATATACGTATTGCTATACATGGGTATCATTCCTCTCACATTCTATAACATCATTATGTGTATTTTTTTTGTACCACCCTACTATTTTTTCCCACGATATTTTTGACGTGACAACGTCTTATAAATTGGTTTGCCGGGTGACACTTCAAGAAACTGCGTTACGCTCCGCTCACGTTATGCGCTCACAATGAGAGCGAGTGAGAGGCACGCGTCCCTTCCACTCGGGCATGGTTAGCCCGCCTAAGAGCGAGAGAGACTGACATAAAAATAAAATTTTGTTAATATGAAATTCAGTGCGAGATTCTTTGTATAAATTAATGTTTTAAATATAATTCTTTGTATAAATAAATGTTTGCATAAAAAACTAAACAAATATTTCGTTTCACGCAGAGTTCTACAATTCATGGCATTGTTTTGTAGAACTCTGCGTTTAGTGCATTAATATGAAATCGGAAGTATTCCTGTAAAATCTGGAAGCAAGAAAATTTAAAGAAAATTTCAACATAGAAAGTCTATTTTTTTTAAATTTAAAACACTTTATTGCACAGATTAGTACATTTTTGTAGATACATGGTATCAACTTATCTAGATGTGCAAAGGCGGTCTTATCACTAATAGTAATCTCTTTGAGGCAACCACTAGAATATGGTGCATAAAGTTTTTACAATAATATAGCCACTACTAAATACTATATTGCATACATAAGCTAAAATAATATCATCAGCTTAACCACCTTGACAGTAAAGGATTCATTGTAGCACAGTGTCTAGTATAAAGGTGTGTAAGGTGTTATTATTGTTTGACTATTAATATTACCTATACATTTTTAATTAACAAAGTTACTAAATTATTCTGCCTCCACAAGATAAATTGTTGTAGAATAATTCGTTATTTTTAATTTCAGTGGGTTTTCTCTCGTGACCATGATTGTCAAGTCAAGTTATAATGATCGCGTGCATAATTTCATGCTATGAAATAACTCGTAATACAAGGTTACGTATTAACTTATAACTGCAACAGAGTTATACGATATCCTTAGCCTCTGCTATATTGTGTTACTGCAAGCGCTAACTGCGCAAATAAAGAGAAGCCGTAGTAACTTCTAGACCTATAAATCATATCATTAATTTATATGAGATCATATTTTAAATATTATAACTCAAAGTTAAGAATATTATATCAAGAAACAAAGTGTTTCAAAACCGCAATAAAATCTTTGTAATAATTCATAATTAAATTGAAATTTACCTCCACAATTAACTGAAAGTAAACTGTGTTTATCTTTGTGTCTGTGTGTCTAAATATGCACTGATAGTGATGAAGTTTTGTTTGTTTAAAATGTTCTATCTATCTAAATGGTTTTTAGCTATAATTTGTCAAGATCTATCTGTTATATATTTTATTTTCAACAATACAAAAAGATCAACTGATACAATTTATATCGTATTAAATTAGAGTAGAGGTTATTTTAATTTTTAATTTAATACTTCTGTATAAACAGAAGGTCATCATCACAACCCATTAATCATCCACTGCTGAACCGGGTCTCCTCCTCAGAATAAGCAGGGGGATCTAGGCCATAGCCATCCTCCACGCTGGCCCAGTGCGGGTTGGCAGATTTCACACACCTTTGAGAACTTTTAGGGAACTCTCAGAAGTGCAGGTTTCCTAACGAAGTTTTCCTTTACTGTCAAAGTAAGTGATATTTAATATTAATTAAATAAATACATATAGATATTAATAATTAAAATAGTTTTGTATAGCTGTAATTAAAGTTCACAGATAAAGTCTTAAATTTAAGTTTTATAACACCAAGTTGAACGCACATATAAGTCCTAGGTTTATATTAAAAAAAATTTTTTGTAATTTATAAGGTTTGAATTTTATAGTAACTCTATGTACGGTTAAGTCTTGGGTTCTAACGACCATATTTTCTAATAAAGATTACAATAACTTTAAAAATATACATAATGCATGTTACTCTAAGCATTAATAGTAATAGAAAGTGGTAAAGTTGGTCACAACCGATATAACGAACGGTTAACACCACACCGAATCGCGAAATGCATTCAAAATAGTAAATGCTAAATGAATGCCACACCGTTAGTTACGACGTGAACTATCTTCATATTTCACATGTTTTTACTACTCGAAAGTCATTTATAATCTTTACTTCTCTGTGTTCATTTCTTTCCATAAGCAAAATTAACCGAAACATTTTTTAACTTTTTAAATATTTTTTTTAATTTCAATACTTATTACAATTTTTAAATTTTATTATTCTTTAACATAATAAGTGCATATTATAGACAGATTTAATTTAATTCAAGTCATGAAATTCATTTTATCATACGTGAAACTAATTTCGTAATGTACTTAAATTAGGATTGGCCCTTAATTTCAATGATATAGGAAAAACTTTATAATAACTGCCGATACTCAACGCAAAAATAAAGTAGATACGTCCCTATGAAATTATAAATAGCATTACAGAAGGATAAACCAACAAAAACACTCGTATTTATAACATTATAGTATAGATACTAATGATAAATAAAAATATCTTATATGTAAAATTCTCGTGTCACAATGTTACTTACCATACTCCTCCGAAACGGCTCGACCGATTTTTATGAAATTTTACATGCATATTCAGCAGGTCTGAGAATCGGATACTATCTATTTTTCATCCCCCTAAGTGATAAGGGTGGTCCACCCCAAATTTATAAGGCAAAACAATGTTTGCCGGGTCAGCTAGTATTATTATACAATCGTAGTCAAATTTTATTATTGTAAATCTAGAACATTGTGATGAATGAACTCAAAATGATTTTGATAACTTAAAAAAATTAGTCCAACCCATCTATCGTGAATGATTTAGAAACTATTTGTTTCACTTCTACAGCACTAATCGATAACTCAACATGGTCTACTGTTGGCTTCGCTGATGTAGGTATGACGCTTTAAAGCCTAAATACTCTTACAAAATCAAATAAGATCTGATTGAGTAGCAAAACTTTTATACAAAAATACGGAAGTTACTTAAACAGTGAATTGACTGTCGTAACAAATTTGGGAATTAATATAATATAGTCTTTATCTCGCTAAAAGATACAGTATACATTTCATATGCAAACAAGACAGAGTTCACGACGTCGATGACCCTGGGAAGATCATATCCGCCACAGCGCGTTTCACTTTCTTACAATAAGGCTCTACATCTTTAGCGAACACGAGACCTAATCATCCAATTTCTTCTTACACAGATATAATTAAAAGATTTTTTTTTCAACTTTTTTATGAATCTTCAATACATAAAACAGCTATTAAAAGATTTTGCAAAAACCACAATTATTATTATAGAATTTTTAGAGATAAATTCTTTTCTCTCTCAGGAATAATACTTAGCTCATTCATTTTATATTAAGTAATAATGTGATGGTTTCATCTTAGACATATAAATATAAATAATAACTAAGTGAATGACATATTGACTAAAAGTACAGGCTAGGGCCTTGAAAATTTGTATGTTTTTTTACTGGATCTGGAAAGAGTAAGAAAATCCTTTATTTTTGAACATATTATGGTGTAACGGTCCTCATGTTAACCCTTGTCGTAAATAATTTAATTCGTCGTTCATTTAGCCATTACCATAACACGAGCAAAAGCTGATAAAGCGCTAGTGGTCGTACAAACAAGATGTACTGTGTAATTTTGTATATTAAACGAAGTTTCTAGAACTTTGTAATATTATCATTAGACCCACGTTAAACATTTTGCTTCTTTTCCTTGGTCTTGATTAGACTTTTGAAGCATAATATGAACTGTAGTATTTATGTAAATTCCGAAATAAGTACTACCGCTAGCCTGTTGACCGAGGACACTCCATTCTCTCCGCTAATTGCATAACTGTGCCATACTTTTTATGTGGCTACTTACTGTAAATGCGCACTCGCATGCGAACCCATACAACACGTTTTCTAAACAAGTGCACTTTTTATTCACTTTCCTTGGAACAGTCTTAATTATACATTATATGTTGTAGAATAAATAACACTTAATACACTAAGATACCTACGCATAGACCGACAGAAACGATTTTATCAATTGATAGAGATTCTTTAGAACAATTTTTTCTACTAATGTAACATATTAACATAGAGACTAGATATCTAGCAAAAAGGACAAACAAGTGATTCCTTATTTAACCTAAGATTAGACTACGTTATTCGTAATATTACTATTATAACTAAATTTGAAAACAAAATCCTAATCCTAACTAATATTATAAATGCGAAAGTAACTTTGTCTGTCTGTCGGTCGCGCTTTCACACCAAAATTACTAAACCTATTTAAATGAAATTTGGTATACAGAGAGGTAGAGCCTGAGAAAGGACATAGGCTACGTTTTATTGCAAAAAGGGTTGAAGGGGGGGGGGGGATGAAAGTTGTATAGAAGTATCGTAAAATGCCTTTAAATATTATGTATGTAAAGCCTATATTTATTTTCTGTAATGTTAACGATTTAAATTTCAAGTTAAATACAAATCAATGTTTATTATTTGATTAAAAGACAGGAATTATATACTATCAGTGCATTATTACAGTCTTATCAGCGATATTTCGATAACACCTTATTGTCCACATTACTTAAAGATTCATTTAATGTCTGTGTTTATACTTCAACCAAACAATTTTTTTTTTCACTGTAATATGAAAACTAATTATTTCAGACTGCGATATGTTATTTCATACATGGTGGACGATGACGACGAAATGACGATAGAACCTTGAAAGTACATTCACTGTCATCACACAAATATATCTCACAATATTATTCTTTTCAACTAATCAGGTTACGAACGGTGTCCTATTTATTTCAGACATCTAACATATCATCTAATTTCTGACAAAACATCATAACAGTAGTTGATTGGTAAAATGACACGTCAAGGGGATTATGTAAACCTAAATTTACACTAGTAACAAGAATTCCTATAAATATTTATTAACTATCCATATAAAATTATTACAAAAGTTGTACTACCTACTAGGAAAAAAAAGTTTGGGAGGTTTTGTTGATGTACCTAATTGATGTGTGTCTATTAGCTCAAACTAAAATAAATTAAAAGAAATATAATGAAGCCTTATTTGTCGTAGATTTACTGTAGTAGGTACCTGCATTAATTTGAAGATAGGTCAAAATTTCAGTATTTATTTTTGGTACATAATATATCTCTATTATTATTATTAAAAAAATTCCATAGAATTAAAGAGACTGTTAACTTATAGCACTTGCAAAACATTTTTGTAATTATTGCTTTACAATTACGACAACTTTTACAACAGTGTAGATTAAGCCTTATGGTGTAATATTTTGTGTCTGATAAAAAATTGTTTAGTATTCGGGATGTTACGCCTGACCTAAAACTGCCGAGATGACACGTGTCACTGTCTCCAGCAACGATCTATTTTGGTATACCTTTTTAGGTGATTCTATTTTTACATTTTAAGAAATCGCGAAAAATTAATATAATAAAAGAAATTTATCGTATCGAGTACAAAATAACCTTTTAAGGAAGATAGTTTCAACAACTTAGTACTGTACTAATCCAAGGGTAGAAATGCCATTTCAGACTCGGCGTAAGCTATATTTTTTCTAGTTATGGGGATTAAAATACTGTCAATTTTTCCCGTCAAACTAAATAGTATTTTACAATTCAAAATGTCGTGGCGGGACATAAAGTTACCAGTATCATTTTCTTTACAACGGGACCGAAAATAGTAATAAGTGTAAATAAAATTTCAAACAATATGTAGCAAAGACTTAAGAAACATTTCACAGGGGACATAATGTACGTTTTTCGAAACTAATTACGAGTTCCTAATGAAACTTTTCATTCGAGGATGTTTTTTTTAATGATAAATAAGGGACAAACGAGGTCTACGAGGTTCACCTGATAGAAAGAGGCCACCGTCGCCCAGAACCCGGCGTGCATTGGAACCGCAACAGTAATGGGATCGGAGAGGGAGGGGTAGACACTTGGGGGTCGGATTCGCGTCGGTGGTGGGTTACTCGCTTCTTACGAGATGCTCTCCCAGCGGCAGAGGGGAATTGCATTCTAACTCACCCCCTCACGGGTGAAATGGAGGAAGGATGTAGAAAAAAATAGAGCATAACCCTTGTTCGACTAGATACGATAATCTTTACTGGTCGTAATTATCTAAGAAAACTGTAAGAGATAGCAAAAAAATGATAACAGAAAATAAATAAAAGCGTTACAATCATAAACACCAAATTTTCGGTATATTAAATTTAAATAACAAACGTTTTAGACTGATTATCGTTCATGATATTTGGCAACATTTCTCTAGAATATTTAAGTTTTGACAGTACATCCATTTAATCATTACAAGAAAGTAGCGATACGAATTTTTTTTCAACATATATTATTGATACTAAGATTTATTTCAAGGTGTTGTATATAATGTACCTGCATATGGTTTGTTGTTGTAAACCACATAACATAGAATGATTTTTCCCATACAATCGTATACATATTTAAATTAAAACGCTAAGTCATTGTAATGTTACGTAAATATAACAAAGCATAAACAAGCTATGGGTATTCTTGGGTGCCCCTGAAAATCATTGAATAGATATTTTCACGTCTCGTTGAACATCAAAGCATTTCCACTCTATTGGTCATTTGTTTGCCAATCTGATGATATATTTCTTGATTTGCGTCATTATTTGTGAATTGTGAAAATACGTTTTTTTTCAAGTGTTGAACTAGCGATCACAACTGTGGAACACAACTTCGTATGAAATTTAATCAGTCTGTATTGTAAAATTTTCACTGTTTATTGCTGAAAACTATACCAAAATTGGTTGCATGGTTTCGAAGGAAGCAGAGAAAAAATATCTTGATTGAACCTCTTGAATAAGAGAGTCATATAATCGTAAGATTAGTTAATAATTTTCCAAATAGTAATAAATAGTTTAACACAAAAATTACAATGCAATTTTCGTAAACTGATACTGTTAATTTTAACAATCTCGCAATTATTTTAACGAGCGCAGACAGTATATAATATTTAATGTTTGCACTTAGGAGTTAAAGTGAATTTTGTTCATAAAAAAGGATCGGTTTTTTATAAAACAAAAAGTAAGTGAGACAGCAAACATAGTTGCAGGTGGCAGATTATGAATTAATAAATAAGTGACTGAACGGTTTGAATACACCTCAGCGAAGCAAGGGCGGTCGGATAGTATTTAATAAATAATGATTGATGAAAATATATTGGTCTGTACCTCTGTTAGTGTGAAATAAAAACAAACAGAATTTCGCTTGAACTCAAAAATATTAAGCAATAAATACCAATATTTGCTCTAAATCGTATACTGAACGTTACCCTAAACCTAATTGAAAGTAATACCAAACCACTAACACGCTCAATGGTATCACAATATTGTACTATAATACGGGTACGTGACGGAAACTTACGTAAAGCATTTCATAACATTATCGGTTTAATTAGAAAGTGAAATATGAATACAGTTTTGTCATTTAACGATTTGTTTTTTAATGTTATTCGTTTTACAGTGGAAATTATAAGTATTGACTGACTCAGTACTTTATTGCGTTATTAAGTGGTGCCGTTGTAGAACAGGTTTGCGGACTTTGTTGTTAACTTTGATGACGTTAAACGACTAGTGCCTTGAGACTTCCGACCTAGGAGCAAATGAGTGGTTCCTCCTTTATTTTACACAAAATTTCGCTACCACTGCATAACCTCAATGAGCGTAACACCTGATACTTACTATCGTAATAGAGCTTATAAATTCTCCAAACGCAGAATGTATTTTCACAACAAACAACACAACTAGCAGACAAATATGTCAGATTTTAAAAATTCCCTTCCAAAAGTCAACTAGAAATTAATTGTCATTCAACAATTGACTTGACTTGAATCAACATAGAATAAAAAAATAACATCAACAATTTGAAAAAAATTCTTCAAGCGGTTTTCTTTTAACTCGTTTAAATTTTTAAAAATGATTAAATTAGTTAACAAGATCCATATATTACAACCGACCTCAAAACAAGACTAAATCTACTGAACAATAAAAGTTTTATGGATCAACAACATAGCTGTACGATTTTTCTGCTTCATCTATTTTTGGTTTGCTCATTAGCTTTGTGAAACACACGCGACTCTCGAGGCCTACATTTTAATTAGGTAGGTTGAGAGTTCTTTAGCTTGACAGTAGAGCCTTTGTACAGGTTTATAAAAAAGATAAAAGTAGGTTTATCTAAAAGGATTTATATCGTGTCTACTTTTAACTCGCACATTTTTTAGACTACCGGTTTTACCATTGCTGCCAACTTTTAGAAAATAATTCTTCATCACGACCCGTCAATGGCCCTCATTCTGAGAAGGAGACCCAGCCTCAGCAGTAGGTTTTAGGAGGTATTAGGCCATAGTGTCCAGTGCGGGTTGGAAGACTTTACACACCTTTGAGAACTTTAGGGAACTCTCAGGAGAGCAGGTTTCCTTACTATGTTTCCTTTACCGTTATAACTATAGCAAGTGATTTTTAATTGCTAAAAACACACAAAACTGAGAAAAGTCAGAGGTGTGTGCCCATGATCGAACTCGTATCTCCCGAGTAAGACTTAAGAAGAAGTCTCAACCACTGGGCCATCAGTGCTTAGAAAATAATTAGTGAAAGTAAAAAATACTGTAAATTTACATATTCTGTAGAGTTAATGAAACAAAAGTTAAAAGTTGTTTTCCGTTTTCAGACATTTGTTTTTGATGTAAAAAAAACATATTCAATGCCTGAAAACTAATATATATTTTTTAAATTTCTTTACTCTGGGTCAATAAGCCTCATCTACATGGCTAAAAATAGGTAATGTAGATGGCAACACTGGATAGCGATGTTAAGCGTACCTGACTTTGACGGTCCGGGTAATAAGTGGGTTCAATCCCCCCACCTTGGACATAATTTAGGTATTATGTTTATATATGTAAGTATTCTATGAATGCATACATAGTTCGTTTAATTGATGAGTTCTCCCTGCTTAACTACTAATCGTCAAAATAGTGGATGAGCTGCGAGCCGTGGTGGATTGAACTATTTATAAATCAGGCTGACACTTCCTAATGACTGTTGTTGAGTGTACAACGCTTATTTATTATGTTAACAATTAAGAAATTTAAGATATAATCGATTCATAATGAACTATAAATAAAGTTCATCAAATCTATGTTAATAATTAAAACGCACGATATAGGATGAAAAATTCTGGAATTTAAGGACATCATTTATGAATTTTAATATGATTGAATAAAAATGACAGTTTAATTAAAGCGATCTCAAAATATTCAGACGCGATTTAGAACTTATCTGAAAAGTTAAAAGGCAATAAATGTAGTGCATACATTTTTATACTCACTAATTAAACAAAAAATAAACTTTAAAAAGTAGAAGTAGGCAATATATCATATTGCCAATTCCACTTACTATTTACTGTCTGTATGGTCATTTAAAGATGTTTAATCCAGCTACGGCGAGACTTAGCAGTCGATTAGTCTTTAATATTAACGATTATGTTTTTGTCATCATGTACAATATTTTCTAAATATCATTATTTTCAAACTTGAAGTATTAAAATGAATATTGAATAGCGTTTATCAGTCACGTCACGTATTCACAACAAAGACAGTTTTGTGCGGATCACCGCTTACTCAAAACATCGTTGTATTCATG
The DNA here is from genome assembly GCA_905147385.1 of Limenitis camilla. NCBI lineage: Eukaryota > Metazoa > Arthropoda > Insecta > Lepidoptera > Nymphalidae > Limenitis > Limenitis camilla. The sequence continues at coordinate 7,058,848 of LR990241.1, forward strand.
TTAATTGGACTTGAGACGATAATGCAAAAATGTCGCAAAAACACAATCCTTTATAGTCTCCAAGTCTGTTTTTTTAAACTGTTTATACAAAGTCTAATATGCATAGTATTGCGGCTAACTTATAAAATGATTGTTGTGACAAGAGCGCAATAGAGCCTAAGGTTTGTAACCCAAAGGGATGCGAATTGACCCTCTATTGAGATTATCTGTCTAATAACAGTAACCTAATAAAGTAAAAAAAACAACACTTGTGGATATTCTTAGTACTTACAAGTCAACACGCGCGACTTTGTTTACGTGTAGCTCCGCTCCTATTGATCGTAGCGTGATGATATATAGCTTATAGCCTTCCTCGATAAATGGATTATATAACAATGAAAGAATTTTTCAAATCAGACTTGTAGATCCTAAGATTAGCGCGTTCAAGCAAACAAACAAGCTTTATATATTAGTATGTAAGTATAAAATTTCGTTTCCAACTACTGGGACATAATTTAGATTTTATAAATCGTTATTTAATTTTATATAATATTTTTTTTATAAGTGCCAAAAAACTGATATTGCATCACTTCCTATTACGTCTTCTTCATTATTAGACTATTATACACTTAAAAGACATTTGCATTAACTAATTAATTAAACGATATCTCAAATCGTCAGAACCTTTGTTGTATTAGCTACTTTAGATATAAATACTATTCCTTTGCATATGTTTCTTTATTTTGGATCGCATTAATGCAATAGCGTAATTCAGTTACCGTCATTATTACCATTATTTTTGTATGTACATGTATATGACCTATGAATATCATTCTATATGATCAATGAAAATGGCAACACTCCAAGTACAACAGTTCTGTTTACAAACACTAAACGTGCGAATGAAAAAATTCACAAGTCAAAACGTTTCGAATAAGTGGTGATTTAACACAACCGTTAATATCTAATTTTATGAGTTGAGCAAACGCACTGATAAAATCTCATTTAACTGACAAATCTCATCAAACTTTGTAGATTTATTGAGGACCGATGACAATACACTAATTTGAAAAGATAAATTAATAATAGTACTCCTAAGAGGGTAAAACGGTGGTGCAAAGTTAGTATGAAACTTTGCCGTGCTATTTAAGATATTATCGGAATGATAATCCTTCTACTCATATCTGTCAATAAAATATTTATAACTATTGACACCATGCACCTCACACTTTTTTTAAAATAAAATATTTTTTTCTTATTTACACTATTATTAATTTATATTTATACAAAAAATATACAGTATTCTTAACACAAATTTATTAAAATTTATTTTCTATTTTTTAGTTTGGTTTTCTATATAAAGCGTGTTTTTTAGTTTTTTTAAACTTTTTTATTATCTTTTTTATTTAATCATAGATTTCTCTATAACTAAAGGAGGTAAAAAGATAACTTTTTCAAAGAACCTTCGGTAATTGTATTACACTGTGCGTTTATTCGACCACAGATTTTGCTGAATAATCTAACAAAAAACAAAAAAAATAATAGGCAATTCATTCTTTTGTTATATCAATCAATACCAATATTAATTAATCAATTTGTTTGAACATGATTTAAAATTAAATTCTTAACATATGAAATTTTGTATGTTTGTCACACGTGACTTATGTATGTCCGACAGTTTTATCAGATATAACACTTCTGGTATTAATTATGCCACGGACGTATCGAATAATTATAGTGTCTTATTAAATTGACTACCTCAAACCTACATGCAAGCACGCAACTTGCACTGATTGCGACATCACTTTCACTCGCTAGGCACTGCCAATGATATCTATTTATGACTACTGAATTGGAATGACTTACTTTTTCTATAAATTTGAAAAATAATACACTATAGTCTACTAGTTGTTTTCTATAGAATAAGCATAATATTTGGACGCGTTCGAAAAATACTTCTTAACCTTTTTCAAGTAGGTATTGATTCTACTCTCTCATTCTTCACTTTCAGCTGTAATTTTAGTTTTAGGATTTTTTGACTTTTTATATTTTTTCTTACTTGTAGAAATATAGTACCTAACAAATTTATTTTTTACCTATCACTATTTTAATAATACTTTTGTTGAAGGATTTTCAAGTAAAATGTTGTTTCAGCGTGTGAGCTATATGCCAAAGATATGATAAGATTTAATAGAAAACTAGATTTAATAGAAAATACCAAATAGCAGAACAGTGTTTTGATCCTTTTGTCATAAAACCAAATCACATTAAAAAATATGAACACTATAAGTAAAATGTGCTCTAGATAAGTTGAGCATACTTAAACAACATTAAAAAATTGCAATAACATCCTATTTTAACTATAATACGGTGTTATTACAAATAAGTATGATGATGTGTTATTTCCTTCTATTCTCATTTCTGCAATGCCCATCGTTTAGAGTTAAAGTACGTGAACGTGGGCGTTCTTCCTCATTGAGGGTAAGTGCATCTGCCAGTTGCTTTATTGTCTGGATACAATTCAGATTCTTCAAACTATAACATATACTAGTATATTTTGCAAGATATTTTTGTAATATACTTGCATATTATAATATTTTTGTAATTAGCTATCAAGGTTGATCAAGATTTAACCTCAATACAAATTAATAAGAAATATCTTATTACGTTATACAAAAATGTCAGGGAAACGCTTTAAATGCCAGTGACTTATATTAAGTACCTAATAGAGATTTTAGTAATTCTTATTAGGGCATTATACAGAAATTATTTAAGCTTCATCCGCTTACTCATCCCGTCCCTAAATATCGATATAATCGGTTCTGTAGCTTTTTAGCCTATTCGCAACAAACAACCATACAAAAAAATCAAATCTTTCCTCTTCATATAATAGTGTGGATTAGCCGACAAACTTTGTGCCTGATAATGATGTGAATATTGAACAATTTTTCAAAATTAATGCTCTTTTGAATTATTTAGTCTTCGATCATCAGTGCTTCTATAAATATAACCCTTTTTCCCGCCCTTAGGTCTAAGGCAACCTGACGAGTGATTTTATACAGTAAACATTTTCTAATAAAGTGTACTTTAATTCGATGGTCAGCCTTATCGAGGATCGCGTGAGTTTACTTTGGTATCAAGTGGTTTTGCATCAGTGTATGTTTAAACGTATTGATGTATTTAATATTGTTAAGATTATCATATTTACAAGAAGTAAAACTAGTTTAGGTTGGAACGACATGCATGTGAAGCCTTGGGTTCACGCTTCAAGAAATACATTATCCCCGGTAAACAAATATATAATACCCAGTTCCTTTTGCACCAGTTAAATTAATTAATAATATAATTTGACCGGAATTAGTAATCTTTTAAATTACCAGGAAGTTAGTTATTTTAAAAAAGTAAATTATTTTCCATTTATATAACGCGGAATTGAAATCTTTTGAGTTTACTAATCCAAGTATGATGATAAAGAGCATATAACCACCAAAATTATTATCATAATACAGTGGCTTGTAAATACTTAATTATTAAAGTCTTACAATTTGTATAATATGCTAAGGAAATTGGTCACGATTTAACCACAATCACCAAGCTTTGCAGATGGTATCTTTTCATCTGACATACCTACTATACAAGGGAGTCATCTGCCGCTTGCCAACGGGGGTATATATACTATATCCCACCAAAAACATTTTCATCTTAAATGTTGCCAAGAGGAGCTTCAAGCGAGCTTCTAACTCTGCACGCCCTACCTCTACAAGTGCTAACCTCCAAACAAACTTTTACTCCTTAGTCAGTAAAGTAATGAATGGTAATAAATTGAATATATTATATGATATATTTACTCAATATACACTTTTGTATGGAACAACGGATTTTTTTCGTGATTTCAGGATTGTTCCTGTAGTAAAAGTTTATTTTATAATTAAATTATTTCGAATTCCGACGATGTGGCAACAATTTCTTGTTCCGTTTCACACCGTTTGCATAGACTCCAATATTTTTATCATATACAATAATAGATTTCTATGGATATTAAAAGTTATACTATTGAATTTAAACCATTTAAGTGCTTAAATGTAAGTAGTAGCCAATTGGCGAACATTCAAACAATCGAGTAGAGTGCGCAATGCCCCATCAATGACAAAGGCAAACAATGCATGACAGACCCAAACGTCAATTTTAGCTTATTATTTTATCAATGGAGAAATCCACGATGTGGGTGACTATGAAAACGAGTTTCAAGCAAAACGCACTGGACGATTGTCTCAATACGCATTAACTGTTTTGGGTAAACAAAAATATCCAGTAGGGTAAATATTATTGACTGTAGATTCTATGGGATATATGTCGTATTTATTACAGTCTACGATGAATGATTCATAAGTTTGTTATTATGTTCTCAGTGAAATGCAAACTTTATTTTAAGATTATCACATAATACCGGCTTATTTTACCAAGTTCACTGATAATGACATAAACGTTTGATTATTACATGATATTTTAGGTACCTACTGAAATGGATTTTGTGAAAAATATAATTTAGTATACGTAAATAGTAATTAAAACATACTTTTTTCAATAATGTGCACATCCATTCGGATAAAGATTCGAACGTAAATATATAAATTGTTTCTATTGTCTTTTTTATCGCATTAATAAGACTCTGACTCTTGCAAAAGACTCTATTACTTTGCGAACAATAGATAATAGAGAAATACGTTATTAAATGTTAGTTTCAATTAAATTATTGGTTTACCTGTCTTTGTGTTTTATCAGGAAGAATAATTGAGAGCTCAAAAGATCTATTCTTTTTGTCGCGGCTGCCTGATCTCATCAGTTTAGTAGATGTGCGAGTGATGCTTTGTGCCTTCTCGGGCAGCTTCAGCGCCACTATGGACATGCTACGAGACAATCGTCGGCCCAACTTTCGCGTGCGCAGCGACATCGACCCACTGAGCCCTCGCCTGCGAACCTCCTGTGCGGGCGCATTATCCTCCACGTTCACCCCCTCCTCACTAGCACCGGCCATTGCACTATCTTTCAACACAGATTATTCCACAACGTCAACACTTACATCTCCAGCGATATCAAGTCACACAACTGGCACCAAAACACGAGAAAGTCCTCAGTCACCACTGAGTCATCCTCGGATCCGACGATTGAACTTTAATAGTTAATCCATATCGTAACCTCACACCGATATTCGAGAGAATAGCACGGTTTGAGCGAGTTCAGAGCGGATCATATGGTCTAGAAGCCGGTTTGTAGCTAGCGCACCGACCTATCTTAGAATTTAAAGTTACTAAAAAAATATCAGCACGATGGTATTGATAACCTCGATACCGCAAAGTTAAATAATTGTAACGCGTATTATGTATCGTATCGTGAGTATTGCATTTAAATAGGGCGCGTTATCGTGGAGCTCTACGCGTGAGAAGTGAAGGAGTGAGCGCGACGTGCGCGCGGCCGTTCGCGGTATGAGTGACTAGAGGCAGAGGACGACCAGCCGCCAGCCGCCAGCTTGCTCGCCGCCCCCGCTGCCTTACTGAGACGCAACACAACAGCTAGACTAAAATCCTATTACTTATCAAAACACATTGTATCGCAAAACGCTGTCACACTAAACAAATGCTCTTTTGTCTGTCACAAAACCTGAACAAGCGCTCCCACAAGACTTTTTGAATCATAATCGGGACACACGCAGTTCATTTAACGGACCATTATCTCAAGTGTAAATAGCCAAGCAATCATCCTATTATATGTATATATAAATTAAAATTCTGTTTGCAGTACTTTTTAAGCTCAAAACTTGGAAAAATATAGTTGGTGTATCATGGATGTTTATTACAATAAAGGTAGAGTCACTACAATAAGATTTAAGTTACATATATTTCAAGGTAAACTTGTTACTTAGTACATAAAATATCGTATGAAATATATTTCTCTATAGTTCTTTTTTTATACAATAATACGCCCTCATTTCTGAGGATATCAATAGATTTTTTCGCTAGAGATATTCAAATAGATTTTTTTTTATTTGGGCGCTTACGCAGAACAAATCCCTGAAGTTTGGGAGATCAGAAAACATAAAATATTCAAGATAAGTTTACAACTTTAAATAATACTGTACAGCAAAATAATAACTTAATAAGCAGAGACGATACAGAGCGCCAAATCTTTGAACAAATAAACAAGATTAGCAGTTGTAAGATCACCATCATCTTCGTCAAATTTGGAGCTTATTTTGTCTCATTACTGTAGGTGCTGATTTGATTTCTATTTATTAAATTTCAAACAAATTCAAATCATTTATTTGTAGAATTTATAGCATACTTAAAATATGATTAGGTATACAAAATATCTGGAATGCCTCTCTTGCATTGTAAAAAGTTGGAAAATTATAAAATTATGTCCACACGTACTTAAATTGAATATGTAATCTAATTTTTTGTCTGTGCTCGATGCGTTTTTTTATTATTGTTTAATAAGGAACAATGATTACCAAAAAGTTTGCAACTTTCAAACATAGACACAATTTCTGAACAATGTATTCGAAAAGTCAAACTGCCAAAAATGCCATTTATAAGAATTTACTTTTACATTCGTCCATGAACAAAAATAAATACCTAATTTTAACCAATGGTTAAAATAGAAATGTTGTAAGTACTGCTATTATTATCTATCGCTTATCAGACAACAATAGAATCATACTTATTAATACAAAAATATTTAAATCATTACAATTAATAAACATGAATAAAATGTTTTAAAACAATCTTGTCGATGCTTTAGTTTATCTGTATTGGTACAAATGTTTTTATTTAGTCCACTTCACGTAAGTAAAGGTAGAAATTTCTTTTACAATTTAAAAACTTGTAACAATTCTGTCATATTGTGTAAAGTATTTAAAATAATGTATTAATTAGGTATTTCTTAAAAACAGACCCTTCATTTTTTAGATTAAATTCAAGCTTTTTGTATTCACAAAAACAATACATATCATTTCAGCCAAAAAATACATAATTTTCTCCATTTGCGTACTTTTCTTAAAATAAATGTATGTAAGTATAAAAGTTTTGTTGTACATTTGTATTAATTTATAAATATAGAGTCTAGCTCATTTTGTTGTGTTGTGTAAACTGGTAGTTTTATCAAGACATTAATAATTTTATCGATACTAATACCTTTATAAAACTTTCCTAACCAGAGTTCTTAAAAAAAGATGATTAAGTACAATCATTGAGCGAAACCTGTTTTTTCTTATATCAAAACATTAGTATCATGCATAATTGCATGGTATAAATAATAGTTCCACTAGTTTTGTGATTAGTGTCACAGTGCTAACATGACCTTCGATTGAACGTACCGGCCTAGCGACTTTCAAACAATACGTCATTATCTAAAATAACGAACGAGTAGATATTGCACTGAACGTTACTCCTGCACTCTATCGGAATTAAATACTGCTTACAGGTGAATATTTAACTCCTTCACTCTTTTTGAGAGGTTTTTGATAGAATACCTCGGATTTGGCTATCCATTGATTTGATAGAGACACCGCAAATTAAGTAGAGTTTATACTAATAGCTTCGTTATGAGTACACGTTTTGTTAAAAATATAATAAATAGTGACATACCTGTGTTTTTGATAATTAAAACTTTCTAAAAATAAAAATAAAATGTCTGACTACCAAATATATGTAAAGAGCCAAACACAGTTCTAGCCACCTATGTTAGAGCTAATAAATAAAATACAAAAGCAAAGTAATACATAAAAATTTCTGTAATATTTTTAATAATATAAATAAATAAAATCTATAAAGTGACTATTCGATATCTACAGTATCCTCAGGGAATTTTTATCCACGGTGTAGTACTTAATGCAATTATGTTACATTCTAATGAGTAATTGAGTTTGATTGGACTACTAGTATATAATTTCACCGTATATTATATCTAGCAAGTTATCATTTTCCTAGTAACTTAATTTAAAACAAAGGAAATAGATAAGTTCATTAATAGATAACGTTACATAGAACTCTATTTTTAAGCAATATTACTTTTGACAATTTAAAAATGTTAGGTACATAAAGAAACATTTGTTATAATGAACTTTAGTGTGTCAAGCGTCATTCTATTAGTCATTTTAAAGGAAATTTGCGTAACAGGCGTATAATAATATTCGTTGCAGAAAATCTGAAACGGCATGGAGGAAAAACGGAGATTGGAAGGCTCGTTACTTAAAATTATACTCATCAAGAGGATTATCGCAGTAAGTGAACATAAACTTTTCTTTAGATACATGTATATGTCTAACCTGAAAAAAAACTACTTCTTGCTATATCTATACTATTATATAAAGAGGAAAGATTTGATTGTTTGTATGTTTGTATATTTGTTTGTTGCGAATAGGCTCGAAAAGTACTGAACCGATTTTGAAAATTCTTTCTCCGATAGGAAGCTACATCCTTTCCGGGTAACATAGGCTATGTGGTGTTGCCATAAATACTCTAATTAAAAAGATATGGCCAATTAAGTGCCATAAGGTGGCCATTTTGTAAATTGAAGAGCTTCTCAGGAACAACAAAACCGATTTAAAAAAATTCTTCACTGTTAGAAAACTACACTATTCGTGAGGGACAAAGGTGATTTAGTGTTGCCATATACATTTTTTAATTAATAGAACATGGCCATTTTGTTGCTACTGATCCGATTTTAAAAATTCTTTCACTGTTAGAAAACTACACTATTCGTGAGTGACAAAGGTGATTTAGTGTTGCCATATACATTTTTTAATTAATAGAACATAGCCATTTTGTTGCTACTGATCCGATTTTAAAAATTCTTTCACTGTTAGAAAACTACACTATTCGTGAGTGACAAAGGTGATTTAGTGTTGCCATATACATTTTTTAATTAATAGAACATGGCCTTGCTACTGATCCGATTTTAAAAATTCTTTCACTGTTAGAAAACTACACTATTCCTGAGTGACATAGGTGATGCAGTGTGGCCATATACATTTTTTAATTAATAGAATATGGCCATTTTGTTGCTACTGATCCGATTATAAAAATTCTTTCACTGTTAGAAAACTACACTATTCCTGAGTGACATAGGTGATGCAGTGTGGCCATATACATTTTTTAATTAATAGAATATGGCCATTTTGTTGCTACTGATCCGATTATAAAAATTCTTTCACTGTTAGAAAACTACACTATTCCTGAGTGACATAGGTGATGCAGTGTGGCCATATACATTTTTTAATTAATAGAATATGGCCATTTTGTTGCTACTGATCCGATTTTAAAAATTCTTTCACTGAGAGAATCATCATCCTCTCTCTTTTTTCTCACTTTAATTTTTATTTTTATCTGTTCAGAATGATTAGCCTCTTTTCACTTTCTTTCTTTCGATAATTTCTCTCTTTCTCTCTCTACTTTACCCATTCAATTTTAGTTCTGCTCTGTCCTTATTTATCTGTCGCTTTTCCTTAATTTTGTTTCTATTACTTTTCTTTTTATAACTTTTTCTTACTCTCTCTAATTTTTCAAATAATGAATAGCTACACAATTACAGAGTGACAATTTAAGGACATCAATTATAATATTGCTTTAAATACCCGGAGCGAAGTGAGGGCAGCCCTCTAGCCTAAAATAAAAATATTCTGTGTAAATTTCAATAAATTAACTGTTGCGGAAACAACTTTTTGCACACTCCTGACACAAGCTATTTATTAGCTTACTAGGAGGGGTAAAGGGAATACTAGTAGTATGTGATCCATACTGCTAGTAATCTTTCAAAAAAAAAAACTATAAATGTATATAAAATTTCCTTTAACCTACTTACTTATCAAATATCAATATAACCTTAATAAAATATATTTATAACACTCTCGGTAACGGGCACACCCGAAAAGGTACAGTTTGCTTAATTCGTATCTCTAAATATATAATATGGATAGTCAAGGCCTATTGCAAATTGCAGTCGCCATGTATACTGCTTAGTAGCCGAACCTTATCTGAGTCATCCCATGAATCACTCAATAATAAAAAGTCAATACAGCATCAACGCTGTTGGATGTTTTTAGTTCACTCAGTATTAAAACCACTAACAAGCCAATTGTTTTTTTAATTCTTGAAATTTTACTCAGCAACACTACTCCTTATTTTTATAAGACCATAGATGATTAAATGACATGCAAATTATTACATTAAAAACTATTTATAGTGCGGCGCTTAATTTGCTGAATGTATTGGTTTTTATTTTTATTAGCAGCAAATTTTGCTACGCCATTCTGTCTCTTTTTACCCGACTGCGAAAGAATTAGGGTTATGTTTTTCGAGTGTATGTATGTATATTTCGGAGCATAGTAAAAGATTATCGATTAATCGAATCGTTATCGTTGTCTATGGCGTTGGAGTGGGGTAGTAGTCACTTCCGTTGTTTTGACAGTCTCTACCCTCGACCCTTTATATGCGATCGACAGTCTAACTGAAGTCTTAGTCGTGCGCGGTCTCTCAAGAAGTGAACATCATCTAAGTAGTGCTAGTGATAGTGATAGTGTCAAGTGCAGTGTAGTGTGGAAGTGCTGTCCAACTAAGGTCACGTAAGTCCTTACAATGTAATTGCCACGTGGTTAAGTAAACACAATGTTAGGTTAGGTTAGCCTTAGGTTAGGTTAGCCTTGTGTTAGATTCGGTTTATGTGCGTTTAACCTTGGGTTTAAACAGAGAGCCTGAGCAGTGGAGGTGAGTGTTATAATCATTTAAAGGAATTCCTTAAACATACACCTTGGTCACAAGTCCAAGGCACTGCTTAGGTTTCTCTCGTAATTGTTAGAGATCATATTTGATCATTTATTGGTTCAATAGGAGTATCTACGTTGCGTTTACCCAATATTCCATTCAATACCGTCACCCCCTTTTAATGTTCCCCAATATTCCCCACCTTCCTCCTTCCATTTCCTTTTCACATCGTTTTAAAATCCCCGACATATATATATGTGTGTGTAGGTACATTTTAATTTTTAATGTACCTATTGTCACTCTCACGACTAAGTCGAATCTATTAACACCACTCACATAAAAATACGAAAAGCCGTTTAGGCTCTGGGGCATGCTAAAGAAATATATACACACAAGCATGCACATACGTACATACATACATTCGAAAACCATTCCCCTCCTTCTTTCGCAGTCGAATAAAATAAAAAATTAAGGATTTCAAAAAAGTAATCTCAAAAAAATTATGTTTTCAAAATACATCGAGTGTGATATCAAAATAAATAATTTTTATTGGTGATTACGAATATATATGTCGGGGATTTTAAAACGACGTGAAAGGAGATGGAAGGAGGAAGACGGGGAATATTGGGGAACACTAAAAGGGGGTGATGGTATTGAATGGAATATTGGGTAAACGCAACGTAGATACTCCTATTGAACCGATAAATGATCAAATATGATCTCTAACAATTACGAGAGAAACCTAAGCAGTGCCTTGGACTTGTGACCAAGGTGTAGGCTTAAGGAATTCCTTTAAGTGATCACGACACTCGCCTCCACTGCTAGGCTCTCTGTTTAAACCCAAGGTTAAACGCACATAAACCGAATCTAACACAAGGCTAACCTAACCTAAGGCTAACCTAACCTAACATTGTGTTTACTTAATCACGTGGCAATTACATTGTAAGGACTTACGTGACCTTAGTTGGACAGCACTTCCACACTACACTGCACTTGACACTATCACTATCACTAGCACTACTTAGATGTTCACTTCTTGAAAGACCGCGCACGGCTAAGACTTCAGTTAGACTGTCGACCGCATATAAAGGGTCGAGGGTAGAGACTGTCAAAACAACGGAAGTGACTACTACCCCACTCCAACGCCATAGACAACGATAACGATTCGATTAATCGATAATCTTTTACTATGCTCCGACACGGCCATTCTGATAATCAACGCGCTCTCGCGTTGCCTTTACACAGTTTCTAACCTAACCTAACATTGTGTTTACTACGCGTTGCCTTTACACAGTTTCAAAATACGTAACACGTAACACTAGTTTCATAGACCAATAACCTCGTTAAAGTGTGACAGCTTTCAGCACTATTTTCCACTAGACATAAGAATTTCAATTAATAACACACAAAGAAACAAAGAGCTCTCAACACTCTTTACAGAAAACATCTCAAATTCGTAGCAAAGCGTAACAGCTTTCAGCCCCAACCGTCGGGGCCTACAAAGCCACCTTACAACGGCTCAATAACAACAAAGCGACAACGCTTCCAGTACATCATTCCGACAAAGCGTAAAAGCTCTCTGTCGCACTAATAAAACGTTAATATGATCAGTAATTTCCAAACACAATGCGTAAAAACTGTCAACACCATAATTTACTACCGTAAGGGCTGATGTGCCTCATGTAAAGCGAAAGTCTACCTACTTCAAATAATAATCACGATTTTAAGATTGTAAACTACCTTCGCAACTATGTAATGTGATATTAGCTATTTCTGAATTTTTATTTTGTACTACCCACTTTAACTTTTTCAAAAACTATTTCTCTAGCATTGACACTAAGATAACCGTCAAGATGATACGCGAAAAACCGTAAACGTGAACTATTGGGCTTGTGATCCCACTTCTGATGTCGGTGATTTTAAAACGACGTGAAAGGAGATGGAAGGAGGAAGACGGGGAATATTGGGGAACACTAAAAGGGGGTGATGGTATTGAATGGAATATTGGGTAAACGCAACGTAGATACTCCTATTGAACCGATAAATGATCAAATATGATCTCTAACAATTACGAGAGAAACCTAAGCAGTGCCTTGGACTTGTGACCAAGGTGTAGGCTTAAGGAATTCCTTTAAGTGATCACGACACTCGCCTCCACTGCTAGGCTCTCTGTTTAAACCCAAGGTTAAACGCACATAAACCGAATCTAACACAAGGCTAACCTAATCTAAGGCTAACCTAACCTAACATTGTGTTTACTTAATCACGTGGCAATTACATTGTAAGGACTTACGTGACCTTAGTTGGACAGCACTTCCACACTACACTGCACTTGACACTATCACTATCACTAGCACTACTTAGATGTTCACTTCTTGAAAGACCGCGCACGGCTAAGACTTCAGTTAGACTGTCGACCGCATATAAAGGGTCGAGGGTAGAGACTGTCAAAACAACGGAAGTGACTACTACCCCACTCCCACGCCATAGACAACGATAACGATTCGATTAATCGATAATCTTTTACTATGCTCCGACATATATATATAACTTATATGTTTTATTGGAGTTTAAAATTTGAAATATTAAAAAATCACTTCACACTAATAATAAAAAATCGAAGTTTGTGTTAGTTTGTCACTTCTTCATGGTAAAACGGTTTGACGGGTTTGGCTCATATTTGGCCATTTCGAGTGAGCAGATGCCTCGGACTGCATTTGTGAACACTGTCATCTAACATTATTCAAAACCAAAAAGAAATATTCAAATTAAAATCTTGTTTCTTTCTTTTCAGTTCTTCAATGAATTTAATAAAGATGGCAGATATTGACGCAGTCGGGTTTTTTAAATATTTTTTTTTGTATGTTTTCTGAATTTTTAAAGACACACATCTGAGTTCTTTAGGTTGGGCACTAAAGTTCAATTATCCCCAATACAATTTCCAAACGAGCAATAAAAAACGGTGAACTTGATTACGTTTTCTTGGTCTCAGGTCAAAAAAAGAAGAACCACGACGTATTTCATTTATGAGTAATGATTCTACCCCATACGCTTCACTTCTCATGAAATTACGAGCGAGGCAACGAGAGTCTATTGATTGTGATGATTTAATACCCTGTCTTACTTTTTTGATGTCACAACGTAGTGAGTGTTATGGAACGAGACAAGGAAGCCAGCAGTAAGTTATATGTGTACTTATTCAATAATGTTAATTCATTTAAAATTATTATTTTATTTAAAAACACAATTAAATTTATGAATGAATAGAACGAAATGGGTTCATTTTCACAATAATTATTAAATTTATTATTATTTATAAAGCTGAAGAGTTTATTTGTTCGTTTGCTTCCACGCACTAATCTTTGAAAGTACTAGTCCGATTTGAAAAATTCTTTCGTTGTTAGATAACCCATTTATCAAGGAAGGCTATATATCATCATGCTACGACCAATAGGAGCGAAGCTAGATGTGAACAAAGTCGCGCGGGTCGACTAGTATATGATAAAGTAGAAAAATGCAATCCTTAACATTGCTTCATCATACATACATCAGATCGTGTGTCCGACTTTTAAAATACCTTTCACTTAGGGACGGGAAAAGATATCGACATCGAATTATTAACCAATGCTTAAGTTCCTTGAAATTTTAGAAAAACATTAATCTTAAATATGTCCCGTTTAATGTTGGATGTTAAATACATTGTTATTATTTTAAGGGTGCTTTAAAAGTACTTCAAGTAATAATTTTAAGGGTTCTCAAAAGAAAAAGGCTGACAATTTTGAACTTATAATTGGATTCATTATTAAATCATAATATAATAAAAATCTGTATGTAAAATGAATATTCGTGTTGTAATTCATCTTATTTGCTTTAGAATCGCAATCTCTACATAATATTAGCTACTGGTATATATTTGTATATAAACATTAAACACGTGTTGCATTGTAGAGATGTCATTTACATTAAAACTCATATTATACAAATTATAATAATTTATGTTACTTGCATCATTGTTTATTATAAGCAAAAATAATAATTTTAAATAAGTTAATTATTTTGAAACATACCTATTCGGTAAAACTTCACATTTCAATTGTCAGTTGTGGATTACTTCCAAAGATGATGTATAAAATTACTGCGCGAGAATTATTTGATTTGTAAATTTTTTTCTCTTTTTTATTCCATAATAGAAAAGGCAAAATTATTACACCGTACAGCTCTGTGTTTAGTAGTAAATAAGTCAACGAAAAACGCGGGAATCTCCGAACAAGGCGGGCATTCCAAAAACATCTCCCGAGGACACGGCCTCCCGCTCTTCAGCTTCTTTATTTCTTTCCCTCCACTGCCCCCTTTTACTCTCACTAATTTCACCACCCAACTCCGCCATCTACACCACACAAAACAATTTATTTTACAGAGTCGCTCCCAAAAAGCCCGACCCTTTCGGAGATTCGCGCGCTTTTATGATTTGTCAAAATAAATAATGTTGCCACTAAAGAAAATATTAAATTATCGTGGTTGAATGCGACAGAAGAATGCAATTTTTAATTTTAATTATTTCAACAAGATCGGAGAACCTGGGCGAAACATATCTATTAGACATCGTGCGTTCGAGAAGTCGTGAAGCTGAAGACGAAGTCCGAGAACAACCGTTGATATTGCCACGAGAAGACACCATTGATGAGTAAATCTAAAAAAAAATATTATAAATATTTCATAAACAATGAATTAATTAATGCGAGATTTAGTAGCGGTTACCGTTTCAGATACGGGCTTGTTAGTTGTTATATAATAGTTCGTTAGTTGCGTTATTTAAATTTCAAGTTATAAGTCACTCGAATTACAACGTGTCGATTTATAAAACATAGGTGATATCAAATTCAATTAAAATCAAAATTTTTACATCATACTCCATAATAAAACAAAAAATGTATTTTCCCGTGACTTTCACTTGATAAATTATCTCAAACTTTCCCACAGTTTAACGCGACGGATCAGTCACAATACCATTATGCCGTGGTATTTTTAACTGGATTCTTAGACCAACTTATACATCATACAACACATACAAATCCAAATCTGTGGGCATTTATAGCATACTAGCTGACCCGTTAAATGTTATTTTGCCATATAAATATGAAATATGTAGGGTGGGCCACTCTTATTACTTGAGGGTATAAAAAATAGATGTTGGCCAATTCTCAGACCTACACGATATGTACACAAATTTCATTAAAATCGGTCGAACCGTTTGGGAGGAGTTTTTTAAAAACACCGCGACACGAGAATTTTATATACCACTAGCTGACCCGGGAATCGTTGTTTTGCCATATAAATTTGGGGTGGGCCACCCTTATCACTTAGGGGGATGAAAAATAGATAGTAACCGATTCTCAGACGTACTGAATATGCATATAAAATTTCATAATAATCGGTCAGCCGTTTCGGAGGCGTATGGTAATGAGAATTTTATATAGGTAATAGATATATCTGAGCAAATAAAGAATTATTATTATTATAGATAATATTTTGAGGCTTTTAATAAAAACAAAACTTTCTTTTCAACTACCTTGAATGAAGTTCCATTACATAAATGATATTAGATTCCAGTGAGAAATTACTTTCAGGTCAATGCGATATATAATCTTCAGTAACGTAGAGGAGGGTTTAGATCCTCCCAGATAATTAAAAGCGTTGTTTTATACTTGGCACAAAATAAGTCTGTATAAGTATGGACTGTGTTATAAGTAATAACTAATAAGTATTATATTTGAATGTCAGTGTAAACATAAACGACGCCTGCGTGCACGGACTGAGCATTCGCATGACGGATCGCAGCGCGTCTCGCTCACGCGTCTCGCGGATGTCTACGCGCCGTGACATGGACATTCCTTCCATACTTGCGTTCACAGCGACTGTGCCTGATCCGGTAAGACAATCATAAAATAAATACATGGATAAACATTTATTCGAATACCTTTTCAAAACAGATTTAACTATCTAATTATGTATTTGTTATCTTTTGTTTTATTTTAAGAATACTGCAGTATGGATCACATACTATTAGTATTCCTTAACCCGTCGAACTAAGCTAATTTCGTTAAGTTCGACTTAAATAAGTGTCATTCAATTATATATACAACAGGCTCTTTAGGAACTATATTATTAAGTCTACGGAAGTTAATACATATTTTTTAAATAAAGGTACACTTAGGAATACCAGCGTTTCAAAAGGTAGAGCTGCAACGGGAAGAAATTCCGCGCTGGTCAATACGTCGTTCAGTTTGTCCCGTTTGTTCGCAGAAATGGAGAGACAGAAGCTCTATAAAGACTGTTAAGTATTCAGGTAAATTTGGGGTTTCTATTATACCTACAGATTTTTTTCCTATTGCATCTTGTTTATTTTCGAATCTCAATGATCAATTAGCTGAAATAAATTAAAGAATAAAAACTTTCTAGGATCTTTACATTTCATTATCTTATATATATCCGCTATATACCAAACTCCTCCGAAACGGTTTGACCGATTTTGTGTGCATATCAGGTAGGTCTGAGAATTCGGTTAATATCTATTTTTTATACCCCTAATTGATAATTTTTTTAAATTTATATGGTAAAAGCGTTTTGAAGCGTCAGTAGCTCAGTGGTTCGGGCGTTGGATTCACGATCGATAAGTCGTGGGTTCGAATGTGTGCCACGCCAGTAGTCCAATGTCCGGGACATTGGACTACTGGCGTGGCCCACTCCTGACACAAGCTATTTCTTAGCTTACTAGGAGGGGTAAAGGGAATACTAGTAGTATGTGATCCATACTGCTAGTAATCTTTTAAAAAAAAAAATACTTTGCCGGGTCAGCTACTCTTATATATGTCGGAAACTAATTAAAAGAAGGAATGGAATGGATGGCCTATCTCAAAAGCTATACGGGCGCAACACGGTCAGGATATAACTAAACATTACTATCACTTACTATTATGACAAGAACTATTATGACAGGAACCTAAGCAGTGCCTTGGACTTGTGACCAAGGTGTAGGCTTAAGGACGTCCTTTAAGCGATCACAACACTCGCCTCCACTGCTCAGTTTCACCGTCCAAACCTAAGATTAGACTAACATTAACCTAGCCTAACATAAGGCTAACCTAACCTAAGGCTAACCTAACCTAAACCTAACTCACACCTCCGACACGGCCATTCTGACGCACGACCGTCCACGGGCGATACTGAATTTCTAAACCGCACTATCACAAGGAAGTCCGCTCGTCTTTCCTGACAATACTTTATTCAACGTGAAGTCGCAAGAATTAAAATTGATAAACGTACTAACTGAACTGTACAATTAACTAGTCATTAGTCTACACCGGTCGACATTAAAGGAACTTATTTCAAAATATCACAATTGAAGTAATATCGTCTTCACCTTAACCGATAAACTGCCTAAACGTTAATTTAAACGATTAATCAAGATTTAAAGCAAGTCTGTATCTTCAACGTACCGAACGCACACGTTATACTCTCTAGTCTTTACTTTGCACCGATTCCTGTCAAGGTACTAAAGGAACTAATTCTGGCGAATTTAACACTGTGTCTTTGACCGAACTACTATCAAATTAAGATAATGACAATTTTTCTACTACACTTAAACTACATCATCAAGTAGAGCCATGTACCAGAACTGTTTATTCCAACTCTCAAAAACTACACACTTACTACTTCTACAAATCCTTGAGTGATACCCTCCATCACCACGACTCTCACAGCCAACCGGTAATCGCAACTACCATCACACGCGCATCCACCTCGTGGATCGCAACTCTCACGCACATCCATCACATGGACCGCAACAAATTTCAATACAGTCGATAGATTCTATCACTCAAGAAACCAAAATCCATGTTACTAATCATGATTACCATTAACTTCAACTTAATGTGGTAACTGGTACATGATCTACAATCATTTTTTTAATCGCACGGGTTTAAATTTTCTAAAAATCGTTCAACGTCATAATCTAATAACGAGAATGCTGATAGACCCCATGTGAAGCGAAGGTCTATCCCACTTCTGATGTCGGAAACTAATTAAAAGAAGGAATGGAATGGATGGCCTATCTCAAAAGCTATACGGGCGCAACACGGTCAGGATATAACTAAACATTACTATCACTTACTATTATGACAAGAACTATTATGACAGGAACCTAAGCAGTGCCTTGGACTTGTGACCAAGGTGTAGGCTTAAGGACGTCCTTTAAGCGATCACAACACTCGCCTCCACTGCTCAGTTTCACCGTCCAAACCTAAGATTAGACTAACATTAACCTAGCCTAACATAAGGCTAACCTAACCTAAGGCTAACCTAACCTAAACCTAACTCACACCTCCGACATATATAAAAATCTCGTGTCTCAAAGTTTGCTATCAAACTCCTCTAAAGCGGCTTGATCGATTTTTATGAAATTATTTGAGTATATTTGGTAGGACTGAGAATAGGTCGTAGGGTATTTTTGTAACCTTAGGTGATATAGGTGGCCCACTCTAGAAATTAATTTATATAGCAAAAAAACGTTTTCCAGGTCAGCTAATTTTAATATAAAACTTTAGATTCGGTAGAAAATATAATGGAGCGTTACTACTGAACTTCTTATATTTATACTGTGTAAAAAATAAATAATATGAAATTGGTTTAGAAATATGAAATTTGCTATAAATATTCTAATGTACAAAGGTGTAGCTGTGTGACTTCGTCCGCATGGAATAGCGATACATGCATACAACTTTTCATACCCGCCTTTCAAGCCCTTACAACCCTTTTTTCGTATTAATAAGTAGGCTATGTCCTTTCTCAGTCTATACACTATCAGTATACCAACTTTAATTTAAATCGGTTTTATAGTTTTTGACAGACAGTTACTTTCACTTTTATAATATTAGTAAGGATTATTTGCTTTAACCTTTTATAACCTACTTAAAGGGTGTAGGACCATTACAGACCACACAGATTTCTTGTCTTTCATAATATCTTAATGCTATTCGGTTACAATTTTTTATTGAATTTTATTATTTTATTTTATTATAAGGCAGTAAACGTTTAAAATCCGTTCTATCCAGACGCCTAAGATAGACATTTCTGTAATTATATCTTACGTTTTTGTGTAAATAAACATTGATTCATATCAATAAAATGGAGCGAGCTGTAATAGTTTATAAAGAAGTCAGGTATAACCAATTAACTTTTATATGTAAATTTTATATTTTAAATGTACTCATAATTATAGGGTTGAAAAGAAATTCATCATATGAGCTGCCATCTGTAATAGCACCAGCACGCTTGCGGACATCAATTACAATGGGATAGTAAGTTTATGTTCATAATGTTTATAAATTGATATGCACGTGAATATGATAAATATTTTTTTATATTTCCTTTGAATCTGGACCTACATGGGAAGATATTTTGATATATGTAAGTAAATATACATAACATGCATTGTTTTAGAATCTTTTTTACACCTTTCGTAATTTTAATTTGATATAACTTTTACGACGAAAAGGTTAAATGCGTTAGTGATCATTGAAAAGAAACAAGTTCTAGAATATTCTAAGATCCATTTAAATTTTTTCAACATTTATCACCTTTGTTTTGTCTTTGCAGTAATGACTACAATGATGAATATATTTTTTAATTGATTTAGGGCCAAATGTATTTTTTATGGCAGTTAGTGGCAAACGAGCAGACAGCCCACCTGATGGTAAGTGGCCAGCGTCGCCCATGGACATCGGCAATACAAGAGAGTGGCTCTTATTTTGCCGATGCGTTGTATCTCGAAGATAGACTGAGGAAGGGTAATTAAGAGAAGAATGCTGAGGTTCAGTGAGAACCCAGAGTCCACTATATCCGCAGCATAAATGGGATGGGAGAGGGAGGGGGTAAGTATGGCCCCCATGCGGCTCGACTGGAACGCGTCAATGAAACTTGAGGGTCGGATTCGCATGCTGGTGGTCGCAAGCAAGTCGGGGAACAGATCCCCTACCATCAAGTGGTTTTACGAAATACTCTCCTAGCGGCAGAGGGATATTGTATTCTAACCCGTATATATGATATTACTTTTTTTTTTAAATAATAAAACTTAATTTATTTAGTACTCCCCGAAACATTCCTGTGGCTATAGATAAAGAAGTAGGAATACAAGGAAGCCTTCGTAATACTAGCGCTTCATGGCAACTTACAAGAGCTCGTCGTTTCCGAATACCCAAACCAGTACTGCCTTCTCCAGAAGCGACTGCTCCTCCGAAGTGTAATACACCAATGGCTCAAAAAGATTTGGATTTACGTGTTAACCGTTTTCTTTCAGATTCAAATAAATAAAATAACACAACAGTGGTTATTTTAATATTACAAACAGACACTAAAATTTTATTTATTTGTATAGATTTTTGTGTTTGTTTGTTGCGAATAGGCTCCTAAATTAGTGCACTGATTTTTAAAATTCTTTCACTGAGCGCAGGCTATAGTATTCATGTCTCTCTTCCTTTACATATAGGACATTTATTTCGATACTGTTACTAAACAAAACTTTTAATAAATATAGTTATCAACGCCATCTTGTTTAAATCGTCAAAAACTACAGAACGAATTTGACATATCTATTTAATTTCCCAGTATTTAAACTCCAAAAAACCAATACCAAACTATATAATTATCAGCATTTATACAGATTAATTATATTTATGTTGGCAGTATCTGTAATTTTTCGCAATTGAACAAAATTATGTTTATATCTGTGGCTCATGAGGATATAAGTGTTCTGTGCTCATGTCCGTAATGTGACAGTCGACAGAACAGTATTTCTCTTCATTTGTTATTGGTATCATCTTTGATTATTGGCAAAATATAAAATTAAGACCAAATACATTAAAATTATTCAGTTACTTAGATTAAAGCAATGCCACTTTTTACTGCACAAACACGTAAAGTTTTGTGTGTGGGAAAATGTCTTAAAGTGGGTCTGGCCACCACAAGAAAGATAATGTCAAAAACGCTTTATTATTCTGAATTTGGAGATCCTCTTAAAGTGGTAAAATACAAGGAATTACCAATGATGCCTTTAAAATCCCATGAGGTTCTTGTAAGGATGTTAGCAGCACCAGTAAATCCGGCAGATATTAATACAATTCAAGGTACTATATAATCAATAAACAGCTTTTACAATCTTTTATTTCAGAAAAGATAAGCATTTATAATACATATTTAAGGAACATTACATTTCTTTCTTAAAATCTAAAAGGTAATTGGTTTGTTTTTAATTTTTTTAGTCTATTTTAATTTTAAAAAGTGTTATTAAGATTATTTCTATTTTAGGAAAATATCCTCTAAAAGTACAATTTCCAAGCACACCAGGGAATGAAGGTGTTGGTGTTGTAGAGGATATTGGTAAAGATGTTATAGATATTTGTCCTGGTGATAAAGTTATTATTACTAAACCTGGACAGGGCACTTGGCGGAATGTTGGTGCTTTTGACAAAACAGTTGTTAAAGTTATTCCAGAAGATTTAGGTTTAATTGAAGCAGCTACTCTTACAGTGAACCCATGCACTGCATACAGAATGTTGTCAGACTTCAAACCAGTAAGAGATGACCTTGTTGTCATACAAAATGGTGCCAATAGTGCATGTGGCCAAAATGTTATACAAATTTGTAAAGCTTGGGGTGTTAAAAATATAAATATTGTCAGAAACCGGCCAGAAATTAATGAACTTAAGAAGTATCTTGAAAGTTTAGGGGCTACCTATGTGCTCACTGAAGAGGAATTACGAACTACCGAAATATTTAAAAGCAAAGAGATTGATAGAGCTGCTTTGGCATTAAATTGCGTAGGTGGCAAGAATGCATTAGAAATGATGAGACATGTGGATCATTCAGGAGTAGTTGTTACCTATGGTGCTATGTCTCGAGAACCATTAAACATTCCCAATTCTGCTTTAATTTTTAAAAACATTTCATTTTATGGTTTTTGGATGACAGCTTGGAATAAAAAAGCTGACCCTGCTGAAAAAGAAAAAATGATGCAAGAGATAATAGGATTAATGTGTGAAAAGAAACTTAAAGCACCAATCTCCAAGCTTGTGAAGTTTGAAGATTACAAAGAAGCAATCGGGAATGCTCTTGCACCACAAGGCTTCAAAGGATGCAAATATGTATTAGACTTTAGTTCTTAGATATAAGTCAAGTGTATGTGATATATTTATTATTTTATATAAATAAATGGCCAGAACATTTGAAAAAGACAGCATTTTACTATTAACACAATAAAATATCATCTTTGAATATGATTAAAAGTTTTTTGTACACTACTTTTCAGAAGTAAAATATTGTGATTTCTACAATTACAAAACTAATTTTTTTTTTCAAAATCATTTATAATTTCAGGGAGAAATTTTTGTTTGCCTCATTTACCCTGTGTCCCTGGAGATGAAGGGGTTGGAGAGATAGTAGAAATTGGGGATAAAGTTGGAGCTGTAGATACAGGCGAAAGAGTAGTTCTAACGACAAGGTGTCTTGGTACCTGGCAATATTATGGCATTTATGATGAGAGAGATGTCCATGTTATATCCCCTAAGATTCCTCTCCCTGAAGCGTCTATGTTATCTATAGCCCCATGTACAGCTTATAGATTAATCAGAGATTTTAGAAAACTAGAACCAGGTCAAACAGTAGTACAGAATGCAGCTAACAGTCCCTGTGGTCAATGTGTTATTCAACTCTGTAAAGCTTGGGGTATAAATACATTAAATATAGTTGCTAGCACTTACTGCTATGAATCAGTAAAACAACATCTTTTGAGCATAGGTGCAACTGCAGTATATACTCTTGAAGAAGCTGAAGAACTAACACGTTTCGACACATCATTGGAGAGACCAGTATTAGCATTAAACTGTTTAGGTGGAAGATTTGAAGATGTTGTACTCAAATTGCTTAAACGTGAAGGCACCATAGTATACTATGCAACAGCTTTTGATATACCAATTGCAAAACATGTTCTACGCAGAGATGTCTCATTTAATAGATTTCATTTCTGTGAATGGGATAGTCGAGCAAGTGTTATTGAAAAAGATATAATGATGAATAATATTACACAATTAATGGTGATTGGAAAATTTAGAGCACCTCTATATCAGGCCGTTGAACTGAAAAATTATATACATGCATTTAAAAATACTGCAACCTGTGAAGCTTTCTCTACCTTTAATTATGTATTTGATTTTACTTTGCCATAACAGAGATATATTTTGAACACCATTCTTTTCAATATTTATTTAAAATTAAATTATAATTAAAAAAATTATTTATAATAAATTATAATTTTTAAATCAAGGTTTAGGATGTATATATTAGTTTTATTTTAGTGTAACAGAAAATCTTGCATTATTATTTATTCTTTTTGTCATTCATATTATGAAAGCAAACTCAGAAAAATTCAGATCATAATAAACAAAACCGAAATTTTGATTCAGTTATAGGTTGGGTAGTAATTCTGATTTCAAAGTTTGTACCAAGGAATACAGTACATAGGTACTTACATCTTTTTTGATCGCATCTTTATTCTTTAGTGTAGGCCTGTTGATACTTTAATAAATATCGGATTTTTGATATATCGATATTTTTTTCGATTTTATTATAACAGCTTAAAAAAAATAAGTACAGTATATGCGTATCTATAGTTAATCTGTGAATTAATGTTTGACGAGAGACACAACCAGAGAAAGCAGGAGATACGAAGCAGATTGTTCTTGTATGTAGAAATTTGCTAAAAAATACTTAATTAAAAAAAATATACAGTATCGATATCTACATAATTCTTAATAATATTTTCGACATATCCACAGTCCTTTATTATATCAACAGTCCTACATTAGCGTAGCATAGAACAAATTTTATTAAAAGTTCCATTATACTTTTGGCATTTCGACGTCAGCAAGTGTTGCCCTTGCATTTAAATTTTAAAACATCGATAGTTGTATCAGTAGATGTAAAATCGATGACGATGTGATCGAGCATGTAGGTAATAAACTAAACATTTCTTGACACCGAGACCCGGCAAAAAGTATTATTGGAAAATATCCAACAATTGATCATCATGTCAATATTATTAGATAAACAATATGGATATAGAGTCGTCTATCTCCCGATTGTTGATTGAATTACTTAAAAATTCTCATCCCCCTTTACATGCTTTACTTTAAACTACTATATAACGTTAAAATTGAAACTGTCTCAGAAAACGCGATTTTGATTTTTCTTGGAAGCAACATTTATTAACAGGAATGATTCAGTGCATAATATCGACATAAATAACCGTTTTTTTTAGGTTCAAAAGGACAATTTTAGATCGCCTAAAACCAAAGACTACACTTTCAATATAGCTTGACCGATGACAGCTGTCAACGCAAAACACGCCTATCAACATTGCGACTGTGATAGTGAAAACTAATGGTTGGACAAATTTAATCGATTCGATAAAACAAGAAAAATTATGGAAGACCAAATCAGACTTTGTTGATAACGATTCGGGCTGTGAACCATTTTAACATGAATAAAAACGTGTTACAACTTCCTTTTGTTTGATTTGTTGGAAATATTTAGTAAAACTTTAGTTGGAATATCGATAAGTTATATCGAACTTATCCGCTGATCTATTTATATCAAAGTAACAAGCTGTCATCTATCAAGCTATGATGGACAGAGTATAAATATACCAAAGGTTTTCTCACTCTACTTCCTTCCTGCTTCTTTTAATGGCTTCTAGTTGTGCTTGTGCACAATAGCAATACAGATGCACAGGGTACTTTGCCAATGTCACGTAGTAAGGATAACACACATGTGAAGTCAAACTTGAATTGACTTCCCAAACGTGTGTTTTGAACGATGAATCAGAGATTTTATTATAAGAGACTCCCTTTATAATAAGAGGACTCCACGAAGACGTGTTAATATTGTTGCGAATCCACATCAAAACAATTCGCATGCCTAGCAAAAATATCAAAATAGAATAAGACGGCAAGATGAACCGAGAGGGACAGCAAGATTGTATTTCGCTGGATATTTCGCGAGCCATCGATGATTAACATTGTGGGAAAAGGACGGCATTAGACAATTTTATGTGTTCGAGTGAGATAAGTATAACTCTAGATCTTTCCAGCGGTTGTCAGAATAATCTATTTTGCTAGAATCAAGTAACGAGAAGTTTCTATATGAAATCCTATATAAAGCGTTGTACGGACGATAGTCTAATACCAGACAGTGAAGTAGAGTGTTCGAAGAGATAACGTAATGCAGAGAAAGTGGTGCATGGACGTAGTGGAGGATTATTGTGAAGTGTATTGAGACGAACAGCGGTGGAAATAGTGTGTAGTACACGTAAAAATTGTGGAACTGTGAATAATGAAAATAAGACTGTAAATATCGGTGACGTGTATATAGTGTGAGAACGTGGTGTAGACTTATTTTAGTTGAAGTTTTGTGGACATTTTAAATAAATCATTTACCAACGAAGCATCTATCAATTTCTTCCAATCCCGAACTCAAGCTCGTAACAATATCAATCTACAATAACACACTATATTCGTTAGCATCCAACAAAAAAAATTGGTTACATTCTAATAAATATTATATACAGTTAGTATATTATTTACAGTTAAATTTTGTTAGACTTAATAAATTTACACACAAGTTTTATATGACGCGGACGAAACATTATTTGAAGGAAACATTTATCATCAATAGGACGAGGGATAAAAGACGCTAGAGCATATAGTTTACAGAAAAGTTTTGTACAAGAAAACAATAAATGTGAAATTGTGCCTTCGTCCCAAAAAAAAACTGGTCTTCGTGAAATGTCCTGTTGGATTGTTGCATAATGTTTTCCCTTGACACATTTTACTGAATCCCACATTGAGTTCAAGGCCTTAATAAGATCGAATTTCGCTATTAAACGATTGCGATCATGAGCGTGGTTTGCGTAGTGAGATAAAGTGCCAATTTACAATTTACAGCCAAGGCCTATTTGGCAAAAGCATCAGCAGTCTCATTGCCGACGATACCTGAGTGACCGGGACTCTAAGTCTAATGGACAAACCTTTCTGATGACATGAATATAACACCTCCCGAATTCTGAATATGACAGAAACTCTCAGCTTACTACGAAACGGATTATCCATAATGACTTACAGGCAGCTCAAAGAATCAGTCAATATCAAGGACTCGCCAAGCATCTTCAGCGCCGTCGTGCTACATACTTACGAGCGCCTATAGTTGAAGACGAAAAAAAACAAGAATTCTGTTGTTGTTTTTGGCGCCCATGCCTAGAATCAGAGAGAGATATCTAGGTGAGAGCAAAAAAATGGGTTGCACTACGGGAGTGCCGGCAGAAGTGAATGGACATAAACGTTTTGCATTTTTGAATATTTTGGAATGGTTAGGGAAATTCTTTATTTATGAGTATAAAAGTACTATCATTTATATGGTTTAATACAATATTCAACTATTGCGCTATCGTCAATACCATCTTTACCATAAGGGCACTCGTGGCCAGTGCCCAGGGCCCCTATCCTCAGAGAGCCCCGAAGGACCGACAATTTCTTTCACATTTAACATCAAAATATTATGGACGGGCGCATTGCACTTTTCTCGTTGCACGAACATCGATCATTTCAGATTTATTCAAATTAATACATTTATATGAAAAATTTAAGTGATTCGAACACCATTATAACTTATGTTTATAATCTAAAGTCTATAATGTCTATTTTCAAATTACTTATTTGGTTTTTTTTTAAACTTTTCCAAATCCTGAAGTGGTTCAAGGATATTCGTTTGCCTAATTGTAGTGGAGAAAGTTCATTTTCGCATCTTAAGAGAATAAAAAATGATAATTTGTCAATTATGAGCATAGAAAGAAAATCAAACTTCCGCATGTGCGAAGGAAGTACTTGCCATGAAATTTGAGAAGCAAGAGATGATGACGAAATAGTTAGGGCCACTGCAGTCATAGGATTCTGATAGGGAATCAGAATATATCAGAACATATGGGCCAGACTTACCCCCTCCCTCTCCCATCCCATTAATGCTGTGGGTCTAGTGGACTCTGGGCTCTTGCCTAGGGTTCGCTGAATCCGCATCATTTTTCTTTCTTCATTCCCCCTTCCCACTCTATCTTCGGGGATGCAACGCATCGACAAAACGAGAGAGTGTTTCTTGTTTTTCCGATGTCCATGGGCGATGGTTGCCACTGACCATCAGGTGCACCATCTGCTCGTTTGCACCTTATCTATTATAAAAAAAAAGGGATTGACCCTACGTGTAGGGGAGCAATCATTAAGGATGCAGAGTCCTAGTTCATCAATAATGTCCAACAGTCGCTAGGCAAAACCATCAGAGTAATGGCAGCCCCACAAAGTATGGTGGGCATTAAAGTCACCCATAATTAATAAAGGATCAGGTAAAGATGAGAAGATAGAATGTAACTCAGGTATGAGTGAAGATGAAGGGTGGGGGATATACAAAGATAGAAAAGAGATGTTAGAAGCTCTAACAGCAACAGCATTAATCTGTTCACAGTGAGGAGAAAGGGAAATAGAAGTGGAGTGACATATTAAAACGTCACATCCAGCAAACCCATTACTCCTGTCATCCCGCAGACAGGCAAAACCCGGAACCCTAAATCGAGAGCCAGGTCCCAACTTTGTCTCCGAGATGGCAACAACAACAGGTTTATGTGAGTTTATTAAATTCAGTAATTCATGTTTTTTGGGACGGATACAATTGCAATTCCATTGCAGAAATCTGGCTTGGGCCATTTTTGAGTATTTCAAAAATGTGTTTAAGGTTTTTGGCAACGTTGGACGGTAAAGGCATTTCATCACATGCAGATATAATACTTACAAGTACTTCAGTCAGAGAAACTAGTAAGTTTGCATGATTGTTAGGTATATTATTGAAATTATCATTGCCAAGAGCACAGCCATTGGAAAGGGTAGAAGCAGGAGTACACACAATCTCCTGGAGGGCTTGTCTATCATACCCCTTAGCTGGAGGAGTTCTGGGGTGGGGAGAACGGTAAACTGTCTGTCTGTATGATTTGTTAGGTAATGAATTTTGTGGAGGTGATACTACATAGCGAGGAGGATTAGTAGTTGGGGATGCAAACATCTCCTTGGCTACATTGGCATAAGATCTATGGAGTGAGGGGAAACGAGAAGCTGCTTCCATATATGATATATTGTCCTGGGACATCACAATTTTGATACTCTGCTGCCTTGAATACTGGACTGCACACTCCTTACTAGTGGAAAAATGTCTGTTGGAGCAATATAACCATGTCGAGTTTTACTCTGATATGGAACATGAATCCCCAGCATGTGGCTGAGAACACCTATAGCACCTTGGCTGAGATCGACACTGAGATTTTACATGGCCAAATCGACAACAGTTTATACACTGGATAGTGGGGAACTACTGATAAGGATGAGTAAAATACGAATACTCTTTCTGGAAGCATTTGCCCCCGAAAGGTTACTGCCACTTACTGGGTTGGTACCCATGTTTCATTCCCCTCAGAAATCATTGTGCGGTTTAATCTCCTGGCTTTGAGCACTTCACCACATCCTGTAGGGAGTTCGACAGAGCCGGCAAACAACTCCATTGACCAATCCACAGGCACACCCTTGACCAAACCCATACGGCTAACATTGAATGTGGGAATTACCGCTTTATATTTTGATATTCCTAACATGGGATTAATAAGGAAATCTGTTTGCAGCCTTGGCCGACGTAAATTCTACAGAGATTTTATTTCGTCCAATATTTTTAACACCACCACCAGTTATACCTACAAATTTATTGGTGTACCAGCGGCAGGATCTGGGGTGTCACGAGACACGTAAACAATAAAAGGTCCCTTGTCATCATCATAGTAATATTTCGGTCCGTCAGTCATAGAGGGGTGGACAAAAATGTTGTTAATTGATGGAGTCACAGAGGAAGGGTCGACAATAGTTTTTTGTGCCGTATTATTTAAATCGGGATCATCTCCATGACGTTTACGAGATGAGTTTTGAGGAGCTAAATCAACTTCGACCAAATTCTGGCCCCCGGGGTCAGGCGGTTCCGACCCCATTTTTACGGCTTACTTATAAATAAAACAACACCACTACCAAATATGTTAGTAATCCAAATATATGTTAGTATAACCCCACACCACCTATTAAAAGTTAAAAACAAAACAGATTAATTTCAAACACTGCGTTCACCATAAACAACGCAAGGCGAAAACACCCCGTCACATATATATTTTATTTCTAGTTTTCTTGCGTAGTCGTAACATGAGTAACGACGAAAAAAATATGACCAGAACAATCTCTCCGAATGGAAAAAGGATAAAATGTTTCCATTTTGGTTATTAAGATCCAACAATGCCAGATTACTTTAATTAAAACGTTTGGCATGAAGAATTTCAAGAACTTCTCTTAATTAATTCGGGTTGGATTCGGGCAAGCAGCTGGCATAATGTTCGATTTAAATATGGTCACACTGGAAATTTGTGTTATTCAATACTTACTATTAACTATTGATCTGTGACAACATAACAAAAACTTTCGGTTTTAACTATTAATATAATTATTTATGTAATCCAAATATAAAATACCGTCGTTTAAGAATGTAATGAACTAATTATATATACAATTTACGAATAGTCAATTATAACAGTCAGGTAGAAAAATCCAGCAGCATCCAGCATTTTTTTACGTCATTGCTAGAAAGAAGTTGAAAATTATTTAATTATTCAAGTTATATATTAGATGTTTTATTTTTGGCTTTAAACTTCTCAGTTCCGGTACCGGAGGTAGGAGTGGACGATATACATCGATGTATTAAAAACACTCTATGTATTGTTAATTTTTCAACATCGAGTATACATCGATGTTTTTTTATTCGATGTATCGAAGAGGCAAACTGACAAAATAAAATTGGCTACGCAGCACTGGTATTATTATTTATCTATACTAATATTATAAAGAGGAAAGATTTGTATTTTTGTATGTAACGAATAAATATAAAAACTACTGGACCGATTTCAAAAATTCTTTCACCATTACAAAGCTACATTTTCCCTGAGTAATATAGGCTATATTTATTACGGGAAAAAATTAGAGATCCTCAGAAATTATTACTAAAACCAAGGCAAGGTGTAAAAAAATTAGCCATAAAATGTCTTTCATCGCATGCGCTGCGAAAAGTATTGATGATAGAACAAAAGAATGTTCTAGAATATTATAGAGCGTATCAATATCTACAAAAAACTCCGCAAGACCATATGTCCAACTACTTTAGTTATGTCACTATAACTACTTTTTTACATTTTAAAAGTTGATAAAAATGCCTATCAAAATCACACCATGTTTTCCATACCTTCGTATTCAAATAAATTATGTCGTATTCAAGACTGTTTCAATACCTGTAAATTACTTTTTGAATTATTAAAATCGGACTTTCCATTCAAAAGATATTACGAAATTAAAAATATCAATATAAACAAAAAATACACGTCGACGCGACGGATCAGTGTAGCGACGCAGCGGAGCGAGTAACGCGGCAAGAGAGGGGGCACCGAAATGCGGGAGAGCCAAAATGTTTTTTAAAAAATATTCCACCCGTGCGAAGCCGGGATGGGCCGCTAGTGAAAAATAAAACTAATTTTGATTGATTTACGATTATAAAATATAGGGGTTGGATCTTAAAACGTTGCATGAATTTCGTGTAAATATAAACAAAAAATACACGTCGACGCGACGGACCAGTGTAGCGACGCAGCGCAGCGAGTAACGCGGCAAGAGAGGGGGCACCGAAATGCGGGAGAGCCAAAATGTTTTTTAAAAAATATTCCACCCGTGCGAAGCCGGGATGGGCCGCTAGTGAAAAATAAAACTATTTTTGATTGATTTACGATTATAAAATACTAGGGGCCCGTCCCGGCTTCGCACGGGTGGATAATTTTTTTTTAACATTTTGGCTCCCGCATTCTGTCGCTCCCTCTACCTCGGCGTTACTCGCTGCACTTCGAGTATCACCGAGATAGAACTACACTGGCCCGTCGCGTCGGCGTGTATTTTTTGTTTATATTGATATTTTTAATTTCGTAATATCTTTTGAATGGAAGGTCCGATTTTAATAATTCAAAAAGTAATTTACAGGTATTGAAACAGTCTTGAATATGAAATAATTTATTTGGATAAGGATTAATACAAAGGTATGGAAAACATGGTCTGATTTTGATAGGCATTTTTATCAACTTTTAAAATATAAAAAAGTAGTTATAGTGCCATAACTATAATAGTTGGACATATGGTCTCGCGGAGTTTTTTGTAGATATTGATACGTTCTATAATATTCTAGAACATTTTTTTGTTCTATCATCAATACTTTTCGCAGCGCATGCGATGAAAGATATTTTATTGCTATTTTTTTTGCACCTTGGGTTGGTTTTAGTGAGATTTTCTGGGGATCTCTAATTTTTTCTTGTAATAAATATAGCCTATGTTACTCAGGGATAATGTAGCTTTCTAATGGTGAAAGAATTTTTGAAATCGGTCCAGTAGTTTTTACGTTTATTCGTTACATACAAAAATACAAATCTTACTTCTTTATAATATTAGTATAGATAGGGGTTGGATCTTAAAACGTTGCATGAATTTCGTGTAACTGTAAATATGAGATTGAAGAGGGGGTTAATTCTTACCTATAAAGAATAATAAAAAAATACACAATGTTAAAAACTTCGTAACCTCTAACTTGAACTCTGTGATTATTTGATATTTGACACTGACGGATTACATTACAGATTAGAAATTTCCGAAACGTCGACGTTTGCGTGGTCTAGAGAACATCAATATCGAAAAGTATCTATATATATATATATGTCGGAGAATGGTAAAAGATTATCGAGTAATCGAATTGTCATCGTTGTCGATGGCGTTGGAGTCTATCCTTACTGCGATTTGTACTAATTTCTTATGCTAAGAATAAAATATTTAAAATTCAATAAAAATTATGGCAAAATTTTCTTTTTCTATCTCGCCATACTTGTACCTTAGTTATTCGAGAAATTTATTGTATGGTTTTTATACTTTATAATGATCTGCGTATTACAGCAGAAACAAAACAGTAAGGTCATTTTTGGCTCAAAACACAAGACGCAGGCTTAACATAGGTGAAACATGAATTTTTTACGTAATTAGTTTATAAAATTGTTTTAAACAAATAGAGAAATTCAATATTTTTGAATAATTTTTTTACTACTTTGTTGTCTACAGAAAAATTATGATATTAAAAAAAATTTTTTTCTTAATTTTAATTGTTAATTTTTATTAATAATTTAATTGTTTATTAGTTTAATAATTTGTTATAAACAAATATTGACCAACGTTATATTTTTTTTTTAAAACGTTTTTGTTAAAAAATTATAAAAATAGCTATCTCAAAAAATATATCAAAAAATGCAAAAAAAATTTTTTATTATACAAATTTTTAAAAAACATTTAAATTTGCTTAAATGTTAATATTTTTCGACTTAAAAACGAAATATCATTTTTTTTCATCTTATTTTGTTAATAACAATTGCAACTTTTTACTTGTACCAAAATCCTTCATA
The DNA here is from genome assembly GCA_905147385.1 of Limenitis camilla. Classification (NCBI taxonomy): domain Eukaryota; kingdom Metazoa; phylum Arthropoda; class Insecta; order Lepidoptera; family Nymphalidae; genus Limenitis; species Limenitis camilla. Next base: position 7,092,289 of record LR990241.1, read on the forward strand.
AACATTTTTCTAGAGGTGATTCCGAATCGAATGACCAGACGCTCATATTTTTAGGACCTTTATCTCTATTTTTCACGTTTTTGAACCTGTTGACTAGACTAAAAGGCCGGTCAGGCTTCACAGACTGTGGCGAAATCCGGGTTAACTCGCAATAAGGTGATGCTGTGTGTGTGGTGGGATTGGAAGGCCTTTTATTTAAATATATTGGAAAACTTAATATTACAGTTAAATTACGGCTAGTATCCATTACGCGTCTTGTCACGCCGCATATGATCCACAGTTCTGGAAAAAAAAACAGAAAGAAAACTAAGGCTCCTTAAAGCAACATATAATATTTTTATTTACTATTGATTTATTGAACTGACCGTTTTGGCAAGAAATTCTGAATTTTAAATGGCAACATTGTACATAAATACTTACAGATCCCGTAAAACCCCAAGAAATTGTAGAAGATCATACAAATGATATTGCATATCTGGCAGCAGAACATGATTATGTAAAAGTGACTTCTTTCAAAGATACATCATACAGGAGAGAGGGAGAAGCTCTTAGAATTAAAACCAAATTCTCTTTCAAAGGTAACATCCATAAATATAATTTTATAAACCAACAGGTCTTTACTTATTTATATTTAACTTATTTATTATTAACTTATCACAAAAGAAGTGCCTATAACCCGACTTTGACTTTTAATCTTTGATGGATGTCCGTAATCATTCAAATGAATGTTAAGATCCAAACTCAAAATTTTTTTTTTAATTTGACTTTTTTATAAAGTTCTTTTGATACTTACGTTAAAAATTGGTCTATCAGTAAGTTTGTCTGAAGCAACCATCAGAGAAGAGCCGGCCAGAAACTCATTTATTTATTATTAGTTATTCATATGATATTTGTTTTTTTTCTGACAACTGCTCTATTAGTTTTAATAACAATTTTACATAATATATGAATTTATAGTAGGTACAGTATTTAGAATTTAGTGCAGTCAGTTAAAGTTAAGTAAAGTGACTAAAACAGTATGAAATCTACAATACTAAATTCATAATACTGTATTAGATACATTGGTAACAATCATCCTGTTTGAAAACTGAGCTACTTGCCACTTAATCTATGTCTATGAAAATCTAAATAAATTTATATACTGTTACGAGTCCAAAAATGTTCACAAAAAAAATTCTACACTACGTTCTCGCACTATTTACATGTCTACGGTATTTACAGTTCTTATTTCCAAATCGGCACAGTTTGTCGCTATACACTTCTTCACTCTATTAGTTAATACTGCATAATAATTTCATTAGACTATCTTGTATCAATAATTTAAACTCATCATCCGTACAAACCTTTCTATGTAGATTTTTATATAGAAACTTCTCGCAAGTTGATTCCAGCAATTTAAAAAAAGATTGTTCTGACAACCCCTAGAGAGATCCATAGTTATACCCATTTCACTTGAACATATAAATTTGCCTAATGCCGTCCTTTTCCCAAATGTCAGTCATCGAAGAATCTTCTGGTGAACGTCATCTTGCCGTCTCCCTCGGTTCATCTTGCCGTCTTAATCTATTTTGACATTTTCTAGCAAGTTCGATCTAAGGCTTGGTCTGGGCTTGCGAATTGTTTTAATGTTGATTCGCAACAATATAAAACAAAGAAAAATATTTCTTATACGTAGACTTGCTTGATGTTATTATCATTTTATCAAATGACTACTCTAATTTTTAGACATTCCACCAGAAATAGTCTTAGGTGGAACAGAACATGGCAAAAAGTTTGTCGCAAGCGTGAAATTAGCAAAGCTGTAGGGGAGAAGATCCAGAAGGTCCCTGATGAGGAATATGATAAATATGTACAAAGTAAGTTATATACATATGTAAGAAAAAAGTAACTTATATATCTTATTTATATATAAGATACTTTATATATCTCTTTCATTTTTATTTTTGCTCTATCCTTCTTGCTCTTTTTTATCTGTCTCGTTTTTCCTTTCAGTATTATATTTTTGTCATTTTCTGTTTTCCTCATTCTTTCATTTTTTTTATGTACGTAATTTTTTTTGCTGTATGGTAGAATAATATAATTTTGTGAATTTTTTGCCAAATTATCAATATATTTTGTGATTTTCTCATTCGTCACGATAATTTTTCGTATCTGATATAATATTTAACCTAAGTTATATACAATAATAATTTATATTTTTAATTTTGTAAAAAATAAAGGAAAACAGATTCCAAAAATCTACCAATACTGAACTATATAGTTATAAGGAGATTATATTTATGTTGGCTTTGTTTGTCATTTTCCGCAATTGAATAAATAGAACAGGATCCCACTGCTCGATTCTGCAGATATCTATTTTTTCATTCCAAAACATTTCCTATGTGGATGTCTCCTCCCGTTTCCTCTCAGCACGTCCTTCTTATGCAGATTTCTGCTAAACAAATGTACAAATGTCTGCACCCACTTTCTCCCATAACTCCGCCAACTCTAAAAAACTTCGCTCAGAAACCATCTCACTCTAACCCTTTAAAATCATACCGTCAAACTGTTGTGAGTATCCCCCGTCCAAGAATGATTGCACCAAAAGGGTACGATTTTATCTCCCACCAGACCACAGTTAATCAACCCTCCTCTTCTCTTAGTAATGGTTGTGCTCTAAGATCTAAGGATCACTCCTATGCCCTTTCCTCTCCTCCAGAAGATTTGACTCCAATTTTAAATGAATCCCTAAAAAATATCTCTGAAAAGTTTAAAAATGCAACACTGCCGCCCAACGCTGTCCAACTTTTTTCTTTAATCACATCTTTCCTTGATCATGGGGTCATTACAAATCACCCAGTGGAACTGTAAAGGATCACGTAGCAAAAAACATGAAATACTTTTTTTTGATAATTTAACATAAGCCCCTTGTTCTTGCCAACTCTGAGACATGGCTTAGACCTGGTCCTCGTTTTCGGGTTCCCGGTTTTGTTTGTTTTAGGAATGACAGGAATGATGGGTATGCGAGAAGTGCCATGTTAATGTTTGGAATGTTTTCCATCTTACAAGAACTACGATCAATTTTCTCCTCCTTGCCTTTCCCCTGTTTTCATAATGGGGGATTTTAACTGCCATCACACTGTTTGGGGCTCCAACCATTGTGGATTGGTTTTCAACTCATTTATTACAAATTTTTGACGAGTTCAATGTTTGTATAATAAATGATGGTTCAGTCACCCGTAGACCCTACCTCAATGAAAACCCTAAATCTGCTGTTCATCTGTCTATTTGCTCTCCTTCTTTGGCTTCTCTTACTAGCTGGAAAACAATGCCTAGTACCCATGGCAGTGATCATTACCCGGTTGTGATCACTCTCAATACTCTAATCCATCTGTGAATTGTAATAGTCTTCGTAGATATAAATTAGAAAAAACAACCTGGATAGAATTTGCTTCTTCTGTTGACAGACTTACAGAAACTCTACCTGTCTTGACTGATGATGAAAACATTCTACCTTATTAGGATAACTTTGTAAACATTTTAAAATCCTCTGCAGACCTCCACATACCTCTCAAAAAAACTGAACGTGATTTTATGTTGTCTCCCCCGTGGTGGGATGAAGAATGCTCCTCCCATATTAAAAAACGCAATGAAGCAGAATCTTCCTACACAATGTTTATGTCCCTTGAAAATTTTCTCAACTACCAGCACGCTGACGCTAAAGCCAAGAGAACTCTCTCTAAGAAGAAAAAGAAAGGATAGATATCCTTTTGTGAATCCCTTGACCCTCGTTATCCACCTTCTTTAGTATGGGATCGAATTAAGAGATTCCGACAATCTGTCTCTTTTGCTGACGATGTCTCTTCCGATCCTTCCCTTTGGTTAGAAAATTTTACTGACAAACTGCTCCCCCTTTTGTACCTAATATTGATTGCACTTCTACTGTACCACCATCTTGTAATATTCATGACATGGATCTACCATTTTCTGCTTCAGAGCTACAAATTGTGCTCTTCAGTTTAAAGGAATCCACCCCAGGGGAAGATACTTACTTTAACTGACTCAATATTTTTTTTAGGAATAACTTTAGACTCAAAACTTCAGTGAACTCTCATTTATCATCTTTGGAGGGAAGACTCAGCTCCTCAGCTTACGCAGTAAAAAAAAGTTAAAAAACTTGTTTATTTTTATTATTACTTTAACAGTATTATGTACAGGAAACAGAACAATAGATTTGTTCAACTAGAGAGGAAAGTTGGTTTTCCAAGCGAGTGCTAATTTTGAATCCTGAGCGTCGCGAGGGATTCCAAGGTACGAGATGGAAATAACTTTTTCACCTTAGCAGCTCAAACATACTGGCTTCCCTGCTTAATAAGAGTGAGGGAAACGCGTTTTCCCTGCGAGAGTGAGGGAAAGTGATTTGAATTTAGAATGCTGCGAATTATCATTATGTACGAAACGCGTCATTCGAAGTTCGATTTATCAAATTTCAGAACACCCAAACAATAAAACGTTCGGAAACTAATAAACCTTTAAAATGAAAATTATTTGGTAACGTTGTGATTAAATATCTAATTAAATAATAAAATATAATGAATACACTGAAAAAAGAAAAAAATAAAGAAAATGTTTTAGAAAAAATACGAAGTAGTTATGCACAAATAATTTATAGTTTTAAAAATCTTTATTGGTACAACAGAATACTACGGGTGCAGTTTCAGAACGTAACTTTAAAAATAGCGGGAAACAAAAATCAATATTATTTCTTCTTCTTTTGTTTTTCGGTAGGTAACTACTTACAATTAGTGTTGCATATCACAAATTCACAAAATATGAGTGAGTCTAGTGACGAAAACAGCAATTTAACACCTGAAGCGAACGAACGAAGCAATTTTAAATTTTAGTAGATACTTATTGTTTGCAAATATATGTGGTTTCATTTTTATTCATATTGTATATTTTATCTCTAATAATGTTCTCGCTGCTAAGGTGAAAAGTTGTATGTGTCACGCGAGAGAAAAGTTATTTCCATCTCGTACCTTGGAATCCCTCGCGACGCTCAGGATTCTAATGTAGAATCACTCGCTAACGCTCGTGATTCAATTATTGGAATCCTTCGCTTACTCGGGATTCAAAATTAGCACTCGCTTGGAAAACCAACTTTCCTCTCTAGTTGAACAAATAACTATTCTAAAAGTTACATTTTGAAAATTTATAGTTTTATTAGGAAGTGATACCGTGGAGTTTGCGATTTGAGTTTGACTCGAGTTCGTTTCTATTTCTTTATTGGACTGTGACGAGACAATACTTTTAGTAAACGTTGGCGACTCGGTGCGGCTTCTTACCGAATTTTCACTTCGTATTTTTTCTAAAACATTTTATTTTTTTCTTTTTTCAGTGTATTCATTATATTTTATTATTTAATTACAACGTTACCAAATAATTTTCATTTTAAAGGTTTATTAGTTTCCGAACGTTTTATTGTTTGGGTGTTCTGAAATTTGATAAATCGAACTTCGAATGACGTGTTTCGTGCATAATGATAATTCGCAGCATTCTAAATTCAAATCACTTTCCCTCACTCTCGCAGGGAAAACGCGTTTCCCTCACTCTTATTAAGCAGGGAAGCCAGTATGTTTGAGCTGCTAAGGTGAAAATAACTATTGTCCTTTAAAAAGAGCAGTTCGGGCTATTTACAATCTAAGATCTAGTGATTCATTACGAGATATTTTTAATAAAATAGGTATTATTACGAAGCCGTCACAATATATTTATTGTAACATTTTAAACATTACCTTATTTTCTTAACATAGTTACACACACAGTATAATTAAGTACTAAATAAACTTGTAACGCCATACTATCGTCTCCACAAAGTGAGTACATACCTAATTCTCTCCTCATATGCTTCTGAAGAGGTTGTGCGGTAGGTGATTGTTATACCGCTTTAGTGTGACTGTCAGGTGTCAATAGGATGAAAAAGTCACTGTGTATGAGACTAGTTGGAATTATGCCTATTATAATTTTCTAGGAAGCTTAGTAGAGATTGCTTGATTCCCTTGTTATAATACCTACAACAACACATAGAAAATAAACCTTGAATGTTAGTCCATCACCAGCTTATTATAATATAAGTTACCGTACAATAAATATTATAATACAAAAGCAAGCACACATATTTTACATTATCTACAACTTAATATTATACATTTTAATATATTTACACAGAATTTTAACAACACAGGGGACTGGGAAAGTAAGAAGGAATTGAAAGTTAGTAGGGCGAGAAATGCTAGTAGGGAGAGTATCGTACAAGGATGTGGGGAACTTGACAGTTAAAGAAAATATGATCTGGAGTACCCTCATCCAGACCACACTCACACAGAGAATGGTCTCTCACCCTTATTTTAGCAAGGTGGACAGGGCTGAATGATTAAAGTGGATTAAAGCTTTGTAAAACGGACTGATGTAAACAATGACATTTTGAAAAGTGTCAAAGATGATATATAAAAAAAGAGTTCAATTCAATTCAATTTTTAGGTTTATGGAACAACTGTTGAGTTTCTTGCCAAACTACTTTCCGAACTGGCGTGTCAAAAGTACTTTGTATATTTGAATAAAATATTTTGAGTATGATGATATGCATCAAGATGTATAATCGGAACATGTACTATGAAGGTATTAAGTTTTTGTGATAAATAATCGAGAAGGGTAATAATAAATATATAAACTGAAGCTATTGTAGTTTTATTTACAAAGAAATATAGAAACAATTATTTAAGTTAGAAATACAAGAATATATTTTAGTGACATCTAAGAAAAGCCAATCAAAGTATTGCTAAGGCAACCAGCATGACAATGGTAATCTATAAGACAAATGTCTATGATATAGTATATATTCTTCACATCCTCGAAAGTTTTTAGAATTTAATGTAATAAATTTTTAATTCCAATACGTGAACTGAGGTCTTGCAAACGTGGTCCGAACAATGGTTTTGTAAGCATGTCGGCCAATTGTAGTTCCGAGGAAACTTGTTTCAAAGTGAAATCTCCATTGCTGACACATTCTTTCACGAAGAAATGCTTAAGCTTGATGTGTTTGGTACGTCTATGATATTCGTATTGTGGATTAAGAGCAAGCTTAATTGCGGATTTGTTGTCGATGTTCAGCACCGGTTTCTCAACCTCAATCAATTCTTTGAGTAATCTGTTTAGCCATAAGATTTCTTTTGCGGACTCACTTGCTGCTATTATTTCTGCTTCAGTTGAAGAAATGGCAACGGTTGCTTGTTTCTGACTTCTCCAGCTAATTGCAGCTCCAGAGAATAAACAAATAAATCCAGATGTAGATTTTCCAGTTGCCTGATCTCCTGCATGGTCTGCGTCACTGTAGCAGATTAAGTAAGAAGGAGACTTATTTGTAAAATTTAAATCTTTGGTTTGAGTTCCCTTCAAGTATCTAAAGACGCGTTTCACTAATATTACATCTTTTCTGGTAGGTGACTCAAGGTTCCTCGAAGCAACACTAACAGCATAAGATATGTCTGGTCTCGTTGCTACTGATAAATATGCCAATGCACCTACGGCCTGTCTATACGGGAAGTTCGCATTGTTTGCTTTGTCCTCTCTTGTATCATTTTCTTTTGTAATAGGTGTTGGTGCAGGTTTACAATTAGTCATGGCATATTTTTCTAAGACTTTCTTTGTGTAAGCCTTCTGACATAAATTAATGGACTTGTCTTTGCTTATATTTATCTCCATTCCAAGAAAATAAGCTGCAGGTTTAGTTGTAATTTTAAATCTTGTTTTTAGTTCATGAATGAATTCGTGTCCTGCTGCGGTTGTGTTGTACGCTACAAGTCCATCATCTACATACAGACCAATATAGACTTTGGATTGTCCTTTAATTCTAATGTACAAGCATGGATCCGCTTCACTCTGTCGGAAACCTGATTTCTGTAAAAATTCTGCAATGCAAGAATTCCAACAGCGTGGTGCTTGTTTAAGTCCATACAGGCTGCGTTTTAATTTACAAACTCGTCTGGTGCCATCGTGAAAGCCTTGAGGTTGCTTCATATAAAGTTCTTCCTTAACTGTAGCATAAAGGAAAGCTGTTGATACATCAAACTGAAGTAATTTCAAATTTTCACGTGCAGCAACAGCCAGAAGAGTTCTTATAGTGCTCATACGAACCACTGGGCTAAATGTCTTGTCGTAGTCTACTCCAGGGTCTTGGGAGTAACCTTTTATGACTAGTCTGGCTTTGTACCTTTCAACGAAACCGTCAGGGTTCATTTTAATTTTATATACCCATCTACTAGGTAGGGCTTTACGACTTTTAGGTAGGTCCACCAGTTCCCAGGTTTGATTCTCGTTTAATGAGGTAATTTTATCTCTTAAGGACCTTGTTTGACCAATGGCGCTTTCTCCATCATCATCAGTATTGCTTTCAATAGTATCATCATCATCTTCATCATCACCATTGTTTACATTGTCGTCATCCTCTACATCATCTTCAGAGTAGTCAACACTTGATTCAGAAAGTGACTCATAGTCATCATGATCGCTTTCAACGTTTGGTGATTGATCGTAGTTATCCAATGCTATTTCTATCGGTTTATGTTTTGTACTACGATCATTTGGCTTTTGGGATTCAAATGTATCAAATAAATTTGAGATTCCATTTTTGTTTATGTCTTTGTAATACATTGTTTTCATCACTCGAATGTCTTTGGATATAATAACATAATTTTTTGATGGTATATATATTCTAAATGCTTTTGATGTTTCAGAATATCCCGCAAACATGCCTGGAATTGCTTTAGGTGCAAATTTGTGACCATGTGTACCCTTTTTGAGAACATATGTCTTGCTACCAAAAATGTATAGATGATTGATGCAAGGATTTCGTCCAACCCATCGTTCAAAAGGTGTTTCATTTTGAATAGCGCTGTTTATATTTCTATTTGACAAATAGTTGGCGGTGACGATTGCTTCACCCCAAAGTGTTAATGGCGCCTTTGCATCTATCATCATGGCTCTTGCTTTTTCAACAAGGGTGCGATTTTTTCGTTCAGCAACTCCGTTTTGGCTTGGAGTATAGGGTGCGGTCAATCTTCTTTGTATACCGCATCGTTTTAAAAGACTGTCAAATTCTTTATTGACGTATTCCTTGCCGTTGTCTGATTGTAAATATTTTATTTGTTTCTCAGTATGTGTTTCTGCTAATTTTTTAAATTAAAGAATTTACTAGAGAAATTCGTACTAGAGAAGTTCAAAGGAACTTCTCTAGTACTTCACTTTTCATTTTTATGAGATAGACAAAACAATAACGACTGTAGTCATCAATAAAAGTGACAAAATATTTGTTACCGCCTACGGTGGGCGTTCCAATTGGTCCACACACGTCGCTGTAAACAATTTCTAAAAGTTCAGTTGTTCTTTGAGCAGTTTTGACACGAGGGCTAGGTGTTAAATGTAATTTAGCTTGAATACAACTTTCACATTCTGTTAAAATTTCATTAGCATCAAAATTTAAACCAAGTAATTTTTTATTTCTTAAAGCATACATCATATCTTTGGCGTTCATATGACCTAGTTTTCGGTGCCAGTCATCTATGTTTGATGAGTGCACTTTCTTCTGACTTGGAACTTCATCAGCATCATTATCTAAATTACTAAGTTCATGTTTTTGTGGTATGACATAGTAGAGACCATCAGATTTTTTGTGTGCAATGAAAGTTATTCCAGATTTAACATAATTAACAGTAGCTTTACCATTTGAAAATATGACTGTGCCACCATCGTCTGTTATTTTGCCGACGGACATCAGATTAGTACAAAGCTCAGGTACGTAGAGTGTATTTTTTAATTGAGTAAGTGCCTTACCAGTACCATGCTTTGTTTCAAAAGATACTGTTCCAATTCCTTTTACTTCTGCAGTATGTTCTTCTGTTGCAAATTTAAGCTTTCCGGATATACTTTCTAAACTTTTAAAGAGTTCTCGTTGGTACGTCATATAAGAAGTACAACCACTATCTAGAATCCAATTGTTCTTCACAGATTTTTTGTTTTGTGTGTGATAACACGGTGTAACAAAATGGTTCTTATTGTAGTAGTTTGATTTACTGTCTGGTTTTTGTTTATCTTTGTTCCAGCAATTTTTACATATTTTATGGTTTTTGTTTTTAAAGATGTTTCCACTTCGTTTGCATTTCTTACAGGACGCTGTTAATGCTTCATGATATGAAGTTTCAGGTTCGTCGTCAGTAGCGTTATGTATATGTCGTGACTCATATTCTTCTATAATTTTGGTTTTGAGCTCCTCATGCTTCGGAAGAATATCACGTGATTCTATTGCGACTCTGAAATTTTCATAATCCTCTGAAAGGCTGTATAGCATTAGAATTGTTAGAAGATCTTCGTTTATATGTAGATCCATATCCGCAAGTTTATTTACTGTTTCCATGAATTTATTTAGGTGACTTCTCACATCCTGTGTCGTCAGTTTTGTAAGAATCAAATTTTTTAATAGAGATGCTTTGCGTGCTGGTCCTGTACTAGCATAGATGTCTTTGAGTTTATCCCATAATGCCTTTGCGGTAATGCATTTTTTAATTTGACTAAGCTCAGAGGGCGAAATAATTAAAATCAGTTCGGACCTGGCTTGTTTGTCGCGTTCAATCTCTTCAGCATTAGCATCTTTTGGCAAGGATGTTTCGACGTATTTCCATAATTTGTTTCTTATCAAGATAGCTTCAGCTTGTATCACCCAAGTATCATAATTTTCTTTTGTAAGTGGGTCGATTTTTATTGTCGACATTTTAAATTATGATATTCAATTTTTTATTTCATTTTGAATTTTTCTTCTTTAGCGCTCTGCTACCATATTAAGTTTTTGTGATAAATAATCGAGAAGGGTAATAATAAATATATAAACTGAAGCTATTGTAGTTTTATTTACAAAGAAATATAGAAACAATTATTTAAGTTAGAAATACAAGAATATATTTTAGTGACATCTAAGAAAAGCCAATCAAAGTATTGCTAAGGCAACCAGCATGACAATGGTAATCTATAAGACAAATGTCTATGATATAGTATATATTCTTCACAGTAGGCATAATGTACTAAAAAATTTTTCTTCTAGTTTTCTTTCGTAGTTTTTACTTGAGTAACCTAACGTTCCGTGTGGAAAAAGGATGCAAATGTTTCCATTTCGGTTAACAAGATCCAAGAATGCCGGATTACTTTAAAACGTTTGACATGAAGTTAGTTTCAAGAATTTCTGTTTTGTAAGATTATTTATATGATTCGGGTTCGGCCAAGGAAGTGGCATACCTAGTGTCCGATTTAAAGTTGGTCACACTGGCACGGTTACCAACTTAGGGGTTTACCCCCCAGATATAGGGGGTAAATAAGTGAAATGGGATTTTTTTAGGGGTATTTTCAGGGATTTTTTGCCTCTCTAATATTTTTAAATTGATAATATTAATATTTATTTCTTGACATAGCGCCTTATAACGACATCTAGTACGTAATTCTACAAGCACTCTTTTGTGCCTGGCGGCAATACTGGCACCACTGGCGGTCCTTTTTATTTTCTGTGCATATGGCGATTACTGTTGTGTATAAATTGAACGTATGTTTGATATTAGCTTATGTCTGATAGGATACCGCCAAAAAAATAGATTAAGAATATTCTTACGACGATTGTTATTTCGATTTTGGTTTGTAGTGTGTGTCGATATGATGCCTAAAAATTTCAAAAATCTGAATCTTCAGATGAAGACGAAATATTTTATGTATTAAATAACTTATATTAAAAAGACTTTTGAAACATATTACAGCATATTATTTCTAAATCATTATGAATTTATATTTACATATTTTTTACGGGGTCGACTAAATAATTAAGGCGATTTTAGGGGTTTTTGACACAAACTTTAGGGATAAATATTTTTGAGAGTTGGTAACACATCACACTAAAAATTTGATTCATTGATCTGTGGAGGAAATTGGAAATGGGGAGATGAAAATTCATAACAAAAACTCGTTTTAATAAATATTGATATAATTATTTATGTAATCCAAATATAAAGTATTGTCGTTTAAGAATGTAATGAACTGATTATATATACAATTTACGCATAGTCAATTATAACAAAGTCAGGTTAGAAAATATAAATTATTCTTTAAGTATAAATTTTGTATGTTTTGACTTTATAACAGGAATTTATGTTTTTAGAATGGATAAAAATTATGAGACGTACGAGTACCAGTCGGGCAGTAACACGAACAATGATGTTACTCAATTCATTGTTGTTCAGAACAGTGGCACATTTTTAACTGGTGAGAATTACTTAAAATTATTATTCGCCTGATTGTTATATTCATCTAGGTATCTTTTAGAATAATCAGTGAATTTTTTACGTAAATTATTTTTCAAATTGTCTTAAACTCATCGTCATCTGAACTCTAATTGGCCACTGCTGAGCCTGGTATCTCAGAATGTAAAAGCGGTTAGGCTATGGTCTTACATGCTGCCCAAATGCGATTTCGCAAACTTCACACACGAACAGAGAACATTATGGATAACTCAGATGTGCAGATTTCTCTACGATGTTTTCAGCAAGAGTTATATGCCCAGGATTCAACTCGGATCTCCCAAGTAAGACAAAACGAATTCTTAAACTCTAGGCTATCTTTGCTACCTAGCCTTAAATCCAAACAAGCATTAAATCACCATAACTCAAAAATGAGGACTCTTTAATTTAATGACTGATGACCTAATCAAGAGGTTCCAAGTTCAATTTGGCATGCACATGGATTTCTGGAGGTTATGTAATGTACTTCTAGAAAAATAAATATCAATACTAGGAAACCTGCGTACCTTTCAGATATTTCAGTTGTGTGTAGTCTGCAAACCGGAACATAGCCAACATTTTAGTGGCCTCAATGCTAAACCCTTTTGTTTATTGCAAATAGAAGACTCAATGCTAAGTACTGAACTGTATTGGGATGATATGAGGTGTATATTATAAATTTCAAATAATTTACATACTACTGTTCTATTTTTAGTAAATGATAAACCAATACAATATATAACTCAAGTTGAAGATCTCAAAGAAAATAGTGGCGGTGTACAGTCAAATATAGTTTATGATGTCACACCCCAGGAGTATTATGTCAACGTGGATAATTCTTCTGAACTTATTTCCATGCCTGGTAAGATTTTAAATCACTTAATCTTATATATCAAAATGAATCCCTATTTCCCTTAGTCACAACATCATGGCTGGAGCGATTCGATCGCTATTCTCTTTTCATTCTCTATTCTTATTTTGTTGTGTTTGTTATTGTTAAGAGAAGGTTCTATCTAAGAAAAAATTTAAAAAGTTGCACAGAAAATTAGAAAATACAAGAAAATTTAATGACCATATTAACTTTTGTAATGTAAGCTTTTAACAGCCAATTCTTATTCAATATTCTTAGTTAGGACTGGACAACATCTGTTCGGTCAGCTAGTATGTTAATATTTTGATGCCTTGAATCTGTACATGTAATAAAACCAGTGGAGTTGGTCATAACTTAAGTTCAAGTAATGGTAATTAAAAAAGACATTTTATTTAAAATTTTTACTTTAATCCTACATTACCCTTTTTATTCATTACATTTTGATAATTTTTAGATCAATTTATTATTCCTGATGGTGAGAATAACATGTACACAAATAATTATCTATTATCAACAGCAGAAAACAATAAAGTGGAGCAGGTAATAGTTATTTATGCGATTGTTGTATAATAAGGGGTATTAAAACACAAATATGGGTTTATTAGGGATAATAGTATCACATGAGTGTTTTAAGGTAACTGATTCGGAATCTTTTATAGAGGATTTAAAGCATGGGAGTAGATAAAAGTTATTACATAATTTTTATTACCATACACTAAGCATTAACAAGAAATCATCTTTTTTTGTTTTTTAAGATGGACGAAGATGAATTTGAACAAAATACATGTGTTCAAGTTAATGCTGAGGTGGAAATAGGTGATTGTAAAACCAATCCTGATTGTAATCAGGTAATATTTGATTTTTAGATAGTTAACATTAATTAATTTATTCAGTGAGAAAAAATTACATTTTTAATTTTACAAATTTCAGATATTATTAAGTGGTGATCAATATCAGTTTTTTGAACAAAAAGGATGGATATTATTAGAAACTATTGACAAAATATATCTTGTGGACACATTAGGACTACGTGATATTACTAAAGATAAAAGTATGTATCCTACTTATATTATTACTTACAAAGGTTTTTATGTAACCAGCAACTTATCTTTCAATTTTTAACATATAAGAGCTTTTTTATGACATTTAATGATTAGTAGTAGGGAGTCTTTTTCCCACCTCTTGTGCAACTTCTTTTGGTTTATTTTCCCCTTATTTTGTTATATTCATAAAAATGAAATTGTTTTTTCAGAGTTAATTGAAAAACTGAAGCAAGATATCAATGTCAATGAAAAAAGGTAAATATTTTGATTTTCAATAATGTTGAGCTCTTTTATAGTACTTTTATATAGTCAAAGTCAAAATTTTTTATTCAATGTTGGAATTTACATTCTCTTATTGAACGTCGGAATCTACCACCCTTTCGGAAACGACCTAACCCAGACCTGAGAAGAATGGGCGCAAGAAACTCAGCGGGACTGTTTCTTTTGGATATTTTACTTTTTAATCTTTGATTTTTTAAACGCCAATTTTTATAACAAGTATATTTATACATTGAGAAAGATTGGAGCGAACGCATCATTCCCAAGGCGTGACATCTTCCAAAAAATCTTTAATGTTATAATAGCCTTTGTCACACAAACGTTTTTTAACTAACTTTTTAAATTTTCCTATAGAACAATTTTGAACGTTTTCTGGGATCCTGTTGTATGTACATCGCCCAACAAAAGAATTACTAATTCTATTCAATCGAGTAGTAGGAGTAACAAGTTTGTGTTTGTTCCTAGTATTAATGTCATGCAAGTCACTATTTCTAATAAAATCATTAATGTTTTTACGTACATACATAACATTTTCAAAAATATATTGTGAAGCAACAGTCAATATATTAATTTCTTTGAATTTATCTCTTAAAGATATTTTAGGGCCGAGACCATAGATTGCGCGAATAGCCCTCTTCTGCAGTATGAAAATCGTGTTTATGTCGGCTGCGTTACCCCAAAGTAGAATGCCGTAAGACATTATACTATGGAAGTAGCTAAAGTAAACTAAACGAGCCGTGTCTATATCAGTTAACTGGCGTATTTTCTTAACCGCGTATGCTGCAGAGCTGAGTCTATTGGCCAATCTCTCAATATGGGGGCCCTATTGCAATTTAGAATCGACAGTGATGCCCAAAAATACGGTAGATTCCGCTGGTTCCAACTCTTCTCCATTTATAAATACACCAGTCTCTATTTTCTTAACATTGGGTGTCGTAAATTTTATATATTTAGTTTTCTTACTATTTAACATTAGATTATTAGCACTGAACCAATGTACAATATCAGAGAGAGCATTGTTTACATCGTCATATTCAGTTTGATGGCGTTTCACTTTAAATATTAGTGAAGTGTCATCAGCAAACAATACTATCTTGTTCTTTTTTTCTACGAGGTTTGGCAGGTCGTTTATATAAATGAGGAAGAGACATGGTCCAAGAATAGAACCCTGGGGGACCCCCATATCCAGACGAGCCCCAGGAGATCTCTTGCCATTCACGTCAACCCTTTGAACCCTATTTTTTAGATAGGAGTTCATAAGGTCGAGCGCAGTTCCTTTGATGCCATAGTGGCGCAGCTTTCTGACCAGAGTCGCATGTTGTACACAATCGAAGGCCTTAGATAAGTCACAGAATATTCCAAGTGCATTCTGTGATTCCTCCCAGGCCTCGAAGATATTCTTAATTAATTCGACACCGGCATCCGTTGTTGAACAACCCTTAGTAAAACCAAACTGTTTCACATGGAGAAGTCTCTGTGAATTAAAATGAATTAACATTTGGTTTAAAATTAGTTTTTCAAAAATTTTACTAAGCGTTGGCAATACTGAGAGCAATACTGAGATGGGTCGAAAATTATTTGGATCAGTTATACATCCAGATTTAAATATAGGCGTTACTTTACTATGCTTCATCAGGTCAGGAAATACAAGTATTGAAAATAGTAGCTAGATACGGTGCAATGGCATCAATAATGGAGTTAATAATTTTAACAGAAATACCCCAAATATCAGCTGTTTTCTTCATATCTAGGGTTCTATTATATCTTTACTGTTGACAGTACTAACTTCGAACAGTACATCACATTTTTTAACATTTTCTAGCAATAATGATTCAGCAACGCTGGCAGATGAAATGAGAGAACAAGTTGTTGAGATTGGAATGTCAGAGAAATATTTTTCAAACGTGGATGCAACTTCCTGATCAGTTTTGATATTAATGTTATTATAAATGAGATTATACTTGAAGTTACGATCTCTGACTCTTCCAGTTTCCCAATTGATAATATTCCATGTCATTTTTATTTTGTTTTGTGCATTATAAATTTTTTGTTTAATATGTAACAACTTTGCCATGGAACACACTTTTTTAAATAACTTTGAATATGCTTTAACAAAGGCTATAAAGGACTCTGAATGGTTGTATGATCTCTCATTATAAAGTTGATATAGTTTTTGTCTACTTCGATGAATACCAACAGTTGCCCAATCATTAAATGACAAGAGACCACCCGAATTGACTGTCTTGGTAGTGAATATAGCAGTAAACTCTGAATTTATTAATTTAAATAGTGTGTTATATAACATATCAGGGTTATTGTTGTCAAAATTTAAGTATGTGAGTTTTGCTATAATACTACCTTTAAATTTCTCCATACGTCTGGAGTTTGTAGGAACAAACACAATCTTTTTATTTTTATTTTCTTTTTTTAACTCACAGTTAAAAGAGACTAATTGCCCAAAATGATCCGAACTCAACTTTTTAATAATTGAATACGAATTGGGTTGAAAGTTGGTAAATATATTATCAATACATGTTGCTGAGGTTGCAGTTACTCTAGTTGGCTCTAAAAATATATTTACTAGGTTATATGAATTTAACAAGGATCTGAATCTAACACTTGTGGTGGAGTTTTCTAATAGATTAATGTTAAAATCACCACATACTATAATATATTTTAGATTCAGATAATTTTAATAGTATTTCTTCTAACACATTTTCAAATAATTCATATAACGCTCCAGGGGGACTGTATATGCTCACAACAATGATGCGCTCAAGTTCTGCACAGGCTATCTCAATAGTACGTTCTACAGAGAGGCTCACAATGTCTTTGCGTTCTTTAAATTTAAAAAGTGTACTTATAATTATTAAGGACGTAACGACTTTTCTCTGCAGGACGCACTTGCTACCTGGCGACCACTGAAATTAAATATGAGTTCATAATTACGAAGCCAATGCTCTGTAATACAAAAAAAATGAATGTTTTCATCTCATAAATAATTCCAGTTCTAATTCTTTACCTAAAAGTAGTATAATTTAATCAAATGTCAGAAACCTGTTTATTTATATAGAAATTTCTAAGTTGCGAATTATGAAAGAAATAAGTCAGTTAAATAAGTGTTAATATCTACAGTTCAAATATAGTAAATAATGAAGTGTCTTATGAGAATGAAGGTCACCTTGCTTCAAATAGCATTGAAGAGTCGATTGACTACATGACCAAAGAAGATGTAAAAAAAGAAGATGTCAAACAAGAAGATGTCATACAGCAGAATCAGGATGTGCAATCATACTTGGATAACAACCCAGGTAATGTTAACAATTACTTTTATTTGCCCATGTTGTTATTCATTATAAGCAACACAACTATATACTAACTCAAAAATGTAATTTATGCATCTTTTACGTATATTTCATGTAACATGTAAGAAAAATAAGCAAGAAAACTGATGCTCCTTAAAGCAACATATAATATTTTTATTATAGGTTGCTTTAAGCACTGAACTGACCGTTTTGGCAAGAAATTCTGAATTTTAAATGGCAACATTATACATAAATACTTACAGATCCCGTACAACCCCAAGAAATTGAAGAAGAACATAAAAATGATATTGCATATCTGGCAGCAGAACATGATTATGTAAAAGTGACTTCTTTCAAAGATACATCATACAGGAGAGAGGGAGAAGCTCTTAGAATTAAAACCAAATTCTCTTTCAAAGGTAACATCCATAAATATAATTTTATAAACCAACAGGTCTTTACTATTAACATATAATTATAATGACGCCAGTTCTCTATGCACCTGTCACCAAAAAAAGTGTCCAAAACCCGACTTTGACTTTTGATCTTTTATGGATATCCGTAATCATTCAAACGAATATTAAAACCCAAACTCAAAATAATATATAAAACAAAGAAAATATTTCTTATAAGTACACTTGCTTGGTGTTATTATCTTTTTATCAAATAACTACTCTAATTTTTAGACATTCCACCAGAAATAGTCTTAGGTAGAACAGTACATGGCAAAAAGTTAGTTGCAAGCGTGAAAACAGAGAACTTAAAGAGTGCTCTTACTAACAAAGCTGTAGGGGAGAAGTTCCAGAGGATCCCTGCTGAGGATTATGATAAACATGTACAGAGTAAGTTATATATATAAGAAAAATTTAACTTCTAGAATCTCTATATCTAAAACATATCAAAAAAAACTTATTTGATGAATATGTATAACATACGAGGGAGCGTTTTTAAGTTCGCGAAATGAGAGGGTTGAAGGAGGGTGAAAAGGAGGGTAAAAAGCAGTGATGGCCCAGTGGTTGAGACTTCAAGTCTTACTCGGGAGGTCCGAGATTCGATCACACACACACACACACCTCTGACTCTGAGTTATGTGTGTTTTAGGCAATTAAATATCACTTGCTTTAATGGTGAAGGAAAACATCGTGAGAAAACCTGCACTCCTGAGAGTTCCCAAAAAGTTCTCAAAGGTGTGTGAAGTCTGCCAACCCGCATTGGGCCAGCGTGGTAGACTATGGCCTAATACCCTCCTCATTCATTCTGAGGAGGAGACCCGGCTCAGCAGTGGGCCATTGAAGGGTTGTAATGATGATGAAGGAGGGTAATTAGGCTCATTAGGTTCGTAACGTATTCAGTGACTCATAATCAGTATAAATACGAGGTTTCTTTGTTATTAGAAGATTAGTCATCACCAAGCAATATAATCGGGAGTGAAAAGCAAAATATGGAAAAATCAAGCAATCAAGCAAAATCCTTACCAAGCAAGGAAAATCAGTTGCGACCATAATGAATGAGATGTTATTGGTTTACGGCGACTCTTGTCCAGGAAAAACCAGGGTGTATAAGTGGCACAGTTTATTTAAACAAGAAAGGGAATCCCTTGAAGACGACTCGAGGCCGGGTGGGAGCATCGAGGTGACCACGCCAGATTTATCCAAAAAGTCGAAAAAATTGTACTCGATGATGGTTGACTAACGAAGAAACAACTCGCAGAAACGGTTGGAGTACCTGATACAACCATTTTTAAAATCCTGCACGATCATTTTGGCATGACTAAGGTCAGCGCAAGATGGGTGCCGAAAATGCTCACGCCGCCGCAAAAACAGCGCGTAGAGTTTAAGTTTAAAACCTTTATCGCAAATATGTAATATTTTCTGAGAATGGTCCATATTGTCACAAAATACTACATGTTCCGGATTGTGCCGTACGAGTCTGGTTGTTAGATCATCGAGCTACCTACTTGTGTGGTGTGTCTTGGTTCGGGTTCGCGCGTCTCAATTCTATGTGGGCAGGGTGCTCTTCTGGGTTGCACCATACGAGTCTGGTTGTTCAGATTGCCGCGGATTATAGCAAGGTAACTTTTTGATTCCTTTTAAATCATGAATTTCCGCAAAGTAACGCCTGATTCAATTCAATAGCGCGTAGAGTGTTTACGTGTATTTTTGGACCTCCGTAATGAAGACAAGGAAGGTGTATTGAGATGAATTTTTACTGAAGATGAAACTTGGTTCAACATTATGAATCTGAGTCGAAACGAGACTCCATGCAGTGGCATAAGAAGTGAGAGACAAGAGGTGTCAGCTGGGAAACTTATGGCAATGGTCTTCTGGAACGCAAACGGAATATTATTGATCGATTATAAAGATGTTTCTGTAACCGGAGAATACTACGCTTCAATATTAGAGCGACTAAAAGAAACCATTAGAGAGAATAGACGGGGAAAATTGACAATGTATTGGTAAAAAAAAAAATCTGAAAAATGTATCGGTCTTGCAGGTGAATATATTGAAAAGGAAAAATTATTTGTTTATTTTTTCCACCCCTTATCCCCTCATAACGAACATAAAAATGCTCCCTCGTAATAACGAATAACGAGGGAGCATTTTTATGTTCGTTCCAGGTATTCCTGGATCCCTCGTATCTGGAGTCTAAAAAATATTTAAAAAAATTTGTCTGTCTGTTGTTATATTACTATAATTTTTACACACACTTGCACTAATTACAAAAGAGGAAAAAATATAGAAATTGCACCACTTTTTTATATATATTAGTGCTTTTTGAGGGGGTTTGGCACTGCAGCTGAAACACAGATTTTCCTAGTTTAGCTGGTGCTACCTTCCATAATTTAATGTAATAAAAAAACTTTAGGTATCATGAATATTAAGAAAAATGGAGTTGTTTTTCGTCTAAATAAAAAATGTTTATTATTGTTGTAAATCTGTTATTAAGTGATTTTACCAATTTTTTAGTTTTTTTACTGTTGTTTCGCTCAGTCTGTCTGGTTATCAAGAATTATCTGTATCTTTGTGATCATTTTTAGATAATCCAGGTCTAGATGAAAAAAAGCTTCATTATTTAATTCAAGAACATTTTCGGGGTAATACAGAAAGTTTGTCTCTAAATGATGTGAATGCTGCAGAAATAGTTGTTGAGCAATTGTTACAGGTGCCAAATTTTAAGGCTACTGTTATGGAACGACGGCTGCTCATTACTAAGGTATTTAATTCTTTATTTTATAAAAGAATAACCAGAAAGCCATATTACTAATCTTGAAGAAACCTTTACATTATTTTTATTAAAATCCTCGCATCGCATCACAACCGTCTTGTATGAAATAATTTTTTAGGTAGTAATTGATCAATACGAGACAAAAGAAACCTGCACATCAGATATTCTCCCGACAATGGTGACGGGACATGTAGTCAAAACTGACACTAAGGTCGTCTTTAAACACATACCGGATCTGTTGCAGCAGTCACTCGCCACCGCTCAAGGTATTACATTTATTCATTATATAATAAGGTGACACTCTACTCTCGCGGTCGTATTTTCATTTTCTTACTCGTTCAATCATTCATACGTTTCACTCATTCTTACTGATTAGCCATAGCCATCTATTCTAGTCAATGATTTGCAGTGGACACAACCATCTCAGTAACTCAGTCTTCTCTTTCAATTACTTAATTACTTTTCATATTTAAACTACTTTACTTTGCGACATTTTTAATTTTATTTCCTTTAAGTGCGTTTGTGCGCTTGGCGGTCCAAGGAATCCTTAACATGCGCCTCCAGCACCACATCTCAAACGCGTCTATCCTTTACCTTTCTCTCGCCTTTATGGTCCATGTCTCCACTACGTACGTGAATACTGGAAAAATCAAAGCACGGACCAAACGACTCTTGATGGTGTTGCTTATACCCCGATTCCTCCATATTCCAGTTGCAAAGCGTCTCTTAATTTCTGGGACACAGCTTCCATAGCTGAATATTCGTATGTTATATGTATATTCCTCCACAACTTCTATAGATGGAATAGTGCAGGATTCTGCGAGTTCTGCGGCGCGGTCAACTATCATGAGCTTGGTCTAGCTGTTGTTTATAGCCAAGCCCAACTCCAAACTCTCCGCTTCCAGTCTGCGCAGAAGTTCCTGCATGTTTTCCATTGAAGTAGCGACAATGACAGTATCGTCTGCATACCTTAGGTTGCGTATCCGTTTTCAACCTAAAGGGAAACCTCCGTCCCAATTCTCCAAAGCTTTGCGGGTTATGGATTCTCAGTACATGTTTTTAAAGCATTGCAGAAAGGATGCAGCCCTGACGTATGCCTTTGCTTGTAGCAAACACATCCGAACAGTCGATGTCAATCTTAACATACGGTTACCCCAGTAGAGGTTAGCTGAAACTAACCTCTACTCTACATATAGGCGATTAAATTTTATTTATATAGATAATATGTAAAGATTTAAGAATAGCGTCTATCTAACAAATATAAAATGATCAAAGAATTCATTACGTTAAATAAATACGTGTCGCGTCGATCTCCGCTATTTTAATTGAAACGACCTCAAAATGGCGGCGCTGCAAGTTAAACGAACGTCGTAACTTCTCAAGTCATAATTTTATTATTTGTATTTTAGGTAATATATCTTATTGGTATTTATAATTAAGTATATTATTTATTAGTGTAGTATATCTGTATGTATGTTTATTATATTATTTTATACATATAATACTATATTTAGCATATGTAGTGTATAACTTGGTTTGTTGTGCTTCATTTCTTTGTCCATTTTGTTGTATGTTTGTATTTCATGGTATATTTGTTGTTGTTGTATTAAGTTTGACGTTTGAAGTACGTTCACAAAAATAATTTGCTATATGAGTTCATTGCATACATTTGGGGATCGAAAAGATATTTTCATCATGATTTCATATAGATCAGTCGTTGGCTATAGCCATCTAAAATGAAGTTTGCTTCCAAAATGCTATACCTTATATTTCAGTGATAAAAAACAGTGATAGCCTAGTGGTTAAGACATTAGTGTCTTACTCAGAAGGTCTGGGTTCGATCCTGGGCACACACACCTCCGACTTTTTGAGTTATATGTGTTTTAAAAAATTAAATATCACTTGCTTTAACGGTGAAGGAAAACATCGTGAGGAAGCCTGCACTTCTGAGCGTTCTCCATGTTCTTAAAAAGTGTGTGAAGTCTGCCAATCCGCACTTGGCCAGCATGGTGGACTATAGTCAAAACTGCCTCCTCCATTCTGAGGAGGAGACCCGGCTCAGTGAGGCATTAATGAGTTGTGATGATGATGATGATGATTTTCAGTTGGAGGTACAAACGATGAAGACAAGTTTTTACACATTCATGTACAAGAAATAAAAGGTGTTGATGGCATCACTAGAATTTCTATAGTCCTGAATAAACAAAGTAAGTATTTATACATTACATTATGTTATAAAATTTATTTTCAAATTTGACTTATAAGAAATAAAGTTATCAGTCAGTTTTAGTATTCATATTCTCTTCTTATCAGATGAGGTTAGACCTAAAACATTACAATTGTGAAAACTATGTCCACTTTCAATAGAAGTTATTGCCTGATGGGCGTTCAGACATATCGACAAATGAACAATAATTTTGAAACTGATTGTTTCCACTTCTGTTGCTAAATAAGTTAGTGAATTAAAGTGATATTGTCTAAAATAGCTGCGTTGCATTTGAATTTTTACTTTTTTCTCAGATATTCCTTTAATGGATTTAGCCAAAAATGCGAGAAATAAACAAAACATGGTATATGCTTGTGGCTCCTGTGCTGCTATTTATAATACTGAAGAGGGTCTAAGTTTACATCTAGAGGTGAATATATTTTCATTATATTAAAGGCAAGGTCCATTGCGTTATTTTCCTGAATGGGAATTTAATTTCGAAACCACAACATCAATTTCAATAATATACATATAACTTTTACCTTGAAGTTGGATTATCGAGAATTTAGCATGCCACTTTTTTGTTGCACTACAATTTTTTTGAAAATATGTTACGGTCTTAGTAGTTCAGTTATGCATTCAAGAGTTAAATTATTCCAAAACTTAAAAAAATATGCCGTTTTATTTACATCGGTTTTAATAATTAGGACTAGTTCTATATCTTAGTTTGTTGCGGTTTCGAGTATTGCATTTTAATGTTGGGAGTTTCATATAGACATCATATTTCCACAGACTAACGCTCTATATATCTCGCGGTTTCATATCGATTCCATTTCTTAGACATATCTGTGTCCGCCATGTTGCTGGTATTCGTCTGTCAGCACGTCTTGCGCCTTCCCCAGCCGAGATAAAAGTGATTTAATATTTATATCAACTAAAAACTCATACGACAAAGACTGACACTTGAGTTTGAATCTGTGACATTACAGTGTTGCTAAACCAATAAGTTAAATTACCACCATTATAATTATTTCTCCAACATATATGCCCTTTTATATTGTTAAATTCAGCAATTTCTCAATTTTTGGTTGTTTCAGACTGATTGTATGAATGTAAATAATCTCGTAACTGTAGATGCAGACAATCCGAATAATAATTATAGTGCGGTATTTACCGATAAAGGTAAAGAATACATGTGTAACCAGTGTCATGTAAGTATTATTTTTAAGAAATATCCTCAACTAAGATACAAACCGTTGGTATAATTACAGTTTTTATTATTTTACTGTAAATTGTTTTCATAGGTAGAGGTGTTTTACCCATATAATTTTGCAGACCATTTAACTTAGTTCTAACCGATTTACAAATAATTTTTATATTAAAGTATTAAATAAAAACAAATAGTTCAACATGAAGTCAAGCTTTGATTGGTGTTAATAGATTTTTTTCTGTAATCACTACTGTGGTTTTTGTTATTTAAAAGTAAATGTTTCAAAAACCTTTTGGATTGTGACGATCTGTAAAAACTGAGTTGAATACATACTATTTTTTAACCAACTTCAAAAAGCAGAATATTTTTTATATATGTTAACAAATTACTCAGACGCCTTACCAATTCGTAAAAATTCATTTTATGTTTTAACCTAGTTAAACATTCGTTTAATAGATATATCAGTGTTCTATCTCACTATACGTCTGTCGACCTCGCTGGTTCAAAATAGCAATAATTTTATATTATTGTACTAATAAAGTGAGGTTAATAAATAAGATAATTTTTAAGTTTAATAAATAATTATTTTTTATTTTTTAGTGCATTTTTACAGTTCGAAGTTGATTTAATTTTTTAATGTATTTTATTTGTTTCAGTCCATATTTACAAAATTAAGTAGCTGTCAAAAACACATTAAAAATAATTGCTCCTCAGATAAACCCGGTAAAAATGGAAAACGAGGAAACAGTAAAGAATTATTTAACTGTATAATGTGTGATAGGAAATTTCAGCATCAGGGATCACTGTCTAAACATATTATAACCAAACATATTAAAATACCCTCTTCATTCTGATGAGGAGACCCGGCTCAGCAGTGGGCCATTGATGGCTCATGATGATGTTATTAAAATTAACACAAAATAAATGTTTTGAATAGCCATTAAAAAAGGTTTTTATTTTTTATTCAACTATTTACATGAAATAGCAACATTGCAAAATGTCATTGACTATTTTACATTAGGTTATTATAAAAAAAATTAAAATAAATTTAAACTCAATAATTAATTGCTTGTTATTCTAAAACATGTCATCAGCAAATATGTTATCCAAATCTTGAAGGAAATCTATATTTTCTTCTTCAATTTCATTATCAGGTGTACTTCCTGAAAAAAAATTTGTGGTTTCTTAATTTAGTTTTAAAACTAAATTAATTACAACTGAATTGAAAATTCATTCAAATGAGAAAGAACAAACAACAAGAATAAATTGTTGTTGTTAAAACAGAAATTAATTTTTAACAAGGATTTGTTGATTTATAATTTACACACAAAATGAATTTAGTAAATTGGGACTATCTTGGCAAAACTTACCAATTATATCTTTTTTAATTACACTGTATTCTTCTTCATAATTTTTTTGAAATCCATCAGGTAAAGTAACGTCATCAGTAATTACAGTAGTATATATACCAGAAATATTGCTTAAAGTTATATTTAGATAGTGCTTTTTGAATGCACTTCCTGTAGTGAGCACAGTAGGCCTTGATAGCACAAGGGCACAACACTCTGACACAATGTATGTGGAAAAAGCGGTCCATGCATCTCTATGGAGTGTACATTTAATACTTCCTGAAATAAAATTCTAGGTTTTCAGTTTGTTACATAAGGTACATCCTTACTAATATTATAAATGCGAAAATAACTATCTGTATGTCGTGATTTCACGCCAAAACTGCTGAAAGGATTTAAATGAAATTTGGTATACACATAATTTAGAGCCTGAGAAAGGTCACAAAGGCTGCTTTTTAACGCGAAAAGGGTTGAAAAAAGGTAATAAAAAGTTCTATTGAAGTATTGTCATTTTTATTTAAACCTAGAAGCTTGAAACATTTTTTAGGCTGTTGAATCAATATAAATAAATATGACAATCTAAGTTTGTAAAGTTTTACCCTCAAGGGTGTAAAATATCAATAGAAAATAAGGAATGAAAATATGTAATTTTTATGTGAATGTTTTATAAGTTTGCAACAAGAGATATGTATGTGTCTTATTTATAAAATAATTACCTAAATAATTAAAAATGCTACCCAAAGACTATCTATACATTTTAAAAAAATGTATCTTATCGATTGTACAATATACAGAAAATTAATAATTTAACATAACTTAATGTGATCTTTATAACACCAATGGAATCCAAGGTAATCATTTTTAAAATTTTTGTGTATCATTCTGTTGGTCAGTTCATACACAAAGACTATTGCACCAAAATGAATCCTGTTTTCACATTTGTATTGCTTTAAGTCTAACTTAAAATATAGGCAATAGTCATTTAAAATGTTTTAGCCCAGCAAAGTTACAATGTTTGTCTATGACGAGCTTCAAACTTCTTTACCAATTGTAAGATATGATATTTTTTATCTTTCATCATCACAACCCTTCAATGGCCCACTGCTGAGCCAGGTCTCCTCCTCAGAATGAGGAGGGTATTAGGCCATAGTCCACCACGCTGGCCCAGTGCGGGTTGGCAGACTTCACACACCTTTGAGAACTTTTAGGGAACTCTCAGGAGTGCAGGTTTCCTCACGATGTTTTCCATCACCGTTATTGCTTAAAACACACATGAGTCAGAGATGTGTGCCCAGGATCGATCCTTGGACCTCCCGAGTAAGGCTTGAAGTTTCAACCACTGGGCCATCACTGCTGTATATTTTTTATCTTTATCATAAACTATTTTTTTTTATTTACTAACCAGTTTTGTCCCTTAATGTTATTAATGGGTCAATAGCAGATCTGTCTACAGATTCAATAAAAGCGGCTACAATTTGAGCTTTTCTTCTTTGTAAATTACCCACTAAAGCCTGATGTTTAATGGCTTTGATACAGTTTATTTCTCCTAAGCTTGAGGTATCTTCTAGCAGTCTCTTCCACAATGGTGTTTCAAACACATCATCATGTAAGTAATTTTGAGTATAATCTATATCCTAGTAGAAAAGTAATTTTATTAAATTTATTACTAAAACATTAAAAAATCATAACACAAATGTTACAAGATTAACAATGTTATTTAACCTTAATTTCAATAATAATATTAAAAGTAGTAGTATACTATATAATTAAAGCAGTTGAAGTGGCAATATTTAAATAACTTGACATTGTAATGTATCAAGATAACTTTAATAACAATTATTTTATTTTATTGCTTGACAATGCATTTTTATGTTAGGTGACACATGAACTGTGTCCCCTTGATTAATGAGACACTGGTTACTTGAGGCACTTTCTGCATCCATTAACCTCATCCTTATATTTAAGTCACTAATAAACATAAATTATTTACATTACAAGATAAATAGAAACCATGTACCTGAGTAAGAAGTTCCATTTCACAAATAGTCTCATCTTTTTTAGTTTCAAATGATCCATTTAATAATCCAGCTGGACCTGGAAACTTTCTCTTGGTTTTATGATCGAAATACGAATTAATCATTTTTCTTTTTGTATGCTTTGGTGAGGTGCTTTCCTTTCTCGTCATGTTGTTGTTAATGTTTTCACTATTATCATCTTTAAATTGTTTATTTCTATGTAATTCTGTTGGTGTTTTAAAATTGTTGACTATAGTTTCATTATTTTCTGGTTCCGTATTTGGGAGTGAATCCAATTTTGTTGGATTATTAATTGTAGATTTTACAGCTATTTCTGGAAAATCTATTTGTGATAAAATCTGAAACATGCAAGTGAAACGTTATCATGAAAAGTTTTTGAGATTAATTATTTATTATTATAATAATATACCTGATCATAGTCATCAGATTCAAACATCGTTTACTATAATAAAACTGAATATTCAAAACAATTCAAAATTAAATAAAAATTAAAACTTCGAAATTACAGATTATCTTCAAGATTTTTTTATAGAACATAGCAATAATATAGGCACTGACACACGACTTTGCGCTAATGTCGCGTAAAACGAAAAGAACACGCAGGAGACTGAGCGATATTGTTGCCTGAAAATCATGATTACATTATTATTAAGGAATTATTAAATATCACCATCATTATTTAAAGAGGTGTAAATTATTACCATTAGAAGTTAATATTGACTAAAGCACCTAGATTTACGCAACTTACTCGGCGCTAGTCAAAAATATTAATAAACTAGTATCTGCCCCAAAGTTTGCCCACAAAAAATTCAGAATGAGAAGTATGAGACACACTCGTTTATTCACCCTCCACTAATAAACTTACTATCTCAGTCACGCACTTTCATTCAACGAAATTATAAGAAAAAATGGAAAAAATCTTCTAAATCACGAACATTACGCTTGTTTCTCCGATAAAAAGTATCCTGTGTTTTTCATTTTTTTAAAGTATTTGTAAGTATTTTTTTATGATTATTCGTTAAATTCTTTTTGCATAAATAACTCTCTTCTATTCCTTAGGACTCGATATATATATGTATATATATTTATCCAGGTTATATACTATTTATGGACTAAATTTTGTTCAGATCACTTCAGCCATTTTTTGTTTTATTGAGTAACTAACATCATAATATCCAAACTTTCACATTTATAATATTACTGTAGTTGTAGCAGGAATACTTATTTTAAATAATTTAAAACAGACCATAGAGATGCAGCAAATGTTTATTGTTTACTTGTCTAGAAATGTTTGATTTCGTTTTTTTGATACCAAAATTTTTAAGAGTATTTCCCAACTTACCTAATTTTGCGATAAATCAACTGTGTTATTTATCTTATAAGTAAACGATGTCTGAGTTTGATGTGTTAAATCCTTTAAGTAAAGTTAAACTACGTATAAATGATGAACAATTAACTGAAATTACAGAATGGTTTGCTATCAATTCAAAGCCTCTCTGTTTTATAAACGACGAATCAATTAATGTTGTCACAATCGAGAATTTGAAAGAGTTTTTAGAGTTAAAAAAGTATAGTATAATTTACATATATCTACGTTAATTATACATGATAGGAATATTTTCATTATGTTTAGTTTATTCCAGATATCATAGAAGAAATTTTCACTATCCTAGTTACGCACAAATTATGAATGAAGCAGAAAAACTAAAAGCAGGTGTAACAAGAATGTTAACAAAAGAACAGGTGATATATATGTTAAACAAATGGGTTATTGAGGCCGATATCAAACATGAGCTTGTTCTCGCTTTTAAAGTATGTGCTAAATGTTATAATGTAAGTGCAGTTTATGTAGATTTTCAAAACAAAATATTTTCACAAATTAGGTGTTTGATACAGAAAATCGAAGGTTTTTGGATATAGATGACTTAAAAGTTATAGTTACGGCGTACGCAGACACTTTTAATGAAGCCGAGGTTCGAGAAATGTTACGCGACGCAAATGTTCGTGGTGATGGAAACGTGTTTTATGAAGAATTTGTTGAAAGCTTATTTAGTGTTGCTCCTGATTTATACAAATTAAAGGTAAAGTTGTGAAATAATAAAAATAAATATTAATTATAAGTATATTCGGTACATTTAAATTTTTTAGGCTGATTATTTGTACAAGAATCCCGATGAAGATCCTTCTGTACCTCCCGAACTGAATATAGAGGAAGAAACAAGTGCATATAAAACTCAACCAATTACTACTCAGTCTCAACCAACTGCAGCTGCAGAGACTAATACAGTTAAAAAACAGAAGAAAAAATAAACTTAATTACATATTTGATGCGGTTTTTTATGATCTACATCCTCATTTATACTACTGTTTAAAGCCGCAAAATCTTTGTATTTTTACCAGTAAAATTGCCGTTTTTCATGAAACAGGTTAACTGTTTTTATTTTTATTAATCAAAGTAATTACCCATGCAATGCACGAACTGCCTCGCGGTTATTGCATTTTTTCTCCGCCAAGAAGTTATCCAAATTCTGGAAAATGTGGAAGTCTGTAGGGGCAATTCTTCAGTCATTCGGGAAATATGATTAAAACCTTTTTTGTATCCACCTAATGGTAAGTGGTCACCATTTCCATATCATCACACCATGATATTCTCGTTTTGTCGATGCGTTGAATCCTCGATAGATCGATAGAGTATGGAGGGGGAATGAAGAAAAAAATAGCACCTAAGCAGTTCACTAGATCCGCAGCATTAAAAGAATGGGACAGGAAGGGGTTAAGTCTAGCCCACATGCCGCAGCGGAACGCGTCTATGGCACTTGGCGGTCGGATTCGCATGTTGATGGTCGCATGCCGGTCGGGGAACAGATATGGAGTACAGGGTGTATTCTAACCCATCCCCTCACTGACAAATATTTGAATAATGTTACAAGTTATTTTAACACAAGAAAGCCTTGAACGGGTTTGAAGTAGGGGATAAAGTGAATATCGAGCTGCGTGAGGTTTATATCTTTAGGAAATAGTCGTATAAAATTATTATGATCAAATCAAATCAAAAACACTATTTAAAAAAAAATTAAAGATAAATCTATATAGGTATATAAAAGGAGAAGATGACTGACATATCAACGCAGGCCCTGCACTATAAGGGTTAGAAACTTGAAATTTTGCACAGGGGTTCCTTTTATAACATAGGGGAGCACTACGAAAGGATTTTTGAAAATTCACCCCCCAAGGGGGTAAAACGGGGGTGCAAAGTTATTATGAAACTTTGCCGTTTTTGAAGTTACTCAAATGAAATTCAGTATGAAGGTTCTTCATTGGATGTCATGAAACAGGGGTAAAATATTTTTTCGAAAACAATTCCTTAAGGGGGTAAAACGGGAGTGAAATGTAAGTAAGAAACTGCCGTTTTTGAAGTTATTCAAATGAAATTCAGTATGAAGGTTCTCTATTGGAAGTCATGAAACAGAGGTAAAATAATTTTTCGAAAGTAATCCCTTAAGGGGGTAAAACGGGAGTGCAAAGTTAGTATGACACTTTGCCGTTTTTGAAGTTATTCAAATGAAATACAGTATGAAGGTTGTTCATTGGAAGTCATGAAACAGAAGTAAAATATTTTTTCGAAAGTAATCCCTTAAGGGGGTAAAACGGGAGTGCAAAGTTAGTATGACACTTTGCCGTTTTTGAAGTTATTCAAATGAAATACAGTATGAAGGTTGTTCATTGGAAGTCATGAAACAGAAGTAAAATATTTTTTCGAAAGTAATCCCTTAAGGGGGTAAAACGGGAGTGCAATGTAAGTAAGAAACTTTGCCGTTTTTGAAGTTATTCAAATGAAATTTAGTATGCAAGTTCTTCAGTGGAAGTCATGAAACAGGAGTAAAATATTTTTTCGAAAACAATCCCTTAAAGTGGTAAAACGGGAGTGCAAAGTTAGTATAGAACTCTGCCGTTTTTGAAGTTATTCTAATAAAATTCAGTATGAAGGTTCTTTATTGGAAGTCATGAAACAAGGGGAAAATATTTTTATGAAAGTAATCCCTTAAGGGGGTAAAACGGGAGTGCAAACTTACTATGAAACTATGCCGTTTTTGAAGTAATAAATCTATCCGTACTAAATAAAGTTATTTACACTGTCGCCATTTATTGTATTAAAAATGTCGCTAATTTTTTTTAAAAAGCTCATCGACCCACGTTTTCACATGGGTCGTCGTGAGCTTCCCGTGACCACAACGACCGTAAACGTCGAGTGAGACGTTAAAAGAGCTTTTTAGGCATTGTGGTCGCTCAGTGGAACGCACTGAAGGCCGATGCCGGATGGGGTCGATTAGTATCTGTGGATTATCATCTTGTGACATATTACGTATCTGTGGCTATCTTGGCTGTGTATGACTGTGGAACAGTGACCTGTCAAATGTTGCAAATAAGCATTTTGAAGTGAAAATTGAGGAATATCTATGTACAGATTTTCTCGTTGTTCTTTTTGTTAGTTTATGTTAATAAGTACAAGTATTTATGTAGGTTTATCTATTTAAATACATCTATTAATTGATTCTATTGCTTTTTCCGTATAAACTAATAAAAGCAATGGATCTGGAAGACAATGCGATGGGCTTAACCCAAGAACAAACTGATAAAATCCTTCAATTCCAAGATTTAACTGGTATAGAAGATATGTCGATATGCAGAGACGTTTTACAGAGACACCAGTGGGATTTGGAGGTAATAAGCGTGTGCTAGAGCTTGTTTTCAGTTTGTAGGTCATCACATTGGTTTGTGCTAAATCTAATCTAAAGACAGGATTTTTAACTGTCTTTCCCCATCCGCGATGTTTTCATAAAGATCCCGATTTTTGGGAAGAAGCACCATAGGCTATGAATGATTTCTCAATAATCAAACCTTTACTGTTGATGCTTTAATAATTTTAAAATCTTTAACTGAGTTATCCAATTTTTTTAAAATATTTGTATACTTTTTTGATTACCAACACAGTTTTACATTATTATTTTAAACTGCATATTATTACTATCTTAATCACTTTATGCTGTGTTACAAGTTATAACAGTACAAGAAACTAAAGACAAACACTGTCACACACACCTTTTACTATATTTGTATTTATTTTTAATAAAACATTATATTTTATTTGATTTAATATTTCTATAAATAGTAATACATTGTACTGTAAAAAAGATATTAAAAAGCCCATCCTTCTCTCTAAAAATTAAAGTATAGCTTTCCCGAGTAAAGATTTTTTAAAAATGTATAAAATATCCATATCAGGAATTTTGTTTGTAAAATAGTTCTATATACATTTTATTTTAGGTTGCAATACAGGAACAGCTTAATATAAGGGAAGGACGTCCTTCTGTATTTGCAACTGAGGCAAGAGCACCACCAGTGGTCCATGATCATATAGCCCAACAAATTTATACAGACGAAGCTCCAGAGGGCCCAGGCGGTGTGCGGGGACTCTTCCGCTATGTTGTCAACTTAGTTGTATCAATGTGTTATAGTACAATATCTTCAGTTTTAAATTTATTGCTAAGTTTTGTCAGAAATGATGATAGAAGACGTAAGTATAGTTTTATTTATAATTTTCCTAAGAAATATCATTGTTATTCTATATAACATAATTTATTGTTCCAGTTGTGACAGATCCTCTTGGTGATGTGATGAGCTTCATTAACAATTACAATTCTCGCTATAACCCACATCCAGTATTTTATCAGGGAACCTATGCACAAGCTCTTAATGATGCTAAAAATGAGCTAAGATTTCTTATTGTATATTTACATTCCGAATCTGCAGCTGAAACACAGAACTTTTGCAGGTAAAGTGTATTTTTTTCTCTTCTTCAATTATTTGATTGATTATTTAATAGATAAAATATATAGTGGGGATAGTGGTGGTGGTGATTCTCGTAAACAAATTGATTAAAGAATTTTAATTGCATGCACTAGAATTGTGTTTTTCAAGTTAGGCACTGTATTTAGTACTCTAATTGCTCTCTATATCATTACTTACAGAACAGCACTATCAGATCCTGAAGTGATTCAATATATCAACACACATGCCCTGTTTTGGGGTTGCTCCATTGAATCTTCGGAAGGATGGAGAGTGGCACAGTCAGTGGGTGGACGACGGTACCCCTTGCTGTGTGTGGTGTGTGTTCGTGACCATCGCATGACTGTTGTTGCTAGGAGTGAAGGATCTTGCGCGCCTCAACAGTTACTACAGCGTTTACAGAGGGTTGTAACTGAGAATGAGCCACATTTGTCAGCAGCTAGGGCTGATAGGTGAGATTGTTTCAATGTTTTCAATTGTAACACAAAATTTGTACTACAATGATTTGTAACATCATTATCCCAACCCACAAAGGGCTTACTACTGGACATGGATCTCTCAGAAAATAATGCAGGACATAGTCCTCCACACTATCTAAGTGTATGTTGGCAGACTTCATACATCTTAAGAAATATTTGTCAGATATGCAAGTTTCCTCAATGTTTTTCTTAATCTTTGCTATATTAAGTTGCATGCCTTGAATTGAATCCTCAAATCCCCGAGTAAGACACCAAAGTCTACCACCGCTACATTTTGTATATCTAGCTATAAAAATTAATAAATTGTGTATAACAGGGTAGAAAGAGAAGTAACAGCTCGATTACGCGCTGCGCAGGATGAAGCGTATGCGGAATCCCTAGCTGCAGATCAAGAGAAGGAGCGACGTCGTGCGGCCGATAGAGCGGCGAGGGACCAGCAAGAAAAGGATACATTGCATAAACAGATGTTGGAAGAACAACACCGCCAGGAAGTATGTTTATGTCTCATTTGTTATGGACCAAAACGCACTATTAATCATTATCTAGATTGATAATTCATTTACAAAATGATTCTGACTGATCCAGCTCCACTGAAAGTGATTCAATTGTGGTGGATATAAGATACTATACCTTCATTGTTGAAATTGACTGTGTTATGAATGGTAGGTAATAGCAGCACGAGAAGCAATGGCGGCCATGTTGCCGGCGGAACCATCAGCAGGAGCGGATGCTGTGGTGTTGTTGATTCGCCTGCCCGGCGGCGAGCGTCTAACGAGACGCTTCCTCCTAGATCACACTACACAGGTATATATTTACAAGTCATTTTCCTTACTCAGTCGTTTCTACTGTTATGTTCTTCATTTACAAACAGAGGGAGAGAAAATGTTAATTTTCAGTGTTTACGTTTGTCAATTATGGGTTCAGTATAACCAAAAGCAAAAACTGGTCTGCTTAGACTTTTGAATTTCTAGTAAAAGCGGTAGGGGATATGCTTTCTTTATTGTTGTATAGCAGTGTTATCTATAAATTAAACTGCATAGTATGAACTTCAAAAAACTGTCACTACTGTTCATTTTCCCTAAAATAGTGATATTGTTTAAGGTTTTTAAATTTATTTAGGTTATGATTTTTTATTTCCAGGATTTATACGACTTTGTATTCAGTCACCCACAAGCACCAGAAGAGTTTGAGATCACAACCAACTTTCCTAAACGTGTAATAGTTCGAGGACAAAATAACCTAGTAGAAGTAGGACTTAAGGACCGAGACGTTTTATTCGTCAATGATATTAATGCGTAATATTTAAAATTATTGACTTAATTACACGAAAACATCTTTAGGCTTTCAGAGGAATAAAGATAAATTATTACTTAAAACTACGCGACTTGTTCTCATTGCGAAAGTTTATTATGTAAAATAAATGGAACATAATTGTATTAGTTATTTGAAAACCACAACATAACTAACTAAATTACATTATCTGCTGCGGAATTTTTGTTTGTATATAAGCATTTTCATTCAACATTTGTATAATTTTTGTTAAAATAAAACTGCAGAATATAGTATGCTATATTGACGACCAGCTCCGGCTTCGCACGGTTACTTTCACTACTATAATGCATTTATTATGTATATAAACCTCTTGAATCACTCTATCTATTGAAAAAACCGCATCTAAATCCGTTGCGTAGTTTTAAAGATATAAGCTAAATAGGGGCAGACAGACGGGAAGCGACTTCGTTTTATACTATGTAGTGAAACCAAGTGACATTCATCACAACTCAGTAAATTTCATGATATTCGTTTAATTAAATCTTTATTGGCTTGTTAATAGGTCTGTTTATTAGCAATAACATATAACACTAGTTGCCATGGGGTTATCGATGACCAGCATAAAGTTATTTCAAAGAGGCTATCCATAAATTACATCACACTATAAAGGGGAGGAGATAGACGAAGTTATGACAAGGGTTGGTATGTAACATTCTAAAATTTAAAAAAAATATCAATACCAGAAACTTAAGATGTTATCTGTAATTTATTTCATTAATAAATAATTAAAATGAATTTGATTAATTATTTCAGCATTTAATTTTAATTTAATAATTTCTAAATATTAAATCATAAAAAATGTGACAAGGAGGGGGGAGGGGTCAAAAAATTATGAAATTCGTTTGACGTAATTTATGGATGACCCCATACGGGGAATCGGTAATACCAGTTTTTAGACTCACAAATTGAATGTCAAACACCAGCGCGTCTCTTAAGAACTTTTCTTATAGCATCATCATCACTATATGTCATAGTGAAAATACATTTTGAAATTGAAACTATTTTTGAACTCCAAAAATATATCATAATAATTGTGGACAATTAATGTGAAGTAACAGACAACGTTATTTATTTCAAATCCCAGTCATTGAACTACTGACGTGGCCCACTCCTAACACAAGCATTTTAACTTACCTGGAGGGGTTAAGGAAAGTAGTATGTGATACTTTATTTCCTATAGTTCTCATATGGCCCTCCAGGAATTGATGAAGAATGTAGGGGACCATGCTATAGAAAAAAAAGTATTGATCGTTAGTGAGGTTTAGATCTATGATAGTCAGTGTAATTTTTGCTCAATCAAGGTTATTGTTTTCGAAATTGTCTTTATAATTGGTAAAAGAGAAACCATCAACAAATGAACAATAAATTAAAAAATATGTGTGAAGAGCAGATAATCAAACAATTCCATGACATAGTGGATACGTATCCATAACAATAATTACGATTCCAGTGATTTACTGATATGAATAATTGAAGATACCTGATGGGTAATAGATATTAATGTTTCTAAATAGTTTATCTAAAATAGTGTCTTGTGGTTTAGATTCTTGGTGTGTTAAGTTTAATTTACTTTGATCCTGTTTTATACATAGGTAACCCCAAATATATTTAGTATCATTTCGTTGTTTTACAAAACAATACGCACTTTACATAGAGCTTGTTTTTTTATATTCATTACGACGTTGAATTTCTAAATGAACGCACGAAATAGATGAACTTAAATAGTTATTTATGCAACTGTTGTTAATGCCCCTTATTATACAACAGTTGCATACAAGACTTTATCTACACCCATAATTAAATCCTCTATAAAAGATTCTGAAACATTAAAACATCCATTCCTAGTAACCTAATATCATAACTGAGTATATACAAATAAACAAAATATTAATGTGAGGTATTTATTGTAGTTTTAATTAACTTTTCGTATAGTGTAATTATTAAAATTCACTTCAATATGTTCTGTAATGTTTTCATGTCTTATTTTTTTGTAAATAAAACAATAAAAATATCGAAGAAAAATGGCGAGTATTCGAATAACTTACTTTTTTTTACGGCGCGCGACGTTCTGATAGTGAAACGTGCGTGAATGACTTCTTTTTTTGAAATTCATACGGATGTTCTTTTTTTGAAATTCATACACGTACCACGCATTGAGCAATAAGAATGTGGCTGTCTGTTGAGAACCCTTTGCGCAGAAGAATTCGAAAAAAAAATTATAATAACACTCTTTTGAGTGTCATTATGGAATTCAGTGCAAGATCTGTTTGGTTATTAGGACATTGGGTGTTTTAATGTTGGCAATAAGCTACTGTTTCAGAATCTACGTATAAAATTGTAAATGCAATGATTTGTGATGCGGTTATCTATGTATAGCTCGTAAATAGTTTACCTGAATTATTTGCATAGAATTTTCCGAAATTGTCTTCATAAGTGTATACGAAAAGTGCATCTGGATATAAATGGTATAAAAAGAGTATATTATTTAAAATTAAGTAGACTTATATCATTTCCAAATTATAATACCTTTGTAAATACATACTGGATGGTGTGATAAAATAAGATGTGTATATTTTAAAAATCCAATTAGTTTTAACTTAAACTCATTTCACTATTTGCTGTCCTAATAGACTAAAATGGTTTGTGAAGATAATTATAATATATAAGTTGGAATTAATTTGTAAAAGTATTTTTTAATATTTCTGCATTTTATGTTGCGTTTGCTTAAGAATAAGCTTTTTTGTGATATATGTCGTGTTGGGTACCAAAGGTGCTGAGAGTGACTGCGAGCATTTAGTTGAAGGATCGTGTAATATATTATGTTTTGTTGTAATATAATGTTCCTTATGATAAATTGTTTTATTTGTCTTCCATAATATAAACAATGATTATTAAATATCCTTTCTTCTTTTTCCTATAAGCCCTTTCCATTTTGTGGTGAGGATTGTCCACCGGTGAGCTTTATATCTTGAGGTCCCATCTCCATTTCATTTTGAGACAATGTTTAAGAGCGTCAGTCAGGTTTTATTCCTTATGTTCGTATTTTTCTAAAACTTAGAATGCTTCTTTCCATGGCGTGTTGACAAATTACGACTACAAGCCTTCCTTAATATACTTATATCGAAATGAAAGTTCCTAAGCCCTAAAGGATTTAACTATAGCAGATTAAAAAGTAATTTTTTTCGCTCACTACGCCATAATAGCCTATTTTCAATAAAGACAGATAGTTTTGTTTTTATATAATATCAGAAAATGGTAATATTTCAGAAAAAAATCAGTATTAAATATCTTAGTAATCAAAATATTAGCCAGACAACATTTTAGCTGACAATTCTTAATACACATTTTAATTTAACTTTTTCATGTAAATGTTTATGAATCTTTTCGTTGGAGGTAAGGAAATGAAAAGCAGTGTGTATGTCAATACTGTTATTTAATAAAATTCAAATCAAAAAGAAAACACCTTAATTAAACATTTTACCTGGAATGTAGGCACTTTAAAAATGTTATTACTAAATAATCGAATAACATTGATACTACAATAATATCGCGAATTTTATTGCTTTTTGAATTTTATTTTAGTAGATGAATAAAATCTTGATTTAAATGTAAGTGTGCGATCATATGCAGTGCTTACTACAATTTGATTTAATATTGATATAGCAATAATTGAATCACAGGCATATCGTGAAAATGTTCGAAAACTTTTTCTATTTAATAAATTAATTTGAAAATACTGAATAAAACAGTCTTTCATTACTAATAAGAACTAGATCAGCATCAAAAAATATACCACCCATTGGAATATTTGGCTGGCGGTTAATTTAGTATCGTACAGGTGTTTAAATAATTGTAAAAATAATTAAAATCTAGCTATTTTTCAATGTATAAAAAATATTGTCGGGTAGTCGCCATAGTTTCATCCGTAGCATTAGTTACAGAGTCCACTATCACACTAACCCATAGCCCAGCATTTGTGTCACATCACGTATTAAATTAAATTGTCTAAAGGGCTACGCGTTGGTTACGGCTCAGCGCACGCCTTCCAAAGGTCCGGGTCACTGTTGACCCGTGATTGGAAATGATATTATAAAAAAAATTAAACAGTTTTATATATTTCGTAGTTTTTATCTGTGTTGCAATGTATACTGAAAGCTAGTGTTAGTGTAATTTTGTGTGCTCTGAATCTAGTTCTTATTTAGTAATCGTAGAGTAGAAACAGAACCTTTGATTTTTGTATCAATCAGAATTAAAATTTTTTAGACTCATTCATTTCATTTTATACTACTTAATTTTTTTCTAGACAAAGTCTACCTTTCAAAAGTTATATCTTTTCCTAAACAAAACCGTTTATGCATCATTCGTTAGCAACTACTAGGTATTTGAAAACAGATGAAACGTGGATGGATTAAAATAGTAACTTCTATTATGACATCATTTCTACACATCAAATCTAATCAATTACTATTAAATTACATTCATGAAATATAATCTAATTTAAACTAATTTATCACACTTTGATATTATACTACATACATTGTGGACTTTGACATTAATATCTTTTATATACAGTTATTATAAAGTAGGTAATATAAAATTTGATTGGAGTCAAAGTATTTAAAAGTCATAAATTCTTTTATTTAATTTACGTACAAAGAACGTTTTTTTTGTGATATTACTAGTCTAGTCAACAAGTGCCTTTTAGGTCGAAACTTTTTCTAAGTCTACAAAAATTATGATTTAGGCGTCATTCGATTGAAACTTTTTGAGAAAATTGAAGGGACAATCGCAAAAAACAAAATTATATAATTAAATTTATATATTTAAAATTCCGGTAACTATTTTTTGACCACGGATTACTGTTCATTGATCGATCCTGTAGACGCCTGATTTTTTTCGCTTCTTAAATTTCAATAAGTTAAAATAATATTTATTCATTAAATGTCCAAAGTGGGCGTGGCTTGCGCAAACCGGAGTGCCCGTTTTCGGACGTATTTTCAACCCTCTGGGAAAATTATAAATATTGGTCCTACAGTACGGACTTTTCTTTGGGAAATTTCCTGCTCTGTTTGAATCGTTATTGCAAATTTCAAAAATCTCAAATAGTTTTCGATATATTTGCAAAAAAACAAAACCTTTTTCACTAATTGTTTATAACTTTTGCAATTTTTGCGAGCGGCCTTTCAATTTTCTCATAAAGTTCCGAATGGAATGACACCTAAATCATAATTTTTGGAGAATTAGAAAAAGTTTCGATCTAAAAAACACTTGTTGACTAGACTATACTTGAACATTGAAAATTATACCAATATTTATTACTATTATAAAAAGATAATTTATATTTATTTGAATGAAAGTGTATTTAAAAATGTGTACTGTTAATTAAGATGTTAGCAACACTTATAATTTTAGTAGCATCTTGTTATTTGATTTTGGTAGGATTGATATGAGTAGCATTATTGCTTTCTTGAATGTTGGACAAATGATAAAGACAAAGAAGTAGGGATTGCAATACGCCGTCACTACTGAATAACTATGATTACATCGCGCAGAAAGAGAAGCTCCGAGTCTAAAGTATAACCCCAGGAGGATAGTCTAGTCAAGACGTTATACTGTTAGTCTGCGTACAGACTACAAATTCTTCTCCTTTTTAATAAACAGTACTAATAAGTAATGTGCCATATAAGTACAGCGTACATTTAACGGAGCATTACTTGAACGGTTTGAAGAAATATTACAATATTTGAACGGCCTCTTAAAAAGTGCGTTATTTTAAAAATTAAAATTGTAAGTTTTATGGTGTTTCATGTATTTCTATATTTAAATATAATCTATTAATGTCTCACACATACAATAATTGTCTTTCTTATTAAATATATTTATTATAAAACTATTGCTTGGATCATTTGTACTTAGATTAAAGATATGATAGACAAGCGCAAAGAATTAAATGTAGTAAGATTTGAGCTATTAGGTAAACTTGTAGAAATGAAAATTAACACTTAAATTTTACTTTTTACCAATTATAATTGGCACAGTGTGGGTACAGTAGGACATAGTTTTTTGGTGCGTGGCCATTAGCGAATAAAATTAACGAGTTTCACATTATATAGGGAGTGCGTTCCACTAAACGATCACAACGCCCAAAACGCTCATTTAGCCGTTCCACTTGAAGACTGCGGGCGTTGTGGTCGCGGCGAAGACGTCATTGATGACGTCGTGACTTGTCCTCACTCGAAGCTCCCATGTCCAATCATGGGTCATTGTGAGCGTTTTAAAATATTTTTTTAACTTTAACTTTATTTGATACGTATAGAGATTTATTAGTCGAAGTGAATGTTTAATTACTTAACTTAATTTTTGGTTTCAATTGAATTATTAATATAAAGAAAATCAACTTACAAAAATAACCTTAACCTTTTGAAACTATTGCTTTATTACATATATGCACCATTTGAATTATTTTCGTTAACGCTCAATAAACCATTCCACTTGGGTTAACGATCGTAACGCTTGCGAATGAGTGGAACGAGAAAAACCGAGGTCGTGAACATGATCGTTGTGAACGCTTAGTGGAAAGCACTCAGCATTGATAATAAATCAAATCTGGCTGAATATACCGCTCAATCAAATTAAGTGCAAAAATCACACTAAGAATATTTAAACAAAACCGCAACCTGAATTATAAATAATTTTTACAGCCTTTCCCCTATACACAGAGCACTTATCCAATAAAAGCATGAACATCCTTATCCTTAAATCCTAATTTCTTTAATAAATCTAGGCCAACGTGTGTAAACTCAGTGGGACCGCAAAGACATGCGTAGGGGGATCCACCTATTCTTTCTTTATCTATGACTTCAGATAGAATTCGTGTTGATATCCGACCTTTGTGTCCTGTCCAAGAAGAACTTGGGTTTGATAGTACGTGGACAACGTTTAATCTGAAAAAAAAAATTAAAAGTTTTTGATTAAGATTTAAGGATAACGTTATTCTTTTTTTTTTCATATATTTTTTTGGAAATTATTTAACTGATTTTTTTTGTATTGAATATCAAATATTTGTTTTAATAGTAATTAAGTTTAATAGTCACATATTTATTTTCTTCATTATCTAAGACAAATAATTCTAAAATAATATTAGTGGGTACAAATGTTAAATACAAATGTTTGAAAGAGAAAAGAAATTTTAATAAAAAATGAAAATACAGAATAATAACAATTTATCAAGACGCTACGTAAGGAAAAACATTTTCTTTCTAACAAATCGGATTATACATAACTTCGTTATATTATTTACGTATAAGATAAAAAATAAGACGAAAAATAAGTGAGTTGCGTATATTCCCTAAATTGATACGAGAGCAAAAATATTTACCTTTCGTCTTGCTTCGATATTTCCTCGAACTTTTCCTTGAAGAGGATATCCTTTTCCGTTTTATTAAAAAAAAGTAAATTCACTCGTTCG
This sequence comes from Limenitis camilla, assembly GCA_905147385.1. NCBI lineage: Eukaryota > Metazoa > Arthropoda > Insecta > Lepidoptera > Nymphalidae > Limenitis > Limenitis camilla. The sequence continues at coordinate 7,135,283 of LR990241.1, forward strand.
CTGAAAACATTAACGTTTCATTATTTAAGCAGTACAATTAAAAAATATATATGTCGGAAGTGTAAGTTAGCCTTAGGTTAGGTTAGCCTAGTGTTAGGTTAGGTTTATGTGAGTTTAACCTTTCGTTTAAGCAGATAACCTGGACAGTGGAAGGGAGTGTCGTGATCAATTAAAGGAGCTCCTTAAGCCTACACCTTGGTCACAAGTCCAAGGCACTGCTTGGGTTTCTATCAGAATAGTACGTGATGGTAATGTTAATTTATATCCTGACCGTATCGCGCCCACAGCTAATATTGCTACGATGCTTATAAATGATTCTATATCCATTCTTTTAGTTTCCGACATATATTTAACACATTAATAATAAAAAATATTTGTCTTTAAAAATAAAGAAAAAATTAATAAGATCAGTAATAGTAAACCCGTGTGACTTCATCAGAAAAATAAAAATAAATTAAGTACATGTATACAGCATTTTCAGTTTCATTTTTTTTGTACATTTCTACCATTCTATCGTTTTAACATGATGAGTATATGCATATAGATTCTTCTCTATTCTTGTAAATGAGATCGTCATTGAGCTGCTGGACTGATTTTGATGAAACATCATTTGTAACTAAATTAAACTCAAAAACTAGTTGACCGATTTTGATATTTCTTTCTTTGATAGATAGCTTAGTTGGTGTAAGGTGGCCATTCATATTAAAACTAAAATGTATAAAACAAAGTCGCTTCCCCGTCTGTCTGTCCCTATGTATGATTGGATCTTTAAAACTACGCAACGGATTTTGTTGCGGTTTTTTTAAACATAGAGTGATTCAAAAGGAAGGTTTTTATGTATAATACATACATTTTATAGTAGGGAAAGTAACATATATGTATAATACTGCGGTATGTGCGCTCGAAAGTATTGGTAATAGTTTTACCAATTTTATTGATTTCTTATTGTATAAGAAAAAGGAAAAGTTTGTTAAGGAACGTGGACTAGTTAAGATAATATGTTATTACTTCTGGGACTAATTAATATATTTGACTTAATTTATGTCGTTATAGTAAAACATAGACGGAATTTACTTACCATCTTGGATTAGACCTTGTTAGCATGAATCTTAGTAATCCTAACATTGGTGTAATCCCTGTACCCGCTGCTATTAAATATATGGATTTGATTTGTTTTAACTGGAACAAAACAAATACAAGTTAAACTAAACCGAAAATAAACACAAATAATAAAATTGAGGTTTATTTAGTTGTTTATTGTTTATTCGTTCTTATAAAAAGATTATATTATTTTATCAAGCACTTTATTTTTTGGGATATAACAATTAGTCCTAAATTAATGAATATGTCTGAGAGAGGTATTAAGATTTTTTTATTAAGAATTTAAATAAATTGATAATTTCTTATTAAAGACGTCATGTTGTTTTCCATTTCTCATCATTTCTGATAAAACCTTAAAAATAGGTATGAAAACTGAAGTGGCAAAAATAGATTTCATTTTATTTTTGGAACAACTACAAAATTAGTAATAAAGTAACCTTACTCAGAGCATACTTTATTAAGTTCAGCCCCAGACATAACGACTGTACAAAACTAGTAAAAATAAAAAGACTTTAGATAAATAAAATGTATATAATTACAACATTAAATGATTTTTAACATACCTTTTGTAATTTAAAGTTTCCGTACGGACCTGAAAGCGTGATCACATCTCCAATTCTCATTGTGGCTAAGTGAGACGAAAGAACACCATTATCATATCTTTTTACTGTTAACTTTAAAGCGCTAAAATTACTTGCGCAGTGATCCCAGTTGTCTCCCACCGGCGTGTATGATCGAATACATTCCTTGTCTACAAATAAAAAAATTATGTTTATAACCAATATACAAGTAGACTAATGTAATCAGGAGATCTTAACGCTGTAGTTATAGTCTGTGTAAGTAGATGGGATCCCCTATAGCTCTTTGTGTAAATCCAGCGCTAATGCCCAAGGCGGCAAATTTTATGGAGCGGCCAAATTCAGAACACGGAAATAAAAGTTTTGGCGTCACCGAAATTGCGAAGACAACACGACAGCGTGAGCACGAGGCAAGAAATGTAGCTATGAGAAGTAGCTTAATTCGAAGGTGACTTTTTTTTCGACGTCAATCATCTTGCTCAAGACTAATTTATGTACAATTTCAATTTTTTACAGAGCCCTGGGTAAACCCAGTCCCTTTTTGTAAGTCAAAATCGGTTTTAACAAGATTCAGTTAAAAAAATGTAACGATGCATTTTTGCATTCATTAATTGCACCAAAACTTCCTTGAGTAATTCATTTAAAAAGAAGCGACAAAAATCTATGAATATTTTCATTAAAAATAGCGCTAAAACTTCTTTGAGTATTTCTATTAAAACAGCCTTAAAACTTTATTGACTATTTTTCATTAAGAAGAACTCCCTAAACTTCTTAAAGTATTCTAATACGCTGTTTATAAAGTCTGTTAAATTTTAAAGTTTCTAGTTAACAAAATCAACGGCTCGTATCATATTATGTTCAAATATTAGGTCGGGGAAAAAGTTTCTTCGCATTTTTTAAGAAAATTCAAGACATTTTTTAATATAGTTTAAGTATTTACATTTAACTAAAGTATGTAGGTACCATTTTGTTCGATAACTTTTTGCCATCTTGTAGGTAGGGACATGATCCCACTGATATAGAAATTTTAGGGCTTCTGATCAAATAACCGCGACAAGTAGTTTTGGCAGTCCTCTCGTAATGTTAACCTGACACTGCCTAAAGAATTCTGAAGAGACCGAAATAGGTGGAAATCTGAAGGTGCAAGGTCAGGACTATACGGCGGATGCATTAACACCTCCCAGCCAAACTCTCTCAATTTTTTCTAAGTGGCTAAAGATGTGTGAGGTCTAGCGTTATCATTATGAAAAACCACACCCCTTCCGTTGATTAATTCCGGCCGCTTTCTCTCAACTTCTTGCTTTAATCTCATCAGTTGTTCGCAGTAGAGTTCAGAATAGATGGTCCTGCCTGGTGGTAACGGCTCATAATGAATAATGCCCTTCCAATACCACCACACACACAGCATCACCTTGTTGCAAGTTAACCCGGGTTTCGCCACAGTCTGTGAAGCCTGACCGGCCTTTGACCACGACCTTTTTCACACGTTCTTGTCGTACGTAATCCACTTTTCATCACCAGTTATCAGCTTCTTTAAAATTGATTCGGTTTCATTACATCATAATAAAGAATCACAAATGAGTACATACACGGTTCATTAGGTTCCTTTCAGTGAGCTCGTGAGGTACCCAAATATCGAGCTTTTTTGTGTAACCATTTTTTTTCAAATGCGCCAAAACTGTTTTGTGGTCAATTCCCAGTTCTTCAGCTACGTCGTAACTACTGATATGCCGATCTTGCTCCACTTTTTCAAAAATGGCATCCATTTTATCCGTAATAGGGCGACCAGAGCGAGGTGCATCTTTGACATTAAAATTTCCGTGCAACTCTCACAGACACTGCACTAGGTCCATAAAAATCGCGAATTTGTTTCGCGGCTTGCGTTGCATTTTTACATTTTTTGTAATAAAAATTTTAAAATGTATCAAATTTCTTCATTAGATTCACTCATCATCACAGTACGAAAAACAAATAAAAATCACACATTTTCCTAATTTGAATTTGGAATTATCTTGTTTAAAATTTAAACTTTTAATGATACCAAAACCAGCCAGATACAAATAGTATAGCCAAAGAGATTTTATTACAAGTTCATACATACTATAATGCGAAAAGACTTTTCCCCGACCTATTACTTAATTTCTACTAGACTTTCGTATTTAGACTTACGCGCATATCACAAAATTTACTGCACTAAATTGAATACGATTCATGATTGTTTTGCTGTAAACATAAAATAAATTATTGCCAAGCTAATAAGAATAAAAATGATGATAATGCAATCATGAATCATAGTAATATTTGTATGTTTTGATAATTGCAAACGTGATAGCAATGTAAACATTTCCCGAAGTAATCCCTCTTCAGTTTGACGTGAACGAGCAAACATTTTGCTATCTACGAGAATAACAAGTACCTAAGCTTGTGAGCTCCGTTATATCCACTTAGTAGTTTGGTTATCTACAAACTTTCAAAGTTACATAGTTGGTGGAAGTGATGGATGAAATATGTATTCCGATTTCATTTAGTAGTTATAATTATATATTTTTACTAGCGGTATCGGCAAACATTGTTTTGCCATATCAATTTCAAAAATTTGAGGTGGGTAACCCTTATTATTTAAGGGTATAAAAAATAGATTGTGACCGATTCTCAGACCTATTCGAAATGCACATAAAATTTCATAAACATCGGTAGGGCCGTTTCGGAGTAGTTTAGTAACAAAGAAGAAACAAGCAAGAATTTTATATATTAGATGTTATAGGAAACAAAAATATATTTGTAAGGGCACATATTTGTCTTCACAAAATATATACAGTAAGCCTGTCACTTGGATAAGTAATGTTGTAATTAAATGTTAACAACGTACTATTTTATGTGTTATATTAAAAATAGTTTTTTTTTAATTAACTCTGCTTACCATGTAATCGATCTAAAAGAGTACCTACTATAAAAGTATTTTACATGATTTTTGTTCAATATATCTTGTAACGATTAATATTCTGTTCTCTCATCGTTTGATCGATGACCTATATTGTCTATAATCAATCAATTTGTTGCGTGTAACGTGTAACGTTTATTGTTATATTATTTAAATATTTTTGTGTTCAGTTATTCTATTGATTTTGCTCCATTGGAGCATACATTTCATATATTTGAATGGAATAACTTAAACCCGAATCAATACAACTATCTCTCAATAGATAGAAACTTTGTAATCGTATACTACTCGTAGACTTCTAAGTCAAGTAGAAAGTGTCTTAGTTTATCTTTAGAGTGTATTCTAGCCGGCTCTTTATAAGATTATTTAAATAAGAAACCTAATCTTAAAGTTAGAACGTTTTGTTCCTCTGGTATTTAACTTTACGTTGGCGGAATATTTATGTTAGGTACTTCAATCATAGATAAAAAGAAATTTACTTTCGATGGCAGATATTCAGACAGACCTAAATATTCGCGCGTCCAATTCGTCCTTGGTTTTTATGGCAATCTTACCGTCTATTTTATGATGAACTCTCACATGATGTCCTAAGGGAATTACTATAGGTCCAGCTCTAGGAGCTAACGCCAGCAATGTAGTATCATGGGATACTTGTTCAACATGCATAACTCTACACTCTATAGCCTGAGGCGCGCAAATCAGGTTTGCAGGACTAAACGTCGTTTCCCCAATGTTCTTCCATACTTTGCACACCACTTTTAGAACGGTAACCTAAAAAAATAATATACGTTTTAAATTAAATTAGGTTTTCAACGACATAATAGAATATACTTATAGTTAAAGTAGGCACTGTGAGCACGCTACGTATTTCAATATTAGTCTTTCATTTTCTTAATGCAACTCCTTACTTAACAGACTACTAAAGAAGCTCTATTATCTAAGAGTTTATAAATTATGTACCTCTATTTTACCGCTCTCAGAGAACACACGTATCTGTAAAGGTTCCTTTATTGCCTCCTCAGGTACTAGCTTTACCATTCTAAGCCACTCGTCCGTAGCCACTTCTATAGACAAAGTACCGTCTGTAATCCTCGCCCAACCGCCTGGATTTGCTAGAGGTCCTGTGTATACTGAAATTGTTAGCTTTGTCGACGTTTGAATCCAATCAAAACGTAGCGAAGGCGGCGAGTCCTTTGACTTGTCTGTGGATTTTAGAGGACTCGATCCAGCTCTACGACTTATAGACACGGGCAAGTCGCTGGACTGTATTAAACTCTGCATTATTTTACTCGGCGGGCTTCCTTTTATGTTTTCCTCGCTTTTAGCCGTTATTTTCTTCCGGACCGGTGTTATGCAATTAGCTAAGTTCTCCATGGATTTACGAACGAGCTCTTGAGCTTTGGATGGTTCTCTCAGTCTATCAGATTTAGAAGATGTATTTGTAATGTCAAAAAGTTCGTCAGAGTCGTTTCGGTCGTGACGAAGAGGACCCACTAAACATTTTGCTAAAAGTGAATCATAATTAACCCATGGGTGTACTTTATCAAATAGCGCTGTTGCGTCAATTCCGGCGCCTCGCATTAATTCTTCGGGTCCTACAAAATATTTTGTGAATAATATAAAATCAGATAGATAAGTAAATTTTAAAAACATCTATTGACGACGGTAATTACCTCCAGGATGATAAGGCAAATAATGTGTAATGTTATATACTCGACCTCGTATCGCTAACCATGCGTCTTCTGTAGAGCAAAAATATATAATATTATATTTATTCCTTTTATTCGACTTTACATAACAAAAGTAGTACAATTAATATTCATGTTCATTAATATTAGTAACGCCTGAATCAATTCAATATTTACTTCTGCATAATAAATCACGAGTATCATCCAAACTACTTATTGTTTTAACTGAATCATATTGAATGATTGAATAAAAAATATTTCATGTCAATATGTTAATACGCGATATAAACTAAAAACTCTTTTAGATGAATTTTAATGCGCTAACTAATCTATATTTTGGTAAAGCTAGCATATTTTTTAAATCGTCATAAAATTTTCAAATCGCTGAAATCTTACTATTATTTTTAACATTTTCTATATACTGGTTATATTTACTTTCTGTATTATGTGTGGCCAGTTCCGATAGAGCAACGGGTCGGATGCTACCCCCAACTCCGGTGAGATCCTTTCCGGAATTTCCGAGGCGGATCCAGTCCATGAGACTGTGACCAGGCTGTAGCGCACATTTGTTTCGCGGATTACCTGTAATAATATTAGATGTTTAAGATAGATAATAAATATGTCATTTAGATAACGTAACGTACATTAATATTTTCCTAATGGTATCAGACTCAAGAGAATTATAAAAGACAGATCAATTAAGTTATCCAATTCTGTTCGTAATTAGTAATCTTATATACTATATAAAGCTAAAGAGTTTGTTTGTTTATTTGAACGCGTTAATCTCAGGAACTACTGAGCCGTTTTCAAAAATTCCATCAGTGTTTGATAGCCCATTTTTCGAGGAAGGCTATAAGCTATATATCATGACGCTAAGACCTATTGGAGCGGAGCATCATGTGGGCGAAGTCATTCGGATCGACTAGTCACTTGTATAAACAAATGTAACCTCCCTGTGGTCTTGTAATGTGACCGCACACTTGTACTCTTGTATTGTTGTTTCAACTGGTCAGGATATTGCAGGCTGATCACCTGATTCTACGATAAGAAAGATAATCTATGATCCTTCGGACGTTGTCGATCCACCGTTCCATCGAACTTAGAGACTGCTCCTGAGAGGCTTGCGTACTTGAGGACTTCATAATTGAACTAACTAATAATTCAATAGGATAGTTGAATTTTACAACCAAACTGTGTGATAAGGTAATTTGGATTATTGAGTTAGTCAGTCCTTAATTTGCCTTAAATGAACAACGAAAGTGAATGATTAAAATCGATTAAAATGTTTCACAGCTTCAAGCAACGTTATAGACTACAACATAGATTGACCTGAAGAAGTAAAAAAATGGCGTTCCTAAATGTCTTGGTTCTACTTGGCTGACATCTAGTAATCTTTCAATTTTAATAATATGAAATAATGTAATCGGGATTAAAACTTTTTGCTCTGTAAGACTATTTCGTGTTAATGAAGATAGTATCTGTAACTAGACCATTTTACGATAAAATTATGAAAACATCAAATTCGGTTATGTTACTTAGATTTTACACATCGTAGGAAGAATGCTTTCAAAGTCGAACATTTCATTTTATTTGGTTTTCCATTAACCTTGAGTAGTCGTCTCAATAAATTAATCCGAATTGAAAATTGTCAATTTAGATAAATTTCTTTAATTACGCTTTGAAATTGGGGACGAATAATGAGAAGCTCATTCTGATAATTTAAATCCAGCTCCATCATAATATAATTGAAAATGATGAAGCGGAAAGGTCAATTTATAAGTTTTTATTAAAATTAAATTATAACCTACACTTTTACAATATTATTAGTGACTCAGTGAGAAAAAATATAATACCCTACTATTGGACATCATAATTTGAATAATTCAAATGGAGATTGGAATACCTTCCAAGATTCGTTATCCCGACTTCTATTCGTTGTGGAAAGAATTGCGAATTGTCAGACAAAATGAAAAAAGTTATGCATCTTATTTGTTATTGATTCAGAAAATTTGTATAACATCAAAGAAGTTAGACTTAATACTTTTTCATCTTCTGTCGTTATGAGCTTACTGTACGAGATGTTGAGATTCGTTTGATGTTTTATTTATGTTTTTAGTGTAATATGACTGGTTGGCGGGCAAGACAACTGAAAATTGCCAAAAATTCAAAGGCAACAAAATGTCAAACCAACCATAAAACAAAGACTAGTCAATGTCATCACAATTGGTGAGATCAAAGCAAGACAATGGTAAGACAAAAATCAAACAATGTCAATACCATTGTATAAAGTATTATGTAAGATAACGGACAGCCATTAAACAAAGAAGAAGAAGAAGATAACGGACGTCAATGTCAAAATTAAAGCAAGACAACTGAGAGAAAGGCAAAGTAGAGTATAACAATACAATGTCAAGACTCTTACAAAGGATTATTTTCAAATTTTATACTTTAACGTACTGTAACGATACGGCAATTCTCTAGAAGTAATTGGATAAATAAAAAAAAATAATTCTTGTAATGTATGTATGTACAAAAGGTATTTTTGAACAGGAGTTCGTTAAAATAGTGAGAGAAATGCAGACAAACGTAATAACGTAACTTTTGTTGATCTAGGACGGTCACGTTTATCTTAAAGATAAACAGAGGAAATCCGTGTGATGAACCAGTGGTGTAAGGCCTTAAGTAAACTTAATAATTAGTCGTAGCTTTAATTTATAATGAAATTATACGTGTGAAAGCTCAAGTAAATATTAATTATACACCAGGCACCAGTGAGCCTATAATATATATGCTCTACGCATTACATTGTCTGAATCAGTGCTTTTGTTATCTAATTATGTTGTCGTTGTCAAAATTGTAGCAATTGATGCTGAAATATAATTTCTACACTTTATTAAATTCACAGAGGTTAGAAAAGTGCTAAAAGACGTCTAGTATCGTATTTTTTTAGTGTTATAACAATTTATCAAGACTAAAACCCATATTTGATTTTAAACGAACTTGCCATACGAGTGGCACGGAGAAGTTCGATTCTGGCATGCGGGGACCCCTTATATGGTCCTGCGTGTCCTATCATCACTACGAGTTGGAACTACTGGCTGGTTCTTATGGCAAGAAAACTCAGGCAGCTGCAGAGCACATGGCGCTCTGGCGTGGCGAGTGGACGCCTGACGGAGCATTGGAACGGACTACTATTTCTCTGTCCGTCGGTTTGGTAACATGGCTATCTTAGATAGCTTAGAATACGTGGAACAATTCTAGTGAACCTATATATTTTAATTATCTTTATATAGGAATATAGTTCTTTTGTATGTTTGTATGTGCTGATGTTTGTTGAAGTATATAGTCAATTAAATGACATGCGCAACTTTGTTTGCATGATAAGTTTTCGTTTAATTTAGTACTTTTCATGCCCACTTGCTCTGTGGCACATCTCACTTTCACGCTTGTTTACTCGTTTACCTACTCACCAACACACACATTAACTGATTCACTTAGGCATTCATTTGTTCGTACACTAACTCACTCATAAGCGCACTCACTCATTCACTTACTCTCTGTTAAATTTGCCGTTAAACGTCACTTGCGGCACGCGAATTATCTTTGCATAAGAACCATTTACAAAGTATTAAAAAACTAAAAAATATATTAATGAACTAGTAAAATCGTTCTCAAGTTATGGTGTGACCAAGGGAAATAAGGATAAGGATGAATTTTTATAAACATTTTTCAAAACAACAACAAAGAATTCCTACCTCCTTACAGAGGAAAAAATATGAAATCCATCATCCACCCTATCTAAAAGAACGAAATTAATTTATTTACCCATAAATTTTACTCCCGTAGACAGTGTAGGCGGACTCTCGAAAGTAATGAAATCTTACTAAATAAGAATAAGTAATTCTCGGAAGTGATTCTCTGGAATTGCTTTATTTATGTTTCAAAGAATTCAATGTCTTACGCTATTAAAATGAAATGTAATGAAAATATATTTTAGGTTCTATTATTAACCGGAAATTGGAACAGATGAGAACCTGTTAATCAATACATGTATCTTAACTTAATAAATTTGTTAGGTTTTTCTCCTCATTTTAAATACTGTTGACAAAAAAATAAATTCACATTTTTTTAACATTATTTATTGTTTATGAAATCCCGTCGAATTTTTATTATTACTTATACTTAGCACCTTATGGCTGTGAGATCGCAACGGCCGGCTTTTTGAAGGTAGCTGCTGAAAATCAGTGTTGGGTAACCAACTTATACTGAGTAGCAAACCTTTTTGGGACACTGCACAATTATTATAATATTTATTTTGTTTTGTTTATAAGAATTAAGCATACTGATTTGTTGTATTTAAAAACTAAATAAGATATTTAAAAAATAGTTGTTAGTTATGTTTAATATTAGTTTTGTTAGTAAGTATTATTTTCTTTTCTTAAGTTTAATTTTGATGTCTGAACTATGCAGTGTATATCCTAAATAAAGATTACTTTACTTTACTATATAACCATTTATTAATATTCAATACCATTAATTCCGTCTTCTTAGGTACAGTCACAACAAACCTGTAAGAATTAGTTGCTACAGCTTTTCTAGACTTTCATAATATTGTATCTTAAACTATGGCTTACTTTAAAATTGGATTTAACTTCAACACTTTATTTAGGTTTATAATGTTACAACGATGACAAAAGGGACTTCGTTTACGATGAAAAAAACGTATTTAAAAATCCTTCATTTATGAATACCAAATTAGTATGAGGCCAATAAAGCTGTATATAAATATACATTTATATAGGTCAGGATATTCCCTTTGCGCAGATAAACATATTCTAATGTATTTGTAATCCCTATTTGAAACCATTCAATCATCGTGACGTAGGTCTCACGACCCATGGCATCCTCAAATCCTTTCGCATTATCGTAAATAAAAGAACCGACGTCGCTTAAGCTCAGCTCTTAATTTTTTCCAAGAAATCCATTTTCCTTTTCCCAGGACTACTTCAAGGACGGCTACTTATCAGCAACCCTTTTTATATTGCAAATAACTATCTGCACGTGGACTATCTACTACAATTTAAAAGAAGTACATTTTATATACACATTTTTCAAAATCCGGAAAACACTGAACATCCTTTTATGAGATTGCAGTATTATCTCTTGAGAGATTTACGTTGCCTAACAACAGTTGTAGACGGAGCTTTTCTCGAATTTTCTCGCAGTTTGTCTTTTATTCCTTCATATGATTAATTGTAAATATATTAAATAATAAGAGGTAGAAGAAAGTGGTGTTTTTATTTTTTTGACTATAAGGAATATAATATCTTCTAGATTTTATTTCAATAGTATGTTATTGAAAGTTGGTTCATCTATACTAATCTATATCTGTATTGTATTTTTGTATGTAGGTAACGAATAAACTTAAAAACTACTGCCGTTAGAAAGCTACATTATTCCTGAGGAACATAGGCTATATTTGTTACTAGAAAAAATTAGAGATCCTCAGAAATTCTTACTAAAACCAACTCAAGGTGCAAAAAAAATTAGCCATAAAATATCTTTCTTCGCATGCGCTGCAGAAAGTATTGATGATAGAACAAAATAATGTTCTACAATATTATTTGTATTAATTCTTATCCAAATAAATTCCATTCAAAAGATATTACGAAATTAAAAATGTCAATATAAACAAAAAATACACCTCGACGTGCCGGTATGGCGCGCCACGCAGCGCAGCGAGCAACGTGGCGAGAGAGGGGGCACCGAAATGCGGGAGAACCAAAAGAGAGAGAGACTTTATATTGAAAACATATATTTAATAATATTTTTTTAAGCATGTGATAAAAGTGATGATAATTACTATTTCTTGTTAATTAAGAGTATAAAGTTAAAGACTCGCTACAATTAGGTACAAAACTTGTAAATGAAGATAATTAATGAAGTCTTCATTCCTATACCTATCTCTAATATAAGTGTAGAAATAAAATAGAATGTAAAATACAGGAGATCTACAGCGACTATAAGCGACGGAGGTGTGAGTTTCAATCTCGATTACAGTAAATGGAGCATCATATTGAACGACGATATTAAACTTAGGCAATATCGAAGCGTAATTTCCACAACTCGAATTTCACAACTCAAAATCAAATTCCAATAAAATATTCCGACTTGTGCAAGATAAATTCTTGTTATGTGGACGATTAAACTTTTGTTTAATTTACATTCCGAACCAAATAAATCCCTATCTGGGCGACGAAGCTGAGTTGCTAAAATAAATATTAACGTGACCCTGTTCTGCTGAAACCTCGAGAGTTTTGCTCAAAATTTTACTGATTTACTTATTTATTACATTTACCTTTTAGGTATGTACCAGTTATTTAACAAGGTTTAAATTTATGATTTTAGCCGTAACGTTAATATCTATATAAATTATAAAAGTACAGTACAGTACAGTCATTTCTTAAAAGTGTATCTTCAATAAAGAATGCATTGAAATTAAATCACATTATTATAATACAACGCTATATATTAGGATTCAATTAAATAATCTACTTCTATATTTCTTACCTCACAACTAAAAATAGCACAGCTAACAATAGCAGTGATGGCCTAGTGGTTAAGACATTGGAGTCATACAAGAGAGATCCAAGTTCGATCCTAGGCATACACCTCTGAATTTTCTGAGTATGTGTGTTTTAGGCAAATAAATATCATTTGTTTTAAAGGTGAAGTGAAAACCTGCACTCCTGAGAGGTCTTTAAAGTTCTCAAAAGTGTGTGAAGTCAGCCAACCCGCATTGGGACAGCGTGGTGGACTTTGGCCTAACACCATTCTCACTCTGCGGAGGAGTCCCAGCTCAGCAGTGGGCCATTAATGGGTTGTTATGATGATGATGATTTCTAACCGCCCAGACTTCGCACGGTTTATTTATTTTTATTTAATCTCTTTATTGTACACAAACACATATTATACAATTTTATAACAAAAGGAAAAAAAATACTATAAGAAACAAATAGGTGCTTAGTAATAAGTGCGTGATGAATTCATGTACAAAGGCGGACTTATTCCACTTGGGAATCTATAATATTCAAGAATCACTATGTATTGGTGAAAACCGCATTAAAATCCATTGAGTAGTTTAAAAAATCTAAGCGATTAGCAAACAGACAGCAGAAGCGACTTCATTTCACATACTATTAGGTTAGGAAAAAATGTTCTTCGCATTTATTAAGAAAATTCAAAACATTTTTTAATATAGTTTATTTACATTTAACTAAAGTATGTAGGTACCATTTTGTTCGATAACTTTTTGCTATCTTGTAGGTAGGTACATGATCTCATTGATATAGAAATTTTAGGGCTTCTGATCAAAAAACCGCGACTAAAGAATTCTGAAGAGACCGAAACAGGTGGAAATCTGAAGGTGCAAGGTCAGGACTATACGGCGGATGCATTAACACCTCCCAGCCAAACTCTCTTAATTTTTGCTGAGTGGCTAAAGATGTGTGAGGTCTACGGTTATCATTATGAAAAACCACACCCCTTCTGATGATTAATTCCGGCCGCTTTCTCTCAATTTCTTGCTTTAATCTCATCAGTTGTTCGCAGTAGAGTTCAGAATCGATGGTCCTGCCTAGTGGTAACAGCTCATAATTAATAATGCCCTTCCAATACCACCACACACACACACACACAGCATCACCTTGTTGCGAGTTAACCTGGGTTTCGCCATAGTGTGTGAAGCCTGGCCGGCCTTTGACCACGACCTTTTTCGCACGTTCTTGTCGTACGTAATCCACTTTTCATCACCAGTTATCAGCTTCTTCAAAAATGATTCGATTTCATTACGTCGTAATAAAGAATCACAAATGAGTACACGGTTCATTACAGGTTTCATTCAGTGAGCTCGTGAGGTACCCAAATATCGAGCTTTTTTGTGTACCTAGTTTATGTCAAATGCACCAAAACTGTTTTGTGGTCAATTCCCAGTTCTTCAGCTACGTCGTAACTACTGATATGCCAATCTTGCTCCATTTTTTCAAAAATGGCATCCATTTTATCCGTAATAGAGCGACCAGAGCGAAGGTGCATCTTTGACGTCAAAATTTCCGGATTGAAAACGCTTAAACCAAATTTGTGCTACTCTCACAGACACTTGCTATGCATTTTTACCTTTTTTGTAGCAAAATTTTAAAATGTATCGAATTCCTTCATTAGCTTCACTCATCTTCATAGTACGAAAAACAAATAAAAATCACACATTTTCCTAATTTGAATTTGGAATTATCTTCTTTAAAATGTAAACTTTTAATAATACCAAAACCAGCTAGATACAAATAGTATAGCCAAAGATATTTTATTACAAGTTCATACATACTATAAAGCGAAAAGACTTTTTCTTCGATCTATTATATAAAGATAAAACACATGCACGTATTATGAAGCCATCTACGGGTAAAGCAAATAAAAATTATGAAATATTCTGATAATCTGTAGGTATATATTATTAAATTAGTTATCTTGGGAAAATTTAATCATCGAATATACAACATAGAGTGTTTTCATTTCAATTTGTTTTGCGAGCGACCATAAAATGTGGAATCTTAATTAGTGTAACCGCTCATATAAAAGGGTTTGGCGTAGTAATTTATATTGACTTAGAATATATTGGCAATGTTTTCAATGTTGTTATATCCATAATTCCAATTTACGTATTACATTTTTTTACATTAAACCTTATATGCTTCATCTTTGTTACACGTTAAGTAATTGAGTAGAAGGAAGAGGTTATCAGATACTATCTTAAAAATTACAAAGGAAAAAATAAATGACATTCAAATCGATCTAGTAATGTTAGCAACACTGTTTATAAAGTAGTAGTATCGGGTAGATCATTTTATATTATTTCTAGTATACCGACGTGAAGACAATATATAACCTTTAGTGCGATAGATTAGTCTCAGTCTCTCTGGTGTTTTCGTGCAGTGAACATGGAAGTTAGTGTTATAGTGTCGTGATTAAGGTTACCCTTCTCGAGGTCCACGTGAGTTTACTTTATTATCTATTGTCGTTAGCGAGGTCGAGTGGTGGAGGTGAGAGTTAATATATTATGAAAGAGCTCTTTAAACCTGCTCCTGGATCTCAAGCCCCAGGCACCGCTCGCCTCAGTCTAAATTGCATGTGTATACGTATTGCTGTACAGTAATGGGTATCATATTTCTCTCCATGTTTATAGCAGTAATACATAGCAAATCAATAAATAATAATTTAATAGTTTAACGTATTTGCGGTTGTTGTCGTCGTATTTGTGTCAACATTCTATTTTAGTTTTAACTCGCAAAACTAAGCTTTGGAATAATAGAAAAAACTAGACGTCTCCACGATAACGATAAAATAGGTCCACGACTGAGATTCTAATTATAGTTACAGTGGTGCGGAGGCGGAGTAAATAAACAACTCACAAATAGTTTGCTCTGTCTAGGTAATTTATAAGAACTATAAACGTTTATTTGATGGTATACTATTTACGTTTCATTTACTAGTTAAAAAAATAACATGGTTAATGTTTGAAATGAATTAAAATATTTACATATTACATTAGTGGCAAAGTAATAGCAATGTCAACGTTATACTTTTATGAATGTAAATCATCGATTTTATTATAACAAATTATTCCGAGTTATAAAAAGAACAGTTTATATTCGTATCCTATTTCTCTACATGGTATAAAACAATGTCGCTTCCCGCTGCCTGTCCCTATGAATGCTTAGATCTTTAAAACTAAGCAACGGTTTTGATGCGTTTTTTTTACCCGACTACAGCGAAGCCAAAAGGAAGGGTTATGATTTTGGCTTTTTATGTATGTATATCTTTTTATGTTTGTATCTATGTATGTTTGTATGTTCCACCCTAGCGCCTAAACTACTGAACGAATTTTCATGAGTGAGGTGTCAATAGATTCGTAATAATGGCCTGGTGACATAGGCTATAAAAATTTTATGATGTTTTTTATGACGGAATTTTACCTCAGATTCTAACCTCAAAAAAAAAATTAAACTGAAATAATTATCACGTGTTTGGTATACATATTTGTAATGTGCTCGCAAAGAAAGGTCTTGGCGAGCACATTACAAATATGTATATATATGTTGTTGTTTAAGTCAACATATATGTTTAAAACGCGGTCCGCGCGGTCCTATCGTTACAGTTATTCACTCGTTTAAGCAATAAAAAATCCATGTCTGTTTCATAGTAGTGTTCCTCTAATCACATATATAATCATAGTAGGTATACAGTGGGTGCGACCACGGTTCTACCTTGACCATTTTTATACCTATGCATTTCTCGATTTCTATCTGAATCATTTTCTTGTTTCGTCCTTTTTATTACACCACTTTTTACGTAGTCGGGTTATAGTTTTTAAACTTTATTTCTTTAGTAGATAGAGTGATTCAAGTGGAAGGATTATATGAATAATACATAATATAGTAGAGGAACACTGATTATTTGAGAGGTTTGTATGTCGTAAATATACACATTTTGCGCTTACATTGCAAACGCTGGCTGAACCCTACGAGATAGATCAAAATAATGTAAGTACTACAGTATTGTAAGAATGTAAGGATGTATGTTTGTTTTTCTTTCACGCAAATACTACTGAATGGAATTTGGTAAAACTTTCCAATAATATAGCTTACACATCAGACTAACACATAGGCTATATAATTGATAATGATATAGTGTTAAATATCCAAAATATAACGACAAGTGAATAGGAAAAAATCTACCATCAGCGAGCTATTCTGGCGTGCGCCGCCAAATCCATTGAGGTTACACGTATAGAATGTATAATGGAAATGTTTATCTTAAATATTCTTACAAAAAAGCCCGCGGCAGTGTATATCTGTTTTTTATGTGTCAGCCATTATCGCCAAAATAGTGATTCATATAAACCGCGCGGCTGAATCGCGGAGCCCAGCTAGTGTAAAATATATTGTCTTAAGAAATTGTGTGAAAAATGTTATTATACATGAGAGTATCATACGCACTATAAAGGCACCCCCTTCAAGACTATTATTTTATAAATAAAAATGTATTGAGTAAATTTCGTCGTGTCGCACATTTTATAACGAACCCGTAGTTTATTTTCCCTTAAAAAGTTTCAGTGAGATATTAATTAAGAAAGAAAAATTTTCGAAAAGTTTGTTAGTTAACAATCTATAAAGTTAAAGTTGAGTTCTTTGAACTTTAAAGATAAAGGAGTTATAAACTTTAATTATTATTTTCCCTTAAGCATTTTACATTTATTGGAATAAAATATTTTGAACGAAGGTGGTTATCTACAATATAATTTCTATCAAATATATAATTATTATATAAAGGTTTTTTGGAAGATGCCTTGGGAATGATGCGTTCGCTGCAGACTTTCTCAATTTATAAACTATATTAGTTATAAAAATTGGCATTAAAAAAATCAAAGATAAAAAGTAAAGTATCCAAAATAAATAGTCCCGCTGGGTTTCTTGCGCCCATTCTTCTCAGGTCTGGGTTAGGTCTTTTCCGAAAGGGTGGTAGATTCCGACGTTCAATAAGAGAACGTAAATTCCAATATTGAATAAAAAATTTTGACTTTGACTATATATGTACAATGTACATAATAGTGGAAAAGGTATAACTAAGCCAAAACCTTACCTCGTGTAAATTAGCCTCTATGACTGAATTGAGTCCAGGAGGATCATTTTCATTATCATAGTTATTTAAAATTATTTTATGAATTAGTTTGCAATGATCACTTATAACTAAAATCCCAAATTGAATTTACCAGCTCAACCTACATTTCGCGACAGGCGAATACATTACGACCGCAACCTCGTTAGTGTAAAATAGAAAATGACATCCATATAAGACTATAACAATTTATTTATAATTCACAGTAATAAAAGTTTAGTCATTAACCGAAATGAAATACATATTTGGATGAATAAGTATGATTCGTGGTCGCCGGGTTATTATAGAGCTAACATGAGTATGAGAAATAAAGCAGAGGTTGCAGAAATGGAGAGAAGAAAGCAAGTAGCTTTCACTATACATCACTTCTACAATTGTAGACATGCTTTTCAAAAGCATTTGCCATTATTGGAAATATCCATTTTTCGCTCATTAATAAAAGCGCTTTATTAAATAATTTTTACTACCATAATAATTTTTAATCATAGGTTATAAAAAATAAATTATGATACGATAAAATATATTGAATTAATGAGTTAGAAACATTAAGTCAGTGTGTGAGTTTGCGTGTGCTGCGTAGATGTGTGAGTTAGCGAATGGGTAAGGAAAAAAAGGCAGCGAATTACATTTGGCGGATGAAGTCGCGTATTTTATAATATATGAGTGTTTTCTGATAAAACCATGCATGTAAAGTAGAAAGTTGTATACAGTCAACAACTTTTTGATCCCAAATCTATTTGGTATTCGTTTTATACGTATAAATATTCAGCATTGAAAGTTTCCTGGGAATGTAACTTTGAGGAAAGGGTGACGACGCGTGACTGAATCCCAAGGATCTACTAAATTGACTTACCTTCCTTTACTAAAGTTCGCTTTAAATCAAAAACATGACGTGAATTGGAATGGAAAATGTGTCTAAGGATTAGAAATGTAAGAATATTTAATATTTATCTGAAATCTTGAGCTCTGAAACACGACTCGTGGCTCGGATATCATTATAATCATATTATTATTATTAAGAAAAAAAGTTACTGTGCTACTGTATTTGGTTTTGTTAGGATATATATAATTTGTTATGGTTTAGCGTAAATATGACTATAATTGTTGAAAATGTCGGAAAAGGTTGCCTTAATCCTTTTGAGATATAACAAAACAATGTCCTCTTATTTGTTTTAATTGATGACCAAAGAGAGGGTAAAGAGTGTTTGAGTGAATAATTATAGCATACTTCAGCTAAGCGAGGGCAGGTGGGATAGTAAATTATAAAAGAAAAATAGGGCGAAGTAATATTCTCTTTAGAGGAACTTTAAACAAAAGCGGGATTAAGCAGAAAATGTTTCTATACAATAGCTTTTTGATTAGAAATGCTACTAAGTCTCAGTTTAGAAATCCAAAGTAATTTAAAACGAGTTTAGCACAGTTTATACTGTTAAAACTGATTCTAATCAAAAGACGAGTACAGTAGTAGGCACAGTATGTTGAATTTTATTAATTATTATATAGTTATATACTATATCGCACATCATAGTACAAAATTAAATGAAACAATGAGAATTACAAGTACATAGACATGTTATACACCACCATTACTGCACTAGAATATGCTAGATAGATAATACAAAGGCACGGCAAGTGAAGGTTAATAAAAGGAAAAATAATGTTTAGATTATTTTGTATAGTTACTCCTTTATACAAAACAATCTAAACATTATTCTCACTCATAAAGATGCTGCCTGCTTGGATTAAATTAAATACAATAAAAACAAAATATTTCTGTTTCAATTATTAAATTATTATTATCATCATCATCACAACCCGTTAATGGTCCACTGCTGAGCGGGGTCTCCTTCTCAGATTGAGGAGGGTGTTAGGCTATATCCACGCTGGCTCAGTGCGGATTGGCAGACTTCACACACCTTAGAGAACTTTCTGGGATCCAGATTTCCTCACGATGTTTTCCTTCACCGTTAAATCAAGTGATATTTAATTGATTAAAATACACATAGTTCAGAAAAGTCAGAAGTATGTGCCCAGGATCGAACTCGGTCCTCCCGAGTAAGACATCCATGGCTGGACTACTAGGCTGTCACTGCAGTGCAATTATTATAATTATGTATAAAACAACATTTTTTTCCTCCTCTCAAATTAATAGTGTATGCGTAAAAATTGTATGAACATCAACGTATGAACAACAGAAAGCATTTTTTTCACTTACTTTGAATTAATTATTATTATATAAAAAAAATTAATGGTTGTGTGATTGAATGAATGCTGGGCAATTTACCTTACTTTTTTTATAACATTGTAGTGTGCTTTGTAAAAATCTTAGTATATTGAGGACATTACATATTATTCCTTTGAGATACGGGAAGGATTTCGAATTTCTAAAGCCCAAGAACGGATTAGGCTTAAATAGTAAACTAGTTATGAATATATTCAGTGGCGTAACTATACAGTTCGGGGCGCCTGGCATATTCATCAAGTGGGGCCCCCCTCCTACAATATTAAGAAATTTAACTAATTACATACTATTTTTATTTTATAATAAATCTCTATTTTTATATACGTATTTTTATTTTATAATAAATCACGACGTCAAGTAGGTACATACAAACGCTATTACAATAACTTTGTTTTATTTTTCACAAACAACCAATTTTTACAACAATCTAAGGATATAGGTAACTTTTACATACTTACAAAAAACTAGGGGCCCGTCCCGGCTTCGCACGGGTGGATAATTTTTTTTAACATTTTGGCTCCAACATTTTGTCGCTCCCTCTATCGCCGCGTTACTCGCTGCGCTGCGAGGCACTCCACACCGCGCCGGCCCGTCTGGGATTATTTTTTATTTATCTTGATATTTTTATTTCGTAATATCTTTTGACTGGAATGTCCGATTTCAATAATTCAAAAAGTAATTTACGGGTGTTGAAACAGTCTTCATTACGAAATAATTTATTTGGATAAGAATTAATACAAAGTTATGGAAAACATGGTCTAATTTTTTAAAGGCATTTTTATCAACTTTTAAAATGTAAAAAAGTAGTTATAGTGACTTAACTACAATAGTTGGACATATGGTCTCGCGGAGTTTTTTGTAGATATTGATACGTTCTATAATATTGTAAAACATTTTTTTGTTCTATCATCAATACTTTTCGCAGCGCATGCGATGAAAGATATTTTATGGCTAATTTTTTTGCACCTTGTGTTGGTTTTAGTGAGAATTTCTGGGGATCTCTAATTTTTTCTTGTAATAAATATAGCCTATGTTACTCAGGGATAATGTAGCTTTCTAATGGTGAAAGAATTTTTGAAATCGGTCCAGTAGTTTTTATGTTTATTCGTTACATACAAAAATCCAAAAATACAAAAATACAAATCTTTCCTCTTTATAATATTAGTATAGAGTATAGATATAGATAAAGCAATGATTCCTCGACTATCAGTGTTACCAGGGCCTCGAGCCACAACAAAAGTCTTACTTACAAAACACAAAACATAGATTTCCCCAGCATCGGTATCACAAATGCTTTTTTGTTTAACGCATATTGCACCTGTATTAAAATAAATTGTTAACTTAAATAAATTAAGAAAAAGTAATTTATAAATTTTACTAAATATTGTAATAATGAATGTTAAGATCCACATGTGCTCACAGCCCTCTATGACCGGGGGCCCCCGTATGCTCGGGGCCCCCGGTCATAGAGGCATTTTGTCGAAATACCACCCCCATTGTTACATCACTGATTATATTACCATTGTTACCTTGTAATGTAATCTTAAAACATAAAGTTTCTATTACTGAGTTAATTGAGATAACATTGAAACTTACAATTAATCAAACTGATTAATAACACAAAAGTAAGGTTAACGTTGATTTCAAGCGCATGTTTGTCTAAATTCTTGGATATTAAGCGTATCTTGTGAAACCAGTCGTTACATATCCAAAGTGAAGTTTATTAAAGAAGAAAGTATAAGAGATTTAAGACGAAAGTTCGGGTAAAATGTGATTTGTATTCTGCCTTAGTAGGGCAGACCCATGACCGTATTTCATCTTCAGTATAAACAAACCTCATTTAAGCGAATCGCAGACATAAAGTCTCATTATAAACGAATTAATTGCGCACTGATTTGTTAGAAGGAAAATTCTCAAATAGTTTTATATTTTATTGATTAATAAATACAAAAATTCTTTTGTGTATGAAGATTATGGTATAAAATATTTATTTATCTTTGTATGATTTGATTGTTTAAAGGTTCATAACTCAATATAGGTCTTAATTTTAAGTTCAACTAACAAATGATCCGTTTATCCCTCATTTGAATAAATTTTTGGAATTTATGAACGATTTTTATTGTGAAATTGTTAAAAGACATTTCTCTTAATGTATGAAACAACAAAAAAGCATTTACTTTCCTTATCGATGCTTCAAAAGCATGATTGTTTACTTTAGAAAACGTATATATACTTTAGAATGTAACATTAAATACAATTTTGTTATTTCAGCAGGTCTACTGTTCAAACACAGTAATATATAAAGCAAATGCCTTTGTTTTTCTTGAGGTATGTCAATAGAAAAACCTCTGGACGGAAAATGTGACACTTTATCCTGTTTACCCAGTGAAGAAAGGTATTAAGATATATAAATGGGTTGTTTCATAAAATGATTTCCAAGGAATTGTATATTTATATAATAATAACTCTACCGTTTTTAATTCGCTAAGGGAAAATTGATTTTCTCTGAAGCTCCAAGAAGGTGGCAAGATATATGTACTAACATTCATGGTGTGTGGAAACAATGTCGAAGGCCATCAATTACGAGTAAAGCTACATTCATTTAAACCTACATGCAAAATGTCAGTAACACATGGCAAAATAATTAAATTTTCAACACACTTGCTCGTAAAGTGTCGTTTATTTCACTGTTCTTGTGAACGTAAACAATTCCATAACCCATGCGTGATGTTTATTTTATTTTATTATAGCTTTATTGTACACCACAAAAGGATAAGGATGCAGTAAAATTGAGCTAAAACTAAATTAAACTAATGTGAAGTACAGCGGGCGGTCTTATGGCTAATAAGCCATCTCTTCCAGACAACCCAGGCTTGGAAGGAGCAGAGGTTAATATAAAGTAGGTGGTGTAGTTACAATATACTAATACTAATAAGATACAACCGAATACATATGTATATATACAGTTATAATAAACTAATATATATTCTTATATTATAATACAATACATTAACCATACATAGATTTAATAAATAGATATTAATTTTGTACACTAGTGCTGTAATGTTTACATTACAGTAAACATTACAGCACTAGTGTAGTAATGGATTTATATAAACGATCCGCGTGACTTTGCATTTTGACATATTCTTTTGTACTCCTATGTACATATGCTATGTTTGTACGTATGTTTGTTGATATGGTTGGTTCTTTGTATGTATGTATAGATAGTTCAATTCACGACGGCGCTAGCCACGTCTACTATATGAGAAAAAAATAAATTGAACGTGCCTCGTCTTGGATTGATTTATTTACACGTATGCTTATTTATAAAGTTATTTCTATGTATGTAAAGATTGTTCAATTCAGGATTCCGCTGGCGCGTCTAGTATATAAAAAAATTATAAGCTGACCGTGCGTTGTCGTGGATTGAAATATCTACACGTATGCTTGTTTTTATAGTTCTTTGTATGTATGCATAGATTATTCAATCCATGACGGCGCTGGATGAGACCTAATGTAATCGTCAAATGAATAATAAACAGATTTTTCAACGTATGTACATACGTCATAAAACCATCACCAATATAAGAAACAAGCAGAAAAATAATAAAAACAATTACTTATTGACGCATATTTAGAATACAATAATATAAAAGCAAAAAAAGAGCAAACGAAACACGACTTGCAAATGAAAAGTATAAATAAAATGAAACGAAACAAGCATCAACACAAATTGAGACAATGTAAATTCAGAAGGAATAAAATTAACATAGTATAAGGATCTAATAACGTCAGTTGTTTTTTCGTTAGTTTAATGTGCCAAGGGATGAGGAAATATAAAGAAAAAGATCCAAGAAATCCCTAACGTCCCATCTAGAACAGGACACGATCCATATATATACCAGAACAGAATTAACAGGACTTAGCGAAATAACTCAATTAAAACTTGGGTTTTGTTTGTTCGTTGGTCCTTAAGCATCGACTTAGAATCTACTAGATTCTGTGCGACAAAATTATTTTTTATTACATTGAATTTTATAGAGGGTTGGAAGTAAGATAGTTTGACTTTCTTATTCACATAACTTTTTATTATAATTTTAATAGAGGAAACATGGTAACACAAATATTGTAAACGTAAATAATTTATCAAATTCAACAACGATACCCATCACTGTGCAGCAATACAGTACAGCAGTGCCTGGGGCTTGAGACCCAGGAGCAGGCTTAAAGAGCTCTTTCATAATATATTAACGGTCACCGCCACCACTCGACCTCGCTAACGACAATAGATAATAAAGTATTTACGTGGACGTCGAGAAGGGTAACCTTAACCACTTCACTATAACACTAACATCCATGTTCACTGCACGAAAACACGAGAGAGACTGAGACTAATCGCACTAAAGGTCATTTATATTGTCTTCACGTCGGTATACTTGACATAATATAAAATGATCTACCCGCTACTACAACTTTATAAACAGTGTTGCTAACATAAGATCTAAAATACCATTAAAAGAATGATAATATTGAATTGAATCAGGCGTTACTTTGCGGAAATTCATGGTTTAAAAGGAATCAAAATGTTACCTTGCTATAAACCGCGGCAATCTGAACTACCAAACTCGTATGGTACAACCTAGAAGAGCACCCTGTCCACACAAAAGTGAGACGCGCGAACCCGAACCAAAACACACCACACAAGTAGGTAGCTTGACGATCTAACAACCAAAGAATGATAATATAAAAGAGGAACATGAAAACAATAAGGACGATATAAAAAAATATGACGCAACCTATACCCATACACATAGCAAGGGAATTTTGATTGTCATTGAATGAACCAAAAAACCTCAAAGGTATTATTGGAATGTTAGAAAAATTATGCCACACAGTGTTATTACATTAAAGTCATTCGAATAAAAGCATCAAGTCGAGGCGTCCGCGTCATGCATTAAAAATATAGTACCACACAAGCCTGAATTTGTATTTCATTCATAAATTATAAAAGTAATTTTCATGAATTGCTCCATCAAGTTGTTAGCGAACGTAAAATAAGCAAAAAACAGACTAAAATTATATAAAGATTTTCTTTTTTCAGGAATAAGCTCCGTAAATGGGCGTTAAAAATAAAGCTAACAATGTTGGTTTCGTGTGTTAAATTAACCTTCCGAACGATGAATAAATAATGTGTTGTGAGATTTATTTTGCTTTTAAATTGCCTGAGGGTATATAAGTTATTTATTTTGTAAAATATGTTTGAGCTACTTTAAAATGAAATGTTAAATATACGAATTCAGTTAGAACTTAAACGAACGATCGATTCTTAAGATCGTTTCTCAATTAATCAATTACAACTTAATTTTTACTTTTCGTTGAATTTTTACTGCCGCTACTGTAACGCCTAAAAACAGATATAATTTTAAAAAAACAGCAAATAAACGAATATTAATTTTCTAGGGTGCAAGAATGATTCACTGGGTTGCTTCAATGCCAGATATCGATATTAAGTTGATTATGTTATTCGATTGATCCATTTTAGATAATATAAAAGCTATTATATATAAAAGCTAACGAAAAGCCTTTTCTTGAACAAACATAAGCAACGTTTCTCTCTATTTCTTTATTACTTTAGACATTCAATTTTTCAAAGTAGTTGTAACAACAGTCTACGTGTTTTAAAACTTTAGAAAGTATTAGATTTTAAAGCTTTTAAACTGGACATGTCAATAATGATTTATTAAATTACCTTGCCTGAGTAATAAATAGTTTTTAAATATAACACCAACAATTTAAACTAAATTAATTACTTTAGACATAAAAAGAGAAGTTCTAAAAAGTTTTAATTAATATTGAGTAAACAGATAATAAGTGAGAACATAAAAACCTTTGAGTTTAAAATTGTCAAGACAAAGCGATGAATAATATACCAAGCATCTAGTTAGCCTAAGAGCAATATAAAATTTTACATCGTTTAGCCTACAAAACTTCTTACAAAACTCCCCGGCTTATCCATTAAAGTAAATGACTAAAACTTTTAAAAGTAATATTAAAGAACTTGAACAAAGATCAACGTAAGCTTATAAGGCTCAGTAATGTTTGGAAACAATATATTAAAAGTTATTAGTACTAGAAATACACGAGTTTAGCTCATAATAAGTTAGTTTAACGATAACTACCTATTGGAGCAAAAGACATCCTAGATACTATTAAGTAAAATAATTTTTTTTTGTTATTCACTGAGATGATACTCATTTGGTTTCTGTAACTAGTTTGTTTCCGTTTTTGGGTCATTCTATTCAGGTATTCATTTAAACTTTTGCTATCCATACTTTGTTTATTATTTATGTTTTAATTATTTATTCATCCATAACCCAATGAAATGTTAAAAAATTAAACTATGAAACAAAATTGGGACTTGAACTATCTAAAAAATTTGCTATAGAGAGTAAAAAAATATTCAAGTTCGTCGCGATTGTACAATATTCAGCTGAAAGATCTAAAGCAATCCTTATAACTGAATAATATGACAACTTTATTGGCTTTTTGATACACAATTTATGGGCTCTTTATGTATTCTATGAGAGTATACTTATAAGCTTACAACCTTCATTTCGTAACGTATATAGCAATACGAGTTGACCCAGCAAACGTTGTTTTGCCATACAAATTATTTAGTGGGCCATCCTTCATCAGGTATATAAAAAATAGCCTACGATCTATTCTCAGGCCTTCCAAATACACCATTTTATAAAAATCGGTCAAGACATTTCAGATATATTATCGTCGATATAAAGCAACTTATCTTAAAAAATGCGAGTCCACAAATAATACTTGTCATATTTTAGTTAAAAACATGTTTCTTTTTACTTTTCCATAACAATAGAGCAATGAATTATTCCAATAACCTATTATTAAAAAGACTGTTATGTGCCTTCAAATCTATCTTTTTTATTTTTGTTGAGTTACTAAAATTGAATGTAGTTTACATTGAAGTAGAAGTGCTTCTAATTCAATTTACCTCTAATAATAAAAAGAGAGAATATAGTAGTATAGAATAAAATATAGTACAAGTTTGCCCATAAACGAGTAGTTCAATAATTTTGTGTGTTTTGATTAAGGCGATCAATAGCTTCCTTGATCGTAAAGTGTGAACACTTCACTCTGTTTCCCTAATAAAAGTGAAGTTATCACGAGCTATAAACGGTCCACATAACCTTGTTATGATTTTGCCTTTTTTTTAACATCAATACCAATCTTAAATACAATATAATTATTCTGTTATGATCCACTCTTGTGTAATCTTCTCATATATAAAAATTGACGTTTATTAGTCTCGCTTAAATTCGAGAACGGTTAGACCTTTGGCTAATTTTATTTTTGAAATATAAGTAGAAGTCCAAGTAAGGATTAAAAGGTGAGAAATTCTAAAACGATTATGGTAAAACTTTTACCTGTAGTCACCCAATAAAAGAAAAACACCTTCGCGAAGCGAGGACGGGTTAGCTAATATGTTATTTATTCAATTTGCGGATTTTGATTTACTCGCAAGGCAATGAATTAAACTTAATTTTGGATTGCTATTCCAAGACTATAAGCATTATATCTCTTTATGATTTAGAGTATTAACAAAAAAACAAATAGTAGCGCCTAAACAACCTATAAGTAAGTAGGGGAGGCCATGATGCTAAATGGGACGAGCGTCTTAGGGACATATAACATTTATAAATTAGATGATAGTAAGAATAAAATATTTTTTAAAATATCTAGCTTTTCAAAAATTAAAAAAAAAACATAAAGATAATTAGCCAGATGTCAGATATTGACTGTTAAGATGGTCCGACTTGTCACTGATATAACGGCATGTTCATCTACAGACTAGAGTTGTGGGGGTAGCCATCTAGAATGGTATAAAAAAATTGTATTCAAGCGCCGTCAGATATTCAGATGGGATATTAAGTTATACATACATAAAATGATGTGATTATCTGTGATGATGTCATGACGTCGGAAAGCAGTGTTGTGATGGTGGGAGAAGGTCCGCAACGCTTAAATCGTCAGACATTCAAAATACACGCTTTCTGTCTAGTAATAACCCCTTATATCTTAGTCAGACGCTTCAAGTAAACCCAAAAACCCTAAAATTCGAATTTTAGGGCTGCTTTACTCGAGACACTTTGCTTTCGTTACTCAGTCCTTACGTGTATAATAGGTTGGGGAAAAGTCTTTTCGCATTATAGTATGTATGAACTTGTAATAAAATCTCTTTGGCTATACTATTTGTATCTGGCTGGTTCTGGTATTATTAAAAGTTTAAATAAAAGGTTTTGATGTCAAAGATGCACCTCGCTCTAGTCGCCTTATTACGAATAAAATGGATGCCATTTTTGAAAAACTGGAGCAAGACCGGCATATCAGTAGTTACGACGTAGCTGAAGAACTGGGAATTGACTACAAAACAGTTTTGGCGCATTTGGAAAAAACTGGGTACACAAAAAAGCTTTGGTACCTCACGAACTCACTGAAAGAAACTTAATGAACCGTGTACTCATTTGTGATTCTTTATTACGACGTAATGAAACCGAACCATTTTTGAAGAGGCTGATAACTGGTGATGAAAAGTGGATCATGTACGACAAGAACGTGCGAAAAAGGTCGTGGTCAAAGGTCGGTCAGGCTTCACAGACTGTGGCTAAACCTGGGTTAACTCGCAACAAGGTGATGCTGTGTGTGTGGTGGGATTGGAAGGGCATTATTCATTATAAGCTGTTACCACCAGGACCATCGATTCTGAACTCTACTGCGAACAGAAAGCGGCCGGAATTAATCAACAGAAGGGGTGTGGTTTTTTATGATGATAACGCTAGACCTCACATCTTTACCCACTCAGCAAAAATTAAGAGAGTTTGGCTGGGAGGATGCATCCGCCGTATAGTCCTGACCTTGCACCTTCAGATTTCTACCTGTTTCGGTCTCTTCAGAGTTTATTAGGCAGTGTCAGGCTAACATCACGAGAGGACTGCCAAAACTACTTGTCACGGTTTTTTGACCAGAAGTCCCAAAATTTCTATAGCAATGGGATCATGTCCCTACCTACATATGGCAAAAAGTTATCGAACAAAATGGTACCTGCATACTTTAGTTAAATGTAAATAAACTATATTAAAAAATGCGAAGAAACTTTTTCCCCAACGTAATATATAGGTTAATGTTTTTTTTTTCAGATATCCTCGATATTCTACTATTTTAGATTTACGCAAATTGATTATCATAAGAATTTTATATATTTTTTTTCTGGGAATATGCAATCTCGCTATGGTAATTAGCACCGGTAGCATACATCCGTGTAGTCAATTAGTAGCTTATATATAAAGTACCTACGATGTAGAGGAAGTATAGTGGCAGTAATTTATATCTGTAGTTACGGAAACCTGACGTGAAGAGAGATGGGGACGGTGAATTATAAATATTAAACGCTACTCCCGCCTCCGCCATCTACCAAAAAGGATTAAGGGAGCTTAGCGAGCGAAATCTTCTAGGCTAAATTTCGTTAGTTGGAACTTGGAAAAGGCGACAGATGCTTTTACTAAAAATTAATGTCAAGATTGACTGATAAATCACGCTAAGGTTTTATAACAAGTTAAATGTGTTTTAAGACAGGTTCACTGGTTTTGACAAAGGTTCACAAAGCCGATTCAAACATTATTTAAAGCTAAATGCCTTAGTAACCAATCGTTCAGGGAAGTATTTTATGTATATACGATATGAGCGGCCTGCCCTCGCTTCGCTCCGGGTATTTAAAACAATATTATAATTTGATGTCCTTAAATTGTCACTCTGTCATTGTGTAGTTTTTCAATATTGAATTGAATCAGGCGTTACTTTTCGGAAGTTCATGATTAAAAAGGAATCGAAAAAGGTTACTTTGCGGAATTCTGAACAACCCGACTCGTACGGCACAACCCAGAAGAGCACACTGTCCACAGAAAAGTAAGACGCGCGAACCCGAATCAGGACACACCACACAAGTAGATCGCTCGACAATCTACGTACGTTTCGCTCCGAACCGAAGCATCTTAAGGAGTAGTTGACTCTAAAAGCGTCACAGCTTCATTAGTTTTAAAATCGGATCAGTAGCAACAAAACGGCCATGTTCTATTAATTAAAAAAAAGTATATGGCAACACTAAATCACCTTTGTTACTCACGAATAGTATAGTTTTCTCCCAGTGAAAGGTTTTTAAAATCGGATTAGTAACAACGAAATGGCCATATTCTGTTAATTAAACAATGTATATGGCAACACTAAAGCACTTTTGTCACTTAGTGTAGTTTTGTATAAGTGAAAAAATTTTATAATCGGATTAGTAGTTCCTGAGAAACTCTTCAATTCACAAAATGGCCACTTTATGGCACTTAAATGGCCATATCTTTTTAATTAAAATATTTATGGCAACACCACATAGCCTATGTTATCTGGAAAGGATATAGATTTCTATCGGTGAAAGAATTTTCAAAATCGGTTCAGTAGTTTTCAAGCCTATTCGCAAACAAACATACAAACATACAAAAAATCAAATCTTTTCCCTTTGTATAATAGTGTAGATGTAGACGTAGACTTAGAATAATCCCATTAAAGAATTTTTATTTCGAGTAAGGTCAATGGGGTAGTTAAATTAAATTTCTCTAGAGGCAAAATATATTACAGCTATAAACATGACCGCAGCCAAAGTGAAATTGATCGGAAATAATAGCTCCAGTAACCTATCCGATATACAATATCATATATATGTCAGCCGATATACAAGCCTATTAAATTGGAATAAATTATTGTATTAAACATAATATATTTCGCAATAATTGTTCAGTTTAGTCACGATATTTGACGAGTAGCCCATCCCCTATTAGATCCCTTTCAATCAAATTATCTCACAATGCTACCGGTTTACTAAATTGGTCAATAGGATGCCATATTACGTATTTCAAAGGGCGAAATTGAAAGACATGACTTGTATATAAACGACCACGGTCAACGAGTTGCGTAAGAAAGAAGGATACGGGATCAATAATATTCGAAATTTTAACTTAGATTTAATTTGATCAAAAGTTGCGTGGCTCTAAATTCACATAGAAATGCAGCACATGAACACAGAAAATTAAATATATCTTTTATTTCAATGGAATTGTTATACTGACCAATTGAATAAACTTTGCAACTGACCCTGCCAGATTAAATCTTTTATCGGATAATTCAATAGTATCGACTTTCCTTTTCGAAAGCCGATGAGGATTTCGGAGTAAGGCTCGTTCTTCATTCGTCCTTTAAATTTTTGAAAGGTCCTATACAAAGTTAAAAATCTCTTAATCGTTTTTTGTTTATAATCCTTACTTTCATCTTTTATCTAATTTGGTATAAATGGTCAAAAAAGAAATATTATTTAGTAAAAATATGAATTAGGGTAAAAATAAAACAGCGAACGAATTTATCTTATAGTTTTGGTGCGAGGCAAAAGGAATTTCAATAGTTTCAATGAATTAAAATAATATCTCTTATGATTTCATTTATCAGTCAAGCGTTGCGTCAGTTAAGCCTAATTTAATTTATTTGTTGGTTCAAAACTGTTTTTTTAACTAGTATAAATTTAATCACATCTAAGTAAGAGTTATCTTGTGATTGCAAAAGAAAAATAATGATGGTTTAAGTAATTATGTTCTTGAATGTTCCATCACAATGTAACACGCTTTAATTTATAAAAAATTGCACATACCCAATTTATGAATAAAAACGCAAAGATTTAATATAAGGTGTAAAGTTTTTAAATTATTATTTTTAAATTTTTTTAGTTCTTTTTATTGACAAGAATATAATAAAAGCTATAACTACATATCAATTAGTTAAGTCGTTTAATTACTGAGTTTCTACGGCCATCTTCTAGCTCCATCATCAGATCAGCACCATGTTATCATAATGCAAAATTTCAGCTCAATCGGTAACCGGGAAGTGGATCAAATTTAATTTGCAAGATTTGAAGACAAACATCAGAAGAGGTGAAAGTAAATAAAAGCTCCTAAAAACACAATAACTATCTGTTATTCCATTTTATTGTGTATAGGTCCTATGACCTACATTACTGTAGAATTTTAAGCAACAGGCTTCCAAGTCACTTGGAAGTGTTCATGTCATTTGAGTCAGCCATTTTCCTAATACTTCTTATATAGAGTAGAGTATTAAAAGTTTTATTTTACAGTTCTACAATATACGAATAGTAAAAGTAAAACTGAAGCGTCTACTTGTAACTATGAAATAAGCGCATCTATTGTATTCCAACAATCGAATAGAAATCAATAGAGGCAGCTCCGACGTTGTAGCTGTTCAATTTTAAACCTGATTTCATGAAACTTTGTTATAGTATGGTAAATAAATGGTAACTAAATAATTACAAATGTTTTTGTAGGTTTGAACACGTGGTCAAAAATTTAGTTATTAAGTAATTATATTAGAAGTAATTATGAAACAATTGAATTTAACCTTTTTTTTCACGACGGCGGTATCCACAACGAAATTCGGTCGACAATTCGAAGTTAAGCTTTTCTAGGCCCCCCACCTAATATCAAAAATTTAGCTCATTACGTTCATTTGCTTGTTTCTAGTGTTCTTATCTACCTCGTTTTTTCCGACGTAATGACTGGACTAAATGGATTTATGTAATACTTAATAATTTCGCATAAAATAATTAGGCTATTTTGAAAATTATGTATTTCTTAAAATAAAACCTTTTATACGGTGTTTCTGATTCTTGTTATTAAAAGCATAAAAAAGTTATCGTAGTATCAAAACTTTTAAAACATTACACGAAGAATCGGAAAACTTAGTAAATATACTGTATGATAGACAAATATATTTTCTGTCTTTTCAAGGTAAGGCAGTAAGGCTTTTCCAACAAACATAGAAATGTGACACCTCCTTATATTTCTTGTTAAACTGTACGGAACTGGGTCACTGTATAATTTTATCGTTGTGATCGTTAATAAAATATTTTCCTCGGCACAGAATTATATTCGGGGACTTTCTTAAAAAGAAACACTGTGTCTATTGTTGGAGACAAATAAAATTTAATTTATGGAGACAGGTGATAATGATTGTTCCCTTTGAAATAATTATGATTTTCGCGATATAATTTTTATGTATTCTTAGTAGCTTCACTTTAACAAATTAACAAAAATAATAAAATTACAACTGGGAATTCAATTTTAACCTATTACGCTTCACTACAGTGAAACTATCATAGCAAAATACAAATTAATGAAGTATAATCCTTATTGAAAATCACGTAAGTTTTTAACTTATTACTAGCATGGAGATGAGTATGAGCAAAGTCAAAGAATTCTTTGAAACTGTTTCTCAGTTTTAAATCTCAGACTCTGCTGGATTTTCCCTCTAAAGTCATGTTGTTACTGTAACCTATCGCTGTGCAGTATAGTTAATATATAGTTTAGTTTGTTAACAATTAATTATTAACTAACTAAACTATTTCGCTACTCTACGACGCTACGCTTTGATATGACTATCGAAAATTAAAAAATTTAAAATAATACTGTAACTTATCTCATGATGGAATCAGGTGGTAGATAGTGGGACTCTCTATTGGCTAACTGGCCACTACGCTTGATTTGATACTAATATTGATTTTAGATACCCAATGTAATAAAGACGTGACTCTACGTGGCTAAGGTCTTTTAGTAACGAACTCATAGAATGTTTTTTTTTTAATCTGAACTGTTACGATGTGTTATATAGAGCTTAGATATAACAAATTTTACGTGTACTATTCTCTGTGATTCCTTTGATCTAAACTTTTTATATTCTGCAGCTATAGAACTCTTTATGATTTCCAGATACCTGATAATATCTTGTTTATATTTAATTGCCTCTTTTAATGAATATTAGATTATTACATAATTAGAATTACATTTTTTGGAATAACATGACCAACAAAATGTATAAATAGTAATAAACTAGATACTTTTACTGCATACATAAAAGAAAGTAAAACGAACATAATTGGAGAGTTTTATTACTACGTCTAGTCGTTATGGCAGCGTAGGAACTAAAACAATTTGTTTATTTTTTGTAAGTCTGAAATTCAAGGTTAAGAGTTTAATATACTATAATATTTTGACCGATTTAATATTGCCAGTTTCAAGTAGTCAATGATACTGATATCTAATAACTTAAGACTAATTAAGGCAACAAGAAAAAATATGTTCAAATGCTTACTGTGAGTAAAAAAATGCAAAAAAAATGAAACTAATAGAATCTATACTAATATTATAAAGAAGTAAGATTTGTATTTTTGTATGTAACGAATAAACATAAAAACTGCTGGACCGATTTCAAAAATTCTTTCACCATTAGAAAGCTACATTATCCCTGAGTAACATAGGCTATATTTATTACAAGAAAAAATTAGAGATCCCCAGAAAATCTCACTAAAACCAACCCAAGGTGCAAAAAAATAGCCATAAAATATCTTTCATCGCATGCGCTGCGAAAAGTATTGATGATAGAACAAAAAATGTTCTAGAATATTATAGTACGTATCAATATCTACAAAAAACTCCGCGAGACCATATGTTCAACTATTATAGTTATGTCACTATAACTACTTTTTTATATTTTAAAAGTTGATAAAAATGCCTATCAAAATCAGACCATGTTTTCCATAC
The DNA here is from genome assembly GCA_905147385.1 of Limenitis camilla. NCBI lineage: Eukaryota > Metazoa > Arthropoda > Insecta > Lepidoptera > Nymphalidae > Limenitis > Limenitis camilla. The sequence continues at coordinate 7,170,292 of LR990241.1, forward strand.
CTTTGTATTAATCCTTATCCAAATAAATTATTTCATATTCAAGACTGTTTCAATACCTGTAAATTACTTTTTGAATTATTAAAATCGGACCTTCCATTCAAAAGATATTACGAAATTAAAAATATCAATATAAACAAAAAATACACGCCGACGCGACGGGCCAGTGTAGTTCTATCTCGGTGATACTCGAAGTGCAGCGAGTGGTAGCGAGTAACGCCGAGGTAGAGGGGCACCGAAATGCGGGAGAGCCAAAATGTTTTAAACTAAATATTCCACCCGTGCGAAGCCGGGATGGGCCCCTAGTATTTAATAAAAAAGCAGGTTGTATATTGAAAACTGATATTAATTATCACCGTCAATCTATTTCAATTTCCCTTAATTGCCTTAACAGGCTAAAGTAAAGTGCTTAAAACTATATAATTGCGTAAATATATGTTATATTATGTACATATTTTTGATGAAAAAAATAATAAGTTAATATAAAAAGGGTTTTAAGGGATATAAAAAGAAATATAAAAAATTTAACAAATCTTCTAAAGTTACTTAAATTACGTATCTAGAGCGTAGAGAATGGCTTATTTCTGTAGTTTTCTTAACAATGCATATTCTTAAAAGGTACTTAGAATATTAAAGAAAACAAACATGATACACTTTTAAGTTATAAAGTACTTTAAATACGCTTTCATGTTTTCTCTGGGCGTTATATCCTTGTAAGAAATTCACAAAGATTATTAAAGATATTAAAAATTTATGAGACAAAAGAAAAGGAAAATGCTTATACTGGTTGCTAGTGAACCTAGTCACAATTTTTGTGATGGCAATGGAAAAATTAATCAAATTGCTGGAAAACTCTACTTTAACTTCTGATTTATGACTTTTAGCTGCGTTTCCACTAGAGATGTGCGAGGATGGATGAGAAGGAATCGCTTAATTTGACACTTACGAAGCCATGTGAATGAAGCAAATCCCTCATTACTCATCCTGGTACATCTCTGGTGGAAACTCAGTGTAAGGCTTATTTATATACCTAAGTCATTTTATTTCACTCCATTTTATTTAATGGCTCACAAATTGCAATCCACAAAACCAAATGGCTGATATACTGGCTACAGTGTTTATGTTTTAGGTTATTTATTATTACTTATAAACGTTCTTTTATTCTTATAAAGAATTATAGGAACTTTAAATAGATTCTTATCAAAATTTATGCTTCATAACAATAATTTTCTGACTAAGATTAAACAATATGTGGAAAAATAATAATCATAAAATAGAGATTAGATGGATTCAAAAGTTATAATCTTTTTAATATAAACAAGTGTAGATATCAAAGAATCAATTTACTAAATATCTATATTAAAACTTTAGTAGTAACATCTGTTTTAGCAATGATGAAGATATTAAATTAAAATAGTGAACCTTGAGAGTTTACTACGTAATTTGCAAAAAAAGCAACACAAATAGAACTGAAAATTCATCAAACAATCAATGTAGTTCAAGTAATATTGACTGAATTTAGTTTCACGTTATTTCACTTACTTATGGGATAAGGGTTTTCTTGATCGAAAATTCTTAAAGGTCCTGCGTCCAAGTTTATTCATCACTTTTGCAACACTCATTTATTTAGGTAGTTAACTTCTAATAAAAAAATCTTTAATATTCTAATAATTCTTAAATAAACACTTAAAATAAGTTACAAGAAATTTAATTTTCATAGTAGACTAAAAATAATTTATCACGCGCCTTTGTAGTTAATAATACCTACATTAAGGTGATATCTCATATTAGCTAGCTCATACACTTTTAAAAAAATAAATGTAGATTATAAATTTGAATAAAATTGTATCAAATAAAATATTACGTAGGGCTCTTGAACTATTTAAATACGTCAACATTGAGGAAATTTGAATTACTCACCTAATTGGCTGCGTATACAAACTGAATTCAATGGTAGACCTCTTTCTGGAAATAGGAACATGAACTTGAACCATTCATAACGAATTATTTGTCAACGTCCTTAGGTTTATAGTATACATTAACTGGGTATTAAAAATAACTTTGGTAGAGTATAGAATTGTAAATGTTACTAAAAACAACATCTACGCAAATTTAAAGAAACAAAATTGATCTCTAATTTTCATTACATTTTTGTCACCAATCTACAGTACAGAAGTAGAACAGAAAAAAATGGCGGAGGACGCCATGTTTCCAAAAGGTAATCAAACATTGGCCTTACACTTAGTTTTTACTTTGATTCAGTCATAATCCTAGTACTTTTTTGAGGGACGTACTAATCTCATATATTCTAAGTTCAGGATAAATTCGGTATTATGCCAGCAAAAGATTATTTATCGAATTTCTTTGTAAAACTTTTTTTTGAAAATGTATCTTCTTAAATCTTCTATTCTTGACCATGTCAAGCCCCAAATAATAAACATCTGTACCTGATTTATATATCTGACATTACTAAACCGTAATCGTGGGAAAACAAACAAAGTTAAGCTCTCCTGGATTAAGGGACATAGCGGGAATCCAGGTAACGATACCGCTGATTAACTAGCAAGGACGACAAGAAAGGTTAGGATTTTGGACTGGAGCCATTAATTCCAATAATTAACATTTGAAGAATACAATAACGCAAGCTAACAAAGTAACAACATACTGTACCATATAGAACAATATCTTACTATCAAACTACTCTACCTTAGCAGAGATAAATCAAGAAATGTAGTAATGAAATTTTAAAAGAAAAACCTATACTAGTTTTCTCTATTACGCTATCTCCAATCAACAAGTAAGGAACAAGGCAGACGAAAATTGATGAACCGTATTTGTCCATTATGTTGATCATAAAAAATTTTGGTTTATTTCGGTATTAAAAGAAAAGAAATTGAAAAAAATATTCTATACAACCAGAGTAAATGTGATTTTCTACTCATTATTTACAAGATGAGCCCTTCTAAGGGCGCAGTTTTTCAAGAGCTTTTGTACTTCAAATAACATTTCATTGTGTTATTGTATTAAATAAACAATTCTTAGAATAAGATATATTAGTTTCTCAGAAACGATCTTAATGATGAAACTTAATGTCATATATTTACGACAATATAGTATTATGCTTCAAAGATCGTCAATTAATGATTTTTTTTTCATTATATATGAGTTGCGGTGCAAACGAGCAGATGGTCCACCTGAAAGTGGCCACAATCGCCCATGGACATGCATTGCATCCTCGAAGATAGAGTGGGGAGAGGACGTGAAGAAAAAAATGCTGCGGTTTCAGCGGACCCTGAGCAAGAGGGGGTAAGTCTGGCCCTCATGCAGCTCGATCGGAATTCAAGGTTATGGTCTGTACAAATATTGAAGATATTATTCCAAGTTAGTTTAACCTACGTTATTTAAATAAACCTTGTTAACTTATATTAAATTATATTTCTTGCATTGTTCTTTTTCACGATTGAAAATGAAAATGTTGATAACAAGAAAAAGTATATTTTATTTCTTCGTTGAGGGGAGTGAATATAATAATAATCACTCTGAGTTCACCTGAACTCACTAACAACGTGAATATGGAGGATTATCTCATTCGCCAGTTGCCACGAATAATAACAAAGGCAATTGTATGAATAAGCCTCCTCTCGGGCTTTAAGGACATAACTTCTGTCTATTGTATTTAAAATTAATTCTGAATAAGCTGTATTAACAGGATTTATTTTATCATTATATAAAGATAATAACTGTAATCCTATTATTGTATTTATAAATAAACTTCATAAAGAATACATGTCGGAAATAAATAAAATCAGATAATATTTTTATAATTGTCACAGTCGACTGCTATATGAATAGAAAGACAAACAAGAAATTGTAAAAATGTTTTGTTTGGCTATTATTATAAAGACCCCAGACTCATTTTTTAGTATTTTTATTAGGAAATTTTACCTCAAAGGCGGTGAAAAAAAAACTAACACACTATACACAACTGTCCTTTTATAATTTCAAGGCACATTATACAGAAATGTCCTTTTAAGAAGTCAATCTTATTTAAAACCTGCATGATTTCCTTGAGCATACACAAAGCTCCATCCTTTCCATTTGCCTACTGAAACGTGAAAATCTGTTTTATCCTTTGTGGAATGTCGGCTAGAAGCTCTTAGATATTTAATAGGATTATTAGATAAATATAATACCTACTACGATATCCTAAAACAAGTATGTAGATTCAGTAGTACGATAAATGTGATTTTTTTTATCACGCTAAAACGACTGAACGGATTTAAATAAAATTTGGCACACCGATGCTTTTTAACCTTTTTTTTTCTCGCGGAGGAATGCTTTTGCGCATACCCATCCAGACCTTGGTGGGGCTGGTTGAGTTATGTGGGACTCACCGACCGTGGAATCAATCTGATGCAGATTTTGCCCAAAACAACTGTGCCCGCTGAATACCTGCGTCAGAGTAAGCGGTACAACTCGGAGAGCATTTCCGTATGGAACTCCCAGTAGGATCGCCAGCCAAGTGTTACAGCCACCCAGGACACCGTACGGTAGCCCGGTATCGCCATCACCGCCAGGACCCTCTGCGTTTTTCGCAGCAGAGCTCTGATCGACGTGGTGAGGGCCTCCACAATGCTTTATAACCTGGATACACACATATACGCATACTTTTCATTTAGAAAATATTTTATATACAGCATTGCACCTGTGTGAAGCCGGGATGGGTGGACTAGTATAAAATAATAAAGGCTATGCCGTGAAAATATTGATACCGATTTTTTTAACACTGTAGACAATTTTTGGAAATTCAACTTCCGGGGGAGATGAAAATCCTTCAACAACGTTTAACTGTTGTCATGGTAACCAAAGCACTTTTATGACGCAAGTGAATCGGTTACTTAAAGCGATAGTATCTCTATAAGTAGATAACTACATAGTAAAATTCCTTTCATACACATATTAAATCGTGGGAACGCATTGTAGTTGGCATATTATATATTACGATTTACGTCCTTTGTATGTCGTATAACAATAAATCACAGAATGGCTTTACTGAATTACTATTCGTATTTCGTATGTTTCCATTTAGGTTACATTGGATATATTAAATGTAAAGTAAAATAGGAACCCATAAGCATCACAACAAGTTCATTAGTAAATATTAAATGAAGTTATAAATAAAATTAAGGTTCTTATATTGGATCGTTAAGATCACAATGTCCAGAAAAAGTGATGAATCATCAATTTTCTCCATCCAATCATCATTACTTTGTACGAACACGTATAGAAGGACCATCTCTTATTTGCTACTGTTTTATATTATTGAATTTTATGTGGGTGTCAAAAATCGAGTGTAGTACTGAAATAACATTCAGGTGATATTCTTCAATAAAAGATATCGATAAAACATAAATGTGTTATATTTGTCTTCCGTGTTTCAGTTGTATTGTTTCTGTTACATAATACATTTTCTCCTTGATCTTAATGTTTACGTAACAACACTCGTCGTAGTTTCTTCGATTTGAAGAGATAAAAGAATACTGTATTCAGTAAATAACAATTTCATTTTTTATTATATTATATACTAGTCAAGCTCCGCCCTAGCTTAGCTGGTCTAAAAAATACATTTTTATATGTGAAATTTTTGTCCTAAATGATTTAAGTGATACGAAGTCGTATTCAATTTTGTCCAGTTTTTTTGCGTGAGACTTGTACATCAATACAAATGAATATTTAAAAAAAATAAAAATGGTTGTTTTATAGATCCCTCACATTAAGTTTTATAAACATCTGATACTGAAATATTATTCGCAATTGTTTTAATGGCAGAGTATGTGTCGTTACTGATTAAACAATAAGAAAATAAATTATAAAATTTTTATAACAGTTTCACGATTCACAATACAAATGTAATATTTTTTACATTTTAGTAGAAAAACAACATGGTAAGGAAGGTATTAGAAACAAAAAATAAAAGCGTCCAATTAATTTGAAGCGTAACGATGTTGTCCACAAACGACTACAACCTTAATAAAAATTAATTGTACAAATTAACTTGTTCAAATTTGAATAAAAATCATATAATATGTTATGCAAATTTTACTACTTACTAAATGAGTTATATTCTATTTAAAAGCCTATAAATGTTCCAAATAGCCAATACAAGGTAAAAGCTTTTTCCTTTTTAGCGAAACACGATATTAATAGTAATCCATAATATTTTATATATGCCACTGAAAGTCAGTCTGCATTTTCCAAGCTTGATTTCACGGTCAAGGCAATTAGACCAATTTGGGGTAAAAGCTATTGTTTTCTACATTGATATTCCGAATATATGAAAAAATGGATTGCATTTCATATTATTATAGTATTCTCCTGAAAGCGAGATAAAGTAACTATTACCATTTCCTATACTACCATTTTATTATCATAAGAGATACCTTCTCTAATTAGCTATGTGAATTAAATTTCTAGTCCTACTAGTAAATTATACTTACAATATTTAGTTAGTGATATCAAAGAAGACAACAGGGTGGGGATCGCATATCGAATACAATAAATCTATTTTTTTAGATCGCAACTAGCACAGAATAGATCTTGGACCCTAGAAAATTGTCAACTACATTTTTATGATTATTATAATCACTAAAATATTTAAAGGTAGAAGAACCATTTAGCTCCAAAAGTGAAAGTCATGAATCGATTATTAGTAAATCGACCATCGGCCTCTCCAAGCAATTAGCAAATGATACAACTGAAACATAACGATTTGATTGAGGATTGGTTTATAAAAAAAAAGACGCCCTAAAATACCCAGAGATAGAAACCTCAATTTGCGTCAGCTCTACGTAATTATTTCGTTGCACGAACGATTTTATTAGAATCTCTGTTACAAGCTCAATGTAAACGGAATAATTGAAGTCTGCAAAATAACGTCGCTTGACGACTGACAACGAAAACCAATTAACTTATTGTGTTCTGACATCTATATAAAATGGTCACTGTAAATTTCAGTTAACATGACGTTAAAATTTTGTTCTTTTTCGTCATATTTATTACTAACGACCCGACCGGTTTCGCAATGATTGATCCAAGTGCTAGTTTGAAGACTGCCTGTAAATTTTATCAAATTCAGCGCAGCCGTTTTGGAGTCTATGCATATATCCTAAATATCAACATATCCGCAATCCGTTGAATTTTTTAAAAAAGATGGGCTTCTATGAGATGAAATAACATAGAAGTTAAAAAATTCAAAGAAATTAAAGGATTTTCGGGCTTTTAGTTTTCATGATATAAAATTTTGACCATCCCACCGTTTTCCATTTGAAGGTTCCAGTCCAGGATATAGCCTGGCAGTTCAGCTCTATGGTTCCCTTATATTACATTGCCACTTATATCTAACGAAACAAAAGATTGAACAAACTTATACGATTTAGCGAAACGAAATACCAGACAGTGGTTGAAAAATAGTTGCTTAAAGTTAAATAAAATAATATAAACACTTACTTGATAAACTAGAGTTAGTAGACGATTGCCGACGGAATTGTTTGCAGAAATTGCAGCAAAACATTATTATTATTACTAGAAGACAACACAGTTGACACAACCAATTCAATGTGATTCATTTCACCAATATGTCAACTGTATTCATTGTAATGCAACGTCATACTTTAATATTCATATTTTATTTTGTTCTTTATATGGAGATAGACTTCACGATTGTTATATCAACATATAAATAATAAAGTGACTTAAAATATCATTTGTCATAGTGTATGCAGCAGACGAATATGAAGAATAAAATAGTGACTGGAACTTCCTGGTGGTAAATGGTAGAACATACGAATTATGGTTATTATGTTAAATTTAGCGTGTATTGTTTTTATTTAACATTATAAAATTTCCTCGCTTTTGGCTACATTGCAATCGGGTAAAAGCAAAGTCCCTGGTAAACGTCTGACCTTCCGTACTAATCTCAAGGGCCACTGAACGAATTTGCATACTATTTTCACTAATAAGATTTGCATTTTACCTGAATACATGCATTAATGGTATTAAAATCTTAGCGATAAAATATGTATTATAGAAAATTACAACAAAATCGTTTCAATAATTTGGCTGTGAAAGAGTACTATGATAACAGATAAGCACACAGACTGACTTTCGGATTTTATAGAATATATAATTAAAACTGTTTAAATTAAAATTTAAATATTGTTCAATGCTATCTAATTCAAACAAACTGAAAGATAAAAAGATTCTACTGGAATTTAATGTACTCGTTAACAAAATTATTGACACAAAAGAAGCGCAAGGTGATTTTTTTAATTAATAAAAAGCGAATTGAATACTGAAGATTTGTATTAAACGTGCAAGTACTTGTATGTTATTTTTCAGTTCTTCATTTAGCATTCAGTATCCAATTACCTATATGCTGCGAATTTCTATTTTTTAGAATCCATGTCAGATTTTAAAATATGGGTTAACAAATTATTTTATTTAAATTATTAAAAAATGTCAAATTTCTCTTTTAAGATTTGGCGTAACCAAAAAACCTTTAGAATCTCTCACAGTAAAATAGAAATATACTTAAAATCTTATTTATTGTCTTTGATTTTTATATTAACTGAGGAGAAAGGTGCTAAAAATCTACATGATGGAATAAACCCAGAATATTATTATACTGGAAAAGTAAACAAAATTATTCATCTACCTTATGAGTTTTGCGGAACTTTATAGAAGGAAGAGCGGAACAATGTTGAAACTTTTCTAATAAATCTACAAAAGTATCAAAATATAAGACAGATCCGAGGATACCTTAAGGGGGCGTTCATAAAATACGTGAGATGTTTAAGGGGGGGGGGGGGTCAAATCTCATCTAATCTTACGTTGGAGAAAGGGGGGGTTTCGGCAATTATCACGCAATTTTTTTTCTGATTGAAACAAAAAAAATATATATTATTTTGGTCCAGCTATTATACATTGCACCAGCTAAGCAATCGCGTATGTTCCGCAAAGTGCGACCCTCACGCATTGCCACAAGACGAGCTTATGAGTTACTCTGCGCAAGCGCCAACGGCTTAGAGTGGCTAGATCAGAACAAAGTTGAAGGAGCAAATGATTTTACAGAAAATCATATGGACATGTTGGTTCCAACAGTCTCTCTTGAGACCGCGCATAATTCTCCATGGACTGAATTAGAGTAGATATTCTTTTTTTAATCACAGTAGTTACGATTTAAGTATTCTATTGTTAAATTTTTATTATACTTATAAATAAACTCTCAGCAATATTGATTACTAGTCTTAACTAGTCGTAAATAAAAGCACAAAGCAGATTTTTTTTCTTTTTACAATAACAATCCAACGCGTTTACGTAAGAAACCTACTTTTTGAAAAATCTCACGTGAGATTGGGGGATGGGGGAGGGGGTTTAATAAAATCTCACGACATCTTACCAGAGGGGGAGGGAGGGACAAACAATTTAAAAAAAAACACCTCACGTAATTTATGGACGCCCCCTAAAATTATTTTAAATTACTTTGTATAGGAATATAAAAAAAATTACAACTGTTACTGATGAAAAGGATTAATTGAAGTAAAGACAAGCAAATAGTTCTAAATATTAACCAGCAAGCTTCACAAAACTTTATAATGCAAATGTTAAAGTTGAATAGTAAATCCAGCAAAGTAGATTTGTAAATAACCTGCATCGGCATCAGGCGGTCGATGTCTCTGTCTACCATTCCACCAGCACCCACAACACGGCATTATTTACATTTTTTAACACCTCATATTTATTTAGTCAATAGTCTCCAAACGAAATATCATTACTTTTATTGAATACAATTTAGAATCCAATTATTTATTGTTAACGCTATTTATTTTTATTTCTCTTCATATTACTATAACTGGCTCCATTTTCAATGTGTCATAAAAGCTTCACCACTGTTTACGAAGCTAATAACACTAAAGTGTAATGGCAACATTGTCGAGAGATACGAAACGCGTCCGGCACAAGCCGCGCTCTGCGTTTGACTGCGGCACCGAAAACAGTTTTCATTTTCACTATCCTCATTCCTCATTATTTGGGAAAAGTACAAAATTTCGCGCACGAAGGGTTCCGTACCAATATTTTAAAAATACATTTGTTGTATGGCCCCCCTTTCATTATGTATTTTGAAAACTAATATACATCTAAATATTCTATGAATATTTCGCCAAAAAAATCACGTTTGTTGTATGGGAGCCTCCCTTAAATATTTTTTTTTTTGTTATAGGGGCAACAACTGTCTAGCTATCACGGTTCATGAGATACATCCAGACGGACGGACGGACAGTGGAGTCTAAGTAATAGGGTCCCGTTTTGTACCCTTTGGGTACGGAACTCTAATAGATAGTAAACGTTTGAATGTCAGAGGCTATTTTAGTATATAGTATAGTAGTAAAGGCTTTATGTAAGATATCACACATTATTAAGGAAAGAGAGTCCCACTTATTTTCTTGAGCCCTTTCTTTTAAGGCTTGCTTTTATTATTTACCGAATAGATAGTGGAATCTGATGCACCATACGACTATGTAAATTCCTATTTCGAATGACTTTGACTTAGGTAGGCTTTAAAAGCTTTTAAAAGTATCTACACAAATGGAGTTATGTTAATGATGCTGTTATGTTAATGATGTTTCCTCGACGCTACTGCTTCAGTAAGCATTGTAATTGCCGTATTCTCTCGCTTCCTTACCCCGCCCTTGGAATTTGATTCTTGACTTTGAAAGTTTTAATTGATCCAGATTTACGATTAAATTTAGTTTAAAGCGACAACAATATTTGTTTAGATTATAATCATTAATTAAACATTTTAATAATTTTTCTTGCTTTTAAACTTATATGAATACTGTTATTTTCTTTCTTGTTTACTTAGAACTTGTACTAAACCTTTCACTCATGTTTAGGTCAATATATATTCTTCATGACGAGTTTTTAGGATGATTGCTATGATATTGATAAACGTATTCTGTGAAAATTTCAACCGAAAATAATGAAATGAAAATTAAACACGAATTAGAAAAACTCCATATATATTCTGTTAATTAAATAAGGAGTCTAGAATTTGCTGTCTTTACGCATATCCTCCTGGGGGTTATACTTTAGACTCAGAGCTTAAGAGCTAAGCTCGAAATGTAATTAACCATTATTCTGTCGTGACGGCGTATTTATTTTGCAATCCCTACTTCTTTAATGAGCTTCACAGACTGAGGTGGTCTGGCCACGTGCAAAGAATGGACGACATTAGGATTCCCAAGTGTCTTAAGACAAGCAATCCTGATGGGCGAAGGAGTCGTGGAAGGCCAAAACTTCGTTGGTTGTATGGTGTGGACCGTGCCGCGCGAAGTGTTGGAATCGCAAATTGGTGGACGGGGGGATTTTCTTGACCAAGCCAAGGCCCTCAAATGGCTGTTGCGCTAATGATGATGATGATGACTTCTTTGATGTGTTTATCATTTGTCCAACATTCAAGAAAGTAAAAATGCTACTCATATCATTCCTACCAATATCAAGTAATAGGAGCTACTCAAATAATAAGCCAACAGTATACTTAACAATACGTAATGTGCTATAAAATAGTAATTTGTAATGATACCATAAACGTCGATCAAGCGAATGACGTCATGACTTAGTACCTACACCATTCGTCATTCTGTTTGTAGAACTTTAATTAACTGCTTTATATTGTAGGACTGAGAATTTATATTCACACTTATAAAATAAGTATATTAGTTGTATAACTGTACGTTTAAGCTGAGAAACAAAAGTATGACGTCACCTTGTCATTTTACCGGCGAGTGTGTATTACTAAATAATAGCCATCATGACTATTTACTTTAAATTTGATATTATGTGAAAAATACCTAAGGTTTCATAGATTACAAATATATATAGATGGTGAAAAAACAAATGTTGCATATTTAGTAAAATTAATGTTTACTTACCAGTAGCCGATGTTGTGTTGATTAATGGTTTATTCATGATGCTCGATTGTTTTTTCTCTGAAGGTTCATCTAGGGATTTGTTTGAGCGTGTTTGTAGCGGTGTCTTTGTGAACGGTGTAGGTGACGAGGGCAAAGATAATGGTGACGATAATCGTAAAGGTGAAGTTGGTGTACCAAAACTAGAAGGTAGAGATAATTTTGACTCGGAAGTCACAATGGAATTTGTATCAGGTATAGTCGGACTATCTGTGACGTCAGTGCAAAGGACAATTGGCATGGATATCTTAAGAGAATTACTTCGAGTGGACGATTCTTCATCTTGCAGCGTATCAGACATGACAATCTGAAAATAAGACGAATAAATTATAATTTTTTGTTAGAAAACGTTTGTTCTTATAAAAAAAATATTTTCATACTGTATCGTACACATTTATCTCAATCAATTTTAGGCCAACCGTTTTATTTCACAACTATCTGCAGTTTAAAAATGCACCGAGGCTAAAATGTAAGACAATGACAAGTTGCGAAAACAAATTATTAAAGCCTACGTTAGTATTTATGCTAATGGTTGCTTAATGAGTTTTACTGTAATTCGTCAAATTGGGAATCTACTTAATAGGTAAATGTTTGATTGTTTAATAAAATTGACACGAATGAATCGACGAATCACGTTAAAAACATTAAAGATTTAACTCGGTAAAAAATTAGATTTTTTCTTCCAAGGTCTGTAAAAAAAAATGATGCGTCATATTATGTCCTATATTTTTTCTACGATTTTAATTTCGAAAAAGAACTTTCTCGTCCAAGATTACTCCAGTCCCACGTCATTGTTAAAATTTTAATATTGTCAATTAAATTGGCACTGATAGAATGTTTAGTTTTTAACATTCGAAGTCATAATGAAGAAGAAAAATCAGTTATTTATATTTTCATATAGAAATCTCGTCAGAGAGAGAGAAACATGCGAGTCTCCGAGTGGGGCGCCCTTTTTCAGAGCGTCTCTGAATTAAAGAATTAACCTAATAAAGACAAGGCTGACATTTACTACCACAAACAATTAAATAATTTTCACGAAAGACGTGGCTTCGGCCTTACTATAAAATGTATAAAGAATTAACATACTAAAGAAAGACAAGTCTAACATCCACTACCACAGGGAATTTTACAAATACAAGGTTTTAGATAAAGGCTGCGTCTATTCATCCGTCAACCGGATGATTAAATTTAATTTATTTTTCCAGTAACCGTATCAATTAAATATTTTAATTCGTCCGGAAATTAATAATTAATTAAAAATAATCTTAAAATATGATAAATTGTTAATTGATACTCGATATTGGAAAGTCTACGTCGCCCCGTTTCGCGGAGCTCCTCCTTTTTATCAGAACCTAGTCTACGTCGCCCCGGTTCGCGGGACTCCTAACATAACCTAAGCAACCTGTTTATTTTTAAATTTTTAGTATCAAATATTTATTCATTATCAATAATAAAATTATAACTATTAAATTTTATCATATTAGGCTATGCTTTTTTTGAGTATCAATTTCTAATATCCCGAAATCGGGGAGAAATCCTGCAAATCGGCAACACTATAAATATATACTCTGTGGAATAAATCACAAAGATCACAAGTGATATTTGGCTATTATAAACCTGATATACGAATAAATAATAATATATTATACATCCGTATATCCGTATCAATAGTCAATGCGTTAGATAAATATAACGAAAGACATGGCTTCGGCCTTATTCATCATCACGACCCGTCAATGGCCCACTGCTGAGCCGGGTCTCCTCCTCAGTGCGGGTTGGCAGACTTCACACAACTCTGAGAACTTTTAGGGAACTCTCTCACAACAAAAATAGGAAAAATAAATAAATCACGTGATACGTAATTTATTGATTTATAAACCTAATTTAATATTTAGTTTAAATTGAAGAAAGCCATATTCAAAGTTTATTTTTGTTAAATATTGGTGTATTGATAGAATGTGTAGAATTAATAGATTGACAAGATGGCGCCCAGCGTGAAAGAAATTATTGATACTATATTATTATTAGTGTTCGTTCGAAGAGTATCCTGAAGTATATAAATATATATGTCGGAGGTGTGTGTTAGGTTTAGGTTAGCCTTAGGTTAGGTTAGCCTAGTATTAGGTTAGGTTTATGTTAGTCTAATCTTAGGCATAAACAGTGAAACCAAGCAGTGGAGGTGAGTGTTGTAATTACTTAAAGGGATCCCTTAAGCCTAAACCTTGGTCCAAGGCACTGCTTCGGTTCCTGTCATAATAGTAAGAGATCGTAACGTTTAGTTATATCCTGACCGTATTGCGCCCATATAGCTTTTGAGATAGGCCATCCATGCATTTCCTTATTTTAGTTTCCGACATATATGTCGGGGATTTTAAAAACGATGTGAAAGGAGATAGAAGGATGAAGATGGGGAATATTGGGGAACACTAAAAGGGGGTGATGGTATTGAATGGAATATTGGGTAAACGCAACGTAGATACTCCTATTGAACCGATAAATGATCAAATATGATCTCTAACAATTACGAGAGAAACCTAAGCAGTGCAGTGCAGTTGGACTTGTGACCAAGGTGTAGGCTTAAGGATATCCTTTAAGTGATCACGACACTCGCCTCCACTGCTAGGCTCTCTGTTTAAACTCAAGGTTAAACGCACATAAACCGAATCTAACACAAGGCTAACCTAACCTAAGGCTAACCTAACATTGTGTTTACTTAACCACGTGGCAATTACATTGTAAGGACTTAAGTGACCTTAGTTGGACAGCACTTCCACACTACACTGCACTTGACACTATCACTATCACTAGCACTACTTAGATGATGTTCACTTCTTGAGAGACCGCGCACGACTAAGACTTCAGTTAGACTGTCGATCGCATATAAAGGGTCGAGGGTAGAGACTATCAAAACAACGGAAGTGACTACTACCCCACTCCAACGCCATAGACAACGATAACGATTCGATTAATCGATAATCTTTTACTATGCTCCGACATATATATATTAAAGTGATATATAAGTGCAAATAAAAGTAAGTATAATGAGCTTTTGATGAGTGAGAAAACCTGTTTATTATTTCTTTCATAAATATACTAAATAATATATTACAAGCGTGCGAGTGTATCGATGCCTTTTTTATACTCATGAAATTCAAGAAAAAGCAATCAAATTAACGTGTTTATTATTAAATACGTAATTACAATAAATGTCGCTAGGCTACGGATCAATAATATCTATGTGATAAATCATTAAGAATATCGTTCCTGTCATTGATACATGAACTTCGGGATGAAAGCTTTCGACGCTTAGAAACGCACGATAAGAAAAAGCGTTCTTTTTTTAATTCTGTACGAGATATACTATTTATTATACTTTGAAACTCTTTGACGTTAGCGAGGCGTGTAAGGTTTTTGGACAACATTATTGTCTACTCTAGTGTATTAAAAGTAAAACAAGTACAAAGTGAAATCATCTTCAGATATTTACTTTTTAACAATGATTAACATCCAGTTATCAGTAATAATCATATTTTCAGTTAGAAAAAGGGGCATACCGCTTTGCGCTAGCGATTTGGAATAAAACCGGAAGACATAAAATGACAGTACCATTATTCGCTGTTTAACGTTTAGCTTGTCGTGCGGGTGTATCATAAAGACTGATACTAAAATGCATAAAGGAGGATGTAGGAAGGAGCGTCTGACCGCTGGCGTCGACGCGGTGGCGAGTGAGGCAATGACGTAATCACCTACAGTATCTAGATTCAAATTCAAAGCGGCAGAGCGAGACAGATGTTATGTTTGAATGAAACTATCGCGAGTGTGCAACCGAATTATGAGTCCACGAATGAGTCGAGTCGACTACAAACCACGAAGCGGTTGTGCCGATTCACCTGTGATTCAATAGATAAACAGTACGTACGTTATTCATACTTATCTACTTTGTTTGCGATAAAGGTACATTAACAAACAATTTAATACGTGACCAGATAAATCAAAACGTGAAAATGAATACAAATGAGTTCACAATTCGCCCGTTCCCATTAAAAGTACAAATACTGAGTGTGTTGAGAACAATTCTTGATTGGTTTACAAGTGTTTTCTTTAAATTGTATTATGGGACGGAAAGTAAGAAAATACCACCGATATCAGATGATATTCTCAAACAACCTGCTATTGAAGTCGCCAGGAGGATACGGACTAAACAGGTTTGTTTATCCCTTTTTAAGTTTACTTTAATTTGATGACATGTAACGCATTTATTGAAGTGGGCATGTTGTTTTTCCTTAAAATATGTATGACAAATGGTTACAAAAATGTATAAAGGGTACGTTTATAGGTATTTTGTATTCCTAAATGTTTTGTCCAAAACGATCCTTCTAAATATTGTTAGAGCTGAGCCTACTAAATAAAAATAATGTAAACATATTTCTTGTAACATTTACGATTTTATCTTTATATATATAAGATCCTTTATGAATATGTAAAAGTTTCAAATCAAATGTTGTCATTTTTTTAACCTTTATAAATGAATTAATAAATTATATGATATACAAATTATTAAAAAGGAATACTTTGTTTTTAATATTGTGACCGAATATAAAATTATTTATCTTTTATGTTAGAAAATCCTGTGTAATTGACATTGTGCGTAATTTTTTGTTTTCCGCAAATATTACTGTAGATTAATTATATACAAGTTAGTATCAATATTTAGTCACATTATTTTTAGTATATTCCTCAAAATAATATGACTAAATAATGATATTTATATTGCTATTTACTTTTCCTCATAGTTCCTCGCGAGGTTTAATTGTTGACTAACTTTTCCACGCTCCTTTTATTTAAAACTGTGCGTAAATTAAATAAGATTTTACAGATGTGATTTAGGAATTATTCTAGAAAAAATTTTTAGGTATCTTTTCTTTTCAACATATAAACACGTTGAAAATAAGAGTAGGATATTTTGTAGAAAACCTACATAATAATAAGGTAATAAAAATCATGAATCATGTTTCATGATTTTTTTGATGCGATAAATAAACAGTAATGAAATAATAAGATAAATGATAAAATTCTTAACTGAAACTATGACTCATTTACCGTGGATAAACTCTCGAACCTATTTTAAGGGATACATATTTAGTTAAATACTAATACCCGCCCCGGATTCGCACGAGTGCAATTTAACACGTAAAAAATTTATCTTAATATCACAATATTTTCAATATATCGATGTATTAAAATATTCAGGCTTTCAATAAACATGATTTTTTCAGGGATAAAAAGTATTATCCTATGCTATTTCCTACTAATATTATAAACGCGAAAGTTTGTAAGAATGTATGTTTGTTACTCTTTCACGCAAAAACTACTGAATGAATTTTGATGAAACTTTACAATATTATAGCTTACACATCATAATAACATATAGCCTATAATTTATAATGATA
This sequence comes from Limenitis camilla, assembly GCA_905147385.1. Lineage (NCBI taxonomy): Eukaryota > Metazoa > Arthropoda > Insecta > Lepidoptera > Nymphalidae > Limenitis > Limenitis camilla. The sequence goes on from LR990241.1 coordinate 7,187,765, forward strand.
TAGTGTAAATTATCCAAAGTATAGCGGGTGAAACCGCGGGGCGTAGCTAGTTCTTATATGTAAAAATGAATTGCGGTTCATTAGTATTACTAAAACTTGAGAACACCGATTTGGTTATTTTTTGTTTTTAAAATTTTTTGTGGGAAGGTGTAAACGATGAAAAATGCTGAAACGATTTTGATAAAACTTTTAGCTATAGCTTAGTCACCTCAGTGAAGCAATAAAGGGTCAACTAGTTATTATTTATACTTTTAAACGTGACCTAATTTCCGTTACATTCAGAATTAGACCCGGTAGATGGTATTTTAAGGAGCGTACAGCGTAGCAAAGACCATGATAGTTTTATTTAAAGAGGATAAATTAAAATATGATCTTACGTACTTACTTTCATCATCGAAACTGTTTTCATTGAAAAAAATGTTAATTTTAATAAAATAACAAATAGATAATGGTATTGCATTTCAGATAACAAGCGTTGATGTGGTACAGTTATGTATTCAAAGGATACAAAAGACAAATAGTGTCTTAAACTTCTTTGTAGAAGACCGGTTTGAGATAGCTTTACAGGAAGCAAGAAAAGCCGATGAACTAATCCGAAGCGGTTCGAAGACTATCGACCAGTTGTTAGAGGAGAAGCCCTTGTTGGGTGTTCCTTTCACTACAAAAGATTGTATTGCTGTAAAAGGTATGTGTAGAATAAAACAATTTTATGTGATACTAGCCGACCCGTGCGACTTCGTTCGCGTGTTGCTCCACTCCTATTGGTAGTAGCGAGATGTTAAATAGCCTTAGTTACTCCTTGTTACATTAGCTATCTACCAGTGAAAGTCCCGTTAAAATCGGTCCAGCCATTTCAGAGATTAGCCGGAAGAAACAGACAGACAGACAAAAATTGTAAAAAATATTGTTTTGGTATATGTACCGTGTATACATCCAAATGCACTTAGTAAAAAGCGGTTATTTTAATATTACAAACAGACGATTGGTCTAATGGATACCAAAATATAGCTAGATTGCTACTTTTTGGAAAAAAAAAATATCAATTGGCAGAGACAATTAAAAACAAATTGACAACTATTCATATTTTTAACATATCTATATCATTATGTTGTATGAAATTGGAAAAAGAAATAAATGCAGATTATTGTTACACTGACCTGACTGAAGAACAATTAAACAAGCTAGAACGATTGCAAAATGTGTGCATAAAATTTATTTTCGGATTGCGTAAGTTCGATCACGTTTCGGAGTTCCGTACTAAACTCAAGTGGCTCAACATTAGGAATCGGCGCAATCTTCACCTGTTATCTGTCCTACACAGGATCCCATATGATCCTCGCACACCATCATATTTAAAGGAACGATTTTCTTTCCTTAGCTCGGATAACATGACATGCCAACAGGAGCTTCGATCGAGAAATGACAACCGCTTGACTGTACCAATATCTAATACCAGTTATTACCTTAAGTCTTTCACTGTGAAAGCTGCGAACTTATGGAATATGCTTCCCCGCGACATTCGTCATTCCGAATCCATTAATATATTCAAAAGTCGTCTTAAAGTATACTATTTATCTTGTCAACAATAATGCAATATTCATCCATTTTATTCATGTAATATATGTATTTTACATATATATATATAAATTTATATATGTTATATATGTTATAGGACTATATTTGTGTAACATATATTATGTATTAGTATAAGTATGTAAGTACACACATATGTATGTACAGTTTTTCTATACATGTTATTTTATATGTTAATTATTTTTATATGTCTTATATATATATATATATATTTTCTTTTGGTTGCACTATCCCATATTTACTTGACAGCTCCTTTCATCGAAGGTTGTCTGTTTAGAGATTGCTATTATAGCAATAAGACCGCCTTTGCATGCTCTTTGTATATTTTATTGTATTATTGTTTTGTATTTTCTTTTTTCGTTTTTTGTGTGCAATAAAGTGCTTATCTATCTATCTATCTATCTAAATGAACACTTTTTTTTGTTTTCAAAATATGAGCGCAGTCATGGTTAAAATCAATTTTGAAATTTAATCTATTCTAAAAATTCATAAACGCCAAATGACGTCATATATATACGGTTTAGTAGCGATATGTCTGTTTTAAAGTAATAAGGCAAAGCCATTATCCTTAATCCGCCGTATATGTGACATCATCACATGTATTAGTTTTGTTTTTATCCGAATCGATTGAACAAAACAATCAAAGGTATTTTTTTAACTCAGGGCAAATAACTAAAGAACTAGTTTTGTTTAAGTACTTAATAAGAAGAGCACTCCATAATGATATCTAAATTGACTGACTAGAAAGTTAGTCCATCAAAAAATGTTAGCTTGATCCAAACGAATGACTATGGATATGGAAAGTTAGCTATTTTGTGGAAAATACTATGGCTAAAACCTTTGACACTATAGTATAAAATAATAAAACATCTTTTTTTGTCATGACTACATTTAAAACGAGTTTTAGTCACCTTGATCTATAACAAGCGTATATAATTGCAACAGAAAAGTTATGGAAGAGAATGATTTCATTTTTGCATAATAGCTATTTTATATTAAATATTGTTAGGTACTATAAGTTATTTAAATTACCACTCAAAATGTACTATTTTTAGGACTTCATCAAACCGGGGGGGTAGTGTTACGGAAGAATTATATAGCTGACGAAGACGCTGAAGTGATTAAATTATTAAGAAATAAAGGAGCCATACTTATTGGCTTGACAAATGTTCCGGAATTTTGCATGTGGTAAGATTACAATATATTTTGTCTGTTTATCTGTTTTATGGACGACATTATATAGGGCAGCTGCTGATGCCAGAAGTCGTAGATGCAGCTAATTGTTGGATATAAGTGTCAAGATTAGACACGCAACAAAGTTGTCAACTAATTCTAATGAGAATTGGTGTCTGAATGAAATATCTTAAGATATAAAATAGAATTAATTGCAGAATCTTTGAAAATCTGAGATTTAAGTTTAATTTTTTCAAATTTAATAGGTATGAAAGCTACAACAGAATTCATGGCAGAACAAACAATCCTTATGACATAACACGGACAGTCGGTGGATCTTCTGGTGGTGAAGGATGCATTCAAACAATTGGAGGCAGTAGCTTTGGAATAGGTAATTATACCTTAATCATATTTACGAGGTTATTTGTTGGTATATTTTTCTTGACTATTAAAAAGCTTGTTTATAAAGTACTGACAAGATTAAGATAATATTTTTTAAATATATTCTTTTTAGGATCCGATATTGGCGGATCCATTCGTATGCCAGCGTATTTCAACGGGATATTCGGTCATAAGCCATCACGGTACGTTGTTTCTAATGAGGGACAATATCCATCTCCTTGCACAGAAGCGCAAAATAGCTTTTTAAGTAAGTATAGACCTCTATCTCATAGTACAAACTTTAGTATAATTCAGTAAATTATTTAGTTATATAATATGTTAAAAATATTTACAGGTATAGGCCCCATGACAAGATATGCCGTTGATTTAAAACCCCTTCTCAAAATAATATCAGGAGAAAACAGTAAAAAACTAAACTTGGATCAAACTGTGGATATTAGCAAAATCAAAGTATTCTATCAGACCACTAGTAAAGCCCCTATGGTAACAGACGTAGACCCGGAAATTATTACAGCAATAGAAAAAGTTGTTAAGCATTTTAATGAACAACACAAAATTCCTGTCGAAAAGAAAAACATTGAATGGCTCCAGAAATCAGGTCCACTTTGGTTTGCCACAATGAAAAGCAAAATTCCTTTTGGAAAGAACATAATGAAAGATTACAGTTACTGGAAAATTTATGTAGAAATTTTCAAAGGTCTCTTTGGTTTATCTGACAACACTCTAATTGGATTATTCACTGCTCTCGTCGACAACGAGAAGGTTGATGTTAAGAATGAAAGATTTAAGTATTATGAGCGAGCACGATTAAATTTGGAAAGTATATTTAAAGAAATGCTTGGTAATGATGGTGTATTTTTATATCCTACTCATCCAACACCCGCCCCATACCATAACCAACCCTTGGTAAGACCCCTAAATTTCATATACACAGCTGTTATAAACAGTCTTGGTCTTCCAGCAACAACTATTCCATTAGGTTTAAGCAGTGATGGACTTCCTATTGGACTTCAAGTGATTGCTAATCACGACAATGATCGGTTGTGTTTAGCTGTTGCTGAAGAATTAGAAAAAGCATTTGGAGGCTGGAAAGAACCAAGTGGTTAGATATTTCTAAGTAAAGGGATACCATTATAATTAAATAATTATAGTCTATTTTTGTAACAATTATTTAATATTTCTCAAAGACATATTTTCTAAATTTTAATGTTATTATAATAAAATGATACAATTTGATTTTTCTCTTTTACTCATTGATAACATAAATTAAACAAAAACTCAAACACAATATGAAGGTAGGCAAGTATAAGCATTATTTACTTGTCTATATCCTGTTCCCTCATTATAATATGAATTATGTGTTATGATGTTTTTTCCATTAATTCACTATTTAATTTAATAGGAGTACAAAAATATCATGGGACAGATACATTAAAACATTATGATCCAAGTTGTATGAAAAACAATTAACAAGCTATAATAGCATAACAATACTGTCTAACATTCTTAACATTATATGTTTTATATATTTAACAAATTTCATTATTAAAGGTTATTACAAAAACGAAACAAAAGTTTTTATGGGGTGAAATACAGCGCAACCTCGATATAACAAATAGGAAAGGAGCAAGTAAATGTTCGTTATATCAAATAGTTCATTACTGATGATGTTTGCTATATTGAAGCTAGGTTGGTCTAAAATTTATTACAAAGGGGTAAATGATTGTTTTAAGAAATAATTGTGTCGAAACATGTGGCAACATAAATCACTTACTATGAGATTAAGGGTCATGTATTGGCGGGAATGTTATATAAAAGTTTGAATTGACAAAATTCGTTATTTACGAAGTGTAAATTAATTAAATCAAGGAAGTTGTTATATGGTGGTTTGTTATATTAAGGTAGCACTGTATAATCATTTGTTTTTTTTAATCACATAATCAGACAACAAAGAAAAAACCTTAATAAAACCATTAAAAAATCTAAATTTACACTTATTTGACAGCAGAAAGGTTTTTTATAATATTAAGGATTTCTTTTCTTTTTTTGTTGGGATTTATTTTAACTGTCATGTCACATAATTGTATTTCTCTATATTTCTTGGCGTGCTCAGCCAGTTGTTCTGTGTTGCAAATAACATGCACTCCACAGTCATAGCCATTGTTTTGTTGTTGGCATTCCTTATCCACAAAACTAATAGGTACTGAAACATAAAGCAATAATAAATATTTAATTACATACTGCATTTAACCCCTCAAAGCACATACAGGTGTATCTCATGAAATCATCTTAAATGAGCTAAACATTGAAAGGTATCTTCATTTAAAAAGACTCATATCAAAAAGATGTAAAAAGAGTTGTAAATAGTAACTATAATGTTTTGCGGCACCAACATATGAGTAACCCCAGTTGTCTTCATATTATACAACGTCTTAAAGGATACCAAAATGATCTAGAATTCTGTTAAAGTTATACATTTAAAAAGTTTTTCATAAAAAATGAGATACATTTGTATGAGCCCCGAGCAATGATTTATTAAATATATTCAATTTAAAATTCATAACAAAATTATAAATTATTTAATTCAATACATTAAAATAATAAATTTAAATATCTTACCTCCTTTACCCAGATATGACATTAAATGACTAGCAAAATCCCAAGCAACACTATGATTACTTCCTCCGGATGAGTCCAGATGATAAAAACAGTTTTCACTTCTAGAGAAAACTAAAAGACTCCAATGTGATCCTCCAGCTATTTCTGGCGAATCATTGTCATTAAGAGCAAAGAACACAAACATTTTGCTATTTATATTCAGAGGCTCCAAAAATATTCCAATGTCACTAGCTTGAACCATTTTTATACATTGCGTAACTTCCGGTGAAACAAATAAGATATTTCTTTCATTGCTAAAGATGACTTTTTCTAAGTATTCAAAATAAAATGATATAATTGTATCGTTAAGCCAATGTGGGCCATTCAGGAGAGCTATGTCAGATTGATGGAGTAATATTTCATGAAAGCTTAAAACAACTGACGATTGGGCCATTTTCTTTTACTTCTTATTTGGACTTCGTAATGTTTTATGTCAATAGCTCATCACCAAGTTATCTGCTAATTAAGAGAAAAATAAATAACAACAAATTTAAACATAAACAGAGCTATTTGATTATTAAATATTAAACTTACCTTTGTAAAGAATACTTCAATTATAAAGTCTTAGTCTTTATCATGAATCCTATTAATAATTAAATAAATTTTAACACCAGCACCACTTATATGATAACAAACGAAATTCTCAGTTTTAATAGGCAAATATTATTTATTAAAATGTCTCATTTGCAACAGTCTTTTAACAGCTATAGTTCAAAAATGATATGTAGAAAACACCATAGTAATTTTATGTAATTCAATATTATTTTTTATTTCAATTTGTATAAGAAACAATAGTCAAATACTGGTTGACACCATGTTGACTGATCGACACTGACAGTTGACAGCACCGTAGAGATATAAAGGTCAATGGACAGCACTAATAGACACTGTCAAAATCACCTGACAGTTCACACTAGTGCTTTAGTTTTACCGGTTTTTACTTTACTTACCCAAAGCAGGGAAATAAAGATATCAAAACATTTCTATGCAGCGTGAAAGTCGACGTTATAAAATTTAGAAATTAAAATCACATGCATAAAAATATGAAGTTTAGGTCTCATTAATGAAGTACCAGTGAAAATATTGTTTCTAAACGATTATTTATAATAATTGAATTCCTAATTGAAATCTCATTTTTAAACGATATAAGTAATTCTTTGTTGGTTTGCTTAAATTAAAATCAACTTTTGGTTAATTATAAATATTTTAACTATAATTTAAACTAAAATAATTTTTATTAAACCAAAGTAAAAATAATAAGACAAGAGACTTGATGCAGTAGTTTATTTTTGTTATTATACATAAAAAGTTGATATATATGTCGTTTTATTCATTTCATTACACGTTCAGATCAATTACATGAATCAAGTTCCGGGTTTCACTGGTATCAGTATATATCTCTATGAGATATCGCTTATATCTAATCTGTCATATCTCAAGATTACGTTATGAGGTAAGTTATATATTTGTCACGAACAAAGAGACCAGTCGTGCACAAACTCATAATACTTTTGTTAATAATCCATCATATATTAAACTAGCCGGCCCGCGCGACTTTGTTCTCGTGTTGCTCCGCTCCTATGGGTCGTAGCGAGATGTTAAATAGCCTAAGTTATTCCTTGTTACATCAGGTACCTGCCAGTGAAAGTCCCGTCAAAATCGGGCCAGCCATTTCAGAGATTACCCGGAACAAACCGACAGACAAAAATTGTAAAAAAAATGTTGTTTTGGTATATGCACCGTGTTTACATCCATATGCACATATAGTCTATTCACGGAGTGAACCATGCAAAGCGCTTTCTCTGTCCCACATTTGCATACAAACGATAAGGATAGAAAAATGTCTAGCTCCGCCCACTAACGCGTGCAACTGGTTTGAAATATTAGGGCTCATTCAAATTGGTAATGTTTTAGTTAAGAATAATTTGTAGTAAAATAAAATCAACATCAAAGTAAAATTAACTTTATTTTAAAATATTTCTACACATTATTTTTTAAATTTCACTTTCCGACGGATCACAGTCATTTCCTACATTGATAATAAATCTTTCACTTAACCCTTCTAAGTTATGATCCATTTCGTTCATTTTTGGTTCTATTATATGTTCCACGTGCTTCACGTATTTTTTCCATTTTTCGGGTGTTATTTTTTTAACCGCAAAATAAAGTTAAACCAACCATTTTAAAAGTCGTGTTACGTGAAGCGACGTCTCCCTTTATTTGAGCGCATATCGCAATAGTGTTAAGTTCGCAGTGATACGGTGGAAAGGCGGAGCACTGTTTTGTTCTTGGTTTTTGCTATTTCATCAATAACATACGCCTCACATCGTTTTCTGTGCTCCTTGACGATAGCAAGGAAGTACGTTTTAGTAAGTATTGTGTACGCGGGCATAGCGTCTTATCTGCAACCAATCATGTGTAAGCGCAAAATCTCAATGCATGGTCATTCGGCGAATAGACTATAGTAAAAAGCGTTTATTTTAATATTAAAAACAGAAACTCCTTTTTTTTATTTGTATGGATACCTTGCCGATGCTTTGATAACGCAAATTAAATTTCCCACAAGCGCCATCTGGTAGCGAGTTATGACATAGTCTTGATTGAACGGTGGCACATTCCATTAGTCTGGGACAGATCAATATTCATTTTTACGACGCGTCAAGTATATATACTCACAATTCAATATCTCCTAATAACTAAAACAAAACATACAGATTTATCAAAAATTGACTAATTACAAAACCCAAATTAATTTCATTTTTAGAGACAGAAAGCTTGTTATATGTATGCAAATATGCATGAAAAATGCTTGAAATATGTAGGAAAATTGGAAAAATATGCGAAATGAACTTTAGGAACACCCAAAAAAAAAGAGAAAAGATTAATTTTTTTATTTCAAATTCAGCATACAATGAGAAAATTATTTTTTAATAGGCGCTAATAAGTACAGTAAAATTGCATGACACTAAAATTTAATTTTTTGAAAACGTAAATAAGTATTTTTCCAAATTTTCAGTGGTACGATTGTGTCTTCGATCATTTAGAATATTTTTGTAAGTGGAAAAGGTTCGCTCCACATCGACCGAGGTAACTGTGCAGAATTTGAACTTGGGTGCCATGTTAGCACTTATACTTTACACGGCTACTGACTCTGCATTCCGGGTCGAATTCGCGATATTATCACCTTTATCGCATTTCGAAACGCAGGGTGAATGCACTCGAAAAAATTACCGCTGAGAATGGGTTAAATAAGCAAATGCATATAATCCGGTCTCTAGTCATTTTTTTGATATGAATGAATAAAAAAAAGGATAAAATAAAAGAAAATAAATTATGTTAAAATAATCTATAATTAAATATAACTAGCTATTGGTAACATATTGAGAGTGTCTTATTTCATTTGTTAGGATTTTATCTAAAAATAAAAACGCTATTTAGGATTGTCTATTAATAATTTAATAACATCACTCACAAAATTGCTATGCTGGGCAAAGAATTTTAGACATACATAATTTACATTAACAATCACACACTGCCTCCATAAAGACTGTAATGAGTAACAAGATCAATTGTCGAAAGTGTAACTCAAAATAAATATATTAATTAATGATGATACTGATTGCGCTAATAAATAAGAAGCATATTCCATATAATGGAATATTTTTCTTATTTTATGTTAGTTTTCCTAAGGTCATTAAAATTACTTAGTTGCCTCCTTTAGGTACGCAATAAGATCTGCACGCTCATTTTCCTTCTTCAAACCGGCGAACACCATTTTGGTGCCAGGGATGTACTTCTTGGGGTTTGCCAAGTACTCAAAGAGTGTGTCGTCACCCCAGGTGATACCTGTGCCAAAATGCATATATTATTTATTATATTATCAACTCAAGCACAACAGAACTGTAAAAATTAGCATAAATAATTATATTGAATTTAAAAATTTATTACTATTGAAACCTTAAATACCAACAACTGTTGGATAAACTAAAAAATAGTAAATAAAAGTAGTAGGAATAAAATCAAATATTATATTAATTTCATTCATATTGTGTTTCTTTAGTAGGCAATTATTTAAATTATAATTTTTAATTTTATTATATATCATACAAAGATATGAATATTAGCGCTCTTGTATGTCGTAATATCTTATCTAATTGATCGATTAATACTATCACAGCATATGTTAAATATTTTCAAGTATCTCATGGTTATCATTTAATAGGGTCAGAAGAATATAAATGTTTTCAAACTAATAAAAGCTAAAACTAAAAACATTATTTTATGTTGTAATAAACAAAAATTATTGCATAACATTACAACTAACAAACGAAAATATTATTGGAACTGGAAACTATCATTACATCATTTAAAAAGCAACAAATATTTTTAAAAAGAATTCTTTTATCACAAAAATTCATATTATCATTCTTTGACTGTGAAAGGACAGGTTGGAATACAATTCCCCACTGCCGCTGGGAGAGTATCTTGTATGAGGCGAATAGCCCAGCACCGTTTGGTGGAAGGAGATCCGACCACCAACTGACACTGATGCGTTCCGGTCTAGCTACATGTGGGACAGACTTACTCCTTCTCCACCCATCCTATTAATACTGTGGTTCTAGTGAACTCTGGGTTCTCTTTCAGGGTCCACCTCCCAATTCCCCTTCCTCGCTCTACCTTTGAGTTGGCGACACAAAACAAGAGTCACTCTTTTGTATTTCTGATGTTCATGGGCTATGGTGGCCACTTACCATCAAGTAGGATATCTGCTCGTTTGCCCTCTAACTGCCATAAAAAAAATATATTACCTTTAGCTTTGTTGGCTTCTGAGTAGGCGAAACCGGGAGCCTGTCCAGTCTTGCGGCCAAAGAAGCCATGAAGGTTAGGTCCTACTTTGTGTTTACCTCCAGCCTCAACCTGTTAAGCAGACAAGTTTAATTTTTTTTTATAGAATATGTATAATGAGCACATATTCCAACTATGATAAGTTGCCACATAATATCTCATTTTACTAATGCATGTTAAAACCAATACTGAAGATTAACAAATTGGTCTCCGCATAAGAAAAAAAATAGTAAGATCTTTATGTTACATAAACTCATAATTATTAGAGTAACATGTTTTATGATTAATCTAATAATTTATAGGAAGTCATTTAATAGTTGAAGGTCAAAGAGCATTATAGAAACGTGTACAAGTTGTAATAGATAAATTAAGTTTAACTTACAGTATGACATTGAGCACATCTTTGTACAAAGATTTTTTTTCCATTCTCAGCATTTCCGGCAGGAATACCCATTGTGATTCTGTAAATATAAAAGTTAAATTATAAATGACTACAGAATAAAAGTATTCACTTTTTGTTTTATTGCATAATCCATTATTTGAATCACTTGAGGAAATTGCGCGAAATATTTCAGAACTGTGACATAGACGGCCATGAAACAATTAGTTTAAATCTATACTAAATGTAGATCATGAACTATCGTATGGGTATTTCTGACTTCGGAATTAGGTCATTCTAGATCAATGTCATGCGGGAACCTCGAATAAACGTGATAATGACACCATTACGTAAGCTTGCAAAATTTTATGTAATATTTGTCAAATTACAAGAAACTCACTATATAATAGTTGTAATTAATAAAAACACCACTTATACTGTTACAATTCTTTTAAATTATATTAAATAGAAAAAATACAGTGTTAGAGGTTAAACTTACGAACGGCGTTTAGGGAAACTAGTAAAAAGATATCAAGGAATAATTAATAATCCTTAACCTTAATTAATAATATACTGATAAAAATTAAATTACTACTTACTTTTCAGTTAAGTAATTTTAAAAGATTAATTTTTTGATGAAGGCTATGACGACCGTTCGTCTAGAGAGAATCACACGACTGGCAACTTGGTAAATTCGATTGTATGACAATGTTGCCAAAAGTAGTGTAGATCAAAGATTATATACATGTGTAGATCGTAAATCGCATTGGTAATACACAAAATAAATAGTCCATTGCAAGGTATTCACTATTCGATTTAAAATTTACAAACCAATTTTAAAACTCAAAAAAATTGAGTTTTTAAATTGGTTTGTAAACTTTTAAGCGAGATGAATGTTGAACCAAATAACCACCACAACCAGAAATTGAAACCAGCAACCACCTAGTTGTAAATAATTTTAACACTTGTTAAAGTGAAAAAGAAAAAAAGCAGTTATAATAATTTAATACCTATTTAGCTCATGACTCGATATGCGTTGTAAATCATGTATACTTTTAATACTTATAACCATTTAATAACATTGCAATTAAATCGATCGTCGATTCTGCTTGCGAAGTTGAATCGTGAATAGCTATATTTATTCTAAACAGTGAGTGTTGGCTTCGCAAGAAAAAATCGACGTACGTACTTTGCGCTAAAATCTAAATCATAACAAATACTCGAAAAATTCGAACATGAAATTATTTTATTATTGATACCTGATAACAATTTGAGTTTTCCATTTAATTAATTATTCCATTCGATACATGAACATGAGTAAGATAAATATTATATTATGGCATATAACGCCATCTTACAGAAACCTACAAAAGTCATCTTCATCTCATTCTTCATCGTTTTGTCTGCATATAGTAAATTTCTATTTTTAAACTGTCCGACATTAACAATCCCTTGAATCACACTAGATGGCCTTGTTTTGTATAAGTTATATCGAAACTTGCAATGAAAACGATTGTATTGGGTGTTTCATAAATTCCGAATCTGCACAGCCTAAAAACTAAAACACTATCATTGTTTTTACTACTACAATACAATAAAATCAAGAAAGAATATATGTTGTTTTTAGAGGGCTGTGACGTGACATACCTAATGTTGAATATAATCCGAACCTTGGTCGCGCTCCCTGGTACTGCTCGGATCTTTTTATCATAACAAGGTGATATTACAATTGCGCGACAACATGATCATGAAAGACTTAAAATTTCAGATGAGGGATTTGTTTTTCTGTTTATCTACGAATTGTTTTTGGGTAAACTTTAGTAATATTACAGCTTTATCTTAGTTTTAAAATATAATTTTTACTTAAATATCTATGTTTTCATTTCCATGTTGTGCAATGAGACCCATTGAGGAGAGGAGAAGGCGCTGTTATCTTCATATCATCAACTCACCAGTGCCGTAATGCACGAGTTTTTCATTATATAATTAAGATTAGTGTGATGATTATTTTAGTCAAAGTGGGTATATTTGTTAAGAATATTAGACGTTAATGAATACTAGACGTGGCCACCCCCATAGACATCTGCAAAACAAGAGAGTGACTCTTGTTTACGTTGCACCTCGAAGATAGACTGAGGAAGGGGAATGAAGAGAAATGTGCTACGGTTTCAGTGGATGTTGAACGAGAACCCAGAGTTCACTAGATCCGCAGCCATTGATATCCATGGCCGCAGCAATAACAGGATGGGATGGGGAGGGGCAAGTCTGGCCCATATGCGCACTACCGGAACGCGTCAATGACACTTGGCGATCGGATTCGCATGCTGGTGGTTGCAAGCCAGTCGGGGAACAGATCCCCTACCACTGGTGCTGGGTTAATCGCCTCTTACGAGGTGCTCTTCTAGCCGCAGAGGAGAATTGTATTCTAACCCGTATTTTTTAGTTAATATTTTTTAGCCATTATATGTATTTCAAATAAAAATTAGTCATCAAAAGTTTAGATTAGTAATAGTAGTAGTAATTGTTATTATAAAGTATAATGCGTATATTTATAAAATGTCACTTTTTTTGAATTATGGATAATCAAGAATTAGCTATTGCGAAAACGAGCGAAAATTGTGAGCACCTGTGCAATGTACATGTTAATATACTTTTTATTTTTTTATTGACAAACAATTTTATAAACTTTTGAAGATGTAATATCATGGACAAAGGAAAAATTCTGAGTTAAATCTTGAATAAAAGCTGGTAGAAACAATTTTCATTTGTTTGTTTGAGATAGACGACAAAACGGGAACAAATTTAGAGGCTGCTTTAATATCGCCAAGTGCTTGATAAGACAGACCAAACATTTGAGATGCGGTTTTAGTATCAGATATTTCCTTTGGGATGTAGCCAAATGTTTATTTTTAGAAGTATTTTGAGATCGTGATTTTAAGCTGCGGAAAAAAAGGTTTAGACCGGAATGGATCATTTACTTATATTTAAAAGATACATGCTAAATAACTCTACTCTAAAGCAGTGTTGTGTTCCTGTTGGTGAGTAAGGTGAACAGAGCTCCTGGGGGGAATTGGCGATAGGGTCGGCAACGCGCTTGCGATGCTTCTGGTGTTGCAGACGTCTATAAGCTACGGTAATCGCTTACTATCAGGTGAGCCGTACGCTTGTTTGCCGACCTAGTTACATAAAAAAATGACACCTCCCCGCATTATTTCTGTATTATATTTCAACTAAAATTCTTTTTTTTTAATTTTTTTTTATCCTTATTTCAATGTAAAAATGAAACCTACGTATACGAAGTTGTTCGTAAATTGTAAATAGTTTTTATTATATATTAAATTTGGAAATAAATTTTTTAGAGAGCGAATGTAAAGAAATAATTTATTGGTACAAATATTTTAACTATTGTAGGTACTGCGCACTAGATGTTAACGTAGGATATTTCTTTCTAATAAAATATGGAGATAGTATGTATATAAAATAATTCAGCTAAGTGCGAGTGTGCAACTCGCGCACTGAGGGTTCCGGTTCAAACACTATTAAATTATGATTTTCTTGTGATGGGTCAAAATATCATTAAAAGTACAAAGCATTGGGAGGGGTTTAATCTTAATATTAGACATTTCGTGGTTTAATTGACATATTTATAATTACTTACAAACATAATATGTATAAGAAAACATGATAAAACTATTTTAACAAAAAGAAATTAACCGACTTCTTACTCTGAAAAATGCAATAAAAAGTAAAAATTATTATACACACATAATTTTAATGTCGGTGAACATATATTAATAAAATACATATTACCAAATATAGAAACTTCTTTTCCTTTTCTCGGAGTCGCTTAAAATATTTTATTTAGATAAAGTTGTCATTTAGTAACATGTCATGTCGTCAACAGTCGTTGCTAAGGTATAGCTTTAGATTCCTGATTAACGTTAAGTTAGAGGACTTTGAAAGTTTGAGAAACTGAAAGAGGTGCCTAAATTTAAAACATGATTGTTAAAAATTAAACATTTCTTAAATTAATGGAATTTATATTTCACTAAATATTTTTTTAATACATCTTTACAATAAAAAATATTTCTTTCTTTCTTGGAATAAATTTATTTCAAGTTTTTAAATTTCGATTTCACGAAACGAAACGAAACCAGAGTTAAAACGGTAAAAATATTATGTATCTGTACCGAGGGTAGATATATTGTAAAACATATTCGAATATTACTAAAATCGCAAACGTCTACTTTTTAACATCCGCGTCTTTGGAATGCTCTATAGAAAAACTATTTGTTATGACTTCAGTATAAATGGCTACATTTATGGATTCCTTGCACTTAGAAGTTTGATTTTTCACAGCTTCAGGATACTATAGACTTACATGTTTAATATAAATATCAACGTGATAACTTTACGTATTCTTCAAATAATTCATCAAAACCTAAATATACATATAGAAGAACACTTTTTTCGTGATTTAACATCAAATTGCCATTTTAGGGATTTTGCCACATACCAGTGCTCTGAGACCTTGCTTCTTGCCAAAAATCATGTTCCTAAGTCAAAGGACGAAGCTTGGGAATTTTTATTTATCTCGAAATTTATTTGCCAGCCGCAAGGGACCGCAGGCTTGAGTATTTGTTATTAATTTCAACTTGATACCTCCACGCGATCCTGAGAAAAAGGGTCTTGACAGACGGACAACGAAGTGATCCTATAAGGGTTCCTTTTAAGGTACGGAACCCTAAAAAATACTCGGTATAAAATTGTTTACTAAATTTTGATGGATTAGGTTTTCGTAAGCCTCGACGTTATTTACTTATTTACCCTTATCAAAATGTCGCTAAGAAACCTTCATAATACTTGAATTTTTTTACAAAAATGAATATGTTATAAATATGCTATACCATACATACATAATGTAAGTCTGTCGATGAGTTATTTTTTTTAATTCTTTAACTGGCCTACTCTTTTGCCCTATAAGGTTGATGTCAACCACACAGGATCAGGGTTGTTGTACATACAACCAAATAATTTCATAAAAATCTGTCTAGCCATTCAGAAGTCGTTAGGTAACCTTATATCAAAGATTTTTTTCCAGACGAGATCAATGAATTTGCAGCATCTACTTAGGCTTATTTTGACTTATTAAACTAATTACATTTGTAAATTTATAAATGTTTAGTTACTTGTAACCTTTTTGTTTCAGTTTAAAATACATTCTAGTCACGGGTCAACAGTGACTCGTAGCCAACGCGTTGAGGCTCTGTAGACAAAATTTTAATTTAAAATGTGATGATGAAACATAAACCGGCGATTATCTCTGTATGCACTATGAGATTGCACCCAAAGACTTTTAAAGGCTGACTTTTATTTGGGCTGTACTCTTCAAGACGCATTGTTTTGATAGGAGTAGGGCAATGCTGGAATATAAAAGAAATTACCTTTAATGCTTCACAGTTATCATGTTTGCGCCGCGCTTCATAATTTTTCGCAAATTTCTCTTACCCTCTAATTCAATATTTTTCTCTCGCTCAGGGCGGTCTTAAAGTTCGAACATGAGGTCTTCGTGAGAAGGCAAAAGTGATTTTTTGCTGGTATTGATTTGATAGGAGTAAGGCATTGCTGGAATATAAAAGAAATTACCTTTAATGCTTCACAGTTATCATGTTTGCGCCGCGCTTCATAATTTTTCGCAAATTTCTCTAATACCCTCTAATTA
This sequence comes from Limenitis camilla, assembly GCA_905147385.1. Taxonomy (NCBI): domain Eukaryota; kingdom Metazoa; phylum Arthropoda; class Insecta; order Lepidoptera; family Nymphalidae; genus Limenitis; species Limenitis camilla. The sequence goes on from LR990241.1 coordinate 7,204,537, forward strand.
ATATTTTTCTCTCGCTCCGGGCGGTCTCAAAATTCGAACATGAGGTCTTCGTGAGAAGGCAAAAGTGATTTTTTGCTGGTATTGATGTTAGTCGCAGATATGTTACTCTATTCCGATTGCATTAATTTATTCTGCAGTACTTGATTTTCAAATTTTATAGTTGGAATTTCTTGCTGTAGAAGGTCGTATTTAGAGTTCAGTTTTTCTATTGTTTTTTTTGAGACTTAACTTCACTCGTGATTTCAGTTACCTTTTGACGTATATGCGATAATGGTTCATTTTGAGTGGTTGCGAGGTCTTGAAAAAATTTGGTAATTTCATTGCAAAATTCAGCCTAATCTCTTTTGATGTCATATTCAATTGATCGATCTTTTCTTTTCCTAGTTAGTATATTGTTATATTTATCTCCGTCTTCGTGTTTCGACAAGTGCGACTTGGAGTCCCCACCTGTGGTGTCAAGTGTGGTCATTCTTATAACCGTTTACTTCGGTATGGGCGCCTACGCTGGTGTAGTGCGAGCGAGTTAAAATCGCAGCCGGGGTCTTTACCCGAGGGGGTGAAATTTTTTTTGTATAATAGACATAATATAATAATCGAAACGTGCGAGAACGTTCCATTTTACGTAAGTCGTTAAAAGGGACTTGTAAAATATAAAATAGGTATAAATATTTTTACATTATATTAGAATTTCGAATCTTATTTTATAATACGACTCGCATTATATACAAAATTCATTCTTGAAAATTCTAGACCATGGGTTTTTCTTTATTAGTCAACATAAAAAAAAATCTGGATGAAAACTCTAGTCAAAATAAACTGTTCCAGAGTATTTCATATCTGACAAGACAATTTTGAATAGGAAATAATGTAGATGGAAATCAAACTATTTGAACGAGGTTTCGACTGAATGTTCTCTGTAACGGAAATGGGGGACGCCAACCTGAATGAAAGTGGCTTCTTCAATATCTATTTTCAGAGTCAGAGCTAAATAATAAAATAAATGTAATTTTAAATAAAACTCGCTGTGCCCTGTTTATGTAGTAAACAACATCAATAAACATAACATAGAAAGTATATTTGCTCGTTTATTGGTTAGTCCATAATTAATATTGTAATATAGTTTCACTACTCTAGTAATGGAACATTTACAAATAGGTATTAAGTTAAACTAAAGAAAATGTAAAAAAAATAAGGAATATAATCTATATTTTCAGTTCATCCTAATTTCATTTTGATTTTGTTAACCATTGAGTAATAAATTTCAAAAATATGTAGTACGTACTCTTCATTACATAGTATAAAACAAAGTCGTTTACCGCTGTCCTTCTGTCCCTATGTATGCATAGATCTTTAAAACTAAGCAACTTTTTAATGAATAGAGAGATTCAAGAGGAAGGTTTATATGTATGATACATGAATATCATAGTAGAGAAAGAAACCGTGCGAAGCCGGGAGCGGGTCGCTAGTTTATTATAATTAAAAACCTACTCTCTACGTCTCTATATAAAACAACATAAAAGACGCGTCGAGGAATCAGTCATTCTGCTTCCTTATATATATTGTACATGTACTTTAATTGGCATTTAATAATAAAAGTTAAAGTATAAATATAAATTAAACAAAATGAACATAATAGTACAGATATTTTGAGTTTCGAGATAATGAGCGCGGTTACACAGATCACTGTGGCATATGGTACACATGTTGAATGCTAATTCCGTTCTAGCTCCGCTACTGCTGCTACTGGCTGTTGCGGAACAAAAGCTGTCACAATCTCGTATCACATAACTGAGGCCTGAAAATAAGATATTTTAACTGTATATTCACCCATAACAGAGAAAATACGTGTGTAAAACAACCAGGAGGGGGTCAAATGTAACTTTCGTAAACACTGTTACTTTAGCATAATAAATATCTTTGAAGAAATATAGTTATGATTACAAAATATTTTTATAATTATTTATGTAACTGTTGTATAATAAGGGGTATTTAAACACGTATGTGGGTTTATCACTTGTGTTTTAATACCTAATTATTAATAGTTGCATACATGACTTTATCTACACTCACGGTTATATCCTTTATAAAAGATTCTGTAACAGTTAGCTTACTGCTAACATTAAAACAACCACTCCTAGTAATCTAATATCATCCATTACTGAGTATAAACAAATAAACTAAGTATTAATGAAAGAACCATTTATTGTAGTAGTAATGAACATTTTGTTAAATAATTAAAATTCACTTCAATATGTTCTTTAATGTTGGTTGGTAATCACTCATTTTTTTTGTAAACAAAACAATAAAAAAATCAAAGAAAATTGGCGGCAATTCGAATTACATATTTTCTTTACGTCGCGCGAGATTCTAGAAGTGGAACGCGCGTGAATCTGTTCTTCTTTTGAAAAATTAATACAGATGTTCTTTTTTATTGAAATTCATACAGATACCAAGCATTAAGCAGTAACAATGTGGCTGTTTGTTGAGTAAACCCTTTGCGCAAAAGCGATCGAAAAAAAAACAAAGGAGTGTTATTATGAAATTCAGTACAACATTATATCATCTGTTTGGATGATAAAATGGTTGTTAGGACATTGGATGTTTTAATGTTGGAGATAAACTAACTGTTTCAGAATCTTTTATAGAGGATTTAAATAATGGGAGTAGATAAAAGAATTTAAAATTAAAAATGGAACTAATTCTCTGTCAGCATCAGCAAGAGAAAATATAGAAAATGTGCCCCATTTTATGAAATTACCAAGTTTCAAAAACGAAGTAAAGAAAAGTTTACCTCTATCACACCTCTATTCAATGTATATGATCGAATGTTTAATTTAAACTTACCTTTGTATTTGTAAAGTTTTGAAACACAGGAATGGTGATCCTCTCGACAGTATTTTACAGTCGTTTTTCTATCAGGTGACCAGCAAGATATATCGTGGATACTACTACATGCGTAACATACTCTTGGATGCTTTAGCATCATCATACGAGTTTTTACAATGTCTGTAATATCAGAACCTTCTGCTGGATTACCTAGTCTATTTTTAACATCATTTTCGTTTTCAGGGTCATCAGGAACAGTTCTACGATTATCATCTTCGTATGAAGGTATTTTAGTCTCATGAAATCCAGGACTCAAGTGTGTTTTATTTTGAGTTGCGATATTTTCTTGTGCTTTATTTTGCAATAAATTATAATCTAGCGAAGTATTTATAATACCCGGTAAAAAAGGCTTGTGCAACACATTAGGTAACATTCGTCTGGTACTGTTATTTTCTTCAGCATTTTCATTATCAAATTCATCGAAAGTTATATGTGGTATAGGGATGTCATTTTCTTTTTGAACTGTGCCATCTTCAACACTTTCTACATTAAAATTGTTTTCAAGTAAGAGGGAATCAAAAAAAAATTCTTTCCTTACTGATTCGATTGTAGATTTCATAGATAAATTTTTCTTAGGGATTGAAGTTGAACTACTATTTTGCATATCATTGAGATTTGAAAAGCCATTATTAAATTTAGAATTAGAATCTTCAGAGTTGAGATAGTCATATAAAGGCACTGATTTAGTCTCTTTTTGACTTTCTTCAATATAATGTCCTTTTATAGATTGTATTCCTGGAGCTGATTTATACTTCTGTAATGTTTCCAAAGATGTGTCATTTATTTCTTGCACTTTACCTGAAAATATAAAATATATTTTATTATTGATGTAAAAATAATATTATAGTAACATTTACAAAATCACAAACCGAATGTTAACAACGTTAAAAAAATTATCGTAATTGTAAATGCCATTCTGAAATTAACATTTAAATGTATAAAATACGACTACAACTAAGATTTACTTAAATATGTATTAGAAAGTAAGCGTCTTTTTATTTTATAACAATTCTGTAATTTATTATCAATTTATTGTAGTCGCTAATCGCCAAGTGGAAAGATATTTTATTTTTAAACAATAGATGTTACACAAAAGTGGTTTTTATTGTTCCGGAACGCATCTTGTACTTGTAACTGCCTAAAGTAAGATGGCGTGTACAATTTGTTGGATATCACTATGGAGAATAATAATAAAATATTAGAAACATTATTTATTCGATACAAGATATGTAATCATTCACAGTCTTTCATGTTTCATTCATGTGTCTTTTTATGATAGATAAGGGGGCCAAAAGAGTAGACGGTCCACCTGATGGAAAGTGGCCACCATCGCCCATGGACGTTGCCTCCTCGAAAATTAAGTTAGGAGGATAGCAAAGAGAAGAACGCTGCGGATTGAGTGAACTCTGAGTTCTTACTCAGGGTGGGCCCTGAGGAAGAAAGTTCACTGCAAACCGCAGTCAGGGAGGATCGCGTCTGTGGCGAATTATCCGCTCGTCTCTTGTCATTTTTATAGTTATTTAAATAAAGTTTCTTCACTTACGAAAATAATAATCTTCATTTCGCGTCATATCATTTACTTTCATCATCTGAGATGATGATCATCATCGCCTAATTACACTTCATGCTGCTACAAGCTTAGTTTGCTATTCATATTTAATTTAAGGAGTCAATAGCGAATAAATACCACACGTCACTATTTATAAAGTCGTAGTATCGGGTAGATCATTTTATATTATTTCAAGTATACCGATGTGAAGACAACATATAACCTTTAGTACGATAGATTAGTCTCAGTCTCTCTGGTGTTTTCGTGCAGTGAACATTGAACTTAGTGTTATAGTGTCGTGATTAAGGTTACCCTTCTCGAGATCCATGTAAGTTTACTTTATTATCTATTGTCGTTAGCGAGGTCGAGTGGTGGAGGTGAGAGTTAATATATTATGAAAGAGCTCTTTAAACCTGCTCCTGGGTCTCAAGCCCCAGGCACCGCTCGCCTCAGTCTAAATTGCATGTGTATACGTGTTGCTGTACAGTAATTAGTATCATATCTCTCTCCATGTTAATAAATTGCATGTGTGTACGTATTGCTGTACAGTAATGGGTACCACATTTCTCTCCATGTTTATAGCATCAGAAGTGGGATATATATAAAGAACTCGCCCCACAAGCCCACAAGTTCACGTTAAATGTTCTTTGCGTATAATCATCCTGACAAGTATCTCAGTTTTTATACAAGTAAATATAATTTTCGATATAAACCTGCTCCTGGGTCTCAAGCCCCAGGCACCGCTCGCCTCAGTCTAAATTGCATGTGTATACGTGTTGCTGTACAGTAATTAGTATCATATCTCTCTCCATGTTAATAAATTGCATGTGTGTACGTATTGCTGTACAGTAATGGGTACCACATTTCTCTCCATGTTTATAGCATCAGAAGTGGGATATATATAAAGAACTCGCCCCACAAGCCCACAAGTTCACGTTAAATGTTCTTTGCGTATAATCATCCTGACAAGTATCTCAGTTTTTATACAAGTAAATATAATTTTCGATATAAACCTGCTCCTGGGTCTCAAGCCCCAGGCACCGCTCGCCTCAGTCTAAATTGCATGTGTATACGTGTTGCTGTACAGTAATTAGTATCATATCTCTCTCCATGTTAATAAATTGCATGTGTGTACGTATTGCTGTACAGTAATGGGTACCACATTTCTCTCCATGTTTATAGCATCAGAAGTGGGATATATATAAAGAACTCGCCCCACAAGCCCACAAGTTCACGTTAAATGTTCTTTGCGTATAATCATTCTGACAAGTATCTCAGTTTTAATACAAGTAAATATAATTTTCGATACATAGTTGGGAAGGTAGTTTAAAATCGTGATAAATATTTTGAAGTAGGATTGGCCGAGCTAAATAGTTTTATTTTATGTATTTGCTTTTAGAACAAGAGTGAACCGGTGTTGTGTTGCAGTAGAAATCTGGTGAACACAACTGTATGGGTAACATGGTGATACACGTTTAGAGTTGGTCTCAGGCATCTCTATTCTAAACCATGGTGTAAACTTACCGTACATATACCGTCACAGCTTGGACTGATTAGTGTGTGCACTTTATCAGTGTAACGTGTGAATGAGTAGTTATCGAGATTTCAACCAATATATTTCGATACGGTTGAAAGGAATTTGGAATCATTCTGTTAAGTACCTACGCCATTCGGAACGAATGGCCCCACAGGATGGCCGTGTCGTAGTATCGGGTAGATCATTTTATATTATTTCAAGTATACCGACGTGAAGACAATATATAACCTTTAGTACGATAGATTAGTCTCAGTCTCTCTGGTATTTTCGTGCAGTGAACATGGAAGTTAGTGTTATAGTGTCGTGATTAAGGTTACCCTTCTCGAGATCCATGTAAGTTTACTTTATTATCTATTGTCGTTAGCGAGGTCGAGTGGTGGAGGTGAGAGTATATTATGAAAGAGCTCTTTAAACCTGCTCCTGGGTCTCAAGCCCCAGGCACCGCTCGCCTCAGTCTAAATTGCATGTGTGTATTGCTGTACAGTAATGGGTACCACATATTTCTCCATACTTAGCATGAGAATTTCTTTATTTATGCATTTTTGAGTCTAAGTTTGATTCCCTAAAATTCAAATAATTTTTTTTTAAACATTACTAGCAGTATGGATCACATACTACTAGTATTCCCTTTACTAAGCTAAAAGCTTGTGTCAGGAGTGGGCCACGCCAGTAGTCCAATGTCCGGTATTTGAAGCCACGACTTGTTGATCGTGATTCGTGAATCCAACGCCTGAACCACTGAGCTACTGACGCTTCGAACAAGCGAGCAGGCAGTTTCTAGCTAAATTTTCGGATATCAGAAGTTGTTAGAGCAGCAAAAAGCTTATTGTGTACCCCATTCAAATCGCTTGTTAGCGACAGCTGACAACTGCTAGCAAGTTTTTGCTTTACACAAAATATCGAATTCAGCCGACCTTAGTCTCAATAAAGTGGAATAAATACTCGCCATTTCTATTTTTTTATATCGTATTTATTTGTATTTTGTTTCAAAGTTTTTACAAGATATATTTATTGCTTCCTGAACCGCTTTCTGTTTACTGCTGTTAATATTATTCATATATATTGGGCTTTTTTGCTTCTCAAAGTAACAAAGGCCTTCTTGCAAAAATAACTGTTTGTGATATTGTACATATACAGCTGGTATTATATATATGTCGGAGGTGTGAGTTAGGTTTAAGTTAGTCTTGTATTAGGTTAGGTCAATGTTAGTCTAATCTTAGGATTAAATAGTGAAACTAAGTAGTGGAGGTGAGTGTCTCGATCGCTTGGGTTCCTGTCATAATTGTTCTTGTCAGAATAGTAAAAGATCATAACGTTTAATTATATCTTGACCGTATTGCGCCCGTAGCTTATATGATAGGCCATCCGTTGAGCACATACGATGCTTATTGAAAGATTGTATAATCCTTCTTCTTTTAATTAGTTTCCGACATATATATATTATGAACAGTCTTTACAGGAATCCATGCAAAATAAACTGTTTCAAGTCATGTTTACTGTGTGAAATTACTTGACAGATAGCCTTATAGCTTTTGGGACAGATGATATTACCTATACGTGGTTTATACCTGAAATAAAATAAAAGAGTCTAATGTTTCTAACATCAAGATTCTCCTTTATTTTACATAACCATGAACGATATATTTACCAATCATTTATTTTTGCGGTACAATAGTTACATTATAACTTGACCTGAATGAAGGAAATACATTCTTTTTGTATTTTTTGCTAGTATTTGAATTATAAAAATACCTTTATTTCAATTGTAATGTTAGACATTCAATGAATGCCAAGTTAATTTTATATGTACTTATTTTTTTAGCAGTTAGATGATGATATTTTTAAGATGCGCTTGTTACTACGTAATCGTTTACTTCTTACCAATTAACTGAAATCGCCAATTGGCCTGAAAATGTTAGCAAAGATGAGCGTAGGCAAATTATTTTAACAAAGGGAGAGGTCGAAGTGTCACTCAGCGTAATTGGACGTGCGTTCACAGCCCGACCGGAATAAATCGTTGCTCTATCATAGTTACTACTAGCTACTAGCTAGGACTTATATCTTACTGTCTTATGTTTATTTATATATAAATATGTAAAAATATATGTTATAATTACTGTAAATGCTACGTACTTAAAATCCCTAGATTTAAAGAAGCAACAGAGTCCAGCAGTTTTTTCCGCATTTATCCCAAGGAACCAGGTATCTTCAGAAGATTTCTCCAGCGAAAAAAAAATAGATTTCTATGAGTACCTATTTCTGGATTCTATTTAAATCAATTTTTTTTTCAGACAATGTTTTAAAAAATATATATTTATATATACATAATTAATATTTTAGTAAAATTTCTGAATTTATTAACTACTTTCATTTTTATTAATTTCATGGTCTGCTAGTTGTTCCAGCAAGAAAAATTGCTTGATTTTGGGAAAATTATAGCACAAAAATAATATTTATTTTGTGATTAATAGATATTAACATAGTACTTTTCATAGATGTTATTTGTTTTAAAAACGCTCTGTTTTATTGTATGTGTGGCTTCCCAAACTAGAAAATTATTTTATGTGTCCAGGATAAAATATTATTGTGTCTATGTTACTCTCAGATTTATAAGCTGACTGAAGAAGCAACAAACACACTCATTATATAATTTCTTTTTCTAACTAATTTACATTAATTCATGACAGAAAATAACAATTTTTAGACTGTAAAACAATTTAGAACTTACTCTTTAAAATATTAAACTTCCGGAAAAGTAATTTAGCAATGTTTAGCAGAAGGTAAATTGCTCTCCACGTATTTTAATCGCTAAAAAACTTTATAAGCGTTGAAAATAATGTATTACTTTTTCACTTTGCGTGAAAAGCTGTTTGTAAAGATGTGGATTACGAAGTTTTATTGGAATCGGGGACTAAAAATTTCTAAATGTAGCGGAAGCCTGAAAGTCAAAGGAGTACAAAATTACTTTTTGTTTAAGAAATTTGTTATGTAGTGGATAAAATTGATCTCTACGTAGAAGCATTGGTGTTAATGTAGAGAATATTTTGTTTTGCAAAAATATATTTTTACTCAGAAAGAGTTAGACAGATCGATTCGGTAATCATCCGAGATACTCAAATATTATAATTGGCATTTGGTCTTGGTCTTGTGAAAAATAAACCAAGTTCTTTGTCCCAAAGTCTACATATCATATTCATGGAAATATCTTAATTTAAGTACAAAATACTGACAGGTTTATATATACATACAGTATTTTATTCAATATTTTAATTACTTTCAAGTTATTCGTACTGTTTTCATAGTTTTTCGAGAGGTCAAATGTCTCTTATTAAATGCGTAAGACCAAGACTTACAAAGTAGATTTATTAAATATTGCAATCGTAAAGGTATTAGATTGAGTTTAAAATTTGTTTGGGGAGTATAATCCATCCTAAAAACATCTCTCAGTGGAATATAGAGAATAGCCATTAATATTTTATTGTAAACCTTCTGGCCTTTCCGGGTCGGGATTGAAACTTTTCGACTGATGTTAGAAACATCCTTATCCTCCGAAATCACTCAAACAAATACTGTGGTTATATTTTTGTGCATCATTACATAATATAAAACAAAGTCGCAACCCGCTGTACTTTAGACTAAGCTACGGATTTCAATGCGATTTTCACCAGTAAAGTTACGGCGGCGCTTCGAATAGTAGCATTAATATGTCTAAGTATTTACTCAGCACTATTATATAAAGAGGAAAGATTTGATTGTCTGTATTTTTGTATGTTTGTTTGTTGCAAATAAGCTCGAAAACTACAGAACTGATTTTCAAAATTCTTTCAAAAATAGAAAGCTAAATCCTCTATGGGTAACATAGGTTATATGGTGTTGCCATAAATATTATAATTAAGAAGATATGGCCATATAAGTGTCAGTACTATTATTATACGCGGCCATTTTGTACAGTGTAGGATTTCTCTGGCATTATAGATTTGATTTTAATAATTCTTTTATCACTACAAAGTTACACTATGCTAGAGTAGTGTACTGAGATAGATATCATGATTTAAACGATGTGGTCAAAAAGGCCATTTAATCTAAGGATACCATATATTTCTTTTAATTGATAGAATGTGTTCATTTGGTTCCTACTGATGTTATTTTAAAAATTATTTTATTGAGAAAAGTCTATAGTAGTCCCGTCTCTCTTCCTCTTTTATACTTTCATTCCATCTCATCCTCTCTCTCTTTATTCTCTTTCTATTTTTATTAATTTATTCTGCCTGTCTTTCTTTCTTTCTACGATTTCTCTCAATTTTCTCTCTCTCCATTATCTTTTTCTTATTAATTTTTATCTTGCTCTGTCATTCTCGTTTTTTATTACCACTGTCTTCTTTCTCCCCCCCTTCGGCTCGGAGCCCCTGGTATTTTGCCGAAATGCCACCCTATAACTACGCCACTGCTCTCTGAGGTTTTCGCGCAGTGTACATGGAAGTAAGTGTTATAGTGTCGTCGTTAAGGTCATCCTTCTGACGGTCCACATAAGTCTCCTTTATTATCTATTATAGTTGGCGAGGTCAAGTGGTGGAGGTGAGAGTTAATATATTATGAAAGAGTTCTTTAAATCTGCTCCTGGTTCTCAAGCCCCAGGCACTGCTCGCCTCAGTCTAAATTGCATGTGTATAAGTATTGCTGTACAGTAATGGGTATCATTCCTCTCTCATTCTTAGCACTCTTTCTTTCTTTAAATCGAAAAGAAGCTACACAATTGCAGAGTGACAATTTTAGTACATATTCGGAGCGAAGCGAGAGTAGGCCGCTCGTAATTAATATATTAAAATGCATAAAAATTACCACGGGAATCGAAAATGAAAAACCGCGTTTAAAATGGGGAACTAACGAACTGTGCAAACTGTAACAGGCTGCAACTTTTACAATATTTAATAAAAGTTTTGTTTTTTCTCATGTTCCAATTTTTTGTCAATATATTTCTATAAAAATTTGTCTGTGAAATTTTAATTTATTTGTTACCTGCAGACAGCTTTTTTAGCGAGTAATTTCGTTATCATAATAACCAAATATTCTGTGACCCTAGTGTTAGCTTTTATTAAAATATTAATGTTGTAAAATATCAGTATCAAATATAATTAGAATAATTTGATCAAGTAAGATTTATAATTTTAATTTACTTTATAGTAATAGATGAGGGGGTATTTTGTATTAAAAAAGGATGACTTTCACGCAATAAGGTTTAGTTGTTCTCGGAACTTGAATAATTAGTGTAATTGCTGTTTTGCTGAAGAAGTGTTAAACATTAGGAGAGTATTGATGCATTGTCGAAAGACTTTTTAATCCTGCATCCGGGTCACATGCCCCAGCCACTGCTCGGCTTCCGTCTGATTGTGTATGATTGTAGTCTTTTGAGTGTAATTGTGCAGTTAAGCTACCGTGTAGCTTTTACTAGAGAGCCAAGAAAAGCTATTCCGTACAAGGTATGAACCATATATTTTCTACTACTTGAAATGCAATATATATGCCAAAGGAGGCAAACGAAAGTGGGGAGAGAGATGAGTTAGCTATGTATAATCGGATATACGCATTCTTGATATACAACGGATGGCCTATCTTGAAAGATACGGGCGCGATACAGAAAGAAGATAATTAAACGTTACGATCTCTTAATATTCTGAGAGGAACCTAAGTGTAAATAAGCATATGAACGTAATGAGCTAATTTATTATATTAGGTTGGTCTAGAAAGCTTAGCTTAACAATCTCCTCTATCTCTCCGCATAGTGTCGCCTCAAGGACACAGGAGGTGCGCACCTGGACTGAGCCTCTAAATGGGCAGCAGAATCCCCCGTCTGCCACCCATAACCTAACACAAGGCTAACCTAACCTAATCCAACGTTGTGATTATTTATGCACCAACAACACAACTGCTGCTTGCTACGGGGCTGAGAAATAGTATCGAATGTTATTTTGTATAACCCGAGACTCTTTTTTCGAAACTAACATTGAGAATATAATAGAATTTTTCATTAGAAGAAAAATGTGTTATCAAATCTAAAAGAATAACCAAGAGTCAAGTATAAATTAAATACCAGGCTAGACAAAACTACAAAAGTTAAAGTGAACCTAAAATAATTGTGTCCTGATGCTTGGTTTTTTCTTAATAGATAAGTATATAATCATAATTTTAAAGTACAATTTGCCCTTGAGAACAAATTGGGATAAGAAGTTGAAAGGAATTACATTTCAAGTGGAAGGACGATCATTTGTTAAGGCAGTCGGAAGTGTGCAAAGTGTGCCATTAGCGAGAGAGTGGAGGAACAACCGCCATTTACCATGTTGCTTAAATCAAGGTAAGATAACAATTAACTTTTATTTCTTTTGTAAGTAATTATACCTCTTACAGTATGCTCTTTCCTATATTTATATATCATAGTGTAATTATCAAGTAAAGTAACTGTGTTCGAACGTAATAACAGAAATTATATTATTTCTATTATTACAAACATAATATCATGGCCATAGAATTAAAATAAATGTCATCATAAACTGTATTTGAAGCAATATTATAATTGATGTCCTAAAATTTTCACTTTGTAATTGTGTAGCTTTTCATTCTTTGATAAAAGAGAGAGAAAAAGGATAAGAAAATATAGAATGAAAAAAAGAGAAAAGCGACAGACAATTAAAGAGTGAGAATGAACAGAGATAAGTATGAGAGAGATTGAAAGTATAAAAACGAAGAGGGACGGAATACTATAGACTTTTCTCAGTGAAAGAATTTTTAAAATCGGATCAGTAGCAACAAAATGGCCATATTCTATTAATTAAAAAATGTATATGGCCACACTGCATCACCTAGGTCACTCAGGAATAGTGTAGTTTTCTATCAGTGAAAGAATTTTTAAAATCAGATTAGTAGCAACATAATGGCCGTGTTATTGCACTTAAATGGCCTGATCTTTTTAATTAAAATTTTTATGGCAACACCACATAGCCTACGTTATTCGGTAAGGATGTAGCTTGCTATCGGTGAAAGAATTATCAAAATCGGTTCAGTAGATTTTGAGCCTATTCGCAACAAACAATAAAATCTTTCCTCTTTATATAAATAGTAGAGTAGATGTAGATAAACATAACATAGTCCAGCCTGACAGTCTAATAATGAAATTGCGTTACAAACAAGTTATACGTTATTTCCCTTTCAAAACAAACGCACAATAAAATAAGACAATATAATAGTTTTAAGTAGATAATTCTCTTCACGAACTGATGATATGATGCTTTAGTCAGTTTAAATGAAAATAAAGTTGAAACTTGAGTCAAGTTGTTCCTGAGCGTGCACTCTCGTAAGATCAACTTTGTACATGGCTCAGTGCACTCTTCTGTATTAGTGCACATTGTAAGTACTACCTGCGATACCGTACTTGTTTGTTTTATTATAATACTAGCAACATACCCCGACATCGCTCAGGTGCACTTTTCACTGATCGTTACAATAAAATGCAAACAATAAATTTCTTTAAAAGTTATAACGTTTATTATTTTATTTTTAATGTATTTTTAGGTGAAAACTTATCACTCTAACTCAAGTCTATCGGAACTGAGATTATAAATTGTTACATGGGTACAATTGAAATAAAATAAGAATTATAAACGATGTTTCCATTTTTTGCTTTTGGTATTTTAGTGTATAAGTAAGTTTTACTTCGAGTAAATATTAATGGGTGATAAGAAAATAAAATGGCAGCAAATCGCATATTTTTAGGGTTCTGTCTATTGTACTGTGATTGTTTTTATCAGGACATTGCTTATTAAGTGTAAAGACATTTTCTACGACAAAAGTGTTTCCTATTTGAATCAAGAAATCCAATTTCACTAGTGTTATAAAATAATGATGTGCTATGATATTATAATAAACATTGATAAATTGCAAACTTATTGATACATCACAATCTATAGGTAATGTACAATCGGTAGGATCAATGGTGATCTGTCCACAATATTAATTACTGGACTTATTAACGGATTACGAGTAACAATATCATTTATATCCATCGTCCGTGAATATTGACACCACAACCAAAGATGATATATAACCACAAAATTTAGTTTAGTTGTTTTTTTAACAAAAGTATAATACAAAATTAGGGTGTCATTGTCACCCAAGAAGTAGGTATTGTAATATTTTTTTCTAGGGCACCTTTTAAATTTTATTATTATTAAATTTAATTATTTTCGTGACGAGGGAACGTCTCACCATTAGTTTTCATCATAACAAAACTTATACATATTTACTATTCAAATATATAATAACATAATAATCTACAAAATATCGATATTTTTTATTTTTTCTTAGGGGTTATGTTAGAATTACGATGGTTTTGATATTCTTGCGGGATGATTATGTGCCATCACCAACAAGGTGGAGTAATGAAGAGAATACTGCGATTTTAGCAATCTCGAATACAAAATTATACTCCGTAGAACCGTTAGCATTAAGAGAAAACTTGGACATACATGTAGCGCGACCTGTGGCAATTCGGAAAGTTCAAAACTTCAGAAAGAGGAACTGATGCAGGACACAGTCTTTTTTTCTGTTTTTTGTTCTCTTGTGATGTTAAGGATTCGCTTATATACTTATCAGATTTAACAAAGACAAATTGAATCCTTAGCAGTAATTGTAAGGCTGGTGCAGGCACCAGGTGCAGGATAAAGCGATGTAGAACTTTCCAAGTGTTGGAACTTTAAGAAATATGTAAAGACTTCTTTTTCATTTCGCCAAGCTGATGAACAATGGCTTCCTTAAAGATTGTAAAAGTTTTAACTAAAATGAAAATTATAGTTAAGAAGATGTATCACATTTTTATTACTTTCCGAATAGATTAAGATTACACGCTTACACTAGAGGTACGAAAGCCGTTAACGTATAAAAATAAGAAACAATCTGCTATTTTTAAGTTTAAGTTTTATTGCTCACTTACATAGTTGGTACAAATGACGATAGATAGAGCTGCGTTTTGTTTTTTTTTTAGTAAAAGTATGTGTAAAATATTCAGACAGATGCATCCTCATTTTGGAATCATTGGTGTTATTCGCAATCATTCACAGTAACAGTCATTGTCATTTAAACGCAAATATTATAAACAGGGACATCTCTAGACCATATAGCGCCCGTGTGCAGTCATTACTCTAGCGCAGCACGCTCTGCCATCTGTCATTTTTAAAGATTTTAAACGGTAAACACTCAAGTAATTTTTTGTACGGCTCGGCGGACACTGTGTCCGCGCGTGTGTCCACTCTCTGAGGAAGGCCACCGAATGCGGCTGAAACTTAAGTAAAAACTACAATACCAAAATTACGTGAGTGTTTACTTATACTTAAATTACTCTAGCGCCCTTGTTGAAAAAAGGTCTGTCACAGGGCGCATAAAACAATGTCCATTTACCTCGATGTAATAAATTATTTGTTCTGTATCTTAGAAGATGCAATATTCACATTGCAAACGCAGCCTCAAAAAGTATCTAACTATCACTACACTGACACTCCCCCCGTGATTATAAAGTAACATGTGATAATTACTTAAAATACATTCTAATATATACTTTTCAATAATGTTATCCAATAAGTGCGGCGACAATACGGTATAGTGGAAATAATTGGACAATTTCCAAGCCTCAAAAGTCTGCGAACTGGAACTTCTGTTTTGCTTTGGTTTTTAACTTTTAATCTAACCTCGTAATGGAAAACAAGTCTTTTGTTTAAATATATTATACTTACAACAAATATAAGCTAAAATTAAATTTATTCTGTGTATAAGAAATATTTATTGAAAAGGATCACTTCACCTTTACCAAAGACAACATTACTAATTGTGCTCTGAAATTCAAAATGAAACTTTTGACAATTTTGACAGATACGTTGACCTGATCACCAAATTATTTATAAAATACTAGCTGCGCCCGCGACTTCGTCCGCGTGGAATAGTTTCTAATTATTTTACAAATAAGATGCATACATATAAAAATATTCATATAAACCTTACATATGTTTCCTTTCAAACTGTCATCCCCTATTCCCTATTGATATTTTACACCCTTGAGGGTAAAACTTTTACAAACTTTAAATGTCATATTTATTTATATCGAATCAACAGCCTAAAAAATAAGTTTCAAGCTTCTACTACCTTTAAAAATGACGATACTTCTATACGAATTTTCATCCCCTCTTTCATAAGCTCTAGACTATTTGTGTTTCATTTAAATCGATTCATTATTTTTGGCGTGAAAGCTTGACAGACAGACAGAGTTTTTTTCGCATTTATAATATTAGAAAGGATTAGTAGACCTGCCCGGGCTTCACTAAGGTGAATTTTATCACTTGTTCATATTTAATTTAAATTTTAATCATATTTCTCTATATACGTATACAAAATTATATCCCCTATTTCAACCTTTTCAAGCTTATTTTCGGGATAAAAGGTACCAAATGTCATCAAAATCGATAGAGCAGTTCTTAAATTATAAATGGTCTTTTTTTGGTAAAACCATTTTATTTTATTTCCCTTAAATTATGTATATTCGATAATATTTATGCACTTTTTATTGTTAAAGTGAACTTAGTACCAGTTTTATATTTTGTTGACTTGTCAGAGCCGTGGGAATACCGCTGTAAATAGAGAGCTAACGAATTGCATACAAAAGTTATGAAATGTTATACATAAACTACACATTTTCTATTTAATTTTGAATGGTTCTTCAATGAATCTTCGAAGTCTCTATAATTTTTTATTCCGTAAATCTATAGACAACTAAATTCAATTTATGAAATAATAGTTCCAGTTACAGATGTAGATTAGGCAAGATATTAAAGCGGAGATCCCCAAAGTTGAATGACCCGTAGAATATTTTATTGTACTCAATAATTTGGAACTCTGGATATAAAAGTATCGATATAAAAAAAAACAATATTTGATAGTTATGATTGTCAGCTACACAGAGTCCTATATAAACATACACTAAGAAAAGAAAATATCCTGAAATAGCTAATGAAATTGGCATTTTCGGTATCGAGTTCAGTAAACTCATTGAAATCAAGAAACGGTGCAGTCCTTAGGGAAAATGGCGGTTGGCGTTTAATTCCGCACGTACATTCCATTACCATGGATGTACGAATCCTTTGTCAGTGATACCCACAATGAAGCCTCTTAGCCGTGATTTATCGCGACCCAAGCTAGGGTTAACCCTCTGTGGTGCTTCTTTAGTACAACTAGGTAAGGTGCTGGCAAATGAAGCATTGTAATTAAATACTTCTTGTAATGACGATTGTTCTACTCTGAATGTTTACATTTTATTGTATTTTTCTATTACATTCATTTAGGGGCGATAGAATTAATCATACTAATCATTTTGTTGACTATGAATGAAATTGGGGCTATTTAACTTCATAACGCACTTTATTTTTCTTTGATAGCTAAAGATTAGTGGTTTATAATTTTTTTTTTAACTGTATTATCAATTTTATTCATAATAAAAAATAAAATAAAAAATATTATTTTTTTAATGAAACTGAGTAGAAAATAGCCTACACTCATAATTTATAGTGATAAGATGTTTTTTGCTACAACCGATCCAATTTTTTTTTAATTTTAATTTATTTGGACTACTTACAGAAATGTGTGTAATGTGATAACGAATCGTAAATAACTGGTCATTCATCTAATTTTAAGATATTAAGCTCCGACAATGTTGATACGAGTTGTTATCCGTCTAATGACCCGTAGAATTAGCTCCAGCTCGGATAACATTTCGTTATAAGACTATAATACTACTATTATATGAGCCGAATATTGCGTTGCTAAGTTCAAAAGTAAACCGAAAAAAATTGTAGGGAAAAGGATACCTATGGTATATATTTTGTTAATTATTACAATTTTAAAAATATATAATTTCATTAAACTGTGGACTTCAAGTACACATCGTGGACTTCTTAAAATCGAATAGGAAATGTAAAGTGATTATGCTATTTTATTAAGTCTGTGTAAATGAATAAAAAACTACATTGTAAGCCAGAATTAATATAAATCTGAAATTATTCTAGCATACTGTATATTTAACAACTTCACGCGCGTTGAAAAATCATATGGATTGTTGAACAAAACGACAGCTTTTGGTGCGAGTCTATATTTTAGGTGAAAATCTATTTAATAAAATTACGTGTTCAACATTTTTTAAAGTAACTTTTAAATGTATAATTTTGTTAATATAATTTTTAAGAATAAAACCTAATAGTAAACTTAAACCATTGAAATTTCCGTTCTAAATATAAATTATATTTTATCGATTTATAATTTTATCCAGATATAATTTGTAGGAATAATTACGGAAGAAATAAATGTCAATATAAAAAGGAAATAATTATGGCTATCCATGTCCGTTAACTTCCATATCTTGGGAATTCTATTACTATTAATTCTCTTAATTTTGCTTAGTGCTTGCTTTTAAAGCTAATTTACAATGTTAATAAGTTAAAAAAAATGTATAAAATAAGTCTTTAGTCACTCTTTAATAATATAAATGCTATCGTGTATAAGGTTAGAGTTCAACGAAACTAAATGATATGTACTAAAAGCTACACGGTAGCTTAACCGCACATTAACACTCAAAAGATTACAATAATAAACAATCCGGACAGAAGCCGCGCAATGCCTTGGGCATGCGACCCAGGTTCAAGATTAAAAGGTCTTTATACTCTGGTAGTATAATAAACACTTTCCTTCAAAAATAATATATGATTGTATTTAATATCGTATTTTATAGTATTAATACTTTAATAAAACCTAATATTGCTAAGTCGTGACGTCACTCACTCGATCAGCGTTTATATTGTCATGGCGGATTTTTTTTTACATAAATATGCAATTTTAAGTAATTCTTGTTTACTGTCATAATTCCTAAGTTTAAGAGACTCCTTATCAGAAATATTCATCTAAGGTGCATTTAATCACTAGTATTTCAAGCTAACGATGCACCCATGCACCTGAGGCTATCGGAAATGGGAACATACTACGAGATCCACAGACTCTAGAACCGGATTGAGGTCGAACTGTTATTTCAAAGTTTTAGCTGATCTACTGAATATTTAAATGCTAGGAGCTAGGACGTTTTAGGATAAGCTTGTATGTTTGATTCTAAATATAGAGCTGTAATAACTTGAGCAAAGTTTTTAGTAGTTATCACATCATGGAACTAGCTGATCTTAACTAAGTAGTGTAGAAATAGTACAACAAGAAAAAGATCAATACTGTAGTTTTAGGTTTTACTTAAAAATCGGCAGTATAGCTAAGAAAAAATTGCTATATAAATCATTTCATAAGTACATATAAGGATTGTATATGAATGACCGTAGGATCACTTTGCAAAAAAAATATTCCATTTTGTGGTCAGTCTGGTTGATATAAAATAAGAACTCTAAGCTAAGAAACGAATGTCGTTATATGGCTATAATATGTCGAATAAAGTAAAGAAAAGAGATCTCTAATAAAAAAAAACTTCTTTTAAGCAAAACTTTAAGGGAAAATTTATTTAAACAAAACATTCTTAAAATATCTATAAAACAGTAATCATTATTCTTTATATATCCTAATTGAAAAAGGTGGCATAACGTTCAGCGCCCTTATTTAGGAATTTATTTAAGTTATTTAATTATGTAGAAGGTGTGGTAGATTTATCTTACGACCCTCGTTTAGCGAAAATTGGTCCAGGTGTCCGACGCGAGTTTCAAAGATGTTCAATTTCCTTTAGTGATCATATAAAAAATAGTAATTCTATCGTCGTTTCTTTGTAGTGTTGTTTACAATGTTTTTACATTATATTTTTCGGCGCGGTGTTTAAATATCGAACACCGATTCAGGTGTAACTATTGATAGTTTGCAGTTTGCAAATAGTATCTTTAGGTTATTTGAGGAACGCTAGTTATATTTAACGGGACGGGATTTGTAACGGCCGTCTTGTTCAGATGGACGTATTAGTAAGACTTTATCGGCAACTGTCTGACTTTACCACACTCCCTGAATGTAGGATTGAGGACATAAGACATCATGATCATCATCCCACAACCCATTAATGGCCCACTGCTAAGACGATTTTCCTCCTCAGAGAAGGGGGTTAGGCCATAGTCCACCACGCTGGCTTAGTGCGGATTGGCAGACTTCACACGCCTTTGATAACTTTAGGGAATTCTGCACTCCTGGTGCAGGTTTCCTCACGATGTTTTCCTTCACCGTTAAAGCAAGTGATATTTAATTGATTAAAACATACAACTCAGAAAATCCAGAGGTGTGTGCACAGGATCGAACTCGGTCCTCCCGAGTAAGACGTTCAAGTCTTAACCTCTTTAATTTTTATCTTTATTTATTCAGAATGATCCGTCTCTTTTCACTTTCTTTCTTTCGTTTATCTCTCTCTTTCTCTCTCTCCTGTACCTATTCAATTTTATTTTTGCTCCGTCCTCTTTTATTATCTGTCGCTTTTGTTTTTTTTCTTTCTGTTATTTATCTTTCGTAACTTTTTCTCACACTCTCTCTTTTTTCAAATAATGAAAAGCTACACAATTACAGAGTGATAATTTAAGGACATCAATTATAATATTGATTTTAATACCCGGAGCGAAGCGAGGGTAGGCCGCTCGTATTTTATAAAATAATATAGTGCATATTTAACCTAACATTTTTATTTAAATTTTATTAATTTGTTTTTATTAATAAAAACAATACTCTTTAGATATCTGGACATGGTTTAAGGTTTGGAAACTAATTTCTAAAGGTGGAGGTAAAATTGTAGAATGTATCTAATGTGGTACTATATAATATAACACTTTGTAGAGAGAAATAGAGCACGCTCGAAGTAGAGCGACAGGGCCGCGAGCGACTTAACGTAGACCGAGATTTGAAGAGCCGGCGGCGGGAGCGGCTGTGGCGGGTTAATGCGCCTTTCACTGTTTACTTTAAAATAAAAGAACTCGGATGAGACATAGCAGTGTTTAACAACTTCTACAACAACAGTAAGCAAGTTATTTTTAAAGAAAAGTTATATAATTCTTATTGATTATTTATGGTTTATAATAATCGTGTTATCCGTATCCGGCATATTTTCATGGGAAATTAGAAAGTTTCTTACAATATCGAGCAATCCATACTAATAAATGAAATTGTAGTGTCTGTTTGTAATATTAAAATAATCGTTTTTTACTAAGTGCATATGGATGTATACACGATACATATAACAAAACAACATTTTTTACGATTTTTGTCTATCTGTCTGTCGGTCTGTCTGTTTGTTCCGGCTAATCTCTGAAATGGCTGGACCGATATTGACGGAACTTTCACTGGCAGACAGCTGGTGTAACAAGGAGTAACTTAGGCTAAATAAAATTTCGCTATGACTCATAGGAGCGGAGCAGCACGCGAACGAAGTCGCGTGCTGCGTGGTCAATATAATTTAGGTAACCACGGGGCATTAACTTTTTGAATGAGAAGGATCTTACCTAAAAAAAGGACGTCACTGAGTCTCACAATATTTCAAAGTGATCTCAGAACCAGGATTTCAAATATGTCATTAAACTTTCATTGAATCCATTAGAAACAATTATTAACAATTAATTAATCTGATTGAAATATCTCATTAAATCTAAAACCATTGAAAACACAAACAAATAGTGATCAAAATATTAGACTGAAACCAACCACATTTTTAATTAATTGTTTTCACAGTTTTAATATCACTACGAGTTTGCTAGTGATTTGTGTTGGAAAGTGATATAAAAATGAAAACAGTTTTATTATATTTTCGTAGAGCTATTTCGGAGCAAAGCCGACCTATGTAGAAATTTCTTTGACATTTTCTTTTCTAGGTAAATCTTGAGTTAAGGAGCCCTTTATAAATCATTCTTGTTTTTTTTTATCAGGATATTTATCAGGATACTTCTTTATTATATTATGTGAACGAAGTAAGATAAAGCAATCTAAAGTTTTTTTTTCACTAAAGACAAATAGAATGCATTAATATTACCATTTTGTTTTAAAATCCATTAAAATGAAACTTAGTTTTTTTAGAATTATAGACTCTAACTAGACAGATAAATTAACAATAATATTATAATATAAAGGTATAAATTGTTTTGATAACATGACAGATAAATCAATAAAAGAAAAGTAGGCTAGGTAATGCTTCTTACAATTTTGGCAGTATTGATTTGTTCCAAGGTAATATAATATATTAGTTATAATAGATCAATTATATGACAAATATGATAAAAAATATTTCTATCCACTCATGCTAGCATTGTACACTGTACATAAGTGAAAAAATACAGCATGTAAAATTTTTAATGTGTAAATTTAAAATTTTTATTAAATGTTTGTGTATTATTGTGGAAGAATTCCAAGCTTACTTATTCATTCCATTCATAAAGCCTTATTAAGGCTAAGAGGAAACATTAACTACGCTTTAAGTGGGATCCTTTTCTGTTTTCTTCTATGTAATATATTATGTACACTTTCACTTAATTATGTAAATTAGTCTAAGGATTTGAGTTTTTTGAGTTACTTATAGTGGGATTTAGAGGTAGTTGTAAGATATAAAACCATCTTACATCTAAAATTTTGATGATTCGTTCAACATTGAAAATTTTTAGCAATAAGAATTAAGTAAAAATTTAAATATGTTATTTAAAACAAATAATTCCATTGTCATAGAATGAGAGAGGGATGATACCAATTACTGTACAGCAATACGTATACACGTACAATTTTGACTGAGTCGAGCAGTGGCTTGAGATCCAGAAGCAGATTTAAAAAGCTCTTTCATAATATATTAACTCGCACCTCCACCAATCGACCTCGCCAACTACAATAATAATTAAAGTAAACCTACGTGGTCCTCAAGAAGGGTGACCTTAACCACGACACTCTAACACTAACTTCAATGTACACTCCGCGGAAACACTAGAGAGACTGAGACTACTCTATCGCACTATTCGTATATTGTCTTCACGTCGGTATACTTGACATAATATAAAATGATTCTATGTTGTCCAGTTTCGCCAGTTTGAGGCTAAATTATTCAGATGATATTGTTCCTAAAGAGAATTAACCCGTGAGGGGACGAGTTAGAATAAAATTCCTCTCTGTCGCTGGGATAGCATCTCGTAAGAGGCGAGTAACCAATCCGACTGGATTGCGACCTTCAGCATGCTAATACGACCGTCAAGTGTTTTTGACGCGTTCCGGTCGTGCCGCATGTGGGCCCGATATATCCAATTAATGCTGCTTTCTTCTCTTCTCGACCTCGCTAACCACAATAGATAATAAAGTAAACTTACATGGACCTCGAGAAGGGTAACCCTAATCACGACACTATAACACTAACTTCCATGTTCACTGCACGAAAACACCAGAGAGACTGAGACTAATCTATCGTACTAAAGGTTGTATATATACTTGAAATAATATAAAATGATCTACCCGCTACTACTACTTTATAAACAGTGTAGATACAATAAATATCTTTTTTGCTGACTAACAGAACTACAAAGCTTTTTAAATTAGAATTTAAACAAAATAAAGAGAGTAAGTGTTCATAAAAAATTAAAAATGTTGGATGCAAATGCTTTCTGTTAAAAAAATGTTAATTTCTCATAATATGCAAGATGATGATGATGTAAAGATTATATTAAAATCGATAACAATTCGGTGAAATATTAAATTAACAGCAGCAACAATGGGAACTAAGATAAGTGAGAATAGTTTAAAAAGTTTTCTAAAAATTCAAATTTCGGTCAATTACAATTCTTATCGATATGAAATTTTATTACTTCCAGTGAATGCGGTAGACCAGAGACCAATATTTTTTTCATTGAATAGCTGCTCTAAATCTGTCTGATGACAGCGAAAGCTTGAAATGAATGTACTTTTTTAAAAAACTTATCTTTTGTATGGAAAATCGTTGGTTAAAGAATAGTTTTAAAAGGAAAATCTTGCAATTCTTACGTTTTAATTATACGCAAAACGAAAATGTCTTGTTTTAGAAATAATATTTTTCTCAACGAAAAGGTTACGTTGGAAAAAATAATTTTGAAATTACTATTCCCAAGATTAGACTAGGTTAAACGTTTCTATTGAAATTTTTCAAAATTTTGATTTATATAAATTATTAAGAAATAAGTTTGCGTTTTATTAAAGTAGGAAATTATTTAGTGTCTGAAATGAAATGAAAATTATTCTGGAATGAAATTTAAACTATAATATCTTAGTAATTATATTAATTTATTTAGTATGTACTATATTCAGATACCGCTTTAAGTCAATAAGAGAATAGATGCTTGTTATAATGAAACATTTTTTCGGAAAAACAAACGGAAAAAATATTTGTAATTAGCGACCAACTTCAGCTCGTAGTTCAACTTTGTATAAAATATTTATAAATCATATCATCGCATGCGTGAATTAATAGGAGTCAGGGGATAAATAGACAAATGAGGAAAGCAGCTCCGTTTTATCCTATGTAATGAAGAATGATTTGCTTCTTATTAATCCGGTTCCGCCATTAATAAGTATAAAATAGGTCTCAGAAGGACTGCTGTATGTTTACTAAGGACGAATAAATAAAAGTGAATTATTTCGGGTAAAGGTAAATGGAGTTTACATATCAAGAAATATATCCTGATCATTTGATTGAAAAATATTAACTAATGTTCGATATAATCTTGGCAGTAATGATTTGGATAGCGTTTAGTTTTAATAACTTATGCTACATGTGACATAGTGGATATTAGACATAAACAGTTTTTTTATAAAACTTGCATATAAAGGATAATTCCTAGTAGTAATAGTAGTAGTAGTAGTAGCCTTAAAACATAGTTTGTAGCAAGATAAATGCACCGACATGTCAGATACCATCATTATTATTAGGTTAATATAACATTCTGATTGTGATCTACAAGTCGTGATATCCATGTCTGTGCACAGGGACGCCCCGTCTATATTTATGTGCAAGTACGTGCGGCGCACGACGGCGCCGTGGTGGAAAAGGCGCCGTGAAGCTTTCAGGGAACGAAAATATAAAATATATTATGAGCGCGTCGAGCAAATGTTAACAAGATTTTACTTGATAAATTTTAGATACTAGAGAGGGCAAATCAGTTTATTAAAGGCGACCCAAGACATAATTCCTTTTTTTGGTCTTCCAGTCATAAGTATTTGGCACGACGGCGCAGAAGATGTTTGGCGCGTTCCTGTCTGTGAATTGCCTATTCCAATCCTACAACTAAAAAATGTTTAGCGCATTCCGTCTGCAGTATATCAGTTGATAACTAAAATGGTATTTAAATAAATAACGGTGCCAAAAATTATAATCGAAATTCTCGTATAGACAAGTACGTTTGATCATTAATGATTTAAATTAACATTAACAATTAATTATTAGCTTTAAATTAACATGAAGTCGATTGAAAAGATGTATGTATCACAAACATATTTATAAAGAGAATGCATTTCCATTAACGCGGGTTTGTAGCCTATTCAACCTAAACCCATGTCGAACGGGTCGACGGGCCAGCTTATTCAATGGATTTCGTGTTAAAATGTGTCAGCAAATTTTATACCAACATTTTCACACTGATTAGATTTTAAAACAAGGTACATTATTAAGCGTTATTACATATTATGCTCTTAGCACGTAAAATGAAAGCGGAACCGTGGTTAATATTAAGATTTTTCATAAAAAATTAAAAATGATTCAAAGGTAATATACGAATTAAGCATCTGTAGCTTAATGGTTCAATGTTGAATTCCCATCCCACCCAGCGATAGGTTGTTGGTTCAAATCCCAGTCATTCGACTACTGATGAGGTCCACTCCTAACACAAGCATTATAGCTTACTTGGAGGGGTTCAGAATACGAGTAGTATGCGATCCATACTTTTTTTTTATGATAGATAAGGGACAAACGAGCATACGGTCCACCTGATGGAAAGTGGCTACCGTCGACTCTAGTTTTGTCGTGCATTGCCGCCTCAAAGATGGAGTGAGGAGGGGGAGCGAAGAGAAGACTGCTGCGGTTTCGATGGACCCTGAGCAAGAACCCGGTGCTCATTGGAATCATAGCAGTAATGGGATGGGAGGGGGACTGCTAGTGTTAGCATCACTGTTTATAAAGTAGTAGTAGCGGGTAGCTCATTTTATATTATGTTAAGTATACCGACGTGAAGACAATATATAACATTTAGTGCGATAGATTAGCCTAAGTCTCTCTGGTGTTTTCGCGTAGTGTACATGGAAGTTAGTGTTATAATGTTGTGATTAAAGGTATCCTTCTTATGGTCACTGCGGTAAAAATTGCATGTGTATACGTATTAATGTACAGTAATGGGTATCATTTTCCTCTTCAGTTTATAGCACTAGTAATATTATTTAAAAAAAAAGAGAAATACTCAAGTTTTAACCAAAATGTTTACTACACAGACGAGACCTAGACTTATTAGTCTTTTGGTGGGAGCCTGAAGTTTGTTTTCATAAAGTTAGTTTCCTCTACTAGATACCCTTAGGTCACGAAGTTTGTTTCTATGAATCTATCTCGTTAAACCAATATAATTGTACATGTCATGTGAGGTCTACTATCCAAGTTCTATCTGTTACTTTTACTAAAAGCTGTTTTGAAAAATTCTGCTACGTAATGCACGCAATAAAAGTTATGTTAAGATGCATCTCCTACGGAAGTTACACTTTTAGCAGTTTTAGAAACTAAAACGTAATCCAAATCTATATTTCTAAAATTATAACTATATTATGTTTCAGCTTACTGTACAGTATAGATATTTGTTTTGATATCTTATTATATGATTTCAATTAATTATATTTAATATAGGGGCCCGTCCCGGCTTCGCACGGGTGGATAATTTTTTTAACATTTTGGCTCCCGCATTCCGTCCCCCCTCTATCGCGTTGCTCGCTGTGCTGCGTGGCACTCCACAGCGCGCCGGCGGCCCGTCTGGGATTATTTTTTATTTATCTTAATATTTTTATTTCGTAATATCCTTTGACTGCAATGTCCGATTTCAATAATTCAAAAAGTAATTAACAGGTATTGAAACAGTCTTCATTACGAAATAATTAATTTGGATAAGAATTAATACCAAGTTATGGAAAACATGGTCTGATTTTGATAGGCATTTTTATCAACTTTTAAAATGTAAAAAAGTAGTTATAGTGACTTAACTATAATAGCTGGACATATGGTCTCGCGGAGTTTTTTGTAGATATTGATACGTTCTATAATATTGTAAAACATTTTTTTGTTCTATCATCAATACTTTTCGCAGCGCATGCGATGAAAGATATTTTATGGCTAATTTTTTTGCACCTTGTGTTGGTTTTAGTGAGAATTTATGAGGATCTCTAATTTTTTCATGTAATAAATATAGCCTATGTTACTCAGGGATAATGTAGCTTCCTAATGGTGAAAGAATTTTTGAAATCGGTCCAGTAGTTTTTATGTTTATTCGTTACATACAAAAATACAAAAATACAAATCTTCCCTCTTTATAATATTAGTATAGATATAGATATAGATATAGATGAGCGGCCTGCCCTCGCTTCGCTCCCGGTATTTAAAGCAATATCATAAATGATGTCCTCAATTTGTAACTCTGTAATTGTGTAGTTTTTGATTATTTAAAAAGAGAGAGAAAGGAAAAGTTATAAAAAGAAAAATAATAGAAAGAAAAAAAAGAAAAGCGATAGATAATAAATAACTAGCGATAGATAAGATAATAAAAGAGGACAGAGCAAAAATAAAATTGAATAGGTAAAGGAGAGAGAAAGAGATGATCGAAAGAAAGAAAGTGAAAAGAGACTGATCATTCTGAACAGATAAATATAAAAATTAAAGAGAGAAAAAAGAAAGAGAAAGATAGTATATAAGAGGAAGAGAGACGGAAATGCTGTAGACTCATCTCAGTGAAAGAGTTTTTGAAATCGGATCAGTAGCCACAAAACGGCCATGTTCTATTAATAAAAAAATGGATATGGCAAAACTAAATCACCTTTGTCACTCACGAATAGTGTTGTTTTCTATCAGTGAAGGAATTTTTAAAATCGAATCAGTAGCAACAAAATGACCATGTTCTATTAATTAAAAAATGTACATGGCAACACTAAATAGCCTTTGTCACTCACGAATAGTGTTGTTTTCTATCAGTGAAGGAATGTTTAAAATTGGATTAGTAACAATAAAATGGCCATGTTCTACTAATTAAAAAATGTATATGGCAACACTTAACCACCTTTGTCACTCACGAATGGTGTTGTTTTCTATCAGTGAAGGAATGTTTAAAATTGGATTAGTAACAATAAAATGGCCATGTTCTATTAATTAAAAAATGTATATGGCAACACTAAATAGCCTTTGTCACTCACGAATAGTGTTGTTTTCTATCAGTGAAGGAATGTTTAAAATTGGATTAGTAACAATAAAATGGCCATGTTCTATTAATTAAAAAATGTATATGGCAACACTTAACCACCTTTATCACTCACGAATAGTGTTGTTTTCTCTCAGTACAACAAAATGGCCATATTCAATTAATTAAAAATGTATATGGCAACACTAAATCACTTTTGTCATTCACGAATAGTGCAGTTTTCTATCTGTGAAAAAATTTTTAAAACCAGATTAGTAGTTCTTGAGAAACTCTTCAATTTACAAAATGGCCACGTTATGACACTTAAATGGCCATATCTTGTTAATTAGAATATTTATGGCAACACCACATAGCCTATGTTACCCGGAAAGGATGTAGCTTTCTATCGGTGAAAGAATTTTCAAAATCGGTTTAGTAGTTTACGAGCTTATTAGCAACAAACAAACATACAAACAATCATATCTTTCCTCTTTATTTATATAATAGTGTAGGTGTAGATTAATTTATTTTTAAATTGTATTTAAGATGAGCGACTTGCCCTCGCTTCGGCCCGAGTATTTAAAGCAATATTATAATTGATGTCCTCACTTTCTAGCAATGTACCATTCCATTACTTGAAAACAGAAATAGGAAGAGAGAGAGAGAGATAGAAGGTGAGAAACAGAAAGGAACATAAAAGGAAAAGAGTGAGCAAGAGAAAGAAATTTTAATTATATAAGTAGCTTTCTATCGGTGAAAGAATTTTCAAAATCGGTACAGTAGTTTTCGATCCTACTCGCAACAAACAAACATGCATACAAACAAACTAGTAACTCAGAGTGTAGACTAGAAGGTATAATGATGATAATTACGAGTATAATATATATATTTTAAATTATTCACCCTAGGATATAGTAATTCCTAATAGTCAACCATAAATTTAATAGTTATGTAAGGTCACGTTCTCTTCCCGATTTTGCTTAGCTTTGGGTCAAGAGACATCTAGCACCGATCGTATAACTAAGCAATATCCATAAACTAAAAAATTTATGGAAAAACCTTCCCTTTATGGGCCTGATGGGATTTACAACGATGTTTTACATTTTAATGGAAGGTAATCTGTAAGGGTATAAGTAATATACAGAATCCTTTGTTGTTGTAGCTTTATTTTACCAAATGCATAAAATTACTTTCTTTTTTCTTTCTTGGACGAAGAACCTTCATCATCGTCTTCGTTAGATGTCCATAATGTTACGTTAGATGATACAAGAAATATAAAACAGTATTATTTGCAACTGTTTTAATCGAATTTAATTTGGTCGTGAATGAAGGAATAAATGAAATACACTCTATTGTATCAAGAAACACAAATAAAAAAAATATACTTTAGGACCAATGGTGGTATTTTTCAACCGACTTTCTTTAAAAAAAAGGAGGAGATTATATGTTCGTCTGTATACCAAGTCAGGATCTGATGGTGGAATCCGGAGAAATCGAGGGAAAACCTCAAACTTCAAAGGCACTTACAATGTATTTCACATATTTTTATCTATAAAATAATCAGATGTTTAGGTTAGGAGTTAGAGGATACC
This sequence comes from Limenitis camilla, assembly GCA_905147385.1. Classification (NCBI taxonomy): domain Eukaryota; kingdom Metazoa; phylum Arthropoda; class Insecta; order Lepidoptera; family Nymphalidae; genus Limenitis; species Limenitis camilla. The sequence continues at coordinate 7,234,552 of LR990241.1, forward strand.
TACTACTTTAAATATTATGGGGACGTACTGACAACTAATTACTTTGGAGTTAATTAGGTAAGCTGATAAAAAGAGAAAAATAAATTATTTAAAAAAATTATCGATTCCAAGCTATCTAATTCGATAATTTTTATCGTTTATTTTTTTGTTTTGCAGACCTTGTTGTTAGCAACACTGTTTATAAAGTAGTAGTAGCGGGTAGATCATTTAATATTATTTCAAGTATACCGACGTGAAGACAATATATAACCTTTAGATAGATAGATAAGTCTCAGCTTCTCCGGTGTTTTCGTGCAGTGAATATGGAAGTTAGTGTTATAGTGTTGTGATTAAGGTTACCCTTCTCGAGGTCCACGTAACTTTACTTTATTACCTATTGTAGTTGGCGTGGTCGAGTCTCATGCCCCAGGCACTGCTCGCCTCAGTCTAAATTGCATGTGAATACGTAT